>OY728165.1:1933790628-1936290628 GCA_963277665.1 Viscum album
TTTCCATAGATAACCCAAAATAAACTTACTCTTGATTCCTAAAATCATCTAACTAAAAAGAATTAGTCAAACTAACCAGGGACTTCACGTAGTCCAGTGGTAGGTGATAAATACCAGTCACACATTGGTTGTGGGTTCAATTCCCGTAGCTTTGTCCGACGCGACAGGTTGTCACACGGTCTGTGTTATGTCCTTTTTCCAAAACTATATAATTCTTAAAACATTCCCCAAAACGAGATAAAATCTTCAAAAATAATCATAACATATTTTAACCTCAAGTTTATCTCATGCCTTTAATTTTCCATCATAACATAGAATTACCCATAATTACCTCAAAAGTAACGATCATATAAACTCTAATGGTTACCTTTATAATTATTACCTAAACTTCCACATCAATTGGTCATCTCATACATGATTCATTATAGAACATACAAAGGTACAAGTGGTTGATCATGAATCCTTGATAGTTGGTTTATAACAACCTTGAGTTTCCTCATTGAATCTCCCATTTCATCCAATCTATTAATCAGAGAACCACCACAGTTTCCTTCAAACCTATTTTCACTTTGGTGCCTGCTAGATCCATCCATTCACTAAAAACAGAAATGTCAGTGTGAGTATATCAAAAAAACCATCATGTACTAATGAGGAAGATAAATAGTAAGATATTCTTACTCATTCACTTTATCTAAAACTAGGACTCTTTCTGAAATCCTTACCATTATAGTAATGTCACTTATGCTTAGAGAATACCCTAACCTCTAATGTTAACTAAACTGACCTCTGGTACCAACTATAAGGCCCCAGCCTTAAACCTTACTTAATATTGAATTAAATGAATAATTCACATTGAGGATCTTTTTAGGTTTAGAGTTTTAGAGAATTAGATTATAAATCATGAATTAAATTCCACATTTAAACAAAGTGGTTACATAAAAGACAGTATTCGTTTTTTTCCATCAATAAAAACATATTTAAAATAAAACATGGATTCTTTCTTTACACTTCCTTGACACTGTCATCATATCAGGCACCTTTCCCTTTGACCTGTGAAAAACATTTCAATAACTTGGGATGAGCATAAAAAGCTCAGTAAGGGATATAAAAGTACGAAAAGAAAACATTATTCCATGTATGAAATCATACTTTACTCATAAAACATAAGCATTTAAACATACCTCATCAAATCATGAATAAATCATAGAAATCATAAGTAATAAAGGTAACTTGAGGAATTCATAACATTATTAAGTAGGGAGTAACCCTCTCGGTTACATTTGGAATACCCATCATAGTATATTCCCTAAATCTCTTCGGAGAAACCGTAACGTTTAACTCCATTGTGATACCCAATGCATTGGAGAGTTATATCGGTCTCACCCGCCCTTAGTTTATCAAGGAACCGCCCATATTCATAACAATGCCCAAGAACCATAACATAATCATAGCACATAACTTAAGAATAATGGAAAGATAACATTACCACATTGCAATAACAATATAACATTTTAAGATATTGAAATAATGAATCCATTCTATAAACCATTTTCAAAACCATTTAAAACATTTAATAAAGAGATTTTTGAATGAAAGTGTCCCACACCACTTTGGATATTTTAACATTATAAACGATTAATATCTATATAAATTAATCCTTAAAACCATTTTGAAAACATGGATATTAATGCGAAATATTTATAAGAATAAATCATTAAAACATTTAAACGAAATTTTAGTTAAAGTGTTTTTAACAAAATGAGAGACACTTGAATACAATAATTGAGGAATAACATTTAATCAGAACTTAATAATATCATGATAATAAATGAATTCATGATATAATATTCCAAAGGACAGTATATACACCATATAATAGTGAATTTGTTCATAACAACAATGAAGTCTCAATAGAAATGTAAAATGAGATGAAATCCCCTGTAAAGAAGGTACCCTTAAATTAAGGATAAATCAATCTCATAATTATGTGTGAAGAAAATAAATACACCCAATATAAGGGGATATTAATTGTAAAACAATCAAAGGTCATTCACACATATTCAAAGAAGGAAATACTCAATAACTACATGTTGAACCCAAAGAAATCAAAATTGGGTTAAGAAGTTCCCTTGGTAAAATTCGAAATCCTAACGGCGTTACATGAAATTTTAGAAAAAGAGTTGATGAGAGAGATAAAGGGTATCTCATCACTTGGACATAAAATTTATGGCAATAAGGATATATAAGAACATATCCCTACATAATAATATGAAAATTAAAAGGCATAACAATAGAAGTCTTTTAGAAAGAGGATGGTGAAAGGTTCCCTTATCGACTTGGGTAACTTTCGATACATACACCCTATTGAATAAGGTTCATACATTGAATATGTAAATACCCATAACTGAAATTATATTACAAAAAGAGTATAATAATGGGAAGTACAAACACCACCAAAAGGAAATTGTGGCAAATGTAGTATAAATGTCATGGGAATAAAAGTGAGATGAAAAATCCCTTACGAAAACTCGGCAGCCTAACGACACCAATTAACACCTCCAAAAATGGATTTATGAGATCAAATAGGGTCTCTCATAATATGAACATAAAAAGTACATTATGAGGAATATAAAATAACATTCCCAAACATAATAAATATTAGCTTAAAATAAATGACATAAACGAGAGTACTTAAAAAGAAAGAGAGAGGTTGGATCCCTTAGGAAAATTCGGCAGCCTAACGACGCCACTCAAAACATCCAAAATGGATTTATGATAGAAAATAATGTATCTCATCATATGAATATAAAAAGTAAAGTATGAGTAATATAAAATAACATCCCAATAATAAGATGGATGATCTTAAGAGGAATGACATAAAAGAGTGTACTTAAAAAGAAAGAGAGGGGTAGGATCCCTTACCTCGTGTCCGACATGACTCGACCGTTCTTTAATCTACTGAATAATAAAATTTTTTCAATTTATGATTTATTAAGGAACTAATTTAAATATTATTTTTCATTTAATAAAACATATTATAATGTTATAATAATTGGTTAATAAAGTGAGTTCATATCAGACGTTTTTGTCGATGTTCGGTACATGAGTAAAAATCGAACTTGTTGGAAAAGAATTTTCCATGTAATTATAGGTACATCATATCCAGAATAGTATTAATGTTTTAAATATCATATATATCTAGTATATATTCATTTTATACTATTCAATATCATTTTTAAAAAAAAAATTAAAAGCACCATTCATGGAGATGGTAGGCCGTACGTACGCATGAACGCTACTTTCATTTTTTTGTCATATTAATGGAATTAATAACAAAATGAGAGATATATATATTATAATTAAAAAATTATATCCTTCATTTATATGTAATATATTACATATACATCCATTATATATATGTATTTATAATAGTACATAACATTTTGAGATAAGAAATGAAATGTACCGTTCATGGAGATGGTAAACCCTACGTACGCATGAACGCTACTTTCAATTTTTTGGCACATTAATGGAATTAAAATAGATTATATATATATATATATATATATATATATTATAATTCCAGTATAACATATACTTTATATAGATCACATAATTTAATCAATTTCATTATTTATACATTCCATGTATTGCATGAACGAGTCACATAACTTGAGGGGGCGGTAGTCCATACTTCCTCAAATGAAATTATCGCATTTGCACAACATGAAAAGCATAAAGGTATGTATTAAATATAAAATACAGAAGCATAGAGAGGAAATAAATTTAATATATATCATAAATAAATATAGTTCCATAATAATGGCCACCATGAGAGGTGGTATGAGAAGATGGAACAATCATCGTTTCATGAGGCAGTAATTCGCCATTCACGGAAACAGTATGTTCTTTAACCATTAGACAGAGGTGTGTGTTAGTGTAGCTCAAATACTCATCATAAAAACATCCTATTATATTGAAGATACTGTTTTTGTTAAAAAATAAAAAAATAAAAAGAGTTTAGGGGTTTGGAGAAGAAAAATAAAACAAAAGAACACAAGGGAAGACATTACCTTTAAATCAGGTAACACTCTTTGATTTGAGCTCAAAGGCTTCCTTGGAAAGGCTTAATCCCAAAGTGAGGCTTCAATGATAAAGATAGGGGTGTGGACAGATAAAATGGTCAGGGGATGGCCGAGCCAAAGGCTTGAGAGGTGCGTGTAAGGTGGTAGGGGTGGGGTCCTTTTATAAGAGGAGAAGAGGGGTACTCTCGGAAAGTTATAAAATATTACTTTATTATAAAATGATTTTTGAATTTTAAAGGTCCCCCAATTATATATTTCTAGTATAAGGTGATAATAGTTCTAAATCTACACATCCAATAGGTTTTTGACAAGTTTAGGTCTTATATTTTACATTATCTTTTCTTTTTATTTAAATCGTTCATTTATGAGGTAATCACTACATCATCACGGTGTCATAAATAAATTAATTTATTTAATGTATAAAAATTATAAAAAAATATCTTTATTTAGAAAATAGTTTTATATTTCTAATGAATATTTATAGTAAAAAATATGACTTATATAACCCCATGTAAAATTTGTTTTTGTAAAACAACACATGTTTGTGACATTATAATTTTAACTTTAAATAAAAAGGTATTAATGTCATTTTCCAACCAAAGTGGCTCCATGGGGTCTCCAAGTTGACCCATGGATTGTCTTCGTCGGCCATGACACATCCAATAATGGTATTATATGTGTCAAGTTCATTTCATATTATTAAAACCTTATTTTTACCTTAAATTACACTAATTACCTCTAATCGCGATTAAAAACATAAAAGTCACTATTCACTAAAAAATTATTTTAATCCCATTGAACCACATTTTACTTCTTAATGAAAACCATGTATTTCAGATTTTTGAAATTCAAAACACATAAGTGGTAAATTTTCATTTAAACAAAAAAACAGTTTTTTAAGTACCACTTAGTGGTTTCACTATTCATCAAAAATGGAAGTTTTCCAGAAAAATACCAAAACATCACCCTAAGCTATATTTGATATTCCGAATTCAAAAATGATATATATTTTACAAAATTCAAATCATATAAGTTACATTAATTAATTTAATAATTAATTCCTGCTGTCATGAAAAATAGCGTGTTTTTATGAAACAATATATATCAAAAGATTGACACTAGTTTAAGTCCCATTTCAAAGTGAAATTAATTCCAAAGACCACTATTTAATTAAATGGTAAAAAAATATTCTAATTTCACTTTAAAACCAATTAAAAAGATAATCTAATCATATAAATAAATTAGATTAAAAAGAGATTTTGAATTAAAATACAACATTTTTCACTATTTATTAAAAAATGAACTTTATCAGAAAAATACCAAAAATTTAAACAAAGTAAATTTTGATATTCTGATTCTAAAGAAGAATTTTATTTTTTCAAATATAACACATAAAATTTTCAAAAAGTGGATTTACATGAGTTTCCTCATCAAAAGGCGGTTAATCGACCATTTAAAGAATATTAGAATGTTTACGCTTAAAATTGGATTCATTCGTATTTTTAATCCTCTAACATTTATTTTAAAAAGTAAAAATATTTGACAAACATATAAAATCATTTTGTAGTTTGTTCTATTCATTCCCTCCATTACAACGGCTAGGAATTAACTACAATTTAATATAATATTATTTTATAATTAGAGTGCAATGTAAGATTCCCAAGAAACTAGTTATTGCGTATTGGGTACGCCATCGAGCATAGCGTCCCCTTTAAAGTAATATTAATATTTTATTCAAAAATATGGATAAATTTGAAATTGTCATATTCATTATTTACCTTGGGTGTTACAAAAAATATATATTATATTATACTATGAATGTTTAAATTCATTTTTACTCATGATTTAACTTTTAGAATAGGGTTTAAAAGTGATGTTATTTTCATTTTACAAATGTGTTAATTTTGACTTTATGGAAAATTAGATTATAATCCTTGTTTTAATATAATTGAGACGAAATACATTTAACACCATCATGAATGATAAATTTCTTGAAATATCCTTTAATATATTCCTAATTTCTTTCAAAAGAAATTGTTTTTCTTTAATATTTGGGAATTTTTATATTTTACTATGTGATTTAGAAATCAAAAGGGTATTTTCCTCACAAATATTTTAATGTACTTTTAAAAAAAATTCTTCTTCGACAACATCCTTTATTTTTATTTATTATTTATAGAAGATTTGATCCTATGATAACATATTTATTATTTATTTATATGGTTTATAGGTATGATAATGAAATATCAATGGAACCCATTTTTTCCATATGTTATGTTATGAAGAATATTTTTATGATCTTATGTCATACATATGAATGGATTTTTTATTATGTGATGTGTGGGCCTGGAATTATATGTCCATAAAATGAATTGGGTAAATATTAAAGTTATAATAGATAAAAGGGTATATGGGAGGTTATCTAAATCTCTAAAAAAGAGCATACATAGGATATTATCCCAATCTTAAAAGAGGGTACACATGTTGTTATCCCAATCTAAAAGTATGTACATGGACAGTTATCCTAGCCCTATCATGTCATGAATGTTGTGGTGGGAATTATTATGTTAATATTTCAATGATTATGATTTTACACAATTTATGCCATGATTTTTTGACATGATCTTACGATATTGTTATATTCTCATAGCTCATGCTATTTGAACCCATTTTGATTAATATCTTATGAACTAGAATGATTTATTCCATGTTAATTTTTTATGATCTAAGAATTAGTGGGTATGATTTTCAATGGTTAATCTCATGTTATCATACCCCTTACACTCATGTTAGATTTGAGTTATCATTAATATCTATTTTAATTACCCATATTGAGCATTTTTTCTCACCCTTTAGTATATTTTCTTTCCCCCAAGATATAATGAAACGTTATAAGTATGGGGTGCCTAATAAGGGTTATTGTTATGAATAACTAAGTGGGACATTATGTAGATATTTTATAATAATGTTTTTCATGAATCTATGTTTTAAATTACACTAAACCTATACTATTATAGTGTGAATATTAATTTAATATATTGAATAATAAGGTAATAATATGTGATATTTATTTATGGTAAGCATGGGTTGCTATAAAGAATCTTATTATCCCACCTCCTTACTCCAACAACATGAAGAACCTATATATATATATGTGTGTGTAAATTTTATTCAAATATAAATTTGGGAATTCTAGTGATGTGTGGATCATTAATGAAAACCATTTAGATGTTACAGATTGAGACTCAAGATTAAAATATATAAATATATTTTTAAATCTAGTTGAGAATCATTTCTAAGATCCATGTATTTTAGGATATATTTGTTAAAAGTTCCAATAATCCCTTTATACTTCTTCCTTTGAAATATAATTTAAAAATAATCCTTAAAGTTAAATTAAAATCCAAGTTTCCTATTAAAACCACTAATTTTAATAAAACCAAATACAATGTGGAAACTCCATTGATATTGATTACATGTCAACTATGCACCAAGACATAAACAATAATGAATCAGAAACTGAAATCAAACTTGAAAAATCATAATATATTTAATGATAAATCCATTATAATCCATAAATAATATAAATAAATTTCAAATAATATTACCAAAACCATAACACAAAACTCATGGAAATATAAAAAATACCATAATAATGATTGGAAATAGAAATTTAATAGAAACATCTTTTAGAATTCTATCAAACACCTAACCTAAAAATAATTTCCTATAAACTACCACAAGGGTTCATAAGATTTATATAACTCATCCTAGGTTTCCAAAATAAAAAAATAATGTAAACATATTTTAGAATTATAAATAAAATTAATTTTTTAGGAATGGAAAATAAAGAAAAACACCTTCCTCAAATGATGTTTGGATGAAATTAAACCATCCATTACATAAGGATAAGAACTTTAAATATGATTCACACACCATAACATCAAAAACCGTATGGGTTTATTTAAAACCCCACTATAGTTCTTGTTTTACTTGAGGCCAAGGTAAGAGAGGAATTGAGAACAAGAGAAGAATGAAAAAGAGGGGAGGAAAGATACTTACCTTGATAAAATGGTAATCAATATAGAATAAATTCCCCAAAAATTAAGGACAAATAAAGAAGGTCATTAAATGGGCTACTATATCATATCTCAATCAATTGGGATGGATAATAAAACTTTAGAGGTAAAAAGAGAGTATGGGGAAAAATAGAAAATCATGTTTTTAAGATTATAGGTAAGTCACATTGTTTGGTCGTGCAATTTATGAAACTATCATCCAAACATGATTCCCTCACTAAACTCACCAATATATCTTCATGTTTGGAATAACATTGTGGGAAAAATTTAAACCACCACTGATAAAGTATTGTAGGGTTTTTATGGATCGTCGCTCGATTAGAAGTAGTTGTGAAATTATTAAAAATAATTTTTTTAATATAAGGAATTACAACTCGAAACTCTAAAAAACGATAATAAATACAATAGTACCAAAATTCAGACAATATCATTTAATATTTTAGTAAAACTGAGAGGGATTTAGCATAACATGGGGACCTAAAAAAGTGGGGACCAAGGTAATCTCCTAAAAAAATATGCATACCTCTTGGGGGAGACATCCTACGTAGGTATATTACAAATGTCGGACCACTTGGGAAGCTATAGAAGCCATAAATTCAGCTACATGGCTCCCCAAATGCCTTGTTTGTAGGATTTAAATATCATTATAAATAATAGAATTACACTTAAAAATCAAATAAATAACTGGATAGGGGGTAGTAGAGGTGCCTTTAAGAATAATACATATAGTATGTGAGTCCATCTCTATGGTAGAAAACTGGATCTTCTGATTTTGAAACATCATCAGCCCCCTAAGAAGATCCATAACCTCTCCCTTTAACAAATCACCAACACCATAGAGTGAACTGATGGAAAACAACATTGAGCCATAAGAATCACTAACCTTACATACTCCCCTCATATCGCCCTAGTTGCATGCACCATCCATGTTGAGTTTATATCGGTTGGGGGGGGGGGTGCGAGGGGTCCAATGCACCAAGTGTCCCAATTTCTAGGAGGAGTGCATGACTAATGAAATCCTGTATGTAATGTACCACCTAAGAGATGGGGAATCCTCATGATACTTTAGAAGCTCCACCATCTCTACGATGATGCATCTTTCTCTAACCACCAATGCAAGTCCCGATGGGGGTTATCTTGTGTGACAAATTTGTTTTTGAGCCTTCCATAAAGACCGAAAACCCGCAATATGAAGCACCATTAATGTTTCTTCCTCCTACATGTTCCTAATGGAACTCTCAAAGCATAGATGGTAGAATTAATCAAAATAACCCTCAATCTATAAACTACCCATGAACTCCACCATCTATCTCAATAATAAACCCACACAATAAATCTAAGAAAAGTGGTGTAACATGGTTTTCTATTTAGAAATATTGAAAAAGGAGTACTTTGAAGATATTTGGACACCACTAGTATTCCACACTTCCTCTATTGGAACCACATGGTGTCATATCCTCTAGAGCATAAAATTAACTTTTGATGTGATGATTTTAAACTAATGGCATAATCCCCAGGGGTAACTATCCGATTGAATAATTATTGAATTTTCTTAGGCCTTGGAAGTAAAATTACTTGAGGGTGAGCCAGTGAAAATAAACTTGTCCATAGCTTTTTCCAGCTATATACTCGTAAAATCTGTTCCCCTAGAGCCATTCATAATGCCCTGAGTGAACGAACGAAAATAATAGGCTTATTTGCAGGTTAAATCTAGTATGGGGAACCATAGACACCACAACATTTTAAATACAAAGTTACAAAACTAAATGTTAATATCACCATAATCTATGATCTATTGTGATTATTCATACAGAATTGGTATTTGATCTCTAATAGGGTTTTAGTGAGGTATGGGTCTCAATGTTTTTTGTTAATCCCCAAACCATACTTTCCTTTAATGAACTTAGTCAGATAGGATCTGACTTCAAGAACCTCCCATGAATGTTTTCTCTAAAGAAAATACATGGTTCCCCTCATGTACCTTTGTTGTTTCCTCCATGATCCATTTGTTTGACAAGTTTATTCCCCATGGTCATCTGACATCTACCCTCCCATTGAACATCCCATATGAAAGAATTCAGATGTTTCTCAATCTCTTTCAAGGTCTCCTTTGGATCCTTGAGAACTAATAGGATAGTAATAGGGATATATGAAAATGTAAAAACCTAATATTTTATCAATGTAATCCCTTTATTATAAGTATTACTTAATATATAATCACATTAGGAAACACAATTAAATATCATGATACTAAATGCTATGTGACTGTTAAACATAATTGTGCCCCATCTATGTTTTGAATTTAAAAAATATGACATACACGATTGCAGTAATGGTGATATTTTTAGTCAAATAGAACAAAATTTTTTGTGAATAGTAACTTATTCTTTTGAATAGTAGCCTACCCAAATGAATAGTAATATGGCCCTTAGGAATAGTAAATCATCCAAAATAATAGTAACCTCACCCATGGATGAGTAAATAAAATTTAAGCATCTTGTATGTGATAACATGACCATAGTAAAAGTATTGGTATATTTATAAGTCATAAATAATTATCTATAATTAATAAATTCATTTAAAAGAAAATTTATTTTCCAAAAATGTTTTCATAAATTAACAATTCAATGACCTCTGTTTTTAATATAATTTTATAAGAACTTATGTAATTTTTGAAAGCATTATAAAATCGGTTTCAATTTTAAAATCTGATTTTTTCATGAAAATTTTGATTTTAATTAAAAACTAAATTGATCATATATAGAAAATTATTTTTGAAAAATAGTGTTCATTTTTTGTTTTTTCATGTTAAAAAATTTTCAGGGTGATTTATTTAGATTTTTCTAAAATACATGAATTCTTGGGGAATGGTAAAATACAATAATTTATTGTATAAATACATTATAATTTAAATCAGCTATTCCTGAAATCACGAGTTATTTAATCACCCAAATCTCAAACTCACATGCCCTATTTACTATTTTTGGTCATAGAATCATCACTATTTATTATCATGGAAAACAATTAATAAACTAATGATTAAAATATTAAGAGAACCCCTATCCCCTTAACTATAAATATCACCCCTCACACCCTCATTACATCACAAATATCAAGGTTAAATCCTTGTCTAAAATCCATCAAAACATATTCTCTATACCCTCAGAAACATCCAAATATCTTCTGGTCTCATCAAAAGACCAATCCATGGTGTCTTAAGGAGGATTCAAGAGGAAATTCCTCTCTCTCTTTCCTTTAATTTCCTTTCAATTTTGTTTTCTTTAATTATTATATCCCCATAAATAGTCATAAATATAGCATGGTAACTTCAGTATTTTACATATAATGTAATTATATTATACTAATGTTATAATATATCATCAAACCCCCTTCTCCTCTTCTTTTAGAAAGGAAAATGTTGTTCGTGAGGTGTTAATTTATCAATTTCAGGAATAACATGTTTTCATTTTCATTTACTGCCTTCAGATCTGGTAATGAAACCATTTTTATGGTTGAACCAGATTATGTTATATGTATTATATCCTATACAATTTTATATAACTTACTTACGTGCATATTACTAAATGATAAAAGAAAACATGTTCGTTGTGGTCGAAAAACCACCCGAATTAACCCAAATGATAATCAATAAATGATAATCTAATGATTCATTCTCATGGTATATAAATAAATTATTTATAAGATCCTTAAAATTTATGTAACATAATAAATAACATATAATTAAAATTCTTTATGTTTATCCACATTTTAAATGAACTTCCATTCATGAATACAAGTGAACCGTTCAAGAAAACTATAAAAACAAACATTCCAGAAAAATGAATTTAAACTCTAGAACTCTTCCAAAATCCCATAAATGAACATAATAAAACATTAATAAATCTTATTAATGTATAAAAGGTTATTTAATTGTTAATTAATTAACCTAATATGGTTATACAGAACATTAAATTGAATAAATTGTTGGGATACAAGGTAAGGGGAAACTCTCGAACCCAACTTCCATTCTTTGGGTTTTCCGTCTTCAACCAATTATGGGTATGGATATGCCTTAGAAATAATTTATTCATCATTATATTAAATTTTTTATGCTATAATATTTCTCTCACTTATTTTATTAAAAACCAAATGTTTTCCAAAAGAACTCTTCTTTCAAATAAACACCCCCATTTTACTCCTCGAAGATTATTTCACTCTTTACTCAAAGTTAATAGTTCTATGCCATGAATGATATTCCCTCTTTATATTGAGAAGAAAATGATTCTGATTTTTATGTCTAATGTGAAACCCATTTGGTTCTATGTGTTATTTTTTTATGTTCATGTTTGACATATTTCCAATGTTCCATGGATGATAATGTAAATGTTATGATGTTCCAAGTGTTCCCAATATTATATAGTGCAATATGTATGTTTTAATGTGACGCATGTGCCCGTAATTATACAACTCTCTAATAAATTAGGTAATGTGATGAATCTCAGGAGATAATGTTAAATGTTGTGTGAACATGATGCTAGATTTGTTCACAACTATGTGTGGTATTTGAACACTAAGACATACTGTTTAATTTTTTATGCACTGCAACATTTCAATTATTTTATTAATTCTTCCTCTCATGTTCATGATCCTTTTCCTTTGATATAATTGTGCTCACCCATTGTTATAAGGTTCATATCAATCCCCTTACTAGTATTTTATCACACCCATTATTCATGTATACCCTAAAGGTGTAATGTTTACTAATGGGGTTTCAAGGGACCATAAGTTGCTAAAGAAGGGTGTATTAAATATAGGTTTATGTTTGATGTTGTAAATTTTATGTATAGTTCTTTTTTTCCAAGACACTAAACCTATAGATCCTCAAGGTGTAATACTATTTTTTTTTATCTTCATAATGATTTATTAGTAATGTAATAAAAGGTTGGGTCACTATATTTGGTATTAAATGAATAGTTAATTTAATTAGGGAATTAGGATTAGTGAAACCTAGAGAAAACATCTAGTATGAGACTAATTAAAACTATGCCCATAATAATCCTTACATAGGGATCCCATAAGTTATGATTTTAGTGAAAATTGTACAAGTGAATAAGATATTTATTCATGACTTATTGATTTATGTTTTGTTCTAACATTTTCTTTTCTATAAAATGGTAGGAACCAGGAGAAACAAGGCCAACAACCCATGACAGGGCCAATGTAATGATTTCCATAACAACATCCCCAATAATTTTTTGATGTAGAGTTAAAAACTTCGTAGTTATTCTAACCCAACTATCTCATGTTATTAACAATAAACAGAATAATGGGGAATTTCCTCCTTCACATAAGAGGGAGAAAGTCTCTATCAAGGGTTTTATGTGGCAACGACCACTGACATTTAGTGGGTATTCTAATCTACCTGTTTCAAAACAATGGTTCAAATCCATAGAGAATATCTTTTCTATGGTTCACTATTATATGAAATAAAATGTTACACTAGTAATTTATCATTTAGTTGGTTAGGCTAATCAATGGTGGGCTTTGATTAAGAACACCAAACCAAGTGATGAAATTAATGATACGGAATGAGAAGACTTTAAGATCATGTTTCATAATAATTATTTCCCAAAAACTCTTCGTATAATGATGAAGAGAGAATTCATAGGTCTCAAGAAAAAAAAGGAGAATATGTCACCACATATGAAGTGAATTTCACATGGCTTTCAAGGTATGATTTGGGGTTTTATCAACAATGATAGAAACTTTGACAGATTATTTAGTGGATTAAAACCAAAACTTCAAAAGGATATTTCAATTCGATACTTTGGGAGTTATGAATAAGTTTTTAGGTGTTCCCTCACTGTGGATACAGAGTTTGGAGAATGGTCCCACGACTATAGTGACATGAAACTAAAGATGGAGTTTCATGTTGGAGGATATAATGACAATGGGGGGAAGAACACTCAATGAACCACATGCTAAAAATGCAGGAAGTTTCATCAATGAAACTTCCTCAAATCGACAAGTAAATGCTTCAACTATGGTAAATAAGGACACCATGACCAATAGTGTCTAAAATACAAAATAAGGAAGGATAATTTAGTGGTTGAAATAGGATCCCAACCCATGGTTTAATTCTACAACTATATGCATCAAGGTCACTATGCAAGGTAGTTCACTAAACCTTGAGTCCTTGAGGGTAATCAGGGTCAGCAGCCTCTAATGCCATAGGAACAATGAAATTCTTATGCCATCACTACTTCGGAAGTGTAGAATGATAATGAAGTCATACAAGGTACACTTTCTATTCACTCAAGAATGGAAAAAGTCTTATTTGATTCTCGTTCTATGCATTTTTTTATATCTTGAAAGATTTCATGAATTATAGAATCAAAGTCCTGAAACCTTGAAGTATAGATATTTGTTAAAACAGGATGTTTTGAAATTATTGAAACCCAAGTGTTTGACTCTTTTCCTATTGGCATATGTGGGAAGATTCTTAGAGTGAATCTCATAATACTTACCTTGGAGGAATAATACACCATAAGGGGAATAGATTTTCTCTCATTATATGGAGGTCATATCAAATATCAAGAAAAAAAAATATCATTTCATATTCCAAACCATGCCATGCTCCTATTAAAATTCAAAGAAGATCGTGAATCTCCTTTGAAAAATCCATCAATGGTGTGGGTGTTGATAACCTATGAAGAGGCATAACTCTCCCAAATGGACTAGTCAAAGGAATGTTGAAGCCTTGAGGAAATTCCCATCATGGGAGAATATATAAATGTATTACCCAAAGAGTTACCTAGACTTACCCTTGATCATGAGGTAGATTTCTTAAAATAATTCATACCCAAAGCTAATCCTATCTCAATGTGTCCCTATAGGATGCCTCCTATAAAACTGGAGGAGTTAAATAAGTAGCTATAAAACCATTTGGAGAAAGGGTTCATATTCCCTAGTGCATTACCTTGGGGTGTTCTAGTGCTCTTTTTAAAGAAGAAACATGGATCAATGCAATTGTGTATCAATTACCGGGAACTCAACAAGATCACCATAAAGAACTACTATCCTCTCCCAAGGATTGAAAACTTGTTTTTTTAGTTAAGAGGAGTTCATTACTTCTCAAGATTGGATCTTCGTTCTGGATATCATCTGCTAAAGGGGAAGAAATAAGATATTAAGAAGACTTCCTTATATACAAGGTATGAGCACTATGAGTTTCTAGTAATTCCCTTCAGACTTACTAATGCCTCTAAAATATTCATGGATTTGACGAGTAGAGTATTTTGACATTACATCAACAAATTTGTGGCAGTTTTTATTGATGATATTCTCATCTACTCCAAGGTAAATTAAGATCATGAATAATATCTATGAATTGTGTTGCCGACATTGAGAAAAGAGAAGTTGTACGCTATTTTCAGCAAGTGTGACATTTGGATGAAGCAAGTCAATTCTTGGGACAGGTGATCACAATTGAGGTAATTTCTGTAGACCCTCTAAAATAAGAGGTGATTGAGGAATTCCCCAAGCTCTCTATTGTCCTAGAAATATATAGTATTGTTGGATTAACTGGTTAATAAAAAAATTTAGTGAGAACATTAACTGGATTTTTAATCCCAAATCTAAGTTAACAAGGAAAGGGGAAAAGTATGTATGGATGAAAGAATTCAAGGGAACCATCAAGGATATAAAGATAATGTTGATCACTTCACCTGTACTCATATTACCTAAACATGGATAAAGTTTTTGGATATAAATTGATTATTCAAATGAAGGAATGGGATTCATACTCATGAAAAATAATAATGTGATAGCCTATGCCTCACAACAGTTGAAGATCCAGGAGTAGAACTACCCGACACATAATCTAAAGTAGACAACTGTGATTTATTCCCTGAAAATATGATGAACCTACCTTTACTATGGTAAGTGTGACATATACACCTTCCACAAGATCATAAATTATATATTCACATATAAGGAGCTCAACATGCTTCAAAAGATGTGGTTTGAGCTAATATATGACTACGATTTCTCTATTCCCCACCATCATGGAAAGCCAGACAAGGTAGTTGATGATCTAAGCAAAAAAAACCATATAATCTATCCAAGTTACATATTTAGAAGGATAATATATTCTTGGATATTAAATGTAAGGATTTGATAATCATAAGGTAAGAGGA
The DNA here is from genome assembly GCA_963277665.1 of Viscum album. Classification (NCBI taxonomy): domain Eukaryota; kingdom Viridiplantae; phylum Streptophyta; class Magnoliopsida; order Santalales; family Viscaceae; genus Viscum; species Viscum album. The sequence goes on from OY728165.1 coordinate 1,933,806,991, forward strand.
TAAATCCTACCTTTTCCAATTGATTTTGCAACCATCTATCCAAGAGAGGATTAAGGAGGAAAAAAGGGATGATCTGGAGTTAGAAAATAAGGTGAATTTAGTAATGAATGTGAAGTTGAAAGAGTTTTATATTGATGATGATAGTTTGATTCATTTTGGAATAGGACATTGTCTTCCTTCATCACATGAGATAAAGACAAAGCTATTGGATAGAGCACATAGCTCAACATTATCTATCCATTCTAGTAGAATCAATATGTACTGAGATCTCTCAGAACACCTCTGGTAGGATTACATAAAGAAGAAGATTGCATAATATATCTCAAGGTTCTAGGTATATCATCAAGTTTAGGAAGAGTGAAAAAAGTCCAACGGGATGACACAACCATTGCCTATACCCATGTGGAAATAGAAGATTGTAAGTATGGGCTTTGTCATGGGTCTCCTAAAGACGTCTAAGGGAAATGATTTGATATGGGTTTTGGTTGACTGACTCACCAAGACATCCCATTTTATCACTATTTGGGAAGACCTCTCTCTTGAACAACTTGCAATGATATTTGTGAAATAAGTGGTGAGACTACAGGGTGTTCCAACCTTGGTTTTCTCTGACTGTGATCCAAGGTTCAAATCGATATTTTCGAGGATTCATCAAAATTCTTTGAGTACTGAATTATATTTTACCATAGCCAATTACCCCCAAACTGATGGAAAATATGAAATGACTATTTATACACTTGAATATATGATATGGTCATACTCATTATAATTTAAAGGTGGATGGGATCATAATCTCTCATTGGTTGAGGTCTTATACAACAATATCTTCTACTCGAGTATTCATATGGCACCATATGAAGCATTGTATGGAATGAAATGTATAACTCCAACTTTTTGGGATAAAGTTGGTGAATGAAAGCTACTTGGATCCAATCATGTGAAAGAGATGATATATATGGATCAACTAATCCAGAAACATATCAAATCTGCTCAGAGTTGGAAAAAGATCTTTGATGAAAACCTTATAGGGGACTTGGATTTTGATGTTGGAGATAATTCCTTCCTTTGAATATCACCGTGGAATAGAGTCATGCGGTTTGGAATGAAAGGGAAGATAAGACCAAGGTAAATTGGACCCTTTTAGATCATTGACCATATAAAATCTGTGCCCTATCAACTTGAACTTTCACTAAATATAGATCATGTTCATGATGTGTTTCACATAATACCCCTGAATAAGTACGTACCAGATCCCTCACATATACTAAACTCAGAGTTGGTTCATCTAGAAGATGATCTCTGTTATATGGAGATTCCAATATTGATTCTAGATAGGAGAGATAAGGTTCTACACAACAATATAACCCATCTTGTCAAAGTGTTGTGGAGGAACCATATGTTTGAAAAATCTACTTGGGAATTGGAAGAGGCAATGAAGGAGAAGTACCCACACCTATTTGTGTAATACTAAATTTCAAGGGAGAAATTTCATAAGGGGGGAGAATGTAAGGACCCAATTTTTTATCAATGGAATCCAATTATTTTATGTATGAATTAAAGTATAATCACAACTGGAAACACAATGAAATATCATGATACTAAATACTATGAGATGATTAAACATAATTTTTCTATTTCTATATTTTGAATTTTGAAAATCTATCATACAATGTTGCGTTCCGGTTGATTTTTTGAGTCAAATAAAACAAACATAATTTTTGGCGAATAGTAACCTACCCATATGAATAGTAACCTACCATCATGAATAGTAACATGACCCTTATTAATAGTAAATCATCCAAAATGATATTAACCTCACCCATGTATGATTAAATAAAAGATAGGCATTTTTTAAGTTATAATATGACCATAGTAAAAGTATTGGTATTTTTTATCTAATAAATAATTATTTATATTTAATTAATTAATTTAATTTTTTTTATTTTCATAAAATTATTTTCATAAATAAAATATTTTATGACTTCTGGTTTAAAGATAATTTAATAAGAACTTATCTAATTTTTGAAAGCATTATAAAACCCGTTTTAATTTCAAAATATGCATTTTTCAAGTAAAATGCCATTTTAATTAAAAAAATTAAATTCATTATATTTAGAAAATTATTTTTGAAAAATGGAGTTAATTTTTGGATTTCACACATTGATAAATGGAAAGTGTGATTTTTTGAGATTTTACTAAAATACTTGAATTTTTGGTGAATGGTAAAATACATTAATTTACTGTATAAATACATTATAATTTAAATCCACTATTCCTGACAACACGAGTGATGTAAGAAATCAAATCAAGAAAAAACATGTGCTCTTTAATTTTTTTTCATGTAACTATTTCCATTTCTTATATTGGTGTAAATTAATAAACTAATGATTAAAATATTAAGAAAACCCCTCTCCCCTCCACTGTAAATACAACCCCTCACGCACTCATTACATCACACCTCTCAAGGATCAATACTTGTATAATATCTATCCAAAAATCTTCCCTATCCCCTACCCCACGTCCAAATATCTTCTCTTAAAATCCAAACACCAATCCAATGTTCCTTAAGGAGGATTCAATATGTAATTCCTCTCTCTCTAATTTACTTTAATTTCCTTTCAATTTCAAGACATTTTATTATTCCCTCCCCCCAATCCTCATCAAAATAGTATTTTAACACCTATAACTTAAATATAATTTAATTTAATTATACTATTGGGATAATATATCATACAATACCCTTCTCCTCTTTTTTAGAGAGGAAAATGTTGTTCGTGAAGTGTTAATTTATGGCCTTCAAGAATGACATGTTTTCATTTTCATTTACCGCCTTCAGATTTGGTCATGAAACAATTTCTATGATTGAACTAGATTATGTAAAATTTATTATATAATATCTAGTGTTATATAACTAAATTTTATATATATGATGAAATGATTAAACAGAAAGTTATTTGTGGCCAAAAAACCGCCCGAATTAAACAAAGGATCATCATTAATTTCTTATTTAATGATTCATTCTCAAGGTATATAAAAAAATTATTTACAAGATCATTTAAAGTTATGTAACAAAATAAATAAAATATAATTATTATTCTGTATGTTTATCCATGTTTTAAATTATCTTCCATTCATGAATACAAGTTCACCGTTCAAGAAAACTATACAAACAAACATTACTGAACAACGAATTTAAAATCTATAACTCATCCAAAAGCCCATGAATGAACTTCATAAAATTTTAATAAATATAATTAATGTATAAAATGTTATTTAATTGTTAATTAATTAATTTAATTTTGTTATACATGAAATTAATGTGAATAAATCATTCAGATACAAGTTAAGGGGAAACTCTCAAAACCAACTCTATTTCTCTTGGTTTTCCTTCTTCAACCGATTTTCAGTATTCATATGCCTTAGAAATTTTTTATTCATCACTATATTAAATTTTATGGGATATAAATGTAATATAATCTATTTTATTAAGAAAACTATGTTATCCAAAATAACACTTCTTTTAAATAAACACACCTTTTATACTCCTCGAAGATTGTTTCACTCTTCATCCAAGGTTAATAATTCTATGTCAAGAATGATATTCAGTCATTATTTTGGGAACCAAATGTTTATGAATTTATGGTTAATGATGTGAAACTAATTTATTTCCATGTTTTAATTTTTTATGTTCAACTTTGACATATTTTTCATGAGGCATGCATGATAATGTAAATGTTTAGATGTGACAGGTGCACCCAAAATTATATAGCACAATATGAATGTTTGAATGTGATGGGTGCATCCAAAATTATAAAGTGTTCCAATTAATTGGGTAATGTAATTAATCTAATTGGTTAATTTAAAAATATGTGTGAACATGATTATATAATTTTTGACAATAATGTGTGGTATTTGACCACTAAGACATGATGTTTCATTTTTTATACATTTCCACATTTCAAGTATTTTATTAATTCTTCCTCTCATGTTCACGATCCATTTCTTATGTTATGATTGTGCTCACCCATTTTCATATTGTTCTTATCTATCCTCTTACTATGATTTTAGCTCAACCCTTCTTAATTTATATCCACATGTGATTATATGTACTAATTATTTTCAATGTATAATAAGAAGCTGAAGAAGAGTGAATAAAATAAATGTTTATGTTTGGTGTTGTAAATGCCATGTATGGTCCTAGTTTTTTCAAGAAACTAAACCTATGGATACTTGTGGTGTAATAATAATATTATTTTATCATTATAATGATTCAATAGTAATATATGAAAAGGCTGGGTCGCTATAGATAAATCATCGTTGAAAGGTTGATTCTACCTTAGAATGAAAGGAACCAATTTTTTCAATTAAAAATTCAATTTTTCATTTTTTAACCATACATTAAATGTGCTTAATTATTACCTTTCTAGGATAAATGGGGGATCCCAAGTACTCCATTGAACTGAACATGTTTAGCATACCTTTTTTAGACTCAATGTTGTTTATGCATCTGTTTAGGAAGGTGGAGGAATGTAGAATAAACTCTTATAATAGTTAATTGATTATCCACTACCTTTGGTATAATCAAACATAATATTCATAAAGTTTATAACTGAAGATATCCAGCCATCAATAAAGAAAAAAAAATCATTAAAAAAATAAGATGAGGCACCCCTATGAATGGTTCTTTATAATGGTAAGGAAGAATAAACCCATTCTACATACTGGAGGCGACATATCTACAAAGGGTATCTTGTTATAATAAAAAGATGTAGAGTGGGAGAGGGTCACATTTCTTGATCCCACCATTGATTTCATGAAGCTTCATTTCCTACCCACAAACACAATATTAATCATGGATGAACTATAACATGGAGACTAGAAGTCAATAACCCATTCTAAAAATCCCATACATCTCATAACATGGATGATGAATCACTAATAAAGACGATCATAATCCATATCTATATCTACCTTAATGACAATATTAGATCCCACCACCTTTCTATTGATGTATCCAACCATATCCTAATAAATTCCCATGGCAACTTGGATTGTTCTACCTTTAGAGTATACACTATTTGTTTCTATGAAAACCGTCCATTAATAAATCGAGAGAGAAATATATTGATTAAAGAGGAAAGAACCGTTCATTTAAAATTTCATTGGTTGATGGGACGATAATTGTGAATAGAGGGTGGATATTTTTTCTTGGGAATGAGGATCAAGGTATCTATAAGTTTGACCTAGGTAAGCACCCCTCTATCTAATAAATCCTAAATTTCCTCAACCAGATCATTCTTGATGACATCCCAACAACTAAAATAGAATGTCACCAAGAACCCATCAGTTCCTAGAGTGCACTCTCGTTTGAGAGAGGTTACTGATTCCCACACATCCTTCTCCTCTGTAAAAATTTATACTAGTGAAACTTTATGGAAATAGTTTACAGTCATGATTGATTAAGAAATATCAGATTGGTCTCCTAGAGAGCTACTCTACAAGAATGGATTTAGAGTATATAAAAGTTAATTAAAATAGGCATGCTCCTAATTTGCAATATCCTCCATGTCACTTGTATATGAACCATCCTAAATATGAATATTTGAGGTATAATATTAGTGTTTACTATTCATAAAATCATGGAAAAAGAAGTATTCTGGTCTCCCTCCCTATACCGGGTAATGATAGATCATTTATGAAGGAACCTATCTTGGAACAAAAACTGTTCATTGAGTTGTTTCTTCTCATTCCTTTGAGACACCAGAACCTCTTCATCCAATTTCTCCTCGATCCACATTTTATCAAGCTTAATGTACCTCATAATCTTATCCAGTATTATCTATACTGAGGTTATTGCATTGGACAAAACCAGTATGGCTTGTTTAAGTCTATCTAACTTATTATGAAAACTAATCCAATAACCCCTGATATGTGACCTCCTCGGAATATTAAGATATGTTAAGGAAATCAGGGTGGTATGACCACTTGTTGGAGAAGAAAAAACACATATTCTTAGAACATCCCACTTTAAGATGGAATAAAAATGAAGAGTGGTCTAACAATGCATGAACCAAATGATGAACATCAGTATTCAAGTTGAGAGAGATCATTGGAATATTTCTGGTACACCTATCAAGGCTGCACCAGGTCTACCAATGACCTCTATAGCTATTTCACTAGGTATACCGATCCCCAGTGTACCCAATATATTAGGCACCCTAATAGATTTTGATACTCTACGTGCTTATGTTTACACATAATGATTCATCATTACTTGGAGATACATCTTATTTACCGAAAAAGAATGAATCCTTCTTAAAGACCTCATTCCCTCATTAAAGATGATTTTTAATGTGATAAATTAATTTTTTGTAGAATGAAATTCATGTATATGAAACCCAAAAAAATGATTAAAAATAGACACTAATTCATAAGCCAATTAAGACATTCTTATATTTCACTCCACTGTACTGGATGATCTTTATGTACAACATCTTGCTGTTTATGTAGAGGAAAACTAATGTTTACACAATAATGGGATGATTATTATATAGAGTGTAATGTTAATTTTTATGAGCATGGGTGTGGTCCTTTTATCTTTTTACATTTTCAAATTTATCAACAATTATAAATTTCATAAATCTTCAAATATAATCTAATCCACATAAAAAGACGCCAGGACATCTCTACTCATCATAGAACATCATCCAAGAGTTATTCTACATATTATTCAATATATTATACTTGTATGAAACTTATATGTTTTCGTTATAACATTATCATTTTTTGAGTCATCCCACAATTTTTCCTCTTCAAAACAACTCATAAACTTCTATATAAAAGTTTCAAAATATAGAAATTTTCTTTATATCTGTAAGAACTACCTCAAATAATTATTTGATTTCTAGGGATGCATACATAGCAGTCATACTTTCCTTCAAATTACCATGTACCAATCCTAGAAAAAAACTCTAATATTTCATTATTTTATGGATAAAAATCCAATGTCCCAAAAATCTTTGAAATGCATTTTTAAAAATGTTTACTATAATTAAAACCAACAACAATGGACACTTTTAGATAATACATAAGTATAATGGTTGGGTAATGTCATCTTCTATCCATGGATTAGAATTATATTTTGAAATTTCGTAATAAATTTTATATTTTTCATCCCATGAGTTGAATATTTTCCCTATGAGGAGGATAATGTTTAATTTCAATGGAACAACCAATTTGAAGGAGCCCATTTAATAGAGGAATTTCATACTAAAACCAGAAAAAAGTAAGAGGTAGATGAATCTATTGAACATAGAAGTGACTAGAATGTACACTGATTTTTTTAAAGATAAACGTATAACAACATGATATATAGTTTCAACTTGAAATAGTTTTGAATAATCATGATCTGATGGATAATCATGTTGTGATATTCAATTATGTAAATAGAATATATTTAATGTATGTTGTGGATTTTGAATTCAGTTTAGAAACCCACATCAAATATTGATAACATGCTTTGGATAGGATGCTGAATTAGAATCTCATGTTGTGAATATTTTCATTTGACCATGAACATGTTATTTCTATATTATCTATTAAATCCATTTCATGTTTAATGATAAGGATATAGATCAATATTTAAAAAGATTGTATCATATTTCATTGCATTTGTTTGGTCACATTAAAACATGAAGTACACCTAGTATAATATCTATGGTAGAGAAGATTATAATTAATATCAACCATTACATTTTATGGTTTATTCCATGGAAATAATATAAAACCTTCTGGTATAAAATATTAAAAAATAGTTTTCTCAATCTAACATATCCATTTTCATCGAATTATAAAGTCATTAGATCTATAGAATAATTTAATTAATATATCTGAATCATTGAAGAGTACATGATCTATTGAAGACAAAGAATGTGTATCAATATTATACCAATCTAGAGAAGAGTTAATTTTCAAAGACAATAATATCATTGTAGAATTATATTTATAAATATGAAGAGTTTCAACTTATATGCTATTTGGAAGAAAAAGGATAAACTATCACATTTAGGTGATGTTTCAATTAGAACATAGAGGATTTAAAGTTAATAAAACATATAATTAAAATAATAATCAAAACAATGAGGTTAGAAGAATCACATAAAAAATGAGGAGAGGCCCCCACATCTATAAATTGACAGCCCCCTTGACCAATGTAGTGTGTGAAGGATATGAATACAGAGTTACCCTAGGATTGATAGTTAATAATTCTTAAACCAAATAAGGTAAGTTACCATTATTATGGAGTGACCATAACTAATACACATGTATCCTCCGAACATGAGTATATAGGATTCTGATACACAGGAACATCATCACGTGTATTATCCGGGAATTATACCTTAATATTGAACCATGTTGTGTCACCATGTACTAGTGATTTAATTTAATAGTATTAGTAATTGTTATATATTTTGATCAGTAGTGATAGGAATTAATATTGAATACATCTCATTTTATGAGGGGAAACGAGTTGTACAACCTAGAGTACAAAAAGAAGAGAAAATATTTAATTATGGTATACCCTAATTTATCCCCCCAGATAGGTTAGTGCAGGTCAACCATGTTCTAAAAGGTGGTATCAAATTCAAATGGTTCTTATTGTAAGTTCAATCATAAAATATATTTAATATTTTTTGTGTACATGGATTAAATGTTGAGGCCTATATTTTTAAATGGATCTAATTTTCATGGTTAGAAAAATGAGATTTTTATATTCTCGTCATATTGTGTTAAGGAGTTCATGGTGAACATCCATTGAGATATTGATTTGACAAAGAAAAGTGAAATACTTTTGTTTTCAAGGAAAAATAAAATCTTGGAATAATCCGTGACCAATTTTTTAGACATGAAAATGTATAATTTTCATTCTACCATGGAGATGTGGATAACAATGTACGTGATATATGGGAGATAAATAGGATAAAATAAGGGTGGATAACCCTTATTATTTGATAAATGAAAGTAAATAAATCAATATAAATAATTAAAATAAACTAATGAATATCAACATATGAAAAAGGGAATTAAGAAGAGGAATATGAAGAATACTGTCAAGAAGGTGAAAGAAGAAAATTCATGTAAAAAATAGATCTTTTTTGTTAAAAATTATTCCAACAATTTTTTTAAGGGTACATGAAAACCTATAATTTTAAATTTTCTCATAAAAAATGTGGACGGTGTATCTATTAAAGAAGTGTAAATTTTTTCTTTTTTTAAAATCTAGAGAGTTTTTTGGTAGTAACCAATAAATTATCCAAGCCATACATGAAAAGTTGGATCAATGGGAAGTTATGTGTGATGTTAAATTTTCATTCATAAATGATATTTCCATAGATAATAAAGTATTTGATAAATTATAACTGGACTTCAGTGAAGAAAAAATAAATGTGGATTCAAAAATTATTTCCTAAATTTAACAACATGAATAACATTCACATGATATAGGGAAATAAATATCCATGGAGAAAGTTATGAAAGCTTGTTCTATCCCTCTCAAGACACTACATGATGAGGGGATTAAATATTGAATGTATGCTGACTCATGGTTGGATATTATGGTTATACTATTGGAGGAGAAATATGATAAGGTTAGAGAGAATGAATTAATTCTCATATCCTTAAAGGGAAATGATAAGTTATAAAAATCCTCTAGGGAAGCCTAAAAAAGTTTAGTATCAAAATATCCAAATATTGATGTTGTTAATAAATAGAAGATTCATTCTAGAACTAGAAGATAATACTCTAGAATAAGGTATCTATAATGTGTTACTTATATTGAAGAATAATATACACCATGATTTTGGTTTTAGAAGAACAAGGTATGAAATTAGGAATAAAAAACTGTTGTATCAACATCCCAGTTGATATAAAACTATAAAAAATTATGTTTTAAATTGGACAATATTTTATTCTCACTATCCATTGACTTATGTATTTAGATAACAATAATAAAGGGGCTTACAGATTCTTTTGAATATATTCTACTAATATAAAAAATTGTAATAATAATTTCACTAAAAGAGAATATATTAATATGGAAAAAACATACAATTTTGGTGGAAGATAAATATCTATACTAAAGCAGGATTTTTTCAGCCATGTGTCGCTCCCACAGCTACTTCCTCCACCCACGCATTCCAAAGAATATACATTCTGCCTAATTTCAATCCACTCAATTCGCGATTTACCTCCGCCACTCAAACTAATGAAATAAACCTCGATAGGCTCTATATTCATATGAGGATTCCTCCAAAAGGAGCATATCATATAAAAAATTTATCCGGAACATCGCACAATCAGAAAAATCTCTCTTCAAAACTCCACATCAGCACTCCTTCGAGTCTTCGTCTTCTCGCTTATAGAGACATCAGTGTTCCGAATCACCGATTCAAAACCATATACTATTTTTGATTCATAGTTTTCCAAAGAATTCACCCTGATTGTCCACTGAAATCTACGGTTTGTACTGATTGTTGACACACTGTCTTCACCTCTTTTGATATCCGCAACTAGGGTTTCTTAAGCTACTCAATTCGATGTCCAATATATAGGGTTTTAAGTGCATCTTCATCGGCTACTGGGTTTCTATCCTTTGGAAACCCATGCTATGCATTCTATAACTAATACACAACCTGCCAATGATATGAATATGGAAACCCTCCCGCAGAATTGGATAAGTGGGAGCATAAACTGAAACGCCTCATGCTGTCTCCAAAATACCTTTTCATTGATGTCAAGTGTCAGGGATGCTTCATCACCACGAACTTGTTTAGTCATTCTCAGACTATTGTGGTTTGCGTTAATTTCCAAACGACGCTCTTCCAACCAACTGGAGGGCATGCCAAGATCACCGAGGGATGCTACTTCAGGAGGAAAAATGATTGATTTCCATATCATTTTAATCAGTAATGTGAGTGTCTCTATATTATGGTCTGTTGGGAACAAGATGAGGCATTCAATGTTTCTCCTTCTCCCTTACTTCAATTTCATTTTATTTTCGTTTTGGTCTTATATTTTCAGGACTATGTTTTTAATTTGTTATATTAACCATCATAGTGAAAAAATACTCTTATTGACAATTAATGTGATTTCAGACCATCATTTTGATCATTTAAAGCTTGTACATGGAGATTCAGCTGGGACTGTCATTGCATTATATGAATGGTCATTATATCTTCATGATTGATTATTTTATTAAGCATTTATATGGTAGAAACTTATCTTTTATTTGTTTTTATTCTTTTGTCTAAATGCATAATGGATTTTTGATTCGTTTGTTCTCAGTTGTTGACTTAATGGGATTTGATCCTTTGTTAGGATTCCATTGTTTGGATTCAATTGATTTTAGGAGATGAGTTTGCATCATAAAACATTTTTAGGCATGGTAATGTGACGATTTAGTAAAATTTGCATCCTCACAATCCTACAATACTTTCATTTGAACCTTATCCAAGAATTGTAATGCTTCTTTCTCTCTTTCTTTTGGTCTTCCATTAAACTATCTGATTCATTTAATTTTTCATTCATTTTTCTATGCTTATGATTATTCAATATGATAAATATTATAAATATTACTGAATATTATATCCTATAATTTTATCATCGATGATTTGATTAAGCATAATAATAAATAAATCTACATATAATTATGTAGCTTCAACACAAATGAAGATTATATCACTTTGAATTTATTTAATGTTGCAGCATGAATACTATATTAATGGATTGATGTCACTATTTGTATTACTATATAATCATTGTCCAAAATTGTAGGATGGGTAAATGCTTTATTCCTTGTCAATGATTTTGAGATTATCAGGTGAAGTTTTATTGAAATTTATGTTTTGGTTTAGAATTATTTTCTTTTATGATTCTCTATAATTCGATACATGAGAAGGGGGTGCATTCTAGGAAGATCTGGTGAGAGATCGAAACATTACTCTGGATAAGATTATTTCTCCCTCCATTTATATCCCACAATCTAAAGAATCCACTCTCTATGTATTCATATATATTTTGTTAGTTTAATTTAATTTTTTGAAATTACAGGCAATACGGGTGATCTCCAAAGGAGGAAAGATTAATATAAGTTGAGTTGGTAAGTAGTTCTCACTCTATTTTTAATCAGTCATCACACTATATCCTTTAAAAATTATATCATCAATCCAACATGAGAAAAGGTTATTTCATGTTCTAATATTGTCTCATAAATTTTATTTTGTTTTGACTTGGAGGCCTTATTTCCCATTATTTTTTTGATGTTGTTTTCAATATTAATTTTAGAATTTAATGTCATCGAATCATGTCTGACATCAGCCTCCACAATTCATCTCATATATGGATTTTTTACGCTTCTATTCAGTATTTGATATTATACACTAAGATGTTTTCAAATTATAAAATACTATTATAATTTCATTTCCATTTTTTATGGATAGATCCTCTCTCTATCATTATAATTCCTGTAAGTATATATGATATTCAAAACATAAATACTAACCTAAAGGTGACCTTGAAAAGTATATCCACTTGAATTTTTTTCACCATAGGTTATTGATATTACCCTTATCAATTTTCCTGGTATAACAAAGGTTCAGGTTTGTGACCTACCTTCTGACATTGATGAATAGATTAGAACAATGTTTATATTATTTATCAAGGTTTAGATGTGGTAAATACTGCCTGTTACCTAACAAAATTCAGTTTTCCCAAACTATGATCATCATCAGATGGTATGAAATGCTGATCTGGATGGTATATTATATTTTTGAACACATGCAACATCCCAATTTTTTTTCCTGATGTATTTGTTAAAATGAATTATAACATCATTTTATCATTTTCTATTTCTCATGTACAAAATTCAAACATGACATTAAATTTCTATTTTCAGGTTAGTGAAACATTGGGATTCATGAAACCAGCATGTTTTCATTGATATTGATAAGCTGGTCTCATTCCAAAGATATATCTTTTAAAGGGGTTATCTATTTTAGTTTTTAGAACACAATTTTTAGTTCATGTTCTTATATTATATCATAAATTTCATATATTTTTGACCTAGAGGTTTTATTTTCTATAAGAATAATTGAATTTGTGGAAAATGTTATTACTATAAGTTGACGTCATCTCCACATTTCTTAATTCTTCCTCCACATTTCATCTAATATAGAAATTTTTTATGCTTCTATAATATCAAGGAACTAATAAACTAAGCTATTTGAAAATACTAAAATAATAATTTAATTTTGAGTTAAACTTATTATGGACAAATCCTCTCCCTGTCATTGTAATTCATGCACCTCTTTTCTCCCCCTTCTCTGAATTGAAAATAACTCCACCATGTTGTTGCCTGCACAAAAAAAGTGAGTCTTAAGTGAACATCTATAGGTAATTTTCATCTTCTCATGGATACCCTCAGAAAAACCACTCTCAAATTGATTCTCAACCTGAAGTGAACACCAAAACTTCCAAGAACCCTAAATGAAATCAAGTGATTATTTAGGTAAACTTATTTTAGATTTTTTTCCTTTAATCTTACATGCGTGATCCCTGCCTTGATTAAAAAACATTGCAGAGCCACTTATTTAAGATGTAGATCTCTTATAAACTCTGGAAATCCATTAGTATAAAGCCTTAAGTTCAATATGTTGCAATAAATCTACTTACAGAATGTGGGTTTGTCTCTATGAACATTGAAGTACAATATCATGTCAACAGACTCAGCAATGAGTAGAAAATTAACTGGGTCTGTACTTAAAATGTCCCCATTCAACACGGAAGAGTAAAGGATCATCTCAAGCATAAAAATCATGTAGTTAAGATTACTCTAGACTATCTTTATTCCAACATGATATGTAATAAATCCATCTACTCCAGTTATGATGAGGTTTTTGGGTGAGTATGCACCCAATTCACAATATTCAAAGTAAAATATATTCTATAATATCTTTTTCTCCTATAATATCATTTTCCCAGCAATATTGCATGACATTCATTCAAATAATGTTTTTATTTTTAATTTTGGATGCAATTTTGTTAAAAAATAGTATTATTTTGTACAAGAATGTTTGTTTTATTTGTATAAAATCAATTTATGTTGTTCATTATCTGATATCATGAGCATATGTTTTCCATTATATTTTACCCATTTTTTTTATTTCTTAGCTGCTTTTTTTTGGAATTAGTTAAAAAATAAATTGTTTTTACCAGTAAAAATTGATAGAAATCATCAAATAATCATTTTTATTGCGTTTCTACATTGATGGATTATTTTTATTGAGTTAAATTGATCTTATTTTTTTGTATTTTTTTATTAAACGGTATGTTCAGTGAATATCAAATTTTTAGCCTTTAACTGAGTGAATGTTATGATTGGTAAAATCAATGAAAGGAAATTATTAATTATAATATTTATCCTATTTAATAATCATTATAATTCATGTATGTATTTATAATATTTAATAAATAAATATTAACCTAATGGTTCCCTAGAAAAGAATATCCGCTTGAAATTTTTTTCACCATAGGTTCTTGATATTACCCTAATCAATTTTCCTGGTATAAGAAAGGTTCATGTTTGAGACCTGCCTTGTGACATTGAAGAATAGATTAGAAAAATGTTTATGTTATTTATCAAGGTTTGAAGGTGTTAAATAATTGTTATACCTAAAAAATATAGATTTACCCAACAATGATCATCCTTAGATGGTATGAAATACTGATCTTGCTGGTATATTATATTTTTGAACACATTCCACATCCCAGCGTTTTTTACTGAAGTATTTGTTAAAATAAATTATAACATCGTTTTTTCATTTCTATTTCCGATGATCAAAATTCAAACAGGAAATTATATTTCTATTTATAGGTTAGTGAACCATAAGTTTTATGCAACCGGTATGTTGTTCATTGATATTGATGAGGCAGACTCGTTTATAATATATAGATTTTAAAGGGGTTCTCTATTTGAGTTTATAGAACACAAATGTTTAGTTCATGATCTGATATTATATTATAAATTTCACAATTTTTTGACCAAGAGGTTTTATTTTTTATAATAATAATTAATGTTGTGGACAATGTTATTTTTATAAATTGACGTCATTGAATCATGTCTGAATTTGTTCTCCATATTTAATATAATATAGAGATTTTCTATGCTTCTATTCTATCTAGAAACTGATACACTAAGCTGTTTGAAATACTAAAATACTATTTTAATTTTAGTTAACCTTTTTATGGCCAGATCCTCTCCCTATCTTTATAATTCATGCACATCTTGTCTTCCCCCTTCTATAAATTGCAAAGAACTCCATCATGTTGTTGCATGCACAACCAAAAAGAGTTTTAAGTGAACATGAAGTGGTCATTTTCATGTTCTTGTGGATATGCACAGAAAAACCACTCCCAAATTGATGGTTGACCTGAAGTGAACACAAAATCTTCCAAGCACCTCACATGAAATAAGGTCATCGTTCAGGTAATCGTATTTTCTATTTTTTTTGTTCCTTTAATCATACAAGTGTGATTCCTCCCCTGATTACAAAACTTTGTGGAGCCCCTTATTGAATCTGCATATCTCTTATAAAGCACTTGCAATCCATCAGTATAAAGACATCATGTTCAATCTGTTGAAACAGATCAACTTACAGAATGTGGGTTTGACTGTAGGAACTTTTAATTGCATTATCATGTCAATGGACTCAAAAATGAGTAGAAAAATAATAGGGTAAACACTTTAAATGTCCCCCTTCAAATTGGAACAGTAAACAATCTTCTCAAGCACAAAAATATTGTAGTTAGGATTTATCTTGATCACCGTTTTTTCAACATGATAAGTAACGAATCTATCTACTTCAGTTATGATGAGGTTTTTGGGTAGGTATGCATCCAATTCACAGTATTCCAGGTAAAATAGATTATTTCTTATCCTCTGCTACTATCATATCTTTTGTTCACCATCATTGCATATTTTTCATTCAATATATGTTTTATTCCTAAATTTGGAAGCAATTTTTTAAAAACATAGTATAGTTTTGTACATGAAAGTTTGTTTGCTTTGTATAAAGTCAATTTATGTTTTTCATTATTTGAAATCATGATAATTTGTTTTCCATTGTATTTTGTTCATTTTTTTAATTTCATAGTTGTGTTTTATTTTGAATTAAATAAAAAAATTTGTTTTTATTAGTAAATATTGATATGAATCTTAAAATAATCATTTTTATTATGTTTCTACATTGATGGATTATTTAATTGAGTGAAATTGATCTGATTTGTTTTTTGAATTGATTGTTGTTTTTTATTAAATGTTATGTTTAGTGTATATAAATATTTCAGCCTTAAACTAAGTGAATTTTTTTTATTGGTAAAATCAATGGAGGGAAATTAATAGTGTCTTATGTAGGTTGGTGTGATTTATGATTGGTTCATCTGTGGGAACGGTGGTGCACAACCCACAGTGAAGGGGCACCATCCATTATTGATAATGGAGAAGATGGATATGCCATAGAGAATCCATTTTATTTCTTTTGTTTATACAATGATATAGATTATTTTTACTGAATTAAATTGATCAGATTTGTTTTTTATTTTTACTATTGTTTATTATTAAATGGTATGTTAATGTTTTATATTATTCATTTAGCAGCATGATTAGTCAATAGATAGGATTGGAAAATGTTTAGTATTAAACTAAGTGAATGTTTTGATTGGTAAAATAAATGCATGTCAATTAACAGTTTCTACTATAGGTCGGCGTGGCTTATGGATGGTACATCCACAGTCACAGTGGTGCATAGCCCACAGGAAATGGGAACCATAAATTCATGGTAATGGGCATTTGCAATCACATTAATGTGACCATGACTGAATGACATAGTTGTGGAATCCATGGGATTAGAATAGGTGAAAATTTATCTAAAAATTGCGCCACTAAGTTTCTGCACTGATATTGGGTTTGTTTTTATTATAATGATTATAATTTTTATTATTTATTTGAATTGTTTTTTCAATAATGTAAATTAATTCTATATCATAAATACCCAAAATAATTTCTTATTCCATATAGATTCTACTAAATTTTTTCCAATAGTGTTTTAAAAAAATCTCTTATCCAGGTTTTTTTACTCACTGATACCATCTATTGCAGGGATTTATAATATTGTGAACTCATCATCCATAATAGGGGTTCCATTACAGCAATAACTCATATATTTATGGAATCATTGACCAAATACTATTAAAAAATAGATTACATTGTTACATAAGTCAACATTCATTTCAGAAATAAAGACTGTTGGGAAAAACATTTGTATTTTTTATCATTTTAAAATGTATATTTTATGTTTCCATTCTCAATAAAATGTACATAATTAAATATTAATTATTATTTTTTTATTTTTTTAAACGTATTTTGTTTCATTTACATGATTTATCAATGGTCAAAATAAATTTTCATTCATTTTCGTATCTCATTTATGTTTTCTACTTTTATGATGATATCAAATAAGTTCTATTTTTTCAATATTATCTATTATTAGTTGTAATTTTAACATATTTTAAATTAATTTTGATTATTATATTTTGAAACTATTATATATTTCTGAAATTAAATGTTGATTTATAGAGTCAAGCGAATGCACAGGCGAGGTACTAGTTATATACTAGAATAATGTATGCATGCATAAATAGTGATGGTACACTAAAAAACAATCATGGAGAGAATGAAAGATGATATGAAAGAGAAAAAAGAATGTTCTTCAAATTGGGAGTATGATAGATGTGAAATTTGAGAAAGAATCACCAAGGAAAAATAACTCCAAATATATTAAAACATGAATGGAAGAAAATATAAATGAATAAATCATTAGTGTTTTCATAAAACATGTGATATTTAAAGAGGTGAAAACCATTTGATGATCCCTTTTACAGTGGAAAAATCTTGTTTTAGGATGTACTAAAAATGAATCAAAAGATGAAACTTGAGCTACTAATATTATCTTCTCAATGAAGATGTATCCAAAGCCATGTTTGTTGATGAATAATACAAAAATTTCAGTGTTAATTTTATAGAAGTGGTATTACAATAATAAAAATTTAAATGCTTTGGAAAAAAATTTGATACAAAGGGTTGGTTCACAAAAACCTGCTATATTCCTCCACTCAAGAATATTAAGAAAACACCCCACCCTCCATGTGTTTTATTTATTCAAACCAGTTGTTTAATTTATGTGGATTTGATGGGAAGATATGATCCATGTGCATTTTATAGACATAAAATTGTATTTATTGTGCTAAAAGGACATACATGAAACTAGTGGGTTAGAGTTATTATAGATTCTAATTCGTATCAGGACTGAAAAAGTAAAATTGTATCATTAATTTGACATAACTCAGAATAAGGTGCTTAGAAAACACATTGGAATTTATAGAAGAATAAAGAATTTCATTCTATAATAATGAAACTTATATTATGTAGAGCCCAACCTAAAATCAATATTGTGAAAAACCTTTACTAAAATATCCAGTGGTTTCAACCCAACTTTGGTGATGAAAAAGTAATATCTAAACATATCTTAATTGGTGTTAGGACACTAAAATAAAGATAATATGTGTTAAATAAAGAAGAATCTAAATTTATAGAATTATTATTTATTTGTTCATGTATTACAAAATAAGGTACCTACAAATTTTTTAGAAGGATACCAACAGTTATAGGGAAGAATGTTTTGTAACCAAACAAGTGGATCCTCATACTGAAAATTGTATCAATACATGGAGTTAATAACTTAATGCATTCATGTGGATATGGTGATGAGATTTCAAAGGATATTTAGTATTATCTAGAAATGGAGAGTGCCTATGGAAAAATGAAAAATATTATGGATTTCAATTGGTGTTAGAAAAATATTTTTCTGATTACTTTTCATTGAATTATCTAGGGCTAGGTGGTATCAAGAGAGAGTAATAAGGAGTTTTAAGGTGGTTTAGTTTAATTTTTTTTCTATAGGTTCACTAATACATGGTTTCTTGGATGGTTATGGACCAGGTATTTCACATTAAGTCCTATGAAGATTTTATTAAGGGGTTCTGGTGCATATTTCACCATGGGGTCTAAAATGATCATGGTGGCATGTCTTTTTCATTTAGAATTTATTTATAGGAAATAGGGTATGGAAACAAAACCATAGAAAAGGGTGTGGTTCTGTCATGTATATAGAGCTTCTGTTATGTTTGGTGAGGATAACTCCATAGAATATAAGATCTCGTTTTATAGGGAATGGTGGATTTATTCAATTATGGTGTTACCCTATAGGAAATGGGGAAAACTAACATGAAATGTTGGTGGGTGTTGGGAAAATATGTCATGTGAATTTCATGTCTTGTGGGATTGGGGAAAATTGTGAGGGAGAATCTCCCATACTATAGTCCATGACTTGGTTGAATCAAATCAAAAAATTTAATATCTTTATTCTATAGAGGTTCCTTTAGTGGTAGTAAATCTGATTATAAATGATCAAAATGACCACTGAGGGAGTGGGATAGATGTCTATCTCAAATATAATAGATTTCATATATCACTTTGACTATGTACACTGTAGTTATTTTTAATGAATCCATTCCATGGCAGAGTTATTTATATTTTTTCTATAAATTAGGGAACACTTATCTTCTCATATTGACCTTATATATTTCCCTCAAATCCTGGATGATTCCATGGCCTCTCCAAGATTATTTTTTCTCATATATTGTGGGTTTGATCCTTCTTTATTCATGGTTTTAATCCCTCCTTAGATCTAAGGTGTCTTTCTTATCGCTAATATTGTGTTATCAATGTACCTTATTCCAATATGGTATCATTGGAATCTATGTTTAGTTATTCTAATTTATAATTTACTATTAATTATTTCTATGTTATTATAAATTAGAGAAATATTATCATCGATTTGTTGGTTCTAGGATTTGAATATTCAATCTTAGAGTGTCTTGAATTTCATTAGGTAGGAAATTTATATATTTATTCTATCTTCTAAAATTACATGTTTCATGATATGATGTGTTACATCTATTTTACCTTTGTATAAACTGTAACAATTTAATTTCAAGATGCATTTAATCAAAATATCAGAATTATCCTAATTTTTTTGAGCAAAAGATGAGATATGTTACTAATCAAGCAAACCAGGACTATAAATCCAATTAGGAAATGAGTCCACGAAACAATGATCACCTCATGATTTCCCAAAACGAGCCAAGAAATGAGCTGTTATATTCCTTCCTCACTTGATAAAAGAAAATTTTCATGCATCAAAGCCTTCAGTTAAGGACCAGATCTTCTTCAAGATAAGTCCATACAGTTGAGATGCATCATCCTTTGTAGCTAGATATTTCACCACTTCAAGGCAGTAAGATTCCACCAAAACCTTCAGGAAATTTTTTGAATGGGAAAAAATGATCCCCTAGAGGATGGTAGATGCCTCCTCTACCACAAGGCTCCATGAAAAAGGCATAGCCTGGGACTAAACTTCCACAATATGGCCGAAACCATAATGAGCAATGAGTCCAATACCGACCCTAGAATTAATAGAGACATCTGCATTTGTATTAATCTTGATAAAACCCACAAGGGGGAGACCAACAAGGAGTCGGCTGTCGTGTGATGCCCAAAAGAGGAACTGAATCGTTATTGAACCCCACCAATTGAATCATATCATCACCTATTTATTTTACCACTTAAACCATTAATTATCAACCCAAAATATAATTTCTTTTATAAATTTTTAGTCTATACTCTCTCCTCATGCTTTGTGAAAATGATTTCCTCTGAAGAGGGCATGTATTTTCTTTAAGAAACTTATATCACACTCTTCTACATGGCCATAGTTTTGTTAGTGGTAAAGGGGGTTAAATTATGATTTAATTGATACCATTTAATAATACCTTCTCCTATATTAAGTGATTTTGGTTTTCATTAGGAGAAGGGGATACTATGTGTCTCCACTTCTATGATATTTGAGGTTTATTTTCACCTAACTAATTATAATACCCTTCTTTATCACATAAATTTATGTTATAATATTAACTTTATGTGTTTATATATATATAATTCATATAAAAACATATTTAATGGTGAAAAAAATTGTTTTATAAATTGGTTATGAATTTTTTTTATGCTGGTTATCCCCTTTTTTGTTCCATGTTTTATAATTTCTAATTAACTAATACTAAATTCAATTTAATGGATCATTTTGAGATATATGTTTGATGTGGGTATGAAGATGAGTATACTCATTTATAATCTAAACCTGAAATGATTGGAAAAAAATAGAAGTGGAATTTGGGAATGTGTATGTAACTTGGATTTTAATAAGAAATAATGATTCAATTAATGTTACTCCATGATTTTGGAGTTCGGGTGTGTTTGAAGCTATTTGGGATCCTTTATACTTTTAAAATGAAATCTAATGAAACTATATTATTAGTTATGGATATTATTCAAGGCAATAAAATTATACATTAGTGAGTTAGTGATGGTTGGATTATATTTTATGCTACTGAGGTAACGATGTTGGTCATCATTTTAAGTATGTTACTTCCTTGTGAGTTGTATATTCCTTAGTGTAATACCTTACACCTTGGGTGATATGGTGAGTATGTTGGGTTTCATTAGTGTATGTGGATTATGTTTTCCTTCCAGGTTTGTTTTGTTCATTTAATTAATTGGAAATATTTGTGATAGTGTGGAACTTTGAGGGATAGGGCATTGGGAGTCATTTGGTGAATATGGAGGAAATGAGTGGGTACTTCTTCTTAGTATATGGATGGTTATATATATTTATAAAGTTTGATATAAATTTCTCTATGATTTTATTAACTCTAAAATGGGTTTTCTATGTTAAGGTGCTATTAATTGTCACCTGATAGAGTGAGTTGGTGATTAAATTACCCCATTGTGTGTAGAATTTGAATAACTAAATGAATTCACTTCCCATATTTTAATTATAAATTTTTCAGTAATCTAATATTAGTTATTAAATCATGTATGTTACAAATAATGAATTATTAAGTGATCAGATTTTTCTAATTATATACTTTTTTGAGATGTTTAATGAAAATGGGTTGATTTTCCATTATGTAATGAAATATGAAAGTGATAAACTCATGGGTAAGAAGTGAACACCCTTGTTGGTAATGGTATTTCCTTGATTGTGATATAATTTTAAAAATGATATTCCCTTTTTTATTTTCTATCATATTCATCATTTATTAAATGTTTATGGCTTATGGTTATGATGATTATTATTGGGTGGATTTATGACCGATATATATGTGTTTTGAAAGATCAAGGCATCAACTCAAGCATATTTAATGTACTAAAATACTTTAAGGTTATAATATGTAAAAAATTCCATTATCATATGAGGTATTAGGGTCACATTATGTATTGTTCTGTAGTGGATCCTACTTATAACATGAGGTGATGAGATAAAGGATGTGATGGTGGTTGTGATGGGATACATAGGGTGTATGATAAGATGATGATGTGATAATCTAATAAAAGTGTAGGATATGACTGTTGCATTTATATGATAATTCCTACATGATATATTTTTCCATATGTGGGAGTGGGGTATGTGGGGCCAAGGCCCAACTCACATCAGATTTGATATGATATGGTGGATTGAATGACTGATGCAAACATGGGATGTCTGGCCCAATGCATGACTCATGTAGGTAGGGTCAAGGATTAATAAAAATCAGAGGTGAAAGGGTATATCAGTTGGCTGGATTTATTTATTAGTTGTATGATACATCTTCATTGATTATGGTTATTTGATTTAACTCATTTATGTTTCTATCTTGTCCTGCTTATTTTTTCTCACACATAACTTTCTCAAAATATTGATTTAACATGGATTTTGTTATGCATTGAGAAATGATCCTATTGAATAACCCTATTTACTAGAAAATCATCAGTGTTTCTTATGTTGTTTTCCTAGATAATCCAAAGGGGATTGTCGGATTATGCCATTAATGTTGTTAGAATGAGTATTTGGAGCCTAGTATTCGATTTTCTTTGGTTTTTTTACTCTTTTTTCTTATATTTGTATTTATAATTGTACAATGATGGCCCCATTAACTATATATACATATTTTTTGATTGTATTATTTATATTTTCATGGGAACTAGGAGCCTAATGCCTTCTTTACGTGCAGTAAATTCCATTTATGCTAGTCTCTAAGCCATGACTAGTTGGATGCAGTCTTCAGGGCCCACTCCCAAATCCTATGATGTATGAGGAGTGGTTTTAGGGAAGATGATCCATGATAAAGTGGTATCAATTATTTTAGTTGAAATATAGTATGTATTTTAGAGATAGTAACACTGAGGGTTACACAAGCTTAGTAGGGAATAATGTTCATTTATCTTTATCCTATGAAGAATATTGGGAACTAGCTCACATGTAGATATTTAAGTCTCCTTTTGAAAGATGTTGTAACACTATTTCCATGGAAACCATATTTTATATAAGTATTGTGGCCCCCTATGATCAAATAAATGTACTCTAAGATCCAACTAACCACATTTTGGTGAGAACATATTGATTATTGCGTATAATTTTTTTGAAGGATGCATGCATCATTTTCATAGGATTCATTTTAATTTGGAATGAATTTTTGTATGATTATTTATATATGTATTCAATAGAAATATATTTTATCCCTTATGATAAATTGATTCATTCAAGATTATACATAAATTTATAACTTTATGTTAAATTATTTTTTACATAAAATTACATTTTTAGTTTTTATAGTTAGAAGCTTAATGTATGTTAATCGAAAAACATGTAAAAGGTTATTTGGAATTAAAAATTCAATTTTAAATTAATATCATATTATAAAAATATTATTTTTTATTTAAGAAACATGTCTTATATTTAATAATGTCAATGTTTTACTTCCCTGATGAATCTGGATTAAGCATGTATATGATAGAAATGTAATGGTAGGGTTATTGATTTTGGATGAAATGTTATTTAAGGCATTATAATGATTATGAAATTATTAATATTATTTTTTTAATGTGCTAAAATAAATTAGTAATTTAGGAATATAATATAATTAATTTTTTTTATGAGTATACTATAAATTCTTATATAGAATAGTATAGTTAGAAATACTTTTTTAATAATCGAGACTCAATGAAAGTGTTGTGATGTATGCCAATTCAATTTTTTATTTAAGATTTGGTAATTGTTATGATTTTATTAATTTGATAAGTATGGTAATATAATTAAATTTATTATTGTAGAAAACATTAGGGGGGATTAAATGTTATGCATAATTTTCAAAGTAATAATGTGAATGTACGTCACATTTATTAGTTATCAATATCATGTTAAGAATGATTAATTCTATCTATTTCACATGGTATATATTTTTCCCATTTTTTGTGCTACATTTTGACTATATATGAATTAATAAATAAAGATAAGTGTAAAACTTGTGGTGAATTAAAATAATGTTAAGACATTAATAAATAAATTTTTATAAATGTGGTTATTGTAGGCATGTGGTTATAATGTAAGTATTTTAAAATTGAATTTTCAAGAAAGGGTATGAATTTCAATATACCTATACCCCAAAATGTTGCTATTATATTATTAAATGGTTATTAGTAATATTTTTGGATGGTTAATGATTGGAATTCTATGTTGATGAAGTGTATTCATAATGTGATGACCTGGAGTTGGAAGCCACTCAACAAATTCATCAAGCTCAGTTGGCCACATGACCCCTCGAAGGTCTCCCCATAAAAAAGAGGATACCAAAAAGTATCTAGGGTGTTTGGGTAGTGTAGCGGGGAGATTATACCCCATTGTCAGAGTGATTCATCAGATACAACAAAAGAAAATAACAGTGGAAGCAAAATCAAATAGAAAGATAATGTAAATAGCAGTAGCTTAAATATATACAATGAATGTCTGAATAATAAAATAACATTTCAAAGGACTCATAGTACGTGTCTCCAACAATCATATATGCATGGAATAATAGTACACAATGAAAATATAAAATAGTAAACATGCATTCTAAACAAAATCACAAAAGTGAACGAAAGACCAAAGCTCCTCTATAGCATCTCATGCATAATCTTGATCCTCTACTCCTAAGTTCTATCTATGAAATATGAATCAAAATACTAAAGAGTAGTGTTTCCCCTATCCATTCCTATAGGAAACAAATATTTTTGGGTTCTAAAGGAGTCCCATGTAGGTGTTGAGAGAAAATATTAGTAGGCCACCATGAAATGCGTCTACATGTAATCTGAGTAGGTGCTCATAAGTAAAATGTGTGTAGCTAATAGCAAGAAATTTAAAATGTTAGAATAAATAATTATCCTTCCACTCGGGTTGCTAAAGAATACCTGGCGAGTCTACCTGCTTCATCTCATAGACGGTATGTCTGGTCAATTCACCACACACACACAGATATATATATATATATAATATCTAGCATTGGGTAAACATTCCTCTCATCCATTCAAGTATATAGATATTGAAACTGGCATGGGGAAGGAATGCCTCTCACCCATATATATATAATAAGTTGGCATGGGGTAATAATTCATTCATCCAGATATATAATACATGCTAGCATTGGGTAGGAATGCCTCCCATTCATATATAAAATACATCATGGAATGGGAAAACAATTCTTCCCATCCATATATATATATATATATTAACTAGCATGCGGCAATCATTCATCCCACTCATATATATATATATAATATCATATGACCAAAGTCAAAACATCTTATATCAATTCTTGTTAAAAAATCATACCCTTTCATGTTATAGATTTATAATAAATCATAAAAAGGGAAATGCAATACAGTCCCTTGAAACCATTCCATTTAAGAAAATTCATATTTAATGATTAGAAAATATCATCATATCCATCCTATAATGAAAACCATACAATTTTAAAGACATGGAAAATCCATTTCAAGACAAGTTATCAAGGAGAAAGTGTCATGGTCAATTAATCCCATTTCTATTTAGAGAATTCCAATTAAAAATAGGCAAATAATTATTGAGGAACCATGGTTTACATCAACTACACTTGTGATAATCACTTATTCAATTAAAAACCAAGATGGTAGCTATATTGGGTGCCATGTATTTTAAACCATTTTCCCCAAAAATGACATCTCATGGTGGCACACCTATGGGTGTCAATATAGTACAAGGGTGATATCTAAACTCCTAAACGAGATCTAATTCACCTATATCAAGGAACTATGATGATTTAAATATGATGGAACCCACACATTAAGGGATCCCTGTAATCAACGGCTCACAGAACAACTGATTAAATATTAAATGGCCAAAACTCAAAATGGAAAAATACATGACAAACTAACTCAGGGCCATAAATGAGGCCTTTCTTGATATAGACCTCAAATATTAATCAAGCTGGAATATATCTGAGGATAAGTCCAATTTCCTAAAAAAGGGCATTGGGACCTAAAACCAAATAGCATAGTAGATTGAAATAAGAACATATGCATAAGAAGAGAGACATGGGACCCTTATCGTAGGGGCTCCAATACGTTTGAAATATCAATGATCAGACACCAGAAAAATTATATAGCTTATAGCCTATCATTTGAGGATTATTTACCTCAAAGTGGGGAGACCCATTGGTGTGGTACCTTGAAAATGGCCTTTTTATTCCAAATGGATTAAAATACATGGAACCCAATTTAACATATGGTTGTGTTTGTAATTGAAATAGTGATGATCCCATGTTCACTTAATGTATACCAAGGTTACTCAATGGTGTTTATCCCCTTTTCATTAGTAATTGTCCAATTATCATGGTAGTAATTAACTATCACAAATTGGCCTTATAGCCTCACCTTGAAATGGATTTTCCATGTTTTGAAAATTGGATGGTTGGCATGGTAGGATGGATAATATGGGATGACTTAAACCATAAATATGAATTGGATTAAATGTAATACTTTCATGGGACATCATGGCCTTTCCCTCGTAATGATTTATTATAAAATTGTTACGTGAAATGTTTTTTTGTTTAAATTTAAATGATATAAGGTCATTTTCCTTATATCATGTGATTTTATATATTTATGGGTGGGAGGTATACTTACCTCACACAAGTTAAATCTATCTATATATATGGATGGGAGGAATTCTTAACCCTTTCCATATTTAATTGTATATATGGATGAGAGGAATTCAAACCTCATTTTATCTTGTATTATATATATGGATTAGAGGCATTCTTACACAAATATCAATTATTATATATTTATGGGTGGGATACATTCTTACCCCATACCATTTGAAATCATTATATTATTGTCTGGATGGTAAGAATTCTTACCCCATGGTAGATATTATATATATATATATCATTGCGTGGGTGTGTGTGTATCTGTATATGTTGACTTGACCAAACATACCAGTTGTGAGCTGAAGCAGGTAGACCATGCCAATTATCATTTATGAACCTTAGTGGGAGGTTAATTTTTTATTCTGTATTGTTTTAATTTCATATTATTAGCAACACACTTTTTACATACGAGATCCTACTCAGATTACATGTAGACACCATTGGTGGTGGCCTACTTGATATTTTTTCTCACACCATACTCATGCTTCCTTTGGCACCATAGAAGACCATTTGATCACATTTATTGATATTGGGAATCACCAATCTTTTGGATTTTTATTTATATTACCTAAATTGATCTAAGGAGCATAGGTCTGGGCTTAAGATTGAGAGGATATAGAGATGATTTCAAATTTTTGCACTTTTTTGATTTTTTCTAGCATGCTGGTTTGATATTTTCTATTTTCTTTTTGTACTGGAATTCCCTGAATACATGTTGTTATCAGAAACTACCTATGATTCCTCTGATATGTTATTTATTTAGTTATAATTTCATTTTATCTGTTGAATATTATTATATTTAATTTATCTTTCTGTTTGATTATGGTTCTGCTACTATTTACTAACATTTTTATGATGTGTAACTCTAACACGAGGTATATTCTTACTTTTGTACTACCCACACACCCCCACTACTAGTCAGTAGCCCATGTAATATGTGGAGAAATTATAAGGGTCATGTGGCCAACCAATCATGGGGAATGTGCTATGTGGCATCTAGGTCTGGGATGTCACACTTAAATTTGCAAGATTGATTCCATGATTGTTTGTTTATTATTCTATTTAATATAAATAATTTTACAGTGATTTTATATATCCCTATAAAGCTTATAGATGAAATCTTGTGTAGTATATGTTTGATTAGTAGAGGATTAATTTATGTTTATATTGAAATATGGTGGTAGTTAGCTTCTTATAGATCATTTTCTAGCTGATGTTTTGTTATTATTAGAAACTGTTTGATATTTCTATTTTTGGTTTTAGTGATTTATAAATTTTTTTTTCCTAATTGATTTATTGGAATAACTCTACATTGTACATACTAATTTTGTGTTTAATTTATATTATAAAATATTTACTAAATAATTCTATTTCTTGATGATCCAACTGATGGTGAATTAAATTAGTTAAAAATATAAAGGTAAGATGATGTTTTTAAAATTGATATTGTTGAATGGATATGTCTATAAAATGATTGTATAAATATATAATTATTTGATGAATTAATTTTTTAATTTTTGGAATTATTTATTGTTGGTATTATGTTTCTTCTACCTCATACTCTAGTACATAAAGAGTTTGATGTGATTTAAAGTTGGAACACAATCTCAAGTTTGTTGAAAAGTTACCATTCCAACCAAGTTATTAATATGATTTATGAGATGTGTTCTAACCAAATTATTTGATGTTTTATCAATTATATTCCATTGAAACATTATCATGAATTTGGTTGTTAGGAGAAAAAATAGAACCATGGGATGCATCATTACAGAAGATCAAGACATATAACATACAATATCTCCTTGATGTATAATCTATTTAGGAGGATGAAGAATGGTTAGAATATAATGAAGATACTTCTTAAAAGATGAGAACTCTATATAGATTAAAAGTGACATTATTATTAGGAATGATTTACGAGTTGTATCCAATATAGTGGATGATAAAGCGTTGTAACCTGGATATGATGTGTTGGATGAGATTTCTTGAGATATTATAGATTTGTTTTTCTGTCACATTCTGATGAATGTTTTTAGTTTTGAGTATTGAGGTCCATAAAAGTAAAGACTAAGATTATCTTATTAATACCAATCATGAATTTTACCCTTAGGTTTAGGTATATTGAGATGTCCTATAATTGGTGAGATAATCTATATCCATTTTTGTTTTATGGATAAATAGAAGTACCACTACCCCATGGATAATGGTGCTCATTAGATTAGGAAAGATGATATTTTGGTCAGTAGGATGGTCAGGTTATAGAGGTTAGTGGGTTGATATGGATTGAATTATTTATAATGGTTTAAGGGTGAGAATGTTCTAATCTAGTCACATTATTACTGTTATTAAATCCTTATTTATAAATCCATTGAAAATTTAAATATGAATATATTTTAAGGATGGTTTTATAATATAACTATCAATATATGTGTGTTGAATTTTGATATAATTTACACCACCTTTTTCTAATATTTGATTAGTATTCCAATTTTTTTTAAGTGAAATTATTTTCAAGGAACATAACAAATTTAAAAAATATGTGGTTTTTTATGAGATATCTATGGGATTTCAACCCATTTGTTGATTAGTTAGTTGAGATATTATTACTGTGAGATCCATATTTGAGAGGTATCTTGTGGGTTTTATTATTTTAATACCTTTATTTACCAGTTTGTTCTTAATTATAAATGATGATAATTATTTATAGGAATATGATACAAGAACAATATTTTTCCAATTACATTCAATTACAGTTTCCAAGTCTCAGAGGTGTGAAGAGTTAGCTTCAAGGAGTTTGGCTAGAGGATCTCAGTTTTTAGATGTCTAAAGGTTCACCACACCATGTTGGATGGCTTGTTGTAGGCTGCAGTTCAACGTATTTTTGTGATATGGTAATTTTTGTGATGGTTTTTGGTGCATGGTTTACCATAGTGTCTGACATTCCCATGATTAAAAGATTTTATCATAGAGAGTTTGTCCTTGGGAAACATGGAAAATCAATATTCCCATTGTGAAGGGAATCATTCCATAATGCATCTGGAAATATCTTTATAGATGGTAAGTAATTTTCTCTGATATAGTGATATTTGTTTTTATGGAATTGTATATTTCTTTATTTGAAGTATTTACCTATGGGAAAAGAGGAAGGTCAAGATGCAATAATGGTCGATGTGGTGCTCTTGTTCCATGAGAAAGGCATATTGCATATGATTTGGGAAAAAATGTGGAAGGATATTCTATACCACACTAGAATAAAATTGGAGATGAGAATTTTTCTATTCCACATAGGTTCACATAGTGTTGTCCAAACCATTTATAAATAGGAGAAAACCAACATAGAAGGGATAAAGTTAGTTATTTTTAATAAAAAATAATTTGGATATCACTTTGACCAAGGCCAATATGATAATTTTTAATGCCTCTATTATTCAGTATAAGTTAGTCAGGATTCTCTATAAATGGGTGTCAAACAATCCTCTCAATTTTACCTTTTACCACTATCTCAAACCCTAGATTATTCTAGGACCTCTCCTAGATGTTTTTTGGCCTTAAACATTGGGTTCTAATCTTCTTGATTTGTGGTGTCATACCTTCATTTTATATGAGGTTTACATAAAATATCATTTCTAGTATTATTTATATTCCCCCTTCTAAGATAGTATTATCAATATATACTCTTAGTTATTGTGGATTATGGTTGATTTTTTTGATGATGAATGAAATTTTATAGGTTCACTAAATCTTATAATAGATAAATTGGATCTCAAATTCAACTATTTTTTTCATGGAGTGGCATGGATTAATTGAGGTGGGGGATTTATATATTTCTTATATATTATATAAATAAATTTTTATTTATATAATATAAAATATCTATGTTACCCATGTAAAACTTGGAAACTATCAATTTTTAATTCCCTATAATTGAATGTCTAAAAATTGTCATCATTCTATTTCAACTATAATCTAATTCACCTGAGTACTTATATGTTTCACCTTTGAAATTATTAAAATACACCTATTAAATCCTATGATCCAAGATTTATTGTAACATATCTATCATTGATGATAAACCCAAAACAATGTTTCCTTTATACACTTTAACTCTCTTCTCTCTCCTCAGGCTGAGTAGAAATGAATTTATCCAGGGGAGGGATTGTATTTAGATTATTTATTTTATATCATACTATTTTCTTAGGACCTTGTTTTTTAGGTATGAGGGATAAGTAATTTTTTCCTTGATCCCATTTTGTTATCCCTTCCCTTTAGATCATTGGTCTTGGTTTGTTTCAGGGAAAGAGGATGTTTTGTGTCTCCTCTAATCAAATGTTTTATATTTATTTGCGCATTTCATGTCATAATCCATTTCATTCTAAATTATTAATTTTTAGTAAAACATTCTTTTTTTTAATTTATATTATTTATATTAATTTATATCGACACGAGATAATAATTAGTTATTGAACTATTTATAGAATCCTTATCAAGTAGGTTAACACCTTATTAAGTCCATGATTTATAATTTCTATTTAAATTAAATTTCATTAATATGAATAGCTTGTGCTGAGATATATGTTGGATATAGGTATATATATGAGGATAAAAATATTTAAATTAAATCTAATAAGATGGAGATAATATTGTAAATGAAATTTTATATTGGGGAGGTAACCAATATTTGAATAAAAATAAGGAGTAAGGTAATGTTATTCAGTGCTTATAATATTATGGTGTGTTTGAAGCTATATGTGTAATTATCTCCTTATAATATGATATCTTTAGGAAGTATTGGTATGATTATTTATATATTATTTGTTAATTAAAATCTTCTTTAATGGGGTAGTGATGATTTATTAGTGTTTTCTATAGTGATGGAATAGTGTTATATATACTTTTATTTAAGTTGATTATAAGTTTCACTTTTCATAGAGATATTCCATGATGATTTAGTTGTATTGTGGGGATATTGGGGTCCATTATGGGAGGCTTTTTTTTTGTTTTTTCTTCCTCATTAGTATTGTTTATTAATTTTAGTAGATTGATCTTCCATAATAGAAAAGGGATGTGTTTGTGAGGGGAAATATGGGATTTGGTGAGTGGAGTTTGTTAGTTTAGAGGGAGGACATGAGTTTGGACTACCAATTAGAATATATAAGGATATATGTGTTTATATAGTTTCATAAATACATGTATGGGTTAGGAATATCTTTTAAATGGTACTTCTAGGTTATTGAGTGAGTTGTAGACATTTGAAAGAGTGAGTCGATAATAAAATTTTCACACTAAGTGTATAAGTGGAATAAATAAATGAACATACCTCAAATATTTTTATTATAAATTTATCAAAAATAACATGTTGTGGTTCATATCATGTATATTATTAATAAAAAATAATTAACTCATTAGGCTCTATTAATTATAAACACGTCAATTTAGTTTAATGTTAATGGTTTGAATTATGATTAGGAATTGAAATAGGAAACTGATAAATAATTGGGTAAGATATGAAATTCTCTATTGTTAATAGTATTTACTTATCTGTGACATCATTATTATAGTTATTTTTACTATTTTTATAGGCTTAATTTTTATTTTTAATTAAATGATGCCTTCTTAGGGTTTTATGACTCTTTTGTAATGGATTTAAAACATTTATATGATGGTTGTGATGGATCAAGGATAAAAAATGCATGTATTGTGAGATATAATATAATATAATTATAATATGTACAAATTTACAATAGTCTAGTATGCTTCAGGGTTAT
This sequence comes from Viscum album, assembly GCA_963277665.1. Lineage (NCBI taxonomy): Eukaryota > Viridiplantae > Streptophyta > Magnoliopsida > Santalales > Viscaceae > Viscum > Viscum album. Next base: position 1,933,840,029 of record OY728165.1, read on the forward strand.
TTATTGTATTTGTGATATAATGGCCCACAGTTATTTTACAAGTCGATGAGATGTAGGAGGCAATGTTGGTTGTGATGGGAAATAAAAGGTTTAGAATTTGATAATAAAATTATATGTTACAAAAGGTGTGTTATGTGATGGGGGTTATTATTAAATGATTAGAAAAGATATTGAGATCTATGTGGGGATGGGGAAGGTAATCCTAAGGTCTAACCCACATTAGATGTGACATGATATGGTGGATTGATTGAATGATGTTAACATGTGATATTGGGACCTTTTCTACACTAGGATAGGTATTGCTGAGGCATAACCCACATCAAAAGTGGAATTATATATCATTTGGGAGGATTATTTTATATTGAGGTATGAAACAATTATGATGATTTTGTTTTTTTGGTTTAAATCATTATTTTTTCGAGAATGTTTTAATTTTTTTTCACATATATCTATCCATAAACATTAATTCAACATGATTTGTTTTTATGATTTGAGATATTATCCTATTATATATTAAAAATTGATCCCCCTATAAAATATTTGTTGTGTTATTTTTAACTATAATTTGAGGATGATTGAGGGAAAGAATATATTTTTGTTGCCGGAGTTAAGGTTATGAGCTTAGTCATGGATTATATTTAGTTTTTTGACTTCTTGTTTCATATTGTTTTATTCAAAATTTAAAAATAATAACTCTTTCATTTAATTTTATTTGTTTTTTATAGGATTCGTTATATTTTACAAGTAATTAGGAGGGTAATGCCTCAAACACTTTTTAGGAATACACTCACTAATATTTTTCTTCATGTGGCCGATTAGAGGCGGGCATTGGGTTAACTCTCATATCATATTTCGAACCATTAGGGATTTCAATAGGGATAGGTTGTGAAACATATAATTATAGTTTTATCATAAAATAGTGGTATCAGTTGTTTTAATATGAAGTATTCCTCACCCATGTGGTAAATTATTTTTTATTTCACTTATGTTTTTTTAATCGGTGTTATTGAGATAATAATGATTTTTTTGAGTTTTAAATCATATGTCGTACGTGATTTTTGTTGTAAGTGCGTGACATGGAAAACATTGATGTTGTTGAATTAAAAAAATGGTTCCTACACCAAGTTATATCTAAATAGTCTTATAGAAATTTTCAATGACTCAATGATAGTGGTAAATTCACTTGTATAATTATTTGACCAAAATACTTGTAGAGAGAGGAAGTGGTAAAGAACATGAAAGGGGAAGTATTTAGAATTTTTTCCAAAAACATCAATACCACTAGTTGTAAAATTTTTAAAGTTCCAAAAATGTGGGTGATAAATGATATAGTGGTCTTAAGGTGATATTGTGACAACCTAGGTTTAATAATGTAATTTAATTTCATAAATTTATATATTTTTTTCTTTTAAATTAGAAAAAATAAAGATAATAGTGGTGATATAACACTAATGAAATAAATATTACTAGGAAAATATAACATTTCATAAGATGAGTTCTATTATAGTGGGTAGGAAATAAATATAAAATAGAATTTAATATTTTTAGAATATATCATTATGATCTCCCATGATGTTTATTACACCAATTATAATAATAAAAAATACGAACAAGAATAAAATATGGAAGACATTTTGAGGATGGAATGAATGATATTTAACTAGTGGTTATTTAGAGGGGAACACTATAATTTTTACCAGTAGTCATCAGATATATGATAAAGTAAATGGTATATATATATTTAATGAGATCATTGAAAATAAATAATAATTTATGATGAATTGATTTGAATAAATTAAATTAATTATTTATTTTTAATTATATGTTTTGTTAATGATCTTAGTGTGAAATTTTATCTTTAAAAAAAAATATAAGTATATTTCATGTACTAAAGGATATTATATTATTAATTAGATAAAAATATGATATTTTAAATTGTTATGTTTATTTTATGAATGTTGTTATTTAATGGGAAACATGGTTTACAGTTTTTAGTTTATTTAAATAATTATTTAATAATAAGATATTTTCTATTATTATAAATTTTGAAATAAATTTATAAGATATTAATGAGTAATATGGGATCTATATAGGAAATTATATGTTTTCATTTCAAAAGTTTTTATTTATATTACATGGTATTTATATCAAAATATACTTGATTTTTAATATATTAATGGGATTTGAGTTTTGAAATTTATGTTAGGGTTTTTTAAAATTTATAGAAATTTTATTAAGATAAAATATTTACATATAAATATTATTTAAAAACTGTGTTAGAAAGGGTTATGTCATATTAAATTAGAATATTTTAGGAATTTTCTCAAGTACAAAACATTATATATAATCTGAATGTAAAGATTTTTTGTAATGTAAAACACAATATATATGGTTTTTTTGGAAAATTTAAATATATTAGATATGGATTTTGGTATTGTAAAATGTATTGTATATGTATTTTGGCATTGTAAAATATATTACACATGGACATTAGAAATTTAAAATTTCTTAGGTGTAGTTTTTTTGGTACACTAAAATATATTATTTATAGTTTTTTAGAAAATTATATTATATATTCGATGGATTTCAGGTATTACTCTTAAAAATTTAGATTTTACTCTTATTAATTCAGTTTCATTATGACATCTATCACCCATTTCAAACTAGTTACACTAATATATACATGGGAATTTTAACCATTGTGATTTTAATTGAATTTCACTAACAGAATAACTAATAAATTTATACTTTCTTTTGTTCTTGTAACCTATATAACCAAAATCATACTCAACTCTTAAACACATTTTCTAGGACACCACAATTATGAGAAAAACATATGGACAACATTAAGGTCATCATTGATGTTTCCCACTTCCAAAATTAATGACTCTTGATTTCATAATGACCATTATTAAAGAAACTGACCGTGAATATGTTTTATGGTTGTAGATTTTCTATTTATTCACATGTGTTTTGCTTTTATATTTCATAAATTACTGACCATAAAATGGGGAAATAATTATTCTATAATGTTGTAAATGAGATTAACTTATTTAAATGTCATGGATTAATATTTCGTTACTTATTAAAATAATAATATTACAATAAATTTATCAAAAAAATATAGTTTTAAATGTTAAGATGATAAAGAAAAATTAAAGGGAATTTAAAATAATAAGACTATAAATTCATGATTTTTCATATTATTATGAAAAGTTAAGAAGTATTATATTAAAAAACACGTTGAATCAACAAATTGGAGTAGGAGATTGAGCAATTTTAAATAATTATTTCATGGACCCATTCACATATATTATTGAATACTTTATGGAATATTATATAAGAAAAACCATAAATTCATATTTTATTAGGATATCATAGCCTTCATGAAATTAGACTAGTTAGGAGATTTATGAATTGTGGTACAATATGGGATATGGTTAAATACATTTATGAAAAAAATATAATGATCCAATTAAGTGGGATTATGTTTTTTTATCAATAAAGATTCAAGTTGAGATACTAGATAATAACATTCAAATAATCCCATAAAACAACCTGATAATTTTAAATTCTCATCAAAAACCTAATTAGAAAAAAGACCCTTAATTTTGTCTATAAATGAAATTTACTTCAACCTTTCGAAAATATATTGATTCTAGTTTTTTCTATAACTTGTCCTTTTTTGTTTTTCTATGATCTAAAAATCCATCATTTGATTTTGATACCATAGAATAGTCCTTATGGTTTTGGTAATGAAAATGATATGAAATATTTAGTTTTTTCTTCAAAACTCAAGGAAAGGGTTTGTTTTCATGAAAACATCCTGTATTATATTTTAAAGAATTTTCCCAAAACTCTCGTCCAAGTATTTTATTCATGAATCATAAATTTTTATATTTACATTCAATGATACATGTTATAATATAAAATACATTTTATAAAACTAAATTTTTACAATTTTCTTTCATGATATGGTTTGAAAAGAACAATTTAACTATTGTATTTTTCTTTGTAAATGTAATATCCTTATGATTTTCATTGATGTGGTGGATACTTATAAATTCAAGTATTTATGGGGGGTCCTAGAAATTTCCATCCCCCTAATCTATTAATAAATTATTAAATCAGATTGGATAAAATGTGTAGTGCATGGGTTATGATATTATCACACTATTTAATGGGCGGGCGTTAAATTATATCACCCCAATTAATTATATATTCTTCAATATCTCATAATATCATGTTGTATGGGTTGGGCAGAGTTAAACACATCGATAATGTATTAAGTGATTATAATTATAGATTTTTTCAAAAGTCATGAAATAATATTTGTAATTTTATTCTTGAACATGATGCTAACATTATTCACATTCAATGCATGTACATCGTCTATAATGATTATAATATCCCAAGGTTATATTATATATTTTACATGACATTTAATGTAAATATTTGGATTTCAAAAAATAATATGTTGATTTCAAAAATGGATGAAGTATTATTATATTTTGAAGTTAAAAAGTTTTTATTTGAAGAAAATTATATAATCTATTTCAGGATAAGAAAATTTATAAAAGGAATAATTTTTTTTTATCAAAACCTAATGTTTTTCGAAGGAACCAATATGATTATTCTACTTAATTTTTTATATTTTTTATAGATTTTTTTTAAAAAAAGGATATGATTTCCTGTTTGAAATTATTTTTTATATGAGCTAATGGTTCTTTTGAAAAAGGAATAAATTTTTTATGCTTATCATGTATTTTAATTTCATATCGATATTTCCCATTTTTTATACCTCCTAACTGAGATTTATATAGTCTCTCTATGTTTTCAAATTAATTTTCCTTGGATTAAGGTTTATTATGAATGATTATGAAGGAAAATATATTGTTTGAAGTTTCTAGGCTTAAATGAAAAATGTTTACCATATTAAGAGATTGGTTTAGGGAAAAATGTCCATGTGGTATGAAAAGTCTATATTTTGTTATGTATGTTTTTTAAATTATCTAAAATGATAAATCTAAAGATAAATTTGTTATGAAAGTGATGAAATAATATTATAAATCATGTAATTAATGAATTATTATAATTTCTCATATCAGGATTCTCTTCCTCTTCAGGTTTCTTTAGTTTGGAAAGGACACACCTCTACATCCCCCTTCACCTTTGGTGTGTGGGTGGTGCGGGGAGATTTTCATCTAACATCTTCCCTTTCTAGGAGACTCCCATTACTACCCTTCTCTAATTTGGATTTCCCTACTCCATTACCATATATTTTGATGGAATTTTGGTTCTCATATGAATTGAGTTACTCTTATGGTTGAGTTGTGGGTAAGATTTACAAAACATCAACTTCCCTTCCAAAAGCCCCATATTTTAGGAGTGATTAGGAACACAATAGGATTCTACTTGTGATACGATACTTGGACCAATGTAATTTGTTACCCAATTTATCCTCATATGTTCCTTGAAGTTTATGTATCTATAACATTGATGGAGTGGATTTTAATCACTAATGGGAATGAATTTAGATGTAAATAGTTGGTTGTGTTCAAATCTTGTACTTATTTTTGTTCAGTATATAATAAACTGAGAAACTCTTTCCTCTCATGTAGTTGGGGTCTCAGAGAATGAAAAAATGTTATTAATGATGGGAAGTATCTCGTTCTAGAAGAACTGGGTTCCCTCTTAGTGGATCCCTTGAACATCAAGGTTTCAAGTACTTTTCCATTCTAGATGGAGGCATGAAAGAATAACTCAATCTTAAAGGTAGTTGTTATATTCAAAAGGTTGAGGAATGATTTTTTTTATTAAAATGAAACATTTTAGGCTCTACCATAGCCATGGGATAATTCAACTAATCCATTACAACATGATTCCATTTGTTATATGCCTCATTCTTACGTAGATTTTTCTCAGATTATAAATGGATCATATCCAAGGAAATCTGATACTAAGGGCCGTAATTTGAAAATTAAGGATTATTTAGATGAGAAGGGGGACTGGGAAAATGTCGGGGGTAGAAAAAAACCAAGGAAAATATTGTTCTCTATTAACATAAATAACTGTTTTGAATGTTTGTGAACATATAGTTAGTTACATGAGAGAAATGAGTGCTTCTTAGGGGTAGATTTGGGGGAGATTTATTAAAAAAATTCAAAATATTATTAAATATGAGGATCTAGTAGTGGACTTCATATCCAAATGATGAATATGGGACATAAACAAAACCTGGATCCAAGTAGATTCATTTTGAGAAAGAGGCAGGATTCCAAAGGTTGAGAGGATTTCACCTACCTTCCTAGAACAATGGAGGCTAGAGAAGATAATTTTTTTGGACCTAGTCAATTTAAGGTGAGACTTATATGATTGAAAAGGGGAAGGAGGTAAAGTTAAATCTGGTGAGTGGAAGTGAAATGGTCTTAGGTGGTAACTCTTAGGATCAATTCCTTAAGTAGGTGGGTGATTTGGTGGAAGAAAACCCTTAGATGCAGAGGGGTTTTTTGGGTTTTGCTAAGAAATTGTATATTCCACAGAAGATATTAGATAAGGAGTCTGATATGTTTGATGTATCATTGTGGAACACAGTTGGCCCATTGTGTAAATTAGTTTTAGAGGCCAACAAAAAACAATGAAATCTTCTTCTGCACTCTGAGGAAGAGATGTTGGAGAAGTCGTGACTATTTACACATCTAATGAGGATAACGAAGGGAAGAATGAGAGAATAATTCAAGTGGGAAGAAATAAAGAGCAGGGTGATTGGATCAACAAGAAACATCTAATTCTGTTTAGAGGCTTCAACGATAAAAAAGATATCATTGGGGGAGTTCCTGCAAGCTTGGGATAAATTGTCCTATAAATTTGAAGACGTTATAAAATTTGACCCGAATAAAAAGGTAGTAGATATTTTCCATAAATAATATAGGTTATTTGTTTCTAAATGTTTTAAGTTATATTTCAATAATTTTTTATCTATTATAATGTTTTATGCACTTGGTTGAACCTGGTGGTTGCACATTTTTTCCCACAAAAGAATTTTTAAAATAAAAAATATAACATAGTAGTGAAAAAGAGTGACTACGTCTTAGAGTGTGTCTGTTGGTATGAAAGTAGGGTACAAATAAATTTAGTGGTCATTATGTTTTCAATTGAGGATAATGTAAGAGTTTTCTATACCATCATGGATAAATATTTTTAGGGAAATTATAAATTTATGGAAATATATTCCCTTTTTAGGTATTATGTTATTGTATTTTAAGGTGATTAAGGATATTTTGAAAGAAGTTTATATACTTTTATGAAGAATACATGATTAAGGTACAGATAACCCTTGTTATAGTGACACATATTTATTATAAATTTACATTACATATTATTTATTGAATATTCATAAATAACATTACAATCCACACCATAACAATAAAATATTTAGTGCCTTTAAAAACTTAGATACATAATGAACCTGTTTAAAAAAGATCTAAATTATTACAAACCTTGTTCTTCATAAATATCACACTTATTAACCATATCATACTAAAATATAATTTTCATATATTAGGGGAAATACATAATAAAGGGTGAGCTCAGATGCTTAGTATGTGTTAAAAAGGTATATATCAATGAGTATTTGAACATAACATGATCATAATGGTTATGAAAACATGTTATTAAACTTTTAAAATCATAACCTATAATTCTTAAATCATAAATGTGATTCATGAAATAAATCATGTCATTTCAAAAGACATGAATCATGTAGGAATGAAATAACATGATCGATCAGATCACACCATTACTATATGAGATATGTTTATGGTACACTATTGACACCCACTAAATGATCATCAGCGAATTCCCAAAAAATGGAATACCAATATATGGGTATTATTTCTGCCCAAAAAGAAATGGAAGTATAAGGTGGAAAAATATTTTGAATTTCTTAAAGCCTCTAAGAGACTTTTGATTGTGTGGTCATCATACAATCACATGATGGAACCGAGTGAATCAGAAAATTTTTAGTAGGTCCCATGAATCCCCTCTTAACAATCCCTTCTACCTTAACAAAGGCACCTTAGATATCCATGGATCATGTAGTAGAAACCGTATATTCTCCCCTTGTACATGTGGTTTTTTAGAAATGATTTCTTAATAACCTATATGAAAATACTTTGAATAAGGGAGAAAAATGTCCAAATGGTGGATGCCTTTAGTAGTCATAAATATCATGTGATGCATCACTAATGGGAAGGATTATTGTCATTAGAAGCCTCAAAGAAAAATCTTGAGACCCCAAGCCTTTATAAAATAAAAAAAGGAAGTTAAAAGTGGGGAGGCTGAGCCCACTTGCAGTCGTTGAACGACATGTGACACACCCCTAGTGATATTAAAGACACAGTGAGACTCTTGAGACATGACTATCGTATGTCAAAAAAGTCTGAGGGAATGTCACCCACATCATGGAAGGTGCCACAGGTATGTCCAGGGGACCTCACACAGCCCCTTTGGGTCCCCAAGGAGAAACATAGTGGATTTTTTCTAGCACACCTCCAGAGGAACTATATTGGCCGAATGACACACCATCAATAGGTAGAGTAATTGTCTTTTACATTACTCATGTAGTTTCAAACAAACCTTTAACATCAGAGAAAATAAAAATGGAAATAAAAGAGGGAGGAGGTTGAATACTCTCACGGCCACAATACTCTCACTTCTCACTGACACTATCTACAACACGACTTCATGAGACTCCTTAAAAAGCTACCTTGATCTTTTGGAGACCCCCAGACAAGCTATTCATGCCTCAAAAAATGTACTAGGAATGGCATCTAGCTTATCACAAAGTATATTGTACATGTCAACATGAAAATATGTTTTCCTTTAACACAACAGCATAATTCAAAAAAGTCCTCATTAATTGGTGATTATATAATAAAGAAGATATTGATAGTAGGGACTCATGATCACTAAAAATTAAGAGATTACCTCATATGTTGTACATAGTAGAGACTTGTGAAGATGTGTGGCACCAAAACCCTTCACAAAATCCAGCTTGGATTTGAGAAAGATACGCTGCTCAAAATGGACAAAAAATGAGGTGGTGGGGCATATATATCCCTAAATATAGAATCAATTAAAGTGGTTGGATTTTCACATCCCGGTGGATTGGAACACCCTAGCACCAGAGTGTATTTCTTAGAGAAGTTGATCTCACACCTGGAATGTATTCCACCAGGTAATATTCTAGTGAATACCTAGAGGGATCAGGAACCACACATAAGAGCACCACTACTGAAAAAATAACCTATACCAACGGTTTGGAACCATTGGTATAGTTCTTCAAACCATTGGTAAAGGCTATACCAACGGTTTAGAGAACCATTTCCAAGTAAGATGTGAGGATAGGTCTATACCAACGGTTTCTAGAAAACCGTTGGTATAATTAATATGAAAATATATTCTAATGGTTCCATAAACTGTTAGTATATGTAATTCAAAAAATAATCATCCGATTGGTTTTGATCCCAGCACCTCCAGTTTGTGATTGAACCACCTAACCACCAACCTAACTTATTTTGTGAACAAAATTTCATAAATATATTTATTTATTATCATATGTATTTTAAATATTGATTCATTTAATGTCCGCTGTATGAAGATTACATTAAAAATACTTATAACTATACCAAATGTTCTCAAAACCATTGGTATAGACCCATACCAATGATTTTGAGAACTGTTGGTATAGGTTCTTTGAATTTGGGACCTATACCAATGGTTTTAGACAAACCGTTGGTATTGGGGGGACCTATACCAATGGTTTGGCCAAAACCATTGGTATAGGTCCAAATTAGTGAACCTATACCAAAGGTTTGGATAAACTGTTGGCATAGGCCTCCCTTATTTCAACATTTTTCCCAAAACCGTTGGTATAGGTCCATATAAGTGACCTATACCAACATTTTTGTCCAAACCGTTGGTATAGGTCCAAATTAGTGAACCTATACCAACGGTTTTCCCGAAACTGTTGGTATAGATCATATTTCCATTAGTGCACATCACATGGTCACACATAGATTACACAAAGATGGTCTGGTTAGATTTGTGAAGAAAATCACACACAACTACCAGATCACACATTACTGAAAATAAATAGACAATGAATGAATATAAGGAAATAAAAATATATTGGCTATAAAAAATATTATAGGTGGAATACATAAGTGAGAAACATGTTTTATGACCATCACATTCTTTTTTTTACCATCCAATACATGTGAAAACAACATGACATGTCACCCAGATCATGCAATGCACCTTCAGTGGGCTATTTGGGACTTTAGAAGTCCTCTTCACATTTCAGATAGGGACACATGGTTCTCTTGGTTATACCCATTTTGTCTCACGAAACCCTATGCTCTCATTACCCAAGCCATGAGATGTCCTTTAGATAAAATTATTGACTCATACGATGACACCCACTAATGCCAGCTGCATCTCATGATAACATCTGGTGGTATCAACTTGCTCTCACAATACTCTTTAGTCAAGTCACCTGAGACTCATGATTCCCTCTAGACACACTGGTTAGGTCTCACAATACTCCTCAAACATGTTATCCAATACATGAGACACCGTATGAGACATGTCTTATTATGTCCTGATATCATCAATATGTATCAAAAATTATGATGAATGACATGAGGTCAAGTTAGCTAGATCATGTGACACCCTCTAGACAGGCCATCCCTGTCATGTGATGGATTAATGAACTAACTATGATTTGTGATGTCCTATAGACAAGTCATCAATGATGATGAAACAACCCTCATATATGCTACAAGGGTTACAAGAAGGTACTTTACAAAGACAAACTAGATCATTTTGTTGTATTCATGTATATAACAGTTATACTCTTTTCTATATCATGATGAGTGGAAAATCACCACATGTTAGGTGGGAAAGCATTCTAAATCAATATGGAAACCTGATAGACTAATCCCCAGTCAAATGAACTATGAGGAATATGATTCCCTTAATAATCAATATATGTAGGATGACTTTCTAAGGAATGTGATCCATATCAAATCTCCAAAGTTTTATCCAAATACCAATGTCCCTCACACACTGAGTGATGACATTGATCATTTTATATCCCTTATTTCTAACACCAAGAGGACCTCACATGGGCTTAGGAAGTTTCAATTATCTTATCATTCACATCAAGAGTATCCAACTTCCAAAAAACAATATTGTAAGGATCTGATTTTATCTTGTAGTACATATATTTTATTTTGGGATAAATGTGGCTTAAATCCCCTTTTTTAGTAGACCCTCTGTTGGGTTGTGGGCCATTTGGGTTGTTTTTGATAATGAAGTGGAATAGAGGATGAATGTTGGCTGCAGGCTAGGTACATGTTGTGTACTGGAGGTACACATCGTGTACTAGAGGTACACATATTGTACTATAGGTACACGTCATGTACTTTTCTATCATATTTTTTATATAAAATGGGAATTAGCCAATTTTTCTATAAAAACAGATAGTACCTCACTTATAAAGATTTTTGGGCAGTAGTGATGGGGGATCATTTTTGTCCCATTTCTCGATCCAAACTCCAATTTGAACACTGTCTGGTGTGTTGGAATCCCCTAGGTGAGTTCTAGATTCCTCTTGATCCATTTTTCATGATTTATTATATTTACTTAGTTATAAATAATTTAGAATTTATGATAATATTATAGATATACTTTATTCTAGGTCGAATTACTGGCTGACGCTGGATAAGGAGAGCCATACGAGTAAGAGGTTGGTGGTCTCATGCATTTCTCTAATTTTCATGTTGAATATATGTAATGGAGTGTTGCGTTCCCATTTATTATGGTGTCACCTTGAATGAATTTTTCCTAATTCCATATTATTGTTTATGTAGTAGATTAATTTATTTGAAGCATGTTTAGGGCTGTTAACCTTGAATAAGGGACACCCAATGGATGTGTTTCCCTATTATGACCATATATGTCCATTTGGATTATTTTTCCTATGAGTAATTCCTTCTTTTCCCTTCTTTGGTTGTTAAAAATGATTTTTTTGTTACACAGAATTTAAATTGGGTTAATTTTTAATTGAAATGATTAAGGGGTTGGGATTAGTGATTTCACCCTTTTTCCCATGTTATGGTTATGCTTGTTTAAGCATTATTGGAATGTTTTTATCCAATTATTAACATACAACCATGTGAGTGTTATTGATAAAACCCGGTAATAGTGTAATTTTCATGTGTTTCTTATTATGTGAATTGTGCCCATGTGAGTTGATAAAATGTGAACCATGTAATAGTTTAATTTATATGTGTTTTTGTTATATAATATTCCCATGTGAGTAGATGAAAGGCCAATAGATGTGAGGTTGGTCCTTGAAAAATATTATATTGGATTCTTTTGTTTTTAACTATTGCATTCCAAATGAAATATTTAAACAAAATCATAAATTTTTAAATTGTAAATATAAATGGGTGAACCGTGGATTCAGATTAGAATGCCACGGAAGGGTTCATGTGACTATTGTACCTTATACCTTAGGGGACCCATGTATCCATTGGGGGATTCTATGGATGGGCCAAAATATAGGATATATGTTAAGTCATGAGAAAGCCTCAAATGTAGTGGTTTGGATCATGAAGACTTTTTTTAAAGGCCAAATGAGTCATGGAATGAGGGATAACATGGATGGATTCAATTGGAATTGTTTATATGTCTTGGAATATAATTGGGTCTTATTTATGGGATCCAAGGATTTCCCAGTTGACATATACTTGAAATACAACTAGAATGAGACTGGGTTCTTGAGAGGGCTATACATATTGGCTTGAAGGATGTGGGTGGTTTTGAAGTAGGCGTAATACTTGAAATCCTACTTAGAAATGTCAACCACTGACTCAAATTGTAAATTTAATATTTAAATGGATTGACTTATGATGTGTTTTCCAAGCCAAAAAAAACAAGCTTGGATTCGGTATTCACATTACTTATTTAAATAGAATTTTTGGTTATCTATTGTTCTTAATTTTACACAGGGGTTTGTAGGATTTTTCTAGATCCAAAGACATATATAATACAATTTAATTTAACTATTGATGAAATAAAAATGAATGTGAATGGAAACCAGTGCTTGTAGGACTGTTTAATTTTGATGCCACATAGTTTACTACTTTCACTACTGTAAACTACCACTTATATATATTCCCTAACATATTGGCATAGAACATTCATCTTTGGAAACTGGTATTTGGTCTCACACCATATTTGGGTCAGGTTTTTTTCCACAATAGATTATATTTTTCCGGGTGTTGATAAGGGAAGGTTCCCTTATATAGGTACTTGATATGATGTTTAGGAGCTGGAGAGAATGGGACAAAGATTAGGATTGTGATGCTTCTTAGTTTCCCTTGTTTGTTTCGGCTATTTTCTAGAACATGTGTCATTCAATGTCATGATTTTTATTCTATGACATCTGGTTATTTATATTATCTATCTTAAACTATTTAATTTTGTTTCATGGTATTACTGCTTCTTCTATAATATTGACTTATTATTTTCTTATGTTGTGTTATACTATGCCAATAAAGGCATATTTTCTCCACAATCACACCTAGGCCCTCACTTCTAGTCAGTAGCCTCTGGTGTTTGGGGAATTGTTCTTGAGGCTATGTGGCCAACTATATATTAGCCACCTTTTAGTGGAATCCTGATACATGACGTTAAAAAGTGGCATCAGAGAGGGTAATTTTTTCATTTTCCATTCTTTTTAGAAAAATTATATTGGTATAAAAAGGAAATGGATTTTGGTAATTAACTATTAATGGGATTTTCTATCCTATGTATAGGGGAAAGCCAAATTCCATGAAATTGAATTGTTCTTTTTGGATTTGGAGTCGTTACAGTTGATGTGATTTCACCATTGGGTGAAAAAATTGAATTGTGCTCCTATTATTTATGTCATCGTCGTTTTATTTTTTTGCAACCCGATGAGATGAGGGTATTCCATTTCATGCATCATATAGGTGCTTGTTATAAATCACATTCCATTCATTCTTTCCATGCAATGTAGAGATCATTACTGATTATAGGCTGTTCTATAAGATTTTGTGCAAGACATTCATGTTGTTGTGATAGGTATTGTGATCGATATTCCCCTAGTTGTGATAGGGGTATTGGTACCTGTTATGGTTTTAATTGTATAGACTCAAAACATTAGTCCCTAAGGTGTATGGGCCCTCATGGATTTGAATTTGGTGGATCATATTTTGACTTTGTGTTGGAACATGATATGATATGCAACATATGTAATCCATGCTTTGGCCGTTAAGGTGTATGGGACCCCTTGGATAAGAATTTTGTGGATCATCATTCTTTTTAAAATTAAATTGTATTATGATGTGATACAAGTTGATTCCATAATTTGATTCGTATGGATTATAGGCCCCCATGAATCGGAAATTGTAATACCTTTGGTATACTTTTCTAGAATGTGGGTTTTGGGAAGATTTATGGGAATTTTGTTCAAAAATATGACTAAAACATTGTGTACCTTGGGTGTTTACATGCCTAGCCTGGTGAGAGTACACAATCATGTTATATCATAAGCGGATATGTTGTGTATTTTTTTTTAATGTCATATACTCTTATTATGTTTAATTTTGAGGGATTTCTTCTCCTATATAGTTCTTGAATTCATGAACTATGAACCATGATAAAAAACATGAACTGAGATCTGTTTATGACCTTATAGGGTCATGCCTCCATGAAGACATTCAGTTCTATGCTAAGAGAGTGGCGATGATCATACCCCGAAGGTAGTAGGCCAAGGGATATCGGTGTATCCTGTAGTAATTCTAATTGATGAACCAACTATTATACCAGACACAAGTATTGATGCACATTTCTATGAAGGATTTATGATTTTTATGAAAAACATTCAAGGAGCACCAAATATAGCCACATCTATTGAAGAGTTGACGCGAGTGTTCCAGCAGTATCATCTACCCTTGTTTTTGGGGGATGGTAGACCACAAGCTGAAGAGCCATGGATATAGGAAATTTTCTTGATCTTCATGAATTTAGAGAAATATCATGAGAGGTGGGTGAATATTCTGACGTTTATGACCTGTGATTATGCCAAGATATGGTGGGATGTGATTGCTCATGTAGGGGGTCATTGGGATATGGCATGGGGATACTTTTAGACAGTCAGGGATGATAAAGCCTTAGAGTTTATGTATCTAAAGTAGGGAACACTTTCAGTTTTGGACTATTTTTCCCATTTTACTGAGATCCACTATTTCACACCTATTCTGATGGGTGATTATTTATTGATGTCAAGGATATTCAAGGATGTTCTCGAGTATAGAATTCGATCATAGTTAAATATCTTCAATTTTAATATTATAACCTCAATAATGAATTAAGTGTTGTTTACCGAGTGTAATCTGAGGGAATATGGAGGTGTGAGATAGGGTGGATCATTTACTAGATCTGGTACTAATTTGACTAGTAGTATGTAGCATCATCTGATGATTTCTCATGGTGATACAAGTAGTCAGAACGTATCTTCAGGTAGCCAAGTGAGGTGTTACGAGTGTGGTAGTCTAGGGAATATGAGCCCACAATGTCTGAGGGACCCAATCGAGTGCCGATCTTACGGTAAGATTGGCCACTTATAGTGTTCTTGTAGGAAGTTTCAACCAATATCTAGTGAGAGAGAGTCTGCACCAACTCCACATTCAAGATTATACTCAACAGTTTCTCATTAGTTAGGAAACTGGAATGCATCAGGTCATTTAGGTTGTGGTGGTGGTTGTTTTTGTGGTAGCCGTACCCTAGGTACTTAGTGACAACAGGGTCGACCAGCTCAGGGTAGCTAGGTTGTATCAAAAGGCCTCAATATATGTCAGACATATACAATGAAAAAAAACCTAAAGAGTAGGATCTCAGACCCTCTTTAGTTAAAGGAACTATTCTAATTTGCTCTATTTTATCTTATGCAATTTTTGATATAGGTTCTTCACATAGTTTCATATTTATCCCCATTTTGGAGAGCCTTGGGCTCTGTGTTTTTAATTATGATGAAGTTATGATTCTTTATAGACTATTTTGGATAATAATGATAGGTATTTGTTAGTGAAAGGAGTACCTACTTGAGGCTTGTCAGTGTAACTTCATATGAGACCACTATGTCTTAGATATGACTAACATTGACGTCATTCTCAGAATGGATTGGTTAGTTTACATTCAGGACTATATAGATTACAATCGTCGTAGGGTAAGTTTCATATCACCATAGGATGGAGAGCATCTACTTAAAGGGGAATGGGATGTCTAGCCGAGCCGAGATAGACCATAGTATCTTGGTTTGGTTGGATGAAATCTCAGATTATAAGTTTATATCAATATTTCTAGAGAACATGTCAGTTAGGTTTCCATCAAATAGATGATAATTTTAATGATGACTTCCTACATGAATTTTTAGGTTTACCTATGTTGAGATAGGTAGATCTATCTATCGCGCTAGTGCTAGAAGTTACACCAGTATCCATTAATCTTAACAGGATTTCTACGATAGAGTTTCAAGAGATCAAGAGGCAACTAGAGGATTTGGAAGCTAATGGTTTTATATGACCCTGTACATCTCCATGGGGTTCTCTGGTCCTTTTTCTAAAATAGGTAGATGAAAAACTCAACCTCTTCATGGATTATTAGAAATTGAACTAGTTTACAGATAAGAACCTATATCCTCTACCGTGAATAGATAATGTCTTCGATCAGTTCTGAGGATCTAGAGATTTCTTAAAGATTGATTTGAGATATGACTATCATAAATTATGTTTCAGATCATTAGACATACCTCGTACAAAATTCTATAGTAGGTATGGTATATATGATTACCTGGTTATGTCATTCAGTCTCATGAACACTTGAGTAGTTTTTATGGCGATGATGAACCGAGTGTTCCATCCTTATCTTGACTTATTTGTTGTGGTTTTTGTGTATTATATAAAGGTGTATTCTCAAAATCAACATTGCCATGCCACCCATCTTGAGATCATTTTGAGTAAACTGAGAGAGAACTAGTTATATGAAAAGACCACAATGTGACACTTCTAGATGGATCAGATTCACTTCTGAGTCACATCATCTCAGAGATAAGAGTATCATTGGACCTAGATAAGGTGAGTGTAATTGTTTACTAGGATCAACCCAAGAACATCTTTGGCGTGAAGAGTTTCATAGGGATGGCTGGTTGCTGTATGAATTTCATACAATATATCTCATATTTAGTAGTGTCGATGATGGGACTGACTAGAAAGGGTGAAAATTATGATTAGATAGATTCTTGTGAGCCCGCCTATCAGGATTTTAAAGGAAGATTGAATACAATAGTGATACTGATTTTTTCAAAGCCAGGTAGGAGTATCACTATTTACAATGACACATCGGGTATCGGGAAGGGAGGAATTCTTATTCAAGGGGATCAAGTCGTTGCTTAAGGGTCTCAGCATTTATGGACAAATGATAGGAATTTCCCAATGCACAATCTTGAGTTAGTTTCCATTTTTGAGGTTTTTCATTGTTGGAGAGATTAGCTACTTGGAGAGTGTTTTGTGTTGTAAACAGATCAAAAAAGCCTCAAGTACATCATTACATAGAAAGATCTAAATATGAGACAACAAAGGTGTGTGGAATACCTTCAGTCTTTTGTCTTTGAGCTTTCCTACATGCATGGTAAAGGAAATGCAGTTTCTGATTCAGTAAGTAGGAGGAATCAGATATAGCCAGTGAAGTAGGCCAATAGTGAGTGGCAGCTTGTTGTGTTGTTCTTTGAGATGAATTTGGAGGTTCATGAGAGTTAAGTAAAAATTTTTCATTCATATTTAGCTGTTAACTCAACCCTAATGGAAAATGTGAGGATAAGGAAGCTATCATATTCCAAAGTCCTAGTTCTATGGGATATTTTTTCAGGTGAGGACCCTCCTCTTAGTTGAAACGTAGTTGAAAATGAGGTTCCTTATTTACATGGTCATGCATGTGATTCAGAAGACATGTCTGAGGAGATGATATGGGATTTTCATGACTTTATATGGATAGTGAATCCTAATGTCACCAAGATGTCTTGAGATTTACATCATCATAATTGGTGGCTAGGTATGAAAAGAGATGTAAATGGTTTTGTCATGTGGTTCTCCATCTGTCATGAGGTGAAGGTGAAGCACCAACGACCCGATAGACTTTTACAACAACTACCCATTCCTGAGTGGAAATGGAATTATGTCATGAAGGATTTTGTGATAGGTTTACTAAGGTCACCTCTAAGTAATGATGTTGTATTGGTTTTTATTTACAGGACCATGATGATTTTATATTTCTTGTTGATCTAGGAAACCATCAATGTTAATGATATTTGGCATTTTTACATCCATGAGATTATACGACTTGATGGGATTATGCATTCTATCATTTCAGATAGGGATTTCTATTTTAATTCATGTTTCTAGAAAGGGCCACATAGGGCTATGGTAATATAGTTTTTTCTGAGCATAGACTATCACTCTCAGTTAGATGGTCTGTTAGAGGGCACAATTTAGGTGCTGGAGGACATTCTACGGCCATGAATCTTATATTTTAGGGGTTCTTGGGAGAGACACAAACATCTTGTTGAGTTCACCTATAAAAATAGCAATCAAGAAACTATTAAAATGGTTTCATATGATGGTTTTTATGGTAGACCATACAAATCAACCTTGTGTTGGCTGGAGGCAGGAGAGGCAACTATGCTGGGACCTCATCTTGTCCAGGATACCATTGAACAAGTTCAATTGATTTAGAAACATATGGTTATTACATAGTCATATACAAAATATTATATCGATTATCATTTAATACCTATGGAGTTCGAGATCAGGGATTGATTTATCCAACATTTTTCATTGAGTTTGGGACATAAGTGGATCATGAGACATGGTAAGATTTTGCTGAGATATGTCAGGTCATTATAGATTCTAGAGAGAGTTTGTCCAGTTTCCTATCTATTACAGTTACCTTAGAGGTAACGTGCTATGCACGATGTCTTATAAATTTCTCAGTTATGACGTTACCATTCATACCATATCAAAATTTTCATCTAGAATAGGTTGAGTAATAGGTATATGTGTCCTTTGAGGAGAATCCATTGAGAATTATGGATCTTAAAACAAGTTTTTCCGTGGCTAGTTTTTTTAGTACGAGTGCTATGGCGGCCTGACCGAGTGCAAGATGCGACCTAGGAGAGGGAGGATGATGTAAGAAAGTAGTGTCTAGAGTTGTTTGTTGATATTTCTTCAACACCATTATAATAAATATTTTGGGATGAATTACTTTAAGGGGGAATTTTGTAGGAACCCGATTCATTCTTGAAGTACAAATCATTCTTTTGGTTTAAATTTGGTTTAATTTCATTTTTTTCTTTGACCATAAGTTGTGGAGTAGGCCGGTTGTGTTTTTTTTGAGAAAGAAGGGGAAAAAGGCTGATGGATGGCTATAGGCAAAGTACAAGTTCTGTACTTTAAAATCAGATTTGTTTTATAAAATGGGCATTAGCGTTATTTTTTAAAAAAATTGACAGAAGCTCACTTTTCTGGATTTTTGAGCAGAAGAGTCAGAGGTTATTTTTCCTCCCATTTATTAATATGAACTCCGATTTAGACGCTGTGAAGTGCGTTAAAATCCCCTCAGGGGTTTCTCGATTCCCGATGAGTCTTTCTTCATGATTTAACCTCTCTAAATAGTTATAAATCCAGGATCTGACATGTTCGTTTTGGTGAAGTACTTTATTCTAGGTCGAATTAGAGGACGAAGCTAGACGACGAGATCTGTATGAGTACAAAGTAGTTGGTCAATGACTTTCATAATTTTCATGTTAATTATATGTGATGGAGTGCCACATGACCTTTTTTTAGGGTGTCACCATGAATGGATATTTTCAATTTCTATTTCCTATTATTGTTTAGGTAAATGATTAATTTCTTTGAAGTATGTTTTGGGTTGTTAACCTAGACTAAGGATCACCCCATGTGTAAATTTTCCATTTATGACCATATATTTCCATTTTGATTAGGTTTCCTATAAGTTATGCCTTGTTTTAAAATATTGGGTTGCTAAAATACTGATTTTATCATTAAATAGAAATGAAATTGAGTAAATTTCTAATTGAAATGATTAATTATTTGTGATGATTGATTTTCCACTACACCCCATGTTATGCCTATTCTTGTTTAAGCATGCTTTTCCTCCAATTGTGAACTTGAAATCATGTTAGTATTATTGTTAAATCCATATAATAGTGTTATTTACATGTGTTTATTATTATGTGAATTATTCCCATGTGAGTTCATTAATGTTGAACCATGTAATAGTTTAATTTACATGGGTTCATTGTTAAACAATTTTCTCATGTGAGTAGTTGAAATTCCAAGACTTATGAGGTTTGTCCTTACTTGAGATTATATTGGATGATTTTGGTTTTGACCTTTGCATGCCTGATGAAATATTAAAATTGAATCTTAAATATTTAAAGGTTATATAGAAATGGGTGAACCATTTATTCCTATTATAATTCCATGGGCGGGTTCATGTGATTATTTTACCATATACCCTGGGTGACCCATAGATCCATTGTGGGATTCTCTGGATGAACCAAAAGGGATGATATATGTTAAATCATGAGTGAGTTACAGATATAGTGGTAGGGATCATGTAGAATTTCTAAAGGATGAAAAAATCTTGGAATGAGGGATACCATAGATGGGTTCTATTGTAAATTTTTTTATGGCTTGGAAGATACTTAGGTCTTATTTCTAGGATTGAAGGATAACATAGTTGAAAGATACTCTCACCACACCTAGAGTGATACCGGGTTCTTGGTAGGATTGTATGAATGGGATTATAGGATGTAGGAGGTTCTAAAATAGGATTAATACTTGAATTACAACTTAGTAATGAAAATTAAATAATCAAATTTTAATGGAATGACTTACGATGCATTTTCTAATCCAAAGATCAAGCTTTGATTCTGTCTTCAAATTACATGTTTATATAGCCTTCTGGGGTATTTTTTGTGCTTACATTTATACTGGGGTTTTTGTGATTATGCCAGATCCTAAGACATATATAATTATTTTTAATTTAACTGTTAATTAAAATGAAATGAATGTAAATGGAATCCAGTGATTGTAGGACTGTTTACTTATGAGTACCTCCTAGTTTACTACCTTCACTATTGTATAGTGCCTATTATATATATATTCACTAATATATTGGAAATGATAATGGGTGATTTATTTCAGGGATTTAGTCTCAAAACATGTGTGGGTCATGTTTTTGGGCCTAAATAGATTATATTGTCGTAGGTGTTGATACAAGAATGTTCCCTTCTATATATACCTGATATGCTCTTTAGGAACAGGAGAGAATGAGACCAAGGTGAGGCATTCCATGCTTATGAGTTTCACTTATCTGTTTTTTAATTTTGGTAATTATAGTATATATTACTATAGGGTGATTTTTTTTTGTTGTTTTCATAGAACATGGGACATGGAACACCATACCTTGTATGATATGACTTCCATTTCTTTATATTATCTGTCTTCTGTTGTTTACTTCTGTTTCATGGTATTACTATTTTTTCTATTATATTTATTTATTATTTTATTCCACGATGTTATACTCTACCAATGTGGTAAAATATTCCCAACCATCACACCTATCCTATTACTACTAGTTAGAATCCTCTGGCATTTAGTGATATGCGACTAAGGCCATGTGGACAACCATTTATAGGGAACCTTTGAGTGGCATTCAAATCTGGTACATTAAAAGTATGTAAACAGTAATGAGTGGCATGAGACATTCACATCAACATATTGGAAAACGCATAGTTCAAGCCTTGATCAATAAAACAATGAGAAACTCGATTTCTGCAATAAATATTATAGGTAGGATGCCTTCTTAATGGACGAGAACAAATAAAAATTCATTTTGATGTAATCCTTGTATCAATTCCATTTTATCCATAAGGACCCAATAATTCCCATTGGTTGATCACTCTCCCTCATTAATTAATTTAATTAGAAATAAATATAACTATGATTATTCTACTTCCTTCCATTACTAGGATACATAGGATCTCTTATTGAGGCCTGAGCTCTATAAAGAATCTTACCAGGGACGTCCATCACATATGCACCACATCATGACCAATGAAAGATTATCATTTTCTATATATTGTTTCTCACACAGAGTATAGATCATGTGTTCTTATGGAACTATAATAATAATTTTATCTACAACATAAGTATCTAAAATGATAAGGGAAACCTCAATGTTTATGCCACAAAAAAATGAACTACAACAACTCACATTCTCTCCACAATTGGGATACATAGGAAATCCCTCTAGGACTCAAGCTTGAAAACCTGGTGTCTCAAAACACCCATATAAGTCCTTTATGCATGATGTTAAACTACATAGTCCAACGAACTACATATTTTTTTATTCATGCAACGAACAGGATATGTAGGACCCTTCATAAAGGCACAATCCCCTACATGTAAAATTAACCGCCTCCTTGTGTGGTGGTAAATTACGAAGATTTTGGTTAAATGATTTCATCACATAAGAAACCACCCATTACAAGAAAATTATGGAGAACCTTATATACATATAAATGGATTCACTAAAGTGACCCCAGTCTTTTGAACATGAAATAGATTTAACCCATGATCATTTTGGTAGGGTAATCAACACCGTATTGCAATTTATAATAGATTCATGAATATTTATTAAATCTATAAGAGAGTATCATAGTAGGAAATAATTCCCCCTAAAAGGATGTGATGAGCCCGACCTACCATCCATTCGACCAATGTAATTCCTCAAGAGGCATTGGTCCTAAAAACGTATATGAGTTTCTACCTTTAGAAATAATTTCTATACCCAGTTATAGATGACAGAACCATTGGGTGTTTTTTGTGAGTGAGATAATGGTAACCCAATCTTCATGATTTTGTACAACCGAAGAACCCCCCCTAAATCAACCATTGGTTCCAACCAATCCAACCTCGATGAGTGTTCCCAATGTCACCTCAAATGATGAAAAAACAAAAATGGTGAACCTGATGTGAATCTCTCTAATTGATAAATTATGGGGTTATTAAGTATCGGGCCATTTTGTTTCCACCCCATATGAAAACAAAACTACCAAGCCCAGTGTGAATCTCTAGAATGATAGGATGATAGGTTAACTATAAGTTATTCCACCTTTTTCCCATACCATATAAAAATAAATAAGTAACACTATAATTATCCTATAGATGATCCTATGAAACTGGGATTCTCATGAAATAAGACCATCCTCATTTGGTAAGTCCAAGTGAGAAGAGTGGATAAATTAGTAATAAAAGGAAAATTATGTTAACCATGAATATTTAATTGTTCATATTATGAATACATCATTTAATTGATTGGTAACCTTGTTATTTTTTGATTACACAACTACATGTACTTCTCTCATCATCCAGATTCAAGACCATGTATTCATCATCCAACATCTGTTCAGGTAAATCATATAGAACTTCAACCCCTACAGGTCACGAAATAATATCAATTTCTCAGAAAATCCATCATCATGTGTTGAACATGATGTTCTAGGAGTACCACTAATGTGGTAAAATCATGACCATTGAATATTCCTATGAGGTTCTCCAAACATGACAACTAGAAAGTCCCATCATACAAGAAATTTTGTCTCTAATCCAATAGAACTTGTTTCTACAACTAAAAACTTCCATAATTTTCCCCTAGAGAATGATAAATTCCATAATAAGTCTCTGAAGAAGGTGTATTAAGATTCCAAATATGACACCCTTTTCATTTAGGTGCCACCGGGGAGGGCACCTGTTAATTGCCATCACCATAACCTCTTCACATATACCCACCAGTTTCATACTGAGTGTACCAACCGACACATGTTCTCCTATGATGCCCATTTATAGGAAAAAGTAGGGGTCATCAGAAGAAATAGGTATTGAATACCTAAGAGAGGTCAGATATCCAAAATCCTACTCACGAAGCATGCCGAAATTGTCTTGAAAAAACTAGCAAGCAGGCTCCAATCCCTACTCACAAGAAACAAGTTTGTGGGAATATTCCTATAGAAGGAATGAAAAAATCCCATATCCCAACCCCCATACCTGAATAACATCGATATATATTGATGGACCAAGGAGGAAAAATTTGGTGCATATCATTACTTCAATTGAAGATATATTCTAGTGTATAATGGAGAAAAAAATGTTTAGGATTATATACATGCACACTCTTTTCTGAAATACCAATATATTTTAGAAACAACTAAAAAACTCCACTGAAATATTCAGAATCTATTACAGATAAAGGGAAATGCACATATTCCTATCCCTGCAATGATGAAAACCCAACACTCAGATAATTGTAAACAAGTCACTATACCAGTTAAATCCCACATTATTTCTCCCACCTAGGATTATTATCATCATATTCTAATAAAGGGTGTGCCATCAGACTAGTATCATGCTCTTATTCCAATTGGGGATCACCATGTGAGAGAGATACATGCCTCGGGATAGGGGAACATGCATATCGATGATGTTTGATGGAATATTCTAAAGGCCCATGATCAAGATCATATCTCTGTTTTGGTCGGTGCTTACCATGTGGGAGGGGAACAAGATTTGGTATATTCTCATATTCTACTCCAAGAAGTCCATTAAAAACTCCAAAGGCCTATGATTAGACATATATCCTCATTCTGGTTATGGATGACCAAGTGAAAATGGTACATGCCTCGAGACAGGATCACATTCCTTTCATTGAATCACCATGGAAAGTTATCAATGACAACTGATTACAAACACGTATTAAAACATCTATTGATGGACCATTGTAATGAAATCATTCCAAGGTAATACTAGAGGAGGATAATATCCCTTATCCCATTCTAGAGGTATATTACAATATTCCAGTAGGGAATGCCTATTCAAACCGGTCTCATATTTCTATTCCTATTAGGGATCACCGGGAGAGAGAGGAACAAGCTTCAGAGAAAGATCATATTCTTACCTGGAATGACCAGTGGAATTTACCAAAGGCTAAAGATTGGGATAATACTCCCTTCATGACTAAGGATCACCAAGTGAGAATGGTACATGAACTAGGGAAGTCTCATATTCATATCCATAATGAGATAGATCATTGGAATATTCCAGAAACTTCTCAATGGTAGGGACATATTGCCATACCACTAGACAGTTATATGCATGTTTTATAAACTATCATGCAACATGTTCATGTCCCTATATAAGTTGAAAACGTAGGTAATAATATTACGACCATGATGATGAAAATGTCTGGAATTCCTAATATGTTCAATTCCATCATTCTTGATATCTTTTGAGACACATTCTCAACCACACAAGGGCCTGTCAACTCTTCCATTAAATAAAATGTATAAGACATTCATTTCCAAGATATTCCTCCTCATGGTATTGTGAAGATGGATTGTAGGGACTTTATTATCGACATCCACCATGGTCAACCTCCCCATGGTGATATCTCCCACAGGTAAGGAAAACCCCCATCTTCCTAAAAACCACCTTATAGATAGGTGTTCAAAACTCTGGGGCCTTCATATAAAGAGTTGATAAAAACATTTGGGTAAACTATATATGGTTCCCCATAAACTTTTAGTAGCACTCCCCTCCCATTAGTAGTAAACCATTAGAGCTATCTTATATTGTCTCACTATATAGAGGAATGTTAGTCTGATTAAGATGAATCCAACATATAAATATGGAGGTAGTTAGCTAGAAACAATTTCCCCATCATGTTCTTGCCGCTTGGTATAGCTAACTATTAGATGATAGATGAGGTATAAAGGGTGTGACTTCCTTATGTATGTGAAAATACGTGGTCCACTCATCATCTGTAAAAGGAGAGACATATCCCTTATCCAAGATATGGGTGTCACCGTTATACCACAAAGACACTATATTTCCAGATAGACCTAACTGCTCTCTCTATGGCCCAGAATCCAAAACATGAAAAACAAAGAACAAATATGAAACATGATTTATAATATTTCATCTTGACTCTTATTCAGATGATATATGAACCCATATCATGCATATGTATTTGAATATGGGGATATTATTGAGAAATACACTTTTCTACACCCTTGGAAAAACAGAAATCCTCAGATTTGGAATCCTGTAATGTTATAGCCTTTCGAGAAATTAGGGGACTCGGTAACACTCATTATAGTTGGTCTCTACAACCTAATGACCCAAATTCAATAATTACTATAAATCACAAATGAATGGAGAGGATAGTGAACATGGTATCAAATTGGGCCCCTCAAAGTAATGAGAGTGTATCTTGGACAGGGAGGAAGAATTGTTGATCCTCAAAACAATTTCCCGTAAATAATGATTCTCATCACGTTATACCATCACACCCATCTCCCAATTGAACATATATGAGCCAAATAAAATTGGGTGTAGTAGTAGGTACCATAAAATCTTTCTAGGATTAGACATGGTCTCCTGGTTCAGGGGAATATCTTCCACTACCTCTACCCCTCAGAATACCAATTCCTGATAGGATTGATTACATATCCTTTGATGTTTTAAGAGAGACACATCAAGATGGACTAGGTGAATTTATATCTCAATGACCACCTATAATTTTCTCATCCCTTGAGAGGATACGTAAAGAATCAAGGGTAATTCCTAATCACCACCATCCCAATGGGATGGAAAAATTGATATCTTCATATCCATCCAAGTAATCATCAAGTCACTGACTTGTATCATTGAATCGTCAATAATTGGAAAAATTAGTTATAATTGTAATCCTAGATGACCCTCACCCCATATGATTGGTGGAATTTTTACCATCATTACCACCACAGATAGAATTAGTCTTCTCTATGATGGGAGGAAAATGATTGGTGTCCCACTTATCAATCCCACTACAAGACAAACATCTATTGGTTGAGGTCCATGTGGAAACTAAAACAAGAAACTCTTTCAATGTCACTATTATTAGGAAAATATGGGTGGAATGTATGATAAAGGAAATCTGTCCTCATCAGGTTCACAAGACAAATTATCCCAATATGGTAAAGGGTTCAAATAACAACCTTAATGAAATTAGTGAAAAATAAGCATGTTGTATTGAATGTAATGGTACAACAACTATTGACAGATATGCCTTCATGAAATGTTTCACTGTCAACAAGGCATAAATTGATCATGACACAAATGAAGAGGGAAACAACATGTAAAATTTACCCTGAGAGGAGAGTGATTTGAAAGCACCAACCGTGGTTGTATGAACCTAGAATTAGGGAATGCTCCAAAATATGGCACCTTTGAATAAAAAGTTACCGCATCTCTAGTGGAACCCTACCAATGAAAAAGGGAATGATGCCACTATATCCTTATAAAAAATAGAATAGTAGAGGTTTCATCCATAGGGGAACAATTATCACACTATGAGAGTGAGATACAAGCTCTCATATAGCAGAACGAGGATTAAATAGGGGAAAAATTCCCACTGGGTATCGTGTTCATGGAGAGATGAATATTATCCCAACCATAGATGATCTTCTTGAAAGAGTGGTATTAGAGAATCAGATTGGCTCGTGATCTAGAAAAACATTCTAAATAATTGTGAAAGTATAAAATTATGCTGAATTCCATCCATTATAGTGACAGACTCTCCATCTACAGGGTGATAATTCAGTGTTATGACTAATCTAGAATTAGTGTGATATTGAAGTGGGGCCACCTCATCAAACCCACCTGCTTCATGTTGATGGGATACATCTCATATAGTACTTCCCCATGTGTTTATAAATTTCATTGTGACCCTAGATACAAGAAAGGAATCCATGGAGGGTCAATGGATTCTTATAAATACCTATAGAAATCCATATCCCGAGTGGATGGATGAAAATATACACACACCATTTCTATCATCCTAACTTCTCTACCTTTGATAGAATGGAAAACCCTAAACAATGTATCACACACTTTATATCCCAACGTGGGAAGATGATGGACCCTTAAGATCAACAAGAGGAAAAAATATATGAGGTGTATTTTATAGAATCTAATAGGTCCATTTTTTTGTTATTGTAGTTTCCTAGCGGGATTCATTGAAGGATGGGAAGACCTCTGATGCTAGTTCCTTGATCAATTTAGTTCCACAATAAGGGAAAAAATTATTGTTTACCTAATGAATTACAGGAAACTAAAAAATGATACGGTGTTTTACTTATTAGCATAATGTTAAAGTTTTACCAATTCTCTCAGTATTCTTATCTTATGGGAGAAACTATTGTATCTCTAGGATGAAAATATTCAAAAAGAGTGGTAGACAACTCTAATCCCCATTATGTATCTAAGTGGGTTCTGTGAGTTTTTTTTGAAACAACACAATGTCTTGAGGATGATATTGAGTAAACCCAATCCAAAAATCAAATCATTCCCATAGGAAAAGTTGAATTTTGAGTTCTCACTCTCAAGATAGTGATAGTGCCAATCCCAGTACCTAGGAAGGATCCAAATTTCCAACACCTCCTGTCAAGAGGCGATAACCACAAAATATTGTTTGGCCAAAATCATAGAAAAATATTTGCCTCCTAGGTTGAGGAAAGTACAAAAAATGTTTAATCCTTCAAAAATGAACAAGTCCCCAATTATTTTTTTGAATCCACAAAAAAAAACCCATTCAAGCTTCCACAACATAAGAATCAATATGAGGTCAACCACACTGAAAGTCCTGACTAATACCCTTATCATAGAAGGGTGGGACATATTATCCATGAATAGTTCATATTCAAAGACATACTTAAAGAAATGGTTGATTCTAGATAAGTGAATTATACAACTCCCAAAATAAAGTTGCATGTATAACCTTTTTCCAATCATAAGAAGAAGAAGGTTGGTAGAAAGTTCTGTCCAGGCATGCACAATAGTTTGAAATGTGAATGACATGAAAAATGATTGATCATGCTAATGCCACATTAAAATAGTAATTTTCCAAACCCACAATAGCTCCAAAACCAAAGAAGGATACATCCGATGTTCCTCTAAATGGTGGGAATGATCACCATGGTTAAGAAGGAATAGAAGAGGAATAATCCTATTCTGCTCCAATATAAGCTATGAATCTTGTTGATTTCATCCCTGTGACATCTAATGTATGGAAAACATCCCACCAAATGGAATAATCATCGAATTAAGAGCTCATATTTGGTTCTGTAAATGTGATACACTTTGTATACCCCATATCCATTGTTGAATATTCTATAAAATATAAATTTTCCACACATAACTAGGGAATGGGAGGCCATTTGAACCAAAACCAAGGATACAAGGAAAACAAAGACGTCTCTATACCCAATATTATTTTCGTATCCCCATGGATGACATATATACAACTAATACACATTGGAAAGTGATTTTTCATACTAAAATAAGGATGGCAGGTTCCCCAGATCCCATTAGTAGTCATCCACATCCAATTTTCATGCATGACTGCCTAGTGGGTGTTCAATCCGATAAACCAAAAAGCAAGGAAGACTAGGGAGATATACACAACTAGAAGTAGATATTACCTCACCTTATGAACATGAACTAGACCTGTCCAACTCAAAATCCTCAGCTCCTAAGTAGTATATCTAGAAGAAACCCCATGCCAGTAAGCATCGACCTATGACGCAAGAGTATAATATTCATAAATGACTGGAGATAACCCCATCCAAAATCTCAATCCTAGAAACTCTCTATATGTAAAAATAACTTAGGAAGACACTCATTTAGTCTTATTAGAGCCCATAATATTTTGAGAGAGAATTTATTGTATCCATGGTTTTTTGTGTGGATATCATGCCATCAGAATTCTATGTCACCATCATGTTTACTATCCAAGTTCAGGAAGAGGTCGTCCAAGGACATATCATTCCCCTATATGTCTTGGTTAGACTCAATAATTTCAATATCCAAATATATATGATGGATATTTGTTCTGGGATCAATCTCATAGTAGTTTGAACCCCCCCATCATTTTCGATATGCAGAGGTTACTTATCTCCCAAAAAGATGACCATTCGAGGGTATGATAAGCCTATGAAAAGAACTATCAGGAATATAAAAGTCAAAGACAAATTTAGAGAACTCACATATAACACTAATTTCATGTTTATACTGTAATACACCATGTACAATGTCCTACTTGTAAGGAACTGGATCAACATACACTTGGTGATACCGAAAACATTCCATATGGGTATAAAGTCCCCCATTAATGGAAAAGTCAACAAACTACATGGTGATAATTCCATTTGGATCCTTCCAAAGATATATATGTTGATGTATATTTGTAGAAGAAGGAAGTAAATAATACAATAAAGGATGATGATACACATGTTGCATCCACAAATGGATTAGGGACCACCCCTATAAATCCACAGAGTATGCTTGACAGTGATTATGTTATCCCCATAAACTTGGTTGAGGTAATATATCTACTCCAAAGAATATAATCCCCTCTTATCCTCAGTGTCTGTGTGAAAGAAAATTAACTTTGATATATCTCTGTGATGAATCAAATAGTAGGGGATGATAATGTTTCTTTTCATGGCCTCCCTCATCCCAATAGTGATGGAGGAGAACCTATATTTCCATATTTTCCAGAAAATGTCTCCAAAGACTTTGAGATTGAATAATATGATGATGACCTCATGAATTTCAATTTCTCATATGAGGAAGGTGTCTCCACCACCATATATGTGCTCTATATGATAAATTTAGGAACATAAGAAGACCCACAACCAATATGATAAGTGCCTCTATGCTAATAGAAGATAAATATATGTAAACCTGATTTATAAATGAGAAATGATATGTGTTTTATTGAAACTATACCGAAATTTCTGAACTAATTCCAGATGTATCTAGGAACTATCTTTTCATTCCCTATGAGCATCTATGCTTGATAAAGGAATCCATGTGGATGAACCCCTCTTATTCAACAAATGTAGAGGCCGAATTTGATTAGATGATCAAAGGAATATTTTTCCTAGATGTGACATACTGAAGATGTCTGGCCAACAAAGTCCCCATTAAAAAAATTAAATGGATGATTAGGTTCTATATTGACTTCATAGACCATAATTGTCTCTTCTGAAAGGAATATTTTCAATTGCTGATCTCAAAACACTAGATCAATAAAACATCCATCTTCCATGAACATTACTACATGGATGGGTACTTAGGATAAAATTAGATTTATATGTCTGTAAAAGTTAAAGATTCCCCTACCATCATATCAACTTAGAGAATCTTCTACTATTAGTTCATTCCCTTTAGATTAATGAATAATGGAACTACGTATATGGGAACTATGAATCACATCTCTAATCCATTCCTAGGAATAATAGTCAAGTGTTATATCGATGACCTGGTTATTAAATCCCTAACAGTGATTTGATCACTTCATGAATCTATAGAAAATATTCGACAAGCTATGAAATTATAGTATGAAGATTAATCCTCTAAAATCTTATTTTAGGGTGACATTTGGGACGTTTCTTGGTTTTTTGGTATTCCAACACAATATTGAGGTTGACCCAAAAAATAATACTTTAATTTAAGAAATGTCACCCACTAAAAATCTCAATGAACTGAGGGGAATCCAAGGGAACCTCACCTATATTCTTTGATTCATAGAAAACCTTACTATAAAGGAACTCCCCTTCACCAGGTCAATGAAGAGGAGATTTCTAGATAAATGGGATGATGATTTTCAACAATCATTCGAAAGTATCAAGAAGTTCCTACTGCTCCCACGGGTTCTGATGCCTCCAATGGAAGGGAGGCCACTCATCTTATATTTGTTCTCCATGGAACACTCACTAGGTGCCCTCCAAATAGAAAAATGATGTGGGATGTCATAATAGTTTATACTACTTCATCCATATGATGCTAGGTACTGAGAACATATATTCTAATGTTACTAAAAACATACTTACCGTCATATTCACAGTGAAAAAGATGATGCATTTATTGTCATAATAGGAAGTCCATTTGGTTTCTCATATTGATACACTCAAGTATATCTTTGTTCTTCCTATGTTTAATGGGTTCTTGGACCGATGGGAAGTAATTATAAAATAATACAAAATTCTATTCATCTCATAGAAGTTAGGGAAAGGGAAATCCCTACCTAATTTCCCCACAACACATCCTTCCGCAAAAAATACCACAGAAGGCACCGAGATTCCAGATGGGGAGGTCTTCTATACTGATGAAACTCCCTAAACATGGGAGATTTACTTTGATGGAAACCCCCAAAGTCTCATCTACATGAGGATGGAAAACCTAATGCTCATTTGGGAAGGTCTAGGGAATTTATTTGTCTCTCATGAAAATGAAATTACACCATGATCTTTCTCAATTTCTAAAGGATACATAAATAATGAGGTTGAGTATCAAGTGATCATGAATAAATGGAATTATCCCCAAAGCTTCACATAACCTACCTGAATATCAATGGGGATTCATAACCGGTGATAATGAGGATAAATAGTTAATATTGAATTAAAAATATAAGAATTGGACCCATCATTGGTTACATCAAGGTATTGATGGTAGAGTTCTCTTTTGAACCCATATTGCATCATGTTCCCTAATAATATAATGATCATGGTGAAGCACTAGCTAATACATCAATCCTCAAGGCTATCCCTGATTAGGAGGATGAAATCTTCTATATCATTCATCAATGAGTAATCTCTATGATCTTCATGTGCAATATAAAATAAATCAGCCTTGTCATCACTGCCCTAGAGAATGATGAGCCAATGAACACCCCTGGATGGATAGAGCCCATAATTGTTTATATCTAAAATAGAATTATCCCAACATAATAAACTATAGGGGAACATATTCCATGCCATATAGAAAAATTCACTATGTAGGATGGTACAAATGAGAATAAATATTTATACTGATAAGGATTTGACTAAATCAACCCCTGGTTTATAGTAGAAGGAGATATTTCCACCATCATGGAAGAAGGCCAAGAAGGCTCTTGCTGTTCCCATAAACATGAGACTAGTCTCTCCCACAAAAAGAGGTAGTTAGGATATTACTTTAAAACCGTGAAACAAGACTGTATAAAATTCACCAATAAATTTCATTCATTCCATATCCCTGAAAACATTATCCAACAAGCCCCTGAATTTCTACATATAGGTAAATATTCATGGTGATTTTTCGTTTTTAGAATAGATGTTGCAGGGCCGTATCCCCCGGCAATAGCTATGCAGTTTAAGTATGTCCTTAACACTACTAACTTTTTTTCCAAATGGGATGATGAAATACCCCTCAGATATTTCATGTGAAAAAAAGTCATTATCTTAATAAAATCCCATATAATCACTATGTTATGGGTCCCTCAAACAATATTTAAGGAGAAATACACCAACTTATGTTCCATGAAGATAAAGAAACTCTACAAGTATTATAAAATTGATTCCAATCACTAATTTCAATACCATGAATTTAAAAATTGATAGATAAAAACCATTGATAAGAAAATATTAAATATACTCCAAATGATGGTGATTAAGGATAAGAATTCTTGATCAGATAATTGATTCCATGCTTTTTTGACCTACTGTACCACCATGCATATGACCATATAGGAAACACCATAATCATTGGGGTGTGATATTGAGGAAGCGTTACCCATTGGGATCCAACTTATTTCACTTTGAATATCCATTTTTAGATAACTTTCTGATGATGAAAAACCAAAAAATTGGTTGGGGGAATTGGAATAGAATGATGAGAAAAGGTTGCGCACGTGAAAAAACCGTGAGGTCCAACATAATATGATCATGTGGGCCTTTAATAGAAGGTATAACCTCTATTCATTCCTCTAAGGAGTACTAGTGATGGATCAGATAACCCCGATGATATTGGGAAAGAATTCCCTAAATGTAGAACCAAAATTTGATGGGACATACATCATATGCAAGGTCGATTATAATGGATCCTACTCATTGGACACCCTGGGGTGTAGTGTGTCACACCACCCAAAAATGTGAGATTTCTCAATAAATACATTTTATAGCCATCAACACAGGGGAATCCACATTAGAGTAAGCCCCAACATTCTTACTAACCATATGATGTAAAACTATACAGAGTTCAAGCTAACCACATGACATTAAACTATACAGAGTTCATCCTAACCACACGAGGTTAAACACTACAGAGTTGGTCCAAACCACATTAGGTTCAACACTATAGGGTTTTTTTCTAACCACATGGTTTCAATCTATATGAATTTATTACTAACCAAATGATGGTAAATTTTAGGAGTTTTTCTGAGACACATGATGTTAAACTGTAAATTTTTTTCTAATAATAAAATACTAAACCTCATGATATACCAAGTCCACATTGCATGATGTAAAACTACCTTAATCCACAACATCACTCATCCATGGTATTTGGTAAGCCATCGTTCTTACTGTATGACGTTAAATTTCATGGAGTTTTCCTTACCAGAAGATATTGATACTACTCAGATAATGTCCTCACAAAATTAATTGAAACATCATGGGTTTTATAGAACAACATACGTCTTTATTACTACAATCATAGGATATATAGTGACACCCGAAACTCCATTCTCAGGCCCAACCACAATCACCCTTTTCTATTTTTCATTTCAGGTGGTACATGTCCTTACTGTAAGATATTGAAACTGCATCACAAATATCCTAACCACATGATGTTAAACTGCATGTTCCATATAGAACTCTGTATATAATTATTATCAATTTCCAATGAGATATGTGGGGATGCATTGATCCTATATCTGGGAAAAGAAACTACATAATATAGAAAAGGCTTTGTTGTACCCTCGTCCAACTATGCCTTGTATAAGAAACCCTTGGTACTTCTTATTTCCACCACCGAGATAATCTCACGTGAGATTAGGAATTCAATCAAGGGATTCCCCTCACAAACAATAATTTAATATACCCAGAAGGATAATCATGATCCTAAATGAGAGAACATAAAAGGATACCGAGAAGTCCATGATGCATGAAATTAAACATAAGGAAAAATATACTTGATACATGATATAAAACTACAAAGTCACTACATAAATAAATGTTTCTTGATTTCAATAGTTACAGGATATGTAGGGTTGCATGGATCTCCAATCCTGGTCCCAGATATAAAATTAAACTAAAACAAGGCCTGCCCTTTCACTTAGGATAGACTTGTGAAGAGATAGTTTCTCATTCAAGAACTACTTTCCATTTGATTCATGCCCTCATAGGATATGTAACGACATCCGGATCTATAACACTGGGCCCGATCACAATAAATAAATAAAAAAAATTCCCCTCA
The DNA here is from genome assembly GCA_963277665.1 of Viscum album. NCBI lineage: Eukaryota > Viridiplantae > Streptophyta > Magnoliopsida > Santalales > Viscaceae > Viscum > Viscum album. Next base: position 1,933,875,602 of record OY728165.1, read on the forward strand.
TTGGATGGGGGTCATACCTACACAAGGAACTTCATTAATAAGTATGTTTGTCTTAATTCATATCACCATGGGATACATGGTGATGCCCATAATTCCATTCAGGGGCCAAACCACAATACCATCATTTCACATCAGGGGAAACACATCCTCACTTAATGACATTAAACTACATAGATCTTCAAAAATATGTATTTTTTTATTCTTATTTTCACGAGATACATAGTGAAGCCCAGACTTCCGCCCTTGGACCCAATCAAAAAATGTCCATCCATTCATGTGGGCTCATTAACTTCCTCACCATATGATGTTAAACTGGATGACCCATCAGGAAAAATGTGTGGCTTGATTTCCATCATCATATGACATGTAGTGATGTCCAGATCTCCAATATGAAGCCCATATACAATAAAAAAGATAAGAAATTTACCCTAACTACATAGAAACTAAGTCACACAAGCTAATTTTTCTAATTTGTGAGCCATATCTACATTAATATTTCTTATGTACATAATATATCACACAAAAAATTGTCATGTAGGTTCCCACAAACTTACTAGTTCATGTTAAAATTCATGGAAATACGTCTTTACCACATGGAGATTAATTGTATAGAATTACATCCTTACTATATGATGATAAAATAAATGGAAAACAATGTAGATTTATGACATTTTAACTTCACAAAAAATACATCCCTACCACATGATGTTATACTAATAAGAAAATAAACTTACTGCATGATGATAAATAGCATGGAAATTGTCTCCACTACATGAAATTAAACTATTCAAGTACCCATTATCATTTCTTATCAAAGGAACATAAGACCCTTGCCTCAGTCTACCATAGTATGGGGTTTTGTTTCATTTTTATGTAACCTCATTTCATGTTATAAAACTCATGTCCTAAGTACCCTTGGTTGCTGAAATCCTTTCATATCCCATGGAAAAGAAAATAGATCTTTCAATTTGGCCATGAAATTTACCCAAATGGGCTTGAGACCCACTAACCAGCAACATATTGGCCCAATATAAAGGTATTTATAATTATTATGAGAATGATTTTACCTTGGGGGAACATAGCACCTCAGTCTGTTCAGGGACTTCCCTAGAATGACTATCTCGTATCATTAATCATGACCTTTGAACTTTGATCCATGATATACAACATTTACATCTCCCACTCAGATGGATTTTGGAGTGCTCTTGACCCTTGGCATCCTAATTAGGAACATGTGTAAATTATCCCATATTAGGTTCATTTATGTCATGAACATATAATGATGGAACTTTGGTAAAAGTTGTAACACCTTAAACACCATCCTATAAGGGATCAAATTGAAAGGATTTATACTTACAGTGAAATAGACAAAAATCATGTAAGGATTAAAACCTAAAAAGGGATGATAGAAAAAAATGCGAGGCCTTTTCTTACTAAATTCTTCATCCATGTAGTTTAAGAAAAATCTAGGGTTAAAATAAATAAGGCATGAATCTCATACGGTGTAATCTGTATCTTTAATAAAATAAAATATATTCTCGATAGAACCCCTGGTGATGGAAAACGTAAGAATAATGATTTTTCAAGTATCCTATCTATGAGAATATGTTCTCTAGGAGGCGACAAAAACATTAGGGTGTTCGAACCTTTCATGGATATTACACTTTATGAAAATCACGCTTCTTAATTTGGGTTCCTTAGATCACCAAAAACCTTTCAAGGCATATGGATAAGATATTCATATTCAAGGGACCCTTTTATTGTCAATTCATTCATGCATATGGATCATACATATGTGCATATGTTCATCAACTGGATGCATCATTAAAAAAAAGACATTGTAATCATTTTGAGCCCTCAAATCATCACAACATCACTCAACAAATCAGTGTGTCTGAACTACTCTAGGTTTGACTATACTATATCATCCTACTAATACAAGTACTTTAGACCAGGATTTATATTCTCCATACCAAAATATCAACATGGATTTGAAATTATCAACGCTACATCATTTTATTTTTTATGCTTCCTCTAAGAAGGAATAAAAAACTTAATTTCAGAACATTTGATGACCCAAACCTATTTATTTGAAACCACTAGATGTATATAAAATGATTTACAACTAAGATCCAAATTTCACAAGGATACCAAAATACTTCTCGAATAGCTTTCCTATGTACCTAAATACATTTTCTGGATATTTGAGTATTCAAAAATTATTTTTGGCCCTTAGAAAGAATCGAAGGTCATCATTTTTTTGACCATTCTATCAACGCATTAGGACCTTAACCCACCAAATAAAGGATTATCCTCCTTTTAAGAGATGATATCCAAAATTTCTGGGCCAAAGAAACATTATGGAGGAATATGAAACCTCATAGTGTTATGGGTCATCCCCCACATGTTTTCTCCATTACATTTACACAGACTAAAGATTTTGAGTTATGAATTACATCACCCACATTCCAATTATCCAAGAGTACATAGAATCCATATTAAATATCCCCCAAACCATATTACATTTATTAATCTTCCATGACCTTTAGAAAAGAGTGTATATTTACTTTTTTTCCATGTTGTCGATGCATAAGGGATTAAACCTACCAACTAATGGAATCCCCTCTTTAAAAAAAGGAACTCCAATCATCATGAGCCCTAGAAAAACCATGATAGAAAAAATCACAACATAGTGTTATAGGTCATTCTTGGCATGTATGAACTATATAACATGAGCTAAAAGACAATAAAATAAAGTAATATTAGGTCTGATCTAAATGAATGAAAACTAAAAAAATAATATTTCGGAGTTAAAATACCATAAACTAAACTTACATAAGGTCGGAGTGAAAAGACCATAAACTAAATTAATATCAGGTCTGAGCTAAAATACCATAGACTAATGAAATATTCGGTCTAATTTAAAAGAACATAAACTAGATCAATATCAGGCCCAAACTAAAAGACCACAATAAAAATTAATATTAGTTCCTAGAAAAAGGACAATAAACTAAAGAAATACTAGTTATAATCTAAAAGACCATAAACTAAAGGAATACCTGGTCCGATCTAAAAGACCCTAAACAATAGTACATCATGTCTGAGCTAAAGAACTATAAAATAAAGAAATATAATGGAAGAGTTAAAAGAAGATATAGTAAGGTAATATCAGGTGCAGACTGAAAGACTCTAAATTATAATACATCAGTTTTTACCTAAAATACCCTAAAATAAAGCGATATTAGGTCCAATATAAAAGACTATAATCTAAAAAATGTATGTTATTTAGATTACAAAATCTTTTAAGTCTCACTACATGGACGTAGCACAATAAAATGACACTATCCAAGTCTATATCATCTTTGGAAATTGATAGCACACTCTCTCTCTTCGACATGTATCTTACCCAAGAAATCCTTATACAAATTTTGCAATATCAAGAAAAACTCAAACAAATATGTCCTTAATGAATCTCATGTTGGAGGGAATTCAGGAGTACTTCTCAAATGTAATCTTTTATGATTTAAATATTCATATATATACATTCTTGATAAATTGATATTATGAAATTTATGAGAAGTTTTGGATATTCTAACAGAATTGGATCAAGGAAAAAATTGATGCACGTCATGAATGAAAAGAACATGACAATAGTGTCAAAAATTTATAAAATTAATTCATTCATAGTGTGAATAAAGGAGGAATTTGTACATTCTAGATTCAATCCAATGTTTTAATAAAATCATGAAATACATCACAATGGTTGAATTAAAGTGAAAGGATATTGTCTACACTAGAAAGGTCTGTAAGTTTCTAGAAGGAACTGTCAGTGGAACAATAGTGTGGCACTCACCCCACTTCTGTGTCTTCTAATCTAAGATAAAGAGTGTCAACCAAATCCATAAACTCATTTAACCACATTTGATATGTTTCTAAGGCATATGATGATGTTGAAAGATCATACCTCAGATGAGCTATGATTTCATCAAATCTCCATATCTATATAGTCTAAGCATCCATATAAGCCTGTAATTTGGATATCAATTGATGACCATAATTAAATGAATTCTATGTCTCTGTCATCATCCTAAAAACATGATCATCGAGTAGAAGATTAAGAAAATATCTTTCACTTGTGGCCAGATATTACCGAATCAAATTGATTTGATTCATAATTCTATACATAGGTTGTTGATCCAAACCACCTACCCCAATGTCATGAAATAACTGGTGAATGCATTAACCTTTTTCAAGGAATAATTAAATTAAGGTATCAGTAATCAAGGAATGAATATTTTTCCAGAGTATCCTATATTGTGCCTAATCCTTTCCCAATAATGAACTAGGAACATCATGAGTAGGGATAATTGGTTGAACCGATGAAAAAATAGGATGATGAGACCCATTTTACCATTTCTCAAATGTCATGTCATCGATAGCATGTTTTTTTGGATTAGTTTCCTAAATGGTTTCTATTTCACCGTTGTAATATTCATCACTCGTATGTGGTCTCTTTCTTTACCTCTTTCTTAGATATTTTATTAAATCCATTGATTCCACTAATAATATGGATGTGGAGTCACATGGCCTATCCACATGGGGAACCAACTGGTTTAACACACCACATGGGTAAGATTCTACTCAATCTTGTGAATAATCCTAGGTAAGGAAGGTGGAATCATTAGTATGTAAAAGTATGTTATGGGCCTAAGTATCCTCACATGCCAGTGTCTTCCAAAATTAGAGGATTACTCTAGCATGTCACTCCCCACGAACGCTGATTAATGGAAGAGGGCAGCACTTTTGAATGCAGACAAACCAGCGAGTGAATTAATAATGTGTATAAGGTTAAAAAATATCTATCTTTTCCAACCTGGATGAAAGAACCCCATCATGGAGAAAGATCATATATGTCCTTTCATCAAGGGAACCACTATCATTATCAATAATTGCTCCATCCAATGCATGGAAATGAGAAAAATATAATGCTTATAGATTTTTTAGTGCATATTTATCCTCATAGGGGCTTAGAGACAAGATCCTAACCCTCAATATATTTAATTATGTTGGGATGTATGAGGAATTACGGAACCAAGCGACATCATAAGACTCATAATAATGAATATTCTCCCCTATCCATCCAAATAGAAACTAAAGAGGATAATTAATACTGTAATATGTGCTACCTTGTTGAATATGACACATGAGTTGGTAAAGGCATGGAAGGACTGATATTGCCAAATTGAGGGGTCATCCTTCTATAAGTCACACCTCCATCACTAATGTACTAACTCAGAGCCATGATCATGCATCCCCATATAGTAAGGTACACATTAAAAAACATGTCTATAAATATTTCCAACCTATAGTTTGAAGAGATATTTGAATTCACATAGTATCCCCATGAGGTATAATCCTTGTCTTACAAGATAGACCAATATGAGATAGTGTTGTCACAGACATGATGGGAAGGACACCAATGAGGACTTACCATAGTTGGCCTATTTCTGCTACAATAAAGAAAAATATTGATCCATTCTTTGAAAGAAAGGAGTGAATGCATTGTGAGATCCTTCATTAATTTCTCCTTTATGATAATAAGAATATCTCTTTTAAAAACTAGAGTCTGCATGATATCATCATAGACATACGAAGTTTGAATTAATGAATCATAAATCTCTCCCAGAGAAGAAATACCATCTAGTTGAAATATTTCCTATATGTTGATACCCACTTCACTATGGGACATATAAAATGTTTTTTCCCTAGCACCATTGACTAATCTTCTCTTGAGGAAGGTCAGGTTTTTGGTAAATGATGAACTGGGAAATCCACACAGTTTCACAAATATAAACATTGTGTATCTGATTATTGAACTCTATATAGATTTCACTGACCAAGAAGGGCCATGCCCATGAGTTAGAGAAATTGCAGATGGGATAGATATCCAACATTGAACCCCATACCATGCCAAGACTGTTCACAAAGGAAGTAAATATACTCAAATATTTTTGAGAAATGGTGTGGTGAGAAAGGTTTCACCCATACGTGTCTAAGAGGGAGTTTTTTCAACATATAAGATAACTCTTGAGACCGCTCTGTGATCAATTTTCTGCCCACGGGAATTTTTTTAGGATATTGTCAAGAGATGTTGACACCTAGTAAAATGGAAGATTACAATCTGCAAGACGAATGATATAATTTTCTAGAAAATCAAACCCATAAAGGGATATTCATTGAGATAGAGGATATTGATAAATCTCATATGGGAGGAACCTGTTTATAAAATATTTACCTGAATAAAAATTATTGTAAGGGTTGATGCTATGATTTCTAGAAATAATGGCCCTTTGATTAGGTGTAGTTATGAAACCCTGATTATAACTAGAATAAATTTTAATTATATTATATGGCATGTTTCCTACAAATAAAATAAAATCATCTCAAAGAAAATACAAAAAAATCCAATATACTTCATACAAATAACATGAATCAAGAAGGTATTGACAAAACAAATAAGGAGTTTTCAAATCTCTTGACCCCCAGAGGTCTCACAGGTTGATTTAATCCATAGGGCATTGTGAAATCACAATACCCATTTTGAGACTCATGATCGAGTAACCTGTACATGGTCACATGAATCTCATGATACTAAATTGATAATATGATTGAGCTATTGGATACCAAAAAACATTCAAGACAATCACATTCCTCCAAATTAATGTTCAAACAATTAAAAAAGTATGGTTCATAGTTATATTAGATAGGTGCCTAAGAATAATAGGTATAGTAAAAGAGTTCTTGCGAAATGGGATCATGGTGATGGCTCGTGAACAGGTCTCACGATCAGAACATGTGAAATGAGCTTGCGAGGGTGGTACACAACATAGAAAAGTTATAGTTCTCTGAAAAAGGGATGGTCAGTAAAATTAATGGTTCTATGCCCCTTATATTTAATAAATTTTAAAAAATATCATGCCTCATGTGGTAGAACAAACATAAATAAAGACACATATTCATGATACCACCAAAGACTTAGGCAGGCATTTACATCCCTCAAAACCTAGCCATTTTCCCCATAGATGTTACTCTGGAGGGGGAAAGGGAATTTGTTCCTCAAAATGATCATCAATATAATCAAAAATGAAGGAATACATGAATATGGGAATTAGGTTACATAAAAAATCAAAGGAGGGAGAAAGTTGCCAATTCTCACAGATCGCCTAAAGCCTTTAAAGGAATTGCGATCGCATGACCATCATATAGTCACATGACAGAAACAGTAGTAGTGGAATGTCTATTGTATTTCCTACGAAGACACTCTTAACAAGTCGTTCTCTCACAAAGGTGACCTATACATCATATGATCATGCTCTATTAGTCGGATAAGATCCCCCATGTCACACGGGTTGATATAATCCAGAACCTAAAAACCCATCCAAAAACCATTTGAAAATGAAAGAAAATTCACAAATGGGGAGGACTTTTTGTGGGCATAAATATCATGTGACTCATCATGGATGTAAAGAATGATTATACATGGATACATCCATGAAAAATAAAGATACCCCAAATACTTTGTAAAATAAAATAAAGAAATAAAGTTAGTGGAGGTGGATACCACTGGTGATCGTTGTATGACATGAGACGCACCCCTAGTGATCCGTAAGACACTCAGAGACTCCAACGACATGTCAGACTTATCTCATGAAAGAAATTTGGAATGAAACCCACATTATTCAAATCACCTTGTGTATGTCCAAGAATTCTCACACTTCCAATTTTGCTCCATAGGGGAATGCTGATGGGACAATCAATGAAATTATCACGCACCTCAACGGGACCTATATTTGTTCATGCGATGGAACATCAAGATGAGGAGTAATTTACATTGACATTACTCATGTAATATTTCATGACCTAGGATAAATTGAGAATAAAAATAAGAAATAAAATAGAAAGGAGATGAAATCCTCTCATTTTCATAAAACTCTTATGACTGGCTAGGGCTATCCACATCGCAGCTTCACGAGACTCCTTGAAAATCCATCATGATCTCAAAGATACCCCTTGAAAATCCATCATTCCCTTTTGAAATTATACTAGAATGGAATTGAGTATCATATTAAGTCCCTTAGACATGTAAATTTAATAATATTATGTCCTTCAACACACCGACATAATTTGAAAAAGATCACATTAATTGGCGACAATCCAATAAAAGAGTGTTTGGTAGGAGGGACTCGTAGTCCTTGAAAATGAAGCGATGAAAAAAATGGTACACGATAGAGACTCATGAAGATGAATTTCACCGAAACCATTTTCTGACTCCTTCCGAGAATCATGTAAGATAAACCGTGTAAATTAATGAACAATAAGTGTAGCAAGGCCTATAAACCCCCACCTCATCCTCAAAGAAAGGGGTTTTCATTTTCACATATAAGTGCATCGGTACACACAAGAACTAGAGATGATTTACTAGAGAGAATAATATCATGAATAGAAATTATTCCATGAGGTAAAATACTGGAAAACAACCAGAGTGGTCATGGGCCCCAAACAAAATCATTTGTCGTGGACACTAATAGATTACATGAAGCACTTTCGGCCAGATTTGTGAAAAAAAAACTTGTAGAGAAACCAAATCATTTGAGACTCAAAATAAACTGAAATTGAAAAAATCTAATTAATTCTGAATAAAAAAGCTAAAAAAAGATTAATGGTAGAAGAATTAAGAGAGAAACATGTTTTATGAACCTTACATGCTTCACCTGAACTATCTAATACATGAGAAAACCCCATGAAATATCACCCATATCTCATTATTCTCCTTTATAATTCTATTTGGGTCATTATAAGTCCTCTGAACATGTGATATTAGGACACATGTTTCTCCTAAGTATGCCACTTTAGTGTCTTGATGCACTCTGGGCTTGCCACCCAAGCCTTGATATTTTCTTTAGATACATATTTTGACTCATAAAACGGTTCCCACTAATGTAAACTGCATCTCACAGTAGCATCTAGTCATTTAAATTATCTCTCTCAATGCTCTCTGGAAAATTCATATGAGACTCGTGAAACTCTCCAGACATGTCGGATAGGTCTTGTGATACCTCCCCATAAATTTCATCTAAGGCACGAGACACCCTTCGAGACACGTCGTATTGAATCTTGACAACCTCTATATGTGTCATCCAACTCTTATGAATGACACAAGGGAAAGTGATATAGAACAAGTGGTACTCTCTTGACAATCCATCCAGGTCATGTGATAGATTCTAGGATAAACCATTTGGTTCTTTTAATTTCCTCTAGAATACTAATCCTTGATCATGAGACAACCTTCACATATGCCTCCTGAGTTACATGAATTCATTTATAAATATCAACTAGATCATATAGTTTTCCTTGGATATGCTAGTAATATACTATCAAACATATCAGAATGATCGGACAATCAGTACATGCTTGGTGGACAAGCTGGACAGATCAAAAAGGAAACCTTAGAGTGTAAGCCATGATCAAATTACGTACAAAAGCATTGATTCACACCATAATCCAGATATGTAGGATTACTTTCCATGGCCCGATATCCAAATAAATACTCTAATGTGATGTACCAATATATAAGTCCCACACCCATCAAAATATTTCATTAATCATTTTCAATTCATGGTTTATCACAACAAGAACAACTCATGTGTGCATAGGATGTTTTAATAGTAATATAATTCGTATCATGAGTCTCTGATATCTAGGGACATAGAAGAATGTAATCCTAGTGAGTGGAATGTCACATTCTTCTCAGCATAAAGGAAAAATCAGAGTGTAATATCTAATCAATTGAAATATGAGATATCTGATTCATGTTACAACCATGATACGTAGGATGCGTTACTAACGGAAAATATCAAATAAACATCCATTTAGATGTAATCCTAGTGTCAATGTCATTTAAAACACTAGGGCATAATTATTTCCATGGGATAATAAATCTACCTCATCTATTAGTGGGTAGAGAAATAAATTGAACTATGATAAATCTAATTCCTTCCATAACCATGATACATAAGACATATCCTTGATGCATGATATCTATAATAAATCATCTCGGGAAATCCCCATAACATAATACCCACATCACGAGTAATTTAAATTGATTATTTCCCATCCACAATTTATCACACTGACCATAGCTCATCTGATCATAGAGAACCATAATAATCATGTCTTCTTCAACATAAGTCTCTATAATGAATAGGAAAACAATAGTGCATAAGCCCCAAAAAAATGAACTATAACTACTCTAATTCTCTCTATAATCAATATATATTGGATTCCCCTCCAAGACACAATATTGGAAAACTAGTGTCCCTACAAACCCATATAATTCCATTCTACATGATGTTAAATAGTATGTGTCCAATGAAATATGTGGGTTTTGATTCTAGCTATAACTATGATATGTAGTATGCCTCACAATGAATCAATCCCCTCCTCTAAACATTAACCGTCTCCTTATATGGAATGAAATTCCGAAGATCCTGGTTATATGACTTCATTACATAAGAAAATGTTTATTACTATAAAATGGTGAAGGACCTCAGATACATAAATAAGGATTCACTAATGAGACCCCAGTCTTTTTCATAGAAAAGATAATTAACCCATAATCGTTTTGTTGGGGTAACTAGTCCCGTATCAGAATTATGAGGAGAGTTGTGAAAATATATTAAATATCTTAGAGATTTTTTGAGTATGTAATAATTCATCCCAATAGAGTGCAATGAGCCAGAACTCCAATCCCCTTCAACATTACGAGTCCTCAAGAGGCATTAGGCCGGAAAACGCAGAAGACTGTTTACCTTTGGAAATTAGGTCTCTACCCATCTATGAATGATGGAACCAATGAGATTTTCTAGTATAAGAAACAATAATAACTCGAAGTTTGTGAATGTGAACAATAAAAACACCTCCATAATCAACCATTAGGTCAATCCAAACCCACTTCAATGAGGGTTATAAACATCGACTCAAATCCAGATGAAACACATACACATAAGTATATAAAATCAATTCCTTTGTAGTTAAAGATAACTATCCAGACTATCCAAGTGGACTAACTTATATCCCTACTCAATAGTTTAAGTTCACTACTAATAAGATCATAGATGATTGGTTTTACTCTTTTTTGTATCATATCACTATTTTAGGTTCACTCCCAAGATTGACATAGTGGAAATATTCCTTTACTATATGGGGTTCACTTCCCATTCAATTTATTATTAATTCATGAGATATCAATCATTAACAAATTAATTGGAGGGATATATATCTTTGTACACACCTACAACAGAATGAAAATCAGACCTATGTATCCCATAGGATAATGAAACATTCATAATAGCATATCCCTTGGAAAGGAAATGGGTCTCATAAATTTTTTATCATTTTAGCATTGAAAACACCATGAAACAACTATTTTTAAAAAGGTTTTATCATAAATTAATTATACTATGGGAATAAAATGGGTTTCCTGGAGTCATAATTAAATAAATATCCTAATAAGTCTTCCAAACAATGAAAGTGGATGGTATCATTGAATAATATCTCTATTAAATTATATGTATCATCAAATGATGAAATCATAGATGAAATATTCTATTAAAATATCACTTGGAATATTTATTGAGGAAAAAATCATTTTGATATTTACTTTTTATAAAAATATAAAAATTTCCAAAGTATTATAGAAAATATTTAATTTTGAAAAAAACATGGAAAAAAGTAAAGGAAGTTTTAAAAAATTGATCTATTATTATGGTGGGAAATTTTAATGATGTTTTGTACGTAAAAGTAAAGATTCCATTAACATTTTCAGTAAAAAGTTAAAATAATCTTGTTTCAAAAAAGATAAGATGATTCTTTTATAAATTTTTCTACAAAAAATAAAGAATTGTAAAAATGACATTACAAAATCCTTGTAGAATATAAATACATTCTTGAAAGCATTTTTAGGACATATGATCATGGAAGAAAAAATATTTTCGACTAAAGTGATAAATAAATTCTATTTTCCATATAAAAATTTATTTGGTATATTAATTTCAAAAAGGTTGGAATATGAAAATAAAATATATAAACTCTATAAAATAACATCAGATTTTAAATTTCATTAATTTCTTGAAATGCATATAAAAAAATATCATCATTAGAAACTTAATCCTAAAAAACCAGACAGACAATGAAATTGTAATATAAATCCATTACTGCTTTAGTATATTTTGAATCATAAGCCGCATGAAAGAAAGAAACTTTAATAGAAATTTTTAACATAATTTCCATGATAATAATCATAAAATATATTCATTATAATATACACCACATAAATGATATAATTGGGGAATATGGAATGTTTCTAACAGAAATAAAAGTGAGATAGAAACCTGTTACCTCGAGTTTTGTTTTATTAAAAAGAACATTAAACTCATATATAATAAATTTTAATTTATTAACAATATAAAAAATATTCATTTACATAATTATAATATGATATATTATCTACTTATAACATTTTATCACCTATTTATTAATAAATACTGATTAAAATTTTCATTTTTTAGTGTTCATTGTTTCAATATTCATGAGAATTTCAGTTTAGTCATTCCATTTTGCACACTTTTATAATGGTCGCATCAAATACAAAATGTTAAAAATAATAAAAATATCAAATATATTCCATATATATATATATATATATATATTTAATGATATTCAAAAAAGGTAGAGAGAGAAAAAAATCAATTACAACATTCATGGAGACGATAAGCTGTATGTACAGATGAACACTTTTTTACTTTCTTATATATGGAAGAAAATAAAGATAAATAATTATTAAAATTTATTTTTTTAATACATATCCTATATAATTATTAAATATATTCTTATTTCAAACCATGTCCTGAAAAAATAAAAAAACGAACCACATCGCTTCGTAGAGCTGTTATTTCACGTGTAGACATGTGCGGCGTTATCATTTTCCAATAGATAAGAAGGTAATATGATATATATTATGTTATAGTTTTAAAAGAATAACAATTTCACAAATATCATTTTTAAAATTTGAACCCATAATAAGGATTATCCTAGAATGATGGTCAAGGAATATTAATTTTATTTTTATATGGAGTCTGTATTTAACATGTACACGTGAGTGATAATTTCAGTTTCCATTTAATGAAAAAGAAGGTGGATAATGGTAGTTAAAAAATAATAATAATATTAGAGTGTTTTTATTGTATTTTAGTTAATAATTTATGATGTATTCTATATAAATATAGATGTTAGAAAAAGAAATAAATTTAAATAGGTTGGGTAGGAAGATTAGATCTTCTTTAGTAGGCCTCCTTTATATCCCTTTTAAAGAACCCATGGAAGGGTCTCTAAAAAAATATAACACCAATAATTCATGGGTAATGAATTTGATAATATAACTTTTTAGGGTTGGTCGAGCTATATGAGTCAATTTGGTATAAATTAAACACATAATGTGTTCACTTTTATAAGGGAGGAAAAGGACACACATGGAATTAATATAAATATTAAAATATATTTCAATAATTATCATTAAAAATGATTCCAAAGGGATTTATATTAACATGAAAATAGTTTAAGGTAGTAATAACCTCATACAATGAATTTTTTATATTTTTATCAGTCATTTTAATCATTATTGTTTGGTGTAACACCTTGGTTAACGAATTAGAGTCTTAAACATGGTAATAAAATTTTTAATATTAAAGGGTTATAATTTTACTTATAAGTTAATAATTGGATCATAAATGACTAATGTAAGATATTTTAGACCATTTATCATCCTATTTATCATATGTAAAAAATTATGACTTTTAAATACTTTAATAAATTATTATTTTTCATAAAATATCTTTAATTACATTTTTGATGTTGTTTATTTAATTTTACATTGAAGTCATCATGATTGTTATGGAATTATAATATAAGTATAGAATACATACCTAACATATTTTATATATCTGAAAATTTTGAGGGACATAATAATGTACCAAAATAATATTACTTTTGATATAATTAATTTTTGGGTTTTTTCTACTAAATGAATATTATTGGGTCGACCTTGTGTATGAATTTAATGTATGTATTAAATCAATAAAAAATATATAAAATTATATTAATAAAAATATTATTATTTAAAATAAATATCTATTAATAAAATTATCCTCTTTATTTCTTATGAAAACATTATAGAGATATTAATGTTAAGAGAAAGAAAATTGGAATATTTCTTTTCTTAAAAATTATAAATTTTATTATCATAGTAAAATGGCCCAAGAATGAAATATATTCAATTATAGATGTATCCAGTTGAATTTATTTCAGTAAATAAAATAATTGAATGTTTTGGGTTAATTTTGAGACCTTACATCATGGTTTTAAACTTATTTTTTCCCATTATACACTCACCGAGGGGATAAAAATTTATCACTATTACTATTGATAATGACGAAAAAGAAGAGAGAAGTATTTAAAAAAATTTAAACTATTGATCCAAAAATTGGTATCAAATTTTAATGTTTCAATATCTATAAGAGGAAGGAATAAATATTAATGTAAATGTGTAAAATACTAAAAAAATAGTTTTTAGAAAAAATGATTTTTTATATATAAAAATTGACTTATATAAGAGTCCAAAATATTTTTGATTAGAATGGAATTAATTATATTTTTATGATGGATAAAATTTGGCCTTAATAAAAAAATCCAAAATACGTTGGTACATTTAAATAACTTGATTTAATAAAAATAAATGACTAAAATTTAAAAATCGAGATTCTTTATTATTTAGAGAAAAATCAATCATTTACGAAAAATACAAAACTTTCATCCTAAGTGAATCATGATATATTGATTTAAATGATGGTGTTAACATTATAAAATAAAATTTCTATAAGTGGATGTCATAAATTATAATTTCCAGACACAATATTTAATAAAAAATATTTTGAATTAAATAAATTTTTGAATCATTAAATTGATTCACTAAAAATTGAGTTTTTATTTTTATAAGAATTAATTAGTAAATTATCATAGAGGAAGGATATTAAAAACTATATTTCATAATCCAGTTACTCATTTTAATACATTACAATTAAATGATGATATTAAAAAAGTAACATTTTCATAATAATATAGTTGTAATATGACTCAATTCCCTTAAAACATGGCATTGAGTGTTAAGAATGATGTCATGAAAATTATTATTTTGAACTAAAATTTTCTGTTGTTACATTCTCGCACTATAAATTTTATTCATAGTGAATATTTTACCTCATTCGTCGATGTTTTAATATTTAGGGATACCATTATTGAAAACCCACATCATATAAAGGGATAATAAATAATCCTTTAAAAATATAAAGTGGGAAATAAATATATAAAGTGAAATAGAAAATAATCTTGCTCAATGATTAAGATAACATTTCAGGGAACTCAAATTGTAGACATAGAGGAGAAAAACATCTATGTAATAATATATAGTGATAGAGAAAAAGGACAAGACAGAGTTAACAACCATAAAAACATAAATCTTTGATGGGAAAATGACTAAAAATTCAATATAATTGAAGGTGAAATTATTATTTTTAAGATCATTTTATTAAATACGAGGGATTCATTTATTTTAAGGATAGGTAACATGTGAAAATTTACGTACTATATTTCTTTCTATAATAATGATTTCATTTTTTGGTTGTACTTTGATGAATTTCCAACTCCTCTATTACTCCATGAAATAAATATTCAAGGTGACCTTTTCAAGAATCAATCACTAAAATTAACTTTTAATAGATCATAAGATCAATAAAAAAATGATAAGTGATTCCTTCTATCTCTAATTTCAATAAAAACCAAATGGTTATGACAAGTAATCTAATATGGACAAATAAATTATAGTTAACTCTAAAATAAGTAAAATAACACAAAAAGATACACTTTATCCATTCAATAAATAGTTAAAATTATGAATACAGCATAATATGCTTGACGAAAATAAAATCCTAAAAATGTTACATATTTTATCACATATTTCTTTCTTGATAAAAATTAATATTTATCCCCAAAAAACATGAAGTATCTCACAATATCACAAACCAAACAAGTGAATAACTTGATTCTCTTAAAAGTTACAATTACATGAATCACTACTAGCCCTAAATGAATGTTTATAACCTCAAAAAATTATCAATTTATTTATTCCTAAAATAAATCATATATTAGTAAAAATATTCCACAAATCCAAAAAATGCAAAAAAATTCAACAAATATGGCCTAAATCACTTTGTCAATAAATATCTATGAACTTTCAATGTTATAATCAGTATCCCATTTAAAAAAATAAATTTCAGTCATTTATTTATCCAAAATAGTCCTTATTAACTAAATATTAAAAAAATATTAAGTGTTATGTTTCATTTAATGATGAACTCTAAAAATATATCACATTACCACTGAATAAAGTTTATTTTTTATCAGTACCATTTGAAATATTTATTCAAATCCTTAAATAATAAGTACTATGGAATAATAATTTGAGGTTTTATGATTCTAATATGAAGTATTTCATAGATGTTACATTTCTATAACGTAATTATTGAATCCCAATACATACAAAATTCAATCCTTTTTCTTAAATGTATTTAATAGCATAGGTCCACCATTGGTCTTGGATTTTACCATTATATTTGGTCATTGATGCATAAAATTACCAAGTTCCACAAACTTAAGTCCTTAAATTACCCATCAATTCATTTATATAGGAAATTAATTTCAATATAGAAGGCGTATTCTCAATTATTTTAAATGTTCTCATGGGTTCTCATTCCCACATTCTTGACATGAAGAAAACAAAACATTATTTCCCCTATGGTCATTACCATACGAACTTTCATAAAATATATCTTCCTCTTTTTTTTATGTGTTTGAAAACTCAATAAATTGTATATTTTAAATATTATATCATGATATCTAATTATGCATAGTCATAAGGTTTTTCCTTCTAGTGCTAATTTCATTTAGTTTCTCATGAGAAAAATCATTTCAATGTTCGACAAATTTATCATTAAAATGAATTATCCTAGTTCTAGAAATTTTATAATACCCAAAACAACATTTTGAGTTGAAATAATAATAGTGACAGATCGTTAAAAATAATTTATAGAATGTATTAATCATTAAAAATTCTTTACAATATATGAAACCTCATGTTTATCCTTGTTCATTCACGATAATTGTCTATAAAAATCATTCATAATGGCTCATAATGTAAATTGGAGTTAACCCATGAATATCCCTCGAGAGTTTCAAACCAGGTGAGATGTTAGCATATACATTCTATACAAAAAAATGACAGTCACAATATACTTTTAAAAACCCTTTTCAATGTTATTAACCAAATATGTATCTATTCTAAAACTATGTATTCTTGTAGTGTCCAGATAGTGATATTTTACTTGGAAAACCATATTCCTTTATTTACTAAATTTTTGGATTTCCCCTATATATTGGATTATCCAATGGGTATTCACTAATGTTCTCTCATCATAGATTCCTATGGTGAAAAAATTATCATATATTAACTATAGGAAACCATAATTTTTAAAGATAAATATTACACCATATTTGATTAATATTCATTACATAAAATTATGATCTATGTCAGAACCGTAAATGTTTAATGTCTTCGGAAACATAGAAAACTAGTTTATAAAATATCTAAACCATCTCCCACATAGTTCTTCATATTTAGAAATTTTTTTAAAAGCATCATACTCAAAAAAATTCTTCATGCCCTGGGGAAAATAAAACATAGTAAAGGATGATCTTAGATTTCTACTAAAGGTAAGCATGGGATATTCAAATGGCTATTTAAAGATAAAAAGATCATAATTTGTATGATAGCATGAGTTTAACCTTGAAAATAAACACACAAAAATTATTATATCATAAATATGAGTCATTTTATAAATAAGGGAAGTCCAAAAGACCTAAATCATAAAGGAATAAAATAACAAGATCCATGATTGCATAAAATTATCATGAGACATATGTTTGTGGAATAAACATAATGACAGTGTATCATTTCCTTAGTAGCCATGGATCACTACCAAGACTATCGTACGTTAAATTGTTCAATCTACATTCCATAATAAAGGCTCCCTCCCAATACTATCATAACAGATAGTGTTAAATCTATATTCCATTGTGTCGCCAGAATAGTATTACTGTCAAGATTATCATTGTGGACAAATTCCCTTACTGAACTGCGTTCTCTCATAATTCCAGTACTAGTTAACTCTTGAGATACCCATCCTTAACCAATTTAATGGAGATATTTTTAATTATGGGACTGCCCTTTACATAATAAAAACTATACATATGTGTGAAAAAATATCATAATAATTTTATCAAGGTGTAACCACTGAAGGGATATAATCTTTATAAATATTTCATCATTTCATAATATCATAAACTATAGAAAATAAATGGTTTTCATAATTTTTTCATCATAAAAAAATTAACCCATCAGAAATAAGCATGCTACATAGAACCATCCTCAATTCATTATAATTAGAATCCATTAAAAGAGTTAAATTGGATGGTATCATTGTATCTTATTATTAATAAATCATATTTTACATCAAAATATGTTATCGTTGATGAAAAACATATTTTCAAAGTTCAGTTGGATTATTTCTTTGGGAAAATGAACTTTTCATTTTGAAAACACTTATTTTAAATCTAAAAATTTTAAAAAATATAATAAAAAATAATTTACTCGAAAAAAATAATGGAAACATGTAACGTAATATAGAATGCATTATACTATAATTATGGACCTAAAATCCATTTATATCTATTAGAAAAAAATTATTTCCTTCGAATTATCGATGAAAAGTCAATAGTACATCATTCCGAAAATGAAATAATTTTTTCATCTTTTTGTTTAATAATTAAATCATAGTAAAAATAACATCAAAAAAATTGGAGAGTATAAAATAATTTTTGAAAATTTTTTATGTGTCATAGATATGTTAGGAAAATTCTTTTTTACAGAAGAGAGAAATAATGTCGGTTTTATGTGAAAATATTTTTTAGAGTCTAGAGTTGATATAGATAGAAAAATGATATGAAAATATATAATCAAAAACAAAACTATAGGTAATTATATTTACGAATTTTTTAGATTTATATTATAACATTTTATCATAAAAAACATAATCATAAATAATCTAGACAGACAGTGATATTAGAACAGAAATCATTTACTGATTTTTTATATTTTTTATTATAATCCTAATGAAATAAATAATATTATATTAAAATTTTTATACTATTATTTTCATTAAAATAATCATAACATAAGTTCTTGGTCAGTATATATACCACAAAAAATATACAAGGGCTGAATTTTTCATGTGTCTCACAAGAATTAAAGTTAGACAGGAATCCCTTACCTTGTGTTCAAATTGATTGAAATCAAATTAAATTCTAGTATAATAAATTTAAATTTATTTATCCTTATACTTAAAAGAAATTAAATACTTATTATATTATATATGATCCATTCATAACATTTTAATACATATTTAATAGTAACTCTATATAAAAATCATTATTTTCGAGTGATCACTGTTTTATTTTTCAGGAGAATATTAGTTTGGTTGTTCTATTCCATGTAAATGGATCATGGATCCATTATCTATAGATTTATCTTCAAGATAACAATAACATATATAACTATTAAATATACATATTCCATGTCATCACTAAAATTTATTGATACAAAAAATGAATTACATCATTCATGGTAATGGTAAGCTATATGTATGAATGAATATTGTTTTAAATTTTCAATGGATGGAACTAAAGAAGTGTAAATAATAATTGACCATTAAAAACCTACTATAATATCATACATATAATATATATTCATAAAATATATCCTTATTACTATCTATTCAAATCAAAAATACAAAAGAAAACACATCTCCTCGAAGAGGTGGTCATCCACATGTACACATGAGTGATGTTATCATATTCCAATGGATAGAAAGGTATGAATGAAAGTATTATGTTATAATTGTATAATCATAAAAATTTCATAAATATAATTTATAAACATTAAACCCATCATAATAAACATCCATATAGGATACTGATGAAAAATAAATTGTATCGCTACATGGAGGCAATAGTCCACTCGAGAGATAATTTCACTTTCCATTTGATGGAAAAGATGGTGGATAATGAAAATTATATAATAATTACAACATTTAATTGTTTTTTATACTAAAGATATTGTTTTATGATTCTTAAAATATATTTAGATAATGTAGAACAATAAATAAATAGAATGAGGTCGGGTAGGAAGATTACAACTTCTTCAGTAGGCCTCCTTTAAATCCAATATTAAGGAAGCTTGGAACAGTATTTGAAGAATAAAAAACCGTTAATTAATGTATAGGTAAGTTTATAAGATATCTTATAGGGTTTTTTTGAGATACAAGTCGCAAAGTGGTGAAATATAAATATATGAGTGTCCTTTTATGAGGGAAAAGACAGACATGGAATTACTAAAATAATTAAAATATAATTAAGTTATTATTTATAAAAATGAATAAAAATTTATATATACATGAATAAAAATACTAAAATAAAATTATTCTCATAAAATTAAATTTTTAGAAGTTTTTGTATCATTAAAAATATTATCTCTCGGTTTAACACCTTGGATAACAAAATTTAATTTTAACTATTATAATGACTTTTTTATATTAAAGGGTTATAATTTTAATTATAAGGAAATAATTGGATCATAAATAAAAAAGGTATATAATTTTAGCAAATATATCAACTTAATTAATCTATTTCATTATTTTTATTATTTCTAAATAATTTTATAAAATCTTATTTTCCACTGAATATCATAAATTTCATTTTGGAACTATTAATTTATTTTGACTTTAAATTCATAAATATTGAAATATTATTAGAATATTAACCATTAAGGAGCACCAAAAATGATATTTTTTTCTAAATTTTTTATGTACCACAGTAAGTTTCTACAATTTAATTACTTTTATTATTTTTAAAAATATTTATTTAATTTTACTTTTAATTAAATAAATAATAGGTCATTGTTGTGTAATCATATGAGGTAATTGTTAAATAAATAAAAATTATAAAAAATTACCATGATAAAATAATAAGTTTTTATTTTAAATAAACAATTATAACCAAAATTATATTTAATTTTTCCTCGATACAAAAATTTCAGACACAGTAAGTCCAGAGAGGGAAATTTTATAATTTCCATTACTTAAAGAATATTAATTTGATTATAAAGGTAAAATGGAACTAGAATGACATTTATTAAAATTTGGGATGTGTTTGGGCAAATTAATTTCAAAAAATTCTATATGGGATTGTTTTTTTCTTGATTTTGAGAGATTATCTTTGGTTTTCACATCATTTTACCCATTTTACTCTTATAGAGGATATAAATATATTTCAATATATCTATTCATAATGATAAAAAAGGAAAATATTTAAAATAACTGAACCTACTAATTCAAAATTGGGTAATCATTTTTCAATATTCAGCACTCATAAGTTTCATAAATAAATTTTAATAAAAATGTGAAAAACAAAAATAAAAAATAGTTTTCCTAAAAAAATCCTTTTTAAGCATAAGTACTAACTCATATAAAAATCATTAATATATTTGAAAAAATGGATTAAATTAGATTATTAAAATAAAAATGGGTTATATTTATCAATATTCTCAAGTCAAAAATATATTGGGACATTTAAATTACTTTATTCAATGGGAAGATATGCCGGTTTTGGTAAAATCACAAAATTTTCATGATTTCTGAAAAATCAATCATTTCAGGAAAATACCAAAATTTCACCAAAAGTTAATTATAGTATGGTTATTTACAAAATAATTTTTATTCTATATAATATAATTTTTAAAATGAGAAAAAATTAATTATAATTTCATTGCACATAAAATAATAAAAAATATTTTTGAATGAAACACCTTTATGATGAATAAAATGTCATTTATAAAAATTTAGTTCTTATTTCCTAATAATTAATCAATACATTTTTATTATGTAATAACATTATAAATATATTTTCTAATATATTCAAACATATTAAAACCCCCTAGTTCAATGAATATTCTATAAAAATCACATTTAAATTATAATATTTTTATAATATATAAAAATTATCTTAAATCTAAGTTTTGGGTGTTAAGAATGTAATTAAGAATATTATTCTTCTAAAATAAATTTTAGTGAGTAACACTCGCAGTTGATAAATTTATTGATAATGAGTCATTATTTTTATTTGGGACCAAGAAGTTCATTAAATTTAATAATATATGTTTTGGTATATAGATAACCTTTTGACTAGAAATTTATTTTCAAACAAAGTTAATAATGTAAATTTTGGAAGATGTTTTGGAACACTGTGATTGGCTGGAAAAAAAATGACAAAGTCTAAAACATAAATTTATCAAACCTTATTAAAAATAGTGAAGGTTATGATAATTATTCATCTATATTGGGATTGTTATGTTCTTTATAAATCATAAAATATTATTTATAATTCTAACCTAGTGAGAATAATATACACCCCATGAGGATGCTTGAGGATAATTTTAGTGGTGATTCCAATTTAAATGTTTATACATCAAATAATAATTTTATGATACAACCTATAAAATTCATGAGGTGGAAAATATTTTTATTCTTAACCATGAAAAAAACATGAATGATGTTTTGTGTAAGATAAACATGTCAGGACCCCTCCCCCGGGGCCCGTTCTGTGACTTTCCGAAGCCCACCTTCCATAGGCCAGGGGATGGTTACTAGCACCGAAATGGAATAACCCAAGAAGTGAAGGCATTAAATTTAAATATATACATACATAGATAGGGTATACCGCACAAAGAAAACTGCAAAAAAAAAAGAAGTAGTAAATCCACCACAAGTATCACTATTGAGAGTAAAGTATATGAGATGAAAGTATAGGGGCCAAAATACAAGCCCAACTGAAAGGAAAATACAAAAAATAATGTAAAAGATTCAAAGGTTTCCCAACAAGGATTTTAATTTTGGTAAAAATATATTCAGATGTCACTGCAACACACCACATCTATCGGTCCACCTCCGAGCACTGGCTAGTCCCGACTCTCCAAAGTACCGGTCATGGTTGTTTGATGTATTCAGAAGACACAATTGGTGCGGGCGATGCCCATGAAGGGGTGTGTATAACAATATATTGTAGGGACCATGAGACCCCCGAAGGTCTCTCAGAAATCCATAAAGGGAAACACCTCAAAGGAAAATACCACAGGAGTAATACCACGAAGAAAGATTTCAAACACATAGCATAAAGACTCATCTCACACTAAGAATAACATAAGTACCGATGTAAAGATGATTTCCTATACAGCTATATCATCTTATTAAGTTGAAAGGCATTACTGTTGACCCACATAGGGTCGCTAGATGATGACCCTCTGAGGATCTCTATGTGATGTCCCACAGGGGATCGCTAGGTGCTGACCCAAAAGGACCGATCGGTGGTGACCCACACTAGATCACAAGGTGTTGATCCATTCAGGATCACTAGGTTCTGAACGACGCTGGATCGCTATTCTCTCTTCATGTCATATCCAACCACTAGTTTCCCATACTTAACACACTTGATTTTCATAGGAACCTCATCTCAAGTCATCACCCATGCCTCAACCACCACAAAGTCCCACATAGAGTAACCCAAAAGACTGTATCATCATAAGGGTCCCATCAAAAAAGAAGGTGTATCATTCGGACGCCAGGTCAGTAGGTTATAGACTATTTAGTAAAAAGGGACTTGTTTTATTTGAGTCCAATCAAACCCAACCATAGACAAACTATATCCAAATCCCAAGTGGAGTATATCCAAAGGTCCCCTCAGACACAAGAGTCCCAAATCCACTAACAGATCATCAATGGGACACCTGGTCTAAGAGATACGGGTATTTTAGTACATAGGGGACGGTTCCGTCTGGGCCTAGTCCAGCCCCGTCGGACTAACCCGACCAAATCAGCCCGGTGGACCATGTTCTGGGGTTTAATTAGATGGACTTGATCTGACCCAGTTCGGGTTGGGGTCTGTTTAGTTCGGCTTGGCCTGTGGGCCAGGCTCAATGGGCCTTGCCGGACCAGGCCCAGGATTGCCGACTGTCTAGCCCGTCAGGTCGCCCGACAACCTGATCTCATCCAGCCCGGCACGAAGGGCATGGGTCTAGCCTGCGTGCAGAGATATGACCCTTTGAATGTCGGTCCGGACCACCGGCGCCGGTCCATCCCACTAGTTGCAGGTCCGGCCCACTTGCACAGGTCTGGCCCACTAGGTGTGGGTCTGGCCCAGGGGGTGTGGGTTCGGCTTGTCGGCACATGTCTGGACTACCAAATGATGACTGGACACAGGGTGTAGCAGGTGGGGCACCGTCCAGCCAGGACGCGGTAGTTGCGCTATGTCTGACCCCTGCTGGCCCCACGAACGCATGGCCTCCTCCATCTGCGGTTAACAGAATGCAAATTGCTAGTCACCTAATGGCCCTTACGTGGGCCATCCTTCCATGTGGCTCCCCACACCTTGTAACACCCCAAGATTCTATGGTACGATTATCTTTAATTAATACAATGGCTTGCGTTGTAGGCAACTTCGTGTTATAACACACCATTGCAAATCAAACGAGACGTTATGAATAGTAATACCCCCATTTTGAATTTTTATAAACATTATTTTTCAAAATAAACATATTTTTTGGATTTGGAATATCAAAATTAGTTTATAGAAATTTTTTATAATTTTTCTGAAAAATTTCAATTTTTGAAGAATAGTGAAAAACACTACATTATTGTTTAAAACTGAATTTGTATTTAAAAAATTAGTAATTTTATTTAAATATATATTTTCTAAAAATAGATACATAATACCAATATATGTTCAATGAAATTAATTAGTTTTATTTTATAATAATATTAGATATTTAAAATTTTATTGAACTTTTTACCTTCTTTTACCCACCTTCTAGGCACATTCAAAAATTTGCATAAAAGGTAATTTTACTACTTCTATGAATTGAATTTCAAAAATCCAAGAGACATAGTTTTCATCATTTAATAAAATTTGGTTCAATAAGATGAAAATAATTTTTTGTGAATAATATCTTTCGACTTTTATTTACCACAGTTAAAAGTAAATAGGGTAATTAAAGGTAAAAATGATATTATAATTACCCTAACACATTTCTTAATTCTATTGGATAAATTTATTTCGGCCAAAATAAATCTTTGGAATAAAATAAGATCTTTTTGGTCCACTTGGTTTAGATTGGGTCATTTATTATTATTTAATTTAAATAATAGTTAAAAGTGTTAAATTCAATGTTTAATAACTAAACCACTTTTAATATAGGGTTATACGTAAGATAAATTCTACTATAAATATTAATTAGAAATATAAATATATTTCCTATATAATTTCATTTTATTTATAATTTTAAGACATTAAATAATTAAATTTATTTATGAGACAATGACAATGTTGTAATTACCTTATTAATGAAAGTTAAAAAATGATATTACAAACAACAAAATAATTGTAACTTGATAGTTTTGATGAATTACACTAATTTTATAGGATAATATTACATTTTGGGGTATATTGAATAAATTTTAGTCAAAGTGATAATGTTTTTATGACTTTCACATAAACAAAATACCAAATTGTCTCAAAATTGACAAAAATGAGTTTTAAAACAAATTATATAATATTATTTGATATAATATTATTAAAAATATAAAGTTCATCCAAAGAAAATAGATAAGGTTATATATATCAATAATGAACAACTTGGGGTTCTCTTGGATATTTATAGTTTTTTTATTAACCATTTATTACAACAATACAAGAATACATGGTGAAAGATAAACTACTTAACTAAGAGTTAAATCTAAATGATAACGTTAATAAGGTGACCTAAAACTATATAAAACAAATTGGTTAAGAGGTTTTCGACCATTACCCTCTTTAACCATGAAATAAATCATTTTGGATTCATTATAAACCGAATATGATAGTATAATAACATAATATTTAAAGCTTTTCCTAAAGTGACCCCCACCTCTCTTATAAAGGGTTCTTCACCTTCTATCAAAATCACACATCCAAAGCAATTTGTCTCAGCAAACACCAGATCAAATATCCTACCAAATACCCTCAATTTGACCTAGAGGTCTAAATTTTACCATAAATCCAACCTAAGGAGGCCATTTGATCAACTAAAAAAGAATCACCCGAAGAAGATGTAATAATTTCACCACGTGTTACAAAGTCCTTTTCTTCTTCCACTTCATCTTTGATTGTTTTTAGCATAAAAATAATAATAAAACCAATACCTTATACATACTATTATGTTATTATAAATATAGTACCACAATATTCATTATTATATCCATCCAATGAATGAAAAGTCACCATACTTGCGTACGTACAGCTTACCGTCTCCACGCCGTGGTGTATTTTGTTATTAAAACACCTCATTATTTGGATGGGCATAATAATGTGTATAAATGATGTAAATAATAATTATAAAATGTTAATGATTCTATATATATGATATAATATCCTATTACATACAACTTCACCATCAACATAATGATATTGTCGCTCGTTCATATGTATGGATTTCCATCTGCACGAACGTGATGAAATTGATTCCCCATCATAAACATTCAAGAATAATTTACATTTTATGATTAAAAATAATGTTTAAATACTTAATATAATTCTTGATAAGAATCAAATACATCCTATTCATAACAAACATGGCTTACGTAACCAAGTATATAAAGGAAAACAAATCAGTTAAAACCCAAAATGATGATACTGTTGAAATATTATTAACAAAGAAATATTATAAGATCATATATGATATCATATCTGTGTATTTGGATATTTTATAATTTAATAAAAATTATTTAACTATTATACACGAGGTTAACTTACCCTCAGTCATACAAAATTACAAGGTAAGGGTAAATTCTACAATCACTTCATTAACTGTGGTTATTTATACGTGAGTATCTACTAGGGCATCTTTATCATCAACATCCATGTATCTTAAAAATGTATTTCAATGTTTTTACTATTTCCCATACTATGGGTTAATGTAAATTAAACCCTTTGTTTACTTTTTATAAAATTTTTATAAAGGAATCTTTCTGTCATTTTTCAAACAAGGTCTTTTAAGATGTTTTTGAAAAAATTGAGGAATGAATGTTTTTTTAACTTATACGGCGAGTACGGCTATTTTATGCCATTATAACACATTTGAAACATAAATTACAAGCTTATAATAATATTTTCAAAATATATGCTTTATTTTATAATTAAGAGACTTTTAAATTATTTCAAAATCAAAAGAAATATTTCTCTGAAATGGTTTTGATTTCATCTATGTCAACACCTTTGATGGATTTTACACTTGTTTGAAGATGATTTATTATGATAAAATATTCCATATTGTATTTAAGGTTTTGTGATATGTTTGACTATGGATGTTTTATTTTTAAACCATTCATGGTTTATGGTTAAAGTATTACCATTTTGTAGGCTAGTTTCAATATGAATTTTTATGTTATGTTTAGACATTTTCATATGAGGAATTAATTGGACTTAGTAAGTGAAGGGTGGATCCCGCTGTAGCTCCTCAATGCATCAATAGGTATCCTGATACAAACTAGTGTCTTGGAAGATGTCCTAGATAATTTTTTATTTAAATTCTTTGTAGGAGGCCATGACTATGTGGTTATGATGTCTGACATTATGAATTCCATCATTATAAAATTGGAAATTGATATTACAAGTGACTATTAGACTAGTAGAATATCCATGTGAATACATAAATGGCATTTTTTGATTTATCATTGCCATATTATTGTTATGTTAGATTTTATAAGGATTTTGTTTTAGTCTTATACTTTTTCTTAAATGTTTATGCTTATTTATAAAAGTTTCTACTATATTGTTATCCTTACTCAGCAGCTGAGCTAACCCATTTCTATGTTTTATTTTTCCCTGGATGAAAATAATTATATTATGACTGACCTGTAGGGATGGTATAAGGGATATGAATGTGTTAAAAGGATACCCAATATTTTTTTCATTTCATAATTTAAATTAATACTTATGTTTGTATCTAGTACTTCCAAAGCTACTAAACTGATCGGTCTTTCAGGAATTGATCCATTTTGATCATTCCAATGTTATGTAATAATGAACTGAATCTGGGTAACTAGGGTTGGGGTGTTATAGTTGGTATCAAAGAATGTTTAGGAGAAACCATGAGACTAGATTTATAAAAACTTTGATTAGAGAACATTATCCTGAGATAGACTTTGAAGATTAGTATAGAGGAACATTCTATAATTTTGGTAATGTAGATATTTTGTGATTTTTACAAGAAATACATCCCTATTTGGATAAGAGTAGGTAGGGTTGGATCCGGCATAGATGTACCAAGGAGTGAAAACTCCGACAAGGAGTTTTAGGCATGACATGGGGTGTCCTGGTACACGACAACATGCCTTACTGCACTCTTGGTTATGACACTCCTGGGGGATATTCTTAGGATAATTCAAATTTTCGTTACAAACCATCATTATGGATTTATGAGTATATACCTCCTCAAAGAAAAAAATTTTATGATTGTGGATTATATACATAAACGGTTAACTTTATGTTATATTTCTTATAAGTTTGGAATTTTGTATTGCGATTATAAACCAATATAGTATATGGAATTGTTTAGAAATGGTGCCTAGTGGAAGGAATGTAAACCATATCATCTCACAACATCTATGTAGGGACATCTCTCCTTCTCAAGATAATTATAGTGGAGCTGGTGATGCAGCTGGTGCTGATCAGCTTATCACCATACTGGGAAAACTCACTCAGGTTATGAATAATAACCTTACCCATATTGAGCACCCTGATCCACAACGCGGACGATCAATGATAGGCCACTTCACGAGGAAACAACCACCAACATTAAATGGGACTAAAATCCATTTCTATCTGAGAAATGCATAATTTTTTTAGAGAAAATATTTCATGCATTGGAGTGTAACGAAGGGGAAAAAATTTTCATAGAATATTATTGCCTCATGGGAGATGCAGATCAGTGGTGGCCATTAATTCAAAACAAAAAAGAAGATTAAGAAGTATCAAATATGGAATGGAGGGAGTTTAAAGTTATTTTAATTGAAAAATACTTTCCTTATGACCTTCCGACGGATCTGGGAAGACAATTTCTGAGTATGAGGGAAAAGGACGTTGATAATTTTGCAAAGTATGAGGCTAACATTACATGGTTTGAAAGGCATGCAGTAGATTATATATGTAACCCAAGGAGTAAGATTGATCAATTCTTGGATGGGTTAAAACCATTTATCCATCGATCATTAGTCTTACAATCGTTCTAAAAGTACTAAGATGTTCTATCATGTGCTATCAATATTGAAAAGGAATTCTATTAGTCTTACAAATTTAAATCAATGAAAGAGAAGAAGATATCTGTTGAACACTCTGGAAATGGAAATAAGGGGAAGAAGGGAAATGTTGAATTTCTATCCTGTGGTACATGTGGGAAAAAACTCCTCAATACTTCATTGAAGGGAATGTGAGTCTGTTACATGTGTGGTGAAAAGGGTCACCGAGCTCATGATTGTATGGGAAAGAAATAGGGTGTCAATGTTGAATGCTTCAATTGTAGAGAAATGGGGCATTGTGCAAATGAATTTATAAAGTTCCATGGAAACATACCTCAGAAAATTAAAAAGGAGAAGTCCATGATTATGTGATAACTACTACAAAGGTTGAAGCTCTTAAATATGTGGTGGCATGTAATTTAATGGTTTTCTCATGTTTAGCAAATGAATTCTTTGATTCTGGATCATTACATTGTTTCATATCATCCCATTTGGATATAAAAATTATATATTTCCAATTTGATTTAACAAGGCAGTAGTCAGTCAAAACACCTAAGGGAATTATCATTGCAACAACATTTTGTGAATTAGTTCCCATTATGACATATAAATGTTCTTTATTTTCTGATCTCATCATCATACCCATGGTTGAATTTGATATAATCCTCGGTATTGATTGGATTTCAGAACATGATGAAAAAATTTATTGTAATAAGGATGAGGATACAATTTTCAATGATGATAAAGAATACTTTATCTTTAGATCAGAAACATCACCATCTGATTTTTATATATATCCACCCCCAATAGCTATACAAAATTCAATAATTGGGGATGAATAGAAAGAAATAAATATGGGTGAGGAAAAGAATGTTTGAATATAGGAAATACCTATTGTAGAAGAATATGTTGATGTGTTTTAGGAGGATTTACGTGGACATCCTACAGAACGAGAAATTGAGTTTTCCATTAATTTTATTCCTGGTTCAAGGCCTATATTAAAGACCCCATATATAATGGACACTATGGAATTAGTGGAACTAAATATAAAACTTTGTAATTGAGTAATAAAGTATTTATTATCCGTAGTGTTTCTCTATGGAGAGCCCATATTATTTTTGTTAAGAAGAAATATGGATCTATGAGGTTTTACATTGATGAATGGGATATCAATGCTATAACAATAAAGAAAAAGTATCCCCTACCTCGTATTGATGATTTATTCGATCAAATTCTTGGAGACCAATATTTTTCAAAGATTGAACTTTTATTTGGATATTATCAAATGTGTGAAAGGAAGGAAGACATACCAAAGAAAGAATTCCATACCAGGTTTGGGCATTACATGTTTAGAGTAATTCCTTTTGGACTGACTAATGAACCCTCTGTTTTCATGGATATAATGTGTATAGTTTTCAAGGAATATCTTGATGATTTTTTAGTAGTATTTATTGATTATATCTTGTTACGCTCAAAAAGCTACTAAGATCATGAAAATCAATTGCGCACTACTCTGAAAACCCTCATAAGAAATAAATTATATGGGAAGTTTAGAAAATGTGAATTCTGGATTCAGAAAATTTATTTTCTTAGCCATATTTTCTCTATGGATGAAATATCTATTGATCCTCCTAAGACAAGACCAATATAAGAATGGATAGAACCGATGAGTATAATTGTGTCACACAGTTTTATTGGCTTAGTTGGTTATTATCGGCCTTTCTTCTAGATTTTTTCCCAATTGGAAAACACATTATCCTATCACACACATAAAAGGGTTAAATTTTTTCGGACAAAAGAGTGTGAATAATGTTTTGAATAAATGAAGATAATATCAGTCAATTCTCTTATCTTTACTCTATCATCAGGGAATGATGGGTTTGTTATTTATAGTTATTCTTCAAAGAAATGACTTGGTTGTGTCCTTATGCATAATGATAGAATTATTTCCTATGTATTACGAAAGCTAAAAATTCATGAACAAAACTATCCTACTCATGATCTTGAGTTAGATGTTTCAATACTTTATTTGAAGATATGTAGAAACTATATCTATATTGAAAAATGTGAGATTTATACCGATCAAAAGAGTTTGATGTATATTTTCTTACAGAATGAACTCAAAATGTGGAACAAATTATGGCTTGAACTACTCAACGATTATGATTTCACTATACACTTCCACCCAGAGAATGTAAATAAGGTAGATGATGAGTTGATCAGAAATGATCATGTAGTTCTCAACAGGATGAGAGTTGAATGGGATCCTATGTTCATGTATCTAGTAAAGATAGATATAAGAATACACATGGAAGGTGAAACATCAATGATTTTTTTGATGGTTTCCAAACCATATTTACTAGAAAATAAAAAAGTTATCAGACTTATGATGAGGAGTTTCAAAAGAATGTTAATGATGTGAATGATGGGAGATTGATTGACTTCCTATATAAAGATGGAATTTTGAAATTTGGGAAGAGACTTTGTGTTCCTGATATACCTGATCTAAAAAGGGACTTTTTTTATGATTCTCATAGATCCACATTCTCTATAAACCCTCATGGAACTATGATGTATGGAAATTTCAAGGGACATTTTTAGTGGGACCACATGAAGTGGGGGATTGTTGATTGTGTGTCAAGATTTATGGTTTATTAATAGGTTACATCTAGAATACAATATCTTGGACGATTCATGCAACCTCTTCCTATCCTTGAGTGGAAATGAGATGATATTATGATGGACATTGTTTTGGGGCTACCAAAGACTCCTAGAAGTAATGATGCCATATGGGTCATTTTTGATCATCTTACCAAGTCAACACAATTTATTTCTATAAGAAAAGATTTACAACTTGAATGTTTAGAAAGAATATATATTACTAAAGGGGTAAGACATCATGGAGTACCATTATCGATTGTTTCTGATCATGATCCTCATTTTACATCATGATTCTTGAAAAGTCTCCAGAAGGCCTTGGACACTGAACTTCATTTGAGCACTGCCTTCCACCCTAAAACTGATGGAAAATCATAATAGAATATTCAAACCTTATAAGAGACGTTGATATCTTAATCACTTGATTTTCAAGGTATATGGGATCAATATTTACCTCTGGTATAATTTTCCAATAATAATAGCTTTCACTCAAGTGTTCAGATGGAACCATATGAAGCGTTATATAGAAATAGATGTCGCACACCAACTTGTTGGAATGATGTTGGTGAAAGAAAACTCATAGGCACAGAACAAGTTGAGGAAACAATGTAAAAGGTTATGGTTATCCAAAACCACATCAAAGCAGCTCAATGTAAGAAAAATAGCCATGACGATAACCAAAGGAAGGATTTCGAATTTCAAGTTGGAGATCATGTTTTCATGATGGTATCTCTTTGGAAGGGTGTTATAGGTTTCAAAAGGAAGGGTAAATTAAGTCCCAGGTACACCGGGTCTTTCGAAATTCTTGAACGAATCAGAGTTATATTATTCATTTTGCAATGTCTCCCAGTCTCTCCAAAGTTCATGATCTGGTCCACGTTTCACCATTAAGAAAATACATGCTAGACCCAATGCATGTACTAATCTATGAAGAAATAGAACTGGAACCCGATATGTTTTATTTTGAAGAGTCAGTTAGGATTCTTGATAGGAGTGAACACGTGCTGAGAAACCGGACGGATCGTCTGGTGAATGTTCTATGGAGAAACAATAAAATGGAAGAGGAAATGTGGAAACCTTAGTAAAATTATAATGAAGAACACCCTGAATATTTTTTATGATGAAATATTCTACAAATTTTTAAGTTGAAATTATTTGAAGGAGGTAAGAATGTAAAAACCCAAACATCCACTGTACGTTTATCTTTGAATAACTCAATAGATTGCGTTGTACGCAACTTGGAGTTTTAGCACACTACAACCAATAAAACTAGCCATTATGACTAGTAATACCCAATTTTTGAAATTGTTTACATTTTATTTTTAAAAATGGACTTTGTTTTTGGATTCAAAATATCAAAATTAGATTAGGGTGAATTTTCGGTATTTTTCTGAAAACATTCAATTTTTGATAAATAGTGAAAAACACTGCGTTATTGTTTAATACCAAATTTTTACATAAATAATTAGTTATTTTATGTAAATTTATATTAGGAAAGATAGATTCATAATACCTATACGTGTTCAATAAAATTTATTGGAGTCATTTTTTAATAATATTAGATAAATAAAATTTTATTGAACTTTCTACCGTCTTTTACCCACCTCTATGGCGCATTTGAAAATATTCATAAAATGTAATTTTAGTGCTTCTGTGAATTGAATTTAAAAATTCCAAGAGACACAGTTGACATCATTATGTAAAATGTGGTTCAATAATATTATAATAATTTGTGGTGAATAGTAACTTTGGAATTTTATTTACCATGAATAAAAGTAAATATGGAAATTTAAGGTAAAAATAATATTATAATTACCCTAACACATTTCCTAATTCTATTGGATAAGTTTATTTCGACCAAAATAAACATTAGATGTAAAATATGATCCTTTGAGTCCACTTGAATTAGATTACGATGTTTATTATTATTTTATTTAACGAAAATTTAAAAGTGTTAAATTAAAAGTTTAATAAAAAAACCATTTTTAATATAGGGTTATAACTAAAATAAAATAAACTATAAATTTTCATTATAAATATAAAAATGTTTCCTATATATTAGTATTTTACTTATAATTTTTAGCCATTTAATAAGTAAATTTATTTATGAGGCAATGATGATGCAGTATTTACCTTATTAATGAACGATTAAAATAATTGAAATTAAAAATAACCAAATAAATGTAAATTGAGACATTTTATGAATTCAACTAATTTTATAGTTTAATATTACATATTTTGGTTGATTAAATATATTTTTTTCTAAGTGATAATTTTTTTTACTTTTACAATAACAGAATACCAAATAGTTTCAAAATTGACATAAATGAGTTTTTAAAACAAATACTATATTAATAATTGATATAATATTAAAAAAAAACTTTAAAGTTTGGAAAAATGACTTAGATAAAGATATATATATCTATTATGAACCAATTAGGATTCACTTGGCTTTATTTAGTAATTTTATTAACCATTTATTACAATAATACAAGAATTCGTGTTAAAAGTTAAACTATTTAACCAAGAGTTAAATCTAATATACAAGGTTAATATAGTGACATAAACCTATCTAAAACCTATTGTATAAGAGGTTATCGACCTCTACCCACCTTATCCTAAAAATAAATCATTTTTGATCCATTATAAACTGAATATTATTGTATAATAAAATAATATTTTAAGCTTTTCCTAAAGTGGCCCTCTCCTCTCTTATAAAATAGTACTTATCCTTCATTAAAAATCACACCTCCAAAGAAATTTGGATCGGACAAACCCTGATCAAATATCCTCCCAACTACCCTCACTTAGACCTATAGTCCTTACTTTGATCAAATCTACAACCTAAGGAGCCCTTTTGATCAAATCAATAGGAAACACCCAAAGAAGAGATAATAATTCCACCACCACTTTAAAAGTTCTTTTCTTCTTAGTCTTACCTTTCTATGTTGTTTCCAAACCAAAATAATAACTCCAGTACAATATAAATACTATTTTTTATTATAAACATGGTATAACCATATTCATTATTCTATCCATCCAATGAATGAAAAGTCTCCGTACGTGCATACGTACGGCTTACTGTCCCCATGTCATGGTGTAGTTTCTTATTTAAACACTTAATTATTGGGATGGGTATAATAATTAGTATAAATTATGTAAATAATAATTATAACATGTTAATTATTCTATATATATGATATATCACCCAATTACACACGATTTCACCATAAATTGAATGATATTGTCGCTCGTGCGTACGTACAAATTATCATCTCCACAAACGCGATGAAATTCATTCCCCATTATAACCATTCAAGAATAATATTCATTTTATGATTAAAAATAATGTTTTATGACTTAATATAATTCTGGATATGAATCAAATACATCCTAACAATAACAAACATGTCTTATGTAACAAAGCATTTAAATGAAAAATAACCAGTAAACACTCGAAATTACTATAATACATAAATATTAATAAAAAAGAAATAGTAGAAGATATTATATGATATCGTATTTATGTATGTGTTTCTTGTATATTTTAATAACAATTACATAACCATTATACTCGAGGGTAACGTGCCCTCGATCATGGAAAATTACAAGTTAAGGGTTAATTCTACAATCTCTTCATTATCCGAGGATGTTTATACGCGAGTATCTAATGGGACCTCTTTATCATCCAAATCTATGTTTCTTTAAAATTTATTTCAAAAAACATTTACTATCTCTTAGACTATGGTTTAATGTAATTTATACCCTTTTTTTTTTGAATTTTTATAAAATTTTTATAAAGCAATCCTTTTGTTGTTTTCCAAAAAAGGTCCATTATGAACTTTTAGAAAAAATCAAGGAAAGAATATTTTTTTACTTATACGGGGAGTGTAACTATTTCCCACAATTATAAATCCATTGAAAATTTTCATAAAAGTTTATAATAATATTTTAAAAATAAATGTTTTATTTTATAATTATGTTACTCTTAAATGATTTAAAAATATAAAGAGATATTTCTATCAAATGGATTTGATTTCATCTATGTTAACATCCTTTGATGGATTTTACACTTTTTTGAAGTTGAATTATTATGATAAAATATTCCTTATTTTATTGATGTTATTATGAAATGTTTTATGGTTGATGTGTTATTTTTATAGCATTCATGGTTTTTGGTTAAAGTATAAACATTTTTTATGCAAGTTTTAATATGAATGTTTATGTTATGTTTCAACCTTTTCAGATGAGGAATGCATTAGACATTGTAAGTGATGAGTGGAGTCCACTATAGCTCATTGATGCATCGGGAGGTCTCATGAGACAAACTAGTGTCTTGGCACAAGGCCTTGAAAAAATCCTATTTGTAGTCTTGGCATGAAGCCTTGACTATGTGGTTATGATGTTCGGCATTATGCATTCCATCATTTTGAAATTGGATATTGGTATTACATGTGATTATTCTACTAGTAAAATATCCATGTGAGTACATAAATGGAATTATTTGATTTATCTCTTACATATTACGATTATGTTAGAGTTTAAAAGGATTCGGTTTTAGTATTATACATTTCCTTAAATATTTATGCTTATCTGAGAAAGTTTCTGATATATTTTTATCCTTATGAAGGACCTAATTTCACCCATTTATATGTTTTATTATTCCCAGGATGCGAAAAATTATATTGGTATCCTTACTTGTGTGTTAGGAGGACCTTAGAAGGACCACTGAACAAGCTCTGATGGTCCGTTCATTGTGTCACCTAAGTCTATAGCCCCCTAGAGATCTCCCTATTCGTTGTGAAGGTCTCAAATTTGTCTTGTCTTCAAGTTTACCAGTTGAGTTCAAAGAATGTGCAATGAACATCTATGGAAGAGGGACCGGGCCTTGTTCAGGTCATCTTATTCCCTCAGCGTTAGAGTTTAATCAAGGTTATAACCTAAGGATAATCACACAGCGTAAAAAATCCCAAATCAAACCCCACACAATATCCACCTACAAGAATGAGTGATTCACAGATCATCCAATTAGTTGGTCAATACACATTTGTCATTAATTTTCAAGAATGATGAAGATATCCTCAAATAATTAGAAAGCATAAACCCCTACCTCATTAACATTCGATGCTGAAGCATTCATCCTCAAGGTTCTAGGGTGTCAATGTCGCTTCCGGATCTATTATTCAGAGCATGTCAAAGCTGATGATGATCCATCGATGCATCGTTCATCATTCATCATTGTAGAGGGATTCCACCAGAAGTTTGTCAGAGATTTCCCGCATTTTTTTAACCCACTAAAATGAAACACGTTGGAATTATTAAATCAAATAAAAAGAACAATGACATTGTGACCATTAATGATGCTCATTAAATGATCCACATTTAATGAGTCATTTAGATAACCACATCATTACTTCAAAAAATCCATTATTGAACCTCCATTAATGCACCTCATCACCGCCTCATTGCTTCACCACAGTTTCTCCATCATCCACTCAATAATGAGAAAATAAAATAAATTATTATTTTAAATTATTTTATTATTTTACTACAAAATTCCCAAAAATAAATTTCTTGTTCTGCCCATGCCAGCCGAATTTAAGTCATTTATAGGGGAATATAGATGTTCTAAGTTCAATGGAGCCCTCAAATTTTCAATCTATGCTACAGTTTAAAATATTGAAAAACCTGCTCGCATGTCTACTGAATGTACCTTAAAAAAATTCAAAAAAAAACATTCTTGGATTTTCAGTCCACCGAATCATGTGTCGTCAGAGCGTGTGGTCTCAAAATACTTCCATATAATAAAAAAAATTACACAGATTTTTTAAGACATTACATTATACCCACCATAAGGATTTAGATCCCCAAAATCTAAAACACAACTAACCAAATAGATGGGGGTACTGAGCAAAAATTTGACCCTCCTACTCCCATGTGCTCTCCAGGAGGTTCTTGTGTTCCCACCAAACTCAAACCATAGGAATCGACTGCCCACCTAAGACCTACTCTTGTCGATCCTCTATCTCTACTAGGAACTCTGAAAATGTCACACCATAATCAATATCCAGCTCACTCTATTCGATGACGTGTGATGGATCATGCTCGTACCTTCTCAGCTAAAAGACATGGAAAAAATCTTTCACCCTGTGCATCTGTGGGAGGAGAGTTAGGCAGTACACCACCTCACCAACTTTTCTCAGGATCTCAAAAGGTCTGATTAATCTCAGAGATATATTTCCACCAAGAAAAATATTGGTAATTATAATCAGGGTGAGACCCAAAGGAATACATGATCTTCCTCCTCAAACTCCAAGGGTCTCCATATCCTATATTTATAAGACTTATTCTTGCTCTGTGCAGTCCTCATCCACTCTTAGATGATCTGCACCTTCTCAGTGGTAACTGATACCAACTCTGGACCAATGAGTGCCGGCTCCCTAGGGTCTGTTTGGAATAGGGGTGATTTGAATGGCCGCCCAAACAAGGCCTCAAAAGGAGCCATGCCAATGGTGGAGTGAAATCAGTTATTGTATGCAAACTCCACCAGTAGTAGGTGGTCCTCCAAACCAAGACTGAAGCCTAGGATGCAAGCGTGTAGCATGTACTACATGGTCAGTATGTTCTGCTCCATCCGACCATCCATCTAACCATCTATTTGGGGGTGATAAGCTGTGATCAAGCGTAGAAGTGTCCCGAAAACCTCCTACAACCCCTTCCACAACAGAGATGTAAAGCGTTAACCATGGTCTGAGATGATCATTGAAGGCACCACATGGAGAAGCACATTCTTCTAGATGTAGATGCGTCCCATTCCATCTACCGGTCCCTACTCTCAGATGGGAAGGAAGTGAGAAGACTTGGGGATTCGGTCAATGATCACCCAGTTAGAATCATGGATCTGGGATATATGTGGTAACCCCATCACAAATTACATTGAGATACCTTCCCATTTATACTCTGGTACCTCTAGTGGTTGGGCTAGGCTTGCTAGAACTTGATTCTCGGCCTTCAAATGCTGACAAGTGAGGCATCGTGAAGTGAAATCTACGACCAATTTCTTAATCCCTATACACTATTACTGACTTCAGAGGTCATAGAATATATTCTCCACTCAAGGATGTACTGCTAAAGGGGATTTATGGAATACCCTCAACACCTCTTCCAGAAACATCATTGGTACTACAGTGCACCCTTTGAAAAAAAAAAGATGTTCTCCCCAACCATTGAAAATTCATCAGGAGCACCTTCTAAGGAAAAATTAGCACGTCGGGCTTCATAGTCATCACCCAAAAGCTATGCCTCCCTAAATAGTTGTAAGAGTGGGGGATTGACAATAATAGACTAGAGGTAAGCTACTCTATCACTATCCATCAATCAAATTTGCATCCTGGATAGCTATTCTGTCACCTTACTCTGTAGCTGCAAACCAGAACACCTGCTGAGTGCGTCTTCCACCACGTTTTCCTTCCCAGAAGTATAGACTATCTAAAAGTCATAGTTTGGGACAAACTCCATCCATCATCTCTATATCAGGTTCAAGTACGTCGGTGAAAAGATATACCTGAGACTCTTTCTATTAGAGTAGATGGTAAACCATTCATCCATCACGTAGTTCCACGGTATCTTCAAAGAAAAACACAACTATTTGTAACTCTATGTCATGGGTCACGTAGTTATGGTCATGATAACTCAAACTCCATGAGCCATAAGTGATCACTGCTCTCTACTACATCAGAAAACAACCCAGTCCAGTCCCGGATGCATCATAGTATACTACATACCCAACACCCTCTTCTAGTAGCCTCAAGGTGTGGAAACTCATTAGTCTCTGCCTCAGCTCTTGGAAACTCTATTGGCATCTCTCTGTCCATACGAAGGGTTTTCCATTTTTTGTAAAATATGAAAAGGGTGATCCTACTCCTGAAAAGTCAGGTATGAACCTCTGGTAGTACCCAGACAACGCCATGAAACTCCGCACCTTAGTCATGCTCTAGGGTGGATCCCAAGAAAGCACTGCCTCTATCTTCATCGGATCAACAAAAACTCCGGTCTTCGAGATGACGTTTCCTAGAATGTGGACCTCCCAAATTTAGAACTGGTACTTTGGAAGCTTACCATAAAGTTGTTTCTCTTGGAGTATGTCTATGACTACCCGCAGGTGTGTA
Source organism: Viscum album (assembly GCA_963277665.1). Lineage (NCBI taxonomy): Eukaryota > Viridiplantae > Streptophyta > Magnoliopsida > Santalales > Viscaceae > Viscum > Viscum album. The sequence continues at coordinate 1,933,916,088 of OY728165.1, forward strand.
GCATTCTCCTCCTCTGACACCAAGTACAAAAAGATTTCATCAATGAAGACCACAAAAAACCCATCAATGTATGTCTAGAAGATCCTGTTCATGAGTGCCACGAACACTATTAGGGCATTGGTCATGATGAACGTCATCACCGAGAACTCATAGTGGCTATAACGACACTTGAACGCTGTCTTCGATACATCCTTATCCCATACCCAAGGCCAGGGATATCCTAATCTGAGGTCTATCTTTGAGAACCACCTCACTCCCTTCAGCTGGTCTACGAGGTCGTCAATCATCAGTAGTGGATTCATCTTCTTCATGATCAACTGGTTTAGGTTCATGAAGTCCACACATAGCCTCAAAATCCCATCTTCCTTCTTGTTAAACAACACCAGGGGTGCCCATGGGGAAACCATGGGCCTTACAAACCTATTTCTCTGCAAGTCCTCTAGTATTACCCTCATCTCATGAAGCTCCACTAGATCCATCTGAAATGAAGGTGTAGATATTAGTGTCATCCCTAGGTATAAGTAAATATAGAAGTATACCTATCAACGAGGAGGTTTTTATGGGACATATTCTTGAATGAAATCCTCATATTCATCCACCACTATAGGAAATCTCCAACACTCCTCATTCACCACAATAAGGGTGAGGCCAGTCAACTGGGTAGTGATCAGATGCACCTGTCTATGAGAATGTCCATCATATAATAAAAAGGTTCCCTTCTCAAAGTTGAATGAAAACTTGTTCTCATCTTCACATACACACCACACATTACATCTAATATAGTACATCTGAGCATGGATTGTGGATAACCAGTTCATTCCGAAGATGATGTCGTAAGGCCTTGATACTCCTACTAGAAGATCCCAGCCAAATCTATCACCTCCTATAGAAAGCTCAATCTACCGACACTATTGTTTAATCATTGAGTCCCCTATCTTAGGTGTCTCTATTTGTAATTATTGAGTGAACATCTCTTATGGAACCTATGAGCCTCGAACATTTTTTGTGGTAAAGAAAGAGTGACTTTCACCTAGGTCATTGAGAACTACAACTAAGATGAATTAGACAGAGGACATACCTCTATTCAATTCTGGAGCACTGTGGTCATATTCTCCCATTTCCCGAAGCTATCCCCACTCTTCTCCACCTGCTCCTAGAGTTTTTGGTGGACCTCCTTGGGGTGGTGGTCATAATACCTTGAACCGTCGTCCACCACATGTTGCTCGACATTCTCCCCTTCCACATCTTCCACTCTACAGACCTCCTCCCTCAAAACTCTGTCGTCGTCTCAGCGGTCCCTTGACCACCTAATGGTCATCTATGTATGGAGTCAGACCGTAACAAGCCATGTGCCCCTGTCTACCGCAAGAGTAACAAACTATATCCCTCAGATGACTTGCTCTACCTCACACGCTCGGTGCCTCCAACCCTGCATCTTGGGGTCATCCTTCAGAAGGTATAGAAAATTTGGGTCTCTTTATCATTTTCCTATAGCCTACTATAGATTACTTGACCACATGTCATCATGTGGTGGCTCTCACTATTGGTGAATGCTAAGCTAAGAAGCTATTCACTAATAGGACTCGCTCTAGCACTCCAGCCATCATCGGGATGCTGAGTGAAATCATCGATGCCCTGCTCTCCCATAAAAGTCCCCACTCATGGTCTGGGACCTCAAGAAATGGTCTTACACCATGTCGATGGTGTTCCAGGAGAGGTCGTTAAACCTCGCTAAGTATTGGTCCACAGTTAGGTTACCCAACTATAGGTGCAGAAACTCTTGATTACCCAGTGAGCGAAGTGACGCTGTTATGAACTCCTCCCTAAAGAGGCTCTCATTTTCCGTACTGAAAAGGGTATCCACTTCATGTGTCTAGAGTGTCATGATCCACCTCATCCCTATCGAGACCTGAAAAATATAGCGGCTAGAACATCTGGTATATCGGTGTCTATACTAGGTGAAAAACCTGACCAACTGCCTCCAACCAGTACTTAGCTTCATGAGGAACTTTATCACATCAAAACCTAGAAACATATATCTATAGAACTTTTATAGTTCACTCAGTCGGCATGCACTATCCACTGGTGGGGCTGGTAGCAACTGCTACTCTTCGGGTGGTGGTGTTGCTAGTACAACACCTAAAGGTGCTATCGCTGTAAGTAGTCCCACCACATATGTCTCATCATTAGGTGGTCCATCCTCATGATCACTCACTGGAATCTTGGATGGATGTCTTCATGGAGTCATAATGTAATAAATCAAAGGTGACACGGTCAATAAGTTATACCTGGGGAGCTGACAGAAAAGAGATCTAGAGAAAAAAATTTACAAAACACATGAAACTAGTGTCTTTATGTACTGAGTGGTAAAACCAAATTCAAGTTCCTGGTGTATGGATATGTTGGCCACCTCACCAACTTTGGGCTCCTTGGATAGTAATCTAAACGCAAGACACTTAACAATATTTTCTCAATAAAAAATAAAGACTCTTAGTTCTTCTAGTAGAACCAAATTCCCTTTGAAACAACATTGTCATGACCCGTCCCCCATGACTCGTGCAATTACTACCCCATGCCCACCTCCCATAGGCCCGGGGCTAGAAAATAGCACCAGATTGGCATAACACAAAAAAATGGAAGGCTTTGCCTTTAAACCTGTACACACACAAATAGGGCATACCACACAAAGAAAAACAAAAAAAAGAAGTAGAAAAACCAGAAAAAAATATCTCTATTTGAGAGTAAAGTGTGTAAACTGAATGTAAAGGGGCCAGAATAGAATCCCAAATGAATGGAAAGTACAAAAAAAGATGTACAAGCTCCGAATGTCTCCCAAAAAGGATCCCACCTAAATGGTAGGTACAACTCTTTATCAGATGTCATAGTAGCACTCCCTGTCTATTGGTCCACCTCTGAGAATAGTCTTGTCCTGGATTCCAAAAATCATGGCCAAGGCTATTCTTCGTTTACACAAGACACAATAGGGGCAACCTAATCCCGTGAAGGGGTGATTATTACAATACTTAGTAGGGAATCTATGACCTCGGAAAGTCTCTCAGTAATCCAAGAAGGAAAAAACCAGAAAGGAAACTACTATAGAGGTAGTACCACCAAGAAATACCTCAAACACATAGAAAATAGGCTCATCTCACACCAGGTATAATGTAAATATATAAGTAATGATAATTAGTTATAACGCTAGATCATTATATTCTATCGAGAGGCTCTACTGCTGACCCAAAAAAGTTCTCTAGGTTCTAACCCATAGAGGACCTCTAGGTGTTGACCCATAGGGGATCTCTAGGTGCAAACCCACACATGATCTCTTGGTGATGATCCACTCAGAATCGCTAGGTGCCGACCCATGCAAGATCGATATTTTTTCTTCTTGTCACAGCAAGCCAATAGATTTCCGCACATAACATACATGATTTCTAAAGTATTCGCTCCTCAATTTATTAGTCATACCTAAACCAAAATAAAGTCCGACATAGAGTAACCCAAAAAAAAGTCTTGTCGGAAGGGTCACATTATAAAAGATAGTGTGTTGTTCAGACATTCGGTCCATATGTTATAGGTTTTAGTAAAAAGGTCCAGGTTGAATACGAGTCCAATACAGCCTGGTCATACTATAGTGTCCACAAAAACACATGTGGAGTATATGACAAGGGACTCTCTATAGAAGGTTCAAAACACCATTGATGGCGCATCAATCCGATGCCCGGTCTGAGAGATACTGGTGTTTTTGTAATACATGGCCGATTGCATCGGGGTCAGGTCTAACCCGGTCAGAACGAATTGACCATCTCCGGTTGGGGGTCCCATGTACCCCGGTTCAATTAGATAGACTAGAACTGACCCAGTTCGGCTCAGGGTTGGTCTGGTCTGGCTTGTATAGTAGGGTAGGCCCAATCGTCCTTGCTGGACCCGGCCCAGGTTGGCTGAGGGTCCAGCCCGCCAGGTCGCCCGGTGACCCAGTCTCATCTTGCCCAGCCTGAAGGGCATGTGTATAGATACCGACACGGGTCTGGTCTGCTAGGCATGGGTCCAGTCTGCTGGTATGGGTCCAACCCACTTAGTGGGGCTCAGGATCGCCATCGCAGGTCTGGCCCACCGTTGCGGGTCCGACCAGGCTCTCTATTTGGGGTGAATCCCACCAGCCAATGACCTATATCGTGGTGTGGCTGGTGGGGCACCATCCAACTAGGACAACACAGTCGCGCAAATTCTGTCCTCTACTAGTCCCATGGATGTGGGGAATCCTCTAGTCGTGGTCGACCGACCACTGCATGCCAGTCACTTGATGGCCCGATTGTTGGTCACCCATCCATGCAGTTCCCAGTGTCACGTCTCCCGCCGCTGCCACGACCTATCATCTACGACCTCTTTTTGCCCTGGAGTGCTGACGGGTGCACCACTCCACCTACCTCCACCAGTGCTAGCTCGACGAAAGGACTATTGGCGGACCACCGAACATTCTCTGGTGGTCTATTATTCGTTTTCCATGCATTTATGGCCACCAAAGACCATCATCTTTAATACAAAGGTCTAAAATTTGGGTTACCGTGAATTTGACTGGTTGAATTCGATGAATGAACCAAGAATAAATATAGTAGATGGGTCGGGCCTTGTTCTGGTCGGCTCACACCCTCCACGTTATTGTTTAATCAATTGGATCACATGAGGATAATCCCACATCATGAAAACCCCAAAATCGAACCCCACACAATACCCACCCGAATGAATGAGTGATCCCCAAATCAACCCGTTAGTCGGTTGATCCACATTCGTCATTAATTTTTGAGAATAAAGAAGAAATAATCAACTAATTGGAATTCATGAAACACTACTTCATTGACGTTCTATGTTGAAACATTCATCCTCAAGGTTTCAGCATGTCGACGTCACTTTTGGATCTGTTCTTTGTGGCATGTTGATGCTGGTGATGATCTAGCAGTGTGTCGTTCTTTGTTGGAGAGGGATTCCGGCAGCAGTTCATCAGACATTCCCCACATTTGTTAATCCCATAAACTCCAACACATTGGGATTATTAAAAGAATAAAAGTGCAGCGGCGTTTCACCAATTAACGATGCTCATTAAATGATACACATTTAATGATTCATTTAAATAACAACATTGAGGTTTCTACCAAACCACTATTGACCCTCAATTAATATGCCTAGTTGTGGTCTCATCATTGCACCACAGAGTTGCCATCCACCACTCAATGGTGAGAAAAAAAATATAATAACTATTTTAAATTATTTTATTACTTTTCTCAACATGTTCGAAAAATAACTTATTCACCCAACCCTTGATGGCTAAAGTAAATTAATTTCTTGGATAATCCTGGAATTCAGAGTTTAACAATGCCCTCATATTTATGATCAAAGAAATGATTCAAAAAATAGGGAATCCCACTCACACATCTACTAAAAGTACCTTAAAAAAGTTCAAAATTTTGTTTTGGGATCTCTGGGACACAAAATAACATTCAGTTAGAGCATGTGGTCTCAAAATATTCCATATATTAAGAAAAATACAAGGAATTTCCATGAAATTACAATATAGATATTTATATATTAAAAATTTTCACACAAAAATAGATTGTACTAATTGTGATGTAATAAAAAATCATGTCATGATATTTTATGAGTTAAATATAATATATTTTTCAAATTTTTTGGATCTAGAATTTGTATTGTAAATATACTATGAATATTCATCACATTTTATGGTTAGAATATGTGAAGAGGTTATCATTTCATAGAAATTTTCATTATATAATGAACTATTTATTTCAGTATTATCATGAAAATAGGTTTTATGTTTAAAAAAGAGGACATGGTTCCAGATTTCAAGAGATTGACTAATATTTGATTTCCCATTAATAAATATTGAAAAATGTGAATTAATCATGACATAATCCCAGATGATAATAATAGGATAATTATTATAAGCCTTATAATCATTAGGATGGTTATATAAAAATGTTATAAAAGCAACTAGTATCCGTTTTGAAAACAAGGATAGAACAAGTTGAAAGATATATTTTTAGAGAAGAACAAATTGAAGAAGTATATAAAATAATTCCTTATATCTATCCAATTCATTCAAGTGATAGGGATTATAAAAAAGGAGGGGTATAACTATTATACATGGCTTAAGAAGAGTACATAGTGCAATAAGATAATTCTAGTTATAATTATCATTATCTCGAGGAAGAGTTTCTACTGGTGAATTTTTTATTGAAGATATAAACTCAGCACATAGATTAAGGTTCTTTTTCTTTATACCACATAGGATTAAAATAGATAAAAACTTATAATTTATCGAATCTGCAAATATAGATTGATGATATAAGCAGACTCACATGAAGAACATTGAGGGACCACATGTTTATAAAATTATATTTTCCTACACCAATGTGATGTGTAGATGAGAATAAAAGAGATTACACGTAGGTTTGATAGTGAATTTATCATGAATCATTTATGGAAAGTGAACCCTTTAGCTGATTAACTGTAACATCAGTATTGGATTCCACCCATAGAGAGTATAACAAATTATGTTATGATTGAAGACTACCGTGGATTTGCTCCTTGGATTTGTTAGTAGTGTTGGACCAAACAAATTAATCTTGTGTTTGTGATTTAATTTCCTACATATAAATGTTTATTATTTATAGTGATTATGGGTTGAAGAAAAATTAAATTAAGTATTTACAGCCAATGAGGGAACACGATCTTTAACATCCTAAGAGACTAAAAGAAGGAAAAATATTTAATTGATGTCCCCATTGAATCATCCCTGCTCTTAGGGTTATCTCTACTAACATGGTCCCAAAACCTAATGACACCATTGGTGATTACCTATTGATTTCATACTCATATCCTATACGAGCCCTTTGGTACATGTAAAAAATTTATATTTCATGACACATGTAATTATAGGGAATTTTCATCTAGGTATTAATGGATAATGAAGCGAAGAAAGTGAATATGATTAATATTTTTCTATCATATAGACCGAGGATACCTTAGTTTGAATTTAAAAATTTATCATCAATAATTTTATATATATACATATTTTATATGCCATTGGGTGATCTTATTTACCGTTGTATAACTGAATTTTTAGTATATATGTTTATAATACATATTGGGTGTATATTGGGATTTTTCATAATTGTTATTTAAATATGTTTAAGGTATTTTCATGTTATACATATTTATAATACTAAAAGGGTATGGTCTACCCAACATCACCCCAAATACCCTCAATTCACGTTGGTATTCTTTGTTTCATGGGGTGGTTGACCTAATTTCCATAGGATGTATGATATAATAACAATATAATGAGTTGATTGGAGACCATAAAATTTATTAACAACCCATGGTCTCTACAATATGGTAAAATAGAATGTTTTATCTTATTTGGGATTTGGAAGAAGTTATAACATGGAATGTGTTAGAATAAGAGATAGATGTAATGATCTGTGCCTGCCTAGAAGAATTATATTCTGAAGTACTAGTTACTATGGAATTTCTGATTCTTGTTTTCTCATTTTTGTTAATAATTGAGTTTTTTGGTTCGGACACGAATATATTTTATGTGATTTATTTTTGTTTTTTTTCTATTAACCATTAGAAAAATGAGTCGTTACTAATGCATTATTCTAGGAATATAGGGATTATATGATTTTTTTGCTACTTTTGATAAAAATTATAAGTCTATAATTGAATGGGGGTTGACATATTTAAAGTGTTATCAATAACCCATTTTTTGTTTTACCATATATCTTCCTAATGGAATGATACTTTTACATAATAGTTATGTGGTTATAAACATGTGATTATATATGTATATAATGTTATTAGTTCTTAACCCTGGTATGGAAAGGTGGGGCTGTGAGGCCGAATAGTATGGGACATGGTTTTGTGGGAATGTATAAAGGAAAGTGGGTGACACTGCCTATTATAAATTTACCTATTTGTGATATCTCGAATGTAATATATATATTTTTATGGTATTTTGATCTCAAATTGATGTTACCTTGATGGTATCCATTATACTGTGTGGTTGGAAGAATCATGGTTTCATTGAGGAATGAACCAAAAGAGTACCCTAAGGGAGGAGGGGATAATGATCCGTAGGAAGAGGATTTAATGAAGGCTAAGAATTGAGAGTGTCTAGAGGATATAGGTACGTTTTGTTTAAGAAATATAGTGTAAAAATTATATTATTCATGTTGATCTATGATTCGGTAGCTTAGGGTGTTGAGCCTTCCATGAAATATCTGACATGGTAGTTTTAGTCACAAAATCCTCCACCATTTAAGGGAAAGTGTAAACCTTCATTAGTGGAGTATTGATTTGTGCCAGTATAGGTGATTTTTTATTATATTGAGACACCACTAGGTATGAGAGAATATATTTATTTTTATAAGTTTAGGGGATGAGTGAAACAATTTTGCAATGTATTAGTGTGGGGAGGTATACATGAGGGGATTTCTTGGATTGAATTGTTGGTAGTGTTAATTGAGAACGTCTTCCTGAGACATATAGTGTATTAAAATCCCATGAGTTCTTGAATTTATTTTATAGAATACATAAATTATGGATTTTTGTATGAGGATCACAAATTTTTTGTGGTTTTCATCAATTTTAGTAGGATATAAAATTTATAAGGGGTAGTGATTTATCGATGGTTTATGACATGTTATATGGTGGTAAATATATATATTCCTGTTATACTGATTTTTTATGGTAGTGAACTAGGTGTTTATAATATAGTGGATCCTTGTAGATAATTCCATATCAATATATATAAGGTATTTCAGAAAGAAATATAGTGGAGCTCTAGGTTGTTGAATGCAAGGACATGAGGAGACCGAGTGGGGAAGTAAATTTTGATCATTAGTGAATACGATGTGAGGTAGGATATTGGTGAAATAACACTAGATGTCTAATTTGTTCACATACACCATCTCGAGAGTTGGATCTTACTTCTAGACTATGTTTTGGTGAAAATTATGGAACTGCTAGTTTTTTTAAGAGTTCTAACGGTTGGAAGTGAATTTTGGGTGTGTTTTTTTGAAAATTATGATTATGAGAATATTTGGTTATAATTAATGAAATTTTTGGGAATATTGGATTTTTTCTATAGGTTATTCCTTTTATATGTTTTTGAGTTTGAATTATCTAAGGAGTTGTTGAATATGTTTGGAAAATTGTAAAAATCTAATACATATATGTTAGTAGTCATAAAAGTCACCATTTCGTGGGTTGGAAAAAATAGTGAAGGGTCCTACAAAAAGAAATCTATATTAATATATAAGGGTCCTATAATTTTTAATAATTACTATGTATAATTAATAATGGTATTCTTGGGATATATAAGAGTAACTCTATAGAATGGATAATAAGATTAAATTCCACTAATATGTAAAGAAAATATATGTATGTAAGTGTAATTCTATTCAAAAAATTAGATATGTATTGGGAGCCCCTATTATATGTAAGGATATGATATGAAAGGTTAACGAGAGTGTTTCATATGATACATAATGGTACTTGAATTAGTCAATTATGAGGATGAATGAAAAGTAAATGTAATTTAATATATAACTGTTAGAAATTAGTAAATTGTTATTATAATATGTACGAGATAACGGTAATTCCCATAATATTTATGGGTATTTTATGTGTAAAATTATATTAGGAAAGGGTCACAACCACATTGAATTTATATGGATAATGCATAATGGTTAGTGATGTGGAAGCATCACCTTGGATGAGATATAATAAATATATCCATGTGTAATGGTCAATACATAAGTGTCTCAATGATTACCAACAATTATGGTTTCTTGGGTTTTTTCTATGATTTTTGAAAATAATAAGTATTTGATTTATTAAGTACAAAAAGTGTAAATTACACCAATATATCTAGAATATAGTGGGATTACCCCTGTTCTTAACTCTCTATCTCCCATTTATCCTTCCATCTGGAGGGTTTTTTTATTTTTGACATTCTTTCATGTCATTTTTTACAAGGACTATAAAAAATCAGGGATAGCTATCCCTAGGCGTTTATTATATTCTTATTTTCGTGTTTCATTTATTTTTTCCACTTTTTCAAAAAATATTGGTTTTTTTCTTCAAATTACATTTTTTTTTGATTTTAGCATGATCGGCTAGAGTTTAACAAAAAGTGGAGTCCTATTAACTTCACATACGATGTTATAAGATATATCTACTATTATACATATGTCATGTTATGTATGGAAAACAAGATAGGGAATGGTTATTTATGTATAACTGGGAATAGAGATTCATATGAGTTTTATTATTTATAAGGGATTATTAATGATATTCCTAGATAGAAAATTATATGGTTATTATATTATATTTTGTTGAGTTATTATAGGGTTTAATAATAATGATTTTGTATGGTATAATTTTTTTTTCTTATGATGTGATAATTAATGTGGTTATTTTGGAATGTGATGAGTGTAAATCATGTGATTATACGTAATTTTGATCACTAGGATAGGGGTAGTTTATTTAACCTATACAATGAAGAGTGTGTTGGAAATTATCATGGATGAAGATAGATATTCACTAATGTGAGGCCATATGATGTTGGGGATGCCACTCAATATTTATATGAGACCATTCATGTCATGTCCACCCAGTGAAACATTGTTGAAATGGTTTTTAACTCTCTTTGTTGGTGATATGCTCCACAGTTTGAGTGTAATTGGGATAATATAATTTAATACCATTTTATAAGAGGGATAAACTATTTATTTCCATGGTGTTATAGAGATGATTGATAGCACCGAATGAGAGAATAATTCATCCCTTATAATTGAGAAATGATGGGGGGTAATGAGCTATAATTTGGAAAGGATGGAAGTGAGAATGTCATCAGTTTTATTGTCCTGTGAAGATAATAATTGATGAAGGGTTAAAATAATCATGGTATTTTTGATATTATTTTTTAGAAAACTCATTAGGGAAACACAATTGATTTGATATTTTTAATGGTTATGTTCTGATTTATGATTCCAAGTAATTTGAAATTGGTAGGAAGTTCCAAGGAACTTCTATAATGATGTAATGTGGATATATCATTCCATTATTGAATTATCCCAGAAAGGTAAAGGTCCAGTCATGGATTCCATAACATGAGTGGAGAAAGTTTGTAAATGTTCATATATTGTTGGTGTTTCTCTTCAAATGTACTATTATATGTAAGTATATTTTCTATGGACCACTAGTAGTGGCCTTGTTAGTTCAGAATCACCACCAGTATGGTACATCTGCGAAGCATGATGACTTTTGAATTATTGTAATTATTAATGTTTAGGATTATATGACTAGAAATTAGTGAGTATAGGAATGTAAATGGTTTATAGGCCAAAAAACCATGGTTTTTAGAAGGTCTAGATGGTTCATATATGCAAGTTTAATTTGTTATTTGTGGTAATTTCATTATTTTATTTATGTGATCATCCTATGGGTGATCATATTTACCTTTGTATAACTAATATTACATTATAAATGTTTATATGAATTTATTATATATGTTTTTTTCTTATTATTTTTATTTTAATATGTTTCCACTATTATTGTAGTGTAATTAGTTATTATGTTCAGATGGTATTTTCTCTCCACTATCACCCCATATACCCTCAATACTAGTGGGAAATCTTTGGAATACGGAGAGTAATGCCTTTGTTTTTTTGAACAATAATCTATTTTTTTAATAGGGTTTAGGATATTACTTCTAAATTCTAATAAAACATCTAAGGGTTGAGAGGGGTACTTAGTATTCAACCATTGAAATATAAAGAATAATTAATTCAATTTGAAGTAATAATTCTAATAATAATAATCCCATAAGGTCTGTGATGTTATTCAAGTACCCATTCAAATAAAAAATTTGTTAAAAAAATAAAGAGTTAAAAAATTAAGGAATAAATATGGGTAGAAACATAACTTATTAAATTATGAAGATTTAAATGAATAAAATAATCCTCTAGGGAGAAGGAAAAGGTAAAAAATCTTATCCCCCACAAAATTCATTGAAAATGGATCTAAAACTATGTTTTCCTCCCTATAATGACGAGTATCTTTAAATTCAATTGATTCTAGGTTGTCTATACAAACTATCAATTCATTGAAGAGTTTCTAAGGAATCGAAGATGAATGGTTCCTAAGAAGCCTAACCACCAGTATTGAATAAAATTCAACATAAATTTTACATCATAAAATATTATTAGCATTATTAACCATATGGATGATTTCCCAATTATCAGATTGAAGGGAAATAGAAGTACCAATAAAATGATAAAATGAAACCTTTACAAATATCATACTAGTTCTTAAAATAACACAACATCCGACAGGTCCTGGTGTAACATTTTTTTACCCTCCACATTTACACTAATAAAACATTCGATTTTAGGAGTCCAAAAGATGTACTTGGGTTGAATAGATTTATGGGGAACAACATTAACACCAAGATGTTTAAGCATCATATTATGATCCATAGTATTATGCACATATTAGATCTGTAGTTTAGAATCCATATATATTTCATAGAAGATAGCATATTGGATAATCATAAATTAGGGATTAACCTTTTCAAGATTTTAGTTATTTATATCCATCCATAAGAGAGGATAGAATTAATCCTTAATAGAGAATAAGATATTATACACCAACATTCTATGATTTGAGTTAAGAATAAAACCGGGGTGACAATAGTTTGACTCATAGCTTAAAGATAAGGTGTTTTCTTGATTGAAGAATAAAGGGACTGCAAAATCCTTATCTATTAGGTTTTATCAACATAAAATTCAAACATATGTTTGTAAAAAAAATTATGATTGAGAGTTACTAATATATCTAGTCTCCAAAATGCAGTGTGTTTCTCCTGGATGAAATTTTTGAAAATTTACTTCATAATAAAAGAAAGAATGATTGGTTCAACTGAATTAAAATGGGATAAAGAATAATAGATGGATAAATTAGTAATATTTGAATGAAATTATAGAACATCATAAATCATACTCCTGAACAAAGATTTAGACCGACTAATTCTTCCTTAGAATGAGACAATAATTAAAATATGTAACCTAGAACTCTATAATAAAGAGTATATGAAATGGATAATTTATTGAGAAAACAATGAATTTACATGTTCCATTAATATGAAACTACATTTAAATTTTTCAAAGGCTTTAGATATATCCAAATTGAGTGTTATGTTAGTATGATTTGGTTTCCTTTGAACTATATTAACATACTTTCAAATAGTGTAAAACAAATCCCATGTTTTTCTCACTAGGATGAAGAAAAAATGATTTGGATAGACAATACCATTACCAATATGACCTAGTCTAGTGGAAATAATTTTCCCATCTTTATTTTGAAGAGTATTCCTGATTATAATAGGAAAAAAAATATCACCTCCATTTCATGCCCATATTTTAAAATGAGTACAATAAGTTGATAATTAAGAGTCCCAGGAAGATATCCCCATTTACAAAATACTTTAGTAACATGAATCAATTTTTGAGGGAAAATATACCAATATTTCATGAAGAATTTCTTTAAAAAACCATCAAGGCCTAAATTAATATATATTTTGAGTACGAAAAGAGTAGATTTGGTCATCCCATTAATGAGAGAGGTTAAAATTATATATTTTTTTATATTTCAATAACTAAGAAAGTAATAAAATAAAATAAATAATTTTCATAAGAAAAAAACAGTCATAATTAAAAATATTCATAATGTATGAAAGAAACACTTTAATGATATCATAATTAGTAACAAAATAATGCAATTGATAATAATGAATGTGATTTTCTTCTTCCCATTTCATTCTCCATGAATTATACGAATGAAAATGGAATTTATATACCCTTCATTAATCCATAGAATCCTTAGTTGATCTTTCAAAATGGAGTCTATCTAATTTATGAGAGTATTTGGGTTTTGATACGATATTATTTCCTTATATAGAGCCCACTATAAATAGTTAAACTGAATAGAATTTAAGATGATAAGAGAGAGGATCCCCCTTAATGGGACCAACTGGTGAGTTATTTTTAGACACATTAATTGGTGATGTAGATACTATCAAGAAATTAGTCTTTATAGAGACCACAGTACCTGAATCTAGTTGAAAATTTTGAAAAAGGGGAAATCACCTCCCCAGTTGAGGTAATGTCCTCTTGAAGATATTTTCTTAATGTAATATCTCCATACATCATAGAAGGAGGATAATCACCACCAATGGAACAAAAATATCATATATAGTGGAATCCTATATAGAATTTATAAGAAATTGAAAACATATAGGACACATAATAGTTGAAAGAGAAGGATCATTGATTTAAAAAAAATTCAGGTGTAGGCTGCATAGTTTTAGTAAACTAATTATATGGGATAATCCATTTTTTCTTTTCCCTTTCCTTATATATGAAGAATAATAATTCAATTTGCGATTGTAGTAATTAAAATATTTGGACCTTATAAATTCAGTTGAAATGTGTCCAATAAAATTTAATACATTAAAAAACACAGGGAACCTTTCATATTGAATTTATAGATAAATTATATCCTCCAATGTAGTAAGAACTACCTCTTCCAAACGAGTTATCACCTAAACAATTCCACAAAGGCTCTGGTAGAGTTCCAATTATAGGATTACCAGTTTCTCTATCCATTATTATGGCTGTTCTAACTAATTAATTAGTTTCCATTAAAAATTATTAGTTCTAATACAAGTAGTTCAATTTGAAAACTGGAATCCAAACATGAGCAGAAATGTTCCTCACATTTAAGGGATCAATGTTCTGAATTACTTCAACTCATCTAAACCCACTTTGAAATATTCTAATTTCTATACCTATTAAGATGATTTTATATGTTATATGATACTAAAAACAACACACTAAATGAAAAGAAATAAATAATATTGTACAAAACACAAAACATTTACATGTTTCTCCACATAATATAGGTGACTACATCATATATATATATTTTTCATATCCAAGACATAGATACCCAATAATATAAAATGTAAATACCATATGGAAGGTATCGTCATTGACCATGGAAACTATTTCTCAATATTTTGCCATCTCTTAATTGTTTCTTTCTGTTGGATCCCTCCACTTTAGAATGAAGGTTCTAAACTTCTTATTGAATAATATATTCTATTAATTCTTGGATAGGAAAACATCATAGGATATATATTCTTCCTCAAAAAAGATCTTTTATAACCACTTGATGTTTTAAAACTATAGTACCTGGTCGACTATTATCCTTTAGAGAATTAAAAAAACAATGATGTAATATGATCATCTACATTGTCTTATTTATTTATGGTATTAATCCTTAAGATAATTATATATAATAACATCTCATTTCATAGTTGTTAATTACCAACAATAGTGCTTGTATGTCAGTCCTTCTTCTCTCTACTCAATATTCCTCAATGTTTTATATATTATTAAATAATAGTACATGTGAATCTATTCATATTTTCCTTAATCATCACTTTTACACTAGTATTATCTTTATATAATCAATATATATCACAAAGATAATATAATATAATTCAAATATATAAACTACATATTTGTTTTTGTTTTTTATATATTCTTTCAAAATTCCCATGCAACAATCCCATAATATATGAAAGTATATCTTATAATTAAACGATATTATTGTATCTCTATAATCTGTGATCCTTATTTCTCTTTCAAACTATTCAATCATAATATTTCAAAAATCAATCCTTAAATATTTAAAAAGATACTGTAATTTTATTTATTTTAATATCAATAAATAACATTAAAACATATTCTTAAATAATCATATTTTATTCTCCTAAAATATTATATTTTTTAATATTTTAAAGAAAATTATTTTGATCAATATCAATATTATCATATTTATTAATCAAATCCATATGTATATCATCTTTTAATAGGGAAATCGTTTTTAAATTCAACACCATAATCTGAACATTAATAACTGAGTAACACATGACGTCTTGATATTTATTCACTGATGACAAATAACAAATCATAACATTAAATTTTATACATTATTAATATACATTTAAATATGATAATTTGGACTTAATTTTGAATAATTTTCAAGAGATTCATTGATTATAGGATCCGTAGATAACACATTTCACTATTTAATATTCACTTATCATCATTCATGTGATTCATGTTTAAAATGTACTAATTATTGACCAATTTTTCAACATATTATAAAAATATATCTATCCATGATTTAAATTTTATATTTTAAAATAATTTCTCTAATTTTTAGGGAATTTTTTACCTTTTAATGTAATGGTATATTCACTAAATTATTTGATCATTTTGGTTTGGAATCAAAAAATTAGTCTTTACAAAAGGAACATGGTTATAGAATTTTAAATTTTTCTAGAATGGTTAAGTTTTATCATATTGTGATTCATTTAACTTCTCATATTTTTTAAATCCCACTAAACCCCATAAATTGGATTTTATTCAAATTAAAAATAACTTAAAATGGAATGATTAATTTTTATTTGTGTAGAAAATTTTATACTAGAGAAATAAAATATCAGTAGTACCCATAATATATGTCCAATACATGAAAAGGTTCATATATGGGTAGAGAAAATGATTGAAATCATTTAATTAATGTTTTATTCATGTTAATTTGTATTATTGAATAGTTATTATGGCTACCCATGTTGATGTTTTAATTATGGAAAAGATTTTAGGGCCCCAACTATTATCCCCCAATTTATATCATAACATAAAAAAGGATTTCTAATGGTGATAAAACATTACCAGATCTTATAATACATATTGTTCTACATTTTAATCATCTTTTAACCAACCAAATTTTAACAAAATTAAGTAATTTATATCTTTTCAATGTAGAGAAATAAATGAATGAATAAAACCATGGGGATGATAAATAATAAATTATCTACCCACTTTACACTACCCTTTAGCCTTCTCTAATATATTGAATGAATTTAAAACCCATTTCACATACCTAATAATCTCTAAATATACATTTATGGTAGATTAGGGGATAAAATGAGGGGAATGTTTTGGCTGTTATTAATATAATGTTATAGTTCTATTGCCTAATTGTAATTGTTTTCTTAATTTTTAAGATGTCAAAACTCATTCATTATATATTATTAAAATATATTTTCTTCTTAATTATCCATATTAATTAGATTTTATATGTGATATCATCTTAATAATTTATAAAATATTCATTCAATGGTGGATTACATGTTACTATTTTGTGTTTTCATTTTTAATCCTCCTTATATGATTAATATTTTATCATAATTTGAAGGATTTATATCAATAGAATTCTAAGCATATTTTTAGTTGAATTAAAATAATTACATGTTATGGATTTGATTTTTTTATTTTTAAGCATCCAATTACATCTTGAGTTTGATATTTCCATGGGATAACTTAATTCTTATTGATATATGTGAATTTAAAAACTAGCAATTATGAATACTAATATGATCTTATATCTTAAAGGGATCAAAAAATGATCCTATACGTTCTTAAATTATTATATTTGGAATGTTGTAGTGACTAAATAAATTAATGGTGAGTTATGACTAATTTTTTTAAATGGATTATTCTTGAATTGATGAATATGGTTCTTCTTTTCTAAACAAATGCACCCAATGTAACCCAATTAACAACCAAGGATCAATCCATATTAATTAATTATTAATTTAAATTAACTCATCAAAATTTAGTTTTCCACTTTATGGAAGAAACCATCAATGAACATAATGTGCATCAAGGTTCAATTATTGTATCTTTTTGAATTCAACACCCGAAATGTTCTACAATAAATATCATCAACGCTTTGTGTAAAATCTAGTGAAAAAAGTTTTAGTACCATTTTTGAGGACCCTAGTGAGAAAATTATACATTATCATTCTATTATCAACACAATTACACCATTCTCAACCCCAAATTGGCATTTCAATTCCCCCTTTATATCATTCAGTGTACACATTTTATATTTGAGGTAAATCAATATGACTTTAAGGGGGGATACTCATTGAGGTGATGAATCATAAGAGACTACAGTTTATATACCATCATATATATGTTTTCATAATAATTATAATCCAATATCTAAATCCACTAAAATAAATAGTTTTATAAAAATACCATATTAAACCCAAATGAAATTGAAATGGGAAATTAATATAATCCATATGCTAATATAGTTATTTTTTTTGATAAAAACATGAATGACTTCATCACACTTTCCTAGACCAATTACTCCAATATTATTAAACATAATTCCCAATGAGTATAAAACCATATATTTTAACCCCATATACGGAACCATCTTAGTACCTTGAATGGAATGGAATCACAGATTGAGGAAACCTAGAACCATAATCCTAAGCCCAATGATAAAAATACATTCTTTAAACCCTGTATTTGATTTGAATTGAGATTTTCCAAACATAAAATAAATTATTCCCATAATTTAAACATTAAACCTAAAAATAACTTTAATATCCCAATAACTAATGGTTTATTTTATTTTAGATCAGTTATATAAGAAAATTATTTCATGATAATTGTGCAATATTATACATAATTTAGCCAAACCATACTCCACTCTATAATTTTTATAAGTTAAACACCTCTTTATAAACTGGTAAATAAAAACACGACAAATGAGATGAGATCCGAATATATTGTGGCATTCGAGATAACCACTGATGATCACAAGTGAGAAAAATTTAATCATTTTGGCATGATATTGAAATAAATATCAATGAACATAAAATTAGGGAAGAATACCAAACTATAGAATGGATTATAAAATATTAATCATCATAACATGATTTTATAAAAAAGAAAAAATAACATGGAAAAAAATATAAGCATATGAATCATAACATAGTGGATTAAGAATAACTATCCAATGACATTATTGGATCATGAATCAATTCCTATTTCTCTTAGTGGATCAGTTTTCATTTTAAATTTCCCTTGTTGGATCGAGGATAAATTACCTATTTTCCATGGTAGATCTGGGTTTGCTCAACTGTTTCCATTAGTGGATTGACCATAGAAACTCATTTTCCATTTTCTCGTGAGATATAATGATTTACCCAACACATTTGAGGTATATATATTTCATAAAAATAACTTAATTAAAAAATATTCATATATGTTACATAAGATCCTAAAAAAATCATTTTCCATCATCACATAATCATCCTCATGAAAAGAGGTTGGTTTCTTGAATGATTTTCCATGAAAATTCTATAGAAAATCCTATGAACAATGGTTGATGGTAGCATGAGAACATATCACTTAGTAAAAATTTGGGAATATAAAATTCCGTTTCCATAGATTATAATACCCGTTTAACAATATTAGATAAATAAATTTGAAAAATGAAGAATAATCCCCTTTAAAAGGATTAAAATACCCTTATTTTGTTTTTTAAATTAAATATTTAAAGGTTAATGAGGAATTTGAAAATTTTCCTTTAAGAACAAAAAGGTAAAAAATAATTTATAAAATAAACATGATTTCAAATTAACTTTTTGAGAATGCATAAAAACACTAAATAATTATTCTTAAAAAATAGAACCTTTAAAATCCATTTTAAAATTTGGGATTTATTTCAGAATTCAAGTAATTTATTTTAAAAAAAGTGTAAAATATATTTTCATTTATTTTTAAAATAAATAAAGATTAAAGTCATTTTAGAAAATATTTTGAAACCTTTATATGAATCATTTAGAAGAAAAATTGTTATAAGATAGACACAAATCATAAAATAATTTTTTTTAAAAATTTATTATCCAAAATTACTAAATATGATGTTACATATAATAAAAAATTATTATTCAAAATGTAATGTGATTTATTTGAAAAGATTTAATTTTTCAAATATCCTCTTATAATGAATCATTGAAAACATATAATGGGTCTTCAATAGAATTGTGGATTAAAAGATAAAAATATAATTGTGGAAGAGAAATAGTTATCAACATTTTGAAAATATGTTTATTGAAACCCACATAGTAAATGGAATGATTCATATTTTATATGAAAGGAGGAAAACAGAAATGTTAAGAATACTTGAAATAAAAAAAATGAGATTTTGAAATAAGAAAGGAGAACAATTAAAAAAATTGAATGTGGGTATGGAATAAAAATGTATCAGTTTGATAGAATTTGAATTATTATTAAGACCATCAAATTTTAGGAAGATTGATGTTCATTAATGATTTGACCAAAAAATAAGGAGTATAATTATTATAATATCATCATAAAATAGTCGAAATCCATATTTTAATAACTTAACTATACATAATTAACCCTAATTACTTAAAAAAATAAGTTGAATCAAGAAAAACCTCATATACCTTTTGTTATACTCACACCATAATCCCTTGAGACATTGAAATTGAAACAATAAAATTAATGATCAATGGGTTTAATATTAATAATATATTATAAAATGATACCATATTTCTTGAAACAATAAAATATTATTTTATCATTAATTTCCAATAATAGTAGTATTTATGTTTCTTTATCCATCGATTATTTAAACTTCTAGCATTGTTCATGTTGGTGGTCAAATTGACCCAATAGAAACATGCATAATCGATGAGCGATTATGGTTATAATTTATTAATTTGGAATAATGTAATTTTTAAATATTAATAATTATATTTTTTGGATGTTACTAATGTGGTTAAATATATTTAAATGGAGTTGGATACATGTAAAAACACTAGAGTGAAAAAATCAAATACATCACCTTTGCATAGGTGGTAGGCTACAGAAATTCATGAGCGATGTATTCATTATCCACAGAATAGGGAAAAGGTATGTAATGGATTTGGATTTTAAAATATTAATAGTATTAATAATTTTACATTATTAAATTAAATTATATTTTAGAATAATCCATTTTTTTTCTCACATGAATAATCCCCATTTGTCCTCACTTCAATTTTTTCTTGAAATCCTAAAGCAAGTGGATAAAAAATAGATTGAGATTCAAGAAGAGTGTCAGTATAAAAAAATTGTGTGCTTTGATTAATCTGTTGACTTATACACTTCTCCAAACTATGCATTCTTTTATGAACTATATTAGGCAATGAAACCTTGGATAAACATGTTGGGATTATAAGAAATTATATATGGATCCTCCAATGGTCCGAAGGCCTTCATTTTATTTATTTATGTTGATAATCCACCTTTCAAGGGGTGAGGTGGAACCCTTACAAGGCCCGTATGCATAAATATTACATATCCCTTAGGCATTAGAGTAATTCATTACCCGTAGGCTTCAAAAATTACATACAACCCAGACTAACTACTTGGAACTTCTCCTCCCGAGCATCTTCATCATGACATTAGCTCCCCACATTTGATTGGCTGTTCGGCTAGGCATTCCCATGAATGCAAACTTGTCCCGATGGCAGGTGTTATAACCTTTCATTCATGAAATATATTTAGCTTCTGCTGTGGTGAAATCTCCTTTCTCATCCTCCTTGTAGAGATTGTTCCTTGTAGTTTGTCTGGTTTGCATCTACACATAAGGTGGCCCGAAGGCCTTGAGGTGGCCCTAAGGCTTTACTGACACAATTGCTTGGGTGGCCCGAAGGCCTTAAATGACTCAGGGACCAAATCGGTGGCCCAAAGGCCCAAACGAGGGCATATTCATGGCTACTACAGTGCCAAACAGTTCCTGCTACAGTTCCCGCTATAGTACATGCTCCAGTACTGCACAGTTCCCGCTACAGTACTGCTACAATACCCCATTAATTCTTCCTCCAGCTAGATTTGATCCCTGGCCTCAAGGATGCACTTACGGAGTCCTTACCAACCGGGATAAGGCTCACGTGCTATGAAATTATATATGAGATTATGTTCATTATATTGGAAAGATGATCCTAGCTTACTTGGATGAGGATGATACTCATTAACAGGTTTACATTGATTGGATTATTATGATGAAAATAGTAAGGATTACTAGAATATAGAATGATTCTAATATGGAAATTATTTTAGAACCCTCTAGTGGTGGATCTGCTTCCATGGGCTACCCCTAATGACTTTTTATTTTTGGAATATCCAATGAGGGATTTTGAGGGTTTTCTATACATGTGGGATATATCAAATGAGCAACCCCACACCCATAGATTCCATTTTTTGGTTATATAAATATATTATAGGGTCTTTATTTTCCTCTTATAATTAGGATGGATGAGGTAGTGGCGTATTTAATGATGGAATAATTTATTTTATACTCTCTTCCAAAGGGTTGGGTAACCATCAGATAGAAGGATGGGGAGGCCAAAACATACTATAAGAAATTTAAAATAATCCATCATGGAAACTCTTAAATAGCCAATATCTTCATTTCAAATGGGATATTATGAACCTCATTGAGGACTCAGAGGAGTATCACCCAATTTCTAATATTCGGTAATGAATGTATATGGGGCATATATTGAATAATATTAATGAATTTACTATAAGATCAATAACATATATAGACTTGGGGAAATCAATTAGTATGTCTATAACCCTCTTCTTAGGATGTAACTA
This sequence comes from Viscum album, assembly GCA_963277665.1. Lineage (NCBI taxonomy): Eukaryota > Viridiplantae > Streptophyta > Magnoliopsida > Santalales > Viscaceae > Viscum > Viscum album. The sequence goes on from OY728165.1 coordinate 1,933,938,782, forward strand.
ATGATGAAACTACATCTCAAGAATTAAGAGTTGGTAATGAAATACTGGTAGATAAAATTCATTGAGTTGGAATAAAGAAGGTATAAAAAGGTAAAATTAATATGGGAGACAATTCAAGGAACAACGAGATGTAAAAAAATTCCATGAGGAATATTATTTTTATACCTAATTCTCTTGTGACATTATCAATAGGGAAATAAAATGTACTTAAAGTGTATTTATATAAACAAAAATAACCTAAACTGGAGGAAAATCATAGATATCCTATTGATAATAAGAGTACTAGGAAATATTTTGAGACCATTCAAGTTCTTGACTAGTTTGAAAATATACTGTATACGGAATGGAATGAAAAATAAGAATCAAAATAGACACCAACTATGAAACGTATTTTTAACACTAGGGATCCTATCGTTGAAAAATTTAAAATTATAACTCTAGAGGAAGATGTTGATAGGATTTTTGAAATAACTCATAAAATCACCTATAAATAAAGATAATCATCCATGATAATCAAAAAAATATTATTCTAATTCCAGAATTTAATGAATGTATGAATTGTTTTCCAGAGTTTATTAAACTTTTGGAGATGATTTACTCTCTCTTTATGGACCTCATGAGAATTTATCTAGAATTAGATAATTACCACCTTGATTGGAATCTAAAAATTAATTTTTTTTTCATTATTATAAAATTCAATAAAATTGGTTATAATAATTCAAATAAAGTGTATTTTTTGATGATTTAAATCCTCTTTTGGGTTTCCATTAAACCTATATGTAACACACCAATATTTCATAGTAGGTTATTTTTTCAATGTAATTCAACAACTTTCACTACAAGCAACACTGAGTTCAAGCACACAAAGACTTACCAAACTAGCCGTTGAAAAGAGGTTATGAATAGTATTAACGGAATTTTAAACTTTATATAGTCCTTATAATTTTAGAATCCATAATATGAGATTCTTAGACATAATTTAAGACCAAATTCATTTTTTTCTGATGTAATATGTATTTTTCAAACAATGGAATTTTACCGCCTTTTAATAGCGAACCATTTTTAAATCCAAGATTTGAAACTTCTATATATTCAATTTGAAAAAAATAAACTTCTTCTATAGAATCGGGACTTAAGAATTTAGTTTCAATAAATTTTTGGTGTTTTTCTGATAACTTTCATATTTGGGTGAATAATGAAAGATACTATATTTTAATTGAAAACGAATTTTGTAATAAAAATAATTTATAGAGTTGAATTAGAAATTTTAATGGATTTTAAGTATAATTAGATTATATTTTTACCATTTAATCCAATGATGATCATTGTAAGAAATTTCACTATGAAATTGGTCATAAAAAAGTATTAATCTTTTGATAGTTATTATTTCATAAAAATATGTTTTTTGGTTTTGACAATGGGAATTAATTTTAAATTAATTAATGAATCTTCTATAATTAAAAATTATTAAAATAGAAATCATTTTTTAATTCGGGATATCAAAATTATCTTATGGTGATTTTTTGGAATTTTTCTGAAAACATTCAATTTTTGATGAATAGTGAAAACCACTCAGTTATTGTTTAAAACCTACTTTTTATTAAATAATTATTTATTTTATTTAAAATTTATTTTAGGACAAAATAGAAACATAATACCTATATAAATTCAACGTAATTAATTGGATACATTCTATAATAATTTTAGATATATAAAAATTTTATCGAACTTTTTACCATCTTTTACCCACCTCCTAGGAGAATTTCCAAATTTACATAAAACATAATTTTACCGCTTCTGTGAGTTTAATTTCAAAAATACAAGAGACCCGATCGATATTAATAAGTAAAATGTGGTTAATAAGATGAAAATAATTTTTGGTGAATAATATCTTTTTACTTGTATTTACCACAGATAAAAGTAAATAGGGTAATTAAGGTTCAAAATGATATTATTATTACCCTAACACATGTCATAATTCTATTGAATAAGTACAATGATAAAAAAAACCTTAGGAATAAAATATGAACCAATTTGGTTCACATGGTTTAAATTAGGACATTTATTATTAATTAATTCAAAGAAGAGTTAAAAGTGTTAAAATCAAAGTCTAATAACTAAAACATTATATATATATGGTTATACATAAGATAAGTTTGAATATAAATATTCATTAGAAAGCTAAAAAGTATTTCCTACATAATTTTATTTTATTTATAATTTTTATACATTAAATAATTAATTTTATTTATGACACAATGATGACGTAGTAATTACCGTATTAATGAAATATTAAAATAAATGACATTATAAATATCGAAATAAATTTTATTTGAGCCTTTTTATGAATTAAACTAATTTTATCGGTTAATATGACATGTTATGTTTTGTTAGATGAAATTTTTTCAAAGTAATAATTCTGTTATAATTTTTTCCAAAAATATACCAAATAGTGTCAAAATTGACATATAAGTGTTTTTAAAACATATATTATATTATTAATTGATATTCTATTCCTAGAAATATAAGGTTCATAAAAAATACATATATTATAATATTTTTATCATTAATGAACCACTTGGGGTTCTCTTAAAAGTTTATAGTATGTTTATTAACCATATAATATAAAAATACAAAGAGACATGGTAAATGTCAAACTATTTAACAAAGAGTTAAATCTTAAAGATAAAGATAATATATTGACCCAAACCTGTCTAAACCTATTTGTTGAGTGGTTCTTAACCCATCCCCATATTATCCTTTAAATAACATATTTTGGAGACATTAGAAACCGAAAATTATTTTATTATAAAATAATATTTCTAGTTTTTCCTAAGGCACCCCTCACCCCTCTTATAAAAGGGCACTCCCCCTTCCTTCTAATTCACACATTCAAAGCCTTTTGGCTCTGCCAAACCTTGACCAAATACCCTCTGAAATTTCATCCCTTCATCCTAGAGGCCTTACTTTAGTCATAATGTCATCCTTACGAGCCCTTTTGATCAAATCTATAATAAGAACTTGAAGAAGAGGTAAATATTTTATCTCTTCTTTCAAGTTCCTTTCTTCTTCCACTTCTCATTTCATTGTTGTTTCCTTTATAAAATAATAACTGCAATATCTTTTATATACTACAATGTTATTATAAATATTGTACAACTATATTCATTATTCTATCCATCCTTTGAATGACATTTCACCAAACATGCATACGTACAACTTACCGTCTCCACGCCGTGGTGTAATTATTATTCAATACATTATTATTTGGATGGGTATAATAATGATGTGTAATTGACATAAATAAAAAATATAACATGATAGTGATTCAGTAAATATGATATACCGTCCAATTATATTGTATTATAATATCAAACTAATGATATTGTCGCTCATGCGTACGTACATACTTCCTTCTCCACGAACACAATGAGATTCATTCTCTATCGTATCCATTCAAGAATACTTTTCATTTTATGATTAAAAAATAATGTTTAAATACATAATATAATTACTAATATAAATAAGATACACCTTATCCATAACAAGCATTACTTACGTAATAATGAATATAAAGTAAAACTAATCAGTTAACACCCAAAACGACGATAATACTAAGATATTATTAACAAAGAAATGTTAAAATATCATATATGAGGTCATATTAATGTATATGATTCAAGTATAATTTGATAAAAATTATTTCACCATTATACATGAGATTATCCTACCCTACACCAAGGAAAATTACAAAGTAAGGTTTAATTTCAAAATCTCTTCAATATTCGTGGTTGTTTATATGTAATTATATACTAGGACCTCTTTATCATTCAAATCCATGTTTCTTAACAAAAATTCAAAACATTCATACTATTTTATAGATTATAAGTTAAAGTAATTTATACCCTTGTTTGACTTTTAGAAGATGTTTTTAAAGGAATATTTCTGTCATTTTCCAAACAAGGTACTTTATGACCATTTCCAAAAAATTAAGGTAAGAATGTTTTTTTAACTTATACAGTGGGTGCATATATTTTCCGCCATTTTAACATCATCGAAGCTTACATTACAAGATTATAAGAATATTTTTAAAATAAATGTTTTCTTTATAATTATGTGACTTTTAAATGATTTCATAATAGAAATAGATATTTCTCTAAAAAAAGTTTTTATTTCATCTATGTCAACATCCTTTGACGGATTTTATGATTATTTGAAGTTGATTTATTATGATACAAAACATTCATATTTTATTGAGCGTTTTTTGATATAATTGACTGTGGATGTGTTATTTTTACACCATTCATGGTTTATGGTTATTGTACATTTTGTATGCTAATTTTAACACAAATGTTTATGTTATGTTTAAACAATTTCATATAAAGAATCCATTGGACTTAGTAAATGATGGGTGGAGCCTACTATAGCTCCTCGATATATCGGTAGGTCTCATGAGACAAACTAGTGTCTTGGTACAAGGAATTGAAAAAATATTATTTGTAGTTTTGGCACAAGGCATTGACGATGTGGTTATGAAAGTCTTGCATTATGCATTCCATAATTATAAAAGTGGCAATTGATATTACATGTGATTATTATACTAGTAGAATATCCATGTGAGTAAGTAAATGGAATTATTTTTATTTAAATTTTCTATATTATGATTTATTTAATGATGAGAAGACTTTTGTTTTAGTTCTATACATTTATTTAAATGTTTATGCTTATTTGTGAAATTTTCCGCTATATTTTTATCCTTACTGAGAATCTCAACTCACCCCTTTATATGTTTCATTTTTTCCAGGATGCGAAGAAGTATATTAAAAGTAACCTGCAGGGATGGTCTGTGGGATTTCATTGTTTTCAATGGAAAAAATGTTGTGGTAGTTTTCCATTTTATGATGTAATTTAAACTTTATGAATGTATCTACTACTTCCAAGGATACTAAAGTAATCGATCATTTGAGACTTGATCATTGGTGATAATTCCAATGATACGTAATAATGCACCGAATCTCGACTTCTGGGTTCGGGGCGTTAAAGTTGGTATCTGTGGATGTTTAGTACAATCCTTGAAAACTAGATTTAAATAAACTCTGATTAGAGCACATATCCCTAACATAGACTTTGAGGATTAGTATAGAAGAACTTCCTATAATTTTGGTACTATAGAGATTTTGTGAGTTTTCCTTTAAAATACATCTCTGCCTAGATACGAGTAGGTAGTGGTGACTCTGGAACAGATGTAACTAGGGGTAAAACCCAAAAACATTTCTTTGAGATAGACTCGAATTGGAACTGGTGCATGACAACGGGCCTTGGTGCACTCTTGGTTATGACAATCCCATGGGATATTATTATGATAATTCTCATTTTATTTACAATCCACTATGATGTGTTTATGAGTATATACCTCCTGAATGAAAACATTTTTTTGATTATTGATTATATCTATAAGCTGTTCAAATTCCGTTGGGTATTTTACACATTTGGAATTATGAATTGCGATTCATAAACTGACCTAGTGTATGGCGTTGTTTATAAGTGGCTCCCACTAGAAGGAATGAGAACTCCAACAATACGTATGATCGAAAGAGTAAGAAGGGTCATATCATTCATGGTATTAAGCCAATATTTTGAAGGGAAATAGTCTCTCATCTATTATCAACATATGAAGAAATAATACCATGTGTTAGTAAGATAATTAAATAATTATATGCGTACTATGGCTTTAAGGGAAGCAAGAGATGAAAAGGATGGTATAGAAAAAAATGTTTAAAGGGATGAGGGGAATGAAGGATTTTCCCATATGTGATAAATGTGGAAATAATCACCTTGGTAAATGCATGAAGTGAATGAGAGATTGTTATAAGTGTGATAAAAAAGGACACCAATTACGTGATTTTAAGGGCAAGAAAATTATTTCAAATGTAAAATGCTTCATCGGCAAGGCGTTCAGACACTACGAGAATCAATGTCCCATTCAGCAGAGTATGCCATAAATGATGGTATTGGATAATAATCAAGTTATGATACTACATCATATGAAGATAAATGACAAGTGTTCTTATGTTGTTATTATAGAATTATTTCATTTGAGTGTTGTATCAACAATATACTGGTTATTTGAATTATGGAAATAGATAAGGATTGTACTACAGTACTATTTTATTTTGGATTTGAGATTATATGGTTCTAAGAAAAGTGACTTAATATTAAGCTACACATTTTTGAAAATAAATGGTTGAAGGAAAGGTAATCCTTAATATGGTCCTGATAATGAGGTAGTGATTTTGGAAGAAGAGATTGTTGATTTGGATAAAATATATTGGATATTCTTGACTTACTTGGATCTGATTAATAGTTTGTTTATTTAATCATTATTGTAATATTAAAAAAAATTAGATATAAGGAATATATCTAGTATTATATAATGGATAAGGGATCATGAATTTAATCATTAAGGTTTTATGGTAATTAAGTGTGTTACTATGTTTTAAAATAATACATGATGAAGGTGTTCACATGTTATTATGGGAAAATAAATCTTTATTGTGTTAAAATTCCTTATAAATTTTGGACTGTGAGTTTGGAAAGAAGTTTTTTGTACAAGTCTAAAGGTTGGAAGAGATTATGTTTGAAATTGGATACTATTGTTAAAGTTATTTTTGGATTGTTATAAAAGGGACAACACATAGACTATGTTACAATCCGTCATGTCAGACAATGTTGTGGGAATTGAACCCACAACCATAGTGTGATTGAGATTTATTTCCTACCACAAAACTACGTGAATTTCCCGGATTGTATAATCTCTTTTTTTAAAGTTTCTGATAGGTGAATTATAAAATCATTATTTTTGGAACCATATACGATTAGGATAAATAGAATATATTTTTGAAATCTTTTGGAGTGAAAGATGAGTTTGTTGTCAGAATTAGTTGAAGGATGAAAATATACTTGTCAAGTATATATATATATATATATATTTCCCTCTTATTCTATGGGTAAATTATTAGTTAAAAATTCCGGAAGGGATCTTAAAACCAAATTTTTTTTTATCCTAATACCTTATGTTTTGTTGAACAGATGGTATTTTAAATCATCATAGATTGATGGATTTGAGGCCCTCAATTTTACAGTTGTTTGTGATAGGTGACCTCAATCAAACCCTATAAATATTCAAGTTTCCCTCCAATTATGTGTTTCAAATTTCCAACAATGTTTTCCTAATCGAGATCATAATTTTGGTGGTGACCCTTTCATTTCCCTTTTCCTCTTATTAAGACTAAATTTTATTAACACATTTTCCGATGTGGGTTTTTCCAGAAAGGTATTTTCCATTTTTTTCATTTTATTTTTGATGAACAATTTATAATTTTGAGGACGAAATTTATTTAAGGATAGGAGAATGTAAGAACCCAAGATTTCATAGTACGTTATTTCTTCAATGTAATTCAATATCTTGCACTACAAGCAACACTGAGCTCAAGTGCACAACGAATTACCAAACAACCCATTCAAAAGCAGTTATGAATAGTATTAACTGAATTTTGAACATTATATAATACTTATAATTTTAGAATCCATATTATGAGTTTCTTAGACATAATGTAAGAACAAATTCATTTTTTCCCAATGAAAGAAGTATTTTTAAAAAAATGAAATTTTACCACCTTTTAATGGAGAACCTTTTTAAAATACAATATTTGAAACTTTTATATAGTAAATTTGACAAAATAAATTTCTTATTTATAATCAGCACATAATAATTTACTTTCAATAAATTTTTGGTGTTTTTCTGATATCTTTAATAATTGGGTGAATAGTGAAAAATACTATATTTTAACTGAAAACAACTTTTTAATCACAATAATTTAATGTGTTGAATAATACATTTTAATGGTTTGGAAGTATAATTAGATTATATTTCTACCATTTAATACAATGATGGTCATTTTATGTAATATCACTTTGAAATTGGACATAAACAAGTGTCAATTGTTTGATAGTTATTATTTCTTAAAAATACACCTTTTGGTTTTGACAACGGGAATTACTTTTAAATTTATTAATCAAACTAATATTTTTTGAAATTGGTAAAATAGAATTCAATTTTGAATTTGGAATATAAAAATTATCTTAGGGTAAATTTTTGGTATTTTTTGAAAACATTCAATTTTTGTTGAATAGTGAAAAACCCTGAGTTGTTTTTTAAAACCAAATTTTTATTTAAATAATTAATTATTTTATTTAAATTTATTATAGGTCTAAATAGATACATAATACCTATATAAATTCAATGTAATTAATTGGAGTCAGTTTTTAATAATTTTAGATATATAAAAATTTTATCAAACCTTTTACCGTCTTTTACCCACCTCCTTGGAGCATTTACAAATTTACATAAAATATAATTTTACCACTTATGTATGTTGAATTTAAAAAATACGAGACACACTGTTGATATCATTAAGTTAAATGTTTTTCAATATGATGGAAATAATTTTTGGGGAATAATAACTTTTAACTTTTATTTACCACGGTTAAAAGTAAAAAGTGTAATTAAGTGTAAAAATGATATTATTATTACCCTAACACATGTCATAATTCTATTGGATAAGTATAATTGGACCAAAAACAACCTTAGGAATAAAATATGAACCTCTTTGTTCCACTTGGATTTGATTAGAACATTTATTATTAATTAAATCAAAGAAGAGTTAAAAGAGATAAATTCAACGTTTAATAACTAAAACATTTTTAATATAGGGTTATACATAAGATAAATTCGACTATAAATATTCATTAGAAATATAATATGATTTTATATATAATGTTATTTAATTTATAACTTTTATACATAAAATAATTTAATTTATTTGTGACATAATGATGGTGCAGTAATTACCGTATTAATGAAAGATTAAAATAATTGACATTATAAGCATCCAAATAAATGTAATTTTGTACTTTTTATGAATTCCACTAATTATATTGGATAATATGACATGTTATAGTTGGTAGATAAATTTTTTTTGAAGTAATAATTCTGTTATGAATTTAGAAAAAACAAAATACCAAATAGTGTCAAAATTGACATAAAAGATTTTTAAAAACATATATTATATTTTTAATAGATATTATATTCCTATAAAACTAAATTTCTTCCCAAAGACATATATAATGATATTTCTATCATTAATGAACCACTTGATGTGTTTATGGAATTTTATTGTATGTTTATTAACTATATAATATAAAAATACAAAGAGACATGGTAAATGTAAAACTATTTAACTAAGAGTTAAATCTTAAAGATAAAGTTAATATATTGACCCAAAACTGTCTAAAACCTATATATTGAGTGTTTTTTGACCCATACACACCTTAGAATTTAAATAATTTATTTTGGATCCATTATAAACCGAAATTTATTTTATTATAAAATAACATTTCTAGCTTTTCCTAAGGCGCCCCTCACCCCTCTTATAGAAGGAAACTCCCCCTTCATTCTAATTCACACCATCAAAGGAATTTGTCTCTACCAAACCCTTCCCAAATACCCTATAAACTGTTATCCCATAATCTTAGAGGCCTTCCTTTAGTCATAAAGTCATCCTATGGATCCCTTTTTATCAAATCAAAAGGATGAACCTATAGAAGAGGTAAATATTTCATCACCTCTTTCAAGTTCCTTTCTTCTTCCACTTCCTATTTCTTTTTTGTTTCCATTATAAAATAATAACTTTAGTATCTTATATATAATGTGCTGTTATTATAAATATGGTACAACAATATTCATTATTTTATCCATCCTTTGAATGACATGTCACCATACGTGCGTACGTACGACTTACCGTCTCCACGTTGTGGTGTAATTGTTATTCAATACATTATTATTTGAATGGGTATAATAATGATGTGAAATTGATGTAAATAATAAATATAACATGGTAATTATTTTGTATAAATGATATACCATACAATTATATATTATTATAATAACAAAAGAATGATATTTTTGCTCGTGCGTACATACGGATTATAGTCTCCACGAACGGGACTAGATTCATTCTCCATCGTATCCATTCAAGAATAATTTTCATTAGATGATTAAAAAATAATGTTTAAAGTTTTAATATCATTATGAATATGAATATGATACACTGTATCCATAACAAACATTACTTACGTAACAAATCATATAAAGGAAAATGAATCAGTTAACACCTAAAACGATGATAATACTAAAATATTATCAATAAAGAAATGTTAAAAGATCATATATGATATCATATTAATGTATATGATTCTTTTATAATTTAATAAAAATTATTTTACCATTATAAAAGAGGTTATCCTACCCCTGACCAAGGAAAATTACAGGGTAAGGGTTAATTTCACAATCTCATCATTATCCAAGGTTTTTTATTTGTAATTATCTTTTGGGACCTCTTTATCATCCACATCCATGTTTCTTAAAAATGTATTTCAAAACATTCATACTATTTTATCGACTATGGGTTAAAGTCATTTATACCCTTTTTTCACATTTATAATAATTTTATAAAGGAATCTTTTTGTCATTTTCTAAACAAGGTACTTTATGAACCTTTCCAAAAAATTAAATTTTTTTTAACTTATATAGAGTGTGCGGCTACTTTCTACCATTATAACATCATCGAAGCTTCCCTAACAGTAATATAAGAATATTTTAAAAATAAATGTTTTCTTTATAATTTTTTGACTCTTAAATGATTTCATAATAGAAAGAGATATTTCTTTAAAAAAGGTTCCTATTTTATCAAAGTCAAGATCCTTTGATGGGTTTTAAGCTTATTTGAAATTGATTTATTATGATAATAAAAATAAATATTTTATTGAAGCTTTTGTGATATTATTGACTGTGGGTGTGTTATTTTTCCACCATTCATGGTTTATGGATGAAGTATTGAAATTTCTTATGCTAATTTTAATACAAATGTTTATGTTATATCTAAACCTTTTCATATAAATAATGCATTAGAATTATTAAGTGACAGGTGGAGCCTGCTATAGATCCTCGATGCATCAGTAGGTATAATGAGACAAACAAGTGTCTTGATAGAAGGCGTTGACAAAATCTTATTTGTATTCTTGGCACAAGGTCTTGACTATGTGGTTATGAAAGTCTAGCATTATCCTTTCCATTATTATGAAAGTGTCTATTGATATTGTCTATGATTATTCGACAATTAGAATATCCTTATGAGTAAGTAAATGACATTATTTTGATTTATATTTTCCATATTATGATGAATTTTATATTGAAAAGACTTTTTTTTTAGTTCTATACATTTATTTAAATGTTTATGCTTATTTATGAAAGTTTCCGCTATATTGTTATCCTTACTGAGCATCTGAACTTACCCATTTCTATGTTTTATTTTTCATAGGATGTGAAGAATTATATTATGACTAACCTACAGGGATAGTCAATGGGATATCATTGTTGTCTATGGAAACAATGTTGTTGTATTTTTACATTTTATGATGTAATGTAAACTTTATGAATGTATACAGTAATTCCAAGGCTACTAAACTAATCGGTATTTCGAGACTTGATCTTTTTTGATCAGGCCAATGATACGTAATAATTCCCTAACTCTAGGCTTCTGGTGTTAGGGAATTACACAATAAATGTGGGATTATCTCTTAAAATCCAAGTAAAAGAATGGTGATATGGTACATTCTTCTTTTTATCAACCAATAAAATAGATGAATCTATTATTGAGGGAATAATGTTCCTTATCTTTTAATATTATGATTATAATATGATATATAATACATTTTAATTTCTTTATATTTCATTCACTACCCACACGTCATCTAATGTGCTCTTGAGTTATCATTTTTTGCTCAAACTTCTATGATATTTAACTTACTCATGTGGATTTTATTGGTTTCCATTATCTCTTATATTCATATGTGATTTTGAAATGTTTCTTTTCATTTATATTTTAGTTTTATCAATGATCATAATCGATTTGTTATCACAGTAGCCTTTCCTAGAACATACACATGGGTTCTTAGGAATTTCCTCCACCAAAACAGTCCCCCAGTTTCATTCATATATTGATGATTTATTTTTATTTATATGGACTCCATAAACAATAATAATCTTGTATTTCTTATAAATATCCATGTTATTTCCAAAAATTATATAATTGAAGAAATTATTTCTCTTTGATGTGTTATTTATCTTAAAATTATTAGGATTTTATTGAAAAACATTACCAACTTTTATAAATGATTTAGTTTTTTTAATAAGCCATGTATTCTCAATGTTATTCCTTACCAAATTTTTATCTTTTGGTCTTCCTATTAAAATTTATTTAGGAATATTATTTATTTATTTTTATAGAAATCAATACTCATTTTTATGAATATGGTTTTAGGTTCTACAAATGTTTTCTGCAATATCAAATCTATTAAATATTAACTAACTATTAACATTTTCAAGTGTACTTTTAATTTCCTCATTAGTTCTCCCCATCAATATAGGATTCCTTTTTCATCCATGGGGAAACACATTTTTTTTCAGAAATTAGAAGAATTATTCCAAACCCTTCTATAATATAATAAATAGCCAAAAAAATATTATCATTGTCCTTTGAATATCAATCAATATAGGTTTAGATTTTTTTATTTTGGGTAACTTTTAATGGATTAATCTTCTACAATTTATTTTATCTATTGTAGACTTAGTGTCGAATTACACTGAATTTTAATTCATATATATTTATAAAAAACTTGATTTGATACATACACTAGATAAAAAACCACAACTAACACAATTAATATGTTGAGATAGATTATATAATTTCTAAGATGGTATCATTGATTTTTTAGAATAATACTTCAAAAAAATATTCCCACAAGATAGAGGTGTTTAATACAAGGCTATTCATTTAAATTTAGTTTGGAAAAAAAATTTCTCATTCAATTACAAACATGTTTCAAATATTAATTACATAATTTTAAACATTACTTCAAGATAAAGTAACTTCTTGTTATGTGCATTCTTATGATATTGAATACTATTGATTCTTCCTTTACAATCATATATTATCCTCTCAATATTATATTCAAGTATTTTGTTTCTTATGAATAATATATTCTCACGTTATTTATAAATAAATACTTTGACACGTAATCACTCCTTTTAGAAATGAATAAAAAATATTTCCCTTTAAATTAATATAACATATATTCAATCCATTTCATGTGTTAATATGTTTATTAACTTTTTTTAAACACCATAATATATGATTTAAGGAATCATCCTTTATCCTCTATTGTAATTATTATTTTTTATTCATGTTTTTTAGTGATTTGTTTCACACAAGTTATTATTTAGCCCATGATTTTCTTTTTTGTTATATTCTTTTTAGGTTTAGGGATATCCTCATGAAATTATTTATATGGGTTATTAAATAATAATATAAATCCTTGTATAGGTCTTGCGGGTTTTTCCATGTAAGAACATTTATCATCATAGGATTTATCAATTAATTCATAAGAAATATGATCATCCTTAATTGTTTTTGGTTCATAAGGGGAAAATATTAAAAGAAACCTTAATTACTAATTTTTGAGCTAAATTTATTTAAATAACTAAGGTAAAAAAATTATCAATTTCCCTTCATAATAATTTCTCAATGAAATCCTAAATATTCATTATAGACCTCATATTACCATAACTATTGCATGTAGAATTTGAATTTTATACATCTTTTTATAAGGGGATTATATTAATTATATTTATTACCTCATACTTCTTATTTTTCTTGAGAGTATTACAATAAATGAGTATTTATTTATAAATAGATGTATCTACTACAATAATTCACTTTATCATTAATTTATATAGAGAAACTCAAAATGAAAAATCTATATACTCTGGGAAATAAAATCATAGGTCAAATAATCTTCTTAATACTAATATTTATGGTCACCTGGGATATGGGAAATACTCAGAGGGATGGTGTGGGGGTTGGAGTTAGGATATTAGTGATTATGAATTATTACCAATAAAAAGTTTTTTTCTTATTTTCCTCCCCACCTATTTAGTCAACATATCCCAATATTATTTATTACCATAATTAAGTGATGAATATAGTATTAGTTGAAAAAATAATCATATCATGTTTCTTAATGAGGTTCACCTCCCAGATGTATGACTATGTCTTCAGTGTATGGTCACTATAATCAGATTCAAACACAACCCCACTTTTACTATAAATTTAATTATCCTGTAAGGGATTATACATGGATCCATATTTTGGGCACCAACCATGTATAATTAATGCACTGAAAACAATTATTTTTACATGTAAAACCAACCAAGACTCCCTATAAAAAATACTAGGTTCAAATTGATTCTATTGGAATTGTTGGATAGTAAGGACATGTGTCTCTCTGAGACTAAATTCATTTGACATGATTCATAAAACTATAACTATATCATGGGATTACACTCCCAACATTAAATTGGTTATCTCCAATATTACGATATAAATATATCATAGTCTATTGTATTTACTATATAAGAATATTATTGATTGGATTCTGTAATACTATTCTTATTTATATTTTATATTGACCATCTATAATAAGTCCACACACCAAATTTGTCAATCTTATACTTCAACACATCGAAAACATATTTTTCAAAAAACATTACATCACTCATTTTCTTGGACAGTTATAATATAAATGATAGATATAGTTTCTCATATCTCATATATTTCCTCTTTGAATGAAAAAATATTTAGTATAGTAAGAACATATGTTCAAATAAACTATTATTCCTCATTACAAAATATATATTCAAAGATCATGTGAACAAATTTATCATAAAAACAACCTTTATTATCAATCTTCATTGTCATTTATTGAAAATAATTTATTATATGAAAAATTATCCTTAAGAACTTTTCTTCCAATCAACACATGATATTTGAATTAGTATTCCTTATTTTTCCATTATACCCCACAAATATTATAGGAATTCGCCTTTAAACTATAGGAAAAGCTACTTGAACTCCAATGTTTCTATAAAATGAAGACTTATAGCATTACAATCATGGGGTGGTATCATCTTTTACAGTGTGAGACATATATATATTTTTTCTACATCATACACTATGGAATTAGTCTTGTCCCCATGACTTTACTATTTAAAATATTATCGATCGAATATTTATTAGTATTTATCATGGAATATCCTCACAACATTTTACCCTTCATGAAATGAATCCATTCTGATTTTCAATAATCTTCATTAATTATTCTCTCAATAGTCCTGTTATATAATCTAGAATTATTGTACTAAACATGATATTACATCATTAAAGAATAGCATAACATCATAATATTTGAATTTATTATTAAAATATATACTTCTTTAAATCCAACATTCAAGACCCTTTCTAAATTATATATAACCTCATAAATTTCTCTATGTTATCATCTTATTGGATATCTAGAAATGTCACTTGCATTGAAAGAATTTTCTAAATTACATCATCATTTACAAATGAATTTTATTATATGAAACTACAAAATGAATCTTATATTTTCATCAGATAAGATTTATTCTCATTAGTTAATGTTTTTAAATTAATCTTATATATAAGAAATTACATTAGAAATTAATTTATTTTTCTTCAAATGAGTCTTACATGAATTATTTGTAGGACCATTATGAACACTCATTCCTTTTCCAATTCATTGATTCATCTCACATAATTATTTTTAACAAAAAAAACCTTTTATATTTTTCTACTAATATATGTTTTCGCACTATAAAAAAACTAATTAATCTTTAAAAATTCCTTAACATTACATATAAATTTCCACATAAGAAACCCATGTTTCCACATATTGTGTATTAGTTTTCTTCATGAAATTCCACCCCAGTATGTAAAATGAACTCTATGATCCTACCTCATGGTGACTATTTGAGTCACCACACAATAAATAAGAACCACAATGCCCCATTGTAGAGAATAAAAAAAGTGACACAAAAAACTCAAACCAATGAATAACTTACAACCTTTGATGTGTGATACCCATTATTGCAATAATCATGAAAAATGAAAATGAGATGATCACGTTAAGAAACAAGGAAGTCATTAGCCAACCAGAGGGAGAAGAGGAGGGGGGGGATATGTATGATAGAGCCCATCCAAGGTGTTGAATGAGAGTGTGGGGATCTTCATGTAATTAATTTAATGTATTGAGAAATTGAATCATACAGTTTAAGACATTTATCAATTTCCCATCCATAAAAATTAATTTTATAATTCTAAGTGAGCCCAAAACTTATTAAAAAATGTAAAATTGGTTATAACTCTAAAAAATTAATATAATTCATCATTATTCGTCACCATTGTAATTCCAAATCAATATTCCATGGTGTCTTCGATTGCATCACCTTAATCATAGTAATTCATATTACATTAATCCAGTATATATTAGAAAAGAAACTAAAATTGTGCATGTTATTACCTAGGATGGATATTCATTACTACATTTCAAATATTATTCACATTTATATGAAATTTATCAATATGAATACTCAATAGAACCCTTCTTAGAAAGTTTTATCAAATAAATCTATGAATACAATAGTCTAGTATTCTAATTCTGAATCTATAAATGTAGAGAATAATTTTATAATCACCTTAAAAATTATTTTCAGAATGAACCTTTATCAGGAAACATTATTGTTGGCTAAAATTCATATATTCTAAGTCTCTTAAATATATATTTGTATGAACCTCCAAACAAAATATTAATTCCTTGTTACATTTTAATATTAATATTGAAAACTCCTCACATACTTATTTTTCATCATAAAAAATTAAAACAACTTTCTTATTATATATTTATTCAAGGAATAAAATTCATCCTTTTAGTAATTTTTTTTAAACCTGAATCAACCATGAGGGAACATCCAACTTTAGGAAACATGGATATCTATTTTTTTCAACTAACTATAAGTAGGAAACAAACATGGTAACCTCAATATTATTATCATCATAATGATGGAGAACTCAACAATACATATAGGATTTAATCCTTAATACATATTGGCATCATGAGTCTATATTGTTCATTGATAACAAATATAAAAAATGAAGTTGGTTCAATAATAGTTTTGGTAGAAACCTAAATATTTTCTTTGACATGATACTCTCTAATATCTTTGGATCTATAACTAATATGTTAGAATATCAATTTTTCTTAAAAAAATATATCTAATTACAATATTTTCATAGTGATCAGATACAAGATGGAAGTCCCAGTAGATCCTGAATCCACACTAATTATAGGCGGGGGTGAATCAATTTGGATTGGTTTTACCTAATTAGATATACTAGAATAAACTAATTTTTAATATTTAATCATCTATACTAGTTCTGATGAATGCATCCATTCAATGAAACACCTCACAACACAACACATATAAAATGTTAAATAAAAGTATACAAAATAGAATGATATTTACACATTTTCACCCCAACATGGGTGTAAAAATATTTAATATATTTAGTTAAACTAAAAAAATAGAAATTAAAAAATAAAAAAATTAAATACTATATGGAAGGTATCATAATTGACCTTTAAAATTGGGTCCCAACTATTATATGTTTTCTAACTTGTTCATTTTTGGGGATTTATCTAGTTTACAATGTTGGTTTCAACCTTCTTCAAGAATTATACATTATATTTACTATAGGATGTTACAATATCAATGGAATAATATTCTTCCACAAAAAAGAACATGGAAAACCAGTTTACATTCAAAAAATAGTATATCATTAGTCTTTCTCACCTCCATAATGATCATCACCTAGATATAACCTGATATTCCATGTTATCTTCTTCCTATTCAACTATGTGACTAAAAATAATTAGATATAATTTAAGATACCATTGATGATGATGATAATCTATAGAAATGATTTTATATATGTCCTTATTCTCACTTCTAAATGTTCCTCATTTTTTAATATATTCTTTAACAATATCATATAATGGACAGACTCTCTATTTTACTCTACCTCATTTTCATCAACATGAATTTTCTTTATATTATCAGGAATTATCTTGTAGAAAATATTCTATAATTCAAATATAAAAACTCCACCTTTTTCTACTAGTCATATATTATTTTGAAAACTCTAAAACAAGGATCCTTTAAGATATGGTTATATATATTACCATTCAAGGGTCTTATCATATCTCTAAATCTCATATTCCCACATATCAGTCAATTTTTAGAAATATAATATTGAAATAATATATCATTCATTTTTCTAAATGGATTAAAAAGAATCATAATTGAAGTTTCAAAAATATCACGCAAATAACTTCTCAAATATTCTCATTTAATTAACCTCAAATCATTAATTCCTCATTTATTCGAATATCCATGAATACTGCTTCTTTTTTTTTCTATATATTCATAATCACATTAAAAAATAAAATAGCGGTGTGGGGGTTCTTCTCATAGAATAATGTTCTTAAAATTTATCACCATAATCCTTGATTGAATCAAAACTTAACACTTGACATCATGATAATTATTAATTGACTAATAAAAAAACATAGTCACATTTAATATTACATATTCCTTTAGAAAATAAGTTTATTATACATAACCATAAAACAGATCTTATTTATCAGTTGAAATAATTAGTATACTCAAATATACACATAGACATAATCTATATGTTAAAACATTATTATTAAAATTTCATTGGAAAATCATAATTTACTCTTAAGTACCAAGAACATAATATTTCCTAAGATGGGAAACCTCATAGTTAATATTATATACAACCATATTACTCTTACATATGCTTCAATAAAAACTTACTATCACCTACACAATATAGAATAATATTTCATGAGAGAAAGATATTATTATATATCCCAGTGTAAACCTCATGTAATTATTATATACCACATTACATTTCCAATCCTACTATTGTGGGATCATATATATTTCATGGGGTATATTAGGCATCCCTAAATTAATATTATGTTTCTTCAATTAGATGTTATATATTATAAGTTAAAACACTCTAATAATTTAAAAATTCATTCATATATTATCATAACCATGAATTTTTCATATTTCATATATTCTATATAATATTAATACCAATTATAGTGCTTTAAAAAATTATCTTGGATATTTTCTTTTATATTTCCACAGATAATGTATTGAAAACTCATGTAAAATTTATATAAATTTCAGTAACAAAATTTCATCAAAATTTAGTTTCTAAATAAAGTCATCAAAAATATGAAATGATTCCAAGTGGTCATCAGACTTCTATAAAACTACTCATCAAAATTAAAAAAGGTACTATATAATATACTGAATCATTTTGAGTAATTCAATGAATTTTACATTCTACAACAAATCTATGTGATACTCATAATTTATCCTAAAGTGAAGTTCATTAATTATTCATTAATATAATACCTATAATTTAGATCTAGCTTCAATACTCCACTATGTACCTATTTATGCTCTATAATAGCAAACTTCATGCCTTAATTAAGAATATGTAGTCAAAAATGTTTTAAAAAACCTAAAATAATTGAATCATCATTTTTTATTCCATATAATGTCAACTCCACAATCAACATATTTAACCTACTTCCAAAAATATTTATATCACATCACTTGGAGGAGTATAAGTCTTCATTTTATTCTCCAAGCATCATGATGGTAGTCACTCAGTCTTATGATATAAATATTTTTTACCAAAACATGAATCGATATAAATCAATATATATAATGGATGAAAAAAAACACATATGATATTTAAGAACTACAAGATGTAACTCAGTTGGTAGTCTAATGGTGTTTTCAATAAACATACCCATTTCATTAACTCTTCTATCTAAACACATCATATATAGACATTGCTCACATTGATAAAAAAATGAAACAATCTTCATCAAAATCTAGTGGGAATATCTATTGGAATATTTTGAACAACATTGTGGAGTTCCCATGCTTTTTATATAATGATATCTTCCTCATGGATTCAAGTTCTTCCATGGGATGATTTGGAAATTCCATAAAAATACCTCAAATATTGATGGAGAAACCATGAATCTTATATGAGAAATATTTTATTTTTTTTTTCAATTTAATAATGTTCCTTAAATGATAAATATAGATAAAAAATTTCTTAAAAATTTCCTTGTTCATACACTATTCAAACTTGTATCTTATGTAGCCCCAATATACACATTGGAGTATGTGTTTTTGTAATTTAAAACTGATGATGCTAACATCTCATCTGACTTTTGAGCAAATATACCATTACTATTGATTAGATTATCTTGGTGAAACCCCAATAAATTTTCTATACAATCACTAACTCATGCAGAGTTCTTCTTCTTTTCAGATATAATAACAATAATGGAAGAATTGTTTCACTAATAATTGGAAAAAATTTAAAAATTTATAATAATATTTAAAATTATTTATTGAAAAAATATTTATTTTTAGAAATATTTAATGTATATTAATTACTCATTTCTATTTTATTACATAAGAAAATTTAAATCTTTTACAATATAATTAATTAATAATGTTATTAAAAATTAATTATGTTATTACTTATAAATTATATTATTTTTTATTATCAATTAAATTATGTACCACTATTGGCGGTGGGGTTTTTTTGGTGGCGGGGGGGGGGGGGGGGGGAGATCATGTGGTCATGTAAATGGGAAAATGTGTTTATTTTAGATTTCTATCTTTGTGATTTGTTTTGGGATAAAAGATGCAATATAACTCAAATTACTTAAGTAATAATAATAAATATTATTGTTATTATTAAAATTATATAATAAATTATATAATCAAAATTGAACCAATTACATGCAAATTTATCGTTTTTTATCTATTAATACACATTCAATACAAAAAATTACATTTGGTTTTGGAAACATTCTAGGCATAACACTCTCATGGGTACACTAAACTGCCAATCTCTCATAGTCAGGTCAGGGTCTTCTAGTTTATTGAAATCATTTTAGAAGCCTTGGATAGATCCTTCGTGATTTGTTCTCATATGAAGAACTACATAAACCAAGATGTCGTTTGAATAAAACCTTATGTATGTCGGTATGGACCACTACTCAATATTAAGCTACTATAAGAAAGGTATGTACATAGATCATTATATTTTCCAACAAAGTTTCTACACTATTTTATGAGAGGTTTTATTCAATATATTTTTGATCAGGGATTTGAATGGTGTGTCTATGCAAGATCTCCTACATAGATATTATTGTTATGACGATTCACCACAATTTATAAATTTATTTTGTACGGCCTTTATGGAAGACTTCTATATCATTTGGTGGAATATAAATCTCTCAACGTTTGAGCCACATTATTTTAATATAAAACATTCCCTTACTAGAATTATCTCTATAGTAAAGAATAAAAAATTATTTTTTAAATGGTTGATAAGTATGTTGATAAAATATATATCAGTCTTTAATTAGTTTAAAGTCATTGGAAATTTCTTATTATATGCTAGTTATATTCTTGTTATCTAGAAACCCCCATGTATTGGTTGAATTAAAATAAACACCAATGTTTCTATGAATGGAAACATAATAATGACATGATATGGACAGGTCTTCAAAGATCATAAAGGTGGATCTATGGCATGCTTCCAAAATTATTTCATATCAGTTTGGTATATAATGATGAAATAGAAAGAGTTTTAATGGTGACTCAAATTGTGAGACTCAACAATCAGGGAATTATTTTAAATAAATAATTGTAATATTTCAGGTTATACTGAAAATAGATTAGCTTTGTCATGTCACACACTATTTTGAATGGCAGTAAAACTGTGTAAATCATAGGTAATATAGGTATGGGTTTAGAAGGATACTATTTATATTATGTATAATGATAATGGAAATAGAGGTGTATTTTTTTCATGACATTTATAAAGCTCATTATTTATTTTTTTATAATGTTTTTCTGGTCCTTGGGGATTTCTCTAAGGTGTGAATTTTGTAATTAAATTTTAATTATATGAATTTTTTTTATTATATAATTAAATAAGTATTATAATATTTTTACTATTATTTATGCTAAATCATTATTTATTAATTATATTATTAATCATGTAATATTAATAATAATATATAATTAATATAATAGAAAAAAATTGTAGATGAACCCTTATTGAAAATACGGGATGATTGGTTAAATCCTTTATAAAAGAACCTTATTATGGTTTGGATTTGTATTTTATTGTTACTCTATTGAAAGCAATTCTGAATAAAATTTAAAAAATACCGATTATATATAAAAAGAAAAAAATATGACATTTTGTTCAATGAAAAGTATGAGATTTATTTGTTTATTTTATTGGATCATGGTTTACAGTAAAAATGTTAAAATATTTCAGTATTTTGAGACAAATTAGACTACTTATATTTCCCTAAAACCAAAAATAAATAAAAAAATATACACACCCATTACGGTATTTCTCTTGGTGGGAGGTAGTCTTATCTTCTTTGTATGGAGTGTTATATAATGAAATTAAAGTAGACATAAATATGTAATTTACTTGTCAATATTTTTATTCCAATACCCTATTTATGATACCTTACAGACCAAGCACATCTTTTATGGTTGGTTAATCAGAATTAATGGAACATGGCATGAGGTTTGTATACATAAATAGACACGAATGGTATGTATGGGGATATAGACTGTATTTGTTTTTGGTTTTTTAGATAGAAAAATCTTATTTGGGTCTCAAATGTGGAATAAACTATATGCCATGGTTTGAATTGATGTCATGACTCATACAACCATACTCTATGTATGATACCCTAAAAATCATTTGTATCATTTATATTAGATTAAAAAACATTTATGGATTACCCTATTACGTTTTCATAGATAAAAAACTAAATTTTATTAGTGGGTATAAAGAAGGGAGTTTTTCCATGTAGATGAAAAAATATAGTTTGGTATCATATATATATATATATATATAGAATATGCATTGGTTTGAATTGATGTTTACACATATACAACAATGGTTTTAAAATTTTCAAAAAATATATTTGTTATTTATTCATTTTAAAAAAATTTATTTTATCACTCATAGTTTATAGTATAATATTGTGATTAACGTGGGTTTATAATCATGTCCCTGAATAAAAATTAATTAAATAAGATTATTAATGATGTTAATTGGATGAATTTGAATGGTAAGAGAATTGATTATAATTTAGGTGACCGAATTGAACCATTCTACAATCATTATGGGAAGAATTATCATTAATCTAAAGATAAATATTCCTATAAAGGATCCATTATCAATTAGGAACATATTGTTTCTAAAGATAGTGGAGTGTGGGTTAGTTTTTTATTTTTTAAATCTCACTAGTATTTTAAAAATAAACACTCCTCAAGTCCCAAAAATAATGATGATGAAATAGAGAATGAGAACATAGTTGAGGTTGTTTTCACTAATTATTAATCAATTAAATATACCCAAGAAATTAAAATTGTAATAAGAAAACCAAAGACCTATTCAGTGATAAAAATATAATAACCATCTTCTAAAAGTTTAAGGATACTACACTTGTAAAATAAAAAAAAAATCAAGAACATTCATGGATTACTCGATCCAATAAAAAACAATTATTACAAGATTTTATATAGTGAGATTTATATTTAATCAGAAGATATATCATAAGTAAGAAACTAAAAAATTTAAGGAGGAACATCATATTCATATTACTATATGATAGGATTACTTGAATGGATTAAAGAAGAAGGTTAGGCCACCTTTAAATAATAGGAGGATAGTTTGATCAATATTCAGGATTATGTAAAAAATAATAAATCCCTTGATTTTTAAAATTAATTTTGAATTAGGAACTAAAAAAATTAATTTATAAAGACGTAAAATACACTTGATTTATATAGTATTTTATTTTTTTACAACATTGATGATGGTGGAATTTAGAAATAATATATTGGTGATATTCTATTAATCATGTACCTTTTATGGTTTTTTTTATTTTTTATAAGTAGAAGTCGAGAAATATAACATGTTTATAAAATATTTAACGTCCCCAACAAGAGTATAGTTGAGTCATAAACTGTATGAAAAATAGATATTTTGTTAAAATGATGGATATTGTAACCAAATGATTGTTATGTTGTGATAACATATTTATAGTCAAATGGTTAGAAAAATGTTAAAATTGTGGTTAATGATAGTTTCTAAATTTTCCTCTACTCTGATGTGTGGGGAATATGTTATAAAATGTATGAAGAGTTGGAAGTACCAAACTACATTCATAATATTGTATTCAATTGTTGGTTCTTCAATATTTTGGTTTTATTGTGTATTTTTGAAAGAGTTTCTATTATTTTATAAATGTATCTTTATGGATGAAAATGACTAATGACTTATTGGTTTGATGATTTGCGAAAATTAAATGGGTATCATATTGTTAAATAACATAATTTTAGATGTGGGTTATATTAATACTTACATGAATTAACATGTATTAGGTGTATTTCACTTGATTATTCTCAATTATGATATGTGGTTGTGATGGTTTATAATATATTTTTTATGCCCACAAAATATCTTACGAAAGGTGATGATGGAATACTAGGATTTTGGATAATAAATAAAAGTATGTGGGTGGTAATATGATATAATTTTAGTTGGAGGATCATTATAGGTTGATTGTATATTTGAAAATTAAATCATAATTATAGAATAATCAACATGTTATTTGATATGGGTGAATAACTATGGTTTTTTATGAATATTGATTTATATTTTTATCATATTTTTCAAGAAAACGTGTTGTATATTCTTTTCCCTTCGCTGAAATGAGCTGTGTGTATGTATTTTTCTTGGAATAATTCATGTAGGTCATGTTTTCTAACCCATAGCCCATGGAATTATTAATGGTTTTTATTAATAATATATATTCAATGCTATAACTAATTTGTTAGTACTTTTGTAATAAATCTATTAGGTTGGGGGTTTGACCCAAAAAGTTTCATCTACTGAGGGAATTTGTCTTAAAATGTGAACTCAAGTAATGATATAAGAAAAAAACATAGCGTAAAAGGTTTTTTTGGTTTTGTTTTTTATGTTTATGAATCAATATTGTTCTAATTTTGAGATGGATTAAGGGTTTTGTGGTTATTAGAGTAGAAGGGAAGGGAGTGAAAGGGTAGACCTAGCTAGAATTTTCAAGTAGGTACTACAGAGTACATGATGTGGGGTACCGAGTACATAGTGGATGTGTAATTGGGGCGTAACATCAAGAGTAACATAGAGTTCTCAGTGGTGGTTGATTGAGTAACATGTATCTGGAAATATTTTGACTTAAAGTATAAAATTTTATCATTTCATGGTCATTATAGTTAGACTTTAATTCATGATTACAAATGTTTTGGTTTATTTTTGAAGATATTTGGTGGCCTTAATATTTCTATATCCAAATTAAACATAACTAAATGATTTTTTCCTTTGATTTATGTCAGATTTGAAATATATATATTTTAATATATCCATTTTAGTATGTTATTTAGTACCTATAGCTTTTGTTTTTGAATATAATTGGGTTTTTCTTCTATCGTATTATAATTTCCTTTTTTAGTTCATTTTGAAATTTTAATTTCATAATTTTTTTTCATTTGGAGTTATGGGTTTAATACTTATACATACTTTTCTTATTGTGAGAGGTATGTAGGAGAACTCTTGATTTTATTGGTGGTTTTATCATGTGATTATATATTGTTTTTGTACAGATCAAGTAATCCAATGATTCAAGTGAGTTTACATGTATGCGAAATTAGTTTTAATATTATTTAATAATTTCTATTTTTGTTATGTTTTTTAATTTTATAAAATTGATTTAATACAAAAAATAAGTAAATACATGTGAAAAAGTGATGTCTTATAGATATAAAAAGTTTTAGAAATTTTTAAATTGAATTAATTAATAAAAGAATATTTAATGCTGATAAAACATGGAATTATGTTTTTGTTCACATGGTCAAATATATGTTTTATGTGTGTATTATATATATATGAATTATTTTTGGGATTATGTAAATTTATGTGAATTTTTTGGATGAGGAGTATATTGGTAAAAAACATGAATAAAATAAGATAAATTCCTTAAATTAAATAAATTAATTGACTATCTATTTTTATGTTTTTTATTTTTGAAATCGTATGGAATAAAGTGGTTTGTGAAATATGGGAATCACTTAAAACTGTTATAATGGTGCTATATAAAGGGGAAATAGTCACATAACAATTCTTTATTTAGTAATTGGTTAATGTGACTAAAATAATATTTTTTGGGTAAATTTCTTGTTGGATTTAATGTGTTTTTGGTTAAAAGTATGTTTTGCAATTAATGGTTATTGCTTATTTTTTTTGTAATGTGTTTGAGTTAATTTGGTGGAATAATTTCGTGTTATATTAGATGTGTTGTACCACACTGGCCTAGGTCACCCTACCAAAGAATGTTGGATAATCTACTAGAGGACATAATTCATATTCATGATGATAACATCTTGAAGAAATGTACATAAACTTCAAGTTAGATAAACTTGGTAATGAATTTACCCAATGAATCTTAAAATAAATATAAAAACCACATAGATTATTGGAATGAACATTCCTTATATTGAGATCTCAATAAAAAAATAATCAACCTTGAAAACATGAAACAATAAAATATGAAACTGATTTAATTATGTAATGAATAATAGTATCAATATATGTAAAAAAATAACTCAAACCTTTTAGTACATACTTATAATGTACATCATCCCAAATATAGATGAAAAATACAACCTGTGAGAAATATAGAGATATTTAGAAATACATATATTTCCAAAATACTTCACCATGACATATTAAAAATAAAATAAAACAAACCATTTACTTCAATTATGAAATGTGAATAATTATTTCTACCTCTTCCATGCTTGAACCAACATCTTGGTTATTCCCATGATAAAATAACCAGCTAATACTTGTATATGTGTATTATAGTGATACTACACACACACAAATGTGTATATTGCATGTGAGATGAACAAGCACAATTGGATTCCAAAAATAACTATTTATAATTACATGTGAAAATAGTTATATGGAAATATTTCTAAAATAAAATATATCAAATTATCATATTCATTTTTGTTTTAGAAAACCAATAACAATAGAGGAGTTTTAGTCATGTTCACTTTGCAAAACAATAACCATTACATTATCTTATATCAATGGATTTTATTAGGGGTATAAGAAACCACTAAGGATATATCGGATGAAATAAAAACAATGAATTCGTATGAAATTATTTTCATTTTGAAAACTACCATATCTATATTTCTTATATAAATTCAATGTTTGGTATTTTGAAAATGAAACACCAATTTTATATTGAATGTATTGGTAATTTAATAATTTTTAAAAAATGATAAAACCAATATTTATTATTCAGAAATTCATATACTATAAAACATATGTATTTTTAATATAAAAGAGAATTATCATAATTATAAACTAACAGATTTTTTTTAAATATTTTATAATTTAATAGTCGAGTACACATAAAGGGGAAAAGACATGTAAAAATTTTTTTTAGTAAAATAAAATGAATAATATAAGAAAATTATTTAAATCACAATTATAATGGAAAAATATAAAAAAATTATATGATGAGTATAATAGTAAAATAGTCATGCCACTAAGGGGGTTCTCTTGCAAATAATTGAAATGGAAATCATTATATGGTTATTAGATGATCCAATTTTTTCTTACATTTAGTTGGATATGAAAATATATCTATATTGTAACTAATGTCCAATATAGAGAAATAAATATATAATAAGTATACTAGCTTATTAGTAATCTAATCTAGTTTAAGAATTGTCACATAAATTCTGATGTATTTTGCCTTGGTTTTTAATGAAATATCAAATAGAGGTAAGTAATGAAGTCAATTTAAAGGTATCATAGAATTATATAATGATAAAAAAATCTCATGAATCACCTTTAAAGTATCATCAAAAAAATATCCTCTTAAAAATTACATAATATGTTTATGAATTATCTAATCCACATGAAATTACATTTCATATCATAAAAAA
The DNA here is from genome assembly GCA_963277665.1 of Viscum album. Classification (NCBI taxonomy): domain Eukaryota; kingdom Viridiplantae; phylum Streptophyta; class Magnoliopsida; order Santalales; family Viscaceae; genus Viscum; species Viscum album. The sequence goes on from OY728165.1 coordinate 1,933,967,055, forward strand.
TCGATAACTAAGAGGGATATCTTCAATGTTATAAAATAATGGAAAATAAAATTATTAAATATTCTAAAATGGTCTTTGGATTTGAAAAAAAGTAATAAAATATATCTATAAACTTAATATAAATGAAAAGACATCCTAAAAGAAGATATATACTTTAGAAAATTATAAGACAATATAAAAACCATCTATTTTAAAATCAACTAAAACATATTATAATAATATAACCATTACCAAGAAATCATTTACTAATTGAAAATACATGAAAAAATAATTTACATAAATTATATAATATATAAAACAATTAAATTTGGAAAACAGTTGAATTTTTTTATAAAAAAACTCTAGTAATTTTTATAAACACTTATATTACTTAGCTATATATAAGAATTATTTCCATATATTGAATATAGAAAACATTATTATATAAAATAATATTTATGAAAAAAATGAAAAAACATTGTTAGAAAATTTTGGAGACTTTATAATGACATTATTTCAATTTAAGAAAATTTAAAATATAAATTAAAACATAGTTTATTAATCAAGAGGAATCATAAAGTTTCACCTTCTATAAAATACTGAATACATTGAAAGGTGTTGTCATTCCACTAAATTTGGAGGTAATGAAACCATAGAGAACAAAATTAAACAAAAACATAAATAAGAATCAAGTAAAAATCATGTAATAGAAAACATAAAACTTATATAACTATATAAGAGAAAAAATAAGTGTTTAGAAAGGAGGATAACATATAATAAGGTGAATTAGAGTAGCTTAAATTGAAGAATCATCCTCAAATAAAGATGAATACATTATAAAAATAAATAATATGGGGATGATAGGGAGGAGATGAATACATTGGGGTGAAAAAATGAAATGGGGTAAAAATAATTATAGCCCCTTATTTAAATTATTTTATGAAAGTAAATAATTCTGAATTTTTAAACAAGCTATATGGTTTAGTGGCATTATTTGGATAACCATTCACAGTCCACAATAACCTAATAATTTAACCTAGATAGATTAGATACATGGTTAGTCTATTTATAATCCAAATATATTGAAGCTTTGTGAAACTAAAATTAAACAAAAAAACTATGTTTTGAGATGTACACATCCACAAAATAATTATACACATGCTAATGGAAGTGTATTTTCACTATTAATGGGTTTTTCACATTGTTTTGTAATCATTCATGAACCATACATATGGGATTTTCCATTAAAAAACATAAAATTTCATCCCAAAACCTTAAATAATGTTATTAAATAGATAAAAATATATTATATAAATTACTGAAAAAAATATCTAGGGATATCACAATTCATCTCACCATGTCACTTTGTTCCCATAGAAAAATATAAAATGTGATGGATTAGAACATGAACCTCACAACTCAACTTTTTGATGAAATATATAATCTCAAACATTTTAAATAATAAAGGTAAACATGCATTATAGACAATATTTTGGATAAAGATATGATATTTTGATGATTTTTATGTCCAAACCAATGTATAAACCATTGTAACCCCATTACATTCTTCAGTAAGGGTTGGTAGGGGAATGGAATTCCCACCTAAATATTAATTACTAAAAAATAATTTGATTAAAAAAATGGAGTAACCAAAAATTAATGTATTATCCCAAGGATAGAATACCATTCATTGGTGGTCTTCTCAAAATTTTGGGATTATAGTTCTGGATTCAATGACTCACGATTCCCAAGTCAAATAAAAGGGATGAAATAAAATTTTATAAAAATTCAAAATATCACAGAAAAAATGTAGGATCGGTTAATGTAAACATCATATATATATTCCATCAATTATTATTTAATACTAGTACCTTGATGAGACTACCAAGAATATGAAATTTATGGAATAATATCACAAAAAATTATTATTAATGAACATAAATACATACCATGTGATGACACCATTTGAGAAAAAAATTTATTAAAAGAAAATATGTCTCTAAATTAAAAAAGTGTATGAATGAGAAATTTAGAAAAAAAGTCACACTAACTTAGATCCAAGATCATAAAAAATTCGATATAGGACCACTGGATATTAACTAGCCAAACAAAACCATGGATATTCATGAAAGAATCATGACACTAGGTATTTCTGTTTCTGAAATTCCAATAATTAATGTTAACTTGTGATTTATTCAAAGTAGATAATAAAGATTGAATTTGAGGTAGAAATATTATTCTCTTTCCACTCACCAAACAATATTTTAACTACTCTCATGGATAAATATATGAATAGTATTTACTACTCCATGTTATATAGGGAATTGTATTTTTTTCAAATAAAATATACACAATTTTTACTATACTAAGATTTGTATTGATTACTACTTTATGTGAGACTAGTTGTAATGACCCGACCCAAGATACATAGAGTTGGTGAATTGTTACATAACATTGGCATGATCACAATAGATCATGTCTCAAAAGACATATTAGTTTAATATCCTTGGATGTAATATATATGTACATAAGTTTTACATTAAATTATAAAATGAAAAAAACAACAATGTGTCTCCATTGAACACTCTCATATCACATAGCCTATTCCTGTAGGTCATTCATAATATAATTCTTCCCATCATAGAAAAAATAAAACATAAAAAAGGGATGAGATCAGATGCTCAGTAAGGATAAAAATATAGAGGAAACTATCATAAATAATAATAAACAGTTAAGGAAGTGTATAATACTGAAACCTAATACTTTTAAACATAAACATCAGCATAATATGATAAATATAAATAAAATAATTCCATTTACTTATTCACATGGATATTCTACTAGTCGAATAATCTCATGTAATATCAATGGATAATTTCATAATGATGTAATGTATAATTCCACACATCATAACCACATAGTCAAGGCCTCATTCCAAGACCACAAATAAAACTTTTTCAAGGCCTTGTGCCAAGAAAATTGTTTTTTTCATGAGACCTATCAATGCATCAAGGAGATATAGAGGGCTCCACCCTTAAATTTTTAATTCCAATGCATTCCTCATATGAAAAGGTTTGAAACATAATCTAAAAACTCGTATTACAACTAGCATATGGAATTTCAATATTTTAACCACAAACCATGAATGGTATAAAAATTGCGCATTTGTAGTCAAACATAACTCATTCAATACAATATGGAAGATTTTATTATAAAAAATTATCCTAAATCAATAATAATGAAGGATATTGAAATAGATGAAAATAATCAGAAAAACTATTTGAGAGAAATATCCCATTTCTCTTCAAAACATTTAAAAGTATCACTATTTATCAATAATATTTTAAAAATAGTTTTTTGGATCAATGTGTTCCATACCACATTGAAACTTAAAAAAAAAATAATTTTAAAACATTCATGTTCATATGAATAATTCTTTAAAAACATTTTTAAAACATGGGCATTAATGAGAATGATTTAGAAGAATAAATCATTAAAAAATTTAAAATGATATTTTAGTTAGAGTTACTAACTAAATGAGATATGCTTGAATACAAATAATTGAGGTAATAAAAACCTTATAATATCAAAATAATAAAGGTATTCATGATATTCTATGTCAAAGTACAGTATATACACCATATAAAAGTGAATTGGAACATAAAAATAAAGACGTATCAAGGGAATGTAAATTGAGATGAAATCCCATATAAAGACTGTATCCTTATGTTAAATATAAATCAATGACAAAATTATGTGTGAAAAATATAAATACACTCAAAATGATTGGATATTTAGTGTAAATCAATTAGAGTAAATTCAAACATATTCTTGTTAAACAATACCAATGACTTGGATGTTTAACTCAATGAATGGAAATTGAGTTAAGATTACACTTATTAAGTTCATATTGATGACTTGAGAATTTATCAATGGAGTGATTATGTGCATCAAAAGTATATCCATAAAATTGGAAGTGGAAATTACTACATAAGTAAATGAATTGTGATTTCACACATAATAATGGATTAGAAAAATTAATTAAGTTAGCGAAAAACCCAATGAGTGGATATCAAAATTAGGAAGTCCATTGTTGATTTGGTAACTTACGAAACATAAAACCCATGAAAGAAGGATCATAAAATGAAGATTTAAATACCCATAAATTAATATATATTACTCAAAAATACAATAATGGGTGGTACATAAACCACAAAAAAGAAAACAGTGGAAAATATTGCATGAATCTCATGGAAATAAAAGTGAGATAAAAACCCCTTACCTTATACTTTTCCTTGATCGAGGGTACGTTAACCTCCTCTTTTTCCGGTGCTTCCTTTTGATTTGATAAAATGGTCTTCTTAGGATGTATTTAAGATCAATGGAAGTCCTATAATATGAATTTAAGGTAGTTTGGAAGATATTTGTAATAGGGTAGGCTGATCCAAATGGCTTTGGAGGTTTGAAATTAAGAGAAGGGGAAATGCCCTTTTATAAGAGAGGTGAGGGTCACTTTAGGAAAATATTGTAATATTATTTTATTATTTAATAATTTTGTGTTTATAATGGTTCCAAATGGATTTATTTCTAGGATAAAGTGGGTATGGGTCTAAATAACTCCTACTAATAGGTTTTATAAAAGCTTAGATCACCATATTAACCTTATATTTTAGATTTAACTCTTAGTTAAATAGATTAAGTTTTACCACGTCTTTTTGTATTCTCACACTATATGGTTAATAAAATTACTATAAACTGCTAAAAAATATCAAGTGGTTCATTAATGATTTATCTATCATTATATAAGTTCTTTGGACAAAAATTAGATTCTTATGAAGATTATATCATTTAATAATATAATATTTGTTTTAAAAACACATTTATTTCAATTTTGACACTATTTAGTATTTTTTGGAAAGTCATAACAACATGATCAATTTGAAGTAATTTCATTGAATCAACCCTAACATGTCATATTAATCTTGAAAATTTGTTTAATGCATCAAAAGTATCAATTTATATTTATTTTTATATTTAAAATATCAATTATTACAGTGTTTCATTAATAAGGTAACTAACATACCATCATTGTGTCATAAATAAATTTATTTATTTAAAGTCTAAAAATTATAAATAAAATATCATGATGTCAGAAATCATTTTATATTTCTAATTAATTTTTATAGTCGAATTTATCTTATGTAAAACCTTATATTAAAAATGTTTTAGTAATGAAAATTTGAATTTAACGCTTTTACCTCTTCTTTAAATAAAATAATAATAAATGTATTAATATAATCCAAGTGGACCAAATAAGATAATTTTTTATTCCTATGGATTATTTTGGTCAAAATAACCTTATCCAATAGAATTAGGAATGTGTTAGGTTATTATAATATCATTTTTACATTTAATTACCCAATTTATTTTTCGTTGTGGTGAATAAAAGTCAAAAGTTACTCTTAACAAAAAGTTACATTTATATTATTTAACCAAATTTCAATTATTGATGTCAATCATGTCTCTAATATTTTTGAAATTCAATTCACAGAAGCGGTAAAATTACGTTTTAAGAAAATTTGCAAATGTGCCTAGAAGGTGGGTAAAAGACGATAAAAAGTTAAATAAAATTTTATATTATAATCTTATTATAAAATGACTCCAATTAATTACATTGAATTTATATAGATATTATGTATCTATTTTGACTTAAAATAAATCTAAATAAAATAAATAATTATTTAAATAAAAAGTTGGTTTTAAACAATAACGCAAATTTTTTCACTATTCATCAAAAATTGAACGTTTTCATAAAAATAGAAAATATTAACTCTAAGATACTTTTGATATTTAAAATTAAAAAATTATGTCTATTTAACCAAATTAGAAACATATAAGTTGTGTTAATAAATTTAAAATAATATTCTCGTTTGTCAAAATCAGAAAGCGGGTTTTTGAGAAGTAAAAACTGTCAATATATTGATATGTGTTTATGTCCAATTTAAATGTAAAATTACTTCCAATGACCAAAATTGGATTAAATGATAAAAATATAGTCTAATTATACCTCAAAACCATTCAAATGTACAATTTAACACTATAAATTATTTTCATTAAAATGTTGTTTTTAATTATAATTTACAATTTTTCACTATTCGTCAAAATATGAAAGTTATAAAAAATGCAATAAACGTTTGTCCAAAATAAATTTTTATTTCTCTATTCTAATTAAGATGTTTATTTCATCAAATTGAATATAAAAATGTGTCAAATATTGGATTAAAAAATGGATCTCTATTAAAAAGTGGTAAAATTGATTTTTTTAAAAAATACATCTTTTATTTTAAAAATTGAATTAGTTCTTATATTATCTATAAGAAACACATAATATGGTTTTTAAAATTATATGGAGTATATAAAATTAAAAATTCAGTTAATATTATTCATAACTGATTTTTGAACAACTAGTTTGGTACGTCGTGGTGCACTCGAACTCGGTGTTACGTGTAGTGCACGTTATTGAATTACTTTAAAGAAAATAACTAACTATGAAATAGTTGGGTGTTACATTATTTCATACTTTTGGAAATTGTGTCCTCACAATTTTAAAATTGGGCTTGGGAACATCGTTGAATGTCCCATTTTAAAAAAATAATTCAATAAAAATATCAATATAATAGAAAGAAAGAGAAGTTCAAAGGACACCTGAGATAACCCATACTAGGATTCCATGTTGGAAAACCTAGATATTGAAGATAAACTAAGTTTCAAGTTCTTATGGAGAGTGATAGAAAAAATCATTAGAAGATCATTAACAACAATAAAACCACAAACTTCTGATGGGTTAAACGGTCATTAGTTTCCCAGTAAAAAAAGTAAACGAACAAAATTTTTGTTGTATTAATTTCCATTTCATAAAGTTGAGGAATTTATTTATGAGATTGACTAAGAATATAATGAGATATACTTACTTTTTAAGTATAGTTTCATCCTTTAATAAATTTCTACCACTAAAACCTATTATATCCAAATGATGAGTATTCAAGATGACTTGGTCACACCAGAAGTGCTAGAATAAACATATAGAGAATCACATAATCCACGAATGATGAACTATATATTTCCCTTGTCTTTTGATATTAACCAAAACCAAATAGTCAGTACAAGATCAGATGATCTAAAAATAAATAATCCTTTATATAATGAAATACTAATCTTAATTTCCAAAATTTAGAAAACAATACCAAAAGTTCAATAAAGACTATTCAATAAAAAATTGTCCTTAAAATCCTCCAATATAATCAAAACTAAGATTGAAACCCAAAACTTCGAAGAATTTAATCACATAGTCTTTCATAATAAATATTAACATTTATATCCAAATAACATAAACTACTCTTAATGTATCATACCTAAGTGTAATTAACAAAATCACATATTCTCTATGATAGGTTAATCATTTCCATTAATAACATGAATCTCTATTAAAAAAATTGATTCTTACAAAATAAAAAAATCCAACATTACTATTCTAATGAAATTCCATAATATTCTATTTTAATTAGGCATATAGTTTTTCTAATAGAGCATACGTCTTCAAAAATAACATTCATCACTTAATCACATAATCATTTTCTTATACTAAGGATATAAATTTGATAAAACATACGATCCCAAAACAACCTATTATTGATCAATAAAATCATTTAACAAAAAATAATTAGTCATATTAACCTGGGACTTCACATAGTTCAGTGGTAGGTGATAAATCCAAATCACACTTTGGTTAGGGGTTTGATTCATGTAGCTTTGACTGATGCGACAGGTTGTCACATGGTCTGTGTGTTTTCCTTTTTCAAAAACTATATTTTATAACATTACTCAAGTGAGATAAATTCCTCAAAATAACCATAAAATAATTTAACCAAAAATTTTATCTCATTCCTCTTATTTTCATCCCAAAATTTAATAACTTGTAATTGCATCAAATTCAAAAATCATATAAAACCAAATGGTTATTTATAACTATATCCACAAGAGAAAATTTAATAATTTCTAAAATAGAATTTTAACATAATTAACTATATGGTTACACATACAAGATAATTGTCTTCCAAAGTAATCCCATCAACAAAGATCACTAATACTTTGAAACATTTAGCCATCCATTTATTTCCTCATAGGTTCTTCCTTCACCAATATGTTATCTTATAGAAGAGGGCGTTTACATGGGTAATGCCCAAGTCCCATGTATTTATGGAAAATGACTTTAAATGGATTCTTCGGATCATTTATATTTTCATCCATAATACTCTTCATTTTTCCTCAGCAATTATTTTCTTTAAGTCCTTTCCCACACATAAATCATTTCATTCTTCCATTGAGACAATTTATTCGGTGTCTCCTTCCACATTTTTTTTCATAATGGAAATTGAGCTTAATTTTTTATATGGTCTCCACTATTATAGATCTTATCATTCACTACCTTTCTCTTCTTTGTTGAGTTTATGAGTTGGTTAATATATATGTTGTTGATCATATTTTTGGAAAACTGATTCAGCATGAACATGTTATCCTTCATGCCTATCAACATTCCATTTAATTATTCATTTCCACCATTTTTCCCAACTTGTAATTCATGTTCAATGTTACTATAAATTCCTTGGAATCCATTTATTGACTAAAACCAGAAAGCATTGTGTGAGTAACAATAGTAATAAAATCATTTAGAGAATACCATGACACCTTATTTTCAATCTAAAACACCTTAGGATTAACCGTGGTTATTTATTCTCATATTATATTTAAATAAATCAAATCTTTTTCTAAATAAAATATGAATTATCCTAAGCATATACCCTAGGAATGTCATAACCAAATGTGCAGGAAGGCCCGTTTTCGTGTACACAGAAACCCTGGGTCAAGACTCAAACTCCTTGTCAGAGTTTTCACTCCTAGATACATCTGTTCCAGAGTTTCCTCTACCTGATCATATCCAGAAAGGGATGTATTTCTTGTAAAACCCACATTATATTAACATTACCAAATTTTTTGTATGTTCTTCTATACTAATCCTCAAAATATATATTAGGATAGTGGTTTCTAATCAGAGATTTTCTTAATCTAGCATTCAATGTTTGTATTAAACATCTTCTGATACCAACTTTAATGCCCGGACCCTATTTAACTAGAGTCGGTAAATTATTACATAACATTGGTATGATCACAATATATCAGGTTGTGAAAGGTTGAATAATTTAGTAGCCTTGTAAGTACAAGATACATAAATAATTTTTATATTACTTTATCAAATGAAAAACAACAACATTGTGTCTCCTTTGAACACTCTTATATCCCATAGACTATTCCCATAGGTCAGTCATAATATAATTCTTCACATTCCGGGAGAAATAAATCATAATAATGGGGTGAGATCAGACGCTCAGAAAGTATAACAATATAGCATAAACATTCATAAAAAATTATAAACATTTAAGGCAATGTATAATATTAAAACACAAGCCTTCTAAACATAAAAACTGACTTAATATGGAAAATATAAATAAAATTATGTCATTTACTTATTCACATGGATATTATACTAGTTTAATAATAACATGTAATATCAATAGCTAATTTTATAATGATGGAAGTCATAAAACAGGACATCAAAACCACATAGACAAGGCCTCATGCCAAGAATACATATAAAATTTTGTCAAGCCCTTGTGCCAAGACACTTTTTTGTCTCATTAGACCAACTGATGCATTGAGGTGATATAGAGGGCTCCACCTATTACTTACTATGTCTAATAAATTCCTCATTTGAAAATGTTGAAACATAACATAAACATTCATATTAAAACTAGTGATGTTGGGGTTTGGGTTAGTGGTAAGCACCCCTTAAATATTCATGAAAAACAGGGGTTCAAAACCCATTGGGAATTAGTACTGTAGCAGCACTGTTGCAGCAGTGGCACTGCAACAACGGTAGGTTACTGTAGCGGTGGCAGCGTACTGTAGTAGTGGCTGTTACTGTGCAGTACTGTAGCAGCGTGGGTACTGTAGTAGTACTATTGATAAAATGGGATTTGGGCCAAAAAAATGAGCCTACGGGCCATGTAATGGGATAAATGCCCACTAGGCCTTCGGGATATGTAATGGGTCTCCCTCTACCCAGTTAAAGAGGTCATTTCATTGCTTTAGTAATAAATGAGGCTTCATCCCCTACCTTTTAAAAAAAATCGTATCAGAACTAGCATACAAAATGTCAATATTTTAACCACAAACAATGAATGGTATAAAAGTAGAACATCCATAGTAAAAAATAAATCATTTAATACAATATAGAAGATTTTATTATAATAAATCAACCGCAATCATGAATAATGAGGGATATTTACATAGATAAAATTAATTAGTAAAACTTTTTGAGAGAAATGTCCAAATTTTCTGGAAATTTTTTAAATGCCTCTCTATTTATCAAGAAGCTGTTAAAAATAGATTTTTGAATCATAGTGTCACAATCCAATTTGTAACTTTTAAAAGGAATTTTAATTTTGAAACATTCATGTTCATATAAATAAATCCTTAAAATCATTTCTAAAACATGTACTTTAGTGAGAATGATTTATAAGAATAAATCTTTAAAACATTAAAAATGATATTTTAGTTAGATTTCCTAACCAAATGAGAGATGCTTGAATACAAATAATTGAGGTAATAAAAACCTTATAATATCATTAGAATAAAGGGGTTTATGATATACTATGTCAAATTATAGTATATACACCATATAAATGTGAATTGGTGCATAAGAACAATGAAGTATCAATGGAATGTAAATTGAGATGAAATCCCTAATAAAGACTATATCCTTAGGTTAAGGATAAATCAATGACATAATTATGTGTGAAAAATATGAATACACTCAATATTATTGGATATTAAATTCAAATAAATCAGATTACATTCACATGTATTCTCATAAAAATAACAATAATGACTGGGATTTTTAACTCAATGAATGGAAATTAAGTTAATATTATTGTTATCTTGATGACTTGAGAATTTATCAATGGAGTGATTATGTGTATCAAAAGTATATTCAAAAAATGGGAATTGGAAATTACTACATAAATAAATAAATAGTTATTTCACACGTAATCATGGAGTAAAATAATCAATGACGTTTTTGTAAAACCCAATGAGTGGAAATCGAAATCAGAAATTCCTTTACCGATTTGGAAACATACAAAACATACAAACCATGAATGAGGGATCACACAATGAAGACATAAATACTCATAAATTAACATATATTACACAAATAATACAATAACCGGTAGTAAATAAATCATAGAAAAGGAAATAGTGACAAATATAGAATGAATCTCATATGAATAAAAGTGAGATGTAAACCCGTCACCTTGTACTTTTCCTTGATTGAGGACAGGATAACCTCCTCTTATTCTGGTGCTTCCTTTTGATATGATGAAAAGGGATTCTTATGATGGATTTATAATCAAAGGAAGGCATCGAGGATGAATTAACGTTATTTTTGGGGATATTTGGGTAGGGTTTGTCCGTGCCAAATGGATTTGGAGGTGTGAAATTAAGAGAAGGGGACGTGACCTTTTATAAGAGAGGTGAGAGTCACTTTAAGAAAAGCATAAAATATTATTTTATTATATAATCATTATCAGTTTATAATGGTTCCAAATTTACTTATTTCAAGGCTACGGTGGGGATGGGTTGAAGGCACTTCAACCAATTGGTTTTAGACAAGTTTAAGTCACCATATTAACCTTAAATTTTAGATTTAACTCTTAGTTAAATAGTTTTACTTTTATAATGTCTTCTTGTATTCTCACACTATATGGTTAATAAACATACTACAAACTACCAAAAGATACTCAACTAGTTCATTAATGATATATCTATCAATATAAAATTCCTTTGGCTGAACATTTTATTTTTTGGTATATTATATCATTTAATAATATAATTTTTGTTTTAAAAACTCATTTATGTCAATTTTAACATTATTTAGTATTTTTTACGTTTGAATGTCATAATAGCTTGATTACATCGAAAAATATTCATTGAATTAGACCAAACGTGTTATATTAATCTAAAAAATTCGTGGAATGCATCAAAAGTAACAATTTAAATTTATTTTGATATTTATAAAATTAAATATTTTACTCTTTCATTACAAAGGTAATTACTACATCATCATTGTGTTATAAGTAAATTTAACTATTGAGTGTCTAAAAATTATCAATAAAATACCATGACGTAGGAAATATGTTTATCTTTCTATTTAATATTTATAGTCGAATTTATTTTATATAAACCCTATATTTAAAATGTTTTAGTTATGAAAATTTGAATTTTACACTTATTACTATTCTTTAAATAAAATAATAATAAATATCCTAATCTAATCGAAGTGGAACAAAAAGGATCATATTTTATTCCTATGAATGATTTTGGTCGAAAAAAACTTATCCAATAGAATTTGGATGTTTGTTAGGGTTATTATAATTTCATTTTTACCTTAAATTACCCTATTAACTTTTAACAATGGTAAATTAAAGACAAAATTACTATTCACCAAAAATTATTTTCATCTTATTCAACCAAATTTTACTTAACGATGTCAATTATGTCTCTCTTATTTTTGAAATTTAATTAACAGAAGTGGTAAAATTAAGTTTTATGTAAATTTGTTAATGTGCCAAGAAGGTGGGTCAATGATGGTAAAAAGTTCAACAATATTTTATACATCTAATCTTATTATAAAATTAATACAATGAATTAAAATGAATTTATGTAGGTATCATGTATTTATTTTGACTTAAAATAAATTTAAATAAAATAAATAATTTTTTAAATAAAAAGTAGGTTTTAAACAATAACGTATTGTTTTTCAATATTCATCAAAAATCTAATATTTTCAGAAAAGTACCAAAAAATCACTTTAAGATCAGTTTGACATTTAAAATTAAAAAATTATGTCTTTTTCAACAAATTAAAAACATATTAGTTGTATTAATTAATTACAAAAAATATTCCCATTGTCAAAAACAAAAAGTGGTTTTTTGAGAGGTAAAAACTATTATAAGATTGATATGTGTTTATGTCCAATTTCAATGTAAAATTATTTGAAATGACAAAAATTTAATTAAAAGATAAAAATATAATCTAATTATACCTCAAAACCATTCTAATATGTAATTTAACTCTATAAATTATTTTGATGAAAATAGTTTTTTAATTAAAATTTATTATTTTTCACTATTAATCAAAATATGAATGTTATAAAAAACCCACCGACTGTTTATCAAAACTAAATTTTTATGTCTCTATTATAAAGAAGAAGTTTATTTAATAAAATGTTATATATAAAAGTGTCAGCTATTGGATTTAAAAATGGTTCACCATTAAAAGGTGGTAAAATTACATTTTTAAAAAAATACTTCTTTTATCTGAAAAATGAATTCATTATTATATTATGTATAAGAAACACATAATATGGATGTTAAAATCAAATGGATTATATAAAATTCAAAATACAGTTAATACTATTTATAACTACTTTTTGAATGACTAGATTGGTATGTCGGGGTGCGCTCGAACTTGGTGTTGCGTGTAGCACAAGATATTAAATTACATCAAAGAGAATAACTTACTATGAAATATGAGGTTTTTACACTAGTACATGTAAATTCATCACCAACTACATACTTTGATAAAGACCATTATAAAATCAATTATCATTTAATTTTTTATCTTTGACTAACTCAAGAAAATAAAATACTTAGAAATAGAAATGATTGGAATCATTCATCACCTCATAATTACCCAACCAAAGAAGGAAAAATCTATTTGCTTCTTTTTTTGTTTTATGCTTATTCTATTCAATGAAAAATTCCCTAAAACTATCCCATGAAAATTTATTATGTGGTATGTCCCAAATAATGATATTACCCCATATATTACCTGGAACTTCAAGAATAAAAGTGATGAATCTTAACTTGAAACATTATGCTATTTTTATTCGATAAAATGATTATTTATTCCTCCTTAATCACTCCCATAACTCTATGGGAAAATGATTCCCTCATAAAAAAATATACTATAGTATGCTAATTTATATTTCTCATCCTTATCTTCTATTTCAATAGAACCCACACCCCTTTATATAACCATAAAACTATACAAGATAAATGTATCCAAACATAGATCAACTTGTGGGTCAACTCATGAAAAATCATCCACTACACATTCATTATAGTTTTTAGTTATTTAATAGGTTTAAAAAGATTATAATAATTGTTAAACAAAAAAAGTCAATACATATCCCAACACTAAAAAAATAGAATCAATTTATAATCCATGTGACAACACTAACCCATTACAAAATCTGAGACACAGAAATCTAATACAAAATTCACTATAATAAATATTTACATCATAGGGGGGGAATTCATTTAAAACTATTGAAATTATTAATGATTATGAAATACCCTTTTTAATATCCTCAGTAAACACTTTTGAAAATGAAAAATATATTTTGGAACTAGAAAAATATTTTTTATAAAACAATTAAAAAAATAAAATTTTACTTTTGATAATACAATAAATCCTCAAAATCACAATTTTGTTTATAAATTCTTTTCCAAACATAATGTTATTCTTTATGAAACCTATAATAGGGTATGAATCATAATAATCATATTTACAACACTATAATGTAAAACACATATATCAAATTATTTACTTATAGAGATACCCTTTAGGGTAATGATTTCCCCTAAAGTACACTATAACTCCTTTTAAAACAAGATAATCTTACTTCTAAAATACTATAAAAATACCTCATTACATTTAAAAAAATAATAATTATATACTTAAAAATATATAAATACCCAGAAGCTCTAAAAATAACTGAAATTTTTTATTTAATGAATTAGAAATAGTAATAAAAAAAATCAAATAATATCCAAACAACATAAAATCCAATACATTTTACATTCCAAATGAAATAAATAATTATCAAACCAACTTATAATAACTAGATATCAAATTGTTATAACAAATGGGGATTTTAAACAACGAACTGTTGAATTACATGGTTTACCAAATGATGAACCAACCATGAAAAGTGACAATATATTTCAATATAATTAGATGCATAACCCTGATATTATTTACCAATGTTTTCATCTTAATAATTCTCCCTAGTATTGATTCATATTTTCACCCAAAAAATTAAAATTTCAAAATAACCCATATAATACCAATATAAAAAATATAAGTATTGATTGAAATCAAAATAACCAAAAAATAATTGAAAATAAATCCTTCTCTAAAATTAAATCAGCTAACTGCCCAAGGTAACTAATGAACTAGTGTGAGAAAATATTGTCCAAACACTCTCATGCACTACTTCTGTAGATTATAAGATCAAATCTTATTCCTACTTTGAATCCCCAAATATCAAAAAAAAATTAATGATAAAACTATTTTATAACTAAAAATAATAATTCAAACTACAACATTACTTTAGTCAATTTTCTAAAAGGATCAATACATGTTACTAATAATCTTCAAATGGAAATAGGTAATTGGGAGAAGATATTACTCAGTGTCGGAATAACTATAATTTAAGATTCATAAACATAGAAAACTCAAAACATAAAAACAAAACATGACAGTTGTAGACATTAAAATGTCATAAAAAATCATTATGAAACATTGAAAACAAGAAACAAACTAACATGAAATCAACCCAAAATGGTGAAGAATACATATATCAACATATTAAGATTAAATAGAACCTTTACTTATAACCTTTTATTACAGAGTTACAATGTAAAATATCAAAAATATAGATGAAACAACATACTTAAAAAATTAATTTTGAGATGTATGAGCATAAAAACAACATAATGATACAGAACTATAATACAAGTAATAGGTTAATAGCTACCCATCATCACATGACATGAAATATAATCCTTTCTTGACACACCCTACAAGACCGAATAAATATCACAAATATTCTGAATATCAAATAACTATCCAAGAATTACATAATAGGATGATAATGTTACAACATATACATATATTGTAGGATTCCTCTAAATACTCTCTATAATTCCATTTTTTATGTCCATGAATACATGTTTTTAATATAATAAATCAAATTATCCAATTTGTTTTATTATTAAACCAATAAGAGGGGAGGTTTTTTAAAGCCAAAACAGAGGAAAACTCAAGAAGAATAAGTTATTACATGATAAATAACCATTTTTTTGAGACACATGCCTCACTAATATAGAAAACATAGTCTCCTTTGAAAACTATGACAATAAATAAATATGTCTAGATCCCATATATACAATATCAAAAAAAACATTCCTAAGAAGGATAAAATCACCCTAATCTATTGGTTTTTTAAAACAATAATGGAACTACAAAATTTTAAAGGAAGGCATTTTATTACAATCTCTATCATAGAGAGTCAGAAGCTCAGTCAGTAGGCCATTTATCCAATTAACATTTTGGGTTATTCACATATTGGAAAGACCATCAGGCACTATATTCACTTCACGGTGTTAATGAGTGGCAGTGAATCTGATCTCTTGAAGCGAATCCAGATAGTTCATCCATCGGAAAGTAAATGGCTAGGTAAGGTGGGCCACCCCATTTCAAATGGCTTGAACAATGGTGGTTATGTAACATTCAATCCATATGTGATTAAATTTTTTTATTTTAATATAGTAAATATCCTGGATCACAGCCATTATTTCTGCTTCTAGTGAAGATTCATTACTGCAACTTCCATAGAACAATTTGTGGTAGTGACCCAGAAAATCTATGAAAACAGCTCTAAATCCTGTTGGACCCAGATTTCCTTTGGATGCGCCATCCACATTGATCTTGATCCAACCAGGAATGGAAGCCTACAAAATAAATTTATTTAATGCCTCAGTTTTTTGTAAAGTCCTTTAATTCAGAGATGTCATATGATCGCAAAGTCCCCAACAGATTTGTCACAATTAGCTTTTTGGATCAAGGCGACATCGATGATAGTAATGAGAATTCTCGTCAGACCTGCCTTAATATTGAATGAGTGTTTATTATGAATGATATCATTTCTATCATTCCATATAATGTGGAGGAGTATAGAAATAGTGGAAGAAGATAGATTGTTGATTTGACACAAGGTATCAAGCTCGACACAATGTTTTAGTTTGGAGAGAATGGAGTCAAAACGAAGCCATATGTAGTAAAAAAGGTATGTAAAATAATTCAAAGAAGAAGAAAATATTTTACAAGATAAGAAAAGATGGTTAGTATCCTCTCTATGCTGGTGACACGTATGAAATTGAGAGTAGAGTTGGATACCAAATGGTATAAGGGAAACCTTCGTAGGAATATTATTGTGAGCAATACGCTTGATAAGGTTTAATATAGAGGGTTTAATCCAAGGATTTTCAATGATCTTCAAGCAATTAAAAATAAGATCATAGTTAGAGAAACTATGTTTGTAAAAACTTTTAAAATATAAAATGCCATTGTGAGCTAGTTATCAAATGAGGCAATCATCCGCATTTGAGAAGGGATGGTTATCAACAAACATGCATAATGGATTCAGGGAGGTTAAGCTTATGAGTTTGCATCACCTTCTGAATAGTGCACTTGATGCTATAAGGAGGGGATTTAGGAGGCAGTATTTAAATGATGGGGGTTCCTGACTAGTTATCAATCCCAATGTTTAGGGAAGAGTTCATACTGACCATTCATCTAGAGATTATCATAATGTTGGAAAAGGAGTCTATGGGGGAGGGTCATATCGAGGAGTTGGAATAGCCAAGATATTATTTATTTAATTTCTCTAAGAATTTTTTTTGAAGATACTCAATGGAGTCATCATTATGGTTGATTAATTTCCATGTATGTTTGGCATGAAGGGCCATGTTAAAGAGCCTAAGATTATTAATTCCCATACGACCATTCTATAAAGTTTTGCAGCAAGTAGACCAAAGGATGGTAACAAGATTCATTTCAAGGATTCTACCATCCCATACAACATTTTTGATTTAACCATTAATTTTATTTAGGAGAGAAATCGACCATTTATAGATCATAAGAGAGTACACCATTTTGGAGATAATGGAAGACTAAACAATGAAAACTCTGCTAGCCATGGATAGGGATTTTCCATTCCATGAGGAATGTTGGTTGATAACTAGGTTCACAAAAATAAGTGAGACATATAGGTTTAGGTCTTCCCCAAAATAAAGGAACTCCCATGTAGGTGAATGGGAGGTTACCTTCTTTGATACCAATGATTTCGATGATGCTAGATTTCATATTACGTGTGAAAATTTTCCAAAGAAGATAAAAAATTTCTACAGCTAATGGATTGACTAGAGATATCCTCATAGTGGGATAATGCAGTTGTATGATTACGAATATTTATTTTTCTCCCATTGAGAAACAGGATAATGTCATCAACATATAAAAGGTGGTTTGGGTCATTTAGATTTCAGTCTGTTTGAATAGGATTTAGTTTATTATGACAAACTAGGATAGTAATATGTCTGCTATGGTAATCTTCTAAAATGGAAAATAGAATAGCAGATAAGGGGTCCTCTTGACTAACTCCTTTTCTAAATTTAATATAACATTTTGGAGAGTCGTTGACAATGATTTAGAGGGAAGTTGATTTAAAAAGATAGTGTATCTGAATTATAAATATCTCATTGAAACCAAAACTCTGGAGAACTTTGAAAATAAAATTCCAGTCCATGGTGTCAAAGGCTTTCCTAATGTCGAGATTAATGGAAACATTTCTTCCTCTTGAAACATTGTTAAGATCATTTATGCATTCCACGGCAAGGAAGATGTAGTCTTGATTGGACCCGCCCTTGATGAACACAAATTGATTCCCAGAAATGATTTTGTGACATATGGAGGAAATTCTATTAGATAACAGCTTGGTAATGATTTAGTAAAAAGAGTTTATGAGAGCAGTAGGTCTGAAGAGTTGAATTTATAATGAATTGGAAACTTTGGGAATAAGAGTAAGAAATTTGGCATTAAGACAATGGTGAAGAACACCAGTAAAGAATAATTATTTCAAAAGCTTACAAATATCATAATGGATAACATCACAGTGATGTTGATAAAAACCATTGTTGAATCCGTCGAGGCCAGGGGAACTATCAGGATTAAGACTAAAAATATTATCTTTAATTTCATGGTCAAGAGGGATTCCAAATAAAAAGATATTGTCCTCATCACTTACCCGGAAAGGTATGACATCGTGCCCGAGATCTTTTTTAGTGCACTAGCCGTTGAAAATATTGTCAAAATAAGGGACTACATGAATGTATATAGATGTTTCAGAGTCATAAAGGGTGTCATTGTCTTTATGAAGGGAAATTGGTCTATTAAATTTCTGAATTCGTTGAAGATAAATATAGAACATAGAGTTTCTATCTCCATCCAGAAGCCATTTAGTTTTAAAGACATGCTTTCAGATGTTATCTTTAAGGACCAAAAGGTAGTTACGCTTCAAAGAGAATTTCATTTCATTCTGGGGATCAATGGAGAAATCAAAATTTATTGAAATGTTTTGAATTATATTAAGGTTAACCTATAGAGTGGATATTTCATTATAGATTTTTTAGATTTATCCCCAAACCAACTCTTGAGACACTACTTAAGATGTTTAAGTTTGGTAGTACAAGAAAAAGCATCAGATTAGTGAGACATGGATTCCTAGAAATTTTTAATGAGAAGAGAGCATTATAAATCACTAGACCAAGCATTCTTAAATTTGAAAGGAATGTTGTGTTTAATTATTTTGGAGAGGAAATTCACAAGAATTTGGTGATGATCCAAACTTAGCAAAGGTAAAGGGATGCTCGAGATAGTATCCTAAGAATCTAAAGTTGGGATATTCATGAAGGGCCTATCAAGTTTACTTGACACAATCCTATTGTAATGAATTATATACCATGTGTATTTAGCTCCCATGAGGTTTAAATCAATTAGATTATAATCTCCTAAGGTAGCCAAAAATTCTCAAGAAGAAATGTAAGAGTGATATAGACATACTTTTTCACTAGGGGATAGAATCGCATTGAAATCACCTATAACCAAACAAGGATCCTAAATGATGGTTTCCAATAAGTAGAGGTCATTCCAAAAAGACACATTCTCTTGATATGTATTTTTGGAAAAAATAAAAGTGCATAAAATATGAGAATTATCATGTTTAAAATCATAAGTCAAAAATTGGTCTGGGGAGTAATAAGAATTGACATCCAGTAAAGAGTTATGATAAATATTACATAGATAGTCAATAGAACTACAATTTTTGCAATCACCAGTAAAATAATAACCAGAAGAAACCAAATGTTTGAATTTCATTGAAAAGAAAATTTTGTGTTCAACGATAGAAAAAATATTAGGCTAATGAGTCAAAACAATTCTTTTAAGAATAGAAATAGTTTCAGGGTTTTTTAGTCACTGACAGTTCTAAAAAAATAACATCCATTTAGAAGCTGGATTTGGAGCGAGAGATCCCCTTTTTATTTTTCGAACCACCCGAACCCCATTTTCTTCTTTGATCTCCTAATCGTCAAAGAAGAGGATGCGGTGGAATTCATTCCTAGGATACTCATCAATGAAACATAAAGAATGTTAGAATCATTATAAATATTAATTTTCAAAGATTTATCATTTCATTTAGAAATCAAAGATGTGGTCATAGTGGCAACCGATGATTCCTTAGATGAACCCAATGTTTGGGGAGCGGTAGGCAATATAGTAATATCACATGTTTCCCCATCAGTTTCTCTATGACCAATTATAGTTTTTTTATTATCTGAATATGTATTCATTGGGGAATTCAAGAAAATAGTGGGCGAACCTGGGATTGATTTAGGAGTTCCTGTCATATCATGAGATGTATTTAAACATGGGGATCTAATAGTGAATGCACCTGCATTGTACATCTATCAAGGTCTCGAGGTATCATGAACTTCAATATTAACCTCCCTCTTTTTACTGGAATTTCTGGTTTGAGATGTCTTTGAAGCTACTACCTCATATGTACCAGTGGGAAGCAACATTTGGCAATCATCCTTCTCCAAAATCATAGGTTTATCCCCCAATGTAGGGACATGAGAGGATGATTTTTTAGTGCCTGATGCTACATCTAAAGTCGAATCACTAACCGTATTCGATGCATGGCACTTCCCCACATGCAGATCTGACTCATTACTATAGACGTGAAAAACCATTTTCTCGATATAATCCAGTATATCCTGATCAAGCTCTTTAATTTCTTCTACTTCCACCTACTCAGCCCTGGTGACACATGAGCTTTCACCCAGAATAGTGGGTTTCCTTACCCAAACACCACCTTATTCTTAAGAGGATTAGGTTTAAAATAGACTAAAGCATTACTGATCATCTTCTTCTTTACTTCAGTCCACCCATCATACGAAGGCTGGGTGACCTAACTTTTGATGAATCTACATTTCAACAGTGAGTTCCCAATATTCATTCATAGCTCGCAGTATGGATGCACCCTCTCACATTCAACGCGGACCTCAGTTTTATACCCATTGGAAATGAAGAAGATGGTCTCTAGTATATTGGTATCCATATCATCTTCAACCATCACTCGGGCATAAAGACCCAGATCAGCATTGACAATCCATTAATAAATCATTAGGGGTGTACCGATATAGGAATCTATATCACTGAGAATATTTAGATGCCAGATGTACCAATTGAGTCCATGAAAACAATCCCAAATCTGTACTAATGTATTTATTGTGATATACGTATTGAAGGAATGATCCCATTTGGAAATGTGAAGAACACCTAGCTTGAGTTGAAGATTTCCTAACTTCCAGAACCTATCAAGTTCATCTTGAGATTTTAGTAAAAAGTGAAAATAACCCTTCCTGATTGGGATGAGTTTCCAATCAACAAATCCCCATACATGAGAAATTCATGCTTTGAGCTCTAGGTTTTACCAAGGATTGTCACCATTGAGATATGATATATGTTCCATGAAAGAAAAATAACATAGTAATGACCGCTGTTGAAGTGTATCCAGATTGGATTCAACAGAAAATCTACCATCATCAAGCTTATTATAGTGAGACATTTTAATCTTAGAGGATTTGTAGAGGTTGATGCCTTTGATATCTTTAACGAAGGAGATACATTTTTGTATTTCCATCAGGATGATTTCACCCATTTGAACCTATCTTTTAGGCACCGCGAACACAAAATTCACATTTGGGATCAGAACCAGCCATTAGAAGAGGAATGATTGAGTCAAAGTAAGGCATATGATCTCATCGAATCTGAGAAACCCAAGGGTTTGAGGAAGATGCATCATGTTTTTTAACCTACGTCATTGGTTAATGAAGGAAGAACATATAGAACCCTTCTTTCCAATAATAGGGGAGTTTATTTATTGATATTCACTTTAAAAATATCCCACTATATTATACCAAAGAGATATTTATGAGTAGAAGAAACCATAAAGTATATATTGTTTTAAATAAAATAGTAGAATCCATAAGAAATTAATTTTATTTAGAAGACTAAAATATTTTACATTCACATATAAATGAACCATTTGTAAATTTTTAATCCAAATGGTAATTTTATACTATAGACCTTAAGAAATTTAATACTTTTGAAATTAGTTCAGAACAAATCATTTGTTATCATAAATCTCTAAATCATAAAATATATATTCTTCTAAAAGTAAGTAAGGTAATGTGTTCAAACATAAACCCCACACAAAATCATCATTTTAAAAATCCATTAAATCAAAAAATAAAGTAAAAATTATGAGAAAATATAATAAGAAAAAAATATGTAACCTTCTATAACATAACCTTAATAATTTAATAACATCATGGAATATCTAAATTATAATTGAATCATGAAAAAAATTACATAGCTAGCAACATGTGACAACACTCAAGGAACTAATGGGACGTACCAAGATATAAATCAAATGGAAATAATCCTACGACTTGAGAAGAATCCTACCGATGTTCAAACTTATTTTTCTCTATAATATATTGTACATGTGATATGACACAATAATTCAAAGAAATAATCATACAAAACGTGGTTTTTAGAAAATATGTAATATCAATAGGTGTTGTAAATATCACTTGAAATCCATTGTAGTAACCCTTGTCCCATGACATATCAAAAGGCAGTATGAAATCATGTTAATATATTAATATCACATAAGTCCATATTGAGAAAATCATAAGATCAAACCTTACCTACAAAAACCCTTTAAAGAAACAACCCATTCATAATAAATATATTAGTCCAAGAATTATCTAATCATAATGGAAACCCATATTTTATTGTAATATAATCAATATCTAAGTGTAATATCATCATGGATGAAAACAAATGACGAAGAACTTTATTACATTTTCTTGAACATGAAAATATTGTTAATGAAAAACCTTATAAAAATAAATTTATTAAATGAAAAAAATAAAAAAATCCAATCAAATCAAATATGAAAAAATAGAAAATCATATAGAGGCGTAAACCTGTAACATATAGGTTAATTCATTTTCACTAAAGAAGTGCCCTTGAAGGGTTTACATGAAGAGGAAATACCTATTAGATTGGTTGCATACTATTTCATGTATCCAGAAAAACCTATTTTGATCCCAAATATCCCTTCTTCCTCATTAGTTTCTATGAGATACATTAGTATGTCATAATGTGACTGAGCGTTTCTCCCATTCGATGAGCAATTCATCTCTGCCCACGGATACACAATGGAATATGGATGTAATTTGGCTACATGTAATGATCTTCATTAAACCCAAACGATTAATATTGTATTTGTAGTCCTTAGGTGGAAGGTAATTTTAGTTCTTCTTGATTTTATAGTTTACCCATGGTTTCATAATTGTTTCATGGTTTTTCTAGTTTTGAGTTAAATACTTGTTCTTTATTCATTATATTAGTTTTATGTCATCTTTTTATAACAAAAAATGTTATTAGAGATATTATATTATATTATATTCCCTAATTAATCTGTTTAAAATAATGAAGTTCATACTTATGAAATAGAAGAGCATGGAATCATCATAATATATTTTGTTTTTGTCTTTAATTTCAATTGTTTTATTGAACCATAGTTGATAACATGATATGAATTAATTTAATATTCACTGGGGGTATCCAATATTACTTTACGAGTTAATGTAACCAATGTTTTAGGTGTATTAAATTATGTTATGGGATAAAAGAATCTACATTGGGGTCATGATTTCTATTTTTAAAAAACATATATATTTTATATCTCCTATAATACTCTCTCAAACAACAAAGGTACTCATTCTCACAATATGTAAGCCTCGATAACACTAGTTAATCCTAAAAAATTACTATTTTGATATCAAAAAACATTAATTTAATCTCATGTGAGAAGTAACACATTAGTTAATAGTATATTAGATAGTTCTATGGATGATTAATATTATGTAGAAACTGATTTAATTTCACACAACATTTGTTTTTCACCTACAAAATCAAGGTTGTGCTCTGTTAATCATACATGAGACATGACTCAATTAAATTAATTTCTATATAGTTCATATCTAATTATTACATAGGATAATATCATGAATGTTCATTCCTACACATTTCTGTATTATAATCTAATATTCATATCTTGTTTGTAGTGTAATTGGTTATTAATAGGAATATCTTTTAAATTTCACAAATGGCATACCCATGTGAATCAAATCCTACTCAGGAGTTGGGACTAAAATTATGTAGGTTCTGACGTAACCACACACAGAACCACACCGCATGTGATTAATATTACATGATACCTTAGATTGTTTGTTTCTTACCTCGCCTATGCCCACCAATTTTATACAAATTGGGGAAGGTGTTAAATAAAAATCACTCCATAAATTGTTTTATCTTATGTGAAAATAATAATTTAATTCATTATTTTATAAAATGAAAATAAATTATATGAAAATGATCAATTGTAAATTTATGTATTTATAATTTTTTTATAAATTAATTAATAATATAAATGTTAATAATCAATTATTTACATCTATTGTAACGTATATTAAATATAGTAGTAAATTAATTATCAATATTCGAGAAAAAATAAATTTTCCATGTTATATAGACTTATTTATAATTTGGGATAAATGGTTTATATATAAATTCAATGTATAATTTATAAAATTATTATAAATTATAAATTAAGGAACAAATATATAGATTATTATATTTAATAATATGAATTATTATCAAAAGTTTAATTTTAATTTTTTAAAATAATGGCTATATTAGAGAAATTATTTAAACTACATTATAATGATTTTTAAAGATTGAGTTGATCATAGTTTAAATAATATTAAATATGTGATATTTGGATTATGTAAAAAAATTTACAAAATAGAATTTAAGTATAATTTATTTTATATCTAACTAAATATAATATATTTAGGTACAATTACTTATATTAGTAATATGACAGAGTTTAAATTAGAACAAATATAATGTGATTATAAATTTTTAAGGATGTTTTTTTCATAATGAATTCCTAAATTATATAATGTTTTTAATGCTATTTATTTATTTATTTTTAATATGTGTCATATCTCATGCATAATTATTTAACTTTTATATTTATTTATTTTACCCCCTCGTTGGTAGATAATTGATATAAATTGTTTATACTATTAATATATGTGTATGCTTTAGTTAATGTTTTTAAAACCACTTCTAGATTTTTAATAATTTCTATAAGAGTTTCATTTTAGTTATGATAATGTATTTAATTTAATACTTCCTTAACACTTTATTGTTCTAAGGTATAAAACTGAATTAGGATGTTATTTATGATTTATACGTAACATGAAGTGGTTTCATAAAACATACACATGGGATAAATTTGGATATGTATCAATAAAGATGGACTACTGTATCAGTTTGTAACAAATTCTATTATTTGTGTAGTGAGTTACAATCCAATATAATTTGAATATATTAGTTTTCAAAAATGAATAATATTTCAAAATAAATCACTAAAATCTAGCATGACACCCCTACTGAAAAAAACTCATTTATTTTATAGATGGGGTTCCAAAAGAACTTATACATGCATAAATATTCTCCATAGCAAAAAGACATGTAGTAAGGGACTAAATAATTTAGTGGATAAACATTTCCCTAGATATCATAAGCACCAATAAAAAATAAAAAACCAAACATCATCCCAAAAATGTAATCATATTACCAAGAATCAATAATCACATTCATGAAAAATCAAATTAAATGTCATAATATAAGAATACATCCAACTTCTCACCATACGAGACTTAAAAATATAAAAATGCAAGTAAAAAATATACATGGGGGCTTTAATACCATTACCAAACCTAAAAAAGTCCCATATTCAATCCCACCAGTTTCTTCCCACTGGATCCACCGCACAACTTGTGATTAGTCCTTCCTATAAATCATAATGTCCACATAAAAGCATGATTTCTTATTAAAGGTGTGATAAATACATATTGTTATGGTATCACGGTGTCCCCCTAATGCAATATACTATATACTCACGTATGGAAAAGGATAATAAATAAGATGACCCCCAATATACAATCACACACATATGGTCATCATATGCTAAACAGGACCCCATAATGACTCACCACACCTACTTCAAACTATGATGGCAGAAAACCACCTCACACCATAATAAAAACCCATAACTAAATACACATGGATAGGTTCCATACTTATTATTTAACTCTACTGTCATCCTCAGTGTAGGTTTCATACTAATAACCCAAATTATGACATCTTTGGTTAGGGGACACATCAATTAAAAAAGAAAATACCTCTTAAGGGGCATTACAAAAAAACTACCCTCAAAACCCCCTATTATGGGCGGTAGAATGTCAAATATGCACACTAACCCAACTACAAGTAGGTTGGAGTATGTGTACCCACACCAACCCCTCTTTGGGATGGTGGCACATCATGTACCCACTCCAACCGCTCTATGGGACAATGGAACATAAATTACTCACAAAGACCCCTCACAGAGAAGGTTTCACTTCAAGTACCAACATGACATATCTATGGGATGGTGGAAAAACAAGTACCCACACCAACCCCTCTCAGCGGAGGTTTCACATAAAGGACCGAGCTACCTCATATTTTAAAAGGGAGGAAATTCATTAGTATCTTGCCACATATTTAGGAATATCAGATCTATTGAATTCTAACTCAAGGTAGGGTCTATATAACAAATATAATCTCCATTAATCCACACATGATATAATAATATGGGAACCAAGCCTATCTAATAAGTTAACCAACTCATCACTAGGGTGGAATTCACAGGCGACCTTACCCATGCCTCAAAACATGAATCATCATCCATCTATCCTCATAGGAAAATAACCTTAAGACCATTATGATCACATAGTCATGTCATGTTGAGAATATAATTGTCATAATATCACCTATAAGGACCTCAAATGGGTTTTACACGTATCTCAATCTCTATTCATTAACACCAACTCACTCTCTTCATCCCATGGGGACTTCACAGCTTAATGGATCTTCCAGACACAAGATTCAAGAGGGCACCATCAACCCTCATACAATTATATATAAAAAAATAGACCTAATAAATAAATATCATACTAATATAACTGACAAAAATAAACTTAAAAATCCTATACGTGTTATTAGGAAAATTCCCACAACCCTCACATATCTCCCATATCACATCTCCCTTAAGAGAGATCCAGATGAAATCAACTAGTGGAAAACATCTCATCAAACCCAAAAAAAATATTTTTTAGTAATCATCCTAATCATAATGAAAACAAACACATTCATTCAATATTAATAGAAACTTAAAAACCATATCTATAATTTAAATATTTCCCACTCCATATAACAATGCTCAAGACTCTCATTTATTTCTATCTATCCATTGGATACCAACCAGGGTTATTCATGGATTTTGTTAATTAAAAGGTTGTATCTTGATCCTCTCATATCATCAATTGTCACCTTCAACCAATCTATTAAATATTCAGTATAAAATTCCAATTTACAGCAATAGATAATGACTACTCATTTAAAATCATGGAATCTCAACACCATGACATCTCTTTTAATATTTTTATATCTATCCTTATCCCTTATTTGGACCCATGAATTCATCAATGCATGAAAAATCATTGAAAAAATATTACTTGGTATTAAAGGGAATCCTACATCTATATATGAGTTATCATCATTCTTTTACCCCAAATATCAATGAAAAACCCCCTCAATGCATCGTTCAAGGTGATACCTAGCCATGAGGACCTCCAAACCCTTATCTCAAAGAATGATACACAAATAATTAAATATAAAAGTTTATAAATAATTTTTAAATTTCATTCAAAATTCCATATTACCTTAAAAACACAATATTACACCTTTTATATCATTCCACCTTCCATGAATTAAATAGAAGAAGAAATTTAAATTTTTATTATACAGTCTGTGTCATGTTGAGAATTGAGATTTAAATAAGAATTATGAGAGTTATAACATCTCTAGGTGATGTTTTTGGATATGGATTAATTATCCTAATGATTATATAGAGATTGGGTGTTACTTCGGATATTTATGATAGGTTTGATGTTTTTTGAATGTGTTTTATCTTGGTTCATGGTTTTGAGTGCATGGTATTGGAAAAACTATGCATCACCATGAGAATGAGGGTGTTTCTAGTTCATTTGTTTTAAAGGATTTGGTTCACATTATTAATAAATATAAATTGATAAATTTTGTGAATTTTAGAATAAAACATGTTAATAGGATTAGGATTTTGGCATGGTATATGGTGTGTTCATGGTCAAAGAAAAACCATAAAAACATGTAATTCAGTTTCAGTAGCAGTTTTCAAAGGTAGTGTATTATTTGGTGAAATATGTGGAAAATACCATGATATTTATAGAATTAGAAAATAATGTTTTTATATATGGTTGATGAATTAGAGAACCATGTTGGAAAATAATATGTGAGGGGTTTCATGAGGTAGTAACAACTACACTGTTAGCACATAGTTTGGAAATCTGATTGGAAAATGTTTGACACTTTTAAATGAAAAAATTAACATTTTACCAATACTGAGATTTTAAAATTCTCCCCTATCAACTCATTAGCCTCTCTTTAACACACCTAATGAATTTAAATCCCCCTTCCATATTTTATGCTCCATGGATTATTTATTATTTTTTGGTATTGTTTTTGTGTTTTTAGATTACTTCCTCCTCCTCCTTATCCTCGAACATTTTTCTTCTCATTTCTTTATCATAGTTTTTTATTTTCTCTTGATATTGTTTTTTATAAATATTTCCTCCATATAATGGTGTAAATCATCCCACATCTTGAAGGATTTTATTTACATATTATATATGAGGACATTATCTAGCCACCAATCATTATTTACCTTAAGGAATGTTGCATCATCGGTTTTCTATGGTTTTGGTGATTTTTTTTGAAAATGGACATAAATTGGGATTAATAATTGTTAAATGTTTTATGTCTTGGGCTTAGTTTTATTTAATGGAGCTTTGAACACCCCATTTTACATGTTTTTGGAACTATGTAGACGCCCTATGATTTTTGTCTCAATTTTTCTAATTCAAGTTTTAATGATTAATTTGTTGATTTAATGGTGTTTATTGATTATATAGGTTCTTTTGTAGTAAACGGTGTTCTGTAACACCCCAATCTTCTACGTTACGCTTCTCTTTGAATAATGTGATAGCGTGTGTTGTACGCAACACCGAGTTCTAACACACCATAACTAATCAAACTAGCCGTTATGAATAGTAATACCTACTTTTTGAAATTATATATATTTTATATTTGAAAATGGACTTCATTTTTGGATTCGGAATATCTAATTTAGCCTAAGGTGAAATTTTGGTACATTTCGGATAACTTTCATATTTTGATGAATAGTGAAAATTACTAAATTTTAATTAAAAACAACTTTTTTAATCAAAATAATTAATAGTGATAAATTATGAATTTGAGTGGTTTTAAAGTATATTTAGAATATATTTTTACCATTTAATATAATTTGGTCATTGGACATAATTTTACAATTAAACCGAACATAAACAAGTGTCAATCTTTTGATAGTTATTATCTCTTAAAAACACGCTTTTTGTTTTGACAGCGGGAATTAATTTTAAATTAATTTCTGCCACTTATGTGTTTTGAATTTAGGAAAATGGATTCCATATTTGGAATCAGGATGTTAAAATTGTGTAAATAGGTATCTTTTATTTTTAGACATTTTGAATAATTACTGCGGTAAATATTTTATTTACCATGGTCAAGGGAAAATCCGGTAAATAAGGGTTAAAAAAATAATATTATAATAATACTAAATTACCCTAAAACGTGTCTTAACCCTATTGGTTGATACATGGTCGACCATGGGCATCTTTTGGTCGATTTTGGGACCCCATGGATCCACTTGTAAGTGATAATGACACTTTAATTTAATTATGTTAAAATGAATACAAAAATGACACAAGCATATATATTTTAGAAAAACAATTTTTACATAGGGTTATATATGTTTTATTTTAGATTATAAATATTCCTTAGAAAGATAAAAAGATTGCCTACATAATGATATTTTATTTATAATTTTTAGACATTAAAAAATTTATTTTATTTATGACACAATGATGATGTAGTAATTACTATAATAGTGAACAATTTAAATAATTGATATTATAAATACCCAAATAAATATAATATGAAACTTTTAATGAATTAAAATAATTTTCTAGGATACTATGATATATTAGGATTTATTTAATTGACTTTTTTTGAAGTAATCAATCTGTTATGAGTTTCACAAAAATCAACTATTGAATAGTGTCAAAATTGACATAAAAGAGTTCTTAAAACAAATATTATATTATTAATTTATATTAAATTCCTAAAAATCTAAGGATCGTCCAAGAGACTTATATCATGATTGTTTCATCATTAATGGACCACTTGGGGGTCTCTTGGATGTATATAGTATGTTTAGTAACCATATTATATAAAAATACAAAGAGACATTGTAAAAGTGAAACTAATTAAATTAAAGTTAATACTTAATGATAAGGTTAATATAAGTAACCAAATCTGTCTAAATTCTATTGGTTGAGTTTTTTTCGACCCATCCCCACCTTAACCTTTGAATAGTCAACTTTTGAGCCATTGGAAACCGATTATGAATTTATTATAAACTAATATCTCTAGCTTTTCCAAAGGTGCCCCTCACCCCTCTTATAAAAGGGCACTCATCCTTCCCATTTCTTCCCACCTTTAAAGCCTTTTGGTTCGGCCAAAATCTGCCCAAATACTCTCCCAACATCCCTAACTACAACCTAGAGGCCTTAGTTTGATCATAAATCCAACATAAGGATCCCTTTTGATCAAATCAAAAGGAAGAACCCGAAGAAGAGGTAATGATTTCACAACCCTTTTCTAAGTTCATTTCTTTTTCCACTTCTTCTTCCTTTGTTGTTACCATTCTAAAATAATAAATCCAGTATCATATATATACTGTGATGTTATTATAAATATGGTACAACCATATTCAGTATTCTATCCACCCTTTGAATAACATGTCACCATACATGCGTACGTACGGCTTACCGTCTCCACGTCGTGGTGTAATTGTTATTCAATATAATATTATTTGGATGGGTATAATAATGATGTGTAACTCATGTAAATAAAAAATATAACATGTTAAGGATTCTGTATATATGATATACCATCCATTATATATTATTTTAATATCAAAAGAATGATATTGTCGCTCGTGCGTACGTACGGACAACCGTCTCCACGAACGCGATGAGATTCATTCTCCATCGTATCCATTCAAGTATAATTATCATTTGATGATTTAAAAAATGATGTTTAAGGACTTGATATCATTCTGGATATGAATAATATAAAACCTATCCTTTACAAACATGTCTTACGTAACAAAACATATAAAAGAAAACAAGTAAGTTAACACCCGAAACAACGATAATACTAAGATATTATTATCAAATAAATATTAAAAGATCATATATGATATCATATTAATGTATATGATTATTGTATAATTTAATAAAAATTATTTCACCGTTATACAGGAGGTTAACCTACCCCAACAAAGGAAAAGTTCAAGGTAAGGATTATTTCACAATATCTTCATTATCCGAGGTTGTTTATACGTAATAATCTACTGGGATCTCTTTATCATCCACATCCATGTTTCTTACAAATGTATTTCAAAATTTTTTTCCTATTTACTAGAATATGAGTTAAAGTCATTTATACCCTTTTTGACTTTTATAAGTGGTTTATAAAGGAATCTTTCGGTCATTTTCAAAACAAGGTCCTTTTTAACCTTTTCGACAGAATTAAGGTAAGAATGTTTTTTTAACTTATACGGCGGGTGCGGCTATTTTCCACCGTTATAAAATCATCAAAGCTTCCCTTACAAGCTCATAAGAATATTTTCAAAGAAAATGTTTTATTTTATATGGATCTTAAATGATTTTAAAATAAAAGGAGATATTTCTTTAAAAAGAATTTTGATTTCATCTATGTCAACATCCTTTGATGGATTTTAAGATTATTTGAAGTTGATTTATTATGATATAAAACATCCATATTGAAATGAGGTTTTGTGATATGTTTGACTGTGGATGTGCTATTTTTATACCATTCATAGGTTATGGTGAAATTATTTACATTTCGTATGCTAGTTTTAATACGAATGTTTATGTTATGTTTAAAGCTTTTCATATGGGAATGCATTGGACTTAGTAAGTGACGGGTGGAGCCCGCTATAGCTCCTCGATGCATCGGTAGGTCTCATGAGACAAACTAGTGTCTTGGCACAAGGCCTTGACAAAATCTTATTTGTAGTCTTGGCACGAGGCCTTGACTATGTGGTTATGATAGTCTGGCATTATGCATTCCAACATTATGAAAGTGGTTATTGATTTTTTCATGTGATTATTCGATTAGTAGAATATCCATGTGAATAAGTAAATGGCATTATTTCATTTTATTTATTCCATACCATGTTGAAAGTTCATGTTTGAAAGGCTTTTTTTTATTTATACATTGCCTTAAATGTTTATTCTTATTTATGAAAGTTTCCGCTATATTGTTATCCTTACTGGGCATTTGAGCTCACCCCTTTTCTATGTTTTATTTTTCCCAGGAAGTGAAGAAGTAAATTATGAATGACCTGCAGGGATGTTATGTGCGATATGAGTGTGGATTATTGATACATTATGTTGTTGTAGTAGTTTTTCATTTTATGATGTAATGTAAAACTTATGAATATATCTAGTGTCTCCAAGGCTACAAAACCAATCGTTCTTTCGAGATTTGTTCTTTCTTGTGATCATACCAATGTTATGTAATAATGCACCGACTCTGGGTAATTGGGGTCGGGGCGTTACAGTTGGTATCAGAGGAAGTTTTGTACAATCTTTGGAAACTAGATTTAGATAAACTCTTATTAGAGCACGTAGACCTAAGATGAACTTTGAGGATTAGTATAGAATAACTTCCTAGAATTTTGGTATTGTAGAGATTTTGTGAGTTTTCCGAGCAATACATCCCTGTCTGGATACGAGCAGGTAGAGGCGGCTCTGGCACAGATGTACCTAGGGGTAAAACCCGAAAACACCGCTTTGAGCTAGACTCGAACGGGAACTGGTGCACGACAACGGGCCTTGCTGCACTCTTGGTTACGACACTCCCGGGGGATATGCTTAGGATAACTCTCATTTTATTTACAAATCATTATGAAGGGTTTATGAGTATATACTTCCTCAAAGAAAACATTCTTATGATTATGGATTATATCCATAAATAGTTCAATTTATGTTAAGTGTTTCATAAGTATGGGATTATGTATTTTGATTCGTAAACTGATCTAGTTTATGCCATTGTTTAGAAATGGAACCTAGTGGAAGAAATGGAAACAGTATCAATGCACGCACTCCATGTAGGGATTTCCCTCCTACTCAAGATAATTATAGTGGGGCTGGTGATGCAACTGGTGCCGATCAGCTAATCACCATACTGGGACAACTTACTCAGGTTATGAATAATAACCTTACCCGTATGGAGCACCCTGATCCAAAGCATGGAGGATCAATGTTAGATCGATTCATGAGGAAACAACCACCAAAGTTCAATGGGAGTACAAATCCCTTAGTAGCCGAGCAGTGGATAAATTCCCTAGAGAAAATATTTCAGGCTTTGGGGAGCAGTGAAAGGGAAAAAGTTATCATGGCAGTTTACCGCCTCACTGGAGATGCTGATCAATGGTGGTCATTGATTCAAAACATGAAGGAAGATGATGAAGTATCAAATATGGAATGGAGGGAGTTCAAAGATCTGTTTTTAGAAAAATACTTCCCTCGTGACCATCGAGCAGATATGGAAAGGCAATTTCTGAGTCTGAGACAAAAGGAGGATGAAAATGTCACAAAGTATGAGGCTAACTTTACAAGGTTAGCGAGGTATGATGGAGATTATATTCGCAACCCAAGAAGTAAGATTGATCGTTTCTTTGATGGGTTAAAACCATTTCTCCGTCGAGCATTAGTCTCACAATCCTTTTCATCGTACGAAGACATTGTCTCATGTGCTATCAAGACCGAAAAGGAATTCTCTAAGTCTTATGACTTTAAAGCAAAACAAAAGAAGAAGAGACCTGCTGATCAATCTGGGAATGGAAATAAGGGGAAGAAGGGAATGGTTGAATATCCATCTTGTGTTAAATGCGGGAAGAAACACCCCGGTGCTTGCTTGAAGGGAATGGGAGTCTGTTACAAGTGTGGTGAAAAAGGCCACCAAGCTCGTGATTGCAAAGGGAAGAAGGAAGCCACCAACGTTCAGTGCTACAATTGCAGGGAGATGGGGCATTATGCAAATGCATGTCCTAAGCGTCAGGAAAACTTACCTCAGAAAAGGCCAAGGGATCAAGGCCAGGCTTATGCTATCACTACTGCAGAGGTAGAAGCTCCAAAAGACGTGGTGGCAGGTAATTTAATGGTTTCCTCAAGTTTAGCAAATGCATTATTTGACTCTGGATCGTCGCATTGTTTCATATCTTCCCAGTTTGCTAAGAAAATTAGATATTTCCAATTTGATTTAATAAGGGATTTGTCAGTTAAAACTCCAAAGGGAAGTATCATTGCAACAAAGTTTTGTGAATCAGTCCCCATTAGAGCACATAAATTTTCTTTATCTGCTGATCTCATCGCCATACCTATGATTGAGTTTGATATAATCCTCGGTATGGATTGGCTTTCAGACTATGATGCAATGATTTATTGTAAGAAGAAAGAGGTTACGATTCTTGATGATAATGATAAGGAACACCTTATCTTTAGAGCAGAATCGTCACCACCTAATTCTTATTTAGATCCACCCCCAGTAGCTCAACATAATTCAATTATTGGGGAGGAAGAGAATGAAATAACTGTCGGTGAGGAAAGGAATGTTCAAATAGAGGATGTACCTGTTGTGAAAGAATTTGTAGATGTATTTCCGGAAGATTTACCTGGACATCCTCCAGAACGAGAAGTTGAGTTTTCCATTGATTTGATTCCTGGATCAAGGCCTATATCGAAGACCCCTTATAGAATGGCCACTGTAGAGTTATTCGAACTAAAGAAACAACTAGAGGAATTGAGTAATAAGGGATTTATTCGCCCTAGTTTTTCTCCATGGGGAGCCCCGGTTCTTTTTGTTAAAAAGAAAGATGGATCTATGAGGTTATGTATCGACTACAGGGAGATCAATGCTATAACGATAAAGAACAAGTATCCCCTACCTCGTATTGATGATTTATTTGACCAACTACATGGAGCTCAATACTTTTCAAAGATTGACCTTCGATCTGGATACCATCAGTTGTGTGTAAAGAAGGAAGACATTCTGAAGACAGCATTTCGAACCAGGTACGGGCATTACGAGTTTACTGTAATGCCTTTTGGATTGACTAATGCATCCTCTGTATTCATGGATCTAATGAATAGAGTTTTCAAGGAGTATCTCGATGAATTTGTGGTGGTATTTATTGATGATATCTTGGTATACTCCAAAACCTACGAAGATCATGAAAATCACTTGCGCGTTATCTTGAAGACTCTGAGGAGGCATGAATTATATGGGAAGTTTAGCAAGTGTGAATTCTGGATTTAGGAGATTTCTTTTCTTGGCCATATTGTCTCTAAAGATGGAATCTCTGTTGATCCTTCTAAGACCAAGGCAATCAAAGAATGTCCAGCACCTACGAGTATAACTGAGGTACGCAGTTTTATTGGTTTGGCAGGTTATTATCGACGTTTCGTCCAGAATTTTGCCCGATTGGCTAACCCATTAACGAAGCTCACACGTAAAGGGGTTAAATTTGTTTGGACAAAATAGTGTGAAGAATGTTTTGAAGAACTGAAGAAAAGATTATTCAATGCTCCTATATTGACTCTACCATCGGGGAATGATGGGTTCGTTATTTATAGTGATGCATCAAAGAAAGGACTTGGCTGTGTCCTTATGCAGAATGATAGAGTTATTTCCTATGCATCACGATAGTTGAAAATTCATGAACAAAACTATCATACTCATGATCTTGAGTTAGCAGCTGTGATCTTTGCTTTGAAGATATGGAGGCACTACCTCTATGGTGAAAAATGTGAGATTTATACTGATCACAAGAGTTTGAAGTATATTTTCTCACAAAAAGAACTCAACATGAGGCAAAGGAGATGTCTTGAATTACTCAAGGATTATGATTGTACGATACACTACCACTCGGGGAAGGCAAACAAGGTGGAAGATGCTTTGAGTAGAAAAGACCATGGAGTTTTGAACAATATGAGAATTGAAAGGGATCCAATTTTCAGGGATCTAGTGAAGATGGACATGGGAATAACCAGGGAAGGTGAAACATCAATGCTTTTTCAAATGGTTGCCAAACCATCTTTACTAGAAAGGATTAAGAGTTCTCAGACCGATGATGAAGAATTCCAAAAGAAGATTAATGCTGTGAATGATGGGAGATTGAGAGACTTTGTGTATGAAGATGGAATTTTGAAATTCGGGAAGAGACTTTGTGTTCCCGATTTACCTAATCTAAAAAGGGAATTGCTGGATGATGCTCATAGTTCCAATTTTTCTATACACCCTGGGAGCACCAAAATGTATAGAGATTTGAAGGAACATTTTTGGTGGGACAACATGAAGAGGGAGATTGCTGAATTTGTGTCAAGATGTATGGTTTGTTAACAAGTGAAAGCTGGAAGGCAACAGCCTGGAGGAGTCATGCAACCTCTTCCCATACCGGAGTGGAAATGGGACAATATTACGATGGACTTTGTCATGGGGCTACCAAAGACTCCTAGAAGGAATGATGCAATATGGGTTATTGTTGATCGTCTTACCAAGTCAGCACATTTTCTTGCTATAAGAGAATATCTACCCCTGGAACGTCTAGCAAGACTATATATTAATGAAGTTGTGAGACTTCATGAAGTACCCTTATCGATTGTTTCTGATCGTGATCCCCGTTTTACTTCAAGATTTTGGAAAAGTATTCAGAAGTCCCTGGATACTGAACTTCATTTGAGCACTTCTTACCACCCTCAGACAGATGGACAATCAGAACGGACTATTCAAACCTTAGAAGACATGTTGAGATCTTGCTCACTTGACTTTCAGGGTATGTGGGATCAATATTTACTACTGGTAGAATTTTCCTATAACAATAGCTTCCATTCGAGTATTCAGATGGAACTATATGAAGCATTATATGGGAAGAGATGTCGTACACCAACCAGTTGGGATGACGTTGGTGAAGGAAAACTTGTAGGTCCAGAACTGGTGGAGGAAACGATGGAAAAGGTGAAGGTAATCCAAAATCACATCAGATCAGCTCAAAGTAGGCAGAAGAGTTATGTCGATAATCGAAGGAAGGATTTGGAATTTCAAGTCGGTGATCATGTTTTCCTGAAGGTATCTCTATGGAAGGGAGTCATACGTTTTTGTAAGAAAGGTAAATTGAGTCCCAGGTACATCAGACCCTTCGAAATTCTAGAACGTATTGGGGTTGTAGCTTACCGATTGGCAATGCCGCCATGTCTCTCCAAAGTTCACGATGTGTTCCACGTATCTCTGTTGAGGAAATACATGCCTGATCCAACGCATGTACTCACCTATGAGGAATTAGAAATGGAACCTGATCTGTCTTATTGCGATGAGCCCGTCAGGATTCTTGATACGAGAGAACAAGTACTGAGAAACCGGACGACATGTCTGGTAAAAGTTTTGTGGAGAAACCATAAGATGGAAGAGGCAACGTGGGAACCCGAGGAACTTATGATGAAGAACCACCCGAGTTTTTTCATGTGATAAGTATTCTAGAAATTTCGAGGACGAAATTATTTGAAGGAGGGGATAATGTAACACCCCAAGCTTCTACGGTACACTTCTTTTTGAATAATGTGATAGCGTGTGTTGTACGCAACACCGAGTTCTAACACACCATAACTAATCAAACTAGCCGTTATGAATAGTAATACCTACTTTTTGAAATTATATATATTTTATATTTGAAAATGGACTTCATTTTTGGATTCAGAATATTGAATTTAGCCTAAGGTGAAATTTTGGTACATTTCGGATAACTTTCATATTTTGATGAATAGTGAAAATTACTAAATTTTAATTAAAAACAACTTTTTTAATCAAAATAATTAATAGTGATAAATTATTAATTTTAGTGGTTTTAAAGTATATTTAGAATATATTTTTACCATTTAATATAATTTTTGTCATTGGACATAATTTTACAATTAAACCGAACATAAACAAGTGTCAATCTTTTGATAGTTATTATCTCTTAAAAACACGCTTTTTGTTTTGACAGCGGGAATTAATTTTAAATTAATTTCTGCCACTTCTGTGTTTTGAATTTAGGAAAATGGATTCCATATTTGGAATCAGGATGTTCAAATTGTGTAAATAGGTAACTTTTATTTTTAGACATTTTGAATAATTACTGCGGTAAATATTTTATTTACCATGGTTAAGGGTAAATCCGGTAAATAAGGGTTAAAAAAATAATATTATAATAATACTAAATTACCCTAAAACGTGTCTTAACCCTATTGGTTGATACATGGTAGACCATGGGCATCTTTGGGTCGATTTGGGGACCCCATTGATCCACTTGTAAGTGATAATGACACTTTATTTTAATTAAGTTAAAATGAATACAAAAATGACACAAGCATATATATTTTAGAAAAACAATTGTTACATAGGGTTATATATGTTGGATTTTAGATTATAAATATTAATTAGAAAGATAAAAAGATTTAATACATAATGATATTTTATTTATAATTTTTAGACATTAAATAATTTATTTTATTTATGACACAATGATGATGTAGTAATTACTATAATAGTGAAAAATTAAAATAATTGATATTATAAATACCCAAATAAATATAATATGAAACTTTTAATGAATTAAACTAATTTTCTAGAATAATATGATATATTAGGATTGATTTAATTGACTTTGTTCGAAGTAATCAATCTATTATGAGTTTCACAAAATTCAACTATTGAATAGTGTCAAAATTGACATAAAAGAGTTCTTAAAACAAATATTATATTATTAATTGATATTAAATTCCTAAAAATCTAATGTTCGGCCAAGAGACTTATATCATGATAGGTGAATCATTAATGGACCACTTGGGGGTCTCTTGGATGTATATAGTATGTTTATTAACCATATTATATAAAAATACAAAGAGACATTGTTAAAGTGAAACTAATTAACTTAAAGTTAATACTTAATGATAAGGTTAATATAAGTACCCAAACCTATATAAATTCTATTGGTTGAGTTGTTTTCGACCCATCCCCACCTTAACTTTTGAATAGTCAACTTTGGAGCCATTGGATACCGATTATGAATTTATTATAAACTAATATCTCCAGCTTTTCCAAAGGTGCCCCTCACCCCTCTTATAAAAGGGCACTCCTCCTTCCCATTTCTTCACACCTTCAAAGCCTTTTGGTTCGGCCAAACTCTTCCCAAATACTCTCCCAACATCCCTAACTACAACCTAGAGGCCTTAGTTTGATCATAAAGCCAACCTAAGGAGCCCTTTTGATCAAATCAAAAGGAAGAACCCGAAGAAGAGGTAATGATTTCACCACCCTTTTCTAAGTTCATTTCTTCTTCCACTTGTTCTTCCTTTGTTGTTACCATTCTAAAATAATAAATCCAGTATCATATATATACTGTGATGTTATTATAAATATGGTACAACCATATTCAGTATTCTATCCACCCTTTGAATAACATTTCACCATACGTGCGTACGTACGGCTTACCG
The DNA here is from genome assembly GCA_963277665.1 of Viscum album. Taxonomy (NCBI): domain Eukaryota; kingdom Viridiplantae; phylum Streptophyta; class Magnoliopsida; order Santalales; family Viscaceae; genus Viscum; species Viscum album. The sequence goes on from OY728165.1 coordinate 1,934,007,647, forward strand.
TCTCCACGTCGTGGTATAATTGTTATTCAATATAATATTATTTGGATGGGTATAATAATGATGTGTAAATCATGTAAATAATAAATATAACATGTTAAAGATTCTGTATATATGATATACCATCCATTATATATTATTTTAATATCAAAAGAATGATATTGTCGTTCGTGCGTACGTACAGACTACCGTCTCCACGAACGCGATGAGATTCATTCTCCATCGTATCCATTCAAGTATAATTATCATTTGATGATTTCAAAAATGATGTTTAAGGACTTGATATCATTCTGGATATGAATAATATAAAACCTATCCTTTACAAACATGTCTTACGTAACAAAACATATAAAAGAAAACAAGTAAGTTAACACCCGAAACAACGATAATACTAAGATATTATTATCAAATCAATATTAAAAGATCACATATGATATCATATTAATGTATATGATTATTTTATAATTTAATAACAATTATTTCACCATTATACAGGAGGTTAACCTACCCCAACCAAGGAAAAGTACAAGGTAAGGGTTATTTCACAATCTCTTCATTATCCGAGGTTGTTTATACGTAATAATTTACTGGGATCTCTTTATCATCCACATCCATGATTCTTAAAAATGTATTTCAAAACATTTTTCCTATTTACTAGAATATGAGTTAAAGTCATTTATACCCTTTTTGACTTTTATAAGTGGTTTATAAAGGAATCTTTCGGTCATTTTCAAAACAAGGTCCTTTTTAACATTTTCGACAGAATTAAGGTAAGAATGTTTTTTTTAACTTATACGGCGGGTGCAGCTATTTTCCGCCGTTATAAAATCTTCAAAGCTTCCCTTACAAGCTTATACGAATATTTTCAAAGAAAATTTATTATTTGATATGGATCTTAAATGATTTCAAAATAAAAGAAGATATTTCATTAAAAATAATATTGATTTCATCTATGTCAACATCCTTTGATGGATTTTAACATTATTTGAAGTTGATTTATTATGATATAAAACTTCCATATTGAAATGAGGTTTTGTGATATGTTTGACTGTGGATGTGCTATTTTTATACCATTCATAGTTTATGGTGAAATTATTTACATTTCGTATGCCAGTTTTAATACGAATGTTTATGTTATGTTTAAACCTTTTCATATGGGAATGCATTGGACTTAGTAAGTGACGGGTGGAGCCCCCTATAGCTCCTCGATGCATCGGTAGGTCTCATGAGACAAACTAGTGTCTTGGCACAAGGCCTTGACAAAATCTTATTTGTAGTCTTGGCACGAGGCCTTGACTATGTGGTTATGATAGTCTGGCATTATGTATTCCAACATTATGAAAGTGGTTATTGATTTTTGCATGTGATTATTCGATTAGTAGAATATCCATGTGAATAAGTAAATGGAATTATTTCATTTTATTTATGCCATACCATGTTGAAAGTTCATGTTTGAAAGGCTTTTTTTTAGTTATACATTGCCTTAAATGTTTATTCTTATTTATGAAAGTTTCCGCTATATTGTTATCCTTACTGGGCATTTGAGCTCACCCCTTTTCTATGTTTTATTTTTCCCAGGAAGTGAAGAAGTATATTATGAATGACCTGCAGGGATGTTATGTGGGATATGAGTGTGGATTATTGAGACATTATGTTGTTGTAGTAGTTTTTCATTTTATGATGTAATGTAAAACTTATGAATATATCTAGTGTTTCCAAGGCTACTAAACCAATCGGTCTTTCGAGATTTGATCTTTCTTCTGATCATACCAATGTTATGTAATAATGCACCGACTCTGGGTAACTGGGGTCGGGGAGTTACATGTTCAGTAAAACAATGGTATGATTTATGTATCATTATATTATATAGGTTTTCTTTACTTTATTTTAGTCTTTTAACTGATTGTAAATTTTATGTTCATGTTCATGAAAAATAATTATTATCTATATGGTGCATGACTTTTCTGATATCATCCATATATTTGGATGGGTTTTCATTGGGATTAAAATCATGATATATAATATAAATTTATAATTAGTTTTATTTTTGTTACTTGGTTTAATGAGTACTTTTGTCACTATTTATGGTTTGATATTTCATGGTAGTTATAATTACAATATAATGAGATTTCCTATTTCAAATGTATTTTATAATGGAAATTGACTCAAAATGAAATTTTAAAATGTATTAGTTGAGAAATGGGTTTTCTAATGATATTTAAAAAATGAAATGGATTTTTTTAAATAATTTTTTATGGATTTTTTCCAAGGGATTTGTTTAAGTAGCAAAACATGTGATGTAATTCCAAATTTTTTTAAAAGTTAAATTTTAATTTATTTTCAAAGATATGATAAAAGGGATTGAATGATATTTTTGGTCCCATTTTACATCATGTGACTGATGATCATTTTTAAGTAAATTATTTCTTATGTATTTTCCCCTACTATATAGTATTGTATACACCTTGTTTCATAATGATTCATGTTATGAATGTTGGGTAAATAATGGTTGTTTTGGTATCAAAGTTGTGTCTTGATCTAGATGGTTGTGATTGACTAGTGGGAGGGTTAACAAGGGTATAAATTACCCAAACAGATGTTGATGGGAATTATTACAAGAATGAAAGTATAGGGATGAAATGTAGTTTTTGATTGAGGAAACTATGAGGGTGTTCATGATATGATCTGAGCTAGGGGACCCAAGTAGGTTCCACTATATCATGATATCCTTTGAGAGGGTTAGTGAGAGGTATGTGTAGTGATGACTTTGAGTGTCACCATAGAACATGAATAATTTTTATGGGTAAAATTTTTCCTTAGTGGTGAGGATATGCAGTGTTCTAGAAAAGCCAACCCATATTGTGTGAGATGAGATTAGGTAAATAGAAAACCCATGTGGAATGTGAAGAGAGGTTTCAGGCAGAGAATGCTCTAAAGTGAATTTGTTTATATAAATCTGTGTATCCATGGTGGAATAACCTTGTTGACTTCATTTCATGATTTCATAAAGTGATAACTTCCTTGATTCATTTATATATAGGTATATAAGATGTAATTGTTCTTCCACTATGGGATTCGCTTGGTGAATGTGGTACCTTTTTTTGGGGTGATAAATATCACCTATTTTTAAGTTTTATTTGTTTACATGAATGAGTCATTTTTAAATAAGGGGTCATGAACTAAGGTTGGTAAATGACCCTTGGTTAATAGAGGCATAACAGTTGGTTCTTGATAGATGATGCGACCCCAAGGTGAATTTTTTGATAGTTTTGGGGATAGGGATATTTCCAAAGGGATACTTATTATGTTATAAGGATGTGTATATTTATTATTAGGTTATTACATGTTTTTAGGGACACACTCTCACTAGATAAAGATGGTATAATGGAAAGAAATTGGTACTTGGATAAGACATGGGTTCCTTCGGTGGTTGGTGTGACATGTTCAAAGACAGTCTCACACAATATGATGCATTTATAGTTGAGAATCAATATTTTTTTAAACATGAACCACCAAACATTAATATTTATTATGAATTTCTTATTATGCTTTAGTGTGGGTAATTCATTATAACAACATCAATTCTCTTATAATTAAATTGACCATAGAAGCACATAATATTGTTGAGGAATTGATAATTTACTATTGGGTCATTTAAAACATACTAGTACATCATACACATCATGGGATTCAATTTAGATGGGTAGAAAATTATTTTTTATCTATCGACATTAGTATTTTTGGGTATTGGACACATGGGTTAGATAGTAGGTTAGAGAGGTTAAGGATTTGTTCAGACAATTATGTGAGTTCGAATTGAGGGTGAAATATTTATATTCAACTAATCATTAAATGTTCTATCCATTGATACATTTATTTATATGGTGCATATTATTATATTATTATGATTTATACCTTTTTTATGTAGTGGTTCATCATATAAAAAATTAATGATTTTTATTTTGGTCTAAGGGGGATCTATTGGATCCCTATTTTATATTTATAGTATTTTTTGATGTATATTATTTAAATGGGTAGTACCTAATTTTTCATAGATTTTGGAGTGACCCTTAGGTTTTATTATAGAGGGAACAATCTCCCCATGATTTTTAGGCCTTCAAATTTAGTTAGAAAACTCTATATATGTGTGGGAATGCATGAGGGTTTGTAGTAATCCCTTATTTGGTTATGTTAAGTCAATCCATGTTGTGGCTTTACAGAGTTTTAATAGACAATATTTTAGGAATATAATGTGTGAGATAAGGATGGTGATTGATTTTTAGGACTTAGGTGATATATTTAGTGCACACCTGGATATCATGACATCAGCTCAAACCCATGATTCTTGGGGATATATAATGCTTGTACTAGATAATATAGTTTGTGTGAGGTATGTGTTTTAGAGAAGAATACCATTATGGGATGGGTGACACTTTAGATGAGTCATCAAGATCAGCTAGGATCCATTGCATTTTATATGAATATGGATGGTGATTTTGTAGTTAATGTTACAAATGTCTATGTGATGTGTTGTTTGAAATATTACGTTATAAAATCTATTAATAATTAATGTAACATAAAATATAATCAATGTTTTTGTTGAATATTTTATAAAGTGTGATTTGATTAATTTGTATTAAATGGAAATATGTTAATCATTATTAATATATTGGTTTATCCATCATAGGGTATTGGTATTGGAGATTGTTAGTTTTCAAGAAAAACTATATTTTACATAGAAAACCTAGTTTGTAAATGTGAGCTGGTATTGTGGTATGTTGTGTGCATAAATAGTTCAAAATGTTGATTTTATATGAAATATTTTATAGATACAATGATTTGGAAGTTGATTGGTATTTTTGAGTTTTGGAAAAAATATAAGGAAACTAGGCTTTCAAAACTATGTTCAAAATTATTTTTGAATGCGTGATTATTTTTGTGGAAAGTGAGCTTTCTAAGCCAGGAAGTTTGGATGACATTACATTTATTGAAAGATCTAGGAATCCAATTGTTTTTTATAATAACTAGGTGAGTTTCATTGAAAGTAAAATAATTGGAATGTGTTTTGAAAGGAGAGAACCATTTCTTGTAAGTTGAGATGATTTGTAACACCCCAATCTTCCATGGTACGTTTCCCTTCGAATAATGCAGTAGCTTGCATTGTATGAAACATGAAGTTTTAACACACCACGACCATTCAAACTAGCGATTATGAATAGTAATACCTTCTCTTTAAAAATTTATAAATATTTTTTTTAAAATTTAATTTGTTTTTGAATTTGGAATATCTAAATTATATTAGGGTAAATTTTTCCTATTTTTTGAAAACATTCAATTTTTGATGAATAGTGAAAAACACCGCATTATTGTTTAAAACCGGAATTTTATTTAATTAATTGGAAATTTTATTTTAATTTATTTTAGGTCAAAATTGATACAAAATACCTTCATATGTTCAATTTAATTCATTAGAGTCATTTTATAATAAGGTTAGATATATAAAATTTTATTGAACTTTTCACCATTTTGTACCCACCTTCTCGGAGCATTTGAAAATTTTCTTAAAACTAAATTTTACAAATTCTGTGCGTAAAATTTTAAAAATCAGAGATAAACGTTTTACATCACCAAGTAAAATGTGGTTCAATAAGATGAAAATAACTTTTGGTGAATAGTAACTTTTGACTTTTATTTTCCATGGTTAAAAGTAAATAGAGTAGTTAAGGGTAAATATGATATTATAATTACCCAAAAAAATGTATTAATTATATTATATATGTTTAATTCTACACATAACAACATTTGGAATAAAATATGACCCTCTTTGGTCCATATGGATTAGATTAGAACATTTATTATTATTTTATTGAAAGAAGATTTAAAAGAGTTAAATTCAATGTTTAATAAATTAACCATTTTTAATATATGGTTAAACACAATAGAAATTTTAATATATATATTCATTAGAAATAAAAAAATATTTCATAGATAATTTTATTTTATTTATAATTTTTAGAAATTAAATAATTTAATTTATTTATGACACAATGATGATAGAGTAATTACCTTAATAATGAAATATTAAAATAATTGATATTATAAATATCTAAATAAATGTAAATTGAGACTTCTTATCAATTAAAATAATGTTCTAGGTTAATAAGACTTGTTAGGGTTGATTAAATAAATTTAATTCGAAGTGATAAAGTTTTAATGGCTTTCAAAAAAATGAAATACTAAATAGAGTCAAAATTGATATTATTGAGGTTTTTTTAAAAAATTCTATATTATTTATGGATATATTATTTTTAAAAATCTAAGGATTGGAAGAAAGACTTAAAAAAGGTTATATATATTAATACATAACCTCTTGGCATTCACTTGGCTTGTAATAGTAAGTTTATCAACAATTTAATATAAAAATACCAAGTGGCATGGTAAATGTCAAACTATTTAACTAAGAGTTAAATCTAAAAGATAAAGTTAATAGGGTGACCTAAACCTATCTAAAACCTTTTGGTTGAAAGGTTTTCGACCCATACCCACCTTATCATCGAAATAAATCATTTTTGAGCCATTAGAAACCGAAAATTGTTTTATTATTAAATAATATTTTAAGCTTTTCCTAAAGTGACCCTCACCTATCTTATAAAAGGGTACTTACCCTTATCTTAATTTCATACCTCCAAAGCCATTTGGCTTTTCCAAACCCTACCCAAATATCCATTAAACTATACTCCCTTCAACTTATAGTCCTTACATTTATCAAAAAGCCAACGTATGAGCCCTTTTGATCAACCCAAAAAGAAACACTTGGAGAAGAGTTAATAATTTCACCACCCTCTTTCAAGTTCTTTTCTTCTTCCACTTCCCCTTTCATTGTTGTTTCCATACCAAAATAATAATTACAGTACCTTATACTTATTTTGTTGTTATTATAAATATGGTACAACCATATTCGTTATTCTATCCATCCTATAAATGAAAAATTCACCATACGGACGTACATACGGCTTACCGTCTCCACATCGTGGTGTAGTTTGTTATTCAAACACTTAATTATTAGGATGGGTTTAATAATGAATATAGAAATTGTAAATAATAAATATAACATTTTAATGATTCCTTATATATGATATACCATCAAATTACATATGATTTCCCCATCAATATTATTATATTTTCACTCATGTGTACGTTCGGATTACCGTCTCCACGAACGCGATGAGATTCGTTCCTCATTGTAATAATTCAAAAATTATTTTAATTTTATAATAAAAATAATATTTTTTAACATTAAAAAAAATTATATGAATTGAATACATCATACCCATAACAAACACAGCTTGTGTAACCAAACATATTAAGTAAAACGAATAAGTCAACACCCGAAACGATGATACTACTAAAATAGTATTAACAAGGCAATATTAGAAGATGATATATGATATCATATTTATGTATATGATTCCCATATCATTTAATAACAATTATTTTACTATTATACATGAGGTTAACATACCCTCTACTAAGGAAAAGTACAAGTTAAGGGTTAATTATATAATCTCTTTACTTATCTGAGGTTGTTAATATGTAAGTATCTAATAGGACCTCTTTATCATCACCATCCATGTTTTCTTAAAAATGAAATTTAAAACATTTTTAATATTTACTAGACTATGGGATAAATTTATTTATACACTTATTTTACCACATATTTTTTTAAAGGAATATTCTCGTAGTTTTTCAAACAAGGTACTTTATGACCTTCTCGACAAAATAAAGGTAAGAATGCCTTTTTTTACTTATACGGCGGGTGTGGCTATTTTCTGCCATTATAACATCGTTTAAGCTTCTCATACAAGCTTATGATAATATTTTCAAAATAAATTTTTTCCTTTATAATTATTTTACTTTTAAATGATTTCAAAATAGAATGATATATTTCTCAACAAAATGTTTTCATTTCATTTATGTCAACATCTTTTGATAAATTTTTAGTTTGTTTTATGTTGATTATTATGATACAAATCTTCCATATTGTACTGAAGGTTTTGTGATATGTTAGATTTTGGATGTGTTATTTTTACACCATTCATGGTTTATGGATAATTTATTGACATTTTTTATACAAGTTTTAATATGAATGTTTATGTTATGTTTAAACCTTTTCATATGAGGAATTCATTGGACTTAGTATGTAACGGGTGGAGCCTGTTATAGCTTCTCGATGCATCGATATATATCATGAGACTAACTTGTGTCTTGTTACAAGTACTTAACAAAATCTTATTTGTAGTCTTGATATAAGTCCTTGATTATGTGGTTATGAAGTCTGGCATTATGCATTCCTGCAATATTAAATTTTTTATTGATATTACATATGATTATTCGACTAGTAGAATATCCATGTGAATAAGTAAATGACATTATATGATTTATATTTTCCATATTATGATGATGTTTAAGATTAAAATACATGTGTTTTAGTCATATAATTTACCTTAAATATTTATTCTTATTATTGAATTTTTCTGCTATACTGTTATCCTTACTGAGAATCTGAGCTCACCCCTTTCTATGTTTTATTTTTATTATGATCCAATGAAGTATATTATGACAAAACTGAAAGGATAGTCTAAGGGGGGAATGTGATCAATTGAGACAATGTTTTTGTTGTTTTTCATTTTATAATGTAATGTAAAACTTATGAATGTATCTAGTACTTCTAAGGCTACTAAACTGATTGGTCTTTCGGGATATTGATCCCTTGTGATCATGAAAATGTTATGTAATAATGCACTGAATCAAGCTAACTGGGGTCGAGGTGTTACAGTTGGTATTAGAGGAAGTTTAGTACAAACCATGGAAACTATATTTAGATAAAATCTGATTAGATCATATTACCCTAAAATATTCTTTGAGGATTGGTGTAGAAGAACTTCATAGAATTTGGTAAAGTAGAGACTTTGTGAATTTTCCAAGAAATACATCCTTGTCAGGATACGAGCAGGTAGAGGAGGATCTGGAATAGTTGTACATAGGAGCGAAAACTCTTCCAAGGAGTTTCTGGGTTGACCCGGGGTATCCTAGTTCACGACAACAGGCATTGTTGCACTCTTGGTTACCACACTCCTGGGAGATATTGTTAGGATAATTCACATTTTTTTTACATACCATTATGAAGGATTTTTTAGTATATAACATCTCAAAGAAATCATTTTTATGATTATGGATTATATCCATAAATTGTTTAATTTACGTTATGTGTTTTACATCTTTAGAATTATGTATTGTGATTAATAAACTAATCTATTGTATTCCATTGTTTAGAACTGGTACCTAGTGGAAGGAATGGAAATTGTATCAACACATGTAATCCATGTAGGGATTACCCTCCCACTCAAGATAATTATAGTGGAGCTGGTGATGCAACTAGTGCTGATCAGCATATACCCATACTGGGACAATTCACTCAGGTTATCAATAACAACCTTAACCATTTGGAGAACCCTGATTTACAATGAGGAGGATCAACAATAGACTTCTTTATGAGGAAAAAAACTCCAAAATTCAATGGGAGTAAAAAAACAGTAGTATTGGTGAAATGGATAAGTTCCGTAGAGAAAATATTTCATGCTACAGGGAGTAGTAAAAGGGAAACGGTTGTCATGGATGTTTATCGCCCCATGGGAGATGAAGATCAATGGTGGTCGTTAATTAAAAACATAAAAAAAGATGAATAATTATTCAACATGGAATGTATGGAGTTTAAAAAGATTTTTTAAAAAAAAACTTTCCTCATGACCATCGAGCGGATATGGAAATAAAATTTTTGAGTCTGAGGAAAAATCCAGATGAGAATGTCGAAAATTATGAGGATAACATTACAAGGATAGTAAGGCATACAACAGATTATATACATAACCCAAGGTGTAATATTGGTTGATTCATTGGTGGGTTAAAACCATTTCTTGATCGAGCAATAGTCTCACAGTCCTTCTCATCATACGAAGGTATTGTCTCATGCTCTATCAAGACAGAAAAAGAATTCTCTATGTCTTATGAATTCAATGAAAAGTAGGAGAGAAAGATATTTGTTGATCACATTGGAAATATAAATAAGGGGGAAAAGGTAAAAGTTAAATATCCATCCTGTAGTAAATGTGGGATGAAACACACCTGTACTTCCCGAAAGGGAATGGGAATCTGTTACATGTGTGGTGAAAAGGCCACCAAGCTCTTGATTTCTAGGGAAAGAAAGAGGTTTTAAATGTTCAATGCTAAAATTATAGAAAAAAGTGAATGTATGAAAATTAATTTCCTATGAACCAAGGGAACAAACCATAAGAAACGACAAGGGAGTAAGGACATGATTATGAGATAACTACTGCTGAGGTTGAATCTCTGAAAGACATGGTGGCATGTAATTTAATGGTTACCTCGTGTTTAACCAATTCTTTTTTTTGATTCTAGAGAATCACATTGTTTCATATCTTCTATGTTTTCTAATAAAATTAGATATTTTCAATTTGAATTAACAAGGGAGTTGCCACTAAAAACTCTTAAGGGAAGTATCTTCTCAATAATGTTTTGTGAATCAGTTCCCATTTGGGGATATAAAAGTTCTTTATATATTGATCTCATCGTCATACCCATGATAGAATTTGATATAATCCTCAGAATGGATTGGATTTTAGACCATGATGTGAAAATTTATTGTTCGATGAAGGAGGTAACAATTTTTTATGATAATAAAGAGCACCTTATCTTTAGAGAAGAAACATCATCACTTGATTCTTATCTAGATCCACCCCAAGTAGCTTTAGTAAATTCAGTTATTGGGGAGGAAGAATATGAAATAATTATGGGTGAGTAAAATAATGTTTGAATAGAGGACATAACGATTGTGAAATAATATATTGATATGTTTCTAGAGGATTTACCTAGACATCCCCCAAAAAAATAAATTGAGTTTTCCTTTGATTTAATTTCTAGTTCAAGGACCTTATCAAAGTCCCCTTATGGAATGGCCACCATGGAATTAGTGTAACTAAATAAAAAACTAGAGTAATTGAGTAATACGTGATTTATTCTCTCGAGTGTTTCTCCATGGGGAGCCTCATTCCTTTTTGTTAAGAAGAAAGATAAATCTATGAAATTGTGAATTGACTACAGAGAGATCAATTCCATAACCATAAATAAAAAGCATCCCCTACATTTCATCAATGATTTGTTTGACCAACTTCATGGAGCTCCATATTTTCCAATGATTGACCTTTGATCTGGATATCATCAGTTGTGTGTAAATAAGGAAGACATTCTGAAAAAAACATTTGAAACCAGGTACGGGCATTATGAGTTTAAAGTAATAACTTTTGGATAGAATAATGCACCCACTGTCTTCATAGATTTAATGAATAGTGTTTTCAAGGAATATCTTGATGACTTTGTACTGGTATTTATTGATGATGTCTTGGTATACTCAATAATCTACAAAGATCATGAAAATCACTTGCGCACTATTCTGAAAACCATTAGATGAAATGAATTATATCAGATGTTTAGCTAGTGCGAATTCTGGATTCAAGGTATTTCTTTTCTTTTCTATATTTCTTCTAAAGATGGAATATCTATTGATACTTCAAATACCAAGGCAATCCAAGAATGTCTAGCACCAATGAGCATAATTGATGTATACAGTTTTATTGGTTTATCCTGTTATTATCGACGTTTTGTCTAGAACTTCGCCTATTTGGCTAACCGAATAACCAAGATCACACGTAAAGGGGATAAATTTGTCTGGACAATTGAGTGTGAAGAATATTTTGAAGAACTAAAAAGAATATTAGTCAACGCTCCTATCTTGACAGTACCATCAGTGAACGATGGGTTTTTAATTTATAGTGATGCTTCATAGAAAGGACTTGGTGGGGTACTTGTGCGAAATGATAGAGTTATTGCCTATGCATCACGACAGCTAAAAATTCATGAGAAAAACTATCCCACTCATGTACTTGAGTTAATAGCTGTAATCTTTTCTTTGAATATATGGAGACATTATCTCTATGGTAAAAATATGAGCTTTATACTAATCATAAGAGTTTGAAGTATATTTTATCACAAAAATAACTCAACATGAGGAAATGGATATGTCTTAAACTACTCAAAGATTATTATTGCATAATACACTACCTCTTAGAGAAGGAAAATAAGGTGGCTGATGATTTGAGCAGAAAGGATAATGGAGTTTTGAACAAGATGAGAGTTTAAAGGGATCCTATTTTCTTGGATCTAGTAAATATGGATATGGGAATAACCATGGATGGTGAAACATAAATCTTTTTAAAATGGTTTCCAAACCATCTTTAATGTAATGGATAAAAAGTTCTCAGACTAACGATGAGGAGTTTCAAAAGAATATTAAAGCTGTAAATGATGGGAGATTGAGTGACATCGTATATGAAGATGGAATTTTGAAATTTGGGATGTGACTTTGTGTTTCTAATATACATGATCTAGAAAGGGAATTATTCGATGATTCTAATAGCCCCAATTTCTCTATACACCATGGGATCACCAAGATGTATATAGATTTGAAAGAACATTTTTGGTGGGACAACATGAAGTTGGATATTGCTAATTTTTGGTCAAGATGTATGGTTTGTCAACAAGTGAAAGCTTGAATGAAACAACTTGGAGGAGTCATGCAAGCTCTTTCCATACCTGAGTGGAAATGGGATAATATTACGATGGAATTTGTCTTAGGGCTACCAAAGACTACTAGAACGAATTATGCAATATGGGTCATTGTTGATCATCATACCAAGTCGGCACATTTTTTTGCTACAAGAGATGAATTTTCACTTGAACATCTAGAAAGACTATATATTAATGAAGTTTTATGACTCCATGGTCTCCCAATATATATTGTTTCTGATCACGATCCCAGTTTTACATCATGATTTTGGAAATGTCTTCAGAAGGCCTTGGATACTGAACTTCATTTAAGCACTACCTACCACCCTCAAACTGATGGACAATCAGAAAGGACTATTGAAACCTTATAATACATGTTGAGATCTTGCTCACATGAATTTCAAGGTATGTGGGATCAATATTTACCTCTAGTGGAATTTTCCAATGATGTATCTTCCATTAAAGTATTCAGATGGAACTATATGAAGATTTATATAGAAATATATTTCACACACCAACATATTGGGATGATGTTGGTTAAAGAAAACTCATATTCTGAGAACCTATAGAGGAAACAATGAAAAAGGAGAATATTATCCAAACCCACACCAAAGCATCTCAAAGTAGGAAAAAGAGCTATACTGATAATCACAGGAAGGATTTGGAATTTCAAAAAGGATATCATTTTTTCTTGAAGGTATATCCATGGAAGGGGGTTATATGATTTGGTAAGAAATGTATGTTGAGTCCCAGGTACATCGGACATTTTGAAACTATAGAACGAATTGGAGTTGTGGCTTATCGTTTGGTAATTCCTCCAAGTCTCTCCAAAGTTCATGATGTGTTCCACATATCACTATTATGAAAATATATGCCTAACCCAACGCATGTACTCACCAATGAGGAAATTGAACTAGAACCTGATCTGTCTAATTGTGAAGAGCCTGTCAAGATTCATGATACTAGAGAACATGTTCTATGAAACTGGACGACTTGTCTGGTAAAAGTTATTTGGAGAAACCATAAGATGGGAGAGACAACGTGGGATCCCAAGGAACTTATGATGAAGAAAAAAAAAGATCTTTTTATGTAGTAATATTTTAGAAATTTTGAGAAAGAAATTATTTTAAGGAGGGGAGAATGTAACACCATAAGCTTCCATGTTATGTTTCCTTTTAAATAATGTAGTAGCTTGCGTTGTACACAACATGAAGTTTTAACACACCACGACCAATCAAACTTTCCATTATGAATATTAATACCCACTACTTGAAATTTTATAGATTTTATTTTCCAAAATGGACTTTATTTTTGAATTTTGAATATCAAAATTATCTTAGGGTTCATTTTTGGTATTTTTCTGAAAACATTCAATTTTTGATGAATAGTGAAAAACACTACATTACTGTTTAACACAGAAATTTTATTTAAGTAATTAGATATTTTATTTTAATATATTATCGGTAAAAATTGATACGTAATACCTATATATGTTCATTATAATTCATTGTAGTAATTTTATAATAAGTTTAGATATATAAAATTTTATTGAACATTTTACCGTCTTTTACCGACCTTCTAGGAGCATTTACAAATTTGCATAAATTTTTTTAATGCTTCTATGAGTTAAATTTCAAAAATATGAGAGACACGGTGGACATAAATAAGTAAAATTTTGTTCAATAATATGAAAATAATTTTTGATGAATAATAACATTTAACTTGTATTTACCATAGTTAAAAGGAAATATGTTAATTAAGGGTAAAAATGATATTATAATTACCCTAACACATGAATTAATTATATTGGATAATTGTAATTCGACCAAAAATAACCTTAGGAATAATATATGATCCTATTTGGCCCACTTGGATTAGATTGGGACAATTATTATTAATTTATTTAAAGAAGAGTTACAAGAGTTAAATTAAGTGCTTAATAATTAAACCATTTATAATATAGGGTTACACACAATATATATTTGACTGTAAATAATAATTATAAATATAAAAAAATTTCCTAAATAATGGTATTTAATTTATAATTTTTAGGCATTAAATAATCTAATTTTTTAGGACACAATGATGATGTAGTTATTACCTTAATAATAAAATATAAAAATTATTGATATTATAAATATCCAAATAAATGTAAGTTGATACTTCTGATTAATTAAACTAATATTATAGGTTAATATGACATGTTAGGGATGATTACATAAATTTTATTCAATGTGATAAAGTTTTTATGGCTTTCAGAAAAATAAAATACTAAATATTTCCAAAATTGACATAATTGAGTTTTTAAAACAAATACTATTTTTTTAATTGATATAATTTTTTGTAAAAATATACGGTTCGGTCAAAAAAATTATATAAGGTTATATATTTTAATAATTAACCACTTGGGGTTCTCTTGTCTTGTTATAGTTTGTTCATTAACTATATAATAAAAAAATACAAAGAGACATGGTAAATGTCAATCTATTTAACTAAGAGTTAAATCTAAACGATAAGGTTTATACAGTGATCTAAACTTGTCTAAAACTTATTAGTTGAAATTTTTTCGACCCATACCCACCTTATCTTTGAAATAAATTATTTTTTTACTATTAGAAAACGAAAATTATTTTATTATAAAATAATATTTCAAGATTTTCCTAAAGTGACCGTCACTTCTCTTATAAAAGGGTACTTCCCCTTATCTTAATTTCACTCCTCCAAATCCATTTATCTCAGCTAAAACCTACCCAAATACCATATTGAATATCCGCACTTCAACCTAGTGGTAATACTTTTATCAGAAAGACAACCTAAGGAACCCTTTTGATCAACTCAAAAGGAAACACCCGAAGAAGGGGTAATAATTTCACCACCCTCTTTCAAGTTCTTTTCTTGTTCCACATCTTTTTTTTTGTCTCCATAACAAAATAATAACTCCAGTACCTTCTACATACTTTGATGTTATTATAAATATGGTACAACCATATTCATTATTCTATCCATCGTCTAAATGATAATGTCACAAAACGTGCGTATGTATGACATACCGTCTCCATGTCGTGGTGTAGTTTGTTATTCAGACACTTCATTATTTGGATGCTTATAATAATGAGTATAACAAATATAAATAATAAACATAACATGTTAATTATTATGTATATATGATATACCAAAAAGATCATATATGATATCATATTTACGTATATCATTCTTGTATAATTTAATATTAATTATATAACTATTATACAGGAGGTTAACTTACCCTCTACTAAGTTAATGTGCATGGTAAGGGTTAATTCTACAATCTATTTACATATTTGATGTTTTTTATGTAAGTATCCACTGGTACATTTTATCATCTACATCCTTGTTTTCTTAAAAATTAAATTCAATACTTTTTCAATATTTATTGAACTATGGATTTAAGTAATTTATACCTATATTTTACCACATATGTATTGAAATGAATCATTATGTCATCTTCTAAACAAGGTACATTATGAACATCCCGAAAAAGATTAGGTAAGAATGTATTTTTTATCTTATACAGTGGGTGTGGCTATTTTCCTCCATTATAACATCACCGAAGATTCCCATACTAGATTATAAGAATATTTTTAAAATAAAAGTTTTCTTTTATATTTAATTGAATTTGAAATGATTTCAAAATAGAAAGAGATATTTCTCTAAAAAAAGTTTTGATTTCATCTATGTCAACATACTTTGATGGCTTTTAATCTTTTTTGAAGTTGATTATTATTATACAAATCTTCCATTCATTATTGAATATTTTGTGATATGTTCGATTGTGGATGTGTTATTTTTACACCATTCATGGTTTATGGATAAAGTATTAAAATTTCTTATACTAGTTGTAATATGAATGTCAATGTTATGTTTAAACCTTTTTTATATGATGAATAAATTTGACATTGTAAGTAATGGGTGGAGCTCGCTATTTCTCCCCGATGCATCAGCAGGTCTAATGAGGAAAACTAGTGTCTTCGCACAAGGCCTTGACAGAATATTTTGTGGAGTCTTGGAACAAGGCCTTGACTATGTGGTTATAAAGTTTGGCATTATGCGTTCAACAATATGAAATTAGTGATATATATTACATGTGATTATTTACTAGTATAATATCCTTGTGATTAAGTAAATATCATTATTTCATTTTTCTTTACCATATTATGGTGAAGATTAAGTTTAGAAGGCTTGTGTTTTAGTCTTATACATTTCCTTAAATGTTTATTCTTATTCTTGAAAGTTACTACTATATTGTTATCCTTACTGAGCATTTAATCTCACCCTTTTGTATGTATTATTTTTCCCAAGATGCGAAGAAGTATATTAAGACTGACCTACAAGGATAGTCTAAGGTATGAATGTGTTCAATGAATACAATGTTGTTGTTGTTTTTCATTTTATAATGTAATTTAAAACTATTTAATGTATCTATTACTTCAAAGGCTACTAAACTGATTGGTCTTTCAGGATTTTGATCCCTTGTGACCATTATAATGTTATTTAATAAAGCACTGACTCTATGTAATTGGAGTCGGGGTGTTACATGATTTTATTACATGTTTTTTCGAAGAGTGACCTGAATGCTGCAATTTTTTAATGGATGATTTTTCATGTATGTTTGGAACTGCTAATTGTGATTTTGTAGCTATGGAACAAATTTTTATTGATTATGGGAAAAAGTAATGAATGCCAATATACATTGGGTCATTGGGTTTCTATGGTTTTTCTGGAGAGGCCTAAGTGTTTTATTGAGTATTCTATGGATATATTGATTTTATTTTGAGATATGTGATTATGGTGGGACTATGTATAAATATAGGCATTGGGATCAAGTAGAAATATTTGAGTTAGTTGGTTCATGGATTGGACCCCTTGATATGCATTTTGGAGATTTTATTTTTCTGACCAATTGTGTAATGACCTATTCTTTTATGAATAAAATTCCCATTTTTGATTTAATTAAATGTCTTATGGATACAGAAAACATATACACTTGTTTTTTTGTTATATCCATTTATATTTAAATGAACCTTATGTATCATTACCATTGAGAATATAGGCATTAAATAATGACAACATAACTAGTATAAACATAGGGTTTTAAAAAATCCTTTTGGCACAGGAAAAGTATGTGATGGCCTGAACAGGTAGGATCACACCCTTTGAATCCCATCTATTAATATTTTAAGTGATATTGTATTTCTAGTCATTTCCCTAAATGAATACCAAGTTTAGATCCAACAACAAAATCATGAGAGAAACCATTTACAGGAGAACTTCATTCTTATAAATATCACATCCCAAACCATGTTCGCTGAACAACCCCATGAAATCCCCAAAATCGCACACCTTACACTTATGGTGTATTCTGGTGTAATAATGGGATATTTATCAAGGCCCTAGAATTACGAATATGTAAATTATTTTTTATAAACTATTGAATATATTTTCATCAAATTATTAGTTCATTGTAAATGATTTTTAAAGAACAAATACTATTTTTAATTAATAATAAAATTCAGGAAAGAAAGATATTTTTATTTATTAATGGATTTTGAAAATAAATATTATTTGAATAAATATTTTTATTTATTTTATTTTAAAATATAAAAATGATCATATATATTTTTATGAAGTCAAATGAAATTTTTATTAGGGTATGAAATAAGTTATTGAAAAAAACAAATCATTTTAAATAAATAGTAGTTTTTAGTTTTAAAAATTAATATATTTTGAAAATTATTGATATATAATGATTTCTATTTTTGTAATCCTTTTCTTGAAATTATCCAAGGTGATTTTGTCAAATTTTTCTAATGTAGTCAAATTGTTGTGTAAAAATTAAATATCGTATAAATATATGGTGTGTTTTATGATAATATAATAGACCAATAGTGATGTAATAAATACAATAAAATGTATAATATGAAAAATATATGTTTATATATTAAATTAATTTGATTTTATGTTTATATAATTTATTTTATAAATCCATAGATATTCCTCCATGACTTATAAAATATTTTAGGATTTTTAAATCATTTATTTGAAAGTGTGACACACCTCCACATAAGCAAGTGAAATATATTATTACCATCATCCATTAGAATTATAAAATATTTTTTTCCACTTCCACTTTGTAGAAACCATGATTAAAACCTAGGGATGATTTTTGGTTTTGAATATTTTATTATGCAGTGTCGAAAACAAAAAAAATTAAGGAATCCACTCCATCTCTATATAAACACACCCAATATCCCATTACTCTTCACTCAAACTCCTCAAAGCTCATTCTAAATCTTCCCTCTTTTCCTATACTCTTTAAAAGGTTCCATGATCTCCCAATAAGCCTCCAATAAGCCTTTGGAGTCACACACTCAAGTAAGGAATTGCATCTCTCCTTTTTTTCTAGCATATAATTTATGATATGCGCTTTTGATTTCCATTTTATTCTGTTGGGATACATTCTTTCCTATGAATATTACTATACATATGATGATTAAATGATTGGATCCCCTTTCACTATAATTTATCCCACTTATGAACCTTTATGTACACCCATTATTATTTCAAAATTCCATAGAAGATCCTCAGCTACCTATCTTTTCTCCAATTCAAGAAACTTTATTTGAAGTTATGCTATATAATTTCAAATGGTTATGTTTGAATTAAATTATTATCATTATTTTACTATATAGTTAATTTTATTTGAATTATAAACCATATACACTCCCTCATTTTTACCACTTCCAAAGCCGTTATAATACTGAAATTCGGTAAGGAATCGTCCGCCCTCTTCTTCAATCAAGCATTGTTTTTATCTTATGTATTACAGTTTCCTTTTTCTCTTATGTTGGTATATGTTCTTTAATATCCCTATTACTGTCCATTTCATGTATAAATGATGATATCCCCCTTTCTCTCTCATCAAACCTTTTTATGAACTTATTTATAACATCTTTATGCTGCAGATATTGCACCACTATTTTACATGCCAAAATAATTGTGTAGTAAATACCACACCAATTTATCTATCAAAGGTATTAACCATTATCACATATAATTATTGATTTGGGATTTAAATTTACGTATTACACACTCCAAGATAGTGGAATAAATATTATGATATATGAATCCTTGTTTTTTTTTCTAAGTGGAACACATATTCATGAGAATGAAATGATTATGAAGGGTTCAACCTAATAGAACTCAAACACATTGGGTAATGGTTAGTATCATGAAATGTCTTGTTAGGACATGAGATTTAATTTATTCTTTTATGATAATTTCTATATTATGGAGTTTTAGATGATTTATCCTTGATCTATTTTATGATTAAAGGTTTTAAGTTGTTATCAAATTTATCATGCTATAATTATCATTCTATATAAATTTTTTATTAATCATGTTCATTTATTCTTTGTGGATATGAAATGTTTAAATTTTTTTATTATCCACATGTTATTCAATGTTTATTACCTTACTAGGCTTTATATGTCAACTATTTCTTATGTTTTTTTAGGTTACACCATGTATTTTTATGTATGAATTAACTTTATGGTCATGTTAAAAAAATTCAATAAAGATGTTTGTTTTCATGATTTGTTATATTGATTTATGTAATTAATTTCTCACATACCCTAGGCCTCTTAATCATTTGTGTTGTATTAAATCCAATTATATGTAATAAATCATGTTTAAAAATGAAATAAAGGGAACAGTTTTTATAGTTGGTATCAGAGGATAAGTTTGATATTTTGGGGATTTGGATTTGAAAACCCTAGTAAAAACCCTTTGGTGTTATATTAGGTGTAAGAAAAAATCCCTATATGTTTTTGAGTCCAGAAAACG
Organism: Viscum album; assembly: GCA_963277665.1. NCBI lineage: Eukaryota > Viridiplantae > Streptophyta > Magnoliopsida > Santalales > Viscaceae > Viscum > Viscum album. The sequence goes on from OY728165.1 coordinate 1,934,028,224, forward strand.
TGATTTATCAGAAAAATACGTCTGTGAATGTATACTACAAGTGGACACGGTTCAGAAATAGATGTACTTCTGAGTGACAAATCTGAAATGGTTTTCCTAGCCTAGCTCAGGGTAACCCGGTACCTTACAAAGAGTCTTCATACTCACCTAGTTTGACACTACTAAAGGATATTATTTTATAAATTAATAAGCTCATTACAAATAAATATTAAGGGTATAATAATTTTCTAAATGAATATGTGTTTGGAAGTAGATCTTGGATAACATAGACAAATTCCTTAAACCTCATATGTTAAGAAGATAAATATATGTTATCCCTTTAATTTCATTGGATTCCCCCTTTATCTGTTTAACAGATTAGGATAACCATCCCAAAATTTTAATTTATTCTAGAAAATGGATGGAAATTAGAGGAATCATACTAACACCCTGTGAGAACGGTAGTGTGAGGATTTCCCCCAATGACATTCCCAACCTGATGGGATAAGTAATCAAACCAATTTTCATGATACTATCTCAGTTAAATCATGTTATGAATATAAACTTGAAACAAGGGAAGCACACCCCCACCGTCAAGAGGGAAACCTGCAGTTGAGAGCTTCACGCGAAAAATGACTCCTACATTCAATGGATCATTTGAACCCTTAATCATAATGAAATGAATCAATTCCATTGATAAAAATTCTTCATCATTCAATTTTCCAAAATATAGAATTTTATTTTGTATTTTTATAATATGGAGGGTTATCTGATCAATGGGTGACATTTTTCAAGAATTAGAATCCTAGGGAAGAGGTCAAAGCATTACAGTGGAAGGAATTTCAGAAACTATTTTTGGATAAATATTTTCCCTGTACACTCTGTATTAAGATGAATATAGTTTTACTTTTACCAAATCAAATGAAATACAAATCTATTAGGCAGTACTAGAAAAACAGCACCAGACTTGTATAATATGCCTCCAATTTTTTTGTTACCCTCGAATTCAAGGTTGACCACTTCTTTGGTGGGCTAAAGCCCACTCCATGAAAATCTATGGAAATCCATGACATTGATAGCTGTATGTAAATTATATAATGTGGCCTCAAAGTAGAGATATAGATTGGTGAATCTCATGGGTATCATGGGGATACATAACTAAGAGTGTAATTTAATTATGGTGGTCCAATTGATAAATACAAAGGTGCTATGAAATTCTTATTCCCCACTTTTCAAAGTTACATAGAAAAATACCTTGTAAATTATCTATGGGGAATATTTAAATACTTTAAGTGGGGAAGATAAGGGAACCTGGCCAAATATTTTTGATAGTAGAAAACCATCAATGTGATAGTTCAAAGGAATTCTATGGTAGGCCATCAATGTGTTGTTCAGTGTTATAATTTTAAAAAGATAGGGCAATTAACGAAGTAGTTCAATAAGACAGTGGTTTTCGGAGGCAACCTGCAACCACCAAGGTAGTAAGGGTGATATTATTCCATCACTACATAAAAGGTAGAACCTAAATATTTAGTAGTGAAATATATGATAGATATCCATTCAAGAATATAAAACACAATTTTTTTCCAGTTCTACACATTACATTATATAACAAAAGTATTGAATAACTATTCAAACACAACCACATTGAAATTAAGTATAGATGTTGGTGAAAAAATGGGTAAATTCTTACATACCAGGTATATAACTCCTTCACTGAAATTTTTTTTGGACTGAACTTCCCAGATAACCTTTTCAATCTTTACAAGGTGGAATTTAATGAAATTCTTATCTTGGGTTTTCTTTCCTTATATAGATCCAATGTAAATTCCCCTGAGAGGGAAATCACTCTATAAATGGAGAATCGACCCACAATTATATACATTGAAAGGAGGACGTTGAATCTTCATTAGCACCATAATCTCTAAAAAGGTTATTATTTACCAATACGCTATTGTATCTAGATCAAATGATTGAGTCTGTGGAAAGAACTATCCTTGAAGACATACCTATTGTAATGGAATTCTATGATGTTTTTTTCAAGGAGTTTCATGGACATTGTCCAAGCAGAGAGGATGGATATTTAATAGAACATGTAACTATGATTTTGAAAATATACAAGACTCCATGTAGAATGGTTGTTTTGGAACATGAGTCATTATACTAAAAACTAAAAGAGAATATGGATAAATGGTCTATACTCCCATGTGCTCCCCCATCAGGTGAACCAGTCATCATGATCAAGAAGAAGGATGGGTCAATGTTCCTTTTCATTTATTATCATGATATCAACAAAATCACGATAAATAAAAAGTCTCATTTACCACACATTGATGACATGTTTGATCAACTATGTTGAGTATAACACTTCTTGAAGGTGGATCTACAGTCACTATTTTACCAAGAATGGGTAAATAAGGAAGATATCCTTAAGACGACTTTTTATATAATGTATTGGAATTATGATTTCATAGTAATTCCATTTGGAGCCACTAATTTCCTATAAAAATTTATGGACTTGATGAATAGATAATTTATAGAAAAGCTCAACAAATACTTGGTAGTTTTTATATAAGATATTAAAATATTATCCAAAATCATGGAGGATAATGAGAAGAATCCAAGAACTCTGCTGAATACATTATGGATGGAAAATGACATTGAGATGTAAAACAAGTGTGAGTCTGGTTGAAAGAAATCTCATTATTGGGGAAAGTAATCTCAATAAATGGGATATCTATTGATCCATCAATGAAAAAAACAATTGATGAATGGTTGAGACCCAAATCTATGAAAGCTATTCATAGTCTCTTTGGGTTAGCTGGATATGATGACCAATTTGTGATAAAATTTCCAAGATTGTGAAACCCCCTTAACAATATAACTTGTAAGGGAGTCAAATTTTCTTGGAATGATGAACGTGAATAAAGCATCATGGTGTTGAGACGAAGGATTATCATTTCCCTTGTTCTCACTCTACCACAAGTGGGAATTTTTTCATAGTTTTCAGTGATGCTTTAAAGAAGGTATTGTTTGTGTGTTGATGAAAAATGACAAATCCATTTCCAATGAATCATGGTAGTTGAAAATTAATGAGAAATAACTACCCCACATATAATCTGGAGTCAGTGGTTGTTATCTTTTCATTGAAAATCATGAAGAATTATCTCATTGGGGGATACCTGTAAAATATATACAGATCAAAAATGTCTCAAATATATATTTGCACAAAAATATTTAAATATTCCCTAGTGGATATTGTTATAGATAATAATGGATTGTAATTTCTCAATAAAATACCATCTTGGTAAATAGAACAAGCTAGAATATTCTCTAAATAAAATGGACATAATAATTCAATAATTTATGACAATTGAGAAGGATCTGATCATCTTGGATTTGAAGAAAATCGACATTCTAGGCATAAAGAAAATAAAATAGTCAATCCTCCCACAAATAATTTCCATAATTCTCTTTTATAAAAAATAAAAAATTCCTAAAAAGGTGATATAAGAATTAATAAGATAGTGGAAACTATCAAAAAATGGAAATCCTTGGAGTTCAATGTTATTGAAGAAGAAATTGAGAGATTAGGTTCAGTACTATGTGTTCCATCAAATCCTAAATAAACAAAATAACTTTTGAATGATTCAAATAATTATAATTTGGTCATTCACCCATGAAATACAAAGATATAATGAGAACTCTGAAAAAAACTATTGGTGGAATAACATGAAGAAGGTTATCATAGAATATGCATCAAAGTTCATTGTATGGCAGCAACAAAATTATGAAACGTAGAAGTCTTGGGATATGATGAAACAATTACCAATACCAACATGGAAATTGGAAAAAATAACAATGAAATTTATCACTGGACATCTAAAGACATCCATGGGAAGTACTGCTATATGGTTAGTTGTGTATCGTCATACAAAGACTACACACTTCATTGTGATTCAAGAAGATTTCTCACTGGATCAATTGGAATTGATACACATTAGAAAAGTGGTAAGTATGGATGGAGTGCCACTATTAATAATTTGTGATCAAGATCCAAGACTCACCTATATGTTTCCAAATATTCCCTAGCATGATATAAACATTGAGATACACATTAGTAAGGATTTTCACCCTTAAAATGATGTCCAATCTGAGCTGACTATCCAAACACTCGATTACAAGGTCAATATACATAAATGGTGGATGTGACACACATATTTATTTAGTGGAGTTATCTTAAAACATAATTTTACACTCAAGAATCCAAATGACCCCTATAATGACCATTATGGGTAGAGTTGCATACCACCAACATACTGGGATTGACTATGGGAAAAACATATAGGACCAAAAATGATCAAAGAAATGTAGGAGAAGGATAAGACCATCAAGTATCACATCAAAGATACTTATATTCAACAAAATAACTATGATTAAATTCGTCAATGAGACCTATTTTTTGATGTTGGAGAATTGGGATTCCTCAATATATATCCAAGGAAGAGAGTGATGATGTTTGGGAATAAGGGAAAGCTTATTCCAATGTACATAATCCATCTTGAGGCCCTTGATCACATCAGAGAAGTGGACTATTGTCTAGAACTCCCCCCAAATCTATCTTAAGTATATGATTTATTCCATGTATCCTTTCTAATAGATTATATAACAGACCAATCACATGTATCCAATCCAGAAGTGGAACCATTAAAGACTTACCTTTCCTTTGAAGAGCAACGAGTGAAGTCCTTATATTGTAGTGAAAATGTTTTAAAAAATAAGAAAATTCCATTCATATAATTGTTGTGAAGATACCAATAGTTTGAAGAAGAAATGTGTGTAACATAGAAGATGATGAAGTAGAGTTACCCTCATGTGATTTAGTGTGGGAATTTTTTTTGACGGTGAGATTTGTAAAAGGGGGAATAATGTAACGTCCCAGAATATTTTGAATAAAATTATCATTTGTGATTTAATGAAATGAATTGTTGATATAAAAAACTCACATAATTATTTTTTTATTATATCCAATTAGATTTACATGATTGTTAAGTATATTTACTATTGATAATATAGATGATGAACAATGATCACATGAATAATATAAATATAGATTTTTAATAAACCCTTTTGGAACACATAATGGAAGTACTGGACTCAACATGTAGGATAACACTTTATAAAGCCCATCTATTAGATCTTCCTTGGGAGATAGAATTTTTGGGATTTTCCATTGACCAAGAAGAAGATGAGATTGAACTACTTATGAATTATTGAAACATTTTACAGGATAAGTTCATGCTCATCGAGATCATGACCCAAACCATGTTCATCAAACGGATCCCTAAAAGCCCAACTACCATGATACATGATTTTAGGGTGTATGATGGTTTAATAATGGGATATTTATGAAGAAACTATCATTATGAATTTGTACATTATTTTTGTACAAAAAATTGAATTTATTTTCTTCCTATTATATTAACTTAGTAAATTATTTTTAAAGAACGAATATTATTATTATTTGATATTCAAATTAAATTAAGATATCTATTTTGATGAATTAATAGATTTTTTAAATTAATAATATTTAAATAAAATATTATTATTAAAATATTATTTTTAAATATAAATGATCATATTTATTTTTATGTATTCTAATGTAATTTTAAATAGGTCTCGAAAAATATAATTTCAAAAAATCATCATTATTAATTAATATTCATTTTCATTTTTGAAAATTCACATATTTAGAAAATTATTTAGATAAAATGAATATCATTTTTTGGAATCAGTATGTTGAAATTATCCAATGTTGTTTTTTCATAATGTTCTGAGACAATTATGTGTTTTGTGTAAGAATTTAATATAGTATAAATATATGGTGTGTTTAATGACATCATTATATACTAATAATTATTTCCAAAATACTATAAAATGTATAATCAAACTAATATAAGTTTTTTCTTTTAAAATAATTTGAATTTTATTTTCTTTAATTTATTTTATAAAGCCTTGGTTCATCCCCCAAGACTTATAAAATATTTTAATATTTTGAAATTATTTCTTTGAAAGTGTGACACACATCCCCATATGAAAGGGTAAAATTTTATGATATTCAGACCCTGAATATATAATATAATTTATTAAACTCCTCTTTGGAAGAGTTCATGGGAAAAAACAATTGTATGGTTTTTGGTTTTTGGATATCTGATTATGTAGTGTCCAGAAAAATAATACTAAATAAATCTCTCTCCATTATAATATAAACGCACCGAAGCACCTATTTCTATTCACTCAAACTCCATGAAGCTCATCCACAATCTTCCCCTATACTCTCTAGAATCCTCCAATGTTTTCCCAAGCTACCAAAACCCTCTCACTTCTTTTTTAAAGAACCTCATTTATGATATTAGCTTTTGATTTCCACTTTCATAATTAGAGATATATTCTTACCTATCCCCATTACATTCCATTTGATTCTTAAACTATGATATCCCTTTTCACTATCATTTATACTTCTTATGAACCATTATATACTCATGTTACTATGCCACATTTCTATAAGGTGACGTCACATTACTCTCTTTTGTCCAATTAAAGAACCTTCTTTTAAAATTATCCTATATAATTTCAATTTTTTTATATTTTGTAATTAAATCAGTATAATTATCCTAATATATATTTAATTTTATTTTCATGGGTGACCAATTACATACTATCATTTTAAACCTTATTTAAGCTGTTATTATACTCAAATTATGCAAGGTATCTTCCACCCTCTTCTTATATCAAGCATTGCTTTTATGGTTTGTCTTCTAATTTATGATTTCATCATGTAGAAATATGTTCTTAAATATCCCCCATACTATAAATTTTATTTATAAATTATGAGAGGCCCCATTCTCTCTCATCATCCCATTTTTATGAACTTTTATATGATGTTGTTATGCTGTAGAAACTACAACGTGATTTTCCATGCCAAAATAATTGTGTTGTGAATACCATACCCATTTCTCTATCAATGGTATTCACTATTATGCACATATAATTATTTATTTATTAATTAAATGTATTTATTATAAACCCCATTATCATGGAATATAATATCATTATGTGTTAATTCATGTTGTATGTTCTATGCAGAACACATTAGAATGAGAATGAAATGATTAAGAAGGGTGTGCACTGATGGTGATCCAATGCATTCGGTAATGGTTAGTATCATGATAGGTGTCTCTTTATCCGAATGAGTGTATGTATCCCCTATTATTTTTCTCTTTTTCTCATGATATTGAATTTAGTGATCAAATGGTTTCCGAATCCTGTGGTATATGGTGAGTGTTTTCTTGATGATATTGTTCCTAGGAGGAATACCATAAGAGAATTCATTAGGTTTTTCTACGAAGATATTATTCCCTAGGTTTATATATATATATATGTGTGTGTGTGTGTGTGTGTTTGTGTGTGTGTGTATAAATATATGATATAACTGAGGTTCGTAGGTGATATTCTATAGGTTCTTGTGATACATGATTTTAGGTTGACATGTGGACATGAGTATGTGATTGATTGATTTATATGTATTTGTGACTATGAAATGAGAGATAATATTCTAAGTGTAGGATACAATCCCTGTGTAATAGAGTTATAATAAATAGTATTTTGTATAGGATGGAAACATATTGGTGTTTTCTTACAAGGTTGTTGGGATGGTAATATTTTCCCGAAGTTACTTTTTTATTTTCATTGAATAGATGTATTTCCTTAGAGTGGCTTATATAATCTGGGGATGGGTATATTGAAATAGGGAGGTTTCTTATATTATGAGGACGGGTATATATCCCCTAGGTTGTTACTTGTTCTTAGAGATATTCTTTCACTGGTTGAGTAATGTATGATTTTTATCTACTAGTTATAGGTCACCTCTTGGCTCCACTAGGGGGATGCTCTGACATTCTTAGAGACAGTACTAAACTTGTTTATGGGGGAATAATTGGTAATTGAGGGTGTTTTTCAACACCCAACAACCTTACATGTTGATTTATTATGATTTGTGTGTTATGTTTCCATGTGGGTGTGTTAAAAATGGAAAACCACACATTTTATATATTTATATCATGGTCGTTAACTTGATGACAACCAAACTCAATATTGATAAGGAACGAAGGATTTATTATAATGTCACTGGAAACATCCTATAACTACATATATGGAATTTTTTTTTGTATTTGGGTAGATTTTTTTTGTGTTATATTAGGGAATAATATATTCTAGGATTTAGACATGTGGTTCAGTTAGTAGGTTATGGATCCTAAGGATTCATCAAGAAGATTATCAATGTTGGTCTAGAGGTTGATGAATTTATTTTTTGTTGTAGTTCAACATGTATCATCAAGTGTTCCATTTATTTCTATGATACCTATTATTATATTTTTTATTATGTTAATTATTTTATTTCATACTTCATAATATATAAGTTTTTATTATATTCTATTCTAGTTTATAGAGGCTTTTTTATATCCCTATTTTTTCTTACATTTTTTTACAGATATCCATTATATGGATGATTCATGGAAATTTTTTTTATAATTTGGAATGAACCTCATGGTATATAATATAAAAGAAATTCCTATATTAATATATTTTTACCATTCCAATAGTAAAAATCCCATTTTGTTTTGAGATGTGCATCATAGGTTACATAATAACCCCGTCTTGGATTTCATTCAAGTGATTCGGGCCGGGATATTAAATAATCTTTCACAAAAAATTGGGAAAATCATTATGCATTGATTATCTAGGGATCACCTCTTTCTAATATAAACAAAATATAAATAATTTTGGATGATTTATATGATGATCATGTGGAATTCATCAACAAAACCCATCCCAAATTGTAACGCCCTGACCCCAGTTTCCCCGAGTCGGTACATTATTACATAACATTAGCATTATCACAAGGGATCAAAATCAATAAAGACCAATCAGTTTAGAATTCTTGTAATTACTAGATACATTCATAAGTTTCACATTACGTTATAAAATGAAAAACAACAACAAAATTGTCTCCATTGACCACATTCATCCCTTAGAATATCCCTACAGGTTAGTCATAATATACTTCTTTGCATCCTAGGAAAAATAAAACATAGAAAGGGTTGAGCCCAGATGCTCAGTAAGGATAAAAATATATCAAAAACTTTCAAGAATAAGCATAAACATTTAATGCAATGTATAAGACTAAAACACCAGACTTTTAAACTTAAACTTCATTTTAATATTGAAAATATAAATCAAATAATTCTATTTAATTATTCACATTGATATTCTACTAGACGAATAATCACATGTAATATCAATATCAATTTTCATAATGTAGGAATGCATAATTATAGATTTCATAACCACATAGTCAAGGCCTTGTGCCAAAACTACAAATAGGAATTTTTTATGGCCTTGAGTCAAGATAGCAGTTTTCTCATGAGACCTACTGATGCATCGAGGGGCTATAGTGGGCTCCACCCATCACTTACTAAATCCAATGCATTCCTCATAAAAAATGTTTAAAAATAACATAAAAATTCATATTAAAACTATCATATGAAATGTCAATAATTTATCTATAAACCATGAATGGTGTAGAAATAAAAAATCCATATTCAAACATATCACAAAACCTTAAATAAAATATCGAATATTTGTATCATAATAAACTTCCAACAAGCTTAAAATCTTTCACAGGATGTTGACATAGATGAAATCAAAACATTTTGTAGAGAAATATATCTTTCTATTTTGAAATAATTTAAAAGTAAAATAATTATAAAAGAAAATATTTATTTTTAAAATATTCTAATAATATTGTTTGGAAAGCTTTGATGATGTTATAAGGGTGAAAAATATCCACACCCTTCGTATAAGTTAAAAAAGTCATTCTTACCATAATGTTTTAGAGAAGGTTATATAGTATCTTGTTTGGAAAACGACAGAAATATTCCTTTCAAAAAACATGTGGTCAAATAATTGTATACATGACATTAACTAGTAGTCTATTAAATAGTAAAAAAAATTTAAATTACATTTTCAAAAACACGGATGAGGATGATAAAAATGACCTAATATATACTTACGTATTAACAACCCCGGATAATTAAAGAGATTGTAGAATTAACCCTTGACTTGTAATTTTACTTAATTTAGGGTATGTTAACCTCTTGTATAATTTTTAAAACATTTTTATTAAATTATACAATAATATTATACATAAATATGATATAATATTTGATCTTCTAGTACTGATTTGTTAATAATATTTTTGTAGAATCATCGTTTCAGGTGTTAACTGATTCATTTTACTTTATATTCTTGGTTACATAAGACTTGTTTTTGATGAGTATGGTGTATTTGATCCACATGAAAAATCATATTATGTTCATTATTAATATTTTTAATCATCAAAAAAAATTATTATTGAATGATTACGATGGGGAATGAATCTCATCGCGTTCGTAGAGATGGTAATCCATATGTATGCACGAGCGACAATATCATTATATTGATGGTGAAATTGTATGTAATTGGATTGTATATAATATATAAATAATAATTAACATATTATATTTATTATTTACTATATTTATACTCATTATTATACCCATCCAAATAATGAAGTGATTGAATAACAAACTACACCCTGACGTGGAGACGGTAAGCCGTACGTACGCACATATGGTGACATTATTGTTTATAGGATGGATAGAATAACGAAAATGTTTTTACCTTATTTATAATAACATAAAAATATGTACAAGGTACTGGGGTTTCTATTTTGGAATCGAATCAACAAAAAAAGCATGAGTGGAAGAAGAAAAGAACTTTAAAGAAGGTGGTGAAATTATTACCTCTTCTTCCGGTGTTTTCTTTTCAGTTGATCAAAAGGGCTCTGTAGGTTGGATTTATAGTTTAATTAAGGCCTCTAGGTGGAAGTGAGGATATTTTAGAGGATATTTGGGCTGGCTTTGGCCAATCCAAATGGATGTGGAGGTGTGAATTTAAGAGAGGGGGGTGCCTTTTTATAAGAGAGGTGAGGGTCCCTTTGGGAAAAGCTTTAAATATTATTTTACAATAAAATCATTTTCGGTTTATAATGGTTAGAAAATGAGTTATTTATAGGATAAGGTGGGTATGTGTAAAAAATATCTCAACCAATAAGTTTTTTATAGGTTTAGGTCACAGTATCTACCTTATCTATTAGATTTAAATCCTAGTTAAATAGTTTGACATTTACCTGGTCTCTTTGTATTTTTATATTATATGGTTAATAAACATAATATAACAAGACAAGATAACCCCAAGTGGTTATTTATTAATATATATAACCTTATATAATTCTTTTTTCTTAACCATATATTCTTAGGAATATTATATCAATTTATAATATAGATTTTTTTTAGAAACTCAATTATGTCAATTTTGACACTATTTAGTATTCGATTGTTTTGAAAGCCATAAAAACATTATCAATAAGAATACAATTTATTTAATCAACCCTAACATGTCATATTAACTTATAAAATTAGTGGATTTTATCAGAAGGCTAAATATAATTTTTTTTTATATTTATAATATAAACTATTTTAATATTTCATTATTAAGGTAATTACTACATCATCATTGTGTCATAAATAAATTAAATTAATTAATGTATAAAAATTATAAATAAAGTAAAATTATGTAGGAAATATGTTTATCTTTATAATGAATATTTATAGTCAAATTTATATTTTTTAACAATATATAAAAAATGGTTTAGTTATTAAACTATGAATTTAACTTATTAGCTCTTATTTAAATGTTCTAATCTAATCCAAGGGGACCAAATAGGATAATGTTTTATTTATAAGGATGTTTTATGTATAATTAAACTTATCCAACATATTTAGGACTTCTTTTAGGGTAATTAGAGTATTATTTGTACCCTTAATTACCCAATTTATTTTAATCGTGGTAAATAAAAGTTAGAAGATACTATTTAACAAAAAAAATCATCTTATTGAACCGAATTTTACTTACTAATGTAAACTGTGTCTCTCAGATTTTGAAATTCAACTCATAAAAGTGGTAGAATTATGTTTTATGCAAATTTTCAAATGCTCTTAGAAGGTGGGTAAAAGACAGTAAAAAGTTCAATAAAATTTTATATATCTAATCTTATTATAAAATGACCCCAATGAGTTACATTGAAAATATATGTGTATTATCTATCTATTTTGACCTAAAATAAATAAATAAAATATCTAATTACTTAATTAAAATGTCAGTTTTAAATAATAACGCTGTGTTTTTCAGTATTCATCAAAAATTGAATGTTTTCATAAAAATACCAAAAATTCACCCCAATCTAATTTTGATATTCCGAATTCAAAAATGAAGTCCATTTAGAAAAATAAAATTTATATAATTTCAAAAAGAGGGTATTTCTATTCATAATGACTAGATAGATTGGTCGTGGTGTGTTAAAACTCCATGTTGCGTACAACGTAGCCTGCTGCATTATTCAAAGGGGAACGTATCGTGGATGCTTGGGGTGTTACATTCTCCCCTCCGTAAAATAATTTCATCCTCGAAATTTCAAAAATATTTCTCTATAATAATATTTGGTGTTTCGTCATCATAAGTTCCTCAGGCTCCGACATTTCCTCTTCCATCTTATGGTTTCTCCATAGAACTTTTTCCAGAAGAGTCGTCCAGTTTCTCAACACTTGTTCTCTAGTATCAAGAATCTTAACAAACACTTCACAATAAGACAGATCAGGTTCCAGTTCTATTTCCTCATAGGTGAGTACATGGATTGGTTCATGCATATACTTTCTGAATAGTGATACGTGGAACACATCATTAACATTAGAGGTACTTGAAGGTATTGAAAAACAATAAACCACAACTGCAATTCGTTGAAGAATTTCGAAAGATTCGATGCACATTAAACTCAATTTACCCTTCTTACTGAATCATATAACATCCATCCATGGAGATACCTTTCGGAAAACATGATCTTCTACATGAAATTCCAAATCCTTCCTCTGATTATCAACATATCTTTTTTCCTACATTGAGCTTCATTGATGAGGTTTCAGATAATATTCACCTTTTTTATTGTTTCCTCAACAAATTCTGGGCCTATGAGTCTTTCTCACCAACATCATCCCAACACGTTGGTGTGAGAAATTTCTTTCAATACAATGCTTCATATGGTTCCATCTGAATACTTGAATGGAATCCATTATTATAGGAAAATTTCTCCAGAGGAAAATATTGATCCCACATACCTTGAATGTCAAGTGTTCAAGAACTCAACATGTCTTCTAAGGTTTGAATAGTTCATTCTGATTGTCCATCAGATTGAGGGTGGTAGGCAGTGCTCAAATGAAGTTCAGCATCGAAGGCCTTCTGAAGACTTTTCCAAAATCTTGATGTAAAATGAGGATTGTGATCAGAATCTATCTATAGGGGTACCCCATGGAGTCTTATAACTTCATTAATAAATATTCTTTCTAGATGTTCAAGTGGTAAATCTTCTCTTATAGAAAGAAAATGTGATGACTTGGTAAGACGATCAACAATGACCAATATTGCATCATTCCTTTTAGGAGTCTTTGGTAGACCCATGACAAAGTCCATCGTAATATTATCCCATTTCCAATCTGGTATGGGAAGAGGTTTCATGACTCCTCTAGGTTGTTTCCTTCTATATTTCACTTGTTAACAAACCATACATCTTGACATAAAATCTTCAATCTCCCAATTCATGTTGTCCCAAAAAAATTTCCTTCAAATCCCTATTCATCTTGGTGCTCCCATGGTGTATAGAGAAATTGGAGCTATGAGCATCATCCAAAAATTCCTTTTTTAGATAAGGTATATTGGGAACACAACATCTCTTCCCAAATTTCAAAATTCCATCTTCATATACAAAGTCACTAAATCTCTCATCATTTACAACTTTAATCTTTTTTTTTGAAATTCCTCATCATTTGTTTGAGAACTTTTTATCCTTTCCTCTAATTATAGTTTAGCAACCATTTGAAAATGTATTGGTGTTTAACCTTCCATGGTTATTCCCATATCTATCTTTACTAGATCCTTGAAAATAGGATCCATTTCAACTCTCATCTTGTTGAAAACTCCATGGTCCTTTCTGGTCAAAGAATTTGCCACCTTATTTTCCTTCCCCGGGTTGTAGTTTATTGTGCAATAATAATCCTTGAGTAGTTCAAGACATCTCCATTTCCTCACGTTGAGTTCTTTTTGTGAGAAAAAATACTTCAAACTCTTGTTATCAGTATAAATCTCACATTTTTCACCTTAGAGATAGTGTATCCATATCATCATAGAAAAGATTATAACTTCTAACTCAAGATCATGAGTGAGATTGTTTTTCTCCTGAACGTTTAGCTATCGTGATTCATAGGCAATAACTCTATCATTATGTATAAGGACAGTACCAAGTCCTTTCTTTAATTGATCACAATAAATAACCAACCAATTGAACCCTGATGGTAGAGTCAAGATAAGAGTGTTGGCTAATCATCTCTTGAGTTATTCAAAACATTCTTTACACACTTTTGTCCAAACAAATTTAACCCCTTTACTTGTGATCTTGTTTAATGGGTTAGCCAACTAGGCAAACTTCTAGACGAAACGTTGATAATAAACTGCTAAACCATTAAAACTGCGTACCTCAGTTATACTCATCATTGCTGGACATTCTTGGATTGCTAAGGTCTTTGAATGATCATTATAGATTCCATCCTTAAAGACAATATGGCCAAGAAAAAAAACTATTAAAGTTAGAATTTAGAGTTGTTAAACTTATCATATAATTCATTTCATCTGAGGGTTTTCAGAATAGTCTGTATGTGATTTTCATGATATTTTATATTTTTCTGTATACCATATACCATCAATAAATTACACTACAAAGTAATTATGATATTCCTTTAAAACTCTATTCATTTAATCCATAAAGATAGAGGGTGCATTAGTCAGTACAAAAGGAATTATTGTAAAATCGTAATGCCCGTACCTGGTTCCAAATTCTATTTTTAGAATTTATTCCTTCTTCACACAAAACTGATGATATCCAGATCGAAGGTAAATCATTGGAAAATATTGAGCCCTATGAATTTTGATTAATAAATCATCAATGCAACATAAGGGATACTTTTTCTTTATTGTTATAGCATTTATCTCCCAGTAGTTAATGTAGAATCTCATAGATCCTTATTTATTTTTAACAAAAAGAAAAGGGTCTCCCCATAGAGAAACACTGGGAAGAATAAATACTTTAGTACTCAATTCCTCTAGTTTTTTCTTTAGATCCACTAATTCCACAGTGGCCATTATATAAGGGGTCTTCGATATAGGCCTTGAACCAGGAATTAAATCAATGGAAAACAGAATTTCTAGTTCCTGAGGATGTCAAGGTAAATCCTCTGTAAATACATCTACATATTCTTTCAGAATAGGTACATAATCTATTCTAATATTATTTTCCTCAACCATAATTATTTCATTCTCTTCCTCTCCAATAATTGAATTTTTTAGAGCTACTGGGGGTGGATCTTGATAAGAATCTAGTGGTGATGTTTCAGCTCTAAAGATAAGGTACTCCTTATCATCATCGAAAATTGTAACGTCCTTATTTTTACAATAAAATATCAAATAATGGTCTGAAAGCCAATCTATTCCGAGGATTATATCAAATCCAATCATGGGTATCATGATGAGATCAGTAGATAAAGATAATTTATTAGACCTAATGGGAACTTATTCACAAAACATTGTTGCGATGATACTTCCCATATGAGTTTTGACTCACAACTCCCTTGTTAAGTAAAATTGAAAAGATCTATTTCTCTTAGGAAACTCGGAAGATATGAAACAATGCGATGATCCAAAATCAATTAAATCATTGGCTGAACTTGAGGAATCCGTTAATTTACCTTCCACCACATTTTTCTGAGCTTTAACCTCAGTAGTAGTGATCGCATAAGCTTGGCCTTGCTCCCATGGCCTTTTATATGGTATGTTTCCATAGAGCATAAGACATTCATTTGCATAATGTCCCTTTTCTCTATAATGTCAGTACTCAACACTGAAAGCCTCTTTCGTTCCCTTTCAATTTCAAGCTTGGTGGCCTTTTTCCCCGCACTTTGAAAAGACTTCCATTCCCATCAGGCAAGTTCCAGGGTATTTCTTCCCACATTTACCGCATGGTTGATATTCAACTTTTCCATTCTTCTCCTTATTTCCACTTCTATAGTGATCAACAAATTGATTCTTCTATTAATTTTGTATTAAGTCATAAGTTTTGGAGAATTCCTTTTCTGTATTGATAGTGTATGAGACAATATATTTATAAGATGATAAGGATTGTGAGATTAAGGATCAATGGAGAAATGGTTTTAACCCATCAAAGAATCTATCAATCTTACTCATTGGGTTACGTATATAATCTTATGCATGCCTTGATAACCTTGTTAATTTTGCATCATGCGTTGCGACATTCTCATCCTCCTTTTGCCATAAACATAGAAATTGTCTTTCCCTATCCACTAGATGGATATGAGGACAGTATTTTTCTAGGAAAATATCTTTAAACTCCCTCTATTATATTTTCAATACTTATTCATCTTCCTTTGTGTTTTGGTTTAATGAACACCACTGATCTGCATCTCTTGTGAGGAGATAAACTGCCCTGAAAACATTTTTCCTTTCCCTACTCCCTAAAGAAGGAAATATTTTCTATATGGAACACAACCATTTCACAACTTATAATGGATTAGAACTCCAATTGAATTTTGGTGGTTGTTTCCTCATGAAGCGGTCTAATGTTGATCCTATGCGTTGTGGATCATATTACTCCATACAGGTAAGGTTATTATTCATAACCTGAGTGAGTTGTCCCAGTATGGTGATAAGTTGATCAACCCCCATTGCATCACCAGCTCTAATATAATTATCTTGAGTTGTAAAGAAATCCCTACATGGATTAAGTGAAAAGATATAGTTTCCATTTCTTCCACTAGGCACAATTTCTAAACAATGGCATGCACTAGATTAGTTTTTGAATCACAATACATAATTCCAAACTTGTAAAACACTTAACATTAATTGAAAAATTTATGGATATAATCTATAATCATAAAAAATGTTTTCTTGGAGGAGGTATATACTCATAAATCCTTCATAACGGTTTATATCAAAAATTTGAATTATCCTAAGCATATCCCTCGGGAGTATCATAACCAAGAGTGCAGCAAGGCCCATTGTCATGTTACAAGATACCCCAAGTCAAGCCCAAAAATCCTTTTCAGAGTTTTCACTCTTGGGTACATTTGTTCCAGAGCCACCTTTACCTACTCCTATCTAGACACAGATTTATTTCTTAGAAAATACACAAAATCTATACATTACCAAAATTCAAGGAAGTTCTTCTATACCAATCCTCACAGTCTATCTTAGAGTAATGTACTCTAGTCAGAGTTTATCTAAATCTAGTTTAAATTTATTGTACTAGAAATTATCTGATACCAATTGTAATGCCCTGAACCTAGTTACCCAGAGTCGGTGAATTATTACATAACATTATCATGATCACAAGTGATCAAAATCCCAAAAGACCGATTAGTTTAGTAGCTTTGTAAGTAATAGATACATTCATAAGTTTTACATTTAATTATAGAATTAAAAACAAACATAACATTGTCTTCATTTACCACATCATCCATTAGGCTATCCCTATAGGTTAGTCATAATATAATTTTTCACATCCTGGGAAAAATAAAACATAGAAAGGGGTGACCTCAGATGCTCAGTAAGGATAACAATATAGTGAAAACTTTCAAGAATAAGCATAAACATTTAAGGTAATGTATAAGACTAAAACGAAAGCATTTTAAACTTAAACATCATCATAATATGGAAAATATTAACCAAATAATTTCATTTACTAATTCACATGGATATTCTACTAGTCGAATAATCACATGTAATATCAATAACCAATTTTATAATGTAGGAATGCATAATGCCATACTTCATAACCACATAGTCAAGGCCTGGTGCCAAGACTACTAATAAGAATTTTTCAAGGCCTTTTTCCCAGACACTAGTTTGTCTCATGAGACCTACCGATGCATCAAGGAACTATATCAGGCTCCACCCATCACTTACTAAGTCCAATGAATTCCTCATATGAAATGTTTTAAACATAACATAAATATTCATATTAAAACAAGAATACGAAATGTAAATTCTTTATCTATGTAAAAATAACACATCCATAGCCAAACATATCACAAAACCTTCAATAAAATATAGAATATTTGTATCATAATTGTAATAACCTCCCATACCTCATTGGATTGAGGAGGTGATGAGGGATACTTGTCCTTAAGCGACATTCCCAAGGAGACAAAGGCTGGCAATGAATTCCAAGGGATTCAAGATCAAGTTGGGGAACAATTTTCCCTTAAGACAAAACCAACCAAACCATCCTCTAACAACCACTATATGATGCATGTTAAATAACTTACCCAACAATGAATTTCCAAAGAAAACCAAGTTGTTCCACAACCTATTTCAAAACCAATTCAACCAGACATGTCCACTCTACATCAGAGTACAAGAAGAAACTAAAAAACCAAAAAACCATGTGCCATGACACCTCCAAAGCTCCACACTCGACTCCAATATCAATGCTCTACCAAGACATCACAATGCACCACTAAAAGAGGTTTATGCCTCACCTTTTCCCACGTCATGGTACATGACATCTACAAAGACACCAACATTCCAAAGCAGGGGGTGAGTACTAAAACTCAGTAGGATTTCCCCAAATGTCTTCCCTGCACATGCAACTAGGATAAAACTATTAGCACCATTATATAAAATAGTTTATATAATATAATCACAAGTGAAACCATTACCATAATCTAACCATTCTCTTACCCATCCATCACACCCAAACCAAGAAACAAAAGGAAAGCCAACCAAACAAGCCACAACCATTCCAACATTTACACATTAGCACAACAATTCCATCATGTAAAGAAATGCACAAAAAACAACCAAAACGTTGGGACTTCCTCCCAACCCGTTGTTTCCTCTGGAATTGGGGTTGATCTCATTGATTTATGATTCAAACATTCCAGGAGATTTCTAACTGGTTTTTTCATAGTACCAGAAACATCCAATGATTCTATATCCTTTTGAACCTACTTTCCAAATATAGGCGCTCATTAGTTATGGAATGATGAGGCTTATGAATTTGCATTGGTCGAGAGGATGGGAGGTTGGACTCATCACACCTTTTTAGGGGAATTATTGTCTACTCCGGGACTCTCTTTATAGATTTAAGTTATGTTCATGAATCCTTATTGTATTACCAAGTAAAAAATGTGCTTTCCTTTAGATCTGACAATCAAGGATTGATATGTAGGAAATTTAGAGAATCTTTTATATGTATTCGAGGTTCTAAATCAATAGAGAATCATCAGTATTTGTTAGAGATTCTTAGTCCATGGTATCATTCAATACATAAAAGTCTCTTGGTCATTATGATGACTATGCTGGTTTTAAATCCACTCAGTGGGGCACTTGATGTTTATTGTCATTCAGAAGGACACTGATTATTTCAGAGTTGGGATCATACCTGCAGATGGGCTAAATACGTATCCTTTTTTTGGAAAAGGAATCAGAACCCACATAGTTCGAGTAAAAGAGTATGATATTTATGCATGATTTATGGGTCAAAGAAAGATTTCATGATAAATTTTATACTCTAAGCTCACGTGAGTCATGATCGGTGTGAGAAACAAGAGGTATTGGTGAATCCAGACATTTTTTCCATGAAATATGCAATGATGTGGGGATTATGTATATATGACTGCCCAAAAATAGATGAGGATTAAGATTTACTTCAGGGAGGAAATCTAGGAACAGGGTCTATAAAGGTACATGTGCTTTATGGAGATTTGGATAATCTAATCTTGGGGATTACTCCTAAGGAAGATGCCCAAGTTTGGAGGGGACTTATGATTGTGTTTTACTCCTGAGAAGGAATCCCAGATCAAAAATGAAATATGAATGGTCAAGAGAAATTAAGACTGGGGATTACTTTTGAAAAGGAGGCCCATGATAAGGGAATTTCCTAATTAAAGGACTTTGGGCTTACTCATGAAAAGGAGGCCCAAATTAATGAGGACTTGGGGATTACTCCTACTTAGGATGCCCATATTAATTAGAATTTGGATTGGGGATTATTCCTGAAAAGGAGGCCCAGGTTAAGGATTCTCTCATCTTAAAGGATGAGGTTGAATGAATGAACTCTCTAACTTTAGTTATATAAAGATGTGTAAATCACTAGATTTTGAGATATGTTCAATGAAATTTCTTTCAGATAAGGATTTAAATCAAGAAAACAAAAAATAAATGGATTTGAAGAGTGTCATGAAGAATGAATCTTGAATAGGAGAGGTGGAATGTCATAAGAGGGGTCAAATGGGCAGGAGGGGCACCCAAAAAATAGAAGGGCATGCAAGTCCTGGCTGGTGCGCAGGTACTGCGTGGGCACACAAGTACTGGTCGCGCATGTATACATGCACGGCACATGGGTACTTGTGTGATTGTTAACCAGTAGGGTAATACTTGTGTGATCCTTGACCAAAGCCTTTAAAATTATCCCTAGGTACTTCCAGAGGGTTCGCGCGCAAGTTTCAATGAGTAGGTAAGGAGGCATGCAAGTGTGTTCATTTCCCTTAAGGGAAAAAAATTTAGGCGCGCAAGTGTTAGTGATTTCTAACACTTAGACCATATTCCACTTGTTTAGAACTTCCATTCTAGGTAAAGAATTACCTTATAAGTTTTCGGAAGGCTTGAAGAAGAGACTTGGGCGTTCATAGCTCTGTATCTGAATTCTGGAAAAATTCCTCCTGAAATTGGGGGCCCACTGGGGGTATTTATAGGGTGGAGAGGACCCTGGGCAGTTTTCAAAGAGGGCGTGCAAGTCGCTTGCGTGACCATTTGGGCGGCGTGCACGTATACTTGTGCGACCATGCTGGAACATGCGTGACCTATGGGTATTTTCTCCTTGTTCATCCCTTTCTCATTTATTGATGTTTTCTTCAAAGGATGAATCAATTTGTGCTAAGTCATTTCCCTTTCCATTCTATTTGAAAATGTGACGAAAAGGAGCATCAACAAAATTCACCCCTCAGAGTTGGATCCGGAAGAATAAGGATGTGACTCTGAGGAAAAGAAGAAAACCAAAGGTAAAGAGGTACGCAAGGTATGGCGCACAGGTGGACTTCAGAAATGCAGGGTCCGGCACGCATGGGTACGGCCTCGTCTATAAATAGATGGCCTCAACCTGTAGAAAGCACCCAAATCTCGCTCGTCTTCCTTTGCTCTCGGGGCATAGGTGGACTCCCGGATCTCACTCATCCGCGCATCTTTGTTTCTTGCATCGCGCTTCTGTTAAGGTATTTGGACTTGAGCGATGATACCTGCGGGCCCTATACTTGAGCGACTGAAGGAGACTTGTGCGCCAACTATGAAACTTGTGCTCCTTAATGCCATAGCCTATTTTTCAAACTCCTTCACAAATTTTATGAAAAATTAACTTACATTAAGAGTTAATTATTCAAGTTTTTTGCAGATCCAATGACTCCCAAGAGAATCGGAACGACTGATGAACTGGCAAGAAAATGAATTGATGATATGATGGACATCGTTGGCCATGATTACTACTCTATCTGTGATAGCACTATTTCAGATTTGGCTAAGTATCTGAAGAAATATCACTTTGATTTACAGTACATCATCTATCTGCCTCTGTATGCCCACGATCATCTGCAAGATGTCAATATTCCAGAGGTAAAGAACCATCTTCTGCATTCTGGGTTTTAGTCATATAACAACTTTTCTTCAGCAAATGTCTCAATCGCAGTAACATTTTCTAATGCTAGAAGTGTAAAGAAATCCTATATAATGCATCGTAGCTCGTGTGAACCAGATCTAAAACCTCAAAAACCTGAGCTGTAACCACATAGTTATCCCTCAATCTTTTGAAATTCTTAGATGGATCAATCCAAAGGCTGGAAGGAGAAATGGGAATTCCGTTCTGGAGGTGGGGTGAAGCCAACATGGATGTGGGCTTACTGGTTGCAACAAACTTGTGAAGAGTTTGTTGAGGATCTGAAGAGAGCTGCAATTTATGAAGCCGTCTGGGTTGGTAGACATATGTTTATAGGAATGATAATTTTTCACCGGAGTTGCTTAGCCACTGGAGCCCAGAAACTAATTCTTTCCATCTGACCCATGGAGAAGTAGGCATTATATTGTGGGATTTCTACAAGATCTCAGGGGTTCCAATTTTGGGTGATATGTATGAAGAATTCATCCCTCCAAAGGAAACCTTGAATGATCCGGAGAAGACTCCGAATTTGGTTTGAGAATTATTGCAGATTTATCATAAGCTCAAAATATCAAAGAATTCAAAGACTCATTCTAGAAGGGATATTCATCCAGAGGAATGGATGGATGTGGTTCTCAAGAAGAAGAGGGGAAATGGGCCTACCTGTACTCATCCTACTACCTTCCCTAAAGCAGATAAGAGTGGTGCTCCTGGAACATTCTGGATGACTCTAGAAGAATGAGAGTTTGAGAAATGAGGGTATGAAGTGAATAATAAAATCCCAGAGAAGATATATATGGAAGGCTTTTTATCATTTGTCTTAGTGTCTATCTCTTGCCCGTCAGAGATTCGAAGGGAGGCGTCAGGCCAAGGACCTTCGTTATCACAACCATGTTGGATGAGAGGAAGATGGTGGGGTTGGATACCATGGTTTTGGAAAATATTCACAGGAGCTTACTCCATGTATATATGGGTAAGTATCTTTTTATATTAACTGGACCATTCCATGTTTTATGGGGATGGATCTGCACTCACTTTCAGACATATGTTGTTCAGAATGGAATATAGATTCCCGGAATTTCTTTCAGGCCGTCTGTTCAGGCCTTCTCCTCCAGTGCACGTCAGGTAAGAGCAGCATCCAATGGTTACCCGACAACTATTGTTGCTAATGGCTATGGAAAGGACTGGGGAAGTTTTTGACTTACCAGATGCTGAAGTGGTACGTAACTTGGCCATATGGTATGATGAAAACCGAGTAGCATCATATCCTGAGGGAATATTGAATAATCCTATTTACAAGGTGGGGAAGAAGAAGAGAACCATTGAGATAGAGACAATTCAAGTGGCAGCTGATTCTTCCACTCCTGAAGCTGGTTCACCAAGTTCTTCAACCGAGGCTGATTCATCATATTCTTATGAGATAAAACATGTGTCAAAGCGGCCATGTGCCGTATATAATACTCCTATAAGAATCAAGAGATCCACTCCATCAACTCATCGTGTGTTACTTTATTGAGGCAATTTAATTGATAGTAACTTTATAGAGTAACAAATTTTCATTCTCTTTTTTTAGTTGCAGGATCTAGAAAGAAATTAAAATCCAAGGTTGTAGGACCCTCTTCACATCCTTCTAGTACACTTGCATATATACGACCAGAGGCCATCCAGACATGGCAGGATTTTTATTGTGATACTGAAACTATCTTTCTGGAGCTATATGAAGGGATATATCTTCCTAGAAAAGGGATTCTTCAGGATCCTACAAATATTCATTTCAAGGATAACCCTGATGAAGTAAGAGCCTATGTCAAAGAGTTAAGGACCTATCTTTATGACACCGATGATTCCATCCATATCATCAAGTCGGTGAAGGAAATGATGGATCATGGCGCCACTGATGAATAGTGGCATGAGTACATAGCTCTTGAAGATGTATGTTTTCTTTCCATGTTTACTATGCAACTCGATTTCAGTCAAAGCCTTGTTACTCAAGGAAATTACTTTCCTTATTCTATAGCTTTCAAGGAAAGGAACTACTGAAGTTCCTTCACCACAGTATAGAAATGGTGGTACTACCATTAGGGCAGTTACTGAATTTGATCACAAGTCAGGTGAGATGTCTCCAGGCCAGTAGGCCATGAATGAGGAGTTGGACATGGCCTTCCATTCTCAAATTCAAGTGCCAATAAGGGAGACTTCTAATACTCCAAAAAAACCAAAGAAGAAAAGGCATCATAGAAAGAAGTCCACAGCTAAATGATTCATTAGTATCGATAAGTCCTTCAGATAATCAAGAATCTATACCCATGAAATTCTTGCTAATATTTATGGGGATTGCAAGGGATTCTTCAACTTCTCCTCTGAGGGAAAGGACTGATCCTCCTTTGAGGACCACAGAGGCTACTATGGAACAATTGCAAATTCAGGCTGACTTGCCTACTCTTAGAGAAGAGCCAACATCTATTCCCAGTATCCCTCTAACTACTGTTGAAATAAGGGAAGAACCTGCTTCTGGTAAGTTAACAATGATTCATAAAATGTTGAATGAAACATCGACTGACTTCCATTCTGTGATATTTTAGGTATAACACCTGCACCAGAATCATTGGCGGCCACGACAACTGAATCTACCATCCTTCCTTAAGATGTTGTCCAGGGCCAGGGGTCATAGAATAAGGGTTTCCAAGAGGACACAACAAATGCTCCCACTGGTGGGACTAATTAGGATTCTGAAATATCATTGGATTAAATTATGAATCTTGGCATGTATTTCAAAGAATTTTTTGATCATTCTATATTATTATGTGATTTAAAAGATCTTGGGTGGGAGTGTTATCCTTCATATAGTAAATTACTCTTATAATTTACACTTCTAATAATGACTAAAAAAATATACAGTTCCATCCAAAGAAACTACTGAAGTACCAATTCATAAAGAGGGTGTGGACATTTATGTCAACCCTACCATTATAGAAACATTAGATCAAGTGGAGATAAACCCAGTAAACCCTCCTGAGAAACATCTTGAAGATCCTGTTGAAACTGGGAAAGATGGGGAGGAGTCTTCTCAAGCTGTTGATATAACGACCCATACTTTACATACATTGTTATTACTTCAGAATTGAATCACACTTGTTACAACAAATAAGAAGACCAGGAAACGACCGTATAGGTATAGAGTCTTTAGAAATAGGGAAACATAAACAACTAGTTTATAAAGAATCTACTTTGCCTCCCATTTATTTCATCATATATGTAGTCCTATTTGGAATATCCTACGTAATAACCTTCTTACTGACCTGGGGAAATAAAACATAAAAAATGGTGAGCTCAAATTTTCTGTAAGGTTAAACAAAAGAAATATCAATCACATCATATACATAAGAACATAACTTTTGGAAATATTAACCTACAAAAGAAATCATAATTTCATAACACGGGATAAATCATAGTACTGAAATGTAATCCCAATAATCATAACTTAAAACATTAAACATTGTGGAATACACACAAAATCATAGAGAATCATTTCTTATTAGTCAAGACTCATTGCCAAGACTATCTTAGTAGACAGAGTCCATTTCTGAACTGAGTTCCCTCCTCGTTTCAGTCCTGTTTCACTGAACCAGTTTAACCTTCCGTTCCAACCATGTCTATCTCATGAGATATAAAATTTTTACCCAATGCATTGGAGGGAGATATGGGTCCCAACCATCTCATAATGATACCATTCTTATGTGTTCCACAAAATCATAAACCTTACATCATATCATAACCCATGTAAAAGAAATGGGAATCTTAAACATCGTGACATCATAAAACAATTAATATAAGATAAAGGAATTCAGAAAAATAATTCCATCACAACCTAATCAAATCAATGTAATAATAGGGATAGAAACCGAATCCTTTATTATCTTAGGTGGAAAATAATTTTGATAAAACACTTGAACTCCATTCTTGTGGAAAATATCCTTTTTACTTCAAAAACACTTTTCCATTCTTAACATGTCATAAAATTCTAAACTAAAAGAAGTTCATTAAAAATAATCTTGAAAACTTGTAAGCAATTATTCTTGGAAATAATGTTTTAAAAATTCCATTCATGCCATATATGTTAAAAAAAAATTGTTCTCGTACTTTTTTCGGAAAAGTCAAAAAGTACCTCGTACGAAAACAACAAAAGATTCCTTTGATATCTTTTACTAAACACTCACCGAAGGGTAAAATTGGATTTAAAAAATTTTAGGTGTATGGAAATAATATTACATATTGTGGAAACATGGATGTGGATGATAAAATACACCCCATTAAATACCATTGTATAAAGAATCTCGGATAAAAATGAGATTGTGATATTTTCCCTTACCTTAGGTCCGATTTGCATCATAAGTGTCCGAACCTCCTGTATAATGATTTAAATAATGTTATTGACTTATTAAAGAATCATACATATTTTTATGATATCATATATGGTCATATTCTTAGCTTCTTATTAGTAATATTTCATTACTACTTGTTTATTCGGGTGTTTATTACTTTTTGTTCTTATGCGTGTTTTGTCGAATACATTCTTATCCTTATTTTTAGGTTATAGATACCTCATTTATAGAATGGTATTATTGTAATATATATCATATTTATTCACTCAATTCATTTATGTAATCATTATGCAATGAAGATCATGTAGAACTAGTCTCATCACATCGTGGAGACGGTATTCCGTATGTACGCACGAGCAATGATATCATTCCCATGATCGTGGAATTGTATTGGAGTGTATGTATACTATTTCAGAATCAATATCATTTTACAATAGTAATATATAGTCATTATTTACACCATTATACCCATCCATGTAAGGTGGTGGTGGAAAATATATTACACCACGCCGTGGAGATGGTATTCCGTACTTACGCACGCGCGGTGATTTCATTTTCCTTACGATGGATAGATGGAGAAATAGGGTTGTTTCATACTTATAATAACATATCAGTATATGAGTGATACTGATTTTGTAACTTCATAAAGAAACAACTAAATAAGAAGAAGTGGAATAAGAAATAAAGTTGAAATAATTTGTAACAGATATTACCTCTTCTTTGAAGCACCTATTTGAGACCACATTTTAGGGCACTAAAATTGATCTCTAAAGAAGACCAAGACCTCTAGGATGTTTCTAGGGAAGTGGAGAGGAGAAATTGTCAGGGTTTGGCCAATCTTGAAGGCTCAAAGTTGTTTGAGTAAGAGGGGGAGGAGGTTCCCTTTTATAAGGGAGGAGAGAGGCTCCTTTGGAAAAACTAAAAATACTATTTTATTATAAATCCAAATTTGGTTTTAAATATCTCCAAATTGATTTATTTCGAAGATTAGGTGGGGATGGGTCAAAATCCTCTCATCCAATATAATTTAGACAAGTTTAGGTTCCTATTTTAACCTTATAATTTGGATTTAACATTAAGATAAATAATCTTACTTTTACTGTGTCTTCTTGTGTTCTTATACTATAAGGTTAATAAACATATTATAAGCAGCCAAACGAACCCCGAGTAGTTTATTATTAATATATATAACCTTATCTATGTCATCTGGCAAAACCATAAATTTTTAGAAATAAAATAACAATTAATAATATAATATATGTTTTAAAAACTATTGTTTGTCAACTTTGACAGTATTTAGTAATTGATTTTTGTGAAAATCATAACAGAATGATTAGTTAGAAAAAATTTAATTAAATCAATACTGACATGTCATATTATCCAAGAAAATTATTTTAATTCATAAAAAGTGTCCAATTACATTTATTTGGGTATTTATAACATCAATTATGTCAATATTTAATTAATAATAAAATTTCTGCATCATCTTTGTGTCATAAATAAATTAACTTTTTTAATGTCTAAAAATTAAAAATAAAATACCATTATATAGGAAGTATTTTTATATTTTTAATGAATATTTATAGTCTAATTTATCTTATGTATAAACCTATAATAAAAATTATTTAGTTATTAAACTTTGATTTTAACTATTTTAACCCTTCTTTTAATAAATTAATAATAAATGTCCTAGTCTAATCCAAGCGGGCCTAAATGGTCATATTTTATTCCTAAGGTTGTTTTTGGTCGAATTACACCTATCCAATAGAATTAGGTCATGTGTTAGGGTAATAATAATATCATTTTTACCCTTAATTTCGCTATTTACTTTTAACCGTGGTAAATAAAGGTAAAATGTTACTATTCACCAAAAATTATTTTCATCTCATTGAACCACATTTTACTTACTGAAATCAACCATGTCTCTCCAATTTTTTAAATTACACTCACAGAAGCGGTAAAATTATGTTTTATGAAAAATTTAGTTTTTTTAACTACCACTTTGTGGTTTCACTATTCATCAAAAATTGAATGCTTTCATAAAAATACCAAAATTTCACCCTACGCTAATTTCGAAATTCCGAATCCAAAAATGAAGTCAATTTTGAAAAATAAAATTTACAAAATTTCAGAAAGTGGTTATTACTATTCATAACGGCTAGTTTTAATAATATTTTAATAGCATATCGTTGTTTACTGAAACTCGGTATTGCTTACGACGCAAGCTATTGAGGAAGGTCGTGATTGCGTGTAAAGCAAGCCAAGAAAGTGTTGTGTGTAGTGATAAATTCCTTTAACGATTTATAAAAACAAAATATTTCTCATAGATGTCTCGGGTGTTACATTCTACCCCCCTTAAAATGAATTTCGCCCTCGAAATTCGTCACTTTATAACAAACAGATGAGGATACATCTACCTCATTATATCCTCATGCTCCCATGTAGCTTCTTCTAATTGGTGGTTCCTCCATAAAACATTCACCAATCGAGTGGTCTTGTTTTGTAGGAATTTTTCTCTACGATCCAGAATCTCTATCTGCTGTTCTTCATAAAAAATATCTTGCTCCAGCGGTACAACTTCTGAGCTGAGTACATGTGAAGGATCAGGTATGTACTTTCTGAGGAGAGATGCATGGAACACATCGTGAACTTGAGAGAGATTTGGTGGAAGTGCCAATTAGTAAGCTACCATCCCAACATGATCCAGTATTTCAAAAGGATTGATATATCTAGGGCTCAACTTCCCCTTCTTTCCAAATCTCATGACCCTCTTCTAGGGAGATATTCGTAAGAACACTTTATCATCCACTTCAAACTCTAGGTCGTTTCATCGGTTGTCGGCATAACTTTTCTGTCGACTCTAAGATGCTCTTATGTGTTGTTTAATAGATCTGACCTTTTCTACCATTTCATCAACGAGATCAGGTCCTAATAGCTTTCTTTCCCCAACTTCATCCAAGCAAGTTGGAGTCCTGCATTTCTTTCCATGGAGAGATTCATAAGGAGCCATCTGAATACTGGAGTGAAAGCTATTATTATAAGAAAATTCCACCAAAGGTAGGTGTTGATCCCAACCACCTTTGAAATCCATAGAGAAAGCTCTCAACATATCTTCTAGAGTTTGAATTGTTCTCTCAGACTGACCGTATGTTTGAGGATGATAAGTAGTGCTAAATCTCAACTCTGTATCCAGAGTATGCTGAAGACTTCGCCAGAACTTTGAGGTAATGCTCGGATCCTGATCAGATATAATAGAAAGTGGTACTCCATTCAATCTTACCACTTTCTTCACATATATCCTGGCAAACTGATCCAGAGAGAAATCCTCTCTAATAGTGATGAAGTGTGCAGACTTTGTAAGACGATCAACTATGACCCAGATAGCATTATTGGCTTTGGATGTTTTAGGAAGTCCGGTGAAAAAGTCCATAGTTATGTTTTCCCATTTCTATTAGGGTATGGGTAATGGTTGTAACATCCCCTTAGACTTCTGTCTTTCACCTTTAACTTGCTGAAAAATCAAGCATCAAGAGACATATTCAGCAACATCTCTTTTCATGCCATCCCACCAGAAGTACTATTTCAGGTCCCTATACCTCTTCGTGCTTCCAGGATGAATAGAGAATGAAGAACTATCAGCCGCATCCACCAGCTCATTCTTTAATTCTGGGATGGGAGGAAGATAAACCTGACTCCTAATCTTTATTATCCCATCACAATCAAGGTTGATTTCAGAAACATTTCTCACCTTCTTTTGTAACTCTACATCTTCTTTCTGTGCCTCTTTAATCTTCACATGTATAGATGGTTGAACATTCATTTGAGAAAGATACGATTTTTCCCATTTCATTATAATTCCAAGATCAATCCTTTGTAAATCCATAAATATTGGATCTTTTGTGATCCTCATCATGGATAAACTGGCATGGTCTTGTCGACTTAATGCACATGCCACCTTGTTTGCTTTCCTAGGGTGGTAATGGATTGAGCAGTCGTAATCCATAATCAGCTCAAACCATCTTCTTTGGCGCATATTCAGCTCCTTTTGTGTGAAAATATACTTTAAACTTTTATGATCAGTATAAATGTCACACCTTTCTCCATAAAGATAATGCCTCCAAATATTTAATGCAAATATTACTGCAGCTAACTCCAAAACATGAGTTGGGTAATTTTGCTCGTGGATTTTCAACTATCATGAGGCATAACCTATAACCATATCATTTTTCATAAGAACACACCCCAATCTCTTTTTGGATGCATCACTATAGATCACAAACCTTTCTCCACTACAAGGAAGTGTGAGCACAGGTGAACTTGATAACATTCTTTTCAACACCTTGAAATTCTCTTCACATTCCTCCGTCCAGACAAACTTAACTCCTTTCCGAGTTAACTTGGTGAGTGGATTATATAATCATGAAAATTATTTCACAAAATGTCGATAATATCCAAGAAAAACCAAGAAAACATCGGATCTTGGTTACTGTTGTTGGTCTCGGCCATCTTTTGATAACCTCTGTCTTTGCTGGATCCACAGATATCCCCTCTTTTGAGATTATATGACCCAAAAATGAAACTTTTTGAAGCCAATATTCACACTTGGTAAATTTGGCATAAAGCATCTCTTTTCTCAGGGTCTTCAATATAATTCTCAAGTGATCTTCATGTTCTTCTTTTCTCTTTGAATAGACAAGAATATCGTCTATAAAGACTACCATAAACTGATCAAGATAGTCTCTGAAGACTCTATTCATCAGATCCATGAAGATAACAGGGGCATTAGTAAGACCAAATGGCATCACTATAAATTCATAGTGTCCATACCTCGTACGGATAGCCGTCTTTGGTTTATCCTCCCTTTTGACTCTTAATTGATGATACCCTGAATGAAGATCAATCTTGGAAAACTATTGAGCTCCGCGTAGTTGGTCAAATAAGTCATCAATGCTTGGGAGAGGATATTTGTTCTTGATAGTGATCTTGTTAAGTTCTAGATAATCGATGCAGAGTCTCATTGATCCATCTTTCTTCTTAACAAATAGAACAGGTGCTCCCCAAGGTGACGCACTAGGGCGTATGAACCCCTTATCAATATTCTCTTGGAATTGCTTCTTTAATTCCTGCAACTCAATTGGGGCCATTATATAAGGTGTATTTTAAATAGGTAAAGCACCCGGTACGAGTTCTATTGAAAACTCAACTTCACGATTTGGTGGAAGACCCGGCAATTCCTCCAGAAAGTCATCATGAAACTCCCATACAATGGGCATATTTTTAATCGTGAGTTTCTCACCAACCATTTGAGATAAATAACCTTTATTTAGTGGAATCAAGTCCCATAAGATGGAAGAAATTTCCACAGGAAGGTTATGTTCATCCTTTCATCGATAGACGATCATAGATTGATCCAGAATATGAAATGTGACTTCCCTTATTTGGAAATTGATATGAGCTCCATGTAGAGAAAGCTAATCCATGCCAAGAATCACATCAAATTCCACTATAGTAAGGATCACAAGATTTGTAGGAAGCACTTTCCCTCAAACTTCAATCGGAGAAGAATTATAAACTTTTGATGTGACTATTGTGCCATTAAGGGTTGTCACAGCTAACTCAACATCTAATTGTTGAGGTAATACAATGATACCCTTAGTAAATTATTCAGAAATAAAGGAGTGGGTGGATCCAGAATCAAATAAAACATTTGCTACTTTAGAGTGGATGGTAAGTGTACCTTTCACCACATCGGTATCGTACTCTACATCGTTGATAGAAATTTAATTTGACTTTCCTTTGTCTTTAGCGTTAAGAATTTTTTGACGTCGACCATCATCATCAACCCTTGGATTTGGGCATTGATTGGCATAATTCCCCATCTCCTTGCACTTGAAACATTGAATTGTATTAGGTTCATTCTGTGTATCCCTTCCTTTGTTTGCATCATTAGACATCTTCTTCCCATCATTGCGGCATTCAAATTCCCTATGACCCTCCTTTCCACATTTGAAACATTTACTTGTCCCTTTAAGACAACTCCCTCAATGTTTCTTTCCACACTTTGAGCATAAGTTAAAGCTCATATTTTTTTCAGTGTGCTCTTTAGATTTTCCATTGAATTCCATTTTCCTCTGCTTATCAAACCCATATGACTGATGGGTTACTCCAATCTCCATCTCAACTTTGAGAGCACATCGAACGATTTCCTCTTAGCTATTGAAGTCCCTTATGGCTAACACCCATCTAATACTTGGTTTTAAGCCACTAAAGAATCGATCAATCTTACTCTTAGGTTGGATAATAATTCCAGAAGCGTACCTTGCAAGTCTTGTAAAATTTTCTTCATAGGTACCAACATATTTATCATCCTTTTGCTTCAGCTCAAGAAACTCTTTCTCCATCTTTTTTCAGAGAATACGAGGGTAGTACTTATTGAAAAATATGTTCTTGAACTCGTCCCATTCCATGGACTCAATTTCATCCCTTTGCCTCGTACTCTTAATAAGATTCCACCATTGATCAACATCACCTTCCAAATGATACGCTACTAAGATGAATTTATCATGTTTAGAACATTGAAGAACTGAAAATATCTTTTTAGTAGTACTAATCCATTGTTCAACAACTAATGGATCAGTAGACCTGCTGAATGAAGGTGGACGCTGCCTCATGAAGGATTCAACAGAATGTTTCTCCTTCCTTTGCTCGTTTGGAAGCCCTGAATGATTCATTGCTTGAGAAAGTTGTGTGAGCATGGCTACAAGATTTTGCATTCCATCTCCCATAACGTTTGGTTGCTCTGGGGGACGATCATTGAATTGCCCGTCACATTCCGCATTAACAAGGTTCCTTCGGGTTCCAGCCATTGACTAAAACAAAGAAGAATAGTGTGAGCAACACTAATTATAGTAGGAAAACCAAATAATCAAGAATAAAATTTCACACTTAAAGTCTTATCCTAGGTTATTCATTTCCATTTCTAAAACACTAAGATTGTGTTCTATGCTTAGACTTATCCTTAGGGTTCTTACAAAGGCTTCCACATCCTAGTTTCCAAAGGTTGACTACACCTTTCCTCTGATACCAACTATAAGGACCCATACTTTTCATACATTGTTATTACCTCAGAATTGAAGCACACTTATTACAACATATAACAAAACCAGGAAAGGACCCTATAGGTATAGAGTCTTTAGAAACTGGGAAACATAAACAACCGGTTCATAAAGCATCTACTTTGCCTCCCATTTATTTCATCATATCTAGAGTCCCATTTTGGAATATCCTACTTAATTAACTTTTTCCTGGCCTGGGGAAATAAAACATACAAAAGGGTGAGCTCAAATGCTCAGTAAGGGTAAAAAAAATAAATATCAATCATATCATATACATAAGAACATAACTTTTGGAAATCTTGACCTGCAAGAGAAATCATAATTTCATAAAATGGGATAAATCATAGTAGTGAAATGAAATCCCAATAACCATAACTTAAAACATTAAACATTGTGGCATACACACATAATAAAAAAGAATCATTTCTTATTAGTCAAGACTAAATTCCAAGACTATCTTTGTGGACAAAGTCTATTTCTGAACCGAGTTCCCTCCTCGTTTCAGTCCTGTTTCACTGAACCGGTTTAACCTTCCGTTCAAGCCATGTATATCTCATGAGATATAAAATCTTTACCCAATGCATTGGAGGGAGATATAGGTCCCACCCATCTCATAATTATAACATTATTATGTGTTCCACAAAATCATAAACCATACATCATAGCATAACCCATGTAATAAATATGGGAATCTTAAACATCGTGACATCATAAAACAATTCATATAGGATAAAATAATTCATAAAAATAATTCTATCACAACATAATCAAATCAATGTAATAATATGGATAGAAATAGAACCCTTTATTATCATAGATGGAAAATAATTTTGATAAAAAACTTGAACTCCATTCTTGAGAAAAATATCATTTCTACTTCAAAAACACTTTTCCTTTCTTAACATGTCATACAATTATAAACTAAAAGAAGTTGATTAAAAATAAACTTGAAAGCTTGTAAGGGATGCTTCTTGGAAATAATTTTTTAAAAAATCCATTCATGTCGTATAAGTTAAAAAAACATTCTTCTCGTACTTTTTTCAGAAAATAAAAAAGTACCTCGTACGAAAAATGAGAAAAGATTACTTTCATATCTTTTACTAAAAACTCACCGAAGGGTAAAATTGGATTTAAAAAATTTTATTTGTATGGAAATAATATTAAATATTGAGGAAACATGGATTTGTATGATAAAATACACCCCAGTAAATACCAAAGTATAAACAATCTCGGATAAAAATGAAATTGTGATATTTTCCCTTACCTTAGGTCCGATTTGCTTTGTAAGTGTCCGAACCTCCAGTATAATTATTTAAATAATTTTATTTACTTATTAAATAATCATAAATATTTTTATGATATCATATATGGTAATATTCTTAGCTTCTTATTAGTAATATTTCATTACTACTTGTTTATTCGGGTGTTTATTACTTTTTGTTCTTATGCGTGTTTTGTCGAATAAATTCATATCCTTATTTTTAGGTTATAGATAACTCATTTCCATAATGGTATTAGTGTAATATATATCATATTTATTCATTCAATTCATTTATATAATCATTATGCAATGAAGATCATGTAGAACGAGCCACATCACATCGTGGAAACGGTATTCCATACGTACGCACGAGCGATGATATCATTCCCATGATTGTGGAATTGTATTGGAGTGTATGTATACTATTTCAGAATCAATATCACTTTACAATAGTCATATATAGTAATTATTTACACCATTATACCCATCCAAGTAATGTGGTGGTGGAAAATAGATTACAGCACGGCGTGGAGACGGTATTCCGTACGTACGCACGCGCAGTGATTTCATTTTCCATAGGATGGATAGATGGTGAAATAGGGTTGTTTTATAATTATAATAACATCTCAGTATATGAGTGATACTGATGTTATTACTTCATAATGAAACAACTAAAGAAGAATAAGTGGAAGAAGAAATAAAGTTGAAAGAATTGGTAACAGACATTACCTCTTCTTTGAAGCGCCTCTATTAGACCTCCTTTTAGGGCACTAAAATTGGTCTTTGAAGAAGACCAAGACCTCTAGGATGTTTCTAGGGAAGTGGAGAGGAGAACTTGGCAGCGGATGGCCGAGATTTAATGCTCAAGGTGGTGTGAGGATGAGGGGGAGGAGGTTCCCTTTTATAAGGGAGGAGAGGGGCTCCTTTGGAAAAACAAAAACTATTATTTTATTATAAATCCAAATTAGATTTTAAATAGCTCCAAATTGATTTATTTCGAAGCTAAGGTGGGGATGGGTCGAAATCCTCTCATAAAATAGAATTTAGACAAGTTTAGGTTCCTATTTTAACCTTATCATTTAGATTTAACATTAAGATAAGTAATTTTACTTTTATTGTGCCTTCTTGTGTTCTTATATTAAAAGGTTAATAAACTTACTATAAGTAGCCAAACTAACCCCAAGTTGTTTATTATTAATATATATATACCCTTTTATAAGTCATTAGGCCTAACTTTAGATTTTTAGGAATAATATAACATTTAATAATATAATATATGTTTTAAAAACTATTTTATGTAAATTTTGACACTATTTAGTAATTGATTTTTTGTGAAAATAATAACATAATGATTAGTTCGAAAAAAGTTAATTAAATCAATACTAACATGTCATATTATCCTAGAAAATTATTGTAATTCATAAAATGTTTCAAATTACATTTATTTTGGTATTTATAACATCCATTATGTCAATATTTCATTAATAAGATAATTACTACATCATCTTTGTGTCATAAATAAATTAACTTATATAATGTCTAAAAATTACAAATAAAATACAATTATGTAGGAAATATTTTTTAGCATTATAATTAATATTTATAGTCGAATTTATCTTATGTATAAACCTATATTAAAAATGATTTATCTATTAAACATTGATTTTAACTATTTTAACCCTTCTTTAAATAAATTAATAATAAATGTCCTAATCTAATCCAAGTGGGCCTAAATGGTCATCTTTTATTCCTAAGGTTGTTTTTGGTCGAATTACACTTATCCAATAGAATTAGGACATGTGTTAGGGTAATAATAATAGCATTTTTACCCTTAATTTCCCTATTTACTTTTAACTGTGGTAAATAAAAGTAAAAAGTTACTATTCACCAAAGAATATTTTCATCTCATTGAACCACATTTTACTTACTGACATCATCCGTGTCTCTCGGATTTTTGAAATTCCACTCACAGAAGCGGTAAAATTATGTTTTATGAAAAATTCAGTTTTTTTAACTACCACTTAGAGGGTTCACTATTCATCAAAAATTGAAAGTTTTCAGAAAAATACCAAAAATTCACCCTAGGTTAATTTCGATATTTTGAATCCAAAAATGAATTCAATTTTGAAAAATAAAATTTACAAAATTTCAAAAAGTGGTTATTACTATTCATAACGGCTAGTTTTAATAATATATTAATAGCATATCATTCTTTAGTGAAACTCGGTATTGTGTACGATGGGAGCTATCGAGGAAGGTCGTGATTGCATGTAAAGCAAGCCAAGCAAGTGTTGTGTGTAATGAATGATTCCATTGATGATTTAAAAAAACAAAATATTTCTTATAGAAGTCTCGGGTGTTACAGTTGATCTACTGTTAGGTAATGATTATATTGAGTTTTCAAGATAAAAAACCAACTTTCATTGTTCTACGAAACTAAACATACTTTTAATTGATCAAATAGGGATATCAACATCAATGGCTAGATCTAGAGGCGAAGTCTCAACTTCCACCCAAACAGCAGTAGAAGAAAAAGCAACCAGGGTTAGGGGGAAGGAGCAGAAAATGGCACTTCTTTAAGTGCATTAATCCAAGATTACATGCCCCCAATGATGATGATGTCGAATCAGACCCAGAGGTGCTTAAGGTGGTCAGCTTTTCATGACGCAAGGCATGGAACAACATATGAAAAATCATATCTGAAATGCCTCTTGAAGAGATTCCATCATAGATTTCCCGATTGACATCCCTATTCGACATGTTATGACTTGGCAGTTTTAGATATGAAATGATCCATGCCGCTGTGGAACATGTCATTTTTAGAAGGGGGCATGGCAACAAGTGTCGTGATGATCTGACCAGGGTGATGTTGTCAGCCAATATTAGTGAATTTGAGGCTATGGTATCCCGAACTGAGGCTAACTATGCTGCCAAGATGAAAGAGATGAAGCATAAGATCAAAGATAAAGTTTTCCAACAGATGTACCTTCAGCAATAGTTAGAAGCTGCTACTGGGGAACTTGACCAACTCAATAATTCATTGGAGAGAGCTCAAACGAATGGTATGAAGGCCATTGTGAATGCCAAGAAAGCACTCCATTAGGCTGAAAAGAGTGAAGTTGGTCGGGTGCATGAGATTCAAGTAGCATCTGATGAATCTCGGGATGTGGTTCATCAAGTGAAGACTTATGTTGACAGCCTCTTGTAATTCCTTAGAAAATAGAAGAGACTCCAATATGTGGATTTCCTTCTAATTCTTGTGCATCAATTGGAAAGAATTCTTTCATCTTCAATCACTTGTGCACGTATTTTCCTGGTACCTACGTTAAGTTTTACATAAGCCAATGGGCCTAGTATGCATAGATTGATTTTTACTAGGATTATTACAAATAACCCTCCAAACTTTGAATCTTTTAATTGCTCAATATTACCAAAATCATACAAAATGTATGTTTAGTAAACTGGAACTTGACTATTATTCAGAGTTCCCTTGTCTCTTGTGGGTACTTTAAAGTGATGCACGTTTGACATAAAAAGGCTAATGTTGAAGGTCAAAATAGCTTTGACCAAATGAATTAGAATTGACTCAATTTTGTGGCAATTTATCTGAAAACATATTACCATACTCAAGTATGAGGGAAAACATTTAAACAATGAATTACGAAAATTTGAATCTGAATGATAAAAGGCATTAGAAGAAGTGGTTCCCCTGAATGAAGTTACCATTATTTAACAATCCCATTAAGGGGTTGAATTATGCAGGGCCACCGAAGGGCATTGGATGCATAGTCAAATAATATCATCTTTTGGCTGACAGGTCCATTATGTAGATTGTTTATGCAAGGCCGCCTAAGGGCACGTGCTCTATTTTCAGGAAAAAGAACTCTTAGAAATTTAATTTTCTACTACTAAAAAGCCAGTGGAAGTTTATGAGGATTCAAATTTTCCAAATCCTAGAGTTTTCGGCATGGAGAGAGGTACTTGAATATGGAGAAGATATTTCCAAATAGGGTTGTCTAATACTTGGATGAATGTTACTCCTATGAAGGTCTGACCCAAACGTAGGGAAGGAAAATATGAACCATAGACTTGAATACTGCCAGATCATGAAAAAGAACATGAAATAAATATGTTATGGATAGCTATTTATTAACGGATCCTTAGATATTTTTTATAATACCAATAAGGACAAAAGAGGCTTTCTTCCTAAGAATGAAGTTACCAGTATCTGAAAAACCCGTTAGGGGGTTTAATTATGTAAAGCCGCCTAAGGGCATTGACTACATAGTCAAATAATAGTATCTTTTGGCTGATAAGTCTGTTATGGAGACTGTTCATGCAAGGCCACCTAAGGGCATGTGTTGCATACTCAGGCAAAATAACTCTTAGAAATTTGACATTTTTGTGACAATAATTCAAGAAAAGGGTTATGAAGATCTGAAAATATTTAAGGTTAGGATTATGACACAAAAATATGGGTGTTTTCCAATGTCTGAAGGGATGCACAGATCAATGCTAACCATAATTATGTTTTGGTTGGGTCCTGAATTGAAATGTTGGACTTCACTACGTATCCCATAAAGATGGGAATCAAGCCATACGTAGTTCTTAAAATATAGTTTAATGTAATGCGGGACGAAAATATAGAAGATCTTAGTTTAGGGTCATAGATCTTGGACCATTATAAGAAATACACAGTGTGTGTTCTCATGGGGACTTTTCATCCAAGAGACTGAAAGTGGAATTTGGGGTTAGGCCCAAAAGACTTGGGGCTGGATTCGAGGGACACTCGAATTTTCTTATGTATCCCGTAAGGATCGGAATCAAGACCACATCATGATTAATAATACCCTATGTACAGATTTGGTTCGTACATATGAAGGATGAAAGGGGACTTTAGTGCAATGATGGTTTAACCCAAGATAAAAGGTTTAGGTATTGCCATGTATGCACATAATTTTTTTTAATATAACATGATTGAAAATAAATGTAAATAATTATTCCCTCTCAGGTGAGGGTATCAAAGAATATTTTAGTTTATTTTTGTACATTAAAAAATTGTTGTATAGTTTAATGTCGTAAATCAAGGACAAAGGTGAACCAATGTAAATATATTGATTTTGGGGGAGGTTTCATGAATCAACATCAGATGAAATGGAGGTGAACCAATGTGAAGAGACTGGTTTTGGGCTTGAACCTTGGGAGGTTGCTTACATACCCACCCTGGAAGGCAAGGATCATTGTCCATGTAGTTATATTAAGGAATGAATTAGTGATCAAGTTGTTCTTGGGTACAACGACTTAAAAAAATGATGTTGGGACTTACGCATGGTTAGAGGCCCAGAGAGGGTGTTATGGTTGACATTCTCTATATGCTCACATGAGTCATACTCGATGGGAGAAACAAGAGGTAAAAACAACCTTAACGATGCAAAGTTTAATGTCAGGTAGGAAATATGAAGGGACTATGTAGTTTAAAGTCTTGCAGTTAGGACTACTGGTGCTGCATAGTTTAATGTCATGTATCATGGACAAAGTATAGTTTAATGTCATGAAGGACATATTAAATGACTTTTGTACAGTTTAGAATTATGTAGCATGGACGATGGGGAAAATATAGTTTAACGTCATGTTCAACAAAAAGGGGGACTATGAAGTTTAATGTCATGCTATAAGGACAAAAGAGAAGACATTTTAATGTAATGCTGGACGTATTAGGGACTTTTTCACAGTTTAGCGTCATGTTGGATGAAAAAAGGATGATACAGTTTAGTGTCATGTTGGACGAAAGTGCGAATAATTTAAGGTCATATGCATGGACCATTTATTATTTAGTTTAACATCCTGCTGGACTTAAGGGACTTTTATAAAGTTTAGCGTCATGTAGCTAGGATGTTACAGTTTAACGTCATGTTGGACGAAAGGGATGAAAATAGTTTAAAGTCATATGCATGGACCGTGGATTATGCAGTTTAACGTCTTACTGGATGTAAGCAACTTCTGTACAGTTTAGCGTCAAGTAGTTAGGACGTCACAATTTATCATCGTGTGGGACGAAAGGGATAAAAATAGTTTAAATTCATATGCATGGACTCTGGAAGATGCAATTTAATGTTTTGCTGGACGTAAGAGACTTCTGTATAGTTTAGCGTCGTGTAGTTAGGACATCACAGTGTAACGGCGTGTGGGACGAAAGGGATGCAAATAGTTTAAATTCATATGAATGGACTCTAACAATGTATTTTGTGTTTATAAAAAATAATTTTTCACAAATATGGCATTGGTTGGAGTAGTGATGTGTTCTCCATCCATTGAGATTAAATAATAAGCTCCATTGGAATATAACTTATGAATAGAATATGGTCCTTCCCATTTTGGCTCAAGCTTGGGAGGTTTCTTTCCTAGTATCATTGGAGTTCTGAGAACTAATACCAATTCTCCCTGAACGAATGAACGAAGATAAACTTTTTTGTTGAAATCTCGTGCTATTCGATTCTGATAGACTTCCAAGTGGTGCAGGGTGCACAATCTTATCTCATCTAACCGTTCCAATTCATCCATTCGATTTGAGATTGTTCATCTGTAGATGATTGATCACAAATGGATACCCTGAGCGAGGGTTTTTGAACCTCAACTGGAAATACTACTTCCATTCCATATACCAATGAATATTGATTTGACCGCGTTGCAGTGCGGGTGGTGGTATCATAAGCCCATAAATCATGAAAGAGTTTATCAGACCATGACTTATTATCTTTATCCAGCAACTTTTGCAGTATATTGGAAATAGTATTGTTGAAGGCTTCTATCTGGACATTGGCCACTTCATGATACCGAGATGAATGATTGGATTTGATGTTGTATTCTTGATACAACATCTTCACCTCAGATGAACTTAATTTGGTGCCAATGTCTGTCAATAAGTTATAAGGGACACCAAATCTGGTAATGATGTTAGACTTGATGACGCTAACAATTCTTTTAGATCTAACTTCTTTGTGAGGTATTGCCTCTGCCCATTTGGAAAAGAAATCAGTAGTAGTAAGAATATACTTAAGCTGCTTGGACGTAGCTGAAGGGTAAGGTCCGACCACATTCATTCCCCATATGGAAAATGGCCATGAGTATTTAGCTTTATGAAGAAATTATAGTGGTTGATGAATGAAGTTGGCATGTACATGGCATGAATGAATCTTCTTTGTGAAATCAACACAATCTTGTATCATTGAAGGCCAAAAGTATCCAAGCCTTCGAATCTGATCAGACATTCTATGTCCATATTGGTGGGCACCACAGACTCCTGCATGCACTTATTTCTTGAAAGCCATTGTCTCTTCACCATCAATGCATTTGAAGAGAACTCCATCAAAACTACTCTTGTAGATTATTTTCTCTAGGTGATCTGGGATATCATAAAGTGTAAAATTGACCACATATCGCCAGATTTTTTCTTTCCCATCTCTATTAGGTGGAAGGGTCCCATTTTGAAGGTATTCTATGATAGGTGTCATCCATCCTGTAGTATGACCATATAGTTCAAGGATCAGACTTATTTCATTGATTTACTCTATTCTGGCTTGAACATAAGGTGAAATTGTATGACGATGGGAAATACCGATGGTTTTCTCGTCCCGATTTGGATCTGCCAGAACTGTGGCTATATTAGCCAGTGCATCAGCTTGGGCATTTTGTGATCTTGGGACATAATAAAATGTTGGTTCCGAAGGAAACTCCTCCATTAACTCTCTGACGTAATCATACGAAGAGAATAGTTATTATTTTCTGACGGAATAATCCTCATTGACTTGTTTGATTACCTGGTATAAATCACCTTTCACCTTTAAGTGACTCACTCGTGCTTGAAGTGAAAACTCCAAGCCTGTGATGAGAGCTTGATATTCTGCTTCATTATTTTTACCTCCTCATAATAATGAGAAGGAATAAGGTAACACTGCCTTTTCTGGAGAAATGAGTACAATTCCTAAGACAACTTTGTTGAATTTAGGATTTTCCATTTTCTTCCCTATTGGACTTCTGAAAGCACCATAAAAGTACATTTCCCATGTTTGAAGAATTTCATGAATAGACAATACTTCCTCATCAGGGAGTTAAATATCTGAAGATGTGTCTTCCACTAAAGGGTGTTCAACAAGGAAATCAGCCAGAGCATGGCCCTTTATTTCCTTTTGAGACACATATTGAATACCAAATTGCTACAAGATAACTGCCCACCTTTCCAGACGTCCTGTGAGCATCGGACGACTAAGGATGAATTTGAGCGGGTTATTGTGAGATACCAATTGGACCTCGTGATATTGCAGGTAGTGTCTCAACTTCTGAACTGCAAAGAAAAATTCCAGGAAGCATTTCTCAATACTTGAATATCAGCTTTCTGCTTCAAGTATAGTTCGACTCAGAAATTAGAGGCTATTCTCATTCCCAACATCATTTTTCTGAGAAAGAAAGGCACCCAATGATCGCTCTAAAGCTGTCACATAGAGGATAAGTGGTCTTTATTAAATAGGTGGCATTTGTACAGGTGGACTCAAGAGATATTTCTTGAGAATTTAGAATGCCTCTTGACATTCTTTAGTCCACTGGTAGGTGACTACCTTCTTCATCAATTTGGTGAAGGGTAAACTTTTGCCTGCCAAATTGCGGATGAACCGCCGAATATAGGCTAAGTGTCCTTGAATTCCTCTCAATTATTTCAAAATTCGAGGATGTGAAATACCAAGTATTGGCTTGGACTTCTCATGATCGACTTCGATACCATGATGTCATACAACAAAGCTAAGAAATTTTCTTTAGGTTACCCCAAAAGAACATTTTAAGGGGTTCATCTTCAAATTATTTTTCCAAAGTTTGTGAAATATGATTTCCAAATCATCCAAGTGATTAGAATGTTGTTTCGATTTGACCAACAAATCGTACACATAACATTCAACAAAATTCCCTAATTTTTTTTTGAAGATATGATGCATAACACACTGATATGTTGCGCCTGCATTCTTCAGGCCAAAGGGAATAATCTGATAGAAAAACACAACATGAGGGGCTCTAAAGGCTATAGCTTCCTCATCTTTTGGAGACATTTGGATTTG
The DNA here is from genome assembly GCA_963277665.1 of Viscum album. Classification (NCBI taxonomy): domain Eukaryota; kingdom Viridiplantae; phylum Streptophyta; class Magnoliopsida; order Santalales; family Viscaceae; genus Viscum; species Viscum album. The sequence goes on from OY728165.1 coordinate 1,934,072,047, forward strand.
ATTATATCCTGAATATCCATCCATGAAGGAAAATTCTTCATAGCCAGCTGTTGCATCAATTAATAGTTCTGTAACCAGAACTGGAAAATCATCCTTAGGATAATGCTGATTAATATCTCTGAAATCAATGAAAACTCTAATTTCACCATTCTTCTTTTTTACTGGGATAATATTAGCCAACCACTTGGTATATTGTACTTATTTGATGAAGTTATATTTTATAATCTTATCCACTTCAGACTCAATTTTGGAAGAATAGGTTGGGTGTGTTCTTCTAGTAGCTTGTTTCAATCCTCGATGTTCTTCTGGAAAACCCAAAGGATGAGTGGCAACATCAGGATCAAGCCCTGGCATCTCTGTATAGTTCCAAGAAAATATATCTCAATTTTTCTTTTAAAAGGAAATATAAATCTCTTGTTCTTCAAGAGTCATGGACGCACTGATTAAGGTGGGGCGTGGATCTTCTTTTGTACCCAGATTAATTTTTATGAGTTCATCCAAAGTGGTAGAGATACCCTCTTCAAATGTTGGAGGAGCATCTCTGAGATCTTTCTCTTCTTCTTCAGCATGAGTTACTTCTTCTGTTTCTAATTTCATAGTAGGTGATGAAGCATAATTTCCATAATCAGAAGGGATGTCAAAATTTTTACATCTTGAAGAAGAAGCTTCCATTTCTGATCCGATTGATGATTAAGGGTCTTTTTTGGGTAATAAAGAGGAGATGGTAGATTGAGAATCGACATCATCGTTAACCTATAACATTTCTATAACTTATTTTTTCTTGGTTGGTGAAGTATAGACTTGCTGGATTTCAGTAGATGAAATGATGACATCTCCATTTGAGTATTGATCATTGCTTGGTGAATCAACAATTTCTTCCATGTTGTTTGGCTCGATTGCCATAATTGAAATTACGGATCTTTCCATAAGAGTATTTTGATTTGGGACTATCCTTTCAATTTTAATGATAGGAAACACATAATCTGTACTCACATCTGCTAATGGGTTTACTGGAATCTTTTCCAAACCATACACAACATTAACTTTGGTAATCTCCTTTATTATGGATTCCTCATTTCCCTTCATGTGGTAGAATTCCACCTCAATGTACTGAGATTAACATGTCTTGAATGGGTACTTCTCACCATATAATATCCCAACATGACCATTGAAACAAAACATGAGACATTGATGGTTTGACGTAGGGATGCCACATGCCGATGTAGCCAGGGTCTTCAAAGCAAGATGATGAAGGCTGAGTCTTGATCAACAACCATGAAATCTGAATTGGACACAAGATCTCCAAACTGAGTTCTGAGTGTAATATCACCCAGTGGTTATTGTTAATTTTTATCTTATCCTTGTAACATCATGGTAGAAGGAGAGAAATCAGATTCTATGAGGCCCAATCGATGAAGTGTACGAATGGGAATTGGGTTGACTCCTAAACCATTATCAATGAAATATCTTCGGATGTCTACGCCATTGACCTTTCAGAATAAGTACAAATGTCTAATATATACATGCACGACATCATCTTCATCTTCATCTATGAAAGATATCACTACATGACATTTTTCATGATTATTCTCTATATGGTAGAATTCAGCTGCAGAATTTTCAGTCTCAAACTCCTAAGGACTTGAAAAAGCCTCAATTAGTGCCTCTTGAAGAGCCTTTGATAAATTCAAGGCATCCAGAATTGATAACTTGGCCATGACTTGGGAAAGGTGTTTCAATATATCATAATTTTGATCCAAAGGTCTGGGTTTCCCAATAAGAACATGTGGTTTAGCAGGTGCATTGGATGTTGATGCTTTGGAATTTGATGCATCTTGTACCGGGATAGGTGTTGGTAATACTCATGGCTTTGGAAGATTAGACTGATTAGGTCTATTTACTTGCTAAGAGGAAGATGATGGAACCTTCAACCGATCTTCCAGAATAATTGTGCTAGGGCTGAGTCTGCCTTGTGTGTAAGAACTTGCTTATTCTTGTTGAGCTCATTGAAGGGCTCTACCACGAGTTTCTGCAGCATATACAGTTCTAGTAGGGGTAGAAATGTAATAGTGGCCTCTGAAAGACCCACTTCTTCCCCTGTATCCTGAGCCTGAAGAACTTACTCTGATTCCTATATTTGATATAGGGAATTCGGTCTCATTAATATCAAAACTACAACTGACATATGGATATTTTAATTGAATCATATTAACAGAACTGAAAATCAACTCTCCGTCCGATGAAGACTCTTCCTGATTAGCCTGTTTAGGCTATTACATTTGGTGGGGTGGTGCCCGTGAATTTCAAGTAGAAGGCATGAAGTCTTCCAGAGTCAAAGACAACTTAGGATTTGACACATACTCATCTTCTTTTGATTATTTTTTTTCTTTGAATCATGCCATTTCTTTGAGGATTTTTGTCTGATGAATAGGTTTTTTCTACGGCATTTATGACAGAAGGCATAATTGGTTTCATTAATTGTGTTTGCAAAAAAGCATGATTTCAGTTGATCATCATTCTGACCATCCAATCATCATATTTTGTGCATTTTTGTTCTTAACTTCTTGCCACTCGCCTTCCTCCTATGGAACTGAAGCAGTAACACATGCTACCTGAGTTAAAGACCCATTTAATTTGAATAGTCCCAAGTCGACCATCTTTTGCAGGAGGTCTTTGAAGAAAAAACACTCCTAAATGGGATTCCCCAACATTTGATGAAAGGGGAAATATTTGGGGCGGTCTTCATCTCCCTCTTTATTTGGCCTCTTGGGCCTTGGAAATTGAACCAAATTATTTTCCAGAGCCGAAATGAAGTAACAAGTAACTTTTTCATTTCACAAAGAGTAAAATTTGCTTTTCAAATCCTCAAATCGTTTTTGTCTTTGATCTCTTTGATCATATTGACGAAACAACCTCTATTTTTGATGCTCAGAACGTGGATCCCTGCATGAAGATGACAGTTTTGAAGTAGAAGTAGGTACAGGTGCTTGTTTAAGGAAAACTGTAGCAGTCGCTGCTTTACCCATTTTCCTTCCTAGAGCTGATAGAATTACATGAGCTTTATCCTTAGTTTTTATAAGAGAATCGTAAATCTATTGAGCGATTGAAGTAAGGTCTCAAAACCCTCCTATGTATTTCCTAGGGATCAGCGGTGTGTGAAACTCATCACGTAAATTCGCCACATAGATTGGAAACAATTCTTCTTGAGGGAGTGATATGATTCGGAATACGTTAATCCCTTCCAGCAAGAAAAGAAATTCGAGACCCTTTCATTATCTCTTTGCTTACAGTTTGTAAGATAAAAAACTGTTGTCTTTGGAAATGTTGAGCTGAACTGAAGAAGGAATTTTTGGCAAAGATCTTCCCACCCGGTAATTGACTGAGATTGCATGCTTGTATACCAAACAAAAGCTGGTCCTTGCAAGGTTTGCAAGAAGCATCTGAGTTTCACTGCTTCTTTCTGTTCCATGAATTCCCATCATAGGATCGCAACATGACACATAATGTTTCAAATACTATTCAAGATCCATTGATAATAGGGAATACAGGGTTCCCAAAACATGATGGGGGAAGGATTGAATCTACACATTTAGGGTAAGATCTCTTTTCTGGTTGAAGCTGCACACGTCTCCCTTCCATAGTCTCTAACCGAGATGTTAATGACTCAATGGTTGTTATTAACTTTTGAGAAACATCTGGTTGAACTTGGACTTGGGCAGGTGTAATAACTAGAGCTAGTATAGATGTGGTGGCTGGTACTGCAACTAATGGTAACACCACTAGTTGTTGTTGTACATGACCCATAGGAATAGACCTGTGAGGGTGTACTGATAGAGGAGGATATTCTTGATCCATATCAGTAACTGCAATAAACTCCCTTGGCTGATAGACTCCAGCATGCTTTGGAGGAAGACTACATTAAAGTAATTCTGCATTCATCCTCCTCAATTCCTTCATTTCTTCCTCTTGTTGTGCAAATCTTTTCTATAGTGAAAGAGATTGGACTTCTCCAGAGGAAGGGTATTTAACTTGATTCCTTCCATTCCCCTTGTTATCTCCCTTTCGGAGAGGGGGAAGTGGGTTACATGAAGGATTACCTAGATTCTGGTTAATCCTTTGATTTCGTGTACGCACACCTTCTTCATTTGTGTCTCTGCGTACAACTTCTGGAGCATGAACCTCTTCATATGAGTCCCCTAAGTGAGCCTCATGATCTAGATGATCATAAACAATAGAATTAATGAAATTAATTGATTCATAATGCATCGTATCCCTTCTATCTTCATTTCTGTGATATTGTCTTCTGCCATGCCCCTAATGAGACATTGCCTTTTGGGGATTTGATCCCTCAGGAACTTCTTGGCGAACCGTAATTTGGAGAGAATCTATTGATAATTCGTCTCTTCATTACTCTTGTGGATTCTTCCCCAATTGAGAGAATACTTACTTTTGCTAAGGAGGGGATTGATGATTTGAAAAAGTCCCCAGTCCGGTGGACTGGGTCTGTTCCTGCTGCCTTTTCTCAACTCCTCGAATCCTATTTGTTGATTCTGAGGTTTGGGTTAAAAGAGCCTCAAGTCTCGCAAGCTGGGGTGGCTCTTAACATGATATGTCTGAGACTTTCTTAAAATATCTCCTGATCTAGAATACCATAGTCTGGAAATTAGATGGATGCATCAATCGACATCCACTTTCATCACCCGGCTCAAAAGACCATTGGATGATTTCTGGCACTTCTTTCACTTGATGATGTGCTTTCTCCATACGAGAGGCATGTTCAATATTCTCGTTTTCTTGATGCAGGAGTAATTCAACATCTTGTTCTCTGTATTCTCGACTTTGAGAAGAACTAGTTGAGGCTTGTTCTTGGGCAAGCTTTTGATTACAAACAAAACCCATTGACTGTGGCCAGCCACGGGAAATAGCATAGCATTAGGGTAACACCCGAGACTTTTATGAGAAAAATTTTGTTTTTATATTATATAAATCATCAAAGGAATCTTTCACTACACACAACACTATCTTGTCTTTCTTTACACGCAATCACGACCTTTCTCAATAGCTTGCGTTTTACGCAATACCGAGTTTCACTAAACAATGTTATGCTATTAAAATATTATTAAAACTAGCCGTTATGAATAGTAATACCCACTTTTTGAAATTTTGTAAATTTTATTTTTCAAAATGGACTTAATTTTTGGATTCGTAATATCGAAATTATCCTAGGGTGAAATTTTGGTATTTTTCTGAAAACATTCAATTTTTGATGAATAGTGAAAACACTAGGTTACTATTTAAAAACTGACTTTTTATTTAAATAAATATTTATTTTATTTAAAATTATTTTAGGTAAAAATTGATAAATAATACCTATATAAGTTCAATGAAATTCATTGGAGTCATTTTATAATAATTTGAGATATATAAGAATTTATTGAACTTTTCACTGTCTTTTACCCACCTCCTATGAGAATTTCCAAATTCACATAAAACCTAATTTTACTACTTCTGTGAGTGGATTTTGAAAATTCGAGAGACACGGTTAATATGAAGGTCTAAAATGAGGTTCAATGAGTTGAAAATAATTTTTTTGATTAGTAACTTTTTATTTTTTTTCCACGGTTAGAAGTAAATAGGGTAATTAAGGGTAAAAATGATATTATTATTACCCTAACACATGTCCTAATTCTACTGGATAAGTGTAAATCGACCAAAAAAACCTTATTAGTAAAATATGACCATTTAGGCCCACATGGTTTAGATTAGGACATTGAATATTAATTTATTTAAAGAAGGGTTAAAATAGTTAAAATCAATGTTTAATAAGTAAATCATTCTTAATATAGGGATATAAATAAGATAAATTCTACTATAAATATTCAATAGAAATATAAAATGATTTCCTACATTATGGTATTTTATTTATAATTTTTATACATTAAATAATTTAATTTATTTATGACACAAAGACAATCTAGTAATTATCTTATTAATGAAATATTAATATAATTGATGTTATAAATAACTAAATAAATGTAATTTGAGACTTTTTATGAATTACACTAATTTTATATGTTAATATGACATGTTATTATTGATTTAATAAACATTTTTAGAACTAATATTTCTGTTATGATTTTCACAAAAATCAATTACCAAATAGTGTCAAAATTTTCATCAAATTGTTTTTAAAAAAAATATTATATATTAATTGTTATTTTTTTCCAAAAAATATATGGTTCATCCAAATTACATAGATAAGGTTATATATACTAATAATAAACAACTTGGGGTTCTTTTTTCATGTTATAGTAAGTTTATTAACCTTATAGTGTATGAAAACAAGAAGACATGGTAAAAGATAAATTATCTAACTTAAAGTTAAATCTAAATGATAAGGTTAAAATAGAAACCTAAAATTGTATAAATTCTATTTTATGAGAGTATTTCAACCCATACCTACCTGAGCTTCAAAATAAATCTATTTGGAGCAATTAAAAACTGAATATGACTTTATAATAAAATAATATTTTTAGTTTTTCCAAAGGTGCCCCTCTCCTCCCTTATAAAAGGGCACCTCCTCCCTCTCTTCCTCAAACGACTGTGAGCCTTCAAGCTCGGAAAAACCCGGACAAATTCTCTTCTACGCTTCCCTATAAACATCCTAGAGGTCCTGGCCTTCTTCAGAGACCAATTTTAGTTCCCTAACAGGAGGTCTCAAAGAGGTGATTCAAAGAAGAGGTAATGTCCGTTACTAATTCTTTCAAATTTATTTCTTCTTGAACTTCATCTTCTATAGTTGTTTCAATATGAAGTAAAAACATCAGTATCACTCATATACTGGTATGTTATTATATGTAAGAAAAAAACCCTATTTCACCATCTATCCATCCGACAGAAAATGAAATCACCGCGCGTGCGTACGTATGGAATACCGTCTCCACGCTGTGGTGTAATCTATTTTCCACCACCACCATAATTGGATGGTTATAATGGTATAAATAATAACTATATATGATTATTATAATGTGATATTGAATCTGAAATTGTATAGATACACTCCAATGCAATTCCATGATCATGGAAATGATATCATCGCTCGTGTGTACGTACGGAATACCGTCTCCACGATGTGATGCGACTCGTTCTACACGATCTTCATTGCATAATGATTATATAAATGAATTTTATGAATGAATATGATATATATTACACTAATACCATTATTTAAATTATGTATCTATAACCTAAAAATAAGAATAAGAATTTAGTCAACAAAACATGCATAAGAACAAAAAGCAATAAACACCCGAATAACAAGTAACAATGAAATATTACTAATAAGAAGCTAAGAATATGACCATATATGATATCATAAAAATATGTATGATTCTGGAATAAGTCAATAACATTATTTAAATCATTATACAGGAGGTTCAGACACTTACGAAGCAAATCAAACATATGGTAAGGGAAAATCTCACAATCTCATTTTTTTTCCGAGATTGTTTATACTTAAGAATTTACTGGGTAATATTTATCATCCACATACATGTTTCTTCAATATTAAATATTATTTATATCCTTATACAATTTTTTAAATCCAATTTTACCCTTCGGTTAGTTTTTAGTAAAAGATATGAAAGGAATCTTTTGTCGTTTTTCGTACGAGATACTTTTGGACTTTTCCGGCCAAAGTACGAGAAGAATGTTTGTTGAACATATACGGTATGAATGGATTTTTATAAAATTATTTCCATGAAGATTAATTTACAAGTTTTAAAGTTTATTTTTAATCAACTTCTTTTAGTTCAAAATTATATGACATTTTAAGAAAGGAAAATGTTTTTGAAGTAGATAATATATTTTCCTCAAGAATGGAGTTCAAGTGTTTTATCAAAATTATTTTCCATCTAAGATAATATAGGGTTATGTCTATATCCATATTTTTACATTGAATTTATTATTTTATGATGGAATTATTTTTATGATATTCTTTTAGAGATTATGTTATGATGACGTGATGTTTAAGAATCCCATTTTTATTACACGGGTTATACTATGATGTATGGTTTATGATTTTTTGGAACACATAAGAATTTTATCATTATGAGATGGGTGGGACCTATATCTCCATCCAATTCATTGGGTAACGATTTATATCTCATGAGATAGACATGGCTGGAACGGCAGGTTAAACCGGTTTAGTGAAACAGGAGTGAAACGAGGAGTGAACATGGTTCATAAATGGACATTATCCGCTAAGATAGTCTTGGAAATGAGTCTTGACTACTAAGAAATAATTTTTTATGATTATGTGTGTTTACCACAAAGTTTCATGTTTTATGTTATGAATATTGGGATTACATTTCACTACTATTATTTATCCCATGTTATTAAATTATGATCTCTTTTGTAGGTTATGATTTCCGAAATGATATGTTCTTATGAATATGATGTGATTGATATTTCTTTTGTTTACCCTTACTGAGCATTTGAGATCACCCTTTTGTTTTTTTCTTTCACCAGGTCATGAAGAAGGTTATTAAGTAGGATATTCCAAAAAGGGACTCTAGATATTATGAAATAAATGGGAGACAACAAAGATGATTTATGAACCATTTGTTTATGTTTCCCAGTTTCCAAAGACACTATTCCTATACGGTCCTTTCATGGTTTTTTTATATGTTGTAATAAGGGTACTTCAATTTTGAAGTATTAACATTTTATGTAAAGTATGGGTCATTATAGTTGGTATCAGAGGAAAGGTATAGTCAACCTTTGGAAACTAGGATGTGAAAGCCTTAGTAAGAATCCTAAGGATATGTCTAAGCATAGAACACAATATTAGTGTTTTAGAAATGGCCATGAATAACCTACGATAAGACCTTAAGTGTAAAATTTTATTCTTGATTATGTGGTTTTCCTATTATAATTAGTGTTTCTCACACTATTCTTCTTGGTTTTAGTCATTGGATGGAACCCGAAGGAACCATGTTAATGCGGAATGCGACGGGCAATGCAATGATTTCCCCCATGAGAAAACAAACGTTATGGGAGATGGAATGCAAAATATTGTAGCCATGCTCACAAAACTTTCTCAAGCTATGAATCATGCAGGACATCCAAACGAGCAAAGGAAGGAGCAACATTCTGTTGAATCCATCATGAGGCAGCGTCCACCTTCATTCAGCGGGTGTTCTGATCCATTAGTGGCTGAACAATGGATCAGGACCACTGAAAAGATATTTTCAGTTCTTCAATGTTCTGAACACGATAATGTCATCTTAGCAGTGTATCGTTTGGAAGGAGATGTTGATCAACGGTTTAATATTATCAAGAATATGAGGCAAAGAGATGATATTGAGCCCATGGAATGGGATGAGTTCAAGAACTTATTTTTGAATAAGAACTTTTCTCATATTCTTCGAACAAAGATGTAGAAGTAGTTTCTTGAACTAAAGCAAAAGGATGATGAATATATTGGTACCTACGAAGCAAATTTTACAAGACTTTCAAGGTACGATTCTGGTATTATTATCCAACCTGAGAGTAATATCGATCAATTCTTTAGTGGCTTAAAACCAAGTCTTCGAAGGGTGTTAGCCATAAGGAACTTCAATAGCTACAAGGATATCATTTGATGTGCTCTCAAAGTTGAGATGGATATTGGAGTAACCCATCCGCCATATGGGTTTGATAAGAAGAGGAAAATGGAATTCAAAGAAAAATCTAAAGAGGACACTTAAAAAAAGATGAGTTTTCCCTTATGCTCAAAGTGTGGAAAGAAACATGGAGGAAATTTTCTTAAGGGGACAAGAAAATGTTATAAATGTGGAAAAGAAGGTCATCGGGAAATGAATGTTGAAATAATGGGGAGAAAATGTCTACTGATGCAAACAAAGGAAGGGATACACAGAATGAACCTACTACACTTCAATGTTTCAAGTGAAAGGTGATGGGGCATTATGCCAATCAATGCCTAAATCCAAGGGTTGATGATGATGATCGATGTCAACAAACTCTTAAGGATAAAGACAAAGGAAAGTCACATGCAATTACTATCAGCGATGTGAAGTACAAAAAATAAGTGGTGAGAGGTACACTTACCATCCACTCTAAATTAGGAAATGTTTAATTTGATTCTGGATCCACCCACTCATTTTTTTCTGAAGAATTTTCTATGGGTATCGCCATATTACCTCAACAATTATATGTTGAGTTGGCTGTGACAACTCCTAATGGCCCAATGGTTGTATCAAAAGTTTATAATTCTTCTCCGATTGAAGTTTGCGGGAAAGTGCTTCCTTCAAATATTGTGATCCTTCCTATAGTGGGATTTTATGTGATTCTTGGCATGGATTGGATTTCTCTATATGGAGCTCATATCAATTTCCAAAGAAGGGAAGTCACATTTCATATTCCAGATCAATCTATGATCATGTATCGATGCAAGGATGAACATAACCTTCTAGTGGAAATTTCTTCCATATTATGGGTATTGATTCCCCTAAATAAAGGTAATTTATCTCAAATGGGTGGAAAAAAACTCATGATTAAGAATATTCCCATTGTATGGGAGTTTGGTGATATCTTTCCGGAGGAATTACCGGGTCTTCCACAAAATCGTGAAGTTGAGTTTTCAATAGAACTCATACCAGGTGATTTACCTATTTCAAAGACACCTTATAGAATGGCCTCGATTGAGTTGCAGGAATTGAAGAAGGAACTCCAAGAGAATCTTGATAAGGGATTCATACGCCCTGATTCATCACCTTTGGGAGCACCGATTTTGTTTGTTAAAAAGAAAGATGGATCAATGAGACTCTGCATTGATTATCGAGAACTAAACAAGATCACTATCAAGAAAAAATATTCTCTCCCATGCATTGATGACTTATTTGACCAACTAAACGGAGCTCAATACTTTTCCAAGATTGATATTTGTTCAGGGTATCATCAGTTAAGGGTCAAAAGGGAGGATATACCATAGAAGGCTTTCCGTACACGGTATAGACACTATGAATTTATAGTGATTCAATTTGGTTTTACTAATGCCCTTGCTATCTTCATGGATATGATGAATAGAGTCTTTAGAGACTATCTTGATCAGTTTGTGGTAGTCTTTATAGACGATATTCTTGCATATTAAAAGATAAAGGAAGAACATGAAGATCACTTGAGAATTCTATTGATGACCCTGAGAAAGGATAAGCTTTATGCCAAATTTAACAAGTGTGAATTTTGGTTTCGAAAAGTTTCATTTTTGGGTCACATAATCTCAAAAGATGGGATATCTATGGATCCATCAAAAATAGAGGTTATCGAAAGATGGTTGAGACCAACAAAAGTAACTGAGATCCGAAGTTTTCTTGGATTGGCAGGATATTATTGAGATTTTTTGAAATATTTTTCACTATTATTTTATCCACTCAAAATGTTTACTCAGAAAGGAATTAAGTTTGTTTGGACGGAGGAATTTGAAGATAATATAAAGGATTCGAAAAGAAGGTTATCTAGTGAACATGTACTCACACTTCCTTGTAGTGGAGAAAGGTTTGTCATCTACAGTGTTGCATCCAAGAAGGGGCTGGGGTGTGTTCTTATACAAAATGATATGGTGATTCTTTATGTATCACGACAGTTGAAAATCCATCATAAAAATTACCCAACTCATGATTTGGAGTTAGCTTTGGTAATATTTTCATTAATGATTTCAAGGAATTATCTTTATGGAGAAAGGTGTGATATTTATACTGATCATAAAAGTTCAAAAGTATATTTTCACACAAAAAGAGCTAAATATGTGCCAAAGAAAATGGTTGGAGTTGAATAAGGATTACGACTGCTCAATTCATTACCACCCTAGGAAAGAAAACATGTTGGCGGGCACATTAAGTTGACAAGACCATGCCAGATTATCTATGATGAGGATCACAAAAGATACAATATTTATGGATTTACAAAGGATGGATCTTGGAATTATAATGGATGGGGAAAAATCATATCTTTCTCAAATGAATGTTCAACCATCTATACATGCGAAGATTAAGGAGGCACATAAAGAATATGTAGAGTTACAATAGAAGGTGAGAAATGTTCCTGAATTCAACCTTGATTGTGATGGGATAATAAAGATCAGGAATTGGGTTTGTGTTCCTCCCATCCCAGAATTAAAGAAGGATCTGCTGGATGAGGCTGATAGTTCTTCATTCTCTATTCATCCTGGAAGCACGAAGATGTATAGGGACCTAAAAGAGTACTTCTGGTGGGATGGCATGAAAAGAGATGTTACTGGATATGTCTCTTGATTCTTCGTTTGTCAGCAAGTTAAAGCTGAGAGACATAAGTCTAAGGGGATGTTAGAACCATTACCCATACCAAAATGGAAATGGGAAAACATAACTATGGACTTTGTCACTGGACTTCCTAAAACATCCAAAGGCTATAATGCTATCTGGTTCATAGTTGATCGTCTTACAAAGTCAGCACACTTCATCGCTATTAGAGAGGATTTCTCTCTGGATCAGCTTTTCAGGATATATGTAAAGGAAGTGGTAAGATTTCATGGAGTACCACTTTCCATTATATCTGATCGGGATCTGAGATTTACCTCGAAGTTCTGGCGATGTCTTCTACATACTCTGGATACATAGTTGAGTTTCAGCACTGCTTATCATCCTCAGACAGACGGTCAGTCTGAGAGGACAATTCAAACTCTAGAAGATATGTTGAGAGCTTTCTCTATGGATTTCAATGGTGGTTGGGATCAACACATACCATTGGTGGAATTTCTTATAATAATATCTTTCACTCTGGTATTCAGATGGGTCCTTATGAAGCTTTCTATGGAAAGAAATTCAGGACTCTGACATTCTGGGATGAAGATGGGGAAAGAAATCTATTAGGACCTGATCTTGTTGATGAGATGGTAGAAAAGGTCAGATCTATTCAACAACACATAAGAGCATATCAGAGTCGACAAAAAAGTTACGCCAACAACCGAATAAAAGACCTAGAGTTTGAAGTGGGTGATAAAGTGTTCTTACGAGTATCTCCTTGGAAGAGAGTAATGAGATTTGGATAAAATGGAAAGCTGAGCCCTAGGTATATCAGTCCTTTTGAAACACTGGATCGTGTTGCGAAAGTAGCTTACCGATTGGTGCTTCCACCGAATCTCTCGCAAGTTCACGATGTGTTTCTTATATCTCTCCTGAGGAAGTACATACTTGATCCTTCACTTGTAATCATCTCAGAAGTTGTACCGATGGAGTAAGATCTTTCTTATGAAGAATAGATGATAGATATTCTGGATCGTAGTGAAAAAGTACAACAGAACAAGACCACTCGCTTGGTGAAATTTTTATGGAGGAACCACCAATTAGAAGAAGCTACATGGGAGCTTTAGGATATGATGATGGAGAGGTATCCTCATCTGTTTGTTACAAAGTGACGAATTTCGAGGGTGAAATTCATTTTAAGGGAGGTAGAATGTAACACCCGAGACTTTTATGGGAATTTTATTTATGTAATATAAATCATCAAAGGAATCGTTCACTACACACAACACTATCTTGGCTTGCTTGACCCACAATCGCGACCTTCCTCGATAGCTTGGGTCGTATGCAATACCGAGTTTCACTAAAAAATGACATGCAATTAAAATATTATCCAAAGTAGCTGTTATGAATAGTAATACCCACGTTTTTAAATTTTGTAAATTTTATTTTTAAAAATTGACTTCATTTTTGGATTTGTAATATCGAAATTAACCTATGGTGAAATTTTGGTATTTTTTTGAAAACATTCAATTTTTGATGAATAGTGAAAACACTGGATTACTATTTAAAAACTGACTTTTTATTTAAATAATTATTTATTTTATTTAAATTTATTATAGGTCAAAATTGATACATAATACCTATATATTTTCAATTCAATTTATTGGAGTCATTTTATAATAATTTTAGATATATTAAAATTTTATTGAACATTCCACCGTCTTTTACCCACCTCCTAGGAGTATTTCCAAATTCATATAAAACCTATTTTTACTGCTTCTGTGAGTGGAATTTCGAAAATCTAAGAGACGCGTCTAATATCAAGGACTAAAATGTGGTTCAATGAGATGAAAACAATTTTTGGTGAATAGTAACTTTTGTATTTTTTTTACCACGGTTAAAAGTAAATATGGTAATTAAGGGTAAAGATGATATTATTATTACCCTAACACATGTCCTAATTCTATTGGATAAGTGTAATTCGACCAAAAACAAACATTGGAATAAAATATGACAATTTAGGCCCACTTGGATTAGATTAGGATATTTATTATTAATTTATTTAAAGAAGGGTTAAAATAGTTGAAATCAATGTTTAATAAGTAAATCATTTTTAATATGGGGTTATAAATAAGATAAATTAGACTATAAATATTCATTAGAAAGATAAAAATATTTCCTACATAATGGTATTTTATTTATAATTTTTAGACCTTAAATAATTTAATTTATTTATGACACAATGATGATGTAGTAGTTATCTTATTAATGAAATATTGACATAATTGATGTTATAAACACCAAAATAAATGTAATTTGAGACTTTTTATGAATTAAACTAATTTTATAGGTTAATATGACATGTTATTATTTAATTAATTATCTTATTTATAACTAATAGCTCTGTTATGATTTTCACAAAAATCAATTAACAAATAGTGTCAAAATTGACGTAAAATTATTTTTAAAACAAATATTATATTATTAATTTTTATTTTATTCCTAAAAATATAAGGTTCGTCCAAATGACTTAGATAAGGTTATATATATTAATAATAAACAACTTAGGGTTCGTTTGTCTTTTTATAGTAAATTTATTAACCTTATAGTGAAATAAAACAAGAATACACGGTAAAAGTTAAATTATCTATCTTAAAGTTAAATCTAAATGATAAGGTAAAAAATAGAATCCTAAACTTGTTTAAATTCTATTAAATGAGACGATTGAGACCCATCCCCACCTTAGCTTAAAAATATATCAATTTTGAGCTATTAAAAACCGAATATGGCTTTATAATAAAATAATATTTTTAGTTCTCCCAAAGGTGGCCCTCTCCACCCTTATAAAAGGGCACCTCCTCCCTCCCTTCCTCACACCACTTTGTGCCTTCAATATTGGACATCCCCTACCAAATTCGCTTCTCCACTTCCCTAGAAACATCCTAGAGTTCAGGGTCTTCTTCAAAGACCAATCTTAGTGCCCTAAGTGGAGGTCTCAAAGAGGCACTTCAAAGAAGAGGTAATGTACATTACCGATTGTTTCAACTTTATTTCTTCTTCCACTTATTATTCTTTAGTTGTTTCATTATTAAGTAACGAAATCAGTATAAATCATATACTGGTATGTTATTATAAGTATTAAACAACCCTATTTCACCATCTATCCATCCGACGGAAAACGAAATCACCGCGCGTGCGTATGTACGAAATACCATCTCCACGCCGTGGTGTAATCTATTTTCCACCACCACCTTAATTGGATGGGTATAGTGATGAAAATAATAACTATAAATGATTATTGTAAATTTATATTGATTCTGAAATATTATACATACACTCCAATACAATTCCACGATCATGGGAACGATATCATCGCTCGTGCGTCGTATGGAATACCATCTCCACGATGTGATGCGAATCATTCTACATGACATTCATTGCTTAATGATTATATAAATGAATTTAATGAATTAATATGAAATATATTACACTAATACCATTATTTAAATGAGCTATCTATAACCTAAAAAGAATAATAAGAATTTATTTGACAAAACACGCATAAGAACAAAATGTAATAAACACCAGAATAACAAGTAACAATGAAATATTACTAATAAGAAGATAATAATATGACCATATATGATATCATAAAAATAATTATGATTCTTGAATAAGTCAATTACATTATTTAAATCATTATACAGGTGGTTCGGACACTTACGAAGCAAATCGAACCTAATGTAAGGTAAAATCTCACAGTCTCATTTTTATCCGAGATAGATTATACTTCAGAATTTACTAGGGAATATTTATCGACCACATCCATGTTTATTCAATATGAAATATTATTTATATCCTCCTAAAATTTTTGAAATCAAATTTTACCCTTCGTTGAGTTTTTATTAAAAGATATGAGAAGAATTTTTTTTGTTTTTCGTACGAGGTACTTTTTGACTTTTTCGGCCAAAGTACGAGAAGAATGTTTTTTTAACTTATAAGGCATGAATGGATTTTTAGTACATTATTTCCATGAAGCTTCCTTTACAAGTTTTCATGTTTATTTTTAATCAACTTTTTTTAGTTCATAATTATATGTCATGTTATGAAAGGAAAATGTTTTTGAAGTAGAAAGGATATTTTCCTCAAGAATGGAGTTCATGTGTTTTATAAAAATTATTTTCCATCTAAGATAATATAGGGTTCTGTATAAATCCCTATTTTTACATTTATTTTATTATGTTATGGTGGAATTATTTTTACGATATCCTTTTATGGATTATGTTATGATTACGTGATGTTTAAAAATCCCATTCTTTTTACATGGGTTATGCTATGATGTATGGTTTATGATTTTCTGGCACATATAAGAATGGTATCATTATGAGATGGGTGGGGCCTATATCTCCCTCCAATTAATTGGGTAAATATTTATATCTCATGAGATAGACATTGATGGAACGACAGGTTAAACCGGTTCAGTGAAACAGGACTGAAACGAGGAGTGAACTCGGTTCAGAAATGGACTTTGTCCGCTAAGATAGTCTTGGAAATGAGTCATGACTAATAAGAAATGATTTTCTATGATTGTGTGTGTATTCCAAAATGTTTCATGTTTTATGTTATGATTATTTGGATTACATTTCTCTACTATGATTTATCCCATGTTATCAAATTATGATCTCTTTTGTAGGTTAAGATTTCCGAAATGATATGTTCTTATGAATATGATGTGATTGATATTTGTTTTTTTACCCTTACTAAGCATTTGAGCTCTACCTTTTGTATGTTTTCTTTCCCCATATCATGAAGAAGGTTATTAAGTAGGATATTCAAAAAAAGGACTCTAGATATGATGAAATAAATGGGAGAAAACATAGATGATTTATGAACAAGTTGTTTATGTTTCCTAGTTTCTAAAGACACTATACCTATATGGTCCTTTCATGGTTTTGTTATATGTTGTAATAAGTGTACATCAATTTTGAATTATTAAAAATGTATGTAATGTGTGGTTCGTTATAATGAGACCATTTTCGGCGGGCTTTACAGACTAGAGAGTACAGTGAAATGTAGTTCTCCAAGAACACCCCATCCTCTAACATGAATACAAGATGGTGAATTGGAAATTAACTGGCGCAATCTTATTAGTGCGCCAAGGAAAGAACGTTGAAGGGAACTCTTCTTCTTTTCAGCATTTGGATATCGAGAGACTGATAGAGATGCCAAATCAATCTGATGTTGTAACCCTTCTATTATCTTAAGAAGATTTTCATATTCATCATAAGATAATACATTCTTTTTCAACTGAAAATGATTTTTCCATATGTTGAGACGAATGTCATGAAATCCATATTCCACCAACATCTCTGGAATGTCATTTTGAGAGTCAGTTAGAGGCCAAAACATGATAGTCACTTCACCTTTCACCAGTTGTTTTCTCATGTTAAGCATTTCCTCTTTATCATTCAATGAAGACTCTTCTACCTGATTTGACCAGAGTTGGTGCTTCCTTGTTGCTTCATTAGATTCAATAGGATTGGTAGAGAATTAACTGATCAAAATAGAAGATGAATGACCCAGGGTTGCTTTAGAGAATGACCTACACCCAAGGCTATCTTCTGACTGAGAAAGTATTTCACTTGCTGATGGTAAAGCGTCAGACATGACTGGCTTTACTTTTTCAAGTGCCTCAAGATAAGATGGGTTTCTCAGCACTACATTATCCACTGGAGTATTTTCTAGGCAATGTGAATCACTACTGCGGAGAGGAATTTCATAGCGAAATTCATCATCATGGGGAGGACCACCAAGTTGGGTTATAGAAAAAGATGAGATCTCCTTCTCCTTGGACTTCTGGACACATAGAGGGTTATTGTAGCTCTCATCTGAAGATGAAACTTCATGATCGACTGAACTGTCATGAAGCAAGCCTTCATGAGGAAGTGTCTGTTGAAGACCGTCTGTATTAATGTTCCCACTATTGGGAAATGTGGGAGTAGAATCGTGGATTCCAATAGATAATTATTTGAGGGCTTCAAGAACTACATCATCGATCAAGGCCTTGTTACAGATTTTCTCTTGATTTCTTGACTGTGATGGGCAAGTATTATTCTTAGATGCCTTCTTACTCAATTTGGCAGGTGTATGTTCCTGATCAGGAGAAATGATCAGGTTAGGATGATTATCTCCCCTCAATCCAAGTGTATGTACTTGACTTGGTAGTCCGTATAATATGGGGGAGTACGCCCCACAACCCTCTTGGACTGGAACGGATGTGTGTGTCTGTTCCGGAGTGAACTGTTGATGTGTCACTCCACTGGTAGGGATAGATTTATGTGTCTTTCCATGAGATGTTTCTGAAGCTGTTATAATATCCTTGAAAGTATCCAGAATATGAGCAGGGATTTTCTTCTGCTCTTTCACCATTGATAGAATGTGCTTGTTGACTTCAGCTGCTGGAATGGGGATATACGTCCATTATATTCTTGGAGTAAGTGTGTCGGCCTGCTCTTGTCCTCCATTTCTTGTCAGTGAATCCTAATAGTACTCATGTGTGGGGGAAGAGATTTGAGTCTGACTTCTATTTGTCACCGGAGCTTTCTCACTGACTACTCCAAGTGCTACCAAGAGAGACTATTGGTAGGATTGATCAAAACTAGCAGCTGTATGTGCCTGCTGCTGGCACTTCACTGAACGTGGTTGACGTGCTCCATCATATGTAGTCAGATGAGCGTGATGACTAGATAATAATGTATAAACAGGTGTATGTTCCTGCCTATAGTACTCTGCCAGAATTTCCTGGAGGGATTGGCATGATGCTGCAAGATGAGTCTGCTGGATAGTGGAATTAAAACGGACGAGTGTGTGTGCCCGCTCGTTGCTTGGCACCAAGTTAGGTTGGTGGATTTCTCCGGAGACGGCAGAGATGAGAACCTGCTCACTATTGAATAGATTTCGCCTCCAGAAGTTCGTCTTGCTTACTCGGGTTTGAAGAACCTAAGCTGAATGCCTAGAGTCGATACCCTCATCATGTTGAGAGAGCATTGTTTCACGAATCTGGCGGCGATTGTTGATGGGAGCCCTCATGAAGGACTCATGTCTCCTTGAATTAAGTACCTGAGGGACCTGCTCATTCACCTCCTATGAATATGGTAGTGAATGGAGACTGTGTTCCGGGGATAACGACCCAAAACAGTGGGAGACGGTGGTTAGAACTTCCTGCTTCTTGATCGCTGGTCATCTTTTTCTGGAACACCGGGTTGAATTGTTCACTTAAAGTCCTTGTCGAGCAGCCTCCAGTGGAATGGTACCATGTTCACTATATTCCTTAACCAGTGCATTGGATACTCAGTGTTGAAGACGCTGAGTAGGTGATGTCATCCTCATAGCGGACGATGATCCAGCAGGAGTAGCAGTAGTGGCATTTGCAACAGAAGTTTTCACAGTAGAATTATTCATGGGTGTAAACTTGAGATAAGCCATTTTCATAATCCATATGTTATTGGAAAAGAGTTCATGTTTGATATAACAGACATAATCAAGATAAGTTCGGCCACTCCATCTTTTGGATGAAAAAATATGTTATTGATTGCTCTGTTGCCCTCTCACTGAGTTAAAATATGGGCCTAACAAATAAGAAAAGCTTTATTGTAACTTGGTTACAGATTCACGTCGGGCTCACCATTTTTTTTGTTTCCTCGGGAATTGGGAATGATCTCATTGATTTAAGATTCAAACTTTCCAAGCAGTTTCTAAAGGGTTTGTTCGTAGAACTGGAAACATCCAATGATTCAATATCCATTTGAACCTAGTTTCCAAAGGTAGGCGTTCACTAGTTATGGACTGATGAGGCTTATTAATTTTCATTTGTCGAGAGGATGGGAGGTCAGACTCATCACACCTTTTGAGGGGAATTATTGTCTACTCCAGGACTCTCTTTATGGATTTAAGTTATGTTTGTGAATCCTTATTACATTACCAAGTATAATTTGCACTTTCCTTTAGATCCGACAATCAGTGGTTGATATGTAGGAAATTTAGATAATCTTTTATATGTATTCGAGATTATTCATAGATAGAGAATCATCGTTATTTGTCAGATATTCATAGTCAATGGTATCCTTCAATACATTAAAGTCTCTTTGTCATTATGATGACCATGCTAGTTTTAAATCCACTCAGTGGGGAACTTGAAGTTTATTGTCATTCAGAAGGACATTGATTATTTCAGAGATGGGATCGTACATTCAGATGGTCTACCTATGTATCCTTTGTTTTGGAAACGGAATCAGAACCCATGTAGCTCAAGTAAAGGAGTATGATGTTTATGCATGATTGATGGCTCAAAGAAATATGTCATGATTACATTTACACTCTAAGCTCACGTGAGTCATGCTCGGTGTGAGAAACAAGAGGAATTGGTGAAACCAGAAAATTTTTCCACGAAAGATGCAATGATGTGGGGCTTATGTACGTATGACTGCCCAAAAATAGATAAGGATTATGATTTACTTTAGGGAGGAAATCCAGGAATAGGGTCCATAAAGGTACATGTGCTTTATGGAGATTTGGATACTCTAATCTTTGGGATTACTCCTAATTAAGATTCCCAAGTTAGGAGGGGACTTATGATTGGGTTTTACTCATGAGAAGGAATCCTAGATCAAAAAGTAATTATGACTGGTCAAGAGAAATTAAGACTAGGGATTACTCCTGAAAAGGAGGCCTAGGTTAAGGGAATTTTAGAATAAAGGGACTTAGGGCGTACTCCTGAAAAGGAGGCCCAAATTAATGAGGACTTGGGGCTTACTCCAAAAGAGGATGCCCATATTAATTAGAATTTGGACTAGGGATTATTTCTAAAAAGGAGGCAAAGGTTAAGGATTCTCTCATCTTAAAGGATGTGGTTGAATGAATTAACTCTCTAACTTTATTGACATAAAGATGTGTAAATCACTAGGTTTTGAGAGATGTTCCATGAAATTCTTTTCAGATAAGGATGTAAATAAGAAAAACATTACATAAATGGATTTGAAGAGTGTCCTGAAGACTGAATCTTGAATAGAAGAGGTGGAATGGCATAAGAGGGGTTAAATGGGTAGGAAGGGCACCCAAAAAATAGAAAGGCACGCAAGTCCTGGCTGGCGCGCAGGTACTGTGTGGGAATGCATGTACTGGTCGTGCAGTTATACCTACGCGGAACATGAGTACTTGCGTTATTTTTAACCCGTAGGGTAATAATTGGGCGATCCTTGACCAAAGCCTTTAGAATTATCCTGAGGTACTTCAAGAAGATTAGCGCGCAAGTTTCAATGAGTATGTAAGGAGGCGCGCAAGTGTGTTCATTTCCCTCAAGGGTAAAACATTTATGCCCACAAGTGTTAGTGATTTAAAACACATATACCTTATTCCTCTTATTTAGACCTTCCATTCTAGGTAAAGAATTACCTTAGAAGTGTTCGGAATACATGAAGAAGAGAGTTGGGCGTTCAGAGCTCTGTATCTGAATTCTGGAAAAATTCCTCCCGAAATGGGGGGCCCACCAGGGGTATTTATAGGCAGGAGAAGACCATGTGCGGTTTTCAAAGAGGGCACGCAAGTCACTTGCACGCCCATTTGGGCTGCGCGCAAGTATACTTGCATGACCATGCTGGAAATAGCGCGACCTATTTGAGGTTTTCTCCTTGGTCATCCCTTTGTCGATTTTTGATGTTTTCATCAAAGGATAAATCAATTTGTGCTAAGTCATTTCCCTTTCCATTCCTTTAGACAATGTGATGAAAAGGAGCGTCAAAACCTGTTCACCCATTTACACTGAAACAATCAAAATGGTGGGGCTTCCACCCAACCCGTTCACCCATTCACAATAAAGCAATCAAAACGGTGGGACTTCCACCCAACTCGTTCACCCTTTCACAACAAAGTAATCAATATGGTGGGACTTCTACCCAACTCGTTCACCCATTCACGAGTAGCAGCACTTCCGACCACTACCCACATTGTGGTTCTTCCGACCACTATCCATCACCCGTTTATAGTGGGATTTCCCGCCAACATCAACCAAACATTTCAACACAACATTTCAACCAATCATAAAACCCATCAAGGTCACAACAACATGCAATCAACCAATTTCCATTACATAACAATCCCTTTCAACAAAATCACCCATTTATTAAAAATCATTTTCCATGCCAAAACCCCATTTCAATAAAACATACTCTTTATTGAAAACCATTTTCCAAATCAATCTCAACCACCCATTTCAAAATCTCCATTTTACAATCCACAACAATAACATGTTACCATGGAACCCCCTTTTTCCCAAAAACCCCCCGAAACAATTTTCAACCAAAATCACACATCCTCAAAAAATTAATTTCAATCACAACAAATTAATTTCAACATGTAACCACCAGTTAAAATTGAGTGGAGTCGGGAGAGATGCCACCTACCTTTAGGGTTCCCTAGAAATCGACCCACAAGCCACCGCACCACAAATCTGAGGAACGCACCACCAAAACCTCTCTAGATCCCTTTCCCAAACATCCACAAGCCTTAAAAACATCATTCATGGCAACCAAAACCCTATATCTACACACAACATGTGTAGATCTAGAAAACCAAAAAAGAGGGAAGAGAAGATCTAGAGGAAAACACAAAGAATCCAGGAGAGAATACTTACCTGGGAACAACCACCTTCAATCCACCAATAAACCTCTTCAAAATCCTTCCAAACCAAGCTGGAGAGAACCCCTAAGCCCTAAAAAACCAAAAACCCAAGTGAGGCTTGAGTGGATGGAAGAGAGGAGTAAAATGAGGCAATCCCGATTGAGCCCGGGTTTTAAAACCCTAACTTTATGTGGCCGCACGGTTTGGCAAACCTTGCGCTAAGCATGCACACACCACTTTCTCAAGAGCTAGGGTCCACACAGTTGCCTCGTACGGTTTGGAAAACTGTTCGCAGGCCGTGCGAGGCCTACTATCCCAAGAACAATGTTCCACACGGTTTCCTAGGGAACCCGCATGGTTTCCACTAATCGTGCTCAAACCGTGCACACCCTATAAAAGCCTCCAAACTCATCCAAAACCATTCCAAACTCTACCAAACACTTCTCAACTCATCTCATGCACTTTAAACACATAAAAATGACTCAACAAAGGCCACATACCTCAAAATGGGGGTTCTACATTCTCCCCACCATAGGACTTTCCGTTCTTGGAAAGTAGTGTACCCGCACATTACTGAAAGAGCTCGGGCCACTGCTCGATCATCTATTTCTCCCACTCCCAAGTCTCCTCTTGAATCGGACCATGTTTCCACAAAACATGAGATAAACTGATTCTTTTACCATGCAATACTTTCTCTTTCATATCCACCACCCGCACTGGAACATGCACTAATGAAGCATCCAGTTCTAGCTCAACATGATCCCATCGAATCACATGGTTATGATCTGACTGATACTTTTTCAACTGCGACACATTAAACACATTGTGCATCGCACTAAACCATGGTGGAAAATCCAAATGATAAGCCACCTCACCAACCCTCTCAAGAACCAAAAAAGGTCTAATATAACATGCGTATAGCTTTCCCTGCTTCCGAAACCGACAATTTCCCAACCTAGGAGAGATTCTCAAGAAAACATGATCACTCACCTCGAATGACAATGGTCGTCGACGATGATCCACATATGATTTCGGGTGACTCTAAGTCGTCTCCATTATTTTTCTGATCAACTTGATCTTCTCCATAGTCTACTGGACAAGGGTCGGTCCAACCATTGACGACTCACCCATTTCCACCCAACATAGTGGAGAGCGACACGACCACACATACTATGATTCAAACGGAGCCATCTGTTTGGATGCCTAATAACTGTTATTGTCAGAGAACTGAACCAAATACAAGTCCTCCTCCCATGAGCCACCAAAATACATGAAATAAGCCCACAACATATCCTCCAGAGTTTGTATCGTCCTCTCGCATTGACCATCAGTTTTAGGGGGATACACCATACTCATCATCAACTGTGTTCCAAGGGATTGCTGTAAGGATTTCCATAAATGAGATGTAAAAATTGGTTCTCTATCTTATACAATCAAAACTGGAACATCGTGCCTCTTTACCACCTCCCTGTTATGACCATGGTCTTCTATGCATGATTTGGTGTATGGTTTGGGTTTGTTGTCAATCAGTAGTGGAAGTTCAGAATGTGTACCCGCAAAGACATCATACAGTTTATACAGACAACAGTATTGAAGGTGGCACCGTTTCCCAGTGGTTGCCAAATTTTTGGGACTGAAAATAGACAAATGGAGAAAAGTGTTTTTTTCAAAGAGACTTGCACGCCGTGTAATGGATGAAGAGGAAACTTGTGCGCCATATGTTTTACAAGATCAGAAAATGGGAAAATGGCAAAGGGATAAGGGCCACGCTAGTTTCGAGTAGGTCGCGCAAGGGACCTGCGCGCCGTGAAAAAACCTGGGCAATGATTCCTAGGAAGACTGGAAACTTTCACACCTATTGTTTTTCAATATCATAACTTCAAAATATGGTAAAGGAAAGAAGGTCACACAAGTATTTGTGTAGGTCGCACAAGTGAGTAGCGCGACAGAGGCTAGGGAGATGTGATGCGTGCCAAGACTTGCACGCCAAGGAGTGACTTGCGTGCCACCACGTAGGGGATCCAGTTTTCCTATAAATTGAAGACCCCCCCTCCTCATTTAGGAATGAAGTTCAAGACTTAGAGATTTTTTGAGCTCTCGTCGTGCAAGTTGTTGAGTCGCGCAAGTGGTTATTGGGTCGCGCAAGTTGAGGCTGAGCGCCGATTGTTGGTTACGTGACCATGGAAGTTGGGGAGTTAAAGGCGCAACGTCGTGCAAGTTTGGTGTTGAAGGAGGAAGTATCACAGATGTAGTTTAGTGTCACCTGCACACCGAATTTGTACCGCGCAAGTGACTTGCATGACAGGATTGAAACTTGCATGCCGGGCTTGGATAAGCGTGCCAGTGTTTTTAAAGTTCATCTATCCTTCTGAAGTTGCACAAAAGATGGGAGATCACCTGGTACCCTCAGCGCGAAGTGAGATTCATCTTTTTGTAAGAATTGGACTTCAATAGAGAATCTACATGCAATGGAGGATGCATTCTTATGCAATGATGAGGAGACCTTCACGTCTATAAACTAAGTGTGTATTCAACAAGGGCAGTGATCCGGGGGAAGTCAAAGGGAGTGACCCAAGGGAAGCAGTGAGCTTTCCCTAAACCATTGTAAAGGCAGTGACCCTGGGACAGAGTGACTGTGCCCGAACCATTGTAATCCACAGGTAGTGAAGATTAGTGGAATTTGGTATGACCGACAACTTGTTGGTGTATGCTCCTTGGACGTAGCCCTTAGTGGTGAACCATGTAAAAAGTGTTATGTCATCTCTGTGCGTGTGAATATTTTATTTCTGATCATACTCATCATATAGGTTCAACAAGTTCCTACCAATGTGGGAACACGATCCATCAAATTAAAAGAAAATGTTTTCACCTAGATTCACACCTCTCCTCTCAGGGTGTCCCTGGGCCCTTCAAGTGGTATCAGAACGTAAAGGTTGATAGTGTTGAATCTTTCCTTTTTCATCATGGAGAATGCAATCAATGTAAGGGGAGTCCCTCATTTCAGTGGAAGTAATTTCAAAATCTGGAAGAACAGAATGAGATCTCATCTAAGATCTCTTAGAATGGAAGTTATTTTTTCTACTGTGAAAGGAATACAAGTCACTGATCCAACAGTCCTGGATATGACTGAAACAGACAGGAAAATTCTTGATGCAGATGCTAAATCACAAAATGCACTCACTGCATCCCTTTATGATCAGATCTACTTAAAGGTGATGAATTTAACCTCAGAAAAATCCATGTGGGATAAACTCGAGAATATTTATGAAGGAGATATCAAAGTGAAGGAGGCGAAGCTACAAGTGCTACACAATCGGTTTGATGATCTGAAGATGCATCCAGATGAGAATGTAGACTCATTCATCAATTGAATTACTGAAGTGGTTGGAGCAGTTCAGGGTCTTGGAGAAGAAATCAAAGGCATTGATATTGTAAAGAAAATATCAAGAAGACTTCCACCTCTGTACAATACAAAGGTGTTAGCTCTTGAGGAAAGAGATCTTTCCAAAATTTCTATGGATGATCTAATGAGAAGCTTGGTAGCATATGAAATGAGAGTCATGCTAGAAGATACTACAACTCGTGTGAGCAAGGAAATGGCATTAAAGGCCATGAATAAACTTAAAATCTCAAAATATAGTAGTGGTGAATATGACGATGAAAAAGAAATTATTTCTCTCATTGCAAATAAGTTCCAGAAGGGAAAAGGGAAATTCAAAGGGAAGTTATCTCTCTCATGTTTTTATTGTGGAAAAGTTGGGCACATTGCCTCTCAGTGCACAAGAAAGATCAATGATGATGATAGTGAAGATGAAAGCATCGAGAAGCCTCAGAGAAGGTTATTCTAAAAGGGAAACATCAAATCTGGAAAGAAAATGAAAAGGAAGAGTTTTGTCTGTGAAGAGGAAGAAGATGATAATGAATTCTATGATGAAGAAGAACCATAATTCAAAACTGAGAACCATGCTTCGATTATGGATACTGTTGAAAAGTCAGAAGATAATGGTGGAGAAAAAAAACTAAGAACTTGTGTAGATCCCGATATGAAACATAAGTATGCGGTTAATAAGTTTAAGACTAGATGTAAGAGTTCCAATAAGTGGAAATCAATTGTTGAAGAATCAACTGAATACGTTGATCAACTTGAAGCTGAAATTGAATGAATAGAAGAATTTGTGAAGGTACATTCTAAAATAATTGAAAGCAATGATGATGTAGTAGATCTGAAGCTGAGAATTGAAGAGCAGGAAAAGGTCATCAATGACCTCACCTCAAGACTTGATGAAAAATCCAAGACTGTAGAGGGTCTTGAGGAGGAAGTTGTTACTCTAAGGAGTAAACTGGAGACATAATCAATTCCAAAAGAATCGAGGAAGAAAATATAGTTTGGAAAATTCTCAGATGCAGAATTACTAGCAAGAGCCAAGTGTGGTTCAAATGGGGTTGGAAAAATCTTGAGTGATCAAAGACCCGCTTGCATGGGAAAGAGTGGAATTGGCTGTGAAGCTGAGACATCAACTACTAGAAGTGAAAAGATCTAAAAGAAAGAAAAGATGAATGTTGAACATGTTGAAACATTTCCTAAAGTGCTAAAAAAGGGACCCTCAATCCAATCTGATAGGAGAACTGAAAAGTATCCTCAAACATTTAGAAATGACAGACAGTCTAACTTTTCTCCTAAAGAAGAAGGAATGAGGAGAAATTCAAGCTCGAATACATTTCCTCTCATGAAGTGTCAGTTCTGTGTCTATTTGGGCCATACCATGTCTTATTGCGAAGAGGCATGAAGCTATCTGAATGGAGAAAATATAGAAGTTCAATAAAGGAAAAAAATTCATATACTAATTCTTATTGAAAAACAATTTCTATGGATATTGTTTTTGTTGTTCTATCATTGGTCATAAGGCCGCTAATTGCAGGCAGATAAGGGACATGGACACCTAATACCAGAGTTCAAGGCAAGTCAAGTCTTGTCATCAAGACAATGTTGCTCTTTCAAACAGGTTTTCTCTTCTCAAATAAGATTTCAACTATGAATAACCTCGGTATACAGAAGAGATATTTGAAAGTCCATCAGTACTATATACTCAATACAATGTCTCATGGAAGGAAAGGAAGAAGATTGAGAAATACAACCTTGCAGAGGTGGCCGTCAATGCTACGAAGAACAATAGTACGTGGATTATGGATAGCAGTTGTTCATCTCAAATGATAGGTAATGTTGTCCTGTTAATAGATATCAAAAGAAAGGTTGATGGTACAATAAGATTTGGTAATGATGGAGCTCTGAAAATCAAGGGGAGTGGAAGTACCGAATTAGAAAATGGAGAACTAAATAAGACTGAAGTCCTTTATGTAGATGGCCTACGTCATAATCTCCTCAGTGTGAGTCAACATTTTGACTCAGGACTTATAGTTACTTTTTATCAGAATGGCTACACTATCAATGGAAAGACAGACAATTCACTTATGAAGGGATGTAAAATAGAAGGCAAATTGTATCAGGTTGATAATAAAGAAAATGTACGTTACATGACTATTGAAAAAGAAAACAATTTGTGGCATCGGAGACTGGGACACATCAATCAACAAGACATGGTGAAAATATCAAAATTGAGAATAGTCATGGACATTCCCAACCTGAAGCGTGAGCATGAAAAATCATGTAATGCTTTCATTCGTGGGAAGTTGGTCTGCAGTTCATATCGTCCAAAGAAGAAAAGGGCATGTCACCTTCTTGATCTGATTCATACAGATGAATGTGGGCCAATAAATGTTTCCGGAACTCATGGAGAAAGGTACATTGTTCTTTTCATAGATGATTACAGTATAATGGCATGTGTGATGTTCATTCATTGGAAATGACAAGTCCTTGA
The DNA here is from genome assembly GCA_963277665.1 of Viscum album. Lineage (NCBI taxonomy): Eukaryota > Viridiplantae > Streptophyta > Magnoliopsida > Santalales > Viscaceae > Viscum > Viscum album. The sequence continues at coordinate 1,934,100,878 of OY728165.1, forward strand.
TTGCATGAAAACATATCGGCGAATCCCCGAGAATGATAATGGACTAATAATCAATGTTTTGCGATCTGATAATGGAGGAGAATACATGTCCATTGAATTTGAAAATTATCTAGAGAAGCATGGGATACAGCATGAGGTAGCTGCTATGATAACTCCACAACCAAATAGATCTATTGAACGTAGGAATCGATAGGTGAACAACAAGGCACGAACTATGCTAATTGAGAGTCGTATTCCACGACATTACTGGATAGAGGCTGTTCAAGCTGCAGTGTACATTCAGAATCGAACAAGACTTTATATGGGTGAGATGAAGACACCATTTGAATTGTGGCATGGATGGAAGCCTTCTTTAAAATACTTTGATTTCTTTGGAAGTAAATTCTTCATCAGGAACAAAGAAGTAAATCAAGGGAAATATGGCGACAATGCAGATGAAGGAATTTTCCTCAGTTAATCACTGAACAACAAAGCCTACAAATGTTTCAACAAGAATTTAGGAAGGATTGTGGAAAGCAGTGATGTTAAGATAATTGAAGAGAAAACCACAAATTCTTCAAGGATGTCATATGCTAATGTGATAGAAAGTCAGGAAGAATGTGAACGTGGAGAAAATACAAATGCAGAAATAGAGGAAGTTGTTCCAAACACACAACAGTCACATCATGATGTTGACTTAGAAGATGAATCTGAAGAAGAAACTATGGATGAAGATAATTCTAGTGAACCTCGCAGGATAAATCAAAGAGCTGAGATTGATCCATCCAACAAAATTGGGGACAGGAGTGCACCCACTCAAACAAGAATGATGAGAAATAACACCCAATCTGCACTTCTATCTGTTATAAATCCATCCTCATTTTAAGAAGCTACAAATGATGAATCTTGGGTGAAAGCCATAAATGATGAATTAGATGAGATTGACAAGAATCAGAATTGGGATCTTGTACAGAGACCCGAAGGTCACAATGTGATTGGTACCAAATGGATCTTCAACAATAAGTTTGATGAGCATGAAAGTGACATCAGAAACAAGGCACGACTAGTATGTAAAGGATACTCCCAGATTGATGGTATTGATATTGAAGAAACCTTTGCTCCAGTTGCTAGACTAGATTCAATCAGGATTTTCCTTGCAATGGAACTCCAATGAGGATATAAAGTATATCAAATTGATGTGAAGACAACATTCATGAATTTTGTACTCGAAGAAGAATTCTACATTCAACAACCAGTGGGCTTTGTTTTGGGTACTGATGAAACAAAGGTCTGGAAACTGAAGAAATCTCTATATGGTTTGAAGTAGGCACCATGGGCGTGGTACTCACGGATGGATTCATATCTCCAGAACTTGGAATTCAAAAGAGGAGGAGTTGATCACAATCTCTATGTGAAGAATTCTCCAAAAGATCAATTCAATGTTCTAGTCTACGTTGATGATATAATATTTGGTGGCAGTAGGTAGAAATTAGTGGAAGAATTTTCCAACCACATGAAATCAGAATTTGAAATATCTATGATTGGAGAGCTCACATATTTCTTGGGGTTGCAGGTGTTTCAAAAGAAGGAATACAATTTCATTTCTCAGAAAAAATATGCAAGAGAGCTATTGAAGAAGTTTAATATGCAAGACTCCAAAACAATGTCAACTCCGATTTCAGTTGGAACTAAACATAGAAATCATGAGGATGGGGACTCTGTTGATCCCACCATGTACAGGAGGATCATTGGAAGCCTACTGTACCTGACAGCGACACGACCAGATATTGTCTTTTCCACATGCCTTGTGACCCTCTTTTAGAGTAATCCAAATGAGGAACATATGGTGGCAGTAAAAAAAATCATGAGGTACATTAATGGTACACATAACATTGGGTTATTTTTTGCTAAAGGTAGGGACAATGAACTATTAGTGTTTTCTGATGCTGACTGGGATGGTGATGTAGTAGACAGAAAGTCTACTAGTGGTGGAGCTTTCTATATTTGGAAGAAATGTGTTGGCTGATTGAGGAAGAGACAAGAAAGTACTTCTCTTAGTACTATTGATGTTGAGTATATCTCTGACACAAGGGAATGCACTAAACTGCTATGGATGAATCAAAAATTAACAGATATTGGAGATGAGGTAAAGCAACCTATGGTGATTTACTGCAATACCAAGAGCGCAATTGATCATACGAAAAATCTTGTTCTGCATTCCCGTACGAAAAATATTGAAATCAGGTATCAATTTATCAAAGAAAAAGTGGAACAAGGGGTGATTAGAATGGATCATGTGGGAACTGATGAGCAAGTGGCTGATATCCAGACCACACCACTATCCGCGGCTGTGTTTGAGAAGCATCGGTAGAACCTCGGTGTTCAGCCACCTCCCAGTGCATAAGGAGGTTACGCATTACCATTCTCCCCAATTGTGATAAATGTTTTATCTTTTTATGGATATGATGCAGGTTTATGGGGGAGATACTATCTAGGGGGAGTCAGGTTTGAGCTGAACGTTGCACAAATTATTGGCCTTTGGGTTTATTGTCAATGGGGGAGAAAGGAATAAATTCAGGCAAGTAATACTTTTGTGATGAGAAGAATGAGAAGGAAAACATTGGAACCCAATTATGAGAAGAATGAGAAGGAAAACATTGGAACCTAATTCAAGCTTCCTCTCTTATTTTCTACACCGAGCATTGTTCATGTAGACTTAGAGTGTTGGCTGAGATGATTCTTTCGTTTTTAGTTTTCACATGGATGGAGCTCTATTGAATTTATTTTCTGATTTCCAACAAACCAAAATAGGGATATTGTTTGAACCATAGTCTTCTATGCATGATTTGGAGTATGGTTGTGTTTTTTTTCAATCAGCAGTGGATGTTTAGAATGTGTACCTGCAAAGAGATCATACAGTTCAACCAGACAACAGTATTGAAGGTGGCGCCATTTCCCAGTGGTTTCCAAATTTTTGGGCCTGAAAATCGACAAATGGAGAAAAGTGTTTTTGGAAAAGAGACTTTCACGCCGTGTACTAGATGAAGAGGAAACATGCGAGCCATATGTTTTCCAAGATTAGAAAATGGGAAAATGACAAAGGGATAAGGGCTGCGTAAGTTTTGGGCTGGTCACGCAAGTGACCTGCGCGCCATGAAGAGACTTGGGCACCGATTCCTAGGAGGACTGGAAACTTGTGCGCCTATTCTTTTTCAATATCATAACTTCAAAATATGGTAAAGGAAAGAATTTCGCGCAAGTATTTGTGTAGGTAGCGCAAGTGAGTAGCAGAAATGTGTCACGACCCGCCCTCGGGGTCCGTGCCGTGACTACCCCAAGCCCGCCTTTCATAGGCCAGGGGCTGGCGACTATCACCAAGGCGTAAATCCAGGCAAAAGGGAAGGCATTGCCTTTGTAAAGTAAACAAACACCACAGAGTAAGAAAATGGAAAGTAAACACTAAGAAAAAGCAGAGTACAACTGAAAGTGCGGAAAATTAAATGGGCCAGTATACAAACCCAAACTGAAAGTAAAGTACAACTCGAAAGGGAAAACAACAACTGAAAAGTAAAAGCCGCTACACCGAGCTGTCCACTGGAAATCCCACCTGAAGGGTGGGTACAGATAGCTCCACTGCTCCACGGGTCCCTCCGTCCACTCCGAGCACGTCCCGCCCAGTGGTCCACCTCCGGCTACCGTCCCGCTCTACAAGCCTCAGCTAAGGTCAACGCTGTCCATCGTCTGCAACCAACACAACATAGTGCGGGCAAAGCCCGTGCAGGGGTGAGTATAAGCTACTCCGTAGGGACCCCAAGACCCCTGAAGGTCTCTCAATTCCACAAAGGATAAACCACGAAGAAAGGAATAATCACGAAGTAATAACCGACACTGATTAGGTATATGCCCATACATATACCTAAGTCATCAATTTCAAATACTCTCCAACCTCCGATCCCAAGTACAACTCAGTCCACACAGGAAAGTAGACGTATTCCACACAGGAAAGCAAAACGTAATCCACACAGGATAGCACAACACAATCTACACAGGAAAAAAACAGGATTCAGCTCACACCAGGATTTTCATTATCAAAACCGTAACTACTGAAGAGCCCCATCTCTGAAGTGTACAGTGTCCTGTCACGACTCTGAGATACTGCTCACTAACCTAAGACTGCTGAGGTACTCCTCCTGTCGAGTACCGCGGGTCTGCCGCCAACTACCGGGCGCTCCGTCCGCTGAGGGTCTGCTGCCAAATACCGGGAGCTCACCCAAATAGCCTACAGAGGTACTCCTCCAGTCGAGTACCGCGGGTCTGCTGCCAACTACCAGCCGCTCCGTCCGCCGTGGGTCCGCCGCCAAATACTGGGCGCTCCGTCCACTGGGCTAGTCGACACACTCCAAGTCGAGCAGTCTTCAGGTCTCAGCCGGCTACACAGTCTCCGTACTCCATACGCTCGTCTCCAGTATCGCGGGTATGCCGCTACAACCAAGCGCACCACCTCTATCGAGTAAAACAGAAGATTCAGCTCTCACAGGTATACTTCTTCGGATGACGTTAAAGATGATCAAAGAACCATCTATGTCGTCGGACCCATGAAGGATCGATAGGTACTAACCCCCGCAGTGACCTACATAGGATCGGACCCACACAGGATCGGGCCCACGTAGGACCTGTAGCACTGATCCACGTAGGATCGCTGAGTTCTGTAGTCGTCGATGTCGGATCCACATAGGATCTCTGTACTGTCGTCGTCGCAGTCACAGTAGCAGTAGTAGCAATAGTAGTCACAATAACAGTCGCAACCAGCACTAGGGTTCCCGCACACAACAAGCTCGTTCGGAGGGTCCGCTCCACGAGCTGAGAGGCTGACACATCAACTGTCACAAAGTCCAGAGTTGATGTATCCAAAAGTTATTTATCGTCAACAGGAACTCAACGCAACAGACGGCGCGTCGATCGGACGCCCGGTCTGAGAGTCATTGGCATTTTCGTCCCCGGGGCCGGGTTGGTTTTTAAGGCAAAACCAACCCGACCGTACTCCACCTGCGTCCAAACCTCGGGCGGAGTATTCCAAAAGAACCGTCTCACTAAGAGGAACACAACAAAGATGACGGCACGTCAATCGGACGTCCGTAGCTCAAGATATGAGCGTTTCCGCTCCGAGGGCCCGGTTGGTTTCGTGAACGAACCGACCCGGCTGAACTCAAAGTATTCCGAAACCCTGAGTGAGATATACCGAAACGACCGTCTCGATCCGAGGATCACGTTTCCGCAGACGGTTCGTCATTCGGAGGTCCGTGGCTCATGTTATGGCCAAAAGACCGAAACTGTCTCGAAAACGGGGGGTCCGGGTCCGGGCCGACCCGGCCCGACCCCCCCTGGTCTGACCCGAACCGGGTCGACCCGTTCCGGGTCGAACCGACCCGGATCCGACCCGGTCCGCTGGAACCGGCCCGGCCGGTGGCGGCACGGCGGCGCGGCCCGGCCAGCGGCGGCGCGGCCAGGGAGCCGCGCATGTGCCGCACGCGGGGGGTGTAACCCCCCCTTTTTTCGGATCTCGGCCGGCCTAAGGCAGGCCGTTTCTTTCCTCACGCGGGACCCTCGGGTCCCACCTCCTATCCAAACCGGCGGCCAGCGCGGCCGACCGCCTTCCTCTTCTCCGCCGCGGCTCTTCTCCGATCTCCGGCGGCCGGCGAGGCCGGCCGCCCGTAGCTGCTCCGCCGCGGCCCTTCTCAATCTCCGGCGCCGGCGGCCCGGCCGGCCGTCGGTCGCCTCCTCGTTCCCCCGGTCGCCTCCTCGTTCCGCCGGTCGCCTCCTCGTTCCGCCGGTCGTCTCCTCATTCCGCCGCGGCCCGTCTCCGGCCGCAGACTCCTTTGTAAACAACGACGCGGTGCGTCGGCACCGCATTTCTTTATTGGTGCTCGCTCCGGCCATAATTTCTTTTGTTCCTGCGCGGTGTGATGACACCGTGCTGTCTCCACTAAAAACAACACGAAAGATTAGAAGGGGGAGGAGAATCGGACGTGTTCATGCGGTCCGATATCCTCCCGTTATAACAATATCAGTTGGTCAATCGTGTAAACACAACAATGAACGTTTCACAAATTTTTAATAAAATTTGGAACTATGCCCAACGGGTTTTCTTTCATGCTCGAGGGAAAGAAAACACATAATTTAAAAAGGACAAACCCCTACCTTGGTTCTGGAATGAAGTTCGATGATCGACAACGATTCGCGGAAGTCGAGCATCGCGGAAGAAGAACGTCGATGTCGTGGTTATGTCGTCACGGAAGACAGAGAAAAGAGGAGCGGCGTTCTTCGTCGGAGTTCGAAGGTTCTTCGTGTTCTTCGTCAGGGTTGAAGAAGAAGAAGAAGGAGAAGCTCCCAAAATCCTCACAAGTTGGCTAAACAAAACTAACCAAATAAAATAAGGTTCCTCCTTATTTTATTTACCAAGCCAAGGAATTCAAAACTTCAAATTCAAAAACATAACAAGTAATTAATTATACATGTCATGTGTAATTAATTAGATGTTAAGTTAACAAGCTTTTAAGAGGGAGAGAGGGGAGTTAGGGAATTTGAAAAGGTGGGGCTCGGGTGGGCCCCTCCTCACCTTAATCCTCTCTTAGGTGGTTACAACCCAACTTCCAACAAAAGGTTTTAACCACTTAAAAGATATAAAATAAATATTGTTTCACAAATTTATTTTACTCTTTATTTCATCCAGAAAAAACAAAATTTAAACAACTCCTCTTAGGCAAACGAAACTCCGACAAAGGCGTTCCTAAGTAAATATCGGCGCTGCGAGTTCATCGGTGCCCTCAGATTTCAATTCTGAGCACCGGATCAAAAGATAGAAATTCCCGCTCGTTCGTTCACTGAACGTACCCGAGCCAAACTTCGGAAATTGATTCCGGGCACTCCGGGCCTCGGAATCAGGTGCCGTCAGAAACCACGCTCTTGTAAAATCCCAAAGAAAATTAAGAAAAAATTTCCCTTGAATTTTACGGGTCTTTACATTACTCCCACCTCAGGGCTTTACGTCCCCGTAAAGATACATAAAAAACTAGGGAAACAAATGAGGGTACTGAGCACGCATCTGAGCCTCCCGCTCCCATGTGCTCTCCTGGAGATTCCCGTGCTGCCATCTGATGCGCACAAGAGGAATCGATCGCCCACACAGGACCCTCTCTTGTCGATCCTCTATCTCCACCAGGACCTCCGTAAAATTCTCCCCATCGTCAAAGTCAAGCTCCCCATGGTCAATGATGTGAGTTGGGTCGTGCACGTATCTCCTCAGCTGAGATACGTGGAAGACGTCGTGCATCCGGTGGAACTGAGGTGGCAGAGCCAGGCGATAAGCCACCTCGCCACCCTGCTGAGGACCTAAAAGGGTCCGATGAAGCGCAGAGATAACTTTCTGCCTCGGCCAAATCTCTGAATACCACGTCGAGGTGAGACCCGCAAGAAGACGTGGTCGCCATCCTCGAACTCTAGTGGCCTCCGCCTCCTGTCAGCGTAAGGCTTCTGCCGGCTCTGAGCTGTACTCATCCGCCCCTGGATGACCTGGACCATCACAGGTCCCACAAGAGCTGCAAGATTTCTTCTTTGCCGATAAGAGAAATCTGGTCTCATCCCCTGGATGAACCACATTCTTTGCCTAAAACATTCAATCCTAACATGGATGATACTAATCCATACCAAGGATGACGTCGTAAGGCCTCGACGCTACTACTAAGAGATTCAACCGTTACTCTTGCCTCCAAGGGTTGAGTCACACTGTCGGCATCAGTGTGTGGTAACTGGGTTTCCTCCAGTAGGTGCCTTACAAGTGAGGGTCAAGTCAACCGCCAAAACTGGAACCTCTTAGTAACATCACGAAAGAGGACAGGAACGAAAATATCACAAAGGTATGCGTATTTTATTATTCCAGCTCATAATACAAGACGCTACACAAATGCAACAAGGAACCAGAAGTACAAAGGACGTATCCACTAGTTCTGCTCCTGTCCATCGGCTCCCAGAGCTCCATGATCGAAGGCCTCGGCTGCCTGAAGCTGAGTTCTCGTATGTTCACCTACTCCCTGTGGTCGGGGTGGACCTCCTGGTGGTGGTGGTGGAAGAGCCTCAAAGCGTCGCCCACCTCCTGCTGCTCGGCCAGCTCCTCTGCCTCGTCCGCCTCCTTCCTGCGGACCGCCACGGTCGAACCTCTGCCTCTGCCTGGGAGGTTCTTCACTTAACTGCTGATCATCAGCATGGCGGGTCGGACAGTCACGAGCAATGTGACCAATCCCGCCACAGGAGTAACACAGCCCACTCTCGGCACGCCTGGCTCTGACTCCACCCCGGCTTCCCCGCACAACTGAGCCTGAGTCGTGCAGTCGGCCACTGGTAGGTCTGGTCTGCCTGGAACCCTGAGTCATCCGTCGGCTACCTGTTGCCGAAGACTCCGCTATCTGCCGCCCTGCGGTAGGTCTCGCTGTGGACTCAGCCAGGAAACTCTCGATCAGGAGGGCTCGCTCCAGTACTCCTGTCTGAGTCGGTATGCTGAGGGAGATCATCGATGCCCTGATCTCGTGTCTCAAACCCTGCTCGAAGGTCTGGCCCCAGAAGAATGGGTCCCGTACCATGTCGGTCGAGTAGCGCGAGAGATCGGTAAATCTCGCCGAGTACTGAGCGACCGTCATGCTACCCTGCCGCAGCTGAAGAAGCTCTTGGATACGCACCGCACGAAGGGTGGCTGGGATGAACTCCGAGCGGAAGAGGCTCTCAATGTCCGTCCAAAGTAGAGATGCCTCATCGTGCACCTGGAGCATCAAGCTCCACCATCGTCCTACTGCGGCGTGTAGTAGGCTCGCAGCGAGGATCACCATGAGGTCTGCTGGTGTCCTCACTAGCCCAAACACTTGTACCACTGCCTCCAGCCAGTCCTCTACTGCCTGGGGATCCGTCTCCCCGCGAAACCTGGGCGGTCGCTGGCGCTGAAACTCATGCAGTGCGCTGAGGCGATGTGCATCGTCAGCGGCTGGTGCTGGAAGTATCGGGGGCTCGACGGGTAGTGCTACCGCTGGTGCCACTGCTGACAAAGGGCCCTGCACCGAGGCCTCGTCGCTCGGTGGGCTGTCGTCACGCTCAACTCTCGGAACCCTAGCTGGCTGCCGTCGTGGGGCCGTCCTGAATAGGAAACATGTGCTCCACGGTCAAACAGTATATCTGGTGAGCTGATATAAGTAATCACAAAGAAAACTTTGAAACACACACGCAATCAATGTTTTCGTGCATTAAGTCGGAAATCAGAAGTCAGGGTCCTGGTGTACGGATACGTCGGCCGCCGCACCAACACTGGACTCCCTGGACTGATAACCACACTCAATACGCTAAACATTATTGTTTCACATAGAAAAGATCACAGTTCGCGATAGAACCGAACTCCTCTGATACCAATTTGTCACGACCCGCCCTCGGGGTCCGTGCCGTGACTACCCAAAGCCCGCCTTCCATAGGCCAGGGGCTGGCGACTAGCACCAAGGCGTAAATCCCGGTAAAAGGGAAGGCATTGCCTTTGTAAAGTAAACAAACACCACAGAGTAAGCAAGCGTAAAGTAAACACTAAGCAAAAGCAGAGTACAACTGAAAGTGTGGAAAAGTAAATGGGCCAGTATACAAACCCAAACTGAAATTAAAGTACAACTCGAAAGGGAAAACAGCAACTGAAATGTAAAATCCGCTACACCGAGCTGTCCACTGGAAATCCCACCTGAAGGGTGGGTACAGATAGCTCCACTGCTCTGCGGGTCCCTCTGTCCACTCCGAGCACGTCCCGCCCAGTGGTCCACCTCCGGGTACCGTCCCGCTCTGCAAGCCTCAGCTAAGGTCAACGCTGTCCATCGTCTGCAACCAACACAACGTAGTGCGGGCAAAGCCCGTGCAAGGGTGAGTATAAGCAACTCAGTAGGGACCCCGAGACCCCTGAAGGTCTCTCAAATCCATAAAGGATAAACCACAAAGAAAGGAATAATCACGAAGTAATAACCGACACTGCTTAGGTATATGCCCATACATATACCTAAGTCATCAATTTCAAATACGCTCCAACCTCCGAACCCAAGTACAACTCAGTCCACACAGGAAAGTAAACGTATTCCACACAGGAAAGCAAAACGTAATCCACACAGGATAGCACAATACAATCCACACAGGAAAGCAACTGGATTCAGATCACACCAGGATTTTCATTATCAAAACCGTAACTACTGAAGAGCCCCATCTCTGAAGTGTACAGTGTCCTGTCACGACTCTGAGATACTGCTCACTAACCTAAGACTGCTGAGGTACTCCTCCTGTCGAGTACCGCGGGTCTGCCGCCAACTACCGGGCGCTCCGTCCGCTGAGGGTCTGCTGCCAAATACCGGGCGCTCACCCAAATAGCCTACAGAGGTACTCCTCCAGTCGAGTACCGCGGGTCTGCTGCCAACTACCAGGCGCTCCGTCCGCCGTGGGTCTGCCGCCAAATACCGGGCGATCCGTCCACTGGGCTAGTCGACTCACTCCAAGTCGAGCAGTCTTCAGGTCTCAGCCGGCTACACGGTCTCCGTACTCCGTACGCTCATCTCCAGTATCACGGGTCTGCCGCTACAACCAAGCGCACCACCTCTATCGAGTAAAACAAAAGATTCAGCTCTCACAGGTATACTTCTTCGGATGACGTTAAAGATGATCAAAGAACCATCTAAGTCGTCGGACCCATGAAGGATCGATAGGTACTAACCCCCGCAGTGACCTACACAGGATCAGACCCACACAAGATCGGGCCCACGCAGGACCTGTTGCACTGATCCACGTAGGATCCCTGAGTGCTGTAGTCGTCGTCGTCGGATCCACACAGGATCTCTGTACTGTCGTCGTCGCAGTCACAGTAGCAGTAGTAGCAATAGTAGTCACAATAACAGTCGCAGCCAGCACTAGGGTTCCCGCACACTGTAAGCTCGTTCGGAGGGTCCGCTCCACGAGCTAAGAGGCTGATACATCAACTGTCAAAAAGTCCAGAGTTGAGGTATCCAAAAGTTATTTATCGTCAACAGGAACTCAACGCAACAGACGGCGCGTCGATCAGACGCCCGGTCTGAGAGTTATTGGCATTTTCGTCCCCGGGGCCCGGTTGGTTTTTAAGGCAAAACCAACCCGAACGTACTCCACCTGCGTCCAAACCTCAGGCGGAGTATGCCAAAAGAACCGTCTCACTAAGAGGAACACAACAAAGCTGACTGCACGTCAATCAGAAGTCCGTAGCTCAAGATATGAGCGTTTCCGCTCCGAAGGCCCGGTTGGTTTCGTGAACGAACCAACCCGGCCGAACTCAAAGTATTCCGAAACCCTGAGTGCAATATACCGAAACGACTGTCTCGATCCGAGGATCACTTTGCCGCAGACGGTTTGTCATTCGGAGGTCCGTGGCTCAAGTTATGGCCAAAAGACCGAAACTGTCTCGAAAACGGGGGGTCCGGGTCCGGGCCGACCCGGACCGACCCCCCCCCCCCCCCCCCTGGTCTGACCCGAACCGGGTCGGACCGACCCGGTCCGCTGGAACCGGCCCGGCCGGTGAAGGCGCGGCGGCGCGGCCTGGCCAGCGGCGGCGCGGTCCGGCCAGCGGCGGCGCGGCCAGGGAGTCGTGCATGTGCCGCACGCGGGGGGTGTAACCCCCCCTTTTTTCGGATCTCGGCCGGCCTAAGGCCGGCCGTTTCTTTCCTCACGCGGGACCCGCGGGTCCCGCCTCCTATCCAAACCGGCGGCCGGCGCGGCCAGCCGCCTTCCTCTTCTCCGCCACGGCCGTAGCCGCGGCTCTTCTCCGATCTCCGGGGGCCGGCGAGGCCGGCCGTCCCTAGCTGCTCCGCCGCGGCCGTAGGGCCGCGACCTTCCTGATCTCTGGCGCCGGCGAGGCCGGCGCCCCTGGCTGCTCCGCCGAGGCCATAGGGCCGCGGCCCTTCTCAATTTCCGGCGCCGGCGGCCCGGCCGGCCGCCGGTCGCCTCCTCGTTCCGCCGGTCGCCTCCTCGTTCCGTCGGTCGTCTCCTCTTTCCGCCGCGGCCCGTCTCCGGCCGCGGCCTCTTTCGTAAACAACGACGCGGTGCGTCGGCACCGCATTTCTTTATTGGTGCTCGCTCTGGCCATAATTTCTTTTGTTCCTGCGCGGTGTGACGACACCGCGCTGTCTCCGCTAAAAACAACACGAAAGATTAGAAGGGGGAGGAGAATCGGCCGTGTTCGTGCGGTCCGATCTCCTCCCGTTATAACGATATCAGTTGGTCAATCATGTAAACAAAACAATGAACGTTTCACAAATTTTTAATAAAATTTGGAACTATTCCCAATGGGTTTTCTTTCATGCTCGAGGGAAAGAAAACACATAATTTAAAAAGGACAAACCCCTACCTTGGTTCTGGAACGAAGTTCGATGATCGACAACGATTCACGGAATTCGAGCGTCGCGGAAGAAGAACGTCGATGTCGCGGTTATGTCGTCACGGAAGATGGAGAAAAGAGGAAGCGGCGTTCTTCGTCGGAGTTCGAAGGTTCTTCGTGTTCTACGTCAGGGTTGAAGAAGAAGAAGAAGGAGAAGCTCCCAAAATCCTCACAAGTTGGATAAACAAAAATAACCAAATAAAATAAGGTTCCTCCTTATTTTATTTACCAAGCCAAGGAATTCAAAAATTCAAATTCAAAAACATAACACTTAATTAATTATACATGTCATGTGTAATTAATTAGATGTTTAGTTAACAAGCTTTTAAGAGGGAGAGAGGGGAGTTAGGGAATTTGAAAAGGTAGGGCTCGGGTGGGCCCCTCCTCACCTTAATCCTCTCTTAGGTGGTTACCACCCAACTTCCAACAAAAGGTTTTAACCACTTAAAAGATATAAAATAAATATTGTTTCACAAATTTATTTTACTCTTTATTTCATCCAGAAAAAGCAAAATTTAAACAACTCCTCTTAGACATACGCAACTCCGACAAAGGCGTTCCTAAGCAAATATCGGCACTGCGAGTTCATCGGTGCCCTCGGATTTCAATTCCGAGCACCGAATCAAAAGTTAGAAATTCCCGCTCGTTCGTTCACTGAACGTACCCGAGCCAAACTTCGGAAATTGATTCCGGGCACTCCGGGCCTCGGAATCAGGTGCCGTCAGAAAACGCGCTCTTGTAAAATTCCAAAGAAAATTAAGAAAAAATTTCCCTTGAATTTTACGGGTCTGTACAAAATGAGGCTAAGAAGATATGTTGCGCGCCGAGACTTTCCCGCCACGGAGTAACTTGCGCGCCACCGTGCAGGGGATCCAGTTTGCCTATAAATAGAGGACCCCCCCTCCTCATTTAGGAATGAAGTTCAAGACTTAGAGATTTTTCGAGCTCTTGTCGTGCAAGTGGTTGAGTCACGCAAGTGGTTGTTGGGTCGTGCAAGTTGATGTTGCGCGCCAATTGTTTGTTGCGTGACCAAGGAAGTTGGGGAGTTAAAGGCACAACATTGCTCAAGTTTGGTGTTGAAGGAGTCAGTGTCGCGCAAGTAGTTTGGTTTCACCTACGTGCCAAATTTGTACCGCGCAAGTGACTTGCGCTCCAAGATTGAAACTTGCGCATCTGGCTTGGATAAGAGCGCCAGGGTTTTTAAAGTTCATCTATCCTTTTGAAGTTGCACGAAAGATGGAAGATCACCCGGTACCCTCAGCGCGAAGTGAGATTCATCTTCTGGGAAGAATTGGACTTCAATAGAGAATCTACATGCAATTGAGGATTCATTCTTATGCAACGATGAAGAGACCTTCACATCTATAAACTGAGTGTGTATTCACCAAGGGCAGTGATCTAGGGGAAGTCAACAGGAGTAACCCGAGGGAAGCCGTGAGCTTTCCCTAAACGTTTGTGAAGGAAGTGATCCTGGGACAGAGTGACTGTTATCGAACCTTTTTAATCCACAACTAGTGATGATTAGTGGAATTTGGTACGACCGACAACTTTTCATCATATTCTCCTTGGACGTAGCCCTTAGTGGTGAACCAAGTAAAAAGTGTTGTGTCTTCTATGTTCATGTGAATGTTTTCTTTCTGATCATATTCATCATACTTGTTCATCAAGTTCCTACCAACATGGGAACAATATCCATCACATTAAAAGAAAATGTTTTCACCCTGATACAACCCTCCCCTCTCAGGGTGTCCCTGGGTCCTTCACTCCTGGATATAGATTTTGGACAGATCCCCCACCGTATGAGATTCACAAATCGGGATAAAATTGGCAGACTTCGTTAGCCGATCCACTATCACCAAATTGGTATCGTGCTTCATGACCATTCATGGGAGACCTATGACAAAATCCATCTCTATTTGATCCCACTTCCAAAAAGGTATTGGTAAAGACTACAACATTTCTGTTGGCCTCTGATGCTCTATCTTGACCTACTGACAAGTCAAGAATCTGAACAAAAACTCAGCCACACTTCTTTTAATACCAGTCCACTAGAATAGCACCTTCAACACTTTATACATTTTCTAAATTCCAGAATGAACAGACCACCTGGAATGATGATACGACCATAGAAGATCCACTTGAAAATCAACTGGTACAACCATCTGATTCCGAAAAAACAAAAGTGAATCTCTATTCAGTTTCCAACCCTCAATGGTCTCCCCACCATTGATTATCGATCACACGGTCACAGACTTAGAATCAAAAATCTGTGCCTCTCTAACCAGGCCAACCAAATCAGGAATCAACAAAACCAGAAAGAAGATCGCTCTATCTCCATGGTCCTCACATTCCAACTGCATATCAGCTATAACCGACATCAACTGCCACTGATCTGATGCCTGTTTCACCACCTGAGCATATGATTTTCTACTTAATGCATCTGACACTGAATTTCCCTTACCCGGTGTGTACATCAAGTCAAAATCAAACATCTGGAGATATTAAAACCATCTCCTTTTCCTCATGTAAAAATCCCTTTGAGAGAAACTGTGCTTCAAGCTCTTATGATCTGTATATACTATGAATTTCTCACCAAAGAGACAATGACTCGACACTTCCAATGCATGGACCCCAACCACCAACTCCAAATCATGAGTTGGGTAGTTCTTCTCATGCACTCTCAACTGTCGTGAGCCATATGAAACCACATGATTCCCTTTCATGAGAACACACCCCAACCCTGATCCCGATGCATCGCAATCCACCACGGTGACATGCTTGGCTAGATAAACCCTTTTTCCTAACTCTTCCAACTGGACATTCAATTCCCACAATTCAGTAGGTTCCATCCTATATGATGGAAGTGATTTAAGACTGGTCCCCGAAAGGAGATCAATTGTAAACTCCACTTCTCTTACAGGAGGTAACCCAAAGAATTATTCAGGAAAAACATACACGAACTGAACCACCACTGCTGGAAGAACACTCTGCTCAACACCGTCTACTGATTAAAACCACAACACCGCCAAATGATATGATAACATACCCACTGCTGGTTCCAACAAACACGTTGCACCCAATCTTTCCTGCCTCTCTCCGCTAAAGTGATTTCAAACGCCATCGTGTGTCGTAAAATCCACTATTCGTGCATCACAATTGATGTGGGCCTTAAAAGACACCAACAAATCCATTCCCAGGACTACATCATACCCATCTATCTCAAGAACGGAGAAATTATAGGTTATCTCAACCTTTCCCACAACAAAAAAATAATCTACACAAGAATGCTTGAAAATCTCTTCTACCCAGAGGAGATTGAAGTTTCAAAACCGAGAGCATCATTTATACCCTTAAACCCAGAAAATCAGCTATACGTGCAGCAATAAAAGAGTGTGAAGAACCCGTATCAAATATGACTTTCATCAATGTATAATTTAAATGAATAGTACCTTGCACCATGGATGGTCCCCACTGATCATCCACCACAACTTTCTCATCTCAGAACACATGTTTGCTTGCCACACACTGCTCTTTATTGATCTACTAAGGCATCCTGGTATTTTGAGAATCACCATGACCCACTTTACTCTGTTGTCGAGGGGTATTCTGCTTCCCATGTCCTGTTGAAGCATACGATGTCTGCGATCCCTGAGGAGTGTCACGCACACCCAACCAAGTAGCATTCCGACAATAATGATGTAGATTCCACATCTTCATACAATTAGGACATGCTCGAGGTTGTTCCATACAATCCCGCATGATGTGTCTCGTCGAACAACACTAAAAACATTCCGGTTTTCTCTGGGGATTTGGAGGAAGATTTACCAATCCTTCCGTCAGATTATATGCCATATTCCCACCCTGGGAATAAGTGTCCCTCTTCTGCTTGATCCCAGCGTTAGAGTTCCCACTCTTCCCCATGGGTACCAGAATGCTTCCCCCGCCCGGAGCGCCCAACAAATCCTGCTCAGCCACCAAGGCTCTATTCACCATCTCTGTGTAATCATCTATACATAGCACCACTATCTTTGAACATATTTCTTGCATTAACCCCGATTCAAATATCCTTGCTTTCAACGATGTTCTACCCGCCACCTCGGGTGAAAACCACACTATGTTCATAAATATAGCTACATACTCCATCACAGACATCAGATATTTCTTCAAACTGAAGAAATCAGTTGTACGCTGAATTCTAAACGTATGTGGGTCAAATTATTTGTTAAAAAAATCCTTAACGCCTTCCCATGTCATACCCTAGTCCTCCCAGATTGGACTACCAACTCCCACCACTGAAGGGAATGATCTTCCAACATATACGTGGAAAACTTCACTTTCAGCTCTACCGGCGTTCCCAAGAACGCAATGATCTTGTTCATTCAATTCAACCATGCTTCTACTATTCTAGCTCTGAATCACCCCTGAAGATGGGTGGATTCTACCTTTGAAACTGAACCGCATGTTCTATATGACTTGGTTCATTTATTTTATTCCCACTTCCCACAGTGTGGAATGCTTGCCCCATACTTTTCACTAGCTGCTGGTTCACTTGAGGCTCAGTAGCAACAACATTCTCAGCAGCCTCCTCCGGCTGGTCTCTACGACGCCTACCCAGAGCCATTTATATAAACAGAAAACAAAAAACCATGAGTCTCACTTCTATAGGCACCATGAAATCCAATTTCAAATCACATTACACAACACTATCACTACAAGGCTTTCCACCGTTCACATTTTTCCACATGTTCCAAGTTTCACCATTTTGAAAACCAAACCATTCTTTCAAAATAAAAATTTATTCACATTACAATTTCACATATTCTTATCACATCATAAATCATTATACCCCAATGAAATATTCAGCTTAGAGGGAATTAATTTCTACCATTCATGCCATGCTCATCTCATTGGCTACACCCACGACAATGAGATATCTAATGCCTATAATTGTCTCCAAAAAACTTATGTACCCAACTCCCTGGTAACATGAATTTTAGCATAAAAGGGTTAGCTATGTCCTTTTATGCTATACATTACAAGTTCTGACAATCCTACGCCTTGATACCATCCCGACTCAAGGATTGTAACAGAACGATTGACAACACCAAATCCACGAATCCACGCCAAAGGACCGAACAAACTGATACCACTTGTAACACCCCTCCCCTACCTCATTGGCTTGAGGAGGCAGTGAGGGGAACTTGGCATTACGAGATGTTCCCAAGGTACCAAAGGCTATCAATGAATGCCGAGGGCTTCAAGATCATGTTGGGGAAGGATTTTCCCTTAAGACAAAACCAACCAAACCATCCTCTAACAACCACTATATGGTGTATGATAAATAACTTACCCAACCATGAATTTCCAAAAGACAACCAAGTTGTTCCACAACCCATTTCAAAACTAATACAACCAGACATGTCCACACTACATCAGAGTACAAGAAGAATCTAAAAAACCAAAAAAACACGTTCCATGACACCTCTACAGCTCCAAACTCGGCTCTAAGCTCCATGCTCTACCAAGACATCACAACGCACCAATAATGGAGGTTGATGCCTCACCTTTGCCCAAGTCACGGTACACGACATCTGCAAAGACACCAACATGCCAAAGTAGGGGGTGAGTACTATAACTCAGTAGGATTTCCCCAAATGACTTCCTTACACACGCCACTAGGATAAAACCGTTAGTAAAATTATATAAAATAGTTTATATAAGATAATCACAAGTGAAACCATTACCATAAGCCAAACATGCTCTTACCAAGCCATCACACCCAAACCAGGAAACCAAACGAAAGCCAACCAAACAAGCCACAACCATTCCAACATTTACACATTAGCACAAAAATTCCATTTTGTATAGAAATGCACAACAAAAAACCAAAACGGTGGGACTTCTGCCCAACCCATTCACCCATTCACACCAAAACAATCAAAACGGTGGGACTTCCGCCCCACCCGTTCACCCATTCACAACAAAGCAATCAAAATGTTGTGACTTCTTCCCAACTCATTCACCCATTCATGAGTAGTAGCACTTCCGACCACTACCCACATAATGGTTCTTTCGACCACTATCCATCACCCGTTTATAGTGGGACTTCCCGCCCACTTCAACAAAACATTTCAACACAACATTTCAGCCAAGCATAAAACCCATCAAGGTCACAAAAACATGCAATAAACCAATTTCCATTGTATGACAATCCCTTTCAATAAAATCTCCCATTATTAAAAATAATTTTCCATGCCAAAACCCCATTTCAATAAAACAACCTCTTTATTAATTTTTTTCCAAATCAATCTCAACCACCGATTTCAAAATCTCTATTTTCAAATCCACAATAATAACATTTCACCATGGAACCACCTTTTTCCCAAAAACCCCCAAATAGATTTTCAACCAAAATCACACATCTTCGCACAATTAATTTCAATCACAACAAATTAATTGTAACATGTAACCACCAGTTAAAACTGAGTGGAGTCAGGAGAGAAGACACCTACCATTATGGTTCCTGAGAAATCATCCCACAAGACACCACACCTCAAACCCGGAGAACGCACTACCAAAACCTCTCTAGATCCCTTTCCTTAACATACACAAGCCTTAAAAACATAATTCATGGAAACCACAACCCTAGATCTACACAAAACAAGTGTTGATCTAGAAAACCAAGAAAAAGGGAAGAGTAGATCTAGAGGAAAACATAAAGAAACCATGAGATAAGGCTTACTCGGGAGAAACCACCATTAATCCACCAAGAAACCTCTTCAAAATCCTTCCAAATTGAGTGGGAGAGCACCCCTAAACCATGATAACCCAAAAACCCGAGTGAGGATTGAGTGGGAGGAAGAGAGGAGTGAAATGAGGCAATCTTGAGTGATCCTGGGTTTTAAAACACTAACTTTAAGTGGAAGCACGGGTAGCCCGCACGGTTTGGCAAACCGGGTTCTAACCATGCGCACGCCACTGCCTCGAGAGACAGGGTCTACACGGTTTCCTCACACAGTTTGGAAAACCATGCATAGGCTGTGCGAGGCCTACTGTCTTGAGAATAATGGTTTGCACGGTTTCTTGGAGAACCTTCACGGTTTCCACTAAACGTGCTCAAACCGTGCACCCCCTTTAAAAGCCTCCAAACTCTTCCAAAACCATTCGAAACTCTCCCAACCTCTTACGAACTCATCTCATGCACTTTAAACACATAAAAATCCCTAAAAAAGGCCACATGCCTCAAACCAGGGGTGATACAATAACAATCAACTTCAATTAAGCTTAAAATCAATCAAAGGATGTTGACATAGGTGAAATCAAAACATTTTATAGAGAAATATATCTTTCTATTTTTAAATAATTTAAAAGTAAAATAATTATAAAAGAAATTTTAATATTGAGAACATTATTTTATGTTTTTATAGAATGATTAGATGATATTTTAATGCTGGAAAACAGCCGCACCCACCGTATAAGTTAAAAAATTACATTCTTACCTTAATTTTGTCGAGAAGGTCATAAAGTACCTTGTTTGGAAAACGACAAAAAGATTCTATTCAAAACATATGTGGTCAAATAAGGGTATAAATGACTTTAAACCATAGTCTAGTAAATTGTAAAATTGTTTTAAATTACATTTCTATGAAAACACAGATGTGGATGATAAAGATATCCCTTTAGATACATACGTATTAACAAACTCAGATAAGTAAAGAGATTTTATAATTAACCCTTACCTTGTACATTTACTGAGTCAAGGGTACATTAACATCTTGTATAATAGTTAAATCATTGTTATTAAATTATAAAATAATCATATACATAAGTATTATTTCATATATTATCTTTTAATATTTCTTTGTTAATAATATTTTTGTAGTATCAGCGTTTCAGGTGTTAACTGATTCGTTTTCTTTTATAAGATTTGTTACGTAGGACATGTTTGGTACGGGTATGAAATATTTTATTCATATAAAGAATTATAATATGTTCATAAACATTATTTTTAATCATAAAATTTAAATTATTCTTTAATGATTATGATTGGGAATGAATCTCATCACGCTTGTGGAGACGGTAATCCATACGTACACACGAGCGACAATATCATTATGTTTACGGTGAAATAGAATGTAATTGTGTGGAATATAATATATAAAGAATAATTAAAATGTTGTAATTATTTTTTACATTATTTATACTTGTTACTATACCCATTCAAATAATGACGTGTTTGAATAACAAACTACACCACGACATAGAGACGGTAAGCCGTACGTATGCACGTATGGGTTATTGGTCATTTATAGGATGGATAGAATAATGAATATGGTGGTACCATATTTATAATAGCATCACAGTATTTATATGGTACTGGTTTTATTATTTAGGTATGGAATCAACCAAGAAAGAGGAAGTGTAAGAAGAATAGAACTTGAATTAGAGTGGTGAAATTATTACCTCTTCTTTGGGTGTTTCCGTTTGAGTTGATCAAAAAGGCTTCATAGGTTGAATTTATGATCATAGTAAGGCCTCTAGGTTAAAGGGATGATATTTTAGAGGATATTTGGCCAATGTTTGGTTGAGAAAAATGGCTTTGGTGGTGTGAAATTAAGAGAATGGGAAGTACCCTTTTATAATAGAGGTTAGATTCACTTTAGGAAAAGGATGATATATTATTTTATAATAAATTAATTTTCGGTTTCTAATGGCTAAAAAATTATTTATTTCAAGGATAAGGTGGGTATGGGTAAAAAACATCTATACCAATAGGTTTTATATAGGTTTAGTTCAACATATTAAACTTATCTTTTAGATTTAACTCTTAGTTAAATAGTTTTACATTTACCATGTCTCTTTGATTTTTTGTATTATATGGTTAATAAAAATTACTATAACAAGACAAGAGAACCACAAGTTGCTAATTATTAATATATATAACCTTATCTATGTCCTTTCATAGAACCTTATATTATTAATAATATTAAGTCAATTAATAATATAGTATATTTTTTAAAAACTCAATTATATTAATTTTGTCACTGTTTAGTATTTGATTTTTTTGAAAGCCATAAAAACATTATCACTAAAATTAAAATTTATTTAATCAACAATAACATGTCATAGTAAGTATAAAGATACTATAATTCATAATAAGTCTCAATTTACATTTATTTGGATATTTATAATATCAGTTATTTTAATATTTCATTATTAAGGTAATTACTGCATCATAATTGTGTTACAAATAAATTAAATTATTTAATGTCTAAAAATTATAAATAAAATTCCATCATGTTGGAAATATTTTTATCCTTCCAATTAACATTTATATTCAAATTTTTATTGTTTGTAACCTTATATAAAAATGGTTATTTATTAAACATTGAATTTAACTCATTTAACTCCTCTTCAAATAAAATAATAATAAATGTCCTAATATAATCCATGTGGACCAAAGAGATCCATATTGTATTACTATGGTTCTTTTGGTCGAATTACACACATCCAATAGAATTAGGACCTGTTTTAGGGTAATTATAATATCATTTTTACACTTAATTACTCTATATACTTTTAACCATGGTAAATAAAAGTAAAAAGTTACTATTCATAAAAAATTATTTTCATTTTATTGAACCCAATTTTATGTACTGATGTCAACTATTCCTCTCAGATTTTTTGAAATTCAACTCACAGAAGCAGTAAAATTATTTTTATGCAAATTTGCAAATGCTCTTAGAAGGTGGGTTAAAGGCGATAAAAAGTTCAATAAACTTTTATATATCTAAACATATTATAAAATGACTCCATTGAATTATATATCACATATATAGGTATAATGTATCTATATTGACCTAAAACCAATTAAAATAAACTATCTAATTACTAAAATAAAAATTTTGTTTTAAAGAATAATAGACTGTTTTTCACTATTAATCAAAAATTGAATATTTTTAGAAAAATACCAAAAATTCACCCTAAGATAATTTTGATATTCCGAAAAAAATGAAGCCCATTTTGAAAAATAAAAGTTATAAAATTTTAAAAAGTGGGTATTACTATTCATAACAACTAGTTTGATTGGTCATGGTGTGTTAAAACTCCATGTTGCGTACAACGCAAGGTACTGCATTATTCAAATGGTAACGTACCATTGAAGCTTGGTGTAACACTCGAGATTTTTTTATGAGTAATATTTTGTTCAAAGGAATCTTTCACTACACACTTGCTTGACTTACTTTACATGCAATCGCGACCTTCCTCGATAGCTTGCGTCGTACGCAATATCGAGTTTCACTAAACAACGATATGCTATTAAAATATTATTAAAACTAGCCGTTATGAATAGTAATAACCACTTTTTGAAATTTTATAAATTTTATTTTTCAAAATGGACTTTATTTTTGGATTCGGAATACAGAAATTAGCCTAGGGTGAAATTTTGGTATTTTTCTGAAAACTTTCAATTTTTGATGAATAGTGAAACCACTAAGTGGTAGGTTAAAAACTGAATTTTGCATAAAACTTAATTTTACCGCTTCTGTGAATGGAATTTAGAAAATCCTATAGACACGGTTGATATCAGTAAGTAAAATGCGGTTCAATGAGATAAAAATAATTTTTTGGTGAATAGTAACTTTTTACTTTTTTTTACCGCGGTTAATAGTAAATAGGGTAACTAAGGGTAAATATGATATTACTATTACCCTAACACATGTCCTAATTCTATTGGATAAGTGTAATTCGACCAAAAACAACCTTATGAATAAAATATGACCATTTATGCCCACTTGAGTTAGATTAGGACATTTATTATTAATTTATTTAAAGAAGTGTTAAAATAGTTAAAATCAAAGTTTAATAAGTAAATAATTTTTAATATGGGGTTATACATAAGATAAATTAGACAATAAATATTCATTAGAAAGCTAAACAGATTTCCTACATAATGGTATTTTATTTATAATTTTTAGACATTAAATAAGTTAATTTATTTATGACACAATGGTGATGCAGTAATTATCTTATTTATGAAATATTGACATAATTCATGTTATAAACACCAAAATAAATGTAATTTGAGACTTTTTATGAATTAAACTAATTTTCTAGGTTACTATGATATATTAGTGTTGATTTTATCATCTTGGTTCGAACATATAATTCTGTTATAACTTTCACAAAAATCATATATCAAATAGTGTCAAAATTGACACAAAATAGTTTTTAAATAAAATATTATATTATTAATTGTTATTTTATTCCTAAAAATCTAAGGATCGGCCAAATGACATAGATAAGGACATATATATTAATAATAAACAATTTGGGGTTCGTTTGGCATGTTATAGTAAGTGTATTAACCATATAGTGAAAGAAAACAAAAAGACATGGTAAAAGTTAAATTATTTAACATAGAGTTAAATCTAATTGATAAGGTTAAAATAATACCCTAAACTTGTCTAAATCCTATTGGTTGATATGATTTCGACCCACCCCCTCTTTAGCTTCGAAATAAGACCCTTTTGAATCATTATAAACCGATTTTGACTTTAATATAAAATAATATTTTGAGATATTCCTAAGGTGCCCCTCTCCTCCCTTATAAAAGGGAAATTCCTCCCCCTCCTCCTCACACCAATTTGAGCACTCAAGCTCGGCCAACCCCTGCCATTTTCTCCTCTACACTTCCCTAGAATAATCCTAGAGGTCCTGGTCTTCTTCAAATACCAAGATTAGTTCCCTAAGTGGAGGATTCAAAGAAGCGTTCCAAAGAAGAGGTAATATCCATTACAGATCTTTTCAATTTCATTCTTCTTCAACTTCTTCTTATTTAGTTTTTTCATGATAAAGTAATAACATCAGTATTACTTACATACTGATATGTTATTATAAATATGAAACAACCCTAATTCACCTTCTATCCATCCTACGGAAATATGAAATCACCGCGCGTGCATACGTACGGAATACCGTCTCCACGCCGTGGTGTAATCTATTTTCCACCCTCACCTTACAAGGATGGGTATAATGGTGTAATGAGTAACTATTTATGATTATTATAAAGTAATATTGATACTGAAATAATATATATATACTCCAATACAATTCCACGATCATAGGAACGATATCATCACTCGTGCGTACGTACGGAATACCGTCTCCACGATGTGAAGTGACTCGTTCTATATGATCATCATTACATAGTAATTATATAAATGAATTGAATGAATAAATATGATATATGTTACACTAATACCATTCTAGATATAAGGTATCTATAACCTTAAAATAAGAATAAGAATTTATTCGGCAAAACACGCATAAGAACAAAAGTCAATAAAGACCCGAGTAACAAGTAACAATGAAATATTACTAACAAGAAGCTAAGAATATTACCATATATGATATCATATCAATATGTATGATTCTGGAATAAGTCAATAACATTATTTAAACCATTATACAAGAGCTTCGGACACGTACAAAGAAAATCGGACCTAAGGTAAGGGGAAATGTCATAATCTCATTTTTATCCGAGATTGTTTATACTTTTGTATTTACTGGGGTATATTTTATCATCCACATCAATGTTCCCTCAATATTTAATATTGTTTACATCCTATTACATTAGTTTAAATCCAATTTTACCCTTTGGTGAGTTTTTAGTAAAGAATATGATAGGAATCTTTTGTCGTTTTTTCGTACGAGGTACTTTTTGACTTTTCTGACAAAAGTACAAAGAATGTTTTTTTAACTTATACGACATGAATGGATTTTTAAAAAATTATTTCCAAGAAGCTTACTTTACAAGTTTTCAAGTTTATTTTTGATCAATTTCTTTTAGTTTATAATTGTATGACATGTTAAGAAAAGAAAAGTGTTTTTGAAGAAGAAAGGATATTTTCCTCAAGAATGGAGTTCAAGTGTTTTATCAAAATTATTTTCCATCTAAGATAATAAAGGGTTCTGTTTTTATCCCTATTATTACATTTATTTGATCATGTTGTGATGGAAATAATTTTATGAATTCCTTTATCTTATTGTTTTATGATGTCATTATGTTTAAGAATCCCATTTTTATTACATGGGTTATGCTATGATGTATGGTTTATGATTTTGTGGCACACATAAGAGTGGTTTCATTATGAGATGGGTGGGACCTATATCTCCCTCCAATGCATTGGGTAAATATTTTATATCTCATGAGATAGACATGGCTGGAACGGTAGGTTATACGGGTTCAGTGAAACAGGACTGGAACGAGGGTGACTCGGTTCAGAAAGGGACTTTGTCCACTAAGATAGTCTTGGCAATGAGTCATGCCTAACAAGAAATGATTTTCCATGATTATGTGTGGATGCCACAAAGTTTCATGTTCCATGTTATGATTATGGGGATCTCATTTTCACTTCTATGATTTATTCCAAGTTAAGATATTATGATCTCTTTTGCAGGTTATGATTTCTAAAAAGATATGATATTATTTTTATTTCCTTTATTTGCCCTTGCTGAGCATTTGAGCTCACCCTTTTATGTTTTCTTTTCCCCAGGTCAGGAAGATGGATATTAAGTACAATATGCTAAAAGGGAACCTAGATATGATGAAATAAATGGGAGACACTGTAGGAGATTTATGAATCAGTTGTTTATGTTTCCCAGTTTCTAAAGACACTATACCTATACGGTCCTTTGTGGTTTTGTCATATGTTGTAATAAGCGTGCTTCCATTTTGAAGTATTAACAATGTATGTAAAGTATGGGTCGTTATAGTTGGTATCAGAGGAAAGGTATAGTCAACCTTTGGAAACTAGGATGAGAAAGTATTTGTAAGAACCCTAAGGATAAGTCTAATCATAGAACACAATATTAGTGTTTTAGAAATGGCCATGAATACCCTAGGATAAGACCTTAAGTGTGAAATTTTATCCTTGATTATGTGGTTTTCCTATTATAATTAGTGTTGCTCACACTATTCTTCTTGGTTTTAGTCAATGGATGGAACCCGAAGGAACCGTGTTAATGCGGAATGCGTTGGGCAATGAAATTATTGTCCCCCTGAGCAACCAAACGATATGGGAGATGGAATGAAAAATCTTGTAGCCATGATCACACAACATTCTCAAGCTATGAATCATGCAGGACTTCCAAACGAGCAAAGGAAGGAGCAACATTCTGTTGAATACTTCATGAGGTAGCGTCCACATTCTTTCAGCGGGTCTACTGATCCATTAGTTACTGAACAATGGATTAGTACTACTGAAAAGATATTTTCAGTTCTTCAATGTTCTGAACATGATAAAGTCATCCTAGCAGTGTATCGTTTGGAAGGAGATGCTGATCAATGGTGGAATCTTATTAAGAATACGAGGCAAAGGGATGAAATTGAGTCTATGGAATGGGACGAGTTCAAGAACCTATTTTTCAATAAGTACTTCCCTCGTATTCTTCAAACAAAGATGGAGAATGAGTTTCTTAAACTGAAGCAAAGGGATGATGAATCTGTTGGTACCTATGAAGAAAATTTTACAAGACTTGCAAGGTACGCTTCTGGTATTATTATCCAACCTGAGAGTAAGATCAATTGATTATTTAGTGGCTTAAAACCAAGTCTTCGAAGGGCGTTAGCCATAAGGGACTTCAATAGTTACGAGGAAATCGTTCGATGTGATCTCAAAGTCGAGATGGAGATTGGAGTAACCCATCAGTCACATGGGTTTGATAAGAAGAGGAAGATGGAATTAAAAGGAAAATCTAAAGAGCACACTGAAAAGAAGATGAGATTTTTCTTATGCTCAAAGTGTGGAAAGAAACATGGAGGGAGTTGTCTTAAAGGGACAAGTAAATGTTTCAACTGTGGAAAGGAAGGTCATCGGGCATTTTAATGCCGCGATAATGGGAAGAAGATGTCTAATGATGCAAACAAAGGAAGGGATACACAGAATGAACCTACTACACTTCAATGTTTCAAGTGCAAGGAGATGGGGCATTATTCCAATCAATGCCCAAATCCAAGGGTTGATGATGATGGTCGACGTCAAAAAAATCTTAAGGCTAGTGAAAAAGGAAAGTCACATGCAATTTCTATCAGCGATGTGGAGTACGATAACGAAGTGGTGAAAGGTACACTTACCATCCACTCTAAAGTAGCAAATGTTTTATTTGATTCTGGATCCACCCACTCTTTTATTTCTAAAGAATTTTCTAAGGGTATCACCGTATTACCTCAACAATTAGATGTTGAGTTAGCTGTGACAACACCTAATGGCACAACAGTTGCATCAAAAGTTTATAATTCTTCTCCGATCGAAGTTTGTGGGAAAGTGCTTCCTGCAAATCTTGTGATCCTTCCTTTAGTGGAATTTGATGTGATTATTGGCATGGATTGGCTTTCTCTACATGGAGCTCATATAAATTGCCAAATAAGGGAAGTCACATTTCATATTCCAGATCAATCTATGATCGTCTATCAATGCAAGGATGAATATAACCTTCCAGTGGAAATTCCTTCCATCTTATGGGTCTTGATTCCACTAAATGAAGGTTATTTATCTCAAATGGTTGGTGAGAAACATATGATTAAGAATATTCCCATCGTACGGGAGTTTGATGATGTCTTTCCAGAGGAATTACCGGGTCTTCCACCAAATCGTGAAGTTGAGTTTTCAATAAAACTCGTACCGGGTGCTTTGCATATTTCAAATAAACCTTATAGAATGGCCCCAATTGAGTTGCAGGAATTGAAGAAGCAACTCCAAGAGAATATTGATAAGGGATTCATATGTCCTAGTGCGTCACCTTGGGGAGCACCTGTTCTATTTGTTAAGAAGAAAGATGGATCAATGAGACTCTGCATTGATTATCGAGAACTTAACAAGATCACTATCAAGAACAAATATCCTCTCCCACGCATTGATGACTTATTTGACCAACTACGCGGAGCTCAATACTTTTCCAGGATTGATCTCCGTTCAGGGTATCATCAATTAAGGGTCAAAAGGGAGGATATACCAAAGATGGCTTTCCGTACAAGGTATGGACACTATGAATTTATAGTGATGCCATTTGGTCTTACTAATTCCCCTTCTATATTCATGGATCTAATGAATAGAGTCTTTAGAGACTATCATGATCAATTTGTGGTAGTCTTTATAGACGATATTCTTGTCTATTCAGAGAGCAAGGAAGAGCATGCAGATAACTTGAGAATTATATTGAAGACCCTGAGAAAGGAGAAGCTTTATGACAAATTTACCAAGTGTGAATTTTGGCTTCAAAAAGTTTCATTTTTGGGTCAAATAATCTCAAATGAGGGGATATCTGTGGATCCAGCAAAAACAGAGGTTATCGAAAGATGGTCAAGACCAACAAAAGTAACTGAGATCCGAAGTTTTCTTGGTTTGGCTGGATATTATCGACGTTTTGTAAAGGATTTTTCACGATTATCTAATCCACTAACCAAGTTGACTCGGAAAGGAGTTAAGTTTGTTTGGACAGAGGAATGTGAAGAGAATTTCATGGAGTTGAAAAGAAGGTTATCCTGTGCACCTGTGCTCACACTGCCTTGTAGTGGAGAAAGTTTTGTGATCTACAGTGATGCATCCAAGAAGGGATTGGGGTGTGTTCTTATGCAAAATGATATGGTGATAGCTTATGCCTCACTACAGTTGAAAATCCATGAGAAAAATTACCCAACACATGATTTGGAGTTGGCTGCGGTAATCTTTGCATTAAATATTTGGAGGCATTACCTTTATGGTGAAAGGTGTGATATTTATACTGATCATAAAAGTATAAAGTATATTTTCACACAAAAGGAGGTGAATATGCGTCAAAGAAGATGGTTGGAGCTGATTAATGATTATGACTGCTCAATCCATTACCACCCTGGGAAAGCAAACAAGGTGGAAGATGTATTAAGTCGACAATACCATTCTAGTTTATCCATGATGAGGATCACAAAAGATCCAATATTTATGGATTTACAAAGGATGGATCTTGGAATTATAATGGAAGGGGAAACATCTTATCTTTCTCAAATGAATGTTCAACCATCTATACATGTGAAGATTAAAGAGGCACAGAAAGAAGATGTAGAGTTACAAAAGAAGGTGAGAAATGTTCGTGAATTCAACCTTTATTGTGATGGGATAATAAAGTTCAGGAATCAGGTTTGTTTTCCTCCCATCCCCGAATTAAAGAAGGAGCTGCTGGATGAGGCTCATAGTTCATCATTCTCTATTCATCCTGGAAGCACGAAGATGTATAGGGACCTGAAAGAGTACTTCTGGTGGGATGGCATGAAATGAGATGTTGCTGAATATGTCTCTCGATGCTTGGTTTGTCAACAAGTTAAAGCTGAGAGACAGAAGTCTAAGGGGATGTTACAACCATTACCCATACCCGAATGGAAATGGGAAAACATCACTATGGACTTTGTCACAGGACTTCCTAAAACATCCAAAGGCAATAATGCTATTTGGTTCATTGTTGATCATCTTACAAAGTCTGCACACTTCATTGCTATTAGAGCGTATTTATCTCTAGATCAGCTTGCCAAGATATATGTAAAGGAAGTGGTAAGATTGCATGGAGTACCACATTCTATTATATCTGATCGGGATCCGAGATTTACCTCGAAGTTCTGGCGAAGTCTTCAGCATACTCTGGATACGGAGTTGAGTTTCATCACTGCTTATCATCCCCAGACAGACGGTCAGTCTGAGAGAACAATTCAAACCCTAGAAGATATGTTGAGAGCTTGCTCTATGGATTTCAAAGGAGGTTGGGGTCAACACATACCTTTGGGGGAATTTTCTTATAATAATAGCTTTCACTCCAGTATTCAGATGGCTCCTTATGAATCTCTCTATGGAAAGAAATGCAAGACTCCAACTTACTGGGATGAAGTTGGGGAAAGAAATCTATTAGGACCTGATCTCATTGATGAAATTGCAGAAAAGGTCAGATCATTTCAAAAACACATAAGAGCAGCTCAGAGTCGACAGAAAAGTTATGCCGAAAACCGAAGAAAAGACCTAGAGTTTGAAGTGGGTGATAAAGTGTTCTTATGAATATCTCCATGGAAGAGGGTTATGAGATTTGAAAAGAAGGGGAAGTTGAGCCCTAGATATATCGGTCCTTTCGAAATACTAGATCATGTTGGAAAGGTAGCTTACCGATTGGCGCTTCCACCGAATCTCTCTCAAGTTCACGATGTGTTCCATGTATCTCTCCTGAGAAAGTACATACCTGATCCTTCACATGTACTCAGCTCAGAAGTTGTACCGCTGGAGCAAGATCTTTCTTATGAAGAACAGCCGATAGAGATTCTGGATCGTAGAGAAAAAGTCATACGAAACAAGACCACTCGATTGGTGAAAGTCTTATGGAGGAACCACCAATTAGAAGAAGCTACATGGGAGATTGAGGATATTATGAGGGAGAAGTATCCTCATCTGTTTGTTACAAAGTGACGAATTTCGAGGTCGAAATTCTTTTTAAGGGGGGTAGAATGTAACACTCGAGATTTTTTTATGAGTAATATTTTGTTCAAAGGAATCTTTCACTACACACTTTCTTGGCTTACTTTACACGCAATCGAGACCTTCCTCGATTGCTTGCATCGTACGCAATACCGAGTTTCACTAAACAACGATATGCTATTAAAATATTATTAAAACTAGCCGTTATGAATAGTAATAACCACTTTTTGAAATTTTATAAATTTTATTTTTCAAAATGGACTTCATTTTGGGATTCGGAATACCGAAATTAGCCTAGGGTGAATTTTTGGTATTTTTCTGAAAACTTTCAATTTTTGATGAACAGTGAAACCACTAAGTGGTAGGTTAAAAACTGAATTTTGCATAAAACTTAATTTTACCGCTTCTGTGAATGGAATTTCGAAAATCCGACAGACATGGTTGATATCAGTAAGTAAAATGTGGTTCAATGAGATAAAAATAATTTTTTGGTGAATAGTAACTTTTTACTTTTTTTTACCACGGTTAATAGTAAATAGGGTAACTAAGGGTAAATATGATATTACTATTACCCTAACACATGTCCTAATTCTATTGGATAAGTGTAATTCGACCAAAAACAACCTTATGAATAAAATATTACCATTTAGGCCCACTTGAGTTAGATTAGGACATTTATTATTAATTTATTTAAAGAAGGGTTAAAATAGTTAAAATCAAAGTTTAATAAGTAAATCATTTTTAATATGGGGTTATACATAAGATAAAATCGAAAATAAATATTCATTAGAAAGCTAAATATATTTACTACATAATAGTATTTTATTTATAATTTTTAGAAATTAAATAATTTAATTTAATTATGACACAACGACGATGCAGTAATTATCTTATTTATGAAATATTGACATAATTGATGTTATAAACACCAAAATAAATGTAATTTGAGACTTTTTAGAAATTACACTAATTTTATAGGTTACTATGATATATTATTGTTGATTTAATCAACTTGTTTCGAACATATAATTATGTTATGACTTTCACAAAAATCATATATCAAATAGTGTCAAAATTGACACAAAATAGTTTTTAAATCAAATATTATATTATTAATTGTTATTTTATTCCTAAAAATCTAAGGTTCGGCCAAATGACATATATAAGGATATATATATTAATAATAAACAATTTGGGGTTCGTTTTGCATGTTATAGTAAGTGTATTAACCATATAGTGAAAGAAAACAAAAAGACATGGTAAAAGTTAAATTATTTAACTTAGAGTTAAATCTAATTGATAAGGTTAAAATAATACCCAAAACATGTCTAAATCCTATTTTTTGATAGGATTTCGACCCATCCCCACTTTAGCTTCGAAATAATACCCTTTGGATCCATTATAAACCGATTTTTACTTTAATATAAAATAATATTTTGAGATATTCCTAAGGTGCCCCTCTGCTCCCTTATAAAAGGGCACCTCCTCCCCCTCCTCCTCACACCAATTTGAGCACTAAAGCTCGGCCAACCCCTGCCATTTTCTCCTCTACACTTCCCTATAATAATCCTAGAGGTCCTGGTCTTCTTCAAAGACCAATCTTAGTTCCCTAAGTGGAGGATTCAAAGAAGCGTTCCAAAGAAGAGGTAATATCCATTACCGATCTTTTCAATTTCTTTCTTCTTAAAATTCTTCTTCTTTAGTTGTTTCATGATAAATTAATAACATCAGTATTAATTACATACTAATATGTTTTTATAAATATGAAACAACCCTAATTCACCTTCTTTCCATCCTATGGAAATATGAAATCACCGCGCATGCGTACGTACGGAATATCGTCTCCACGCCGTGGTGTAATCTATTTTCCACCATCACCTAACAAGGATGGGTATAATGGTGTAATGAGTAACTACATATGATTATTATAAAGTAATATTGATACTGAAATAATATATATATACTCCAATACAATTCCACAATCATAGGAATGATATCATCACTCGTGCGTACGTACGGAATACCGTCTCCACGATGTGAAGCGACTCGTTCTACATGATCATCATTACATAGTAATTATATAAATGAATTGAATGAATAAATATGATATATGTTACACTAATACCATTCAAGATATAAGGTATCTATAACCTTAAAAGAATGATAAGAATTTATTCGGCAAAACATGCATAAGAACAAAAGGCAATAAAGACCCGAGTAACAAGTAACAATGAAATATTACTAACAAGAAGCTAAGAATATGACCATATATGATATCATATCAATATGTATGATTCGTGAATAAGTCAATAACATTATTTAAACCATTATATAGGAGCTTCTGACACGTACAAAGAAAATCGGACCTAAGGTAAGGGGAAATATCACAATCTCATTTTTATCCGAGATTGTTTATACTTTGGTATTTACTGGGGTGTATTTTATCATCCACATCCATGT
This sequence comes from Viscum album, assembly GCA_963277665.1. Classification (NCBI taxonomy): domain Eukaryota; kingdom Viridiplantae; phylum Streptophyta; class Magnoliopsida; order Santalales; family Viscaceae; genus Viscum; species Viscum album. The sequence goes on from OY728165.1 coordinate 1,934,134,268, forward strand.
TCCCTCAATATGTAATATTGTTTCCATCCAATTACAATAGTTTAAATCCAATTTTACCCTTCGGTGAGTTTTTAGTAAAGAATATGAAAGGAATCTTTTGTCGTTTTTTCGTACGAGGTACTTTTTGACTTTTCTGACAAAAGTACAAAGAAGGTTTTTTTAACTTATACGACATGAATGGATTTTTAAAACATTATTTTCAAGAAGCTTACTTTAAATGTTTTCAAGTTTATTTTTGATCAACTTCTTTTAGTTTATAATTGTATGACATGTTAAGAAAAGAAAAGTGTTTTTGAAGAAGAAAGGATATTTTCCTCAAGAATGGAGTTCAAGTGTTTTATCAAATTTTTTTTCCATCTAAGATAATAAAGGGTTCTGTTTTTATCCCTTTTATTACATTGATTTGATCTTGTTGTGATGGAAATAGTTTTATGAATTCCTTTATCTTATTGTTTTATGATGTCATGTTGTTTAAGAATCCCATTTTTATTACATGGGTTATGCTATGATGTATGGTTTATGATTTTGTGGCACACATAAGAATGGTTTAATTATGAGATGGGTGGGACCTATATCTCCCTCCAATGCATTGGGTAAAGATTTTATATCTCATGAGATAGACATGGCTGGAATGGTAGGTTATACCGATTCAGTGAAACAGGACTGGAATGAGGGTGACTCGGTTCAGAAAGGGACTTTGTCCACTAAGATAGTCTTGGCAATGAGTCATGACTAACAAGAAATGATTTTCCATGATTATGTGTGAATGCCACAAAGTTTCAAGTTTCATTTTATGATTATGGGGATCTCATTTTCACTTATATGATTTATTCCATGTTAATATATTATGATCTCTTGTGCAGGTTATGATTTTCAAAAAGATATGATATGATTTTTATTTCCTTTATTTGCCCTTGCTGAGCATTTGAGCTCCCCCTTTTATGTTTTCTTTTCCCCAGGTCAGGAAGATGGATATTAAGTAGAATATACTAAAAGGGACCCTAGATATGATGAAATAAATGGGAGACACTGTAGAAGATTTATGAACCAGTTGTTTATGTTTTCCAGTTTCTAAAGACTCTATACCTATATGGTCCTTTGTGGTTTTGTCATATGTTGTAATAAGTGTGCTTCCATTTTGAAGTATTAACAATGTATTTAAAGTATGGGTCGTTATACTTGGGGTGTCACAAAAATAATAAAAAATAATAGATAAAGGAAGGAAAACATGATTAGATGAATCCAAAAGGATGTAATTACCTTAAATATTAATAGAGTACCTCAAAACACCTTTAATCAAGTGGATTGAATATGGGAGGAGGGGGAAAGAGGGATGACTATATAGCCCTCCTCAAACTCTATTATTTATTTAAATCCCTGAATGGGACAATAAAAAAATTACCGTTCTTCCCCTATTAGTAAAATATGAAATAAAGTAGGGAATTATGTGATCATGTGGGTGACTCCATGAAACCCCTATTCCATGGTATGACAGAGTGTGGCCCCTCAGGGTTGTGGAATAACCACCCCTAGATAGAAGGTCTAACACCACTACCAATATCTATCTGGGAATGAATCATATAAATATCAATATGGCTTCTACTAGCTTTAAATTTTTATGTTTTTACCACTCAAATTTTTGACATTATTCATCTTCCCTAGTAAATTTCCAAAGCTCCATGATACAACATTTCCTATTGCATACTGGTAGTCAGGATACATGTTTTGAAACCTCATAATGAAAATCCATCACAACATGACCTAAGGGTCATGATGTACCTATATTTTCCCTTCAAAAAATAATAAAGGTAATATATAAGGGTCCCTAAGAATCCTATATAAGGGATAATGCAACAACATAACTTCAACTATAATAGAATGATCTAATAAAAAATAGTCGTTCCGTTATAAGTAGACCACACAAACACTTCCATGGTGTGACACCCACTATTTGTGCTATGACCAGTTATTGTCATGCCCCCACTATAATCCACAAAATTATAATATATGATTACCTTAAAATGATTTAATGTTTTTGATAGATTTCTCTAGACACAATAGTAAACTAAAATAAAACTATGGTACGTTTAGATATTTGAAAACATGTCCATTGAATTAGTTTCAATGAATATTATTAATTACTTTATGAATTTTATGTATCTATAAAATAAAATAAATATTTAATATCAATAAAATTCAATTAGTTCACCTAAAATGGCTAATAAGATATTTTATTTCTAAAAAAGAATTTTTCTTGAAAAAAATTCTTCTTTTTCGATAAGATGTTTTTTCCAATAATCATATGATTAATAGTGATAAATTATATTTTATATTAACAATTTTTTAACAATAATTTTGTTTGTAAGTGATATGAAACGAGAATAATAACAACTAATATTTTAAAATTTCATTTTCCAATAAAAAGTGTGTTCAAAATAATTTATATTTTCATTCAAAGAAAAAATTTATAAATTTATAAATTTTAAATTAATAAAAATTTATTTCATTTTTGAAATCCATATATTAAAAATAAAATATTATTAACTTTTATGTTTTTTCAAAAAAAGTTGGGTTTTAGTAAAAAAGTAATATTTCTATGAAAATGGAAATTTCTATAAATATATCAATATAAGAATGATATATAATATTATATAAACTTTTTAGTGATTATGTATGAATCTAAAAAATATTAATTTTAAAATATTCTTTGAGCTTCTATATCCTATGTCTAAAATTTCTAGAAGTAATTGAATTGTTACTTTAATAAAAAAATTATTTTGGTCTTTTCTTTGATATCAATTTTTTTCATGGGATATTAATTTTTATCTCCCATTGAAATCCTAATATCCTTTATCTATTTTATAATAAAACAATTCACTCCATTAAAATTAGTATAAAAAATAATTGCAACTTATATAAAATTTGAAATATTAAAAAAATTATTTTTATAATATCTATTTTTACACGATTATGTGTAGTTATATTAAAATTAAAATTTAATATATTTATAAATTTTATTTAATAAACATATTTTGAAATTTGTAATTATAATTATTAAATTCAAAAAAAACTCAATCTTAATAATTTTTAATAAAATTGATTAGTAATGTTAGAAGTTTATTACTATGGTTATGTTAAGTTTGGGTGAAAATTGAAATGTTAAAAAATACCTAATACACCCAAAGTTGTATGAAAAATTAGTATTTGAAGTTATTTTTATACTCAAAATCATTTTCATATCCAATTTTATCCTTTTTTGGCCTTTGACTCTTGAATTGTAACATTACAATATTGAAAAAGTAAGAGTTACTCCCAAAACTACCCTCCCCTTTACTTATAAAAGGGTAATATATTGAGCCCTTCAAGACTCAACAATCATTTTAATTTATCCAATAAAATATACCATTTTTCTACTCCTATAACCCTCTTTGTTGTTCAAAATCTTATGTTCTCCACTATTTATCATAATTCCTTCATTTCCATATATACTTTTAAGTACAATTCAATCCCCTGATGCTCGTATTATCAACTATGATTTTCTACTTAGTTCTATTATTTAAAAGTTATTATATCACCAATAATATAATTATATTAGTGTGACATATATAGTTTACACTTTTACTTTATTTTCATTCAATTTTTATTTATATACCCCATCCATTGAGAAAACAATTATTGTTCATGTATTGTGAGGACAACCACCTCCATAGTGCAACATGCTTTATTTTACTTCACCACAATAAAATTATGTATCGTAGAAGGTAATTAAATTAAAAATATTATTTTTATTATATCACTAAGGTTATGTGGTGAAAATTTAGTGAAACTATTAACTATATGATCAAAAATGATAATAATTAATTTAATCCATTAAAATAATAGTACTAAGAGTATAACCTTTCATTCAAATTGTGTAATATTTACATTTACATTACACATTATTCTAATTAACTAAATTATGATTTATAACACTTAAATCAATAAATAATATCATTATTCTTGTTGTATAATGATTTTATAAAAAAACTACCTCATAATCATTGATTTAATCAGGGTGTGTAAACATTTAGATTATCTAAACTGCCCACGTGAAAAATACTATGAATTTATATCATGAGTGAATATGGGAATAAAATCAATGAAATAATATAATATAAATGTGTATATAAAGATTTTTTTTATTCTGAATATATTATATTAATATTTGAATAATCAATTGGGAAAAGTCCCTCAATTGTTAATAATCACTAAACCATGTTTATTATCAATTTTGTCATCAATTATAAAGACTAAAAAACTAATGAAAGGATTTTTGAATGTGTTAAATAATTATAAAACATTACCTAGTTTAATCATAAAAAAAATATAAATAACTATCTGTGTAATAATAATGAAAATAGACCCCACTATTATTAAACTAGTACAGACAATCCAAAATATAACCACCTAAAGCTGAAAATAAAATTAATTAATGTATATAATGAATATTTATTGAAATTTTAAAGTAATAATATATGAGTATAGTTATGAATTATTTTATTAAGATATAAATGGCTATGAAACAAGAGTTTAAACTATTCTCATGGACATCAGGACATGATATAAGGGTTGCGGGTCAAAATCTTCTCTTTGAGACAAGTTTGGTGTTATACACATAATTTCATTTTTTGTTTATATAACTAAAATTTGAGATATCATATTTTGGACTATATTTTAATCAATGTATTTTATTTTCTATTACAAGCCCTTCCATTCTTGGGGTTTTCATTAATGTGTGACTCAAGATAAAAAGTTTTTTTGGTCTCAATTCTGATTCTCTGAGATATGTTACAGGTTATGTAACAAGATTCAACTTCATGATGTTTTTTATTTAATATTCATATTAATTATCACTATATTTTTTCTTATAAGTTAATGGGATAAAATAATCTAAATCAAGTTTTCTTATTCAAATTTCTTTTGAATTGAGTGTTATCTTAATTGTAAACTTTTTGAGTAACTTAATTTTCATTCATTGAAAAGAGATTGTTCATATAATCATATGTTATATAAGTTAGATAAATTACATAATTTTCTTGAATTATGTGTTATTGTGTCATTTTTTAAATTTTTACTATATTAAATGATTTTTATATGATTTTTGTTTTTTGGAGTATTTTTCTCATAATAGATATTGATAATTAGAATCTATTTTTTTGAGTTACAATTCATTATATTAAAATGTGAATTTTTATTCTTGGGTTCCCCAAACATTTATTTTATTGTATATCATTTTAAAAATCCCTATTAAAAAACAAATTTTAACAAAAATGATTATTTGGTTACTATTTTTATAACACTTCTTTCGAACAATGGTATTTAGAAAAAAATAAAATAAAAATTTCATTGACATTCCCATACTATATCTTCTGCACATCATTTCTCCAAGATAATATTAATACCTATTCATGGAATAAATTTTGAAGATCTATTTGAAATATTAATTTTTTTAAAAGGAATTCACATCACCTTTTAATAATTTATCTTTGAATTATACATGTAAAATTTTAATATACATCAATGTTAAATTGTTTTCTAAAGGATGATTTATTTTTTCACTTCCACTAATCATATCATTTTCAATAGGATTTAACATATTGGGGATTATGTTTCATGATTTATCCTCTAATATTCATATTTTATCATTTGCAGGATTGAACTATCGGTATAAAAAAAATTGATTCATGATCCATTATTTAGTAATTCCATTTGAAGAACTAATTTTTACTAGTATGTTTTCCTTAAGGTCAACATCATTATTTGTTTAGTTTTTATAGAAGTGTTATTCCCTTTTTAAAACATTTATATTATTTTGTATTTTTTATTCTGATAATTTAATTTTATTAATGAATTTTATATATATTCATTTCTCTATATGGTGTGAACATAAATTTTTTTTAATAATTCAAATTCAATGATATTCATCATGAAATGATTTAATTATATTTGCATGTGTAAAAGTATTTACATTTTATAATTTTTTATTTGAATATAGATGATTATTGAAAATTATACTTTATATGGTTTGACCACCCCCTTTATTTTTGATGATATTTTATGACCATGCTATCATGATATTATTGATTTTTTTGACTACTAATGGATGTTGATTATGTGTTAGAATTACATATCTATAATTATATATATAGAACTATTTTATTAGATAAATAGTTCCTTAGGGAATATTTTGAAAATTATTGTATACTATTAAATTGAATTCAATGTATATAAAAAAGTGATGGGTGGGTTATAGAAATATATAGCCCCATTATGAAATTATTGGCCTCAGAAGTTAAAAAACGTTTGAGACCATGTTTTATTCATAACCCATTCAACATGATTACTTAGTTGTGGTCTCAATAAAAATTAATGTGTCTTGGGATCAGGTATAGAAAAAAAACTATTTGTGTCAAACCAATTTTATTCCATCAGTATGAGATTAGTGTTATTTATGTACATGTTTTGTTATTATTTTTGATATAGAATTATCTATGTTTAATGTTTATTAAGAATTCTTATTACCCATTCTAACCATAATATTTATACCATTTTTACACCATGATCTCTTCGGTTATATGTTTCCAATATTGATCAATTTAGATCAACCCTTTTTATGTTTCCATTTTCCCACGTTACAATGAAAATTATTATGCAACTCATGTTTCAATGTATTTCATGTGTGGAAGTATTTAAGGGTGATGATTATCAATAATGATGATTTTATAGGTTTCTTAGATATAATGAATAAAATTTTTCATTTGTTGAGAAATACAAGGGATTTATTATTTTATTATTTTTAGAAATTATCTAAATTTATAAACGAGAAAAATTTCTTCAGATGTATGGAATCAAATAATCATTAATGATTTTATTAATTTTGGATGATTGTATTTGGGATTTTATATCTGGTGTCAACGAAATAATGTAATGTCTAGTTCTATTAACACCAAATTCTAGATTACAGATATGGAGAATCATAGCTGGTATCAATGGAAATGTTTAGATTACATTAAATATTTAAATGTTTATTAGGTGTAATTAATTTATCAATATTCTTGGGTTGTTCCTAAGTTCTAAGATATATATAACCATTTAGGATAAATCTACAATTTAATTTTGAGGTAAAAATGCATATTTTATGTAAGGATTTGGATATGATAACTTCAATGAGAATCCTAGTAATACATCTATTTATAGGGTGGAATCCTTAATTTTTAATAGATTAGAGAGAGTTTTTTTTTCTAGAAACACATACATGTATAGTTACTTAAAGGTACATTTAGATATGGAATATATTAACCTAGGACTAATAACCCCAAAAATCATTAGTTGTTCATTGAATTTATCATTACTCTCATGCAAAATGATTAGGCATAAGACTACACACATGGCGATACACTCATGAGGGAAATTCTTTAGTTTATAAAATTTTCAATTTAAAACATTAAGGATTCAAAAAGTTTGTTAAAAACTATGTTTGGATAAAATAATCAAAAAATTACCATGTATTACCAATATTAGAACAGCAAAACCTAATGTCTGATCTACATGTATCATCTATTAAAAATAGGTGTTATAAGCGATGAAATCTTCAGATCATTATTCCAATATACATATTTTTAATATTATCAAATTTTTTATTTATTTTAGTATTTTGGATGAAACATGATCACATAGATGAATATGGGGAAGGTTTGTATTGGGAAATCACTATATCTTATAACTAAATAAGGGATCATACATAACTGTATAATATGTTTAGTATATGCCAATTATTAAAAAAATCTGAGATTCCTAGCCTTACACATGGTAATGATATAGGTTTTATAATAGAAACTAATTATTGAAACTCTTAAATATTATCATTAGTGAGTAAAATTTGTAAATTATATTTTATAGGGACCCTATCCATTTAAAAATATCATCACATGATTTTAATCATGATTAAATATCAAATTAGAAGATGTAGATCGTAAAGAATTTTGTCTTGGAAGGCAAGGTACATAATTAAACATCATAAAAAAATTATTTAATCTCCATAATGATCTCCTAGATTCTATTATAATCATAAATCTACATAGGATAAACTACTGATAACATGAACAAAGGGATGAACTGAAATACAAATAATCGATTAAGTAAAAGAATAAATCCTTAGCACATTGGTTAGGAAGCATGAAATAAGGATATAAAAAGGAATGTAACATAATTGAACATATATAACCATAACATGTATAACATGGGATTATGTTAACATGGAATCATATTATTATGGAATAAAAATAAAACATGAATTTATCACGAGTCAAGGATCATTGGACTTAGAGGATCCCAAGTCAAGGATAACCACTCAGATCGATGCACATGGTAGCATGAGTCAAGGCTGACAACCAAGATTGTTTCACATAATGTCTCATGATACTCAAATTTACCTTGTGGAATAGAGTGATATCAGGTCACACCCATCTAAACATGTTCATGAATATGCTTTCCACATATAGAATAATACATAATCAGCCATATGTAAACATAAGGTTTACCCATGGTAAGAATTTGGAATCATAATCATTTCATAAAGAATAAAAATGGGAGTATCATAAAATTCTCCATGAAGGAATAAAATTAGATCATTCTTGGAAAATAATATGGTATAACAGGCATGTATAATGAAAAGCTATTTCACATGAAGTAATTTCATGTAAAAAATATTACTTAGGAAACATTGGAATGAAAACATTTTTGTGGAGTTGAAGGAAAATACTAATGATAATTTAAATTAGAAAAGGGAATAATCTTTAAAAAAACAGAAATTAAGAAAGAATTATTTCATAATAAAAAGAAAAATTTTATAAAAATAATGGTGTCTTAAAAATAGATTATATAGTGTACTTGAAAATGGGTAAGAATTCGGGAAGTTCCCTTAAAATAAGGTTTCTTTCCAGAAGTATTGTGAAGGGAATTACATAAAACCATGTATATGACTCCAAGAGAATGATTAATCGATATTGATAAATGAGTCTGGACATATAAATAGAAATTATAATATGTATATAAAGATAATATAATATTTCATTTGGGTAAACAGAGAGTAAGAATAACCTGAAAGAATAATGGATGTTTGGGTAGAATCCCAATCCATAAGTACAATAGTGTTCTCCAATTGATATTAATGATCAGAATAATTGCATTATTTTTATTAATTAATATAAGAAGAACCTATTTTCATGTAATTTATTTATTTTAACGTTTTTGAGTTCTTTCATAACCTTTTAGATTGGTTATGAGGATGAATTTCATTATTCGAGTCTGTTTGTTTAATGATCGATATAATTATATACATGAACAGATAATTATTTAAAATGAGGTTGGTTGTCTAGAATTGTAATTATATTTTATTATTGAGCATATATAAGGTTACATGGTTGAAAATTTTATTTGGATACTTGGAGTTAACATGAATCATTATATTAATCTTTTGTGATAACGTTTTGGGATAATTGGCGGATTTTTATCACAACGAACACATATTGTTTTATAAATCAAAACCATGTGTGAAAAAAATATTAAAAAATATATATGGGATATAATACATATATAATAATATTATTCAACCATATGAATGGTTTTATAACCATAATTAATTACGGTATAGGAAATTGAAAATAAATCATCCTTGAATGTTATTATTCAATACATCTCATATGGTGTTTTTGATACTAGTATAAAATAAGGGAAAATTAGAGACTATATAACTTATTACATTATCATAAAAACATTAAAATACATATATGGTACTGGAGTTTTCATTATGATTGGAAGATTATAGGTAATGATAGAAGAGAAAACAAATGAACAGGGAAGGAAAGTAAAATAACAGAAAAGATAAATTTACCTCTAAAATTAATCTTCCTTGAGAGCCTCTAAAGGGTCAATAACTTGGTATTGTGAAGAGAACATGAGATTTTGAATATGGGAGAGAATCCTGGGGAGTTATTTGGGAAGAATTAAGCCGGGAACAAGGATTTTGAGGATTTAAAATTATAGGAGAGTGTGGGTAGTCATTGTAGTGGAGGGGATGAGTGTTTTGTTAAAATTTTAATAATTATTTTATTATATATCCATAAGACAAGAAATTGTGATGATTACATGATCAGATATAGTAATAATTCTATGTGAGTTCAAACTAATGGCTATTTAAATAATCCATGCCTCCAGAATGATGCATAAATTCAGGTTTTAGAATTATTGTAAATTATCATATTTTACTATTAATCAAAATTCATGTATTAAAAAAAAATCCAAAAAATTCACCCTTACCATTTTTTATGTGTAGTATCCAAAAATGAACTACATATTATGAAAATATTTTTCAAAATATGGGAAATTTAATTTTTAAATCAAATCATGATTTACATGAAAAATACATATTTTAAAATTCTAAATGCTTTTATAATACATTGAAAATTTTACTTAAGTCTCCTAAAATTATACTATAATAATAAGACATATAAATAATAATTTATTAATGCGTTTTATAAAAATACATTTAATTTTTTAAATATAAAATTATTCAAAAATCTTAATTAAATATTTATGCCTTAAAAAACATCAACACTATCATATTGTCACTTATAATATGGATAAATTTATTTATACTTTCATTGGTATGTTAACTATTTACCTAGATGATATAAAAATTACAAGTGCTATATTAATATTCATAAAGGTAAAATACTATTCACCAAAAATAATTTTTTGTCTTATTAGACTCTAAACATATTACTGATTGCAACTATATATAAATATCAGATTTTAGAAATTCAAATCACATAAGTGACAACATTGTTTTTAAAGGTCACATAGTACTTATTAGTTTACTATGAAGTGATTTCATATGATTAAATGACATAATTATATGAAGGGAATTTCCCTTGATTAATATTTGGTTCATTACATTTTTTTCCATTATGAAATTTCTCCCTTGAAATTGTGTTTTACATTCTATATGGAAAGCATGTGTGGGTAATTTTCCTTTATTTCCTCCCCTAGTTCCCATGTTGCCTCTTCGTACTTATGGTTCCGCCATAGAACATCGGTTGGGTGGGTATTCTTGTTATGTAGAACATTATCTCTATGATCCAATATATTGAAAGATTGATCCTCATAAGAAAGATCATTCTCCAATTATACAACCTCTGAAGATAGTACATGTGAAGGATATGTTATATACATTCATAATAGGGATACATGCAAGACATCATGTACTTTAGACATGGTGGGTGGAAGTGATAATTTATAGGCCAAAAATCTAACAGGAACAAGAATCTAGAATTAGACAACGTACCTAGGACATACCTTTCCTTTCTTCCCAAACCTTATGAACTTATTCCATGGAGATACGTGGAGAAATACCATGTATGTAACTTTGAACTCAAGGTCTCATCAATGATTGTATCCATAACACTTCTGCCAACTTTGGGATTCCTTGATGTGATGCTAAATTATTTTCCCCTTCTTTAACATTTTTTGACCATTTCATATCCTAATAGGTTTCTTTAAATTAATTTATCCCTACACATTAGTGTTTGAAATCTTCTACAATAAAGGGATTCATATGGTACCATTTAGATGTTGTATTGGAAACTATTATTTTAGGAGAATTAAAAAAATGGAATATGTGGGTCCCACCCTCATTTGAAGCCCATACAACATTATATTAACATGTATTTTTCTGTTGGAATAGTTCACTCAGATTGGCAATCAGTTTTTGGTTGATAGGTCGTACAGTATTTCAGTTCAGTACTTAATACATGTTGGAGACTTTTCCAGAACTTTTAGGTGAATCTCGGATCTCTATCATATACAATAGATAGTGGTACTCCATGTAGACTTAAAACCTCTTATATATGTATAAATAAATGTTTATCTAATTAAAATTCATTTTAAGTTATGATAAAGTGATCTGTCATTGTAAGACGATCCACAGTGACCTATATGCCATTGTCTCATCCAGAAGTCATTGTATTTATAGTGACAATGTTTATGGAAATGTTCACCCACAAAATTTTTTAGTATGAGTAGTTTTTTTATCATCCACTTAGAATTTTTTCCTTTCATCCTTCACTTGATGAAATACCAATCACTTTGATGTATAATCAACAATATCATTCTTCATATTATGCCACCAAAAGTCCTCTCAATGATCTTGATACATCTTTGTGCTCCTAGGGTGAATATAGGGGGTTGAGAAATGTGCTTCATTAAAAATATCCTTCTTTTTCTTTGGATCTAATGGTACACATAATCCTGACCCAAGTCTGAAATCTCCTTCCTCAACAATCCTGAACTTAGATGATTTCCCATTTCTAATGGATTCTACGCTTTTATGAATTTCGACATGTTTTCTATGATAATACTTAATTTTCTCTATGAGGGAAGGCTGAAAAATCATTTGAGAATGGATTTTTGGTATTCCAAACTTAATTATTCTCATTTATATCATGTTCAAATCTAATAATATTGGATCCTTTTGGATTCTCATCATTTATAACGATTCAACATCTTTTATACTTAGATAATCCACCACCTTATTTACCTTTCTATGATGATAGTGGATTTAGTAGTCATAATCCTTGATGGGATCTAACCAAATTTCTTGGAACATATGAATAATTTTCTATGTGAATATATATTTGAGATTCCTGAGATCATTATATATCTCACACATCTCCCCATAGAGATAATGCATTCATATTTTCAATGAAAAGATCACAACTGCCAACATCAGATCATGCATGAGATATTTTTGCTAAGGGATTTTCAGAATCCATAAGGAGTAGGCTATCACTTTATCATTTTGAATCAATATTCATCATACTCCCTTATTCTAATAATCAATATACACCACCAAGACTTCTCCACCTGTTCGGAGTATGATTAATGGCATAGGGATAAGCCTTTTTTTGGACTACTTAAGGCAGTCTTCTCATTAATGAGTCCAGAAAAACTTCACCCCCTTCCTTGTCATAATGGTCATTGGGATTGAAAATATTAATAAGTTTTCCACAATTCGTTGATAATACCAAGGTAGACCATGGAAGACAAAGATCTCTATTATAGATTTTGTCTTGGGCTACTAGTTAATTGACATTGTCTAGGAAGGGTTTATAGATATCACATTGTTGGTGATAATGTACCCTAGGAATGAAAAATCATCCATCCAAAACTCATATATACTATAATTTTCATAAATTTTGTCCATTCACAATTTCATCAGCATAGTATTCAAATACTCCTCAGGTTACTCTTTTTACTTAGAGTATCTCAAAATATCATCAATAAATAATAGAAAATATTTGTAGAGGTAATGTCTAAACACTATATTAATTAATTACATGAATATTTACAGAGAATTAGTGAGTCCTAAGGCCATCAATATGAACTCATAGTGTCCATACCTCATTTGAATGATATTCTTGGGAATATATTCATTCCTTTCATTTAATTGGTGATATCCCAACCAAAGGTCCACTATAGAGAAATAACTGGCCCCGTGAAGTATATCAAACAAGTAATATTTCTGTGGTAGGGGATTCTTTATCTTTATCATGATTTAATTGAGATCATGATAATCAATGCAGAGGCACATTTATTTATCTTTTTTCTTGACAAAGAGGACTAGAAAACACCATGGTTAAGCACTCGGGCATATAAAACCCTTCTCCAGATTCTCTTTTAACTACTTCTTCAACTCTTCCATCTCCTCGGTGTCCATTATATAAGGTGTCACTGCTATATGTTGAGATTAATGAATATGTTCAATTGAGAACTCAACTTCTCTATTAGAAGGATGACATGATAACTCTTTAGGGAATATATCAGTGTAATCCCTAATGATGGACATACCATCGAGAAGTATCATCACCTTTTCCTCAATAATTTGAGCAAGACATGATTTCTCAAAATATATTAATATCCACAATTTAGAAAATGATTTCAATATTGATTCACCTTCATCGTTACACTTTTAAAGAATTAGAGGATTCTACGGGATGTGAAAAGTGATATCCCATTCCCGACATTAAATGTTGGATTTGTATAAAGATTGAAAATCCATTCACAAGATAACATAGAACTACACTAAAGGAAGTATGAAACTATTTTCTAGGAGTTCAAGGATACAAACAGTTTCTGGGGTGGAGTTACAAATATTAGAACCAAAAATGGACCCATTCACTATTCTAATAGATAACATAACCATCAAATTTTGAGGTGGTGTTTGAATAGTTATACTAAACATGAATGTTATGAATGAATGAATTAAACCAAAATAAAATTGTATATAAGATCTTAATAAATGAATAACAATAATACATATCACTACAATGTTTTCTAAATCCACCTCAATAATATTGATAGCATAATCCATTCCATGTCACCTTGTAGGTTGTTTCTTATTTCCTCCAACAACCCTTTTCTTTGGGAAATTGTTCAAATAATGAAAATGTTGTTTATAGATGTAACACTACACCACAAGCTAAGAATTTATCTCAAATATCCTTTCATTCTTCACATTTACATGATTCTTCATATCCCTTCGTTATGTTTTATTCAAATGTCCCATTCTTCCACATTTGAAGCAATTACAGGTTCCCTTTAGACAATTCCCAGGATGCTTCTTCCCATAATTTTGACACATGGGATGTTCTATATTCATTCCATCCTGAGATTTATTTCCCAAACCACCCATATTAGACACCATATTATCTTTTTAACACTAGGCCCATGATACCATTGGGTGTCTCTGATCTACATTTCGAACTTGAGGGAACAATAGAAAATCTATTCATAACTATCAATGCATCAAATAACCAATTATTTTCATACACTATGAATTATTCCTCTAATGAATCCATTAACATTTATTTCAGGTTCCATGGAATGGAGGAGGCATATCATACAAGACTTTTGAAGTTTTCTTCATACACCCAAATGGACTCATCTTCCTTCTACTTGAGTTCAATGAATTGTCTTCCTATCTCGAGGCAAACGATTCATGGAAAGTATTTATTGAAATAACATATCTTGAATTACCCTAAATTCATGGAATCAAGTTCATATTAGGAATTTGTATTCTTGATTAGTCTCCACCACTGATCAAATTCCCCATCAAAATGATAGACCATGAGTAGACATTCTCTTCTTCTGAGCAAAAGAGGACATAGAATATATTTTCAATGAAGTTAATCCACTACTCCGCAAGGATTGGATTTGAAGATCCACTATACATGGGTGTAATTTTCCACACGAATGATTCACAGATTACATTCCCATTCCATGGGGGAAGATGGATTTCCATGTGATTCATGTTATTATTCATAACTCGATATAGATGAGAAAGTATTGTCATGATGTTTTGAGCACCGATTCTCATCATATTTGGCATATCATTAGGGAAATATTCACATTCCCTATCACATATATTGATGGAAAATTTTATTTAATTTCTAACCATTAACTAAGAATATAAAATCAGAGGGATGTAATTCTTACCTACTATGAATAAAAAGTAAACTTCGAACATAAAAGGATAATTTTATAAAGGAGAAGTATATCTTAATGTTTGATTCCGCGGGTTAAAATCTACATCATCCTTCATCTATATCTTAACTTATATTAAAATGGGATCTTTATTTATTCCCTTAATAATGTTCTGTACCATGCTCATGAATTTACAAAATCTTATCCCCCATGAGAGTCAAACCAAGAGTCCAGCAAGGCCTGTTGTTGTGCACCATTACATGTTCGAGTCTAGCTCAAAGTAGAGATTTTGGGTTTTACCCCTAGTTTCATCTATTCTAGAGTCACCTCTACCTATTCATATCCATGAATAGATGTATTTTATTGATAAACCACTTACTATATTCTTACCAAAATTTAGGTATATTTAATTATTCTTGGTCTCATCCATACGGTTCTTACTAAAGTGCTCTATTCATAATCTCCAAAATTAACTATAACATCCTCTGGTACTAACTATAGTGACCCAATAATTTTTCATATATCATTACATTATTTTTAGTATAATTAAACATCAAATTATAATCCATGGATCAGATATTCTAGTGTCTTGTAAAAATAGGAACATAATCAAACATCATAAGAAAACTTTTTATTTAATATCAATAATGCAATACTAACTCCCATTGTGATTATACATCTTCATATGACATCTTGAGGATAAAATGAAGAAAGGGATGATCTAAAGGCCTAGTAATGGATTAATCACAAGAATATTGATTTATCACATTGGTTATACAACATTACATAGTGATATTGAAACACATGTAACATAATTGAACATAGGGAACAACAACATGTACAACTTGGGAAAATATAAATATGTAATCTTAGAAATGTGGTATCAATATAAAACATGAATTTAGAATGATTTAAGTCTCGTTTCACTTATACAAGCACAAGTCATGGTTAACAATGAAGATCGTTGAACCTGGTAGCACGAGTAAATCCAAACTGCCAAGACCATTTCACATAAAGTCTCATGAGTATCAAATTTACCCAATGAATTATAACACTATATGGGTGAACCCATCATAATATGCTCATTAATAATATTTCTATATATTTAATCATTAATAATCAATCATTCATAAACATAAGGGTTACCCATGTTTAGAATTGTGTATCATAATCATGTTATAAAGCATAAAAAATGGGAGTATCATAAAAATGTCCATGAAAGAAAGGAATTAGATCATTAATCGAGCAGAATATGGTAGAATAGGATAATATCATGAAATTTATTATCACTTGATGTAATTTCATGTTAAAACTGCAGTCAAAAAATTTGGAATTAAAACATTTTTGTGCTGTTAATGGAAAATACTAATGAACATTTAAATTTGGAAAGGAAATAATATTTTATAGAAAACCTGAAGTGAAACAATAATATTTTCTTAATAAAAAGGATAATTTTATAAAAATAATGATTTCTGCATAATATATTATATATTGTACTTGTAAAATGCATATGAATTCAGGAAGTTCTGTTAAAACCCGTTTGCTTATAGGGAAGTATTGAAATGGGAATCACATAAAGCATGTATATCCCTAAAAAAGAATGATTAATAGAACTTGATAAATAGGTTTAGAAATATAAAAATAAATTAGAATATTTACATAAACAGAATATAGTATTATATATGGGTCAAAAGAGAGTATGAATAACCTGATGGAATAATTGAGGTTCGAGTAAAATCCCATACATTAAGTCTGATGGTGTTGTTGACGTTATTTTAATGACTTGAATAATAAAATTAGGTTTATTAATTAATAATTATAGAACCTATTTTATATTTAATTTATTTTTATAACCTCTTTGAGTTAATTCATAACTTTCTTGATTGGTTAGGACGTTCAATTTCATTGTTCATGTCCGTTTGTTTCATAATAGGTGTACATATATACACAAACAAATAATCATGAAAAATTAAGATGGTTGTATAGAGTTGTAGTTTTGTTTTATTGTTTAATATCTATATGGTTACATGGTTGTAAATTTTATTTGGTTATTGAGTGAAGATGAACTAGTATATAAAACATTATTGATAACCTTTTGGGCTAATTGGCAGTTTTTTATCACATCAAACACATTTTGTTTTATAAATCATAACCATGTGTACAAAAATATTTCAGAAAGGTATATGATATAATATACATATATAATAGTCTAGTTTAACAATAATAATTGTTCATGAACATAATTGAATATAGTAAGTGAAATTTAATACCCATTTTCCTTAAATGTGGTAAATTAATACATCTCGGATGGTGTTTTTACTACTAGTATAAAAGAAGGATAAAGGAGAGAAAATAATAAATTATTCCATTATCATAAAAAAATCTATAACATATAAGTTATTAGAGGTTTCATAGAATTTGGATGAGGAGATGTAAGGATAGGAAAGAAAACAATAGAACGTGGAAGGAAAGTAAAAGAATTAAAAAGAGGAATTTACATCTTAAATTAATCTTCCTTGAGAGACTCTTAAGTGGAGAGGATTGGAAATTTTGAAGAGGAAAAGAGATTCTGGATTTGGGGGACGAGGTTGGAGAGATATTTGAGTATAATTTAGGCATGTAACACTGCGTGAAATTAGTGAATATAAGAGTGGAGTGTGGGTGTTTTTTATATTGAAGGGTAGGAGGGTTTTATTAAAATTTTAATAATTAGTTTATTATTTCTCCATAATATAAGAAACAATGAATATTACATGTCAAAAAATAGTAATATGTTCTTGTGATTTCGAACCATTGGCTATATACATCATCTATGGATCATGTATGATGCATAAATTTAGGTTTTATTACTTATCATAAATTATTTTATTTTACAATTCATAAAAAATTCAAGTATTTCAGAAAAATCCCAAAAATTTACCCTAACCATTTTTCAATGGGTAGAATCCAAAACTAAACTCCATTTTATTAAAATAATTTTCTTCACATTATAAATTTAACTATTAAATAAAATCTTGACTTACTTGGAAAATACATATCTGAAAATTATAACGAATTTTATAATACTTTGATAAATTTACTAAGGACTCATAAAATTATCCTATAATAAAAAGAGAACAAAAAAATAATTTATGACTAGATTTTATGAAAATAAATTTTCTTTTTTAATTATTAAATTATTCATAATTGTTTAATCAAATATTTCTGACTTATAAAAAATACCAACACTATCATATTGTCACTTATAAGATAGAATTTTTTTTATACTTTCATTGGTATGGTTACTATTAACATTTCCCATTTACTATTCATAAGGTTCATATTAATATTCAGAATACTTAGTTACTATTTTCTAAAAATTATGTTTGTCTTACTAGGCACAAAACATCTTGCATATGGAAACCATGTACTTTATATTTTCAAATTCAAATCACATAAGGTATAATATTTTTCCTAAAGGTCACATAGTATTTAGTAATAAATTGTGTTTTGATTTCATGTGATTATAACAAGTAATTATAAGAAGGCAATTTCTAGTGATTAAACTCCGAGTCATTACATTCTTCCGCCTTATGAAATTTCTCCCTTGAAATTTTATTTTACATTTTACATCATAAACAAGTGTGGGTACATTTCTTTCATTACCTCCTCCAGTTCCAATGTTTCCTCTTCATAAATATGGTTCCACCACAGTACTTTGATAATGTGGGTAGTCGTCTTATGTAGAAATTTATCTCTATAATCCAAGATCATAACTAGATGCTCCTTATAAGGAAGATATTTCTCCAACTGTATGACCTCTAAAGATAGTACATGTGAAGGATCTGGTGTATACATTCTTAAGAGGGATATATAGAAGACATCATGTACTTTAGACATGGTATGTGGAAGTGATAGTTGATAGGTTACAAATCCAACATGATCAAAAATCTTGAAGAGGAAAATGTACATGGGAAATATATTTCCTTTATTCCTAAATATCATGACCTTCTTCCATGGAGAAATTCGGTGAATTACCATGTCTCTAATATCGATGTTAAGGTATCATCGACACTTGTCTGTAAAACACTTATGTCAAATTTGGGATACCTTATTGTGATTCTGAATGGTTTTCACCCTCTCCACCATTCTTAAAACCATTTCATTCCCTAGAAGAATTCACTCACCGACTTCATCTCAACACGCTGATGATCTACACCATCTCCCATAATGGGATACATATGGTTCAATTAAGATACTGGTGTGGAAAATGTTGTTGTAGGAAATTTCAACCAATGTAAGATATTGGTCCCACCCTCTATTGATGTCCATGGAACATGCTCTCAACTTTTCATCTAGTGTCTAAATAGTTTTCTCTGATTGGACATCAGTTTGATAGTGATAGGTCGTACTATGTTCATTTCAGTACTTAGAGCATGTTGAGTAGTCATAATCCTTGATGGGTGATAAACATCTTCACTAGCACATGACATGATTTTTCTGTGTGAATATAAAATTGATACTCTTATGATCTATATATATCTCACACTTCTCCTAATAGAGATAATGCTGCCTGATTTTCAATGAAAATATCATAGCTGTCAACTTCAGATCCTGCATGTGATAGTTTTTCTCATGTATTTTTAACTTCCTTGAGGCATTGTATATCACATTATTATTTTTCACCAGTACACATCCTAATCCCTTCTTTGAATCATTAATTTACACGATAATTATTTATCACCTTCTTGGATTGTTAGTACTGAAGCAGTGATAAGACTATTTTTTTCTCCTTAAAGAATTATTAAAATTCTTATGTCCATTCAAGATTCACCCCCTTCCGTGTCATATTTTTCATTGGATTTGAAAACCATGAAATTTTTTCCACAATATTTTGTTAATACCCAACTAGACCAAGGATGCTACAGATATCAGTTACAAATTTTTGGCATGGGCCACTCTTCAGTTACCTTTGTCTTGGAAATCTCTACAGATATCCCACTACTGGTGATAACATGCCCCATGAATGATACTTCCTTTATATAGAACTCAAATTTACTATAAATTGCATAAATTTTCTCCCTTCACAAATTCATCAGCATAGTATTCAAATTCTCTTCATGTTCCTCCATTCTCTTCAAGTATATCAAAATATCATCGATAAAAACTACCAAAAAGTTTTCTAGGTAATCTCTAAAGACTCTACTCACTAAATCTATGAATATTTATAAATAATTAATGAGTCTGAATGGCATCACAATGAAATAATAGTTTTCATACCATGTTCGAATGGCAGTCTTGGTAAAATCTTCCTTCCTCCCCTTTAATTGGCTATATCCCGACCAACGGTACAATATAGAGATATAACTGGCCCCATGAAGTTGGTCAAAAAAGTCCTCTATCCATTTTTTGGGACACTTATTCATTATCAATATTTTATTGTGATAAAAATAATTAATGCATAGGTGGATTAATCCACCATTCTTATTGACTATGTGGACTTGTTCACCCCATGGTGAGGCACTTATTCCTATAAAACTCTTCTCCAGATTCTCCTGTAACTGCTTCTTCATCTCTTCCAACTCTATAGTGGCAATTTTATAAGGTGTCTTTGATATATTTAGATATCCAAAAATATGTTAAATTGACAACTCAGCCTCTTTATCAAGAGGAATACCAGAAAACTCTTCAGGGAATACATCAGTGTAATCCCTCCTGATGGAAATATCTTTGAGAATTATCATATCCTTTTTCACAATAATTTGAGCCAGAAATTCTTTATTATAAGTTAGTAATATCCACACTTGATACAATTATTTCTAATTAATATTCAACTTCCTCATTACACTTGTACATTTTTCTAGGATGTTTTAGGATGTGAAGAGTGATCTTTCTTTCCCAATAGTTTATTTTGGATTTGTATAAAGATAGAAAATAAATCCACAGAATAAAATTGAACTCCACTAAAGGAAGTATGAAATGATTTTCTAGGAGGTTCATCCCACAAACATTTACCGAGTAAGAGTATTAAAACATGGAAGCCAAAAAATTTCCATTTTCTATTATGAAAGATAATTTAACCCCCATATTTTGAGGTGGTGTTGGAATAGTTCAACTAAAGTAGCAAGATATTAATGAATGCATAGAACATGAATCAAATATTACATCCACTATTATGGAATGTGTAAATATAATACCTATCACCACATAATTTTCTAGATCCACCTCATTAATAGTGCTAACATAATCACTTCGTTGTTTCCATGGAGGTTTTTGTTGATTTCCTCCAACAACCCATAGATTAGGGAGATTTTCCAAATAATTCCCATGCTCCATGTAGTTATAACACTACACCACGGGATAAGAATTTATCTGAACCTTCCATTATTCCACCACATTAGTGGGATTCTTCATACCCCATATGTAGTTTTTATCTAGATGTCTCATTCCTCTACATTTGATACAATTTTGGGTTCTCTTTAGTTAGTTCACAAGATTATTCTTCCCACTATTTTCACACATGGGTGTTCGATATTCTTTACATCATGGGATTTATTTCCCAAACCAGCCATACTAGACTCCATATTTAACATTTTTTCCCTAGGACCATGAAACCACTAGGAATATTTGATCTTCATTTCATCCTTAAGGAAACACTGGAAAATCTCCTTATAATTTTCAAAGTCTAGAATGACCAACTATTTTTATAGAATCAGCTTTAGTACACTAAAGAAGTAGTCCACCATGATTTCGGTGTTCATGAAAATGCATGTGTAATATCTTGTAATCCTTGTGATGTTTTCTTAAAATTCACAAATGGAATCATTTCTTTTTTGCTCAAGTATGAGGAACTCTCTTTCCATCATAAGGCTGAAGTCTCTTGGAAAATATTTTTTTAAAAACATTTTATTGAATTCTTCCCAATTCATGTAATACTAGGTTTAAAATCAAACATCATAAAAACAACTTTTTATTTAATATCCACAATGAGATCCTAATATCCATTGTTCTCATACATATTCAAAAGATAAACTAGGGATAAAATGAACAATGTAAATTTCTAAAATCCCAGTAAAGGATTAAGCATATGAATAAAGCTTCAACACATTGGTTAAGAAGAATGACATAATGAATCAGAAAGGCATGTAATGTAATTGAACACATAGAACAATAACATGTGCAACATGGAATAATATAAACATGGAATCATAAAAATTGTTAAGAAATATTAAAAATTAATTTATCATGAGTCAAGGATCATTTCACTTAGATAATCACAAGTCAAGGTTGACCACCGAGATCTTGGCACATGGTAGCACAATTCCATGCAAATCTCCAAGACTGTTGCACATAACGACTCATTATAATAAACTTTACCCAACAAATTGGATATATATATGGAAACATGCATCATAAAATGTTCATGAATATTGTTTACACATATATAATCATATATAATAATTCATACATAAACATAAGGGTCACATATGGTATGAATTGGGAATCATAGTCATGTCATAAAGCATAACAAAGGGGAGTACCATTAAAATGTACATGAAGGAAACGAATTTGATAATTCATATAGAATAATAGGTTATAATATGAATATATCATTAAAATTTATACCACAATAAGTAATTTCATGTCAAAAGGGTACTTAATAAACTTTTGAATTAAAACGTTTTTGAGCAGTTATAAGAAAATACTAACAAGAATTTAAATTAGAAAAGAAAATAATATTTTATATAAAACTAAAATTAACCTAGAATTATTTCAAAATAAATATAATAATTTTATTATAATAATATTGGATTAAAAATAAATTATCAATCATACTTGAAAAGGGGTATGAATTCGGGAAGTTTCCTAAAAATAGGTTTGCTTATCGGCAAGTATTAAGGAGGGAATCAATTAAAAGAATGTATATCTCTAAATGATAATGATTAATTGATCTTGATAAATGAGTTTGGAAATATATAAATAAATTATAATATGTACATAAACTTAATATTTTATTTCATTTTGGTAAAAAGAGTTTAAGAATAACTTGAAGGAATAATGGAGGTTTGGGTGAAATCCTTTACCTTAAGTCTGATGTTGTTCCCCACTTCATATTATTGACATGAATAAAAAAATTAGGTTAATTAATTAATAATTACATAACCTTTTTTACTTGTAATTGATTTATTATAACCTCTTAGATTTCATTCATAACCTTTTCGATTTATTATAAGGTTAAATTTTATTATTCGAGTCTACTTGTTTCATGATCGATTTACTTATATACATGAATGGATATTCTTTTAAATTGGGTATAGTTGTTTAGAATTGGAGTTATATTTTATTATTTATCATCCAGGTGGTCACATGGATATAAATTTCATTTTTTATGTGTTGTGAAGAAGACATATTATATAAAACTTTTGTGACAGCCTTTTGGGTTAATTAGCGGGTTTTTATCACAATGATCACATTTTTTTATAAGTCAAAAACATGTGTACACAAATATTACAAAACTATAGATGAGACATAATACATATATAATAGTTTTTTTTCAACTATAATAATAATTTCATGACCATAATTGAATACGATAATGGAAATTGAAAACCCATCATCCTTGAGTGTGGTAAATTAACACATCTCATATGGTGTTTTTACTACTACTATAAAAGAAGAGTAAAGGCGAGATGATAATAAATTATTCCATTATCGTTATTAAATTTTAGTGCATATAAGTTAATTGAGTTTTCAAAACATTCGGATGAATATTTATAAGGATAGAAAAGAAAACAAAGGAACATGAAAGGAAATTAGAAAATAATTTAAAAGAGGAATTATCCTCTTAAATTAATCATCCTTGAATGCCACATATGGGGAGGGGATTTGTCCTTTTTATGAGAAAATGAGATTATGGAAGTGTGGGAAGAGGTTGGGTAGTTATTTGAGTATAATTTAAGCATGGAACAAGGCTTGAGAGGAGTGAATATAAGAGGGGATCATGGGTTGTTTTTATGGCGATGGGGATGATGGTTTTCTTAATATTTTAATAATTAGTTTATTATTTTTCTGTAAGACAAGAAATAGTGATGATTAAATGAAAATAAATTGTATTAAGTGTATATTTTTTTGAACCAATGGCCATTTACATCATCCATCACTCAATCATGATGCAGAAATTTAGTTTTTAGGACTAATCGTAAATTATCATATCTTACTATTCGTCAAAAAATTCATGTATTTCACAAAGATTCCAAAAATTCACCCTAACCATTTTTAAATGTGTAGAATAAAAAAATTAACTATATTTTGTGAAAATAATTTTACAAATATGGTTAATTTAATTTTTAAATAAAATCATAATTTATATGAAAATACCTATTTTAAAAAAATAACTTATTTTATAATAATTTAAAAAAATAACTAATGTCTCCTAAAATTATCCTATAATCATATGAAATAAAATTAATAATTTATTAATACATTTTGTGAAAATAATTTTTTTAATTATTAAAATATTCATAAATTTTTAACTAATTTTTTTATGACTTATAAAAATTTAAACCGTAACCTATTTGAGATATTAAAATCACAGAGGAGAAAAAATTATACATAAAGGTCACATAGTACTTAATACTTCACTATGTAGTTTTTGTATGTGATTATATGAAATAATTATAAGAAGGGAATTTATGTCTATTAAATGGTGGGTCGTTACTTATTTTTTGTAACATCCATTCTTTATTTAAATATATGTTATATTTGAGTTTAAAATTCCATTGTGTTCTATGTAATATATGATATTGGATTTAAATAAATGGGTTTTTAGTGAAAAATGGTTCGGGAGTTGATTTCTAGAAGTAGTGATGAGCGTATAGGGTATGGAATCTGGAAAGCTACCATTGGCTCAGCAATGGAACCCAAAATCTTATCAACATGGATCCACAAGGTCTTTATATTATTGAAGATGACATTGGTTAGATAGTGGGTTACTATTGACCAATATTCATCCCAACAAACCATTATTCTAGTGGATAATCATGAAACTTTTGTTGGTGAAATCTACTTATAAATGAGGCCCACTGGCAGGACGATTCACCCTACTAGTTGTTGTACTAAATAAACAACATGTGATTTAATTTTACTTGTTTTTTCACATCCATTAATGTTAAATATTACAACCTTGTGACTATTTATAATTATAGAGATCCATGTTTTTCTTTGATCCCCTCCCATCCATCTCCCACAGATCTGTCGACCATTGACTGATTTGATAGTGTTTTATGTATATTTTTTTAGATATATGTCATTTTCCCCTTCTTTATTTAAAATGAGGATAGTTATATGTTTTATATATGTTTTCCTTGATTGTTATGTGATGAATTAATTCTTTATTCAAATATCTGTGGTGGATCATGTGTGTTGTATTTGGTTTTTGAATGAATCGAGATCTACCAGCATCAACAGATT
This sequence comes from Viscum album, assembly GCA_963277665.1. Taxonomy (NCBI): domain Eukaryota; kingdom Viridiplantae; phylum Streptophyta; class Magnoliopsida; order Santalales; family Viscaceae; genus Viscum; species Viscum album. Next base: position 1,934,160,296 of record OY728165.1, read on the forward strand.
CTCAAACGGTCCTTATTCTTGAATCATCATCCTAGAACTATTATTGACAGATTATTGATGATGGATTATTAATCCATTGTATATGTATTGTTATATTTGTGGAGTATTTGAAACATAAATGAAGAATCATTGACCAGAGCATAATTATTTGAGAATTGTGTAATTTTTGGGTATGATTTTCTCAAATGAACACCATGATAACTTCTTCTTCTTGATTCTCAACTTGAATGAGTTTTCAATTAATGGATTCAAGTTGGACCAATAGTAAATTTTTATATATGAGGCTCTCTTCCAGATTACATGATGAATTCACAATATGTCCTCCAATTGACAACAGATATGTTGAATTGGAATTCCATCCATCATCATACTTCCTAATTGAAATTGTTGATGGAATCCTTATTGAATATAATTATAATAATGCTATTATTTAATTGAAATTATATTTATTAAAAAAAATTTGAATTTCTTCATGATGAAACATAACTATATCTTGACATCCTTGAAATTTTACCTATTATTCCTCAGTGTTCTACATGTTTATCATTTCATGGTTAGTGGACAATGGAGTAATTCGTCAAAAAAATTGTGGTCAGAGGTTACCTTAAATTTAGGGATGCTCAGAAAACCTGTTTCATGGGTGTGATAATTTTTTTGGATTTTTTAATTCTTGAGTGTGATCTCATGTGTGTGAGTTTTTATCCAATTAAAGTTGTTTTTGATGTTTTATTACATGAGTTTTCTTGTAAATTTTTACCTTGTTTATATTTATTATATATGATGTTGTTTTTAATATAATCTCATGATGCCTTTCTATACTTGTATTATTATGCCCTACCAGGATATTTGTGTTAATTTTTCCTTGTAGGTTATTATTTTTATATCATGAGAGGTGAAATCTAGACATTGTTACCACTTATAGTGGGAGTGAACATGATGTTTGACGATGTTCATAGTAGACCCCAAAACAGGGTTGGACCATGATAACATTGTGTCCCAGATGGAACTCATTGCATTCTGGATATAATGAAATGTGCTACAATAGGATTCCTTATAGATACTAAGTAGCATGAACACTCAATTCCCTGAGGATGAAAAGTAGAATCTTGATATCCTTGTGTCTTGTTATGATCATTTTCAATATCTTCATTAATCCATCCAACATTAAGACGAAGAAGGTACAATAAGGGATCATTGGGGTTTGGTAAGAATGAAGGTTCTCAGAATGGTATTATTATGATTGATTATATTTTGTAATAATGTATTTATATACACATGTTATACATGATCACATTTAGTGAATGATGCATTGGTGGTGTATTAATTCGATTTATTACTCAGACCATATAATAGAATTTCAATATAAAATTAGATTTATTGTGTAAGGATATGAGCAAGGTCAACATGACCATGGTAGATAGTTGCTAATTAGAGAATGGAATTTGGAGTTGTAATGGGACATAATTTATAGGATACTACTTTTTACGGATTTATTTATCTTCCTGCATTTACATTAGTTTGGATTTCTATAAAGGGAACCCATATATTTCTTATCTGTATGAATGTTATGACATCTATATATTTTATTCATGATTAGTATGACTATTTTATTTTATTTACATTTTCAAATTATTATTTGAGAAAGGATTTGGTGTTGAGAGTATAGTCTCCCCACGGATGGAGTTATATCCATGGTGCTAGTCAGTAGCCTCTAGCATTCGTGGAGGCAGAAATGAGGTTATTTGAATATTTTTATTGGACCCAATGATTTGGGTAAGGGTGTTAAAAATAGGTACCAATGAAAAAATAATCGTTTCTTTTGGGATAAAATGGGATATACTTGAATTAAGATAGCTATGTGGGACTTGGGTAATGGAGTTTCCAGGTACTTCAACAATACACATTTAAATGACCACTATGTAACCATTTAATATATTTATGTTACAGTTTTATGAGATTTTTGGGTGTGTTCAATAATCAGGATTATACACATAGTGCAATATCGTAGTTTTTTCTATGTAAATATTTGAAAATATCTAGTATAAATTCATATCTCGGTGTTGAGATGGTGCAAGATTCTATAACCTGGTGATCAAGAAATTGATATATAAAAAATATTAAATATATTAATATCAGGTGTGAGAAATATTCAAGAAAAATTGTACTAAATATTAAATATATTCTCATATCAGATATATTAGACCTCCATTGGTTTTGAAATACAAGATTTACCATATATGTGATGTAATCTTTGTGAGTGTATTGTTATTGTGGAAACTTTATTGTGGGGTAAAATGATAGAATAAATTAATTTACATAATTTATGTAATTATTTTGACACAAAAAACTAGTACCCATATATAAATACCATATTTTGGGTTATTCCCGGGGATAGTCTCATATCCTTGAAGACTTATAGGGGAGATCTTGTAGAGGAATTATCAAATTACATCTGATCAGAGGATTGTACCATTATTGTAAGGATCACCAACAACATCTAAGGGAATGGATCTCACCAATGATATGACACATGATCATTAGTTATTAGTGACCAATAAAACCCCCATTTAAGTCATTTTTATGTGGATTTATCTCTATTTCATTATACTATGATGAATTCAACCCAATAAACAAATGCATTGATCATCAGATTGATCATATTGTGGGTATGAGATTATAATTCATAGAATTGGGAAATTTATCTTGTTGTTTAATTTAAATTTCATCATTCTTCATTCTAGTAGAAACAAATGAGTACAAAAAAATTCCTGAGTTTTGTTCTTCAGGTTTTTATATTCTACATTTGTTCCCCCATTCTTTTTTCATTCATCACCGATGATTGTTTTTTATAGAGGTTTGAAAGATACAAAGCAATCAATCCTTATTCAACTGTTTCATGGAGTAGTGGATTTTTGTTATAGTTCTTTTTTTCCCTAATGGTGGTAGAAAGATAATATATAGGTGATTATGGATTAGGATCGGATCATAGTTATTCATAAGGGATATTTTATTAAGTATTGGGGTGCCACAATAAGATGATTTTTGGAGTGAATCGAACCACCAGATTATGGTGAGTGGTGACCAAAATCCTTGGATAGACAAGGCCCTTTATTTACATTAATGATAATATCCTAAAAAAGGCCTGATGTGTGGTAGAGGATGTGAAAATATCATCTGTGGTGTTTGTAAAATTCTGATAAACACAACATGTAATATGGGAATACACCCAGTGTAGGGTCCTAGATGTTTCTTTAGTGTTTCCATAGAGAAAAAAGTATCACATGTTTTGTGACATGAGCCAAATGGAATGTGACCTCTACCAGGAAGATCATAATGTGAATTATATGGTATGTGGCCACAAACATGACCATGTATATGGACATGAGTAGAGTACATGTGCATGAACCCATACTCAGACATGACCAAGTACAAAGCATGACCTTAGTACACATGCATGAATATATGTACATGGGAATGAGATGAGGCACACAAAAACAATCATGGCTAGTTCATAGATTACTGTTACTTGCCTTGTACCCTAATTACATGTCATTTACTTCTTCAAAGAAGATATAGAGGCCTTTAAGACCTAAATTATGATGAGTTTCATTAAGTATGTCTTCCCTTAATCCATTCATATGAGGGTATAGTATGAAATTACATCATGATTATAGGATTATGATACTCTCTTAGAGATTTTCTTCATATAAAGCTATATGGATCCCTTCTTGATGATGGGATGGGATCCTATATCATATGTTTTACCTAGGTGTGTTCTTGGAATTGTAACGACCAATTATACATGGGCCTCAATCCCTTTCCATGTGGGTTAATCTAGATTGAGTTTTTGGTAAACCCCATAAATGAGGCTGTGATCCCCATCATGGTATTATTCTCCTATGACTTACAATGTAAAAATTATTATATAGTGACCCTATTATAATTACATCTTAGATATAATCCATCATTTCTTTTAGACAAATAGAGTGAGTGCTTCCTAGTGAGTGTTTTTAGGGACTCTCCAGCAAAATCCTAATTTATAAACATAGTATTGATCTTACCATGAGGTTTCGTGTATATTCAAAAGATTGAGGTCAAGCCCCATGATTAAAAAATAAAAGACACGAAAACATTATTAATGGGAAAGGGAAAACCATTACATGCTATTAAAGACGAAGGGATCAACCCACTACAAAACCCAGTCCATTGGTCATTACAATGGCCCAAAGGCCCACAGCGAAATAACTAACACACCCATAAGTCAAGAGAGAACCCTAGAAGCACCGACGTCGCATCTCCAGCCGTAGGAGGCCCGCATCCGACCTGAAACCGCACAACAAGGGTCGCTAATAATTCTGACCAGATCTGGTATGGGAACCGGATTTGGACCAAATCATCACCCGCATCCGTCATGCCTGCCTGTGTCATCACCATCAGCGCCTCCCAACACGAGACCAGTTCATCATCGAAAACAAGGTTTCTTTAAAAAAGATCTACATCTACTATGAGAAACAAAGACAACCAGATCAAATAGACATGCATCTACCATGTGAGATGAAGATGAGGTCGAGGGAGAACACACAGGCATCCCCATCTCCTTCACCATCTCTGCTGAAAGCCAACACCCAAGTCAAGCCAAAACCTCCTTGCCCTCTCTGTAAGACGTCATCGCCCGAAGCCCGAGAGAACCACAAAGCCTCTGTGCAGAACTGCGGCCTAAGGAATGCCACTGAAGACAAATCCTGGAGACGCTACCACCTTGGACCCTCCATCTCGTCGATAGCCTGCGACGACCCCAATAACACTGCCAGAGACCTGCTTTTCGCGCCAGAGGAAAAACCCTAGGGTTTCCCAAGAGTAGATCTCCCGAGAGCACCCCCCTCAGAATTATCTTATGATATCAGGTTTTGTGTATACTATGAGTATATCTTGATGTTTTATTGTATGTATCCTATAATTTTTGAAATATCATGTGATGAGATAACTACTATTGAGGATTTATTCTTAGTGATTTTGGGGTGTCTTGTAGAGTACATTAATACTCACTCCACCATCGGTCCTTACCATGTATGTCATGTATTATCATGATTATTGACTGTTCAATTTGGTTTATGGAGGTTCAAGATACAATATATCTTAGATTGGGATAAATGGACCACGATGCATATATGGAGTCAATTTTTTTTCACTACCTTTTCCTAATATAATAAACTATCTATAGTTTTTGGATGGATTTATTTGGACCTTTATTCCTTCAAGTAGTATTATCATATTTTGATTGTGAGATTTAAATGTATTTTTTTCATATGGTATTAATTTTATTTTACATTTTCCCATTTCATGGTCTTGGAGTCATGTGTGTGTGTGTCTGTGTGCAGGTACCTTGGTTAATGGATCCCATGTGAGTGTTATTCCTACTCTTTGGTATATTCTAGCCCCAGGTTTATTAAAGGTAGGATTAGGGTGGTAACAATAATCTTATTAGTGGTCAGGTGGAACCTCATGAACTGAGTCATTACATAGTGGTATCATAATGGTTTTCCATACTAGGATAGAATTTCGTGATTTTTAGCAGTGTTATTGTAATAGGTTTTATGGAAATAATGTTATGTATTTCAAGTTCAGATTTTAGGATGGGGAATCTAGTTTGGTTGTGGTGGATGATGTATATATACACCAGGACTCTGATCAGTTGACTTTTGACATGGTACATGTAGGCATTGATTTTAGGGGAAAACATTTGTACATACATCATATATGAGTTTTTTAGTTTTCCAAGACCATCTAAAGTTAATTACCCTGATATGATCATTCATCATGGTACATATTGTCTATGTCAAGATAACCCCATGATGATTTAATGATAGGATTAAGTAGTGGGATTATATGGATGATCCCCACTGTGATTGTGTTTCGATACTAGTACCATTGATGAGGATGTAAATCTAGGTGCTTTTCCAGTCATACATCCACACATTGAGAAAGTAGATAGAACCTACAGTACCCAAGAATGCGGTTTGGTGGCTGAGCCTGATTCATGAGTTTTAGTGTTGAAAATTTCTCATTTTTATGGGAGATATAGACCCATATGTAGATAATGATTGTATCAAGGTGATTATATGAGTTGTTCATTTCATCAGGTCAATTGCGGAACCAATGGTGTCCAAAGAGGAAATCCTTCTTCAAGGTTCTGTTCGTATTTGTTGGAGCCTTATGCCTATAATGAGGTGACTATTTCATGGGTAGAGTTTGAAAATATATTTAGGTATGAGTACTCTATATTAATGATGTGATAAGTATGAATCATCAATAATTTACATTTACAACTGGGAAACATGATTGTGGATAAGTATTCATCAAGGATTACCAATCTACAAGATAGTATATTAATATAGTTCAGGAATTTTTTTAGGTATAAAATATTGAGAGATGTATATGTAGAGATGTCTTGGAATGTGTGATACCTCTGTGAATTCCAACTTATCATGGGTTGTTAAATTAATCCTTAGTGATATAGAAATTTGAAGAGAAGAAGACACCATTAGTGGTTGCATGCAGTGGGCATATTAGGGTAGATACATCAAAAGTAGGTAACCAAAAGAAGACCTATAAATTAGGATGTGGAATATGTTTCTTGAGGTAATCTCCAAAATGAGTATTTATAGCTCAGGTCTCTCATGATTGGTCAAGTAAACATAGGGAGAGGTTTTGTTAATCTTATGATAGTCAAGGACCTGTCACATGATATATTCCTACCAATCGTATGGTTGATAGATATATAGTATATGGTTTACAAAGGTAGAGATAGTGTTAAGATCTAGTAGATCCATAGGATAGTGGATGTGGAAATGGATTATAGAGATGCTAATGAGGTGGATGATGGTTTGAAATGTTTCGACCACAACCCATAGGTGGTCTCTTAAAGTCACAGGGAGCTATTGGATGGTGCTGAGGGTAGCTGCAAGCCATATACGCCTACAATTATAAGGATTAAAGTATTATTAGTGGTATGATATCTATCTTTTTTATGATTTCATTAATTTTGATGGAAATAGGAAAAAGAAACTAATTTCTCCTTATATTCCTAGTTCGAGACCTAGAGGTTCCGATTAGGCCATTATATCGACCCTTACACATAGATATTACTTCTAGAGATGGATCAGTGAGAAATTTTTTTTTCTTTTATTGTGATATATCAATTGGATGGGAGTGTTTCTTATGGTATATTCTTATAGAAATGTTGAGGCCTCACAGAATCATCTTAGGCATGGTCTACTGTAAATCCTTCATTAAATATTTACATTTTTAAGGGGGATAATGTTGTTTGTCCCCATTCATTGTATGAGGTTTTCATTCCGTGGAGGAAAGGAGGTTGGGGAAGAGTAGGATTGACTCATACATTGTAGTATGTATCCAATTACTCAGCAATTGGTAGGAATGACTATTGGTGTAGTGAATGATTTGGGTTGTAAGTTTCTTATAGTGGTGGCTAAGTATGAGGGTTTCTTTATTAACGAAGCTCTTAGCATACCGATTAGCTGGTGGTTTGAATTATAAATTGAAAATAACTTAGGGATGAGCCTTTTTTTTCAAAAGTATATCAGATGGATCTCGAATAGCTTCAGTCCATGAGTGAGTAATTGGAGGAATTAATTATTAAGAGCTTTGTGAGACCGAGTGTTTCCCCTAGGATAACCCTGGTACTGTTTTCTAAGAAGCTGTATGAGATCTTGGGATTATCCGTGGATTATCATAACCTAAACTAGATGATTGTGAAGAATAAGTATACATTTCCAAGGATACCCAACCACATTGATCAATTAAGATGGTCATGATAGTTCTCAAACATATAACTCTAATAAGTCTATCACCATCCATGAGTATGGGATGTGGATATAACTTACAATAATTCATACGTTACTATGGACACTATAATTACTTGGTGATTCCCTTTAGAAAAAATAATTCTCTTGGAGTGGTAATTTATCTCATGATCCATATCAATAATAAATTCTTATAATGATTTGTGGTGGTATTTATTGATGATAACCTAGGGAAAGTTTTTTTCGAGGAGGATCTCATGAAACCCATGAGGATTTTTATAGACACACTATGAGAGAAAAATATTTATGGGAATATATCAATGTTTTAGTTATATATTTTTGAGGTCCACTTTTGGAAACATATTATCTCAATAGATGGTGTAGTAGTGGAACTACTAAATGTATAGGAAGAGTTATTTTAGAAACCTCCCAATAGTGTTATATAGGTGCATAAACTTCTTGGACTGGAAGGATAATACAACATGTTTTTTCTCGATTTATCCCAGATATCGAAACCATTGAATACTCTGACACAGAAAGGAATAATTTGGTGTGGACAGAAAGGTGACATCAATACTTTCAAGAGTTGTGGAAGAGGTTTTCAAGTTACCCCATATCGATATTTACTATTGCTGGTGTCAAGTACAAGGTTTTAAGTGATGATTTAGTGACATTACATGGTTGTGTGCCGATGCATAGTCAGGTTTTGATAGAAAATGGGTATCGATAGTTGATAATACACGAGAAGAACTATGTAAACCATGATCTTGTGTTAGAAGTGGTAGTCTTCACCCACGAGATGTTTCAAAACTAAATTATGGGGAATTGGTTTATTTTCAACTCTTATCACATGAGTCTCAAGTATATATTCATTAAGAAGGATATTAACATGATATCGAGGTGATGGATTGAGTCCCTCTCGTACTATAGTATTGAGATATTCTATACTTCTAGAATGGAGATCATGGTGTTACATTATCTTAATAGAAGATATTTTTATTAGTAGTTGGAAGAGGGATCAGAGTAGTTAGCCTCATTGTAGTTTTCCTTTGTGGTCAAGAATGGTTGCTTGTATCCTTAATTGATGATTTTTATGCCACATCTTTTGTAGAGTGTTCGGGAATCTCAATGTAGAGATAAAAACTAAGAGACTATACGTACTCAAATATCTATATGATATTCCTAGGATGATTTTTTTGAATTTGGTGATTACATTATCCTATATAGATGGAAAATGTTGGTAATAGTGACATAGTTGGAGGAGGTGATAAGGGAGTTCTGTAAATCATATTTTATGCTACATATAGGTGTGGAAAAGATATACTAGGTCACTAGACATCAATTTTGGTTGATAGGAAGGAATAACTGTAAGGTAGAGCTTGTCTCTTGAGGCCTCCCTTGTTAGTAGGTGAAGGATGAGCACTGTGTTTTAGCAGGTTCAGCTTAACCCCTTGATTTTCCAGAGCTGAAGTGGAAAGGTATATATATGGACATCTTGATAGGGCTATCACATATGTATAGGGAACATGATTCCATCTAGGTTATTATAGAATAACTTAAAAATTCATCCCACTTATTATATATTCAAGATTAGAGTTTAGTAGAGATATTAGAATTTATTTAAATGAAATATATAGTACAACTCCATACAGATCCCTTGATAATAATTTCAGTCCATGATTCTCATTTCATTTCATGATTACAGATTGGATTATAGGAGACCATTGGGACTAAATTGTGTTGGAGAAGAACATTTTATCCCTAGACATGAACGTAGACTGAGTGGACCATTCATGTTCTAGATTACATGTCATGGGCTTACATGATATACTTTTTCCATAGTTGGGAAGATCATATACCCTTAGTGGGTTTTATGTACAACAATAGATACAATTTCCCCATCATCATGACAAAATTTGAGGAATTATATGGACGAAATTGTATGTCACCACCTTGTTGAAATGATCATGGTTATTAAACACTCATGGGGATAGAGTTGGTGTGACCTATGAGAGAGAATGTGAAGATCATCTTAGATTCAATGGGGAATGCAGAGGTCCATCATAAATCCTATGCCAAAAATAGCAGAGGCCTTATTGGTTTTTTGATGGAGACCATGTGTTCTTTATGGTCTCACAAAAATGTGGATTATGAATATTTTTCTCTAGAGTCTAGTTATATCCATCGTTCATCAACACTTTTTAAATACATTGTAGAGTTGGTGAGGTGGTATAACTCATGGATCTATTGAAACAGTTAGACTGGGTACACGACATGTTCCACATGTTGTAGATGAGGAAATATGTAACAAAACCATCAAATTTTATCTATTTGGGTGATATAGACATTGATCCCAAAGGTAACATTAAATATTAAATGATGGAGATCAATGATTTGAAGTAGAAGAACCTATGTGGATGAGATATTCTTTTATTGGATTCCCAGTGGAAACATGAAAATCAACAAGAGAGAACCTAAATGTGGGTGACCCATATGAAAACCCAATAGCCACATATTTTTTGTTCAATAATATTAAATATTAAATAGAAAATTCCATTAGGTGGGGAGATTTTAATTTTCTTTCATGTAATTATTTGAAATAGATATTAAAATATTTCCATATATGGATTCTTAGACCACATGATATTATAATGCCCAGGAGACCAGTAGTGATATCTAAAGATATTAAATATTTTAATGTCACGCATCTCTGGTTTTCTTAAGAAGGTGGAATAACTCTTAAATGGAGTCTCATTTTGTAAATATGAGGCATCTATTGTGTTCATAAATTAGGCTTTACTCAAGGTGAATTATACTCATTATCAGTGTCAGAAACATGTGAAAAATTTATTGTGTGTGAAAATAATAGAATAAATGTATTGAATTTAATTTATTTAATTATTTTGAAGAAAAAATAAGAGTCTTATATAAATACCCTATTATGGGAATGTAACTGGTTAAGATGCATAACCCTAGATACCTAGAGGGGAGTTCATGAAGAGGAATTAGATAGTGACATTATATCAAAGGACTGAACCATTATTGAAAGGATATTCAACGATATCAGAGTTCGTGGATCTCACCAAAAACTATGATACTATGTCATTATTTATCCGTGATAGATTTTAAATCAGGTTAGGGTGTTTTTTTACTTTAGATTTATCCCTATATTCATTTCATATGAAAAGAATGCACTAATCCACTGATGGATTTATCCGTGGATCAATCATATTTTGAGTATGAGATTATTTTTCTAGATATTTTTGGATTTTTCAGAATAATTATTTTTTATTAATTTGTTTTTATTTATAATGGAATTTAATCGAGGATAACAAAAACATTTGATATGGTCCATTCATATTTTTTTCAATTTTACCCTTCATTATTTTTTCATTCATCAACTGTGCTTGTTTTGGCTGGTGGTTTAGAAAATACACATTAATCCATCATTGCACACCCATTTCATGATGCAACTGATTGATAGCACAAATATAGTTTTACGGTGATTTTGAAACCAAATTATGAAGATATTGATATTGGATCTAGATTATATTTTATTTCTTCATGAATTCGTTTAATATCATCGATGAGATGGAACTATGAGTCTATTTCTATAGAAAATAGAACCACTGGATTCTTGAGAGTGGTTAATAAAAGAATCATATTGACAAGATCCATAATTTTTTGTTAGGATTATGGATAGATTGGAGGTTTTAGGTGTAGGTGGGATTCATGAAGCTAATTCATGGTTTTTTTGGAAATCATTATCTACATGGAATGTAATACTATAATTCACATTTTGTGGGGACCTAACTATGGTGATATGGTTTCTTTGGAGAAGAAAAGTTTCACAAACTATGTGACACATTCCCTGAATTGTGTGACTAATACCTAGATACTCGACATGTTTTACCAAGTATACATGACCACTAAGACAACTAGGTACATGGAAAAGAGTAGATTACATGGGCCCGACCCAGTACACACACAAAACCAGGTACATGGAACCACTTTAATACATGGGCACGACTAGATGTACATGAACATGGGAAGAGGAACATAAGTGAAAACATGGGTAGGTATGAGATTATTGGTACATGTTTTTATGATACATAGACACCATGTATATCATAGAATATGACTTAGATACCTTGTTTCCCTCAGTTTAGACTAGTTTACATAATGGTGCATTCCCTCAAGATAAATTTTTTATCCACTAATGCATTTCTCTGTTTGTGGTACACCTCTCTATAACAACCCAATTTAAATAAAATTTCATATCATTCATATCCTTACTATAATAATTGAATAAAAATATTCACTTTCATTATTTGATAAACAAACTTGATGCATTTTATAAAAGTTATCACTAAATGTTATAAAAAACACAGAGTTTGTCTTCCTCTAGTTGAAAATTCCAAATTTTACTGGTCTCAAACACTAATTCACAATAGCATATAATAATAGAATGCCTAAATTTTTCAATGTAATCCTGATATCAGCTAAATTTACACACCAGATACCTAACTAAATACTAAATATAATTCAAATGTTGGGTCCTCAATAATGAACTCCTATTATCACACTATCTCTAAATGGACCAGTACATCTCCCATCTAAATCACTCTCTCATACATTCAAATTTCATCCCAATATTGATGTCAACATATATAATCCATGTGACAAAACATCTAAATACAAAATATTTTATTATTTATTTAGTTCTTTTGGTATATTTAAATTCATACACATACACGCACTGCACACACATATCCCTAAAAAGTAGGTCATAGCCCCCCAAGGGAAAACCCACCCAACTAACCTCTTGTATTACATTATATATTTTTCCCTGAAGGCCTAGTAGGTATGATGCCCAAAACATGGCCCGTAGGCCCCAAATTTTGGCACAAAATGACATTTTGTGAATAGTACCCAGTTTCTATAGAACTGATTCCACTACAGTAATCGCTAAAGTTCCCACTTCAATAATAGTATCACCCACCACTACAAACATAACCAACAATGCTACAATACCCACTCCCACTACAGTACTACTATAGTACCCTCCACCCAATGGTTTTTATACCCAATTAGTATAACATTTATTCATTACCACTAATCCAAACCCAAACTATAAAATACAAAATATATTATTTTCCATAGAATGTGAAAAAATATTATTTTTCATAACCACTACCATCTCTGTGCTATTTAAACCATCATACAATCTATTTATCCCCATCCAAGACACTAAAACCATTATGGTTTGGAATGTTTAAATGATTTGATTCTACCGACCATAAAAATATCATTATCACTACTCTACTAAAATATATTATAAATTATACACCCCAAAATATGTCTATAACCTAGTATAATGACTATTTATAACCATATAACTCAAACATCAGCTTCAACACAAAACACACATTACTAACTATTTCTAGATCACCCTGAATTTCTTCTTCAATGATCACAAATATCCTCAATGATGGTAATACTCCCCAATGGACAATTTTATTCTATATAATATTTTAACTCCTTTATATAACTCATTGAGAGAAATTCCTTATTGGATACATCTGCACACATGTATCTCTCTTCCTGAGAGACACTCATCCCATTCCCAAAGACCCATTTCAAGTCCTATACATAGACTAATCATACTAGGAGAATATAGTCAGTATTTAATCTATCCTCATGCCATATAAGGACACATATCATTTCCTTGAAATACTTAGTTAATTTTACTCACTATAATTCCATCAAATCCATTTTCTCTCAACCCAAACAAGACCACTAACTAATCCTTAACTCAATGGAAACTATACATAATCCATGTGAATGTTCCCTAAAACAATTTAATTTTTCCAAATAGACCATTCAAAATTGCATCATCTGTTTCCTAGGTAGATTAGTCATCTAATATTACTCTCATTGGATCTTACCCACTATCCAGATTCCACTTATCTGAACCGAATGGGTGGACACTCCAATATTACCGGACCACACAACTGGATTCACCCCCATGATTATCATACCATTTATCCTATGATCTAGTAGTTACTCTGTCAATGTACATGAAAAATTCATGTTCATTGGACATAATAATACACCATATCTCAGTAATGAAGGAAAAATTTTCTTTTCCCAATAACCTATTCTATTATTCTGAATTCTCGAGGCATGTTATACTGAGAAAAGAGTGATTACCTCCATAGTATTCTTCATAAAACAATGTTTCCATGTTATAAATCATATAGCCCTTACTCAAAGGGAACATCCATTAAGTTTATTTCAAATATGATTCAAAAAACCTATTACTTGCATCGTATCCTCATCAATACTAATATTTTTATTTTTGAAAAAAACCCACTTCAAGTGGAAGAAATTGGTGCTTCCCCTCATCACATCATAATAAATGTTAGAAAAACAAAAATAAAATCATTTTCATGTCTATTTTATATACTAAATTTAGGTTAGAAAATAAGGGAAATATGGGGGTCAATTTCTTCATTTTATCATAGATTCATATTCTAGTTCACCAGAGGTGAACTCTACACAATCTATGTGAAGTTATAGATTGAGGGAGGTGGTATCTACCCCAATTGTTATATCCAATAATTTTGATCATTTTAGGACAAAAGAAACCTTCTAGATATGGGTTAATTTGGGGAAAATTTTACATAGTGAACAAATAAATGTTGTAGCAGCATAAAGTGGAGTATATTTGATATATGTTTGAATAACATTCATGCCATATGAAGTTACCAAAACCACACTATAAAATACAGACACACACACAGACACGCACACACACACACACACACACACACATATATATATATATATCTGATTAGTCCCATTTACTTATCCAGATAAAGGATTCATGTGGCGTAGACATATGGTTTTTTTATTATTATCAATTAATATAAATGGGTGGGTTCAGGGACAATGTACGTGGGTTTTGGTCGCCTCTAACCTAGGGTCATGCTTATATAGAAGAAGCACATATGGATTAAAGGAGAAATTTTCATCTGTATTTATAGAAAACCACACCTAAGATTTATCTTGGATGATCATTTGGATGAAATCATGAAATTCGATAGTAGATTTAAATATCAATTGTATGATGAGAGATTTATTTTCCAATCTCTAAATAATTAAAAATGGGATGAGGAATTAATTTTTATTTAATGGGGTGCTAGATAGAAATCAAGAATCAAATGGTAACTGGAAATTGAATAAGATAGATCCTATATTCATGAATACATACTATAAAATAAATTTAAATATAAATTCAACATACAAAATGCTGTTTAATCCCACACCAGTGATGTTAATCTTACTGGTCCTCTTGAGGTGTCTTAATCTTATGAATTACTTTTAGGTAATGGGATTATAATCTTTTCAACATCATATCCCTAAAATTTAATTACCAACTAAATGATTCTATGAATATATTATCTATGAATATGTTATTATAGATACAATCATGAACCTCAATTGGAATAGTGCTCTAGAACATAATGGATTCATGGGTTCTTTCTACAAACATGTTTGCAACATCATCAAGAGGTCTATTTTTGATGTAGTATAATATTGAATAAATGGAGGCACCATTCTAGGAGTCACAAATACCACCATTATTTTGGTTTTTACTATGGATAATTAATAGAATAGAATTAGAAAATTTTACCCCACAATCATGTGTAATTTATTATAAAAATCACTTGCCATTATTTTGAACAGAATAATTTATCTTCACTTTCCTAGTCCAATATTAAATGAGTATCATGGTTTTCTTAATGGAAGAAAAATTTTAGTGATACTGGTATGGCTTAAATGCAGATCTATGACAATATTATTAGAGTGTTCATATCTATAATTATGATCAAATTTGATATAGAAAATTATTATTATAGAATACAATGAATATTTATTCTCAATGTTCTAATATTGATTGGCTACTCTGAGTGGATTTTTGAACCCTTTCTCTAATAATTCTTATTTACATTATTCACTATCGAACTCATGGGTAGGAGGTTTAGTTTTAGCAATTTAGTTTGAGCCATTTTTGAATTGGAATATCTTTATATGATCATTATTATTATTGCATAGGTTGTCTTTAGTAGAAATATTATATAGTAATGAATGAAGGAATGTTTTATCCTTTCAAATGACTATATGTTTTCTCTGGAATCTCTCATTTTTTAAATGATAAATGTATCTTCATCACTAATGGGAATTATAACTATATCCAAAACATCATGTTGAACCATAATTATTATATAAATAGGTGTGGTAAATTTCATAATATATCAAAAATGAGTTTTGATATATCTATCAAGTGTATGCCTTGGAGGGATCGACATATTGATATGATAATAGGAATTCCAATAAGGGTAATTCCCATGGAATATTTAAGAGGACCCATATCAAATTTTAGGATTCAAATCCACTATTTTAATGTAATTTTGAATATAATCATGAGTAAAATTCCATATTGTATGAGATCATTTCTCTTCTTATGAGGAATGACCGCCTTGGTAAAACTAATTATTTCTTCAATCCCAAGGCATTTTATTTTTTTGTATATAATACCCAAAAGAAAGAATCAAAACACAGAAATTAGTTCAATTTTTTTTATTGGGGACTCTAAATAAAAAATAATTTACCACTAGGATAATTTTTATATAATTTCAAAAATCATGCATGAAGGTGGTATTTACCTCAAAAGAATTTATGTGAACATGAAATGTTTTCTAGAAAAGTTGGTTTGTGATTTGATATCAATTTTTTTCTTTGGTATAATTTCATCACAAGGAATTTTGAAATCTCACCTTACAAATTGAAAGATAATAAAACTATTTCCTATATTTGGAGTAGACTTTCGCGTAAAACACATGTTGTTCTTAAGAAATAGTTGATTATTTTTAAAGGATAAATAACCTTTCGGATGGACATATGGGATCAAAGTAGTCTCTATTATCCATTTTTTCTTGTCCCCAATATTAAAATTTAACATTAAGGTACCTGTCTATATTTTATTAATTTAATTATCAATGAAGATCAAAAGGTTTTATTTCACATAATTCACTTGATTTATTTTCTCCATAGTGGTGTCATCACTATAATACCCTCAATTTTTTTCAACTGCATAAAGTATCGTAAATTTCATCATCTATATCATATGTCTAATTTTCTAGGAAACATTCTATATTTGAAAATTATTCCTCCAAAAAATATTCTCTTATTAATACAACCCATAATTAGGAAATTTCAACATTTTTTTCACCCAATACAATGTTTTATAACCATCCTCCATGTAAAAGTGCTGTGAGAAATCAAATATTTAATTACTGGATCATATTTTCAACAAAAGGGACTATTAATGGATCATATAGATATCACTTGTGGTTTCCTCAGAAAATGAATATCATTATGGTTTTGTGGTTGAATTTAATTAAATATATTTTGATATTCATGCTAGAATGACTTCAATATCACAGGGTTGAGTCATCAAATTGTTTCTTTGCTGTTGGGTGATTAAGAATGCCCACAATGCAGTGTGTTAGGAAGGGATGCAACTTATCACTACATATATTAATATTATATTTCTTAATCTAAAGTCCTATTTTGGTTTTCCATGTAAATAATAAACCCTTATCTTCTGATTACTAGAACTAGATTCAAGAAATCTATCTTTTATGACTTGTGTTTTGAAGTGTAGGTTGAGTGTATTGGTAACAATGAAGGTGCTGATGTTATTTCTCAAACTTAATAAGAATGGCTCATATATCCATGGGATTATGAATTATGGTGGTATATTTTTTCACGTTTATGGTTTAGTCATTTCCCCCTTATCAACATTGATCTTGGTGGGAAATACTATTCAATTTTATGAATAGACACATCTCCCAAGTATCACCCCCTATAAGATGAAAAGTATCAGTATCTCATTTAATAATTCTAACTCTAGCGTGGAGGTTAATGAACTGATGAGGTGATCCTCTAGTCCATTGACCATAGCCTATCCCATTAATGAAACTAAATTATGTCTTCATTTAGATGTAGTGATTCTGCAAACATATTTAAAGGAAAATACCAAGGAAATTTTGTTTGGATTTACAAGGGAGATTACGAAGTGGGGATGGTAGTTTATTCTTTTTGTGATCATATTAATTTGTATTATTTTAGTATTATTCTAGTGGATCCCCATAGATTTAATTATTTTATTCCCCCTTGAATTTCCTACTCTATTATCATTTAACTCTTCTTGAATAAAGCATTATAATTTTCAGTCTAGATCATGTGACTAAAACAAAAGAGTTAAACATAAATTCTGATATCATTTATCCAAAATATTACAATCTTCTCTCTATCCATAATCCCAAGACTATCGCTAAATCAAAATCCAACTGCATGTGCACTCCCCCATTAATTTTTATTCTAAAATAAAATGTGTATACCCACACTCTGACCAACCTAGATCCAACTATTTATGTTCATGATAAAGTACATCACTGGGAACCACACTCAATATCATTCGTTCCATTTATCCAACTGATCCAATACTTTAAAATATTCTATATAACAAAAATCACTCATAATTATTTTCATCATAAAGGAATAAAGAATTTATATTTCCATCTTACCGAATCTCACATGGGTATTAATCTATTCATGTAAAATGAGCCCCATACCAAAAAAATCACTCATGTATACCTATTTTGTTCAAAACCCATTGGGGCACAACACCAAGGACTCCAACACTTCCATCGACCAATCAAGGGTCACTATACATCTGGTTCATAGAGTGAATACATAGTCCTTTTAAGAAAAGAACCCACCGTAGGATCCAATATTCTTATCATTATAAAAAATATATCAATTTAGATATGAAAAAGAATTATTACATGTTTTATAGTAAAATACTATAATTTTTTATTGACACTTTAAATAAAAAAACATGCATAGTTAGTTAAACGGATCACACACAAGCATAAATATGTCATGGAAATGATACATTCCAATTATAGTTCATATATGTGAAATTATTTTCATTATAGGACATCAAACAAAACCTTAAATATAATTATCAAATAAATACTTAAAAGTGTAATTTATAGGTCAATAGTATTAAAAATATCAAATACAACAATCCCATAACCCTAGAAAGATTGTCTTCCCACCATAAAATTATACATAAATCAGAAGTTTGAGGCATATCACAAGCTCTATAATATTCATAATCGCCATATTTCGTATTCCAAGAAATAATATGTATAAAAGGAACTCTGATACTAATTTTTGATTCCCCAGTTGAAACCAATCATCAATATTCCAAACCGAGTTCCACATTACCTCTGGTTCACATCCTCTTACATTAGAGGCTACCATGTAATGACGAGGGCATAAATCATGCCTTAGGTAGAATATTCCATTGATAAAAAATATTAAATATATATACAAATATCATCCGTAAAAAATATAATTATTTAAATAAATTAAACACATCTATGATTTAAGAAATGAAATGCAGTCATACAAGTATACATCCCACTTATCACCATTTGAGACAATAAAAAATAAAAATATTAAAAATTAAAAATGGAGGCTCTAATATCATTCATAAATCATACCTTAATCATATCTATAATCCTATCAGAAAACATCACCTCGATCCACTAAAAAACATATGATTTGTCCCCCATAATTGATATAATGTCTTCAAATTCCCCATTGTTCTTATATAGTGTGTGAAAAATACATATCAATAGGGTATCCAATAGTTAAATGAATTAAAGTCATCATATAAATAGGTATTCATTATGTAAATAATATATAAAAAATTAAATAGAAGAATTCATGTTGGGTCATCATGTGCTAACCAGGACACCAAAACATCAAACCATACATAGCCCACCCTATACAAGAAAATAGGAAACTAATTCCACAATATCATCCAATACCATGAAAAACATGTTATGGTTCCATACTGAGTATTGAACTCTACCATCATCATTATGTTATGGTCGATACAATGTAACGAAAATTTTATATATCAGTAGAGGTCAAACTTTATGTACCCAAGATAACATTTATCAAGGGAGACTTCAAATACAATACCAAAAAAACCCCTATTATTGGAAGTGGTACATCATATAATCAAACTGACCCCTCTCTAGGAATGTTTCAAAAAAGGTACCTAGAAAAAATCCTCTCTATAAATGTGGAACATTCAATACCCACACTAACCCCTCTCTTGGAAGGTGGAATATTATGTACCCACAACAATTCCAATATGAGAATTTGAAACATAATGAAGCCACAATAACCCTCTATAGGAAAGTGTTTCATCAATTAACCACCCCAAAACCTCTTTGAAAATGATTCACATAATGTAATAGTTCGTCCCCTCATCCAAAGGGTAAACCATCATTCAACATCAGACCAAATTTCCAAGCATGGAATGAAAAAAAAATTCTCACAAAATGTAGAGTCCATACATAATGTTTTATCAGATACATCTACACAATCTAGTAAAAACATTCAAAAACAAATAGGGAATAAAATATATACCACAAGTTTATATACTCCATAGAAGATTTCAAGTCATATGAAACATAGTTCCACATATCAATGAACAACACATCATCTATCTATCCTTACAAGATAACAACCTAAAGACTATTATTTCACACATAAATATCATGATAATATTATCAAAATATTCATCACACCCATTAGTAAATCCAATTGGTCCTTAGACACCTCTATATCTCCCATCATTGGAACCAATATTCACTCATCACCTCATGGTGAAATTCCACCCCAAATAAACTTCTTAATTGTAACCTTAAGAGGCCTATCTCAATCCTCATATAATTACACAGCATAATTTGGTTCAATTAATGAAGGGCCATATTGATATTACTAAAAAATTTCCCATGTAAGGCCTATTCAAAATTTTAAGATATTTCACAGGAACCTCCTTTGGGTCCCATTCCACATCTGCCTTATGAGATCTTGTAAGCCTATCAACTAGGGGAAAACCTCTTAGCATATTTTATCTAGTAATAATGGACTTATACCCATAATATCAAAAACCGAGACTTCCAATAACATCATTATGGTTCTCACAACCACATGTGAGATGTACGACTTCCCTATCATCCCAAGTACTAAACCCCTCATTCTAGTAAAACATCCTATATGATACAATATAATTCTATTCACATCTAATATCAAGTGAATGGACCCATTTAAATCATCTAATAACATTAACTAGTACCTCCCACCTTAGTGACATAATCACTAAGATATTATAATTGAATCATATTGATAAGGAGCACATATTCAATATTTAAGAGGCATGGTGAAATATAAAATATTTTTTGAGGGAACATTAATTCCCTACAACATTTACCATAAAACATTATATAAAAATATTCATAAGGTTTTATATTAAGTGGACCACCAATATCAATATTGGAGTTACCATTCCTTTTATTTTCTACATAACCATGCCCAAGCCCTCTATGCCTCATTAAAAAACATATTAAGCTAATAATATATAGGTTCCCTTTCTCTAAATAATAAAATCTAACTGATTAAATAAAAAATTTATAATTTTCTTAATAAATAATAATATTATAGTCACCTAAAACTCACCTAACATTTTTACATCATAAAAACCACAAAATACCTCATGGGTTAATCATCTCATAATATCATTTTCCCATGTTGAGAAGAATCCCCATCATTTAGGATGATTTATAATTATATTTTCTAAAAATCATCTTAAAAAACTGAATAAATTATCATTACATAGAAAATAATGAATGGTATCACAAAAAAAAATATGATTGGAGGAATTACCTACAATCAGCACTGAACACCTAAAAAAACTCATCATGTGGGATCAAAATGGGGAAGAATTCTGAAGAGATCCAGCTGAATGGACCTCCAATGAATCCCATATATCCCTTAAATATTGAATGGTTTAAACCAAAATTTTATGTTCCACCCCTATTTAAAAAATCAGGAAGAAGGCGAGTCAAAATGTGACCACATGGGTAATGTAGTGAAATATTGATTCCTTTGATGGTTATGGAATGTGCGTTGTAGATATAGTGTGACCACCCCTAGTAAGAGGTTTTAACATCCATATATATCTTCATCATGAAACTACCCCTCTCGGATATGAGACAACTAACCTACATTGGCCACCTTCATAGAATGACCCATCTGGTTTATAGTGCAATTAAACTTTCCCATATATGGATTAATACCCCATGGAAGGATGTCTCATATCAATGCTCAGCCATTATGCTACATGAAAATAATGCTCCTTGTAAAGGGTGTTCATTGCATGATATAACGGTCACAATGTGACTAGTTTTATTTAGGATGAATATTAAAGGAAATACATAAGGATACCCATACCATAAAAAAAGTTTAGCATCAAGGCTTGACTTCCCTTTCAAAAACATGATACAATACATAATGTAATCTCCCATACTAGAAAATTCAAAAAAAAAATCTATCACCCCATGACACAAACTAGTAATTTCATGACCTAATACTATAATGTCTCCACCATTATGAAAAAACCATTAGTCAAAATGTTGAATCCAGACTCTATGACATGGTGCCTTCTGAGCTATGGGGTGAAGCCTCAAACATCCTTTATAATAGTTTGACCTTCCCCTATCACATTAGGATGATACTCCAATTTATAAATTCAACAATTATGTCACCTTGACCCCACACTAACATTTACCCAAGCACTTGAAACATCTCCCAGGCCTCAAAAACATCTAAATACAAATCCATGAGAAGTTATAACCATTAAAATCCTTATATATATTGAAATTATTAAAATTTTACCCACTCTCAGACATAAAATTTAAATTTTATCAGAAAAAAATATACCCTGTATTTATTATTCATTTCATAATGCACACATATAATGGAATGACATGATATATGTATTGAGGTTAAATCCTCTATAAAATACTAAGTGTCTTATTTATTGTAAAGAATAAATTTACATGAACAGGATCATCCACCCAGGTAGATTAGGGTTCCCATAAATTATTTTATATACAATAAACAATTAATGGGTGACACAAAAAGGATTAATTATCTATTATTCAATTAAACTGTGTTACTTATAGATATGATTACCTAATATGATAAGGATATAAGATAATAGGGATGATTATATGAATAAAATAGATTTGTTAGAGTTACCCTTTCAATAATTTATGAGACAGATATAAAATTATTTGGATTATTCCATACATAATCACTAAATAATGAGATAAATTATAAAGAAACCCACTGATTAGTGGAATTTAGAAATCTGACCACTAATGTAAATGATGTTATTCTGAAGGGGTTATTATTTTAGTTGGAGAACAGTTGATAAAATTAAATATAAAATTTTTATAAAAGAGGATAATCATATAATAAGATCTTATATTGTAGATTAATATCATAATCCTCAAAAAAATATGGTTTTAGATCTATCTTTCTAAAAATATAATATTAACGTAATATACTCTTTGGACTAGTGTATTAATAAAATCTTCCAATTATATAAACTTTATGTTTAAAAACAAACCCATTTATGTGTAAATTTATGATGATGTAGTATAATAAGAGATTCATGTGGATTATTATTGAAAAATAAAATTATTTACTTGTGGTTTTAGAGGAATTAGATAAAGTATTAAAAATGAAACTATAGTATTTAGTCATATGATCAATATGATCTCATATGTCAATGATTATGTGAGAATACAGGTTTCCTTAATGATTTTTATGGATGAAGAAATCATTTTTTGTCATTAATAGAAGTTTTCTGGTATATAGAATTAGTAAATAAAATTACTGAATATTATCTTAGTGTTAATAATTAATTAACTATGAATTTTTTGGTCTATATTCCTGTGATATGTTGACTATATAAGTGAGTTAAATTTCAAATCTGTAGATGAAAAGATAGGTAGAGAGTGATTTTTTTCAGGTATTTATCCATGGTTATTGAATTCCTGAGTAGTCATAAAGGTTGGATAAATATTCCATATAATGTTATTTTTTTAGAAACCTGAATGGGTTTGTGAAAATGCATTGAATTTCCATTTGATGTGTCATATTTAAATATGTCAATTCATTAGTTTTTTTTTCAAACCTATGTGAATAAACATAAAGGAAAAGTGAGAAATAAAATAAAAAATGGCACTACTAATGTCAGAAATATTAAACATTATTTTAGGGGAATGACTTATTATAACACCATTGTTAATCATCCCTAATATGGTGTAGTTTTATGATGGATGACCTCCAGGGTTGTTTCTTAGGGTGTGAATGAGTGAGGTAAAATCACAATAAAACAACATGTGTTTTCTTATGCGTACCATCATTAGTATGATAAGGAACCATGATGGTAAATAACATATGGTGTGCTGGTAAGAAAACTGAGGATTTATAAGAGAAACATATGGACATATTCCTAGGTTCATGGACCAAGGATGAAAGTTTGTTTAAAAATGATATTAGACAATGCATTTCATGGTTTTTTGGTTTAGGGTCCATAGTAAAGGGGTTGTGCTTTTGGGGGGGAGGTGTAAGATCCTGCGAATACTAAGACATGGAAGAACAAATGGAACTACCCCTGTGAAAATCTGCATCATTATTTTAGGGATCCTATGTAATATAAAACTATATAGTTAATAATTCTTAGATTAGTGTAGCATAATGATGGGTGAACTCTATGAATGTTTTCCAGGGAATGAGTGATTCAAGGGAAAAAACACTCAAAGAATATGTGTTGTATTGTGAGGAAACTAATTAACATCAAAAGTGACCCAAATAGTCAATAACACGTGGTTCTTATAACAACCTTTCACATTATTTCACACATAACCATATATTATTAAATAAAATATTCAGTTGTTGCAACATAGAATATTGAGAGGTAAAGTTTATTTGGGAATTTGGAATATTACATAATAACATAAAACATTAAATAATCATCTTTAGTGGAATCTTGTTTCACATGACCACACACAATTTTTCATACATAGAATATCATGGTATAACCTGAGGACATGCATAAAAAGGGTGAGCTATAAAGCCCAGTACGGGAGTAAACAATGCATAAAATGATTAATACAGTACACGTTAGTCAATAGATATATCTGTGGGTCATAAGATAAAGATGAACATAAAGTCATGAAATAACATGATTATTATAACATAGAAATGTGGTTTCAAAATTTTACATGATATTACCATGATCCAAGGATCATTTCACATATAGAATGAGTAAACCCTCATTTCAATTGGATTAGCATGATTAAACCCTCATTGCACTTGACATACCATGATACTAGTCGTTACCCAAAGCATTGGAGCGCTATCAGGGCACACCCTTCTTAATCATTTCATTTAATGTATAAGTGAGCCACACAGATCATATAACATGGAATAATTAAAAATCATTATTTATTCCATGATAATGAAATATGGAATTAATACATGAAACTCTATAATAAATAAGTAAATGTGAATAATGGTGAATACCCATGGTAGAGAAATGGTCATGGTATTCACTACACAATGAATTTGGCTTGGAAAATCATGATACAATTACAAGAGCATAACGACATGACAAAAGATTTCATAAGAATGGTTTATGAGAGGGAAATTGGTCTCTCATCATATTTTAATTTAATGTAAATTAAAGGGGTAATATATATACATGTATGAACATTTGTAATAAAATTTAGATTCATAATACAAGAGAATATCTTGAATGTAAATGAGGAAAGATAAATCCCATATGGAATTTTTGGATTGTAACAGGTGAACATGAAATCCATTAATGAGTGAGGAATGGGTATCGTATCATTAAAACATAAGGAGGGCAGTATAGGTGAAGTGAAAAATCATACCCCAACATTTGTAATTAAAAAGACAGAGGCATAAAAACAAAAAGTAACATAGGTAAAAATGAGATAGTAAGAAATTCCTTACAAGAAAGTGTGATCTAATGGCTTGGGAGATGCTTGAGAGAAGATTTTTGGGATATTGGGGTGTCTTGGGAGGATACTAGAGAGAGTAGGGAAGAGTAGGGATGTTCTTCAAGGGGTTTGAGTGAAGAGAAGTGGGATTTTGGGGTTTTTCTTAGTGGTAAGCAGCTCGTAATCCTATATGAAAATGGGGGTTCATAACCCATTGGGCGCAGATACTGTAGCAGTGCTGTAGTGGTACTATAGTAGTAGAGATACTATTGAAATGACGGTAATGTAGTGGTTGTAGGGCACTCAAGCAGTGGCGGGTACTGTGTGATACTATAGCAGGCGACTACTGTAGCATTACAATTCATAAAATGGGCCTCGGGCCAAAAATTTGGGCTTATGGGCTATGTAATAGGATACATTACCACTGGACCTTCAAGCTATGTAATGTGTCTCCCTCTACCCAGTTAAAAGTGGTCTTTGCATTGCTTTAATAATAAAATAAGTCTTATGCCCCAACCGTTAAAAAAACCCATGGGGTTTTCCCATGGTTTTTTCTATAGGGGAGTGGAAAACATTATTTAATAAAGAAAATGGATGAAATTATTAAAATATTAGGCTTGATTATGTGGAGGTGAGTCACACTCTTAAGAAATCATTTTATAAGTTAAATTTTTTTATAGGTCATGGATGATCCACTAAGGCACCATAAAATTACTCAAACAAATATAAAATCACATTATTTAAAAGGTAAAACATATATTAGCCTAATATACATTTTATAGTATTTTATTACATCACTATTTGGTCATTATGATGTCATAAATCACATTACATAATTAAATGGTATTTAATTTTTACCTGAAAATTCAACTATCTTAGAAAATTATGAAAAAACCACCTTTCAAAAATTTTGAAATATTGATTCCAAAAATAATATTCATTTTATCAAAATAATTTTTTAAATATGCGAATTTTTACTTTTAAAATAAGAAAATGACATTTATTGAAAATACTTGGCTTTTGAAAAAAGTAGTTTTTGAACCTTAATAAAAATTACAATTGTATTCATAAAAATTATACGATCATTTATATTTAATAAAAATTAATTTATTAATTGTATTTTATTAAAATATTTTTTAATTTAAAAATCCATTAATTCATCAAAATAGATTTCTTAATTGAATATTAACTAAAATTATTATTTGTTTTTAAAAAAACATTTACAATGTAACAATAACAAAATAGATTTGTATTGTTTATTCTATAAAATAATTCACATAATCATATTGCTAATGACTTGTTACAAAACCCCTTATAAAAACCTTATAAGACCTAAGGGTATGGTGTTAAAGGGTGATAGATTCTTGGGGTGGCTCAAATAATATTTCTCAGGTGGTAATATCTATCACCTTTTATTTCTCTTGTAGGTGGTTCTGTTTAATATTTGTGTGTTAATTCTTAGCATTGTCTTGGTTAAGAGAGAAAACTAGTTACTCTACCTCTTTTAAAATCTACAACAAATGGGCTTTGTATAGAGAAATTATACTGGGTAAGGTCATCGATTCCTTTGTCTGATAAAATTGGATTTGTTAAAACCCTATATTTCCACTAATCAATTGATCACTGCACAATGGATATATTATAAACGGTAACAATTATTAATGGTATTTTAAAACCCTAAAAACATAAAACCAATGAAGTGAATATGTTTTACATAACCATTTTACATAATAATACATTTAATTAGATCAATGGGAATTTCATTAATAAAAGTTTGGGTCATTAAAATCTCCCCCCTTAGAAAATTTGGCCCTCGATGTTTCCTTTTCTGAAATTAAAACATATGAGGGTACTCTGCTACATCACATACTTGGATTCCCTTGTTGCATCTTCAAACTTGTGGTTTCTCTAGATCACCATGAAAAGAGGCATTGTCTTATTTTATAGAACATTTTACATCTGATCTAAGATCTTCACCTGCTTATATTTATAGGAGAGGTCATTATCCAATGGTACCACCTCTGGATAAAATACATTTGATGGGTCCGGAATATACTTCCTCAAGAGTGATACATGAAATACATCTTGTGTCTCATATAGGTATGGTGGGACTGCTACTCGATAAGACACTCCTCCAAAGAAATCAGGGATCTCAAAAGGATGATGTACCTTGGACTAAGCATTCCTTTCTTCCTAAATCTCAAAACTCTCTTCTGCGGTGATATGCGGAGAATACCATGTCATTGAAATAAAAATCTAGGTCTCATCAATGATTATTGGGATAGATCTTTTATCGACTCAGAGCAGCTTCGATGTGAGGCCACATGGTCTTAATAATATCCATCATTTCTTTGACCATTTCTGGACCTAGGAGTTTTCCCTCCCCAACTTCATCCCCACATGACGGTGTTCTATAGCACTTCTCATACAGGGCTTCATAAGGAACCATTTGGATGATATTGTAGAAATTTTAATTATAAGAGAACTCAAACAGAGGAAATTTGTTGATCCCATCCTCCTTTTATGTCAATTGAGCATGATCTCAACATTTCCTAATGTTTTTGGATATTTTGATAAGATTGGCCATCATCTTGAGGATGATAAGTCATACTGAAACTCAACATAGTATTTAGAGCATGTTGAATACTCTTACAAAACATAGAGGTGAATATTTGATCTTGATCATATACAATAGATAGTGGTACTCCATGCAGTCTTACTACTATTATGATATGTATCCATACTAGATAATGCAATGAGAAATTATCTCAAATTACAATGAAGTGTATAGTCTTTGTAAGACGATCCACTGTAACCCAAATTTCATTGTTTCCTTTGGATGTCTTCAGATTCATAGTGGCAAATTTCATGGTGATGTCCTACCATTTTTATGCTTCTATGGGTAATGGTTGCATCATCCCCTTAGAATTTTTCCTCTCAACCTTCACTTGCTGAAATACCATGCAATTTTATGATTACTCAATGATCGCTTTTGTCATGTTATCCCACAACTAATGCTCTCAGATATCTCGATATATCTTTGTGTTTCCAAGGTGAATGGAGAAATTTGACCTGTATAAATCATCCAAAAGTTCTTTCTTTGTCATCAAAATTTATGGAACACATAGTCTTGACCACAATCTCAAAATTACTTCTTCAATACCATTGAACACTGCATATTTACATTTTTTTTTGAAAATTTACACATTCTTCTTAATTCCTACATCATCCTTTAAGCCTTCCAAAAGAAACAATTGAGAAATAATTTGAGAATGGATTGATGATGTCCCTTATTTATGATTCCCATGTCCATCTTCATTAAATCCATGACTATTGGATCCTTTTCAATTCTCATCAATGATAGAGTTGTTCGGTCCTTTTTTCATAGAACATCATCCACCTTGTTTGCATTACCATTATGTTAATGGATTGAGCAGTCATATTCTTTGATCATATCTAACCATATTCATTGGTTAATGTTCATCTTTTTTCAATGTGAATATATACTTGAGGATTTTGTGATCAGTATATATTTCAAATTTCTCCCCAATTATGTAATGTCACCATAATTTTAAAGTGAATATGATTGTAGCCAACTCTAGATCATGCGGTGGATAGTTTATATCATGAAATTCAAATTACCTTGAATCATAGGAAATGACTTTGTCATTTTCCATCAACATAAAGCCCAATCCCTTCTTTGAAGCACCACTAAATACCACAAAATTTTATCCACTTGTGGGGAGTGTGAGCATCGGCGTAGTGATAATCATATTTTTAATCTCCTTGAAGTTATCTTCTAATTAATAACTACAAGAAAACATTACTCCCTTCTTAAGTTATCTTAGTACGAGTGTTGAAAAATCATGAGAAATTAATCACTTATCGACGATAATATCCTGCTAACCCAGAAAGCTACGAATATCTATTACTGATGTTTTCCCCAACCATCACTGAATTGTAGCTATCCTGGAGGGACCTACAGATATCCCATTGTATGTGATGACATGACCCAATAATGATACATCCTTTAACCATATCTCACACGAGATGTAATTTTCATAGAGCTTCCCCTTTCGCATGGTCTCTAGTACAGTGATTAGATGCTTTACATTCTCCTCTTAGGTTTTGGAGTAAATTAGAATATTGTTTATAAAGACTACCACTTTTTTTATCTAATCTATAAAGTCTCTATTCATGAAGTCCAAGAATATTTATGGAGCATTAGTGAGTCCGAAAGACATTACAATGAATTCATAGTGAATGTATCTTTTATGAAAGAAGTATTGGGGATATCCTCCTTCTTCACCCTTACTCAGTAATATCCTAATTATAAATCCATGTTGGAGGAGTATTATGCTCCATGTAGTTGTTTAAAGAATTCATCAATATATGGAAGAGGATACTTGTTCTTTATCGTGTTTTTTTGGACTCATGATAATTGATTCAAAAGAGCATTGACCCATCCCGCTACTTGACAATGAGGACTGGTGCACCTCATGGTGAAGCACATGGGTGTATAAACCCTTTACCTAGATTCTCCTGTTGCTGTTTATTCATCTTGTCATTCTCCACAATAGACATTCAATATGGAGTCTTGGATATTGGAAATACCTGAGTTATAAGATCAAATTATAATTCAACATCTCTTCTAGGAGGAAGACCCGAAAATTCCTAAGGAAACACTTTAGTGAATTCCCTCACAATAGTCATTTCTTCAAGGATGGTTTATTCCTTAGAATAAATCATCTAATAAATGTATGCATGCTCGCAGGGTAGTAATATCCAATTTGATATGATGGTGCTAAATAGTATTCATACTATCCCTTGCACTTTTACAGAATTGGGGGTCGATTCTCCATATAGAGAGTGATTTCCATCTCAGAGAAATTTATGTTTTCTCTGTATACGTAAGTCCAATCCAGGCTAATAATTGAATAAAATTCCACCATAGGGAGTGTGATGAGGTTCTCCAAGAATAAAAATCCAAAAATTATGATAGGTTATTAGTTTTATTCATTGGATACAATCATTTCTCAATTTTTCATTTTCACCAACATCTTTACTTCCACAATTTTGGGTTGTGTTGGGATTGTTCTACTACAAATTTTGCGTATATAAGAATTATTAGAACTAGAATAAAAAATTTCATTAATTTTTCTTGAATGAATAAATATCATACTTATCACCAATTTGTTTTCGGGGTTCACTTCAGCCATAGTGATTGAAAAAGGTCACCCTTGATTCCTTGGATATTGTTGTTTGCCTCAGAAAACCCTTGGATTAGGGCACTGGTCTGAAATGTTCTCTGGTTATTTTCCATTGATTCAATGAAAAAAACATTGAGGGTTGAATGGAGCATTCCTCTCCACTATTACAGCCACACGTTTTTCTTATTTCAAGTTAAGGGATAGGTGCCCTTCACTTCTGCACATAAATCATCTGCTCACCTTATTAAGAAATTTATGGGGTGATTCATTCCACACCTTTTTCTTATGGGGTGATTAATTTTCTTAGTACCATTGGATTTATCAATCAGACTGCCAAAATCAATGTCTGCCTTATGGTTCTTATCCCTATGATACCCCTAATATTCTCTAATCAACATCTCAAATTTTAGGACACATTAAAAAACTTCCTCCTAGATCTCGAAGTCATGGAATGCTAGTGTTTTTTGTAGGAATGGTTTTAGACCACCAAAGAAAGGGCCTAACATGCATTCAGGGGTAATGAAAAACATAGAGGCATATCATGAAACCCATCGGAAGTTTTCCTCATATGATCTGATGGATTCATCATCATAATTCTTGAGGTAAAGAAATTCCCTTTCCATTTAAGGAGGATGCTGTGGGGAAAATATTTATCAATTTTTTTTGGAAATCCTTCTATTATAACACCTCACTATCCTCCTCAGGATTCATATTTTTGATAAATATACACCATATATTAAATTCACCATCCATACGATAAGTATCCATAAGAACACTCTCTTGTTAGGACCATTTATGGATGGAGAAGATCCTTTGAAAGAAGTTGATCCATTGTTCAGGGATTGAGGAATCAGACTATATATTAAATATACGAGGCCTTTTCCTTATTAAGATCTCGATTTTGGATTGTTCTTTCTTGGGGGGTTTGTGGGGGGAGGGTTAACATACCTCTTGACCCATTTTTATATTCAATACATGAGTTAAATGAGAGAGTATTGGGAAAAAGGTCATAATTATCGCTCTCATCGGATTGGGCATCTCATTAGAATATTCATCACATTGATCTTTACATCAATTGTTAGCCCAAGAGCTCCTGTTACCAATCATTAGCTAGAATAAAAAGTAATGTTTAGGGTAAAATTTAAAAGGGGTATCCAGTGAGAAAAATGGATAACTTATAAATTACTTTTAGTTCCTTACCTTATGAATTTATAGAAATCAATCTATTTTATCCATGATCTACTTCCCAACATATATTCATTGGGGAATTTTTTTTATTCCTTTAATAATGGTTCATACTAAGCTTATGGATTTACCAAATCATATCCCCCGAGACTGTCTTAACCAAGAGTGCAGCTTGGCCCATTGTCATTCAACATTTTATGTTTGAGTCTAGCTCAAAGTAGTGTTTTTTGGAATTACACCTAGATACATTTGTTCCATATCCTCCACTACCTTATCATATCCATATAGGGATGTATTTTATTGATAAATCACTTACTCAATACTCCCAAAAATTTAGGTATGTTTTTATTATAATTAGTCTTACCCCTAAGTCATTCACTATATTTTTCTAATCCTAATCCCAAAAATAACTAAACCTATCTTTTGATACCAACTATAACAGCCATGATATTTATTTTACACTTAAACATATCTTATTAAATAAAATATTACCTTTTTAAAACATAGAATATCAAGATTACTAGTGTCTTTGGGGCTTAGGAACATTAAATTACAATTTAAAACATTAAATACACATCTTTATTGAATACATATTTTACATGACCACATACATTCCTTCGTACTTCTCATTTCCTGGGATAACCTGAGGACATGCCTAAAAAGGGTGATCTATAAAGAACAATAAGGGAGTAAAAAATGAATAACATGATGAATAAAAAACATGTTAGGAAATAGTAATATCAATGGATAAAATTAGAAACATGAACATAATGGCATGATATAGCATGATTATCATAATATTAAAATGTGGCATCGTCAATTAACAATATATTAGCATGATCCAAGGATCATTGAACATGGAGAATTAGAAAACCCTTATTTCACTTGAATTATCATGATTCATCACTCATATTATTTTAATTATCATGATATTAATCTTTATCCAATGCATTGGAGCGCTATTAGGGAACACCCTTTTAATCATTTTATTTCATGCATAAGTGTGCCACATGGATCATATAACATGGATTCATTAAAAATCATCATTTGTTTAAATATAATTAAATGTGGAATTAATACATGAGACTATATAATAAATAAGAAATTTTCCATAAATGTGAATACCCTTGATTGAGAAATGGGAATGGTATTGACTATACAATGACATTTTATTGGAAAATCATGGTGTAATTTCGACAGCATAATGACGTGATATAAGAATTCATAAAAATTGTTGATGAGAGAGAATTGGGTGACTCATAATATTTAAATTAAATGTAAATTATGGGGTTGATAGGGATACATGTTCCATAATATGTAATGATATTTATATTGATAATAAAAAATAATTTCTTGAATGAAAATTAGGAGATAGAAATCCCATATGGAATTTAAGAATGATAACAGGTGTACATGGGGGGGGGGAAATTATTGAATGATAATGGGGTATATAATTATTAAAAAATAAGTAGGTAAGTATAGGGGTGGTTGAAATTTAGGAACCAAAACATTTAATTTAATAGATAATGGTATAGCCTCATAAAGAAACATGAAAAAAATGAGAGATGATGAAATCCCTTACTGGGAAGTGTTATCCAAAGGATTGGGAGAGGCTTGAGAGATTCTTATTGAGATCTTGGGGCATCTTGGAAGGATTATAAAAAGAGAATGATATAGTTGAGACGTTATAATAGGGTTTTGAGTGAAGAAAAGGTGGTGCATGTGTGTGTTTATATAGGAAAACAGAGGGAATTCTTCATAATTTAGGTTCTGGACACTCCACATTATACTAATCAAATCCATAAATAAACCCATGGTTTTTCCTATGTTTTTACCAATGGGGAGTGGAATATATTAATTTTTAAGGTAAATTTCCTCAATTATTAAAATATTAGGCTTGCTTATGTGGAGGTTACTCACACTCTCAAGGAAATCATTTTAAAAGATAAAATGTTTTATATGTTTTGGAGGTTCCACTAAGGCACCATAAAACTAATCAAACAAATCTAAAATCAAATTATTTTAAATTTCAACATATTTTGGCCTAATATTTACTTTATAATATTTTATTACCTAAATATTGGGACATTATTATGTCATAGAACACATTATATGTTTAAATGGTATTTAATTTTTACCCAAAAATTTGACTGTTTCAGAAAAATATGAAAATTTTTCCATTGAAAAATTTTGAAAACCTAATTCCCAAAATAATATTAAATTTATCTAAATAATTTTCTAAAAATGTTCATTTTCAGTTTTAAAATAATACACGAAATTTATTGAAAATTCATGGGTATTGAAAAAAATAGTTTTCAAACAGTAATAAAAATTGCAATTGTATTCATAAAAATTATATGATCATTTGTATTTACTAAAAATTAAATTTGTAATAATATTTTACTAAAATGTTAATCTATTAATTCATAAAGATAGATTTATTAAATTAATATTAACTAAAAATACTATTTGGGTTTTAAAAACCATTTAAAAATTAACCACAATAAAATGAATTTATATTCTTTATTATATACAATAATTCACATAATCATAGTGATAGTGTCTTATTACATAACCCATTATAACACTCACATGAGAACTAAGGGTAAGGTGTGTGATGGTGATAAACTCTAGGGGTGGCTAATATAACATCGATTGGGTGTTAATCTCTACCAACTTACACTTCTTCTCTTGAGGGTTCTGTTCAAGTTTAACGTGTTAAAGATCAGCTTGGACTTGGTCAAGAGAGATGCCCAACGATGCCACCTTCTTTCCGAGCACTAAAAAAAGGGCTACTTATGGAGAAATTATACTGTATGACTCTATCACTTTCTTTTTATGAGAAAATTATATTTTTTATGCTATATATTTATACTAATCAATTGATCACTATACAACAACTATATTAGAAATAATAACAATTATTAATGCTATTTTAAAATACAAACACATAATACCAAGTATTTTTATTTTTTTTATATAACCATTTTACATAATAAGACATTGAATTATATCAAAAGTAATTTCTTTAATAAAAATATGGGTCATTACCATTCTCTTCGACTTAATACAATTTATTATAGTAGATCTATAGGGTTCGATGACTATAATAATTTCATGGGTAGGTTAGGTCATGAAAATGTGATTCCAAATGTTTAATTTGAAAATATTGTATAAAAATATGAGTTTGAAATCAAGGGAATAAATGATAAATATTTTAGTTTTCAATGAATAAAAAATGCATCGAGTTAGTATATCAATTATTTTAATGTAATGAATTGTATCAATCTTAGAAATATATATGTAAATGATGAGTATAGTCATCTAATTTATATTATAATATTAGATAAGTCTTTTGTTCAAAATGAGTTTTATTTTAATTTCGGTTGATGGACATAATACATATGTTTTGAAATTCAATGCATTGAGTAAACTTTTAAAAATTTTGTTAAGGAAAAATGTTTTTTTTCTAGGATAATAGAGTTTATCAAAATGATTATTAATAAATGAGGAAATTTTATTCCACTACCATATTCGTTTTATTTTAAATAATAAATTATTAATTAGATATAAGTATTCAAGACACATAGAATAATATTATAAAGAAGGATGCTATAGTTTATATAATAATGATACATGCTAAGGGGAAATAAAATATATATATATATATGGAGTTTTTGAATCACAAAATAAATTTTTAAGGGAATTTAGTGTTTAAAAGGATAGTGAGAGTAAACCAATAGAATTTATAATTTTAAAAACTTAAATATCATTCCATTTAGAACTCAATGTGAATAGCACGTTATTCTAAAATGGTTTTTTATGTTTATGTGAACACATATTGTTAATAGTTACGTTAAATTTCTAGAAATATATTTATTTAATTTACAATAAAAGGATGATAATGTTGATCGAAGAGTTCATATATTTTAGGGGATGAACAATAGGAACATGATTCATGATTCTCACTGTTATACAAAAAAACTTTATTTATAGATTTTACTCTTTATAGAGTTTATAGGGTGGTTTTTATTCTGAAATCACATAATGATGGGGTAAAAATTATATAGAGATGTAGTTAGTGTCAAAAACCCTAAAATTAATGGATGTATGAATAACTTTTTGGTGTTATAACTTATTTGATCTATCAAATATGTGATTATATATAGTTTTTTATATATTCTCAAAGGTGTTTAAGGGAATAATTTTTTTGATTTAATATAATATGAAATCTAAAATTTATTATTATATTTAATTAAATATATAAATATATATATGGATATATTAATTAATATTTTAGGATGTATAATAATAATTGACATCTCAGTGTATGAATTTGAGTAAGCCCCAAATAATGTTCATCATTACGTTGTACAAGTTGTAGGAAAATGATAATGTTAGTGTGATTATGAATCTTGTATTGGGATATTAAATATTATAATATGTCAAAAACTTGTTTTTTTCACGAAATAACCCACTATATATATGACAAGAGGTTTAATACACTATGTCATTGTAATACATAGAGTGAATGGTTTCTATTTAGAGTGTAGAATACCTGAGGTTTTTTCCATACCTAGTATGATAACATTAATACTTTGATTCGTTTTTTATAAATTCCATGAGGAATATCTAATAAAGGGTGGTTTGGTATTTTTATACTCATTTTATTGACAAGAGATTATCTAAGTTGATATTTTTTCTCTCATATGATGTGTATAAAATAAAGGCCCTCGATTGAGGTACACTAAGAATGTGTAATACCATACCTATAAAGTATAGATGATTTTATTATCTATTAGAGTGAGAGAAATGTGAAATATTCATTTAAAAAGTGAATAAAATGTGATGTATTCATTGAATTTATCGAACTATACATGCAGAATTTAAAATTTTTGAGATGGTTATATGGGATTGGGATACTCTATGCCATGTGGTCACTCAATGTCTTGGGAAAAGGGGTCCTATGAAAATGAATTCTTGTATCTATGAATGTTGGTGAATGTAAGTTTATAGAGAAATTGTTTTTATGGTGATAATTATTGATACCTTTATATATGGATTAAATTTATGCATTTCTAAATTCCACTAATCAGTAACATTTACTGTGTTAGAGATTTCTATTTTTTGTCAATGTTGCACAAGCTAGTGGGTTCAATATTTTTGGTTGACTATATAATTATTACAATTAACTCGTTGATCACATATGAAAGTGTTTAAGTGTATATTTAGAAGGTTTTGGGATTGGTATTCACTAGGTGTAACATATAATGTGATTCTAGGTGATGTTTATGATGGATTTGAAATAATTTTAGAAGATATTGATAAACTGTTTTGGATATGGTCTCACATGTTATTTTATATGATAAAATAAAAGGATAAATAAAATATATTCAATGAGGAATTTGTGTAATTAGGATATTAAATAAGACTTTACCTAGATCCTTAATCACATATGGTATTATTAGGCTATATTGTACTATTTTATTTGGGTATATCATATGACATGAAATATATATTTCCTATCACTAACATAACAATAATAATATAAAATGAGTTTGAATTGTGTGGAAAAATTTAATCTAGTATCTTATGATGTATTGGTATGCCAAATTATTAGTGTTATCATTCATGAATCTCATATATGGTATATCATCAGCTGTACCATTTAATAAGATGAAACAAAATGGAATTCATATCACTAACGGTTACATGTAGTATAGTTGAATACAGTAACTAATAGCATATTAAGTATCACATTCTCACTAGAGAATTTTCCATGAAGAACATATATGAAGAGTAAATAAAATTTTATTGATGTAACAATATTTTATGAAATAAGATAAATTTCTCCACATTCTAAACCTCTCCACATCTTACTTCATTTCAATGATATCCAATAACATGTTGTGATAGGAAAGAGAGTCATGCCTATATGATAAGAGATTATTATTATCCCATATATAACATAGAGGATGGATTTTATTTTCCTACCTCTCTGGATATTCATCAAACCAAAACTATGAATATGGTCTAATTAGAACTTATTTTAATGGTACATGCATTATCTTTTCATATTATATTTTAAGCATGGTTTCAATTTTCTCACTTACTATTCCATGATTTAGGTTTCATATTAGTTTTTAATACATTTTATTAGTATAATATGATCCCATAAACCCCATAAAAATTTCTGAATAGTCGGTTAGTATTATGGAACCTTGGGAATGGTTTGTAGATGATATGATTATGTGGAATCCATGTATTTTTTCAAGTTATTGATTTAGTCTTGGGGAAATAAATGATACCATGACAATGGAATGTGAG
Source organism: Viscum album (assembly GCA_963277665.1). Lineage (NCBI taxonomy): Eukaryota > Viridiplantae > Streptophyta > Magnoliopsida > Santalales > Viscaceae > Viscum > Viscum album. The sequence goes on from OY728165.1 coordinate 1,934,198,879, forward strand.
ATATTACAATTCCATGTGAGATGATACATGGACATGTGTTTTTCATATGATATGATGAATACCCAAGAGTTTGGAGACCATGTTCTACAGTTACTAGTAATAGAAAAATCAGATATATGTTGTTATTTTTTCTTAGAGAAAGTACTTTATTAGAAACTAAATTTTTTGGTAATAAATCATATAAATTTTTAAACTATTTTAATTTGATCATATTTTAACTCAATGGGTTTCTTGGTGTAGTGGTAGTTTATATAATAATTTTTTTCTCTCTCTTTTCACATACATTCCATTTGTGCTTACAGATTATATACTTGATATTGTAGGTAATGGAAAGAGGCCTTAGTACCATGTGGTACAATGTTATGAGATATTCTAATGTATTTTATTGTCCCATATGGAGTCATATAGTTTTTTATTCAAACATTATTATATTTTTCATCTTATTTTTAGTGTTATAATTTAGCATTGGAGTTTGAATTTTGTTTATGGTTTGGATATACGAGGCATGTTGAAATTTTTTTGATGTTCTTATAAGAATAAATCTTTATTATATTTTTTGTCACTTCAAATTCATGTTTTATCAATTATCATCAAATTTTAATGTTATAAATCAATAGACTGAAAATTACACCCAATGTGATATGCATAGGACATCTACACTAGTTGAAAAAATCAAGTTTTTGGGTAGTGAATAAGTTTCAACGTGGTGGTTCACCTTGATGACATGGTAATTCTGGGGAAGAAAATTGTATGATAGTGGTTTCTAATCTTGGATAATAATATTATTGATACTGTTGGAATGGGATTAGGAGTATAAGATTTTTATGGAAGATCTATTATGTGTTTTCCTGAAACTAACATAGTATAAGTCCATGTTTCCTTGGATTATGGGATTTTATATATGTTGTTTAAAAATGGGATTTTGGGTTATGGGGTTTTCCTCATTAAGGATTAATAGTATGGTGTTTATACATTATTTTAATATTTAGTGGCATGTAATATATGGTAATTGAAATTTTATTGTGATTAGTTTTTCAAAATACCATATAAAATTATTACAATTAGATGATTAAATTAGTAAGAAATTAATTTTTTTGGAATATATTATTAATAATAAATTTCAAAAAAAATATCAACTCGTTGTGATTAAATATGTAACATGGCATTTTCAATTTAATTTTATATGGTAGTTAAATATGAGATGATTATTAACAAGGAACAAAATGTGTTGAATTTAATAAATAATAAAAATAATTGTATTAAATAATGATTTGATGATTCTATTTGATGTGATTTTTTTTATTATGTCCTTATTTTCCATGAATATTAGGGAAACAATATTATGAAATTATTGAAATGGAATTTCATGGTAGGGAAATAGTGGAATATTTTTTTCATCTAAACTATTTAAAATGGAATGGGGTAATATCAGAAATATGTGATTTATTTAATTATTTTTATATTTATGAGATTTTTTTACATTTTTAAAATGATAAAAGGTGTGATACATTTTACCTTTATACGTAATTATGAATGAGTAAAATATATAGGAATATAATGTGTGTATTTTAATCTAGATGAAAATTATATATATTTATTTAATATTATGTGTTAATTAGAATTAAATTGATAAGTTTCGGTGATGATGTCATTAATTAATGTTTAAGCATGTTTGAATGGGATCTAATGAAAATAAAATAATTTTTTGATTGATTATATTATTATATTTTATATGTTTATGATTTTATTTAAAATTTTAAGGGCAAAGATAGAAATTATGTTCGAATAATGATATTTAGTATTACCATAATTGGGTAAATGAGTTGAACATGTGAATGTTTCAATTAGTGAAAAATATATATTTTCAGCTTAAATATTTCTAAAAAAATATGGAATAAGGTGGGTATAATCAATAAAAATTTATTTAGTATAGATAAGTGAGAATATGGTTTAATGTAAAAATAAATGGGTTGTTTTTCTTGTGTTAGTGCTGAAAACATATTTGGTTTTCAACAATATGATTGGGGTTAATATATCATGTTTTTGAAATAAGAAGTAACAAAGGAGTTGTGATAAGTGATATTTTTGGACGATTTAATTATGATGATAACTCTATAAATCAATGGGATTTAGGGGAAAATGGGATTTTATGTTCTAATTGAATTTTTTGATTTAATATGGGGTTAAATGATAATATTCTGATAATGGAAAAAATAGTTTGACATATTGTGAAGAATAAATGTTTGATGATGTAATTGGGATTCTATTACTGAATTTAATATGAGTTATGAAAAAGTATAGATAAAAGGATTAAAAAATAAATGAGGGTTAATAAGGGTAGATAAAGTATTAAAATATCATAACACGAGAAATTATAAGGGGAATAACTTGGACAGAAGTTCTCCCTTTAGTGATAGAAATTTCTTACTGGCATCCTCATGATTCCTCAACCTGTCCTTTTAAAAAATGAAGCATTTTATAAATTTTAGCATGGTTTTTTGTGTATGTTTTAGAAAAATGGGAAGGTAATTTTTTTTGAATTCATGGTGGTTAAAGGTTTGTGATGTGTTTTAAAATTTATGAGTGAATAAAAGTGACGTACTAATGAGGAATTTTCCAAATGTGGACTTTTTTGTGTGTTAGGGTGTATGATAAGATAAATTGGTTGAATTTATTTATATGATTGGATTTGGGTTGACTAAAAATATAAGATAGTGCTAGGAAGTGAAATATTTTAAGGGGATTATGTGAATTCGTTTCTTTCATGGAAGGTAAATTTGTTCTTATTCATTATTTTATAGTATGAAGATTGTAACATTATAAATTTTTTAAATAATAACTATTTCTAGAGAAAACGTGTGTTATATTGTATCATAGTCCACAAAACCATATCTTATTAATATTAATGTGATTATAAATCAAAATGTGACTATGTTGATTTGATTGTTTTTTGACCATATGTCAAATATGACTATTGGTCACTATGAATGCGGGAAGCTATAACCTTGTTAATTATTTTAACATTAGAATCAATGTTTATATTTAGACCTAACAAAGAAATATTAATGTAGAAAGGAGAACTAATGGCCTCAACTAGTAGATTCATGTCACACGAAGCACATTTTTTATAACATGGAAGGGAGGTAGTGTGACTAGGGTTCTCCCTTGACCCATCACATGTTGATATTCAATAATAAGGATGGAATGAAATCACTACTAGTAGAAGTTCAAGTTAGTGGAAATTATAACTTGGGTGATATTATCCAACCTACCACTTAAATTTATCACCATCACAAACATTACCATTGGTTCATTTATAGGTATTATAAGGGGTTATTGGTTGATCCCATAGGTACTTAATGTGTAATTCCATTGTATAAATTAAATTTTTATTCAATATGTTATATTTTAAGAATAAATTTTCATTAAAAAATAATATAGAAAATTTGATAAAACGACTTTTCTTACTCAAATTGTACTTTTCAAATGAGTTATAGTTCTTTTTAATAAAATAAGGTATTATGAATAATAATTAATTAAAGTAAATATTGTGGTAACAACCCTTTTATTTAAATATAATGATATAATAATTTTATTCTTTTCAAGTGTCATAAATTTAACTATTTATTTTCAATCTTCTATAATTTTTAATAAATAAGAACTTTTACATAAAAAGTTATAATTATTTTATTTTTTGATATTTCTAATAATAAAATAAATATCATTTTGGAAATTACAACATAAATATTAGTTATGGATAAATTTATGAGAATATTTAAAAATACTTTATATTTTCATGAATAATTAAAATATAATATGAGTTTTTCAGTATGCTTAATGACTTGATAATTATTTCATAAGAATGTAATAAATAAAAAAATTTCACAAAAATAAAATAAGTTATTTTAATAATATAATTTAATTTAAAATATTTTAATCATTTATCAAACCTATATTTTACTTTCCAATGTCAGAAATAAAAACCATAACATTAAAAAAATTTATTCATGAAAAAATTACTTTTCCATTGATAAATATGTAATATAACATGATTATAGACTCATAAGGATTACAATAAAATAATATATGACCCATGTGACTAAAAACATGTGTAAATATCATGGTGAATCCCATTAAATTTCATTTTCCACAACCTAGGTTTCCTAGGGATATATTTCGATGTTAATAAACAAATCCTCCACTTTCAATATAAATACCCAACCACTTCTGTATTTCTATTCACTCCCAATACAATAATAAATATATGTTATTTTTACCTCTGAAGGAGTCCTCACAAGGTGTAATCAATCCCCCATGGTTCCAATCGTCATGTTTTACAGGTAACACTTTATGGTAATGGAATTATCTTTCTTTTCCATTCAATTCAAGAACCTCTTTTTGTATGTGTCTTCTAATATCTTTGAACCTATTTATTATTATCATTTTTACTATACCATTACTGCCAATAATTTTTTATAAATGGGAGACACTTTTCCCGTTTCTTTGTACCCTTTTATAAAATCATGATTTACACCGGTTATGCTTCCAAATTTACTTCTCAAGATTTCTCCCATATCCTGAAGAAATACTATTTGTTTTCAAGAATAAAAAAACCAATTTTTTTTCATGGTATATTCACCTAGTAGTATAAATTATTTATGTGTATTTGGAATGTAAAAACATCAAAACGTTAATCCTTTTTTGTTGGTTTAAAATGACATAATGATCACGTTTCTATGGACATTTCAAACACCTTGATTCTGATATAGAACCATTTTTTAATATCCATTGGTTATTTATGAAATCATTTATTATCTATGTGGATAAAAACAAAACTAATAGATATGAAAGGGAATCCTCTGATAGCTCTCCAATTCAACTATTAAGGAATTTAATCTTTAGATATGAAATGTTTCACAATACCTACATGAATATCCTTGGAAATGTTTGTGACACCTCAGTGATAAAACTAGATGATATGATTATGAATGACTAAAATAAAATATTTTTCCAAATTTACATGTTATGATTAATTTTTTTATTATTATTATTATCCTATTTCTCATACCATGTCATTATACCTCATTTTCTTATTGATATCCCTCAAGATTAAATCTAAGCTTTTTCCCTTGTATTTTTTCCATTATTGGGCCTCATGCTCACCCCATTACATTGATATATGTCCTGAGGTTATGAGATGCTATAAATTTACATAGGATGAAAATTTTAAGAAACATTCCAAATGGATTAGAGTAATGTTATAATTTTTTTATATTATGTACCTTTTTTCATGAAAGAAAATATCAATAGATACTCTGTTTTATAATATAATGAGAAGTTATGTAATGAAATGGAGGGGTGGAAAAGCTGGCAACAAATTATGACTTAGTTATTTGTGGAAATTAGGATTTAAAAACATTATGAATAACCGAAGGTAAAATTTAAAATATAGGAAAAAAATCCTAGGATTATGATTACTTATTAATTATGTTATTTTCTACAAAATAAATACCTTTCTAGATAAGAAAAAGTGGATGTGGCTCTGACATATATGTTTCTACTGGTAAAACTAAAAAATAGAACTTTGATATAGTCTGAAACAGAAGTTGGTGCATGAAAAAATTTCTTCCATCACACCTAGTTTGATACTTATAGGGTATATGTTTGGTTAATAAAAAGTTTTTTAGGAGCCATTATGAAGGATTTATAAAATATTTAATAGATGTTAAAGAATAACATATTTAAGCATGTTTTTTAAGACATAAAAATTATTTTATAATTATAATTTTATTAAAAGAAACACTTTTCTCACAAATGTTTCTTTCTTTGAAAAACTAGCGGTAAATTAGAGGAATAATGTAAATGGTGTGAGAAACATCCCATTTTTTGAAGGAATTACGATAAAATATTGAATATAAAACTTCATGAGAATGGTGAATCAACTTGATCAAGATATGAACAATAACATGAATCAAGATGAGTGGCCAGATTCACCTTGAAGGGAAAAAATTTATATTGATTCTATTATTATTCAATGAAAAAAATATTTTATTTTATAGGACAACCAATTTATTTAAAAATAATGGATAAGATCAAGAGAAAATATTATTTTTTAAATATCATTGTTCATAACAAGGGAAGTTCACCATCGGTGTGTACCACTTAGAGGGAAAATCAGATCAGTAGTGAACACTGATTAAAATAACCAATCCAATAAGGGATATTTATTCTTGGAACTAGTAGTAATTCCTGGGACACTTATGAAAAAACAATTTCCCCCATTTTATGAGAATTATCATGGAGAATGAATTCCAATATCTGATAAAAAATAAAAACAAATAATTGGCTAGATATGATGTGAAATTTATAAGACATTATCATTTAAAATATAGCCTTTACATATATCATAATAGCAATTTTGGTAGATTCTTTAGTGGACTAGGATTCCATCTGTGGAATAATCTATCCAATGGAGACTATTAAAGCTATGAGGGGATAGTGTGGAGTTCTATGGTGGTTGAACTAGAGTTCAACGAGATAATATTGTCCAATATATCAAATGAAATGAAGAGATAGCTGGATAAAATATTAGGAAGGAAAGTTGGTTTGGTATGAGTATAAAATAAATTGACACTTATCACATGTAAAAAATGTGGGACGAAACATTTGGGAAAAGTCTTTCTCAGGAGCACAAAAAATTTTATGGGTGGATGAGATGTCCATGTTTATCAAAACTATCATAGTGAGATAAAGCCTCAAATTCTCAACACTGATAACAAATAGATGATGGAGTAGGTCCAGCCTAAAGTCTAATGCTTCAAGTGTGGACATATTAGTCTCCTTTCTAATCACATCCCTAATCAGAAGATAATTTAGGTGAATCACCAAAAACCATATCATAAACCAACCGAGAATGGTTGGGATTTTTCTATCATGTCAAATGAACATGAATCTCTAAATTATTTAGTTGTAGGTAATCTCATTGTTATCTAATATATATCAATTACTTTATTTTATTTATGTTTAACTAATTCCTTTATTTCCTTCATGTTTCAAGTAATATATAATCAATCGGAAAATTTCTAGAAGTAGTGTTATCATTTAAGACTCTGAGAGGGATTATCCATGAATTAATAGTGTATAAAAAATCTAGTATTCACTTTGGCGAGCACAAACTCATTGCAATTATATTATTCATTCCTATGAAATAATTTCACTCTATATGAGGGGTATAATGGATATCAATGAATAATGATATGATCAACCATAGAATTAAGGAGATCGTAAACGTCATGAATGGAAATCCTATAGTTGTTTTCCAAATTGGTATATCAAGAATAGATATTTTTTATAGGATCACATCCCATATTATTATTTATATAAATTATTGGCTATAATGAATAAGGAAATGAGATTATATTAATTGAATATTTCCCCATCATTCAAGAATACATTGAAATTTTCCATGAGGAGTTACCTGGACCTCCCATAGAAGGAGAGGTAGAGTTATCAATTGAACTCATTCCTATATCCAAGATAATATCAAAGACCCCACATTGAATAGAAAATGTAGAGATGGATTAATTAATAAAACAACTCCAATATTCATCAGAGAAGGGGTTCATTCAACAAAGTGTGTATCCTTGGGGAGGACATGTCCCATTTTTGAAGAGGAAGGATAGACAAATCTGTCATTGCATTGATTATAGATAACTTAATGATATCCTAGTGAAGAAAATTACCAACATCCAAGAATTTACATTTTCTTATATTTGATTCATGGAGCTCAATTTATCTCCATGTTTTTGGTAAGATATAGTTATTATATATTGTGGGTGAAGAAATAAGATATTCCCCAGAATTCATTTAGATCAAGATATGGGATTTATAATTTTATTTTTATAAACTTAACCTTGAATAATGCACCATCTATATTTAGGGATTTGATGAATAAATTCTTTAAGGATTACCTATAATAATTTATGGTAGATTTTTTAGGATATTTTGTTATATTACAAAATTCATGAGGTGTATAAGGATCATCTAAGGGTTGTGTTTAAAACTTTGAGGAAGGGAGGATATTTAGAAAATTCATAAAATGAGAATTTTGTTTACAATATGTTTATTTCAAAATAAAAATTTTAACCAGTGATGAAAAATCAGTTGATCCTACCAAGATAATGGATATTGGGCAGTGGCCACATCCAATAGTCATAACTGATATTCCTAGTTTCCATAGTTTATTAGCATATTATAAAATGTTTTTGAAAAAATAATTCTCCACATTTTAAGCCAATTACCATGTTAACTCAAAAAAGGCTAGTTTTTTCTTGATAATGGAGTGTAGAGAAAGTTTCCATGATCTGAAGAAGATATGGGACACTGCACCCATGTTAAATCTACCCTCTATTAGATAATGATTAAATTTTTTAGTTATGAATCTCCAAAAGGGCTTGGGTGTTTACTTATTAATAATTAAAATGATATTTTTTATGCATATCGACAGTTAATACGTCATGAGAAGAATTATTCTACACATGAGTCAGATCAAGAAGAAATTATTTTTTCTTTTGATATATACAAAGACCACCAAGGATTGAAGAATTTTTTCATGAAAAAGGAATTTAACCTGAGATAAAGGATATGGTTGGGAATTATTAAATATTATTATTATTCCTTTCATTATAACCCTATATGATAAATAAAAATAATTGATGCATTATGAAGGGAAGACCATGTTGTTCTTGAAATGATGGGGGTTTAAAGAGATCATTTGATCAACGATCTAGAAAAAATGACCATCAGGATTGTATGGTAAGGGAAATCATCAAACCTATCCCATATTATTTCTCAACCATAACTACTAGAAAATATCATGAAATATCAAAGAGAAGATAAATTATTATTGATGAATATAGAGGCTATGAAGAATGAGATGTTTCCTGAGTTCAATATTGATCAATAAGGTGTATTAAAATTTCCAAGAAGGTCATGTGTCCCATATACTCTCAAAATAAATAAGAAGATGAAAGATGATTCTTAGATCTCTACAATCTCTATACATACTGGAAGCTTTAAATGTATTCTGAAATTTATGATCTTTATTGGTGGGATACCATGAAAAGGGAGATTGTCGACTACAGTATGAGGTGCTTGGTGTTTCAACAAGTGAATGTTGAGTGAATAGTTCTTAAATTGGTATTTCAACCTATGAGGCCCCAGCCTTAAAACTTACTTAATCTTTATTTATTACAAGAATACACATTGAGGATCTTTTTGGGTTTAGAGTTTTAGATAATTAGATCATAAAACGTGCACTACATTCCACATTTAAACAAAGTGGTTACATAAAGATAGTATTCATTTTTACCATCAATGGAAACATATTTAAAATAAAACATGGATTAATTCTTGACACTTCCTTGACACTATCATAATATCATGTACCTTTCCCTTAACCTGTGAAAAAAATTTCAGAAAAACTTGGGATGAGCATAAAAAGCTCAGTAAGGGATATAAAATATATATGGAAAGGAAACATGCGTACATATATACATAAGAATGAAATCATACTTTACCCATAAAACACAATAACTTCAACATACCTCATCAAATAATGAATAAATCATAGAAATCGTAAGATATAAAGGTAACTTGAGTCATTCATAACATTCTTACATAGGGAGTAACCCTCTTGGTTACGTTTGGAATACCCAGCACAGTATATTCCCTAAATCTCTTCAAAGAAACCTTAACATTACACTCCTTCGCATTACACAATGCATTGGAGAGCTATATTGGGCTCACCCGCCCTTAGTTTATCTTGAAACCACCCGTCTTCATAATAATGCCCAGGAACCTCAACATAATCGTATCACATAAAACATGCATAAAGGAAACATAATATTTCCACCTTTCAATCACAAGATATAAATACAACACATTGATATAAAAACATTATGAAAACCATTTTCAATACCAAAATAAAAGAAAATTAAAACATGGTATTTATTTTTCTTTTAAAAAGAAGGTATGGCTTGTAGAGGAAGCCGAATCTCAAATAACGGTCACGACGGTGGAGAAGTTGATGTCGCCGCATATGTACGACAAAAACATTACCTTTTGTCATTTAGTAAAACTATTCGTATAAAAAAAATATTCCTTTTGAATAAACATAAAATTAAAATGGGTTTATACACTGTATAAAAGAAGGTTGTGTATAAAACAAAATACGCCTCAATAAAAGGAGATTGAGACGAAGTCCCATACCTCCGGTCCGACTTGACTCGGTAATTCTTTAATCTACTGAATAATAAATCTGAGTTAATTTCTACTTGTTTAAGAACCTTTTTTAAGTTCATTATTCCTTTTATATCACTTATTGCCATGTCATGAACACTATGTAATTATTTAAGTTAATAACGGTCGTTTTAACAATCATTCGTACTTGAGTAAAAAATAAGCCCTTTATAATTACGAGTTTTTCATGTATCCATTATATCCAAAATGGTATTCATGATGTATATATCATATATAATATCATAAATCCATCCTTTATACGTCCCATATATGGTATTTAACGAATCAAATCACTTTGAGGGGGCGGTAGTCCGCACTTCCTTAAATGAACATATCGAGTTTACCCATAATGGAAACCATAAAGGTATGCCCAAAATGAAAAAAACAGAAGCTTAAGGAAAACATAAACATATTATATATCATATATAAATATAGTGTCATCTTAATGGCCACCTTTTAAGGTGTTAAAAGAATGTTGAACAATCATTTATTCGGGAGGCAGAAATTCGCCATCCACGGAAACAATATGTTATTTAACCATTAGATGTAGGTGCGTGTAATTGTAGCTCTAATACTTCTTATAAAAACATCATATTATATTGTAGATACTGGAGTTGTTACAAAATAAATGAATAAAAAGTGTTTAGGGGGTTGTAGAAGCAAAATAAAACAAAAGGACTCAAGTGAAGACATTACCTTAAAATCGGGTAACTCCCTTTGGTTTGAGCTCAAAGGATTCCTTGGGAAGACTTCTGCCCAATGTGAGGCATCATGGAGTAAGATAGGGAAGTGGAGAGACAAAATGGGCAGGGGTTTTCCGATCCAAAGGCATTGGAAGTGTGGGTAAGGTGGTAGAGTTGGGGGCCTTTTATAAGAGGAGAGGAGGGGCTCTCTTGGAAAGTAAAGAAAGGTTACTTTATTTTCAAATGGGATTCGGATTTTAAAGGTCCCACATTGATATAATTAGAGGATAAGGTGATAAGGGTTCGAAATATACCCACCCAATAGGTTTTGGACATGTGTAGGTCTTAGATTTTACATTATCTTTCCATTTTATTTAAATCCTTTATTAATGAGGTAATCGCTGCATCATCATGATGTCATAACTAATTTAATAAATATAAGGCCTAAAAATTAAAAACAAATATCATGATGTAAGAAATCATTTTATCTTTATAATGAATATTTATAGTCCAAAATATCAGTTATGTGGACAAAATTAAAAATATTTTACTTAGGTGATACATTCTTTGTCACATTTAACATTCTTTAAAAATAAAAAGATAAAAAGTCACTTTATCACAAAAGTGATTCCATGGGGCCCCCAAGATTGGAACAAGGAATCACATGGTCGGCCATGAGACAACCAGTAGCCTTAGGACACATTTTGTGGTCTATTTGTATTATTATTATATCATTTTATTATCTTTAACTACCAGATTACTCATTAATTAAGATAATTAGAGATAATTACCATCGTTACTATTCATAATGTCAAAAAATAAAAGAGTCTTAATTACATAATATGTACCTTCTGATTCCAAATATGTAATCAATTTTACCAAATTCAAAATACATAAATTGCAATAAATGATTTAAAAATAATTCCCATTGTCAAAACAAATAGCGGGTTTTTTTGAAACAATATCTATGAAAAGTTTGGCATTAGTTTATGACTAATTCCAAAGTGAAATTAATAATAATGACCACCATTAGATTAAATGGTAAAAATATATTCAGATTACACTTTAATACCAATTAAAAAGATAATCTAATCATATTATTAAATTATATTAAAAAGAAGTTTTGATGTAAAATGAAGTATTTTTCACTATTCATTAAAAAATGAACATTGTCAGAAAAATACCAAAAATTTATCCAATGTAAATTTCAATGTCCCAATCATAATGAATATGTTTATTTTGACAAATAGAGATTATAGAATTTTCAAAAGTTTGATTTAAAAAGGGTTTTCCATCAAAAGACAGTAAGACAATCTTTTAAGAATATTAGTGTATTCCATGCATAAGATTGTATTTATTTCCATTTTAAGCCTCTAAAACACTATCTTAATCATTAATAGACATAGATAAAAATATTTTTTATTCATTACTTACTTGGGATTTCACATCCTTCCCCCCTTTAGAAAATTGCGTCCCCGCAATTTATTTACTTATCGAATAAATGGGGGTACTTATCCCTCATTGCATTTTCAGATTCCCATGTTGCCTCTTCAATCATGTGGTTTTTTCACAAAACCATTACCTGATGAATCACCTTATTCCGTAACACTTGATCCCTGTGGTCAAGAATCTAGATCGGTTATTCCTCATAAGATAGGTTCTCTTCCAGCTGAACTACATCTGGACTCAAAACATGATATAGATCTGACATGTACTTTCTCAGCATCGAGACATGAAAAACATTGTGTACCTGAGATAAAATCGTAGGTAAAGCCACCCGGTAAGCTACTGATCCAACTCTCCCCATAATTTCATATGGTACAATGAACCTTGGAAACATCTTTCCTTTCTTACCAAATCGCATCACACTTTTTCATGGTGATACTTTGAGAAAAACATGATCACCTACCACAAAAGTGAGATCCTTCCTCCTGTTGTCCGCATAACTCTTCTGCCTACACAGATCTGTTCTCATGTGTTTCTGTATCAGCTAAACTTTTTCTGCCAACTCTTCTACCAATTCTGGTCCCATCAACTTCCTTTCACCAACTTCATCCCAGAAAGCTGGTGTTCGACACTGCTTCCCATATAATGCCTGAAATGGTGCCATCTGTATACTAGAATGAAAACTGTTTTTATATGAAAATTCAACCAAAGAAAGATGTTGGTCCCAACTTCCTTGATAATCCATCGAACAAGCTCGTAGAATATCCTCCAAGGTCTGAATTGTTCATTCCCACTGCCCATCTGACTGAGGATGAAAAGCTGTACTAAAATATAATTTAGTACCCAACGACTTCTGAAGGCCTTTCCAAAAGTTAGAAGTGAACCTAAGATCATGGTCAGATACAATGGGGAGAGGAAATCCATGTAACCTGACTATCTCTTTAAGATGCAAATGGGAAAGTTGATCTAGGGAAAAAGTATCTCGTATAGCAAGGAAATGATCATATTTGGTCAAGCAATGAACAATAACCCAGATTGCATAATTACCTCGAGATGTCTTCAGAAATCCCACAACAAAGTCCATGGATTTATTCTTTTATTTCCACTCTGGCACTGGTAAAGGCTGAAGCATCCCTTTCAGTAACTGTTGCTCTGCTTTAACCTGCATACAAGTCAACCACTTCACAGTAAAATCAGCAATATCTATTTTCATTCCATCCCACCAGTAATACTCCCAAAGATCTCTATACATCTTAGTACTGCCTAGATGAACTGAAAACGGAGAACTATGAGCTTCACATAACAACTCTCTCTTCAACTGTGAATCACAAGGCACACAAAATCTCTTCCCAAATATCAAAACGCAATCATTATCAATGTTGAATTCATGGAGCTTACCCTTCTGAACCGGCTCTACATTTTTCTACAACTCACTGTCTTGCTTCTGTGCTTGCATGATTCTGTATGATAGAGATGATCCCACTGATACCTGAAACAAAACAGAAGATTATCCTACACTAATAACTTCTATGCAAAAGTTCATCAAATCCTTAACCAATGGATCACGTTCCAAACGCAACATTTCTAATGAAGCATTACTTTTTCGACTCAATGCATCTACCACTTTATTTGTGTTTCTTGGATGGTAATGAATTGTACAATCATAATCCTTGATTAATTCTAGCCATCTCCTTTGTCTCATGTTCAATTATTTTTAAGTGAATATATACTTTAATATTTTGTGATCGGTATATATTTCACACTTTACTCCATGAAAATGATAACTCCAAATTTTTAAAGCAAAAAAAACAACAGATAATTCCAAATCATGTGTAGGGTAATTTACCTCATGAGTTTTCAAATAACGTGAAGCATAAGCAATTACATAATCATTCTGCGTTAGGACGCAACCAAGTCCTTTCAATGAAGAATCACTGTATATAAAAAAACTCACCATTCCTGGAAGTTAGTGCCAAAACTGGAGCATTCAACAATATTATTTTCAATTCCTGAAAACAATCATCACATTCTTTTGTCCAGATAAACTTAACACCCTTTCGAGTTAGCATAGTCATTGGACTAGATAACCGTGAAAAATTTTTAACAAACCTTCAGTAATAGCCTGCCAAACCAAGGAAACTACAAATATCGGTTACATTTGTGGTTCTTGGCCATTCTTCAACAACCTTTCTTTTTGCAGGATCAATGGTTATCCCATATTTAGAAACAATGTGACCAAGGAAAGAAATTTGTTGCAACCAAAACTCAAACTTGCTGAATTTTCCTTATAGTTTCTTTTCTTTTAAGGTTTGCAAGATAACCCTTAAATGTCTTTCATGATCCTCTTTACTTTCAGAAAAAACTAAAATATCATCAATGAAAACCACCACAAACTTATCCAAGAACTCGTGGAAAATTGTATTAATTAAGTCCATGAATACAGAAGGTGCATTGGTTATCCCAAATGGCATTACTATAAATTCATAATGGCCATATATTGTACGAAAGGCAGTATTCGAAACATCTGCTTCCTTTACCTTCAGCTGATGGTACCCCGATCTCAGGTCAATCTTTGAAAAATACTGAGCTCCCAAGAGCTGATCAAACAAATCATCGATATGAGGAAACGAATATTTGTTCTTAACAATAATATTATTCAAGGCTCTATAATCAATGAAAAGTCTCATTGAACCATCTTTCTTTTTAACAAGTAAAACAGGAGCACCCCATGGTGATGTGCTAGGTCGAATGAAACCTTTATCCAATAAATCCTACAATTGCTTCTTTAACTATAAAAGTTCAACTTGAGCCATTCGATATGGGGGTTTTTAAATTGGATTAGCATCAAGAACTAAGTCAACAGTAAACTCAACTTCTCGATCTGGTATTATTCCAGGCAACTCATCATGAAAAACATCAGGATACTCATTTACCACTGGCACATCATTAATCTGAATAGTTCCTTTATTTTTATCAATGTGTGCAAGGTAACATTCATTTCCATCTTTTACAAGTTTCTTGGCCTCTTGATAAGTTATCAACAGTAAGGGTTCATTCTTGTACACAAACTGAAATTCTTTCTAAAAAGAAACTTCTTTAGCTCTACAGTCAATCTTACCATGGTAAATAGAGAGCCAATCCATACCTAGGATAACATCAAACTCTACTAGAGGTAAAACAATAAGGTTTTCATGTAGGTTCTTTCCACAGATAAGGATAGAAAGATTCTTATAAATTCTTTTTGCCTCAACATTTCCCCCAGGTGTTTTTACCACAAGTTCAGGAGTCATTACTTAAGATTGTATTCTCATTTTACTAGAAAATGTTTCAGAGATGAAAGAATGTGTAGACCCCAAATCAAACAAAACTCTGGCATAATCTGAAAAAACAAACAAAGTACCTGATACAACTTCATTTGATGGCCCGACATCTACAGATGTAGTTGCAAAAGTATTTCACCACCCCTTTCTGCTTGTATTCTAACTGCTTCCCATCGCCCAAGCTCTTTGTCGGACACTCGTTTGCATATTGACCCATCTCATTGCACTTATAACATTTCACTAACTCTAAATAAAATTTGGTCTTACCATCACCCTGATCATTTTCAGTGAAATCATGAGCCTTATGTCCCATCTTACCACATCGGTAGCACTTTCCAGAATTCAGAAGACATTCCCTAGCATGCCTTTTGCAACATTTATGACAAACTGGAAACTTAGTTTTCTTACAATCAGACTTTTTTGAAGAATTATTACCTTTCTCCTGCCACATTGGTCTCTTCTTCTGTTGGTTGTTATAGAACACTTGATCATCGGCAAACTCCATTTCCACCATCTCAGCACATCGAACAATCTTTTAATAACTTTTAAACTCACGAGAAGCTAATTCCCTTAAATATTTAGTCTTTAATCCTAAGTAAGAACGATGGATTTTACTATCAAGGTCTCGGATAAAATTTAGAGCATACCTTTCCAATCGAGTGAACCTTTCTTCATAGGCATCCACTCAGTCTTCCTCTTGCCTCAATTCCAAGAATTTCTTTTCCATCCTAAGTCGATCAGCCTTAGGAAAATACTTCTCAAGAAACATACCTTTGAATTTTTCGTAGTCAAGAGCATCAATCTCATTGGCGTCCCTGATATTTTTAACCATAGACCACCATTGATCTGCCTCACCCTCCAAACGGTAAATAGAAAGACTAACCTTTTGATTGCTATAACACTGCATGACATCGAAAATATTCACCAGTGCTTTAATCCACCCTTCATCTAACATAGGGTCAGATGATCCTATGAATGATGGGGGATGTTGCCTCCTGAAATGTTCCACCAATGACATGTTCCTCTGCGGTTGATCTGGATGATCTCGTGCATGGATACCACCACCATTTTTCTCTTGAGTCAACTGTTCCATTACTACAACAAACTGTTCAGTTCCAATTCTGACCATCTCATGATGTTGATTCGGAAGGTTATTTCCTTCTGTATTCCTTCCTAGCACTGCTTCCCAGTTTACTCTACGGAAAACCATTCTGAAAAAACATGTCTTAGATGAAGCAACATGGTAATCTTCAAATGCAATATCATTTCAAAAAAATATTTTTTTTTGGATAATCATTTAACAGAAATCTAACTCCTAAAGTTATCTAAACTGACCTTTGACACCAACTATAAGGCCCCAGCCTTAAAACTTACATAATCTTGAGTTCTTACAAGAATACACATTGAGGATCTTTTCGAGTTTAGAGTTTTAGAGAATTAGATCATAAAACTTGCATTACATTCCACATTTAAACAAAGTGGTTACATAAAGATAGTATTCATTTTTCCCATCAATGGAAACATATTTAAAATAAAACATGGATTCATTCTTGACACTTCCTTGACACTATCATCATATCATGTACCTTTCCCTTGACCTGTGAAAAACATTTCAAAAAAGCTTGGGATGAGCATAAAAATCACAGTAAGGGATATAAAATATATATGGAAAGGAAACATGGGTACATATATACATAAGAATGAAATCATACTGTACCCATAAAACATAAGAACTTCAACATACCTCATCAAATCATGAATAAATCATAGAAATCATAAGACATAAAGGTAACTTGAGGCATTCATAACATTCTTACGTAGGGAGTAACCCTCTTGGTTACGTTTGGAATAACCATCAAAGTATATTCCCTAAATCTCTTCAGATAAACCTTAACGTTACACTCCTTCGCATTACCCAATGCATTGGAGAGCTATATCGGGCTCACCCGCCCTTAGTTTATCACGGAACCACCCGTCTTCATAATAATTTCCAAGAACCTCAACATAATCGTATCACATAAAACATGCATAAAGGAAACATAATATTTCCACCTTTCAATCACAAGATATCAATAAAAAACATTGATATTAAAACATTATGAAAACCATTTTCAATACCAAAATAAAAGAAAATTAAAACATGGTTTTTATTTT
This sequence comes from Viscum album, assembly GCA_963277665.1. NCBI lineage: Eukaryota > Viridiplantae > Streptophyta > Magnoliopsida > Santalales > Viscaceae > Viscum > Viscum album. The sequence goes on from OY728165.1 coordinate 1,934,216,781, forward strand.
TCTTTTAAAAAGATGCTATGGCTTGTAGAGGAAGCTGAAACTCAAATAACGGTCACGACGGCGGAGATGACATTGTCGCCACATACGTACGACAAAAACATTCCTTTTTGTCGTTTAGTAAAAGTCTTCATATAAAAATAATATTCATTTTGAATAAATGTAAAAGTAAAAGGGGTCTATACACCGTATAAAATAAGGTTGTGTATAAAACAAAATATGCCTCAATGAAAGGAGATTGAGACGAAGTCCCATACCTCGGGTCCGACTTGACACGGTCGTTCTTTAATCTCCTGAATAATAAACTTGAGTTACTTTATACCTGTATAAGAACCTTTTTCAAGTTCTTTATTCCTTTTATATCACTTATTTTCATGTCATGAACACTATGTAATTATTTAAGTTAATAACGGTCATTTCAACGATCATTGGTACTTGAGTAAAAAATAAGCCCCTTATAATTACAAGTTTTTCATGTATCCATTATATCCAGAATGGTATTAATGATGTATATATCATTTATAATATCATAACTCCATCCTTTATACGTCCCACATATGGTATTTAATGAATCAAATCACTTTGAGGGGGAAGTAGTCCGCACTTCCTTAAATGAAGATATCGCGTTTACCCATAATGGAAACCATAAAGGTATGACCATAATGAAAAATAAAGAAGATTAAAGAAAACATAAACATATCATATATCATATATAAATATAGTTTCATCTTAATGGCCACCTTTTAAGGTGTTAAAATAATGTTGAACAATTATCGTTTCGGGAGGCAGAAATTCTCCATCCACGGAAACAGTCTGTTCTTTAACAATTAAATGTAGGTGCATGTATGTGTAGATCTAATCAGTCTTATAACAACATCCTAGTATATTGAAGATAATGGAGTTGTTACAAAATAAATAAATAAAAAGTGTTTAGGGGGTTGGAGAAGCAAAATAAAACAAAAGTACTCAAGTGAAGACATTACCATAAAATCGGGTAACTCCCTTTGGTTTGAGCTCAAAGGCTTCCTTGGAATGACTTATGCCCAAAGTGAGGCTTCAAGGAGTAATAGAGGGAAGTGGAGAGACAAAATGGGCAGGGGTTGGCCGAGAAAAAGGCTTCGTATGTGTGGGTAAGGTGGTAGAGGTGGGGGCCTTTTATAAGAGGAGAGGAGGGGCACTCTTGGAATGTAAAGAACGATTACTTTAATTTCAAATGGGTTTCGGATTTTAAAGGTCCTACATTGATATAATTCGAGGGTAAGGTGATAAGGGTTCGAAATATACCCACCAAATAGGATTTGGACATGTGTAGGTCTTAGAGTTTACATTATCTTTCCATTTTATTTAAATCCTTTATTAACGAGGTAATCGCTGCATCATCATGATGTCATAAATAATTTTATAAATTTAATGTCTAAAAATTATAAAAAATATATCATTATGTTGGAAATATCTTTATTTTTCTAATGAATATTTATAGTCTAAAATATCATTTATGTGGACAAAATTAAAAATATTTTACTTAGTTGATACATTCTTTGTCACATTTAACATTCTTTAAAAATGAAAAGATAAAAAGTCACTTTCTCACAAAAGTGATTCCATGGGGCCTCCAAGTTTAGAACAAGGCATCCCATGGTGGGCCATGAGACACCCAGTAGCCTTATGACACATCTTGTGGTCTTTTTTCATTATTATGATATCATTTTATTATCTTTAACTACCTGATTACTCATTAATCAAGATAATTAGAGATAATTACCATCGTTACTATTCATAATGTCCAAAAATAAAAGAGTCTTAATTACATAATTTGTACCTTCTTATTCCAAATATGTAATCCATTTTACCAAATTCAAAATACATAAATTTCAATAAATGATTTAAAAATAATTCCCTTTGTAAAAACAAATAGCGGGTTTTTTTGAAACAATATCTATGAAAAGTTTAACATTAGTTTATGACCAATTCCAAAGTGAAATTAATCCTAATGACCACCATTGGATTAAATGGTCAAAATTGATTCAGATTACACTTTAAGACATATTAAAAAGATGATCTAATCATATAAATAAATTAGATTAAAAAGCAGTTTTGATGTAAAATGAAGTATTTTTCACTATTCATTAAAAAATGAACATTGTCAGAAAAATACCAAAAATTTATCCAATGTAAATTTCAATGTCACAATCATAATGAATAAGTTTATTTTCACAAATAGAGATTATAAAATTGTCAAAAGTTTGATTTAAAAATGGTTTTCCATCAAAAGGCAGTAAGACAATGTTTTAAGAATATTAGTGTATTCCATGCATAAGATTGTATTTATTTCCATTTTAAGCCTCTAAAACAATATCTTAATCATTAATAGACATAGATAAAATTATTTATTTTTCATTACTTACATGGGATTTTACATCCTTCACCCCTTTAGAAAATTGCGTCCCCGCAATTTATTTACTTATCGAATATATGGGGGTACTTATCCCTCATTGCATTTTCAGATTGCCATGTTGCCTCTTCAATCTTGTGGTTTTTCCACAAAACCTTTACCTGATGAATCGCATTATTCCATAACACTTTCTCCCCATGGTCAAGAATCTGGATCAGTTGTTCCTCATAAGATAGGTTCTCTTCCAGCTGAACTACCTCTGGACTCAAAACATGAGATGGATCTGGCATGTACTTTATCAGCATTGAAACATGAAAAACATTGTGTACCTGAGATAAAATCGGAGGTAAAGTCACTCGGTAAGCAACTAATCCAACTCTCTCCAGAATTTCATATGGTCCAATGAACCTTGGACTCATCTTTCCTTTCTTACCAAATTGCATCACACTTTTCCATGGTGATACTTTGAAAAAAACATGATCACCTACCTCAAAAGAGAGATCCCTCCTCCTGTTGTCTGCATAACTCTTCTGCCTACTCTGATATATTCTCATGTGTTTCTGTATCAGCTAAACTTTTTCTGCCAACTCTTCTACCAATTCTAGTCCCATCAACTCCCTTTCACCCACTTCATCCCAGAAAGATGGGGTTCAACACCGCTTCCTTTATAATGCCTGAAATGGTGCCATCTGTATACTAGAATGAAAACTATTATTATATGAAAATTCAACCAAAGAAAGATGTTGGTCCCAACTTCCCTGATAATCAATCGAACAAGCTCGTAGCATATCCTCCAAGGTCTGAATTGTTCATTCCGACTACCCATCTGATTGAGGATGAAAAGCTGTACGAAAATTTAATTCAGCACCCAACGACTTCTGAAGGCCTTTCCAAAAGTTAGAAGTGAACCTGGGATCATGGTCAGATACAATGGGGAGAGGAACTCCACATAACCTGAATATCACTTAATGATACAAACGGGAAAGTTTATCTAGGGAAAAAGTATCTCGTATAGTAAGGAAATGAGCAGATTTGGTCAAACGGTCAACAATAACCCAAATTGCATTATTACCCGAGATGTCTTTGGAAATCCCACAACAAAGTCCATGGATATATTCTCCCATTTCCACTCTGGCACTGGTAATGGCTGAAGCATCCCTTTCGGTAACTGCCGCTCTGCTTTAACCTACATACAAGTCAAACACTTCACAGTAAAATCAGCAATATCTATTTTCCTTCCATCCCACCAGTAAAACTCCCGAAGATCTCTATACATCTTAGTACTGCCTAGATGAACTGAAAACGGAAACTATGAGCTTCACATAACAACTCTCTCTCTTCAACTGTGAATCACAAGGTACACATAATCTCTTCCCAAATATCAAACCGCAATCATTATCAATGTTGAATTCAGGCAGCTTACTCTTCTGAACCAGCTCTACATTTTTCTGCAACTCACTGTCTTGCTTCTGTGCTTGCTTGATTCTGTCTGATAGAGATGATCTCACTGATACCTGAAACAAAACAGAAGAACATCCTGCACCAACAACTTCTATGACAAAGTTCATCAAATCCTTAACTAAAGGATCATGTTCCAAACGCAACATTGCTAATGAAGCATTACTTTTTCGACTCAAAGCATCAGCCACTTTATTTTCTTTTCTTAGATGGTAATGAATTGTACAATCATAATCCTTGATTAATTGTAGCCATCTACTTTGTCTCATGTTAAATTATTTCTGAGTGAATATATACTTTAAACTTTTTTGATCGGTATATATTTCACACTTTACTCCATACAAATGATGCCTCCAAATTTTTAAAGCAAAAACAATAGAAGCTAATTCCAAATCATGTGTAGGGTAATTTACCTCATGAGTTTTCAACTGACGTGAAGCATAAGCAATTACCTGATCATTCTGCATTAGGATGCAACCAAGTCCATTCAATAAAGAATCAATGTATATAAAAAACTCACCATTCCTGGAAGGTAGTTCCAAAACTGGAGCATTCACCAATATTCTTTTCAATTCCTGAAAACAATCATCACATTCTTTTGTCTAGATATACTGAACACCCTTTCAAGTTAGCTTAGTCATTTGACTAGATAACCATGAAAAATTTATAACAAACCTTTGGTAATAGCCTGCCAAACCAAGGAAACTACAAATCTCTGTTACATTTGTGGTTCTTGGCCATTCTTCAACAACCGTTCTTTTCACAGGATCAATGGTTATCCCGTCTTTAGAAACAATGTGACCAAGGAAAGAAATTTGTTGCAACCAAAACTCGCACTTGCTGAATTTTCCATATAGTTTCTTTTCTTTTAAGGTTTGCAAGATAACCCTTAAATGTCTTTCATGATCCACTTTACTTTTAGAAAACACCAAAATATCATCAATGAAAACCACCACAAACTTATCCATGAAATCATGGAATATTCTATTCATTAAGTCCATGAATATAGCAGGTGCATTGGTTAACCCAAATGGCATTACTAAAAATTCATAATGGCCATATCTTGTACGAAACGCAGTCTTCGGAACATCTTCTTCCTTTACCTTCAGCTGATTGTACCCCGATCTCAGGTCAATATTTGAAAAATACTGAGCTCCCTGGAGCTGATCAAACAAATCATCGATATGAGGCAAAGGATATTTTTTCTTAATAGTGATATTATTATTCAAGGCTCTATAATCAATGAAAAGTCTCCTTGAAACATCTTTCTTTTTAACAAATAAAATAGGAGCACCCCATGGTGATGTTCTAGGTCGAATGAAACCTTTATCCAATAAATCCTGAAATTGTTTCTTTAACTCTAAATGTTCAATGTGTTCCATTCGATAAGGGGGTTTTGAAATTTTCTTAGCATCAGGAACTAAGTCAACAGTAAACTCAAATTCCCGATCTGGTATTATTCCAGGAAACTCATCATGAAAAACATCCGGATACTCATTTACCACTGGCACATCATTAATCTGAATAGTTCCTTTATTTTTAACAATGTGTGCAAGGTAACATTCATTTCCATCTTTTACAAGTTTCTTGGCCTCTTGATAAGTTATCAACAGTAAGGGTTCATTCTTGTACACAAACTGAAATTCTTTCTGAAAAGAAACTTCTTTAGCTGTATAGTTAATCTGAGCATGGTAAATAGAGAACCAATCCATACCCAGGATAACATCAAACACTACTAGAGGTAAAACAATAAGGTTTTCAAGTAGGTTCTTTCCACAGATAAGTATATGAAGATTCTTATAAATTATTTTTGCCTCAACATTTCCCCCAGGTGTTTTTACCACAAGTTCAGGAGTCATTTCTTGAGATTGTATTCCCATTTTCACTAGAAAACGTTTTATAGATGAAGGAATGTGTAGACCCTGAATAAAACAACACACTGGCATAATCTGAAATAACAAACAAAGTACCTGATACAACTTCATTTGATGGCCCGACATCTACAGATGTAGTTACAAAAGATTTCACCACCCCTTTCTGCTTGTAGTCTAACTGCTTCCTATCACCCATGCTCTTTGTCAGACACTCGTTTGCATAGTGACCCATCTCATTGCACTTATAAAATTTCACTAACTGTAAATAAAATTTGGTCTTACCATCACCCTGAACTTTTTCAATGCAATCACGAGCCTTATGTCCCATATTACCACATCAGTAGCACTTTCCAGAATTCAGAAGACATTCCCTAGCATGCCTTTTGCCACATTTATGACAAACTGGAAACTTAGTTTTCTTACCATTAGACTTTTTTGAAGAATTCTTACCTTTCTCCTGCCACCTTGGTCTCTTCTTCTGTTGGTTGTTATAGAACACTTGATCATCGGCAAACTCCATTTCCACCTTCTCAGCACATCGAACAAGCTTTTTCATAACTTTTAAACTCACGAGAAGCTAATTCCCTTCAATATTTTGGATTTAATCCTGAGTAAAAACGATTGATTTTACTATCAAGGTCTCAGATAAAATTTGGAGCAAACCTTTCCAATGGAGTGAACCTTTCTTCATAGGCATCCACTGAGTCTTCCTCTTGCCTCAATTACATGAATTTCTTTTCCATCCTAAGTCGAACAGCCTTAGGAAAATACTTCTCAAGAAACATTCCTTTGAATTCATCGCAGTCAAGAGAATCAATCTCATTGGCGTCCCTGATATTTCTAAACATAGACCACCACTGATCTGCCTCACCCTCCCAACACTAAATAGCAAGACTAACATTTTGATTGTCTGAACACCGCATGACATCGAAAATATTCACCAGTTCTTTAATCCACCCTTCAGCTAACACAGGGTCAGATGATCCTCTGAATGATGGGGGATGTTGCCTCATGAAATGATCCACCACTGACATGTTCCACTTCGGTTGATCTGGCTGATCTCGTGCATGGATACCACCACCATTTATCGCTTGAGTCAACTGCGCCATTACTGAAACAAACTGTTCAGTTCCAATTCTGACCATCTCGGGATGCTGATTCGGAAGGTTATTTCCTTCTGTATGCCTTCCTAGCACTGCTTCCCAGTTTCCTCTGCAGAAAACCATTCTGAACAAAAAAGTCTTAGATGAAGCAACATTGTAATCTTCAAATGCTATATCATTTCAAAAAAAATATTTTTTGGATAATCATTTAACAGAATTCTAACTCCTAAAGTTATCTAAACTGACATTTGATACCAAATATAAGGACCCTGCCTTAAAACTTACTTAATCTTGGGTTATTACAAGAATACACATTGATGATCTTTTCGGGTTTAGAGTTCTAGATAATTAGATCATAAAACATTCATTAAATTCCACATTTAAACAAAGTGGTTACATAATGATAGTATTCATTTTTCCCATCAATGGAAACATATTTAAAATAAAACATGGATTCATTCTTGACACTTCCTTGACACTATCATCATATCATGTACCATTCCCTTGACCTTTAAAAAACATTTCAAAAAAACATGGGATGAGCATAAAAAGCTCAGTAAGGGATATAAAATATATATGGAAAGGAAACATGGGTACATATATACAAAAGAATGAAATAATACTTTACCCATAAAACATAAGAACTTCAACATACCTCATAAAATCATGAATAAATCATAGAAATCATAAGACATAAAGGTAACTTGAGGCATTCATAACATTCTTAAGTAGGGAGTAACCCTCTTGGTTACATTTGGAATACCCATCACAGTATATTCCCTAAATCTTTTCAGAGAAACCGTAACGTTACACTCCTTCACGTTACCCAATGCATTGGAGAGCTATATCGGGCTCACCCGCCCTTAGTTTATCACCGAACCACCCGTATTCATAATAATTCCCAAGAACCTCAACATAATCTTATCACATAAAACATGCATAAAGGAAACATAATATTTACACCTTTCAATCACAAGATATCAATACAAAAAATTGATATAAAAACATTATGAAAACGATTTTCAATACCAAAATAAAAGAAAATTAAAACCTGGTATTTATTTTTCTTTTAAAAAGAAGGTATGGCTTGTAAAGGAATCCGAAAATCAAATAACGGTCACGACGGAAGAGAAGTAGTTGTCACCGCATAGGTACGACAAAAACATTCCCTTTTGTCGTTTAGTAAAACTCTTCGTATAAAAAAAGATTCCTTTTGAATAAACGTAAAAGTCAAAGGGGTTTATACACCGAATAAAATAAGGTTGTGTATAAAACAAAATATGCCTCAATGAAAGGAGATTGAGACGAAGTCCCATACCTCAGGTCCGACTTGACTCTGTCGTTCTTTAATCTCCTGAATAATAAACTTGATTTAATTTCTAATTGTTTAAGAACCTTTTTCAAGTTCATTATTCCTTTTATATCACTTATTGCCATGTCATGAACACTATGTAATTATTTAAGTTAATAACGGTCGTTTCAATGATCATTGGTGCTTGAGTCAAAAAATAAGCCCTTTATAATTACAAGTTGTTCGTGTATACATTATATCCATAATGGTATTCATGATGTAGATATCATATATAATATCATAACTCCATCCTTCACACGTCCCACATATGGTCTTTAACGAATCAAATCACTTTGAGGGGGCGGTAGTCCGCACTTCCTTAAATGAAGATATCGCGTTTACCTATAATGGAAACCATAAAGGTATGCCAAAAATGAAAAATACAGAAGCTTAAGGAAATCATAAGCATATTATATATCATATATAAGTATAGTTTAATCTTAATGGACACCTTTTAAGGTGTTAAAAGAATGTTGAACAATCATCGTTTCGGGAGGCAGAAATTCGCAATCCACGGAAACAATATGTTCTTTAACCATTAAATGTAGGTACGTGTAAGTGTAGATCTAATACTTCTTATAACTACATCCTAATATATTTAAGATAATGGTGTTGTTACAAAATAAATGAATAAAAATTGTTTAGGGGGTTGGAGAAGCAAAATAAAACAAAAGGACTCAAGTGAAGACATTACCTTAAAATTGGGTAACTCCCTTTGGTTTGAGCTCAAAGGCTTCCTTGGGAAGACTTATGACCAAAGTGAGGCTTCAAGGAGTAAGAGGGGGAAGTGTAGAGACAAAATGGGAAAGGGTTGGCCGAGCCAAAGGCTTCGGAAGTGCGGGTAAGGTGGTAGAGGTGGGGGCCTTTTATAAGAGGAGAGGAGGGGCACTCTTGGAATGTAAAGAAAGGTTACTTTATTTTCAAATGAGTTTCGGATTTTAAAGGTCCCACATTGATATAATTCGAGGATAATGTGATAAGGGTTCTAAATATACCCACTTAATAGGTTTTGGACAGGTGTAGGTCATAGAGTTTACAATATCTTTCCATATTATTTAAATCCTTTATTAATGAGGTAATCGCTGCATCATCATGATGTCATTAATAATTTAATAAATTTAATGTCTAAAAATTATAAAAAAAATATAATTATGTTGGAAATATTTTCATATTTTTAATGAATATTTATAGCCCAAAAGATCATTTATGTGGAAAAAATTAAAAATATTTTACTTAGGTGATACATTCTTTGTCACATTTAACATTCTTTAAAAATAAAAAGATAAAAAGTCACTTTCTCACAAAAGTGATTCCATGGGGCCCCCAAGTTTGGAACAAGGCATCCCATGGTCGTCCATGAGACAACCAGTAGCCTTATGACTTATGTTGTGGTCTTTTTTCATTATTATGATATCATTTTATTATCTTTAACTACCTGATTACTCATTAATCAAGATAATTAGAGATAATTACCATCGTTACTATTCATAATGTCCAAAAATAAAAGAGACTTAATTACATAATTTAGAACTTATGATTACAAATATTTAATCCATTTTACCAAATTCCAAACACATAAATTTCAATAATTGATTTAAAAATAATTCTCGTTGTCAAAACAAATAGCAGGTTTTTTTGAAATAATATCTATGAAAAGTTTGGCATTAGTTTATGACCAATTCCAAAGTGAAATTAATCCTAATGACCACCATTGGATTGAATGGTAAAAATATATTCATAAAAAACTTTAATACCAATTAAAAAGGTAATCTAATCATATAAATAAATTATATTAAAAAGCAGTTTTGATGTAAAATGCAGTATTTTTCACTATTCATTAAAAATGAACATTGTGAGAAAAATAACAAAACTTTATCCAATGTAAATTTAAATGTCCCAATAATAATTAATATGTTTATTTTGACAAATATAGATTATAAAATTGTCAAAAGTTTGATTTAAAAAGGGTTTTCCATCAAAAGGCAGTAAGGAAATCTTTTAAGAATATTAGTGTATTCCATGCATAAGATTGTATTTATTTCCATTTGAAGCCTCTAAAACACTATCTTAATCATTAATAGACATAGATAAATATATTTATTATTCATTACTTACTTGGGATGTTACAAAACCACTACCCGCACCAACATGGATGCAGGATAATATCACTATGTACTTTTTCAATAGTTTCCCCAAAACATTTGAAAGAAAAAAGGAGATATTTGTTATAGTGTATTATCTTACTAAAACAGTCCATTTATGACTATTGAGTATGATTTAATTCATGAAAAACTCTTGAATATTTATATAAATTAATTGGTGATTTTTAATGGGGTACTACATTCTATCATTTTTTATCAAGATCCATGGTTCACATTATATTTCTAGAGAAGTATTCAAGAAAATAAGAATGAGGAATTGAATTTTAGTATGGCCCATCACCCCCAAACTAATGGTCAATCCTAAAGGATTATTCAATTACTCGAGGTTATGTTGAAAACATGCTAAATGGAATTTAAAGCTGGATGGAATCAACATCTACCATTAGATTAGTTATCATACAACAACAGCTTCCATTCATGTATTTTAATGTAACCCTATGATGCTTTATATGGTAAGTGATGTAAAACTCATACTTGTTCAGATGAATTTGGTGAGAGAAAGATTCGTGGCCATGATCTTGGTAAAGAGATGATTAAAAAAGTTCATGACATCCAACAACACATAAATGTGTATCTGAGTTAGTATAAGATCTATCCTAATAACCATGTAGGGGACTCAATGTTTGATGTAGGTTAAAATTTTTCGTTCTCAGATCACCATAGATTAGATTCACGTGGTTTAGGAACAAAGTGAATCGTATCCCTAGGAACAGTGGCCCCTATGAAATCCTTGATCGCATTTATTTAATTGATTATCATCTTGAAATTCCATAAAATCTTTATAATTTTGTTGATGTATTTCATGTATCTCTTTTGAGGAATTAAAAACCCCACCCTTAAAATTTAATGAATCTGAGGCTGATACAACTATAACATGACCTCTCTTAGGAGGAGTAGATAATGGAGATCATAGAGGAGGTAATGATACTAAAGTACCCACAACTATTCTCAACTGAGAGAATGAGTTAAAATTTTGGGGATGAAATCTCAAGGGGGGAAGAATGTAATGACTTAATATTTTTAGATGATATTTCATTCCTATGAAAATCTATATTATATTGTATCAGTCATAACAAAAACATATATCTTTCATCATTTTGTGAGTATAAAAATGAAATGTGACAAATGGGATTTAACCATTTTTTAACAATTGGTCACCAGGATCGTGGGAATATATACTCCTGGAAATATTATTAATGTTATAATCAATGTTTATAAGAAGAAATGAAAAAGAAAAAGTAATTCATAAAGGGGAAGCGATGGAATCAACTAGTTGAGTCATGTCGTACAAATACAATTTTTCAATTCAGGGGTGGGATGTAGCATCAATGGGGTTCATGTTTGTCCAATCCCAATCCGAGCTTCAAAATGTAGAGAAATAAGAAAATATCATATGATAGAATGTCATTTAGTTGAAATTACCCCTCGAGTGATGTTAGTCGAGCGACCCCAAGAAGATATCACCATCAGAAATATTAACCTTAAGTCACACATGGGTTTTAAAAGGGATTATCTATCCACTCCTTAGCTATATAAAGTCTATTTCCATTTTATAAATAAAATTTCAATTATATCAGTTCTACTTTAATACTAGTTTTTCATAATAGAATAATTTCAAGAATTTGATAAATTGAATCTTCATAAATATGTTTTACTTTTTATAAGAGATATTTTTTAATAAACTAATGTATTAAAAATAATACATATTTATATTAAATAGTATGATAAAACACTACTATTTAAATACAATGATAAAATAATTTTAGTTTTTTCAAGTGTCATAAATTTTACTATACACTTACAGTCCTCTATAATTTTTAAAAAATAAGAATTTTTATATTTTAAAAGTTATAATTAAAATATTTAAAAATATTTAGATGAAATAAATATCATTTTTAAATCATCACATCAAAAATAAGTTGTTGCGAATTTATGATATTTTTCTAAAATAATTTTTTTCATGAATAGTAAAAATTCTGGTCAAAAATTTAAATATATTTAATGACTTCATAGTTATGTTATAATGATTTAATAACTAATTAACCAAAATACACATATTAAAATATTTTATTTTATTTATATAATGTATTTTATGATATTTTAATCGAATTTCAAACCTATAATTTACTTTCCAAAGTCTAAATTGAAAACTTTATCATTAAAGACATTATTTTTGTTGCAACATTAATTTTCAATGCCCAAAAAATTACAATAAAATGATGATCGACTCTTTTGGATTAAAATAAGATAAATTATGAGCAATTTTTCCAATACTAGTGAAATAAACCATGGAAAATTAAATGGTTCTGCATTATCCACAACCTAGGATTCGAAGAACTATATTTGTAAATTAATATAACAAATCCTCCACTTTTTCAATAAATACCCACCCATTTATCCATTCATATTCACTAAAAATACACCCCCACAAATATATGGTTGTTTATTTCTCCCATGGAGTCCTCCCAAGGTGTCCTCAGGCCCTCAATTTTCTAATCCCCATGTTTTAGGTGTAAATATTTTCAGTAAATGAATTATCATTCTTTCTCTTCAAAATAAGAACCTTTTCTTGAATGTGTCTTATAATTTCAATGATCTCCATATCTTGTTAACATAATATTCACAAAATTACTAAATATTATGTTACATAAATGGGATACCTTGTCCTTTAACTTTTTACCCCTTTCTAAAACAATGTTTTATACCTGGTATACTCTCAAATTTAATTCTCAAAATTTCTCTCTTCTCCTAGAGAAATTATATTTCATTATGTTATTTTGCATACCCAAACCACTTGATTTTACATGTGTATTCACCAATATATATATCATAATTTTTTGTTTCTATTATTTACATAAATGAAACCCAAATTCCCTATCCATGGGTATATAATGACAGAATAATCGTTTATTTAAGTAATTTTTAAATAAAAATATTTTGATATGAAACCCATTTTATTTTGTACTCAATGGGTTATTTTTTAAATTATTTATTTTTATCTATGTGGGTCACATGAAAATATATACATATGAAGGCTTCACCCTGATATCTCTTTGTTGAATTGAGTAAAGAAATTAATCTCTAGATATGAAATGTTTTATGATACCTTGGTGAATAACCTTACTAATTTTTATGACACCTTGTTGGTAAAATGTGGTGATAAACATATGAGTGACTAAAATAAATTTTATAGCCACATTTATATGTTTTGATACCTGAAAATATTATGAATATATATCTATTTCACATTCTATATCATTATGACTCAAGTTCTTATTGATATTCCTCAAGATCTTTTTATACAGTTTTCCTTGGGGGGTTTTTCCCTTACTAGGCCTCCTGATCACCCCTTTAATTTTATAAATATTTCTCCAAGTTATTAGATAAATTAAATTTACTTATGATGAACCTTTAATGAATAAGTTTTATTGGATTAGAATAAGGATTTAACTTTTCATGTTTAATACACCTTTATTCCATGAAATTAAACTTCAAGAGATCCTTTATTTTTATAATGTAATGAAAAGTTATTTAATAAGAATGTGGGATGCCAATAAAATTAATGAAATATGATTATGAAAAATGGGATCAAATACAAATATACTAATGATTTATAGTGATCCCAAATCAATGGTAAAAAAATTTACTCTTCCATTAGGTTTAAAATTAATTTTTTATTAGGTTTGAATTAATGAGGGGAATTAAAAATTTAATTCTATTTTAAAATTATGTTTTAATGTTGTTTAATTGAGATTTATTTATTATAAATACACATGTGGTTAATTAGTGGTTCCATTTGAATGAAAATAATAAATGATGAGTTATTGAAATGAAATAAAACTATTAATATTTTTTTATTATGAGTTTAATTTTCATTATATGTAGATAAAAGAGATCAATTGATTTAATTAATTGAATTGATATGTTAAATATGTTATTTTGTGTTATATTTGGTTCATTAGTTGTGTTTTTCAATTGGTATTAAATATAATTGAATAATAATATTTTTTAAAACTATCATATGATTACATGGACATGTAAATAATATTTTACATTTAACATATAACATTTAATTTTCCTTAATAGTATGAATATGATATATTTCATTTAACTATTTTAATTATTATAATGATAATGTAGGAAATAAATCTTATAAATTTAATTTAACATTTTTTTCAATTTGAAATAAATTCTTATGTTATGATAACATGTTTTTTTGTTTTACATTCATTATTTTTAGAGATATGAATTTTTGGAAATTATTAATTGAAATATAAAAATCGTTAAAAGTATATTATTAATTAGATAAATGATAGATTAAAAAGTAACAATTTTTTTGTTTATAGAAATTAGGCATAATGGGAATTTATGGTTTATATTAAAAGTCTATTTTTATAATTAATTATTAAATTTCTATTTTTTGAAAATGATATAATGGATGGGTGTTTAGTTTTTAAAAAAGGAAATAGAATTCATGATCATTATGTTAATCCATGATAATTTTTATTTTGTATATGAGCATGTTTAAATTTAAATATTATAATTTGGAACATTTTTTATTTTGGTGCAATTTGTTGATTATTTTTTATTATCACGTTATTGTTATTTTCTTATAGTGATAGGTAATGTGTATTATTAATTATGAAATTTAACTTTTTACTAAATTTATATTTATTTATATGAGGAGAATTTTGGTATAGATAATGTTTAATAATGATAAAATATTGTGTAGTTATTGAAATTTTAAACGGATTTAATACTTTTAAAATTTTATGGTAAAATGATGAATTTTATTTTAAACTCATATTGAAGTAAATTCTTTTATTGGATTAATAAAATCTATAGTTAATGATTATGATTGTTTTAATGTTATATTTTGATAATAAGCGAGTTATTTTTTGAAATAAATTTTCATTTTTTGAAAGGGATTCATTTTTTCGATGAAACTTTTTTAAGATCATTTGACTTATTTTTAATTATTATGTTAACAAGTGATATCTTTGGTTGAATCCTATTTTTATATATTTAAATTACTATGTTTTGAATTATGTGATACAAGGTATGAATGCTAGTAATTTTAATTTATGGTGGCCTTGAATAATGGTTGTAAAAACCATAGCACTGAGTGGGTTCACACTGAGTATGGTGAGTTTTTATTTAAAAAAACATTCATGTTGAAAATCAATTGTTATATTTTCATAAATAATATTCCCATATACTAAACTAAAAATTGATATGGGGAGATTTTAGACCATATTTACACCAACCCAATCACTAGATTCTATCGACTAATGGAAAGGGCCAAAACAAGTCATGGGTAGACTATAGACCTAATGTAAATCTCAATGGGGTTTCCGAAATCTATCAGAAATTATACCCAAGCTTCCTATATAAAAGATATTATGGATTGCAATTAATATAAAAAATGAGCTAATTTGTCCTATATGGTTAAAAATTAATTAAATTTAATGTATACCACATGTATCATATACAAAATAATTGTACATGAAGTTTCATATATAACATGCATCATAAAATAAATAAAAATCAGATACCCTAGATGATATGTATACAAGATAATTTCTGAAATTCAAATATCCAATGAACTAAAGTCTAAATCATATGATAATATCATACTAAATTTTCAACCTCCATTTATTTTTATTCCCTATTATTATTTATATCTATAATATATGACAATATCTAATTGAAAACATGAGGTCTTACCCATGAACATCAAAGAACATACTGTCAATATATGTATGGGTGGGTCCATTAACATAGTTGGACCACATCACCAACCATGAAACATTGTGTTCTCATATGATCATGTTAATATGAATAATGAAATTGATAGAGTTAAATTTAGTTCTTAAGGTAGCTGACCCACCCAGAAAAAAAGACAAGAAACAAATGAAACCTATACCTATACTGGTTCATTTAGAAGACATATAAATTTATAAGACGTATAAAAATGATACCAAAAGGAATATAAAAAAATCCTAAATACATTCAATAACACGCATCCCATTGTGACAAAATTAAATATATTGTTACTTCTATCACCAAATAATGATTACATGTTATAAGGTCTTCATGAAGCTGAAGAAATCACTCATCTAACTCCCACCTGACCCATCTAATGTCTCACTTCCCATTTACAACAAAATAAATGGTATCCAATATGGAATAATTTAACCATTATACCATGAAAATTAATCAATATTCAATCTAAAAGTGTATGTTCCCCAACTTGGTCTCATGAAAATAGCCTATCACTAAGGGTGAAGAATGCTAATGAAGTATTCTACCGACACCCTAACATGTAGGGTTATGTCTCCTACACAAATCTTATAAAATCAACCAATCACTTTGGGTGAGGTATGAAAACCACATATAATTCCAGCAACCCATCGATTAAGGTGAAATATTATAACCATGTCTCATTAAAATAACATATCACTTAGGATAAAGTCCTATAAAAATTTCTTATACCAATATACTATCTATCATGGTGAGACCTCCTAATAAAGTCATTCCCAAAGTCACATTAGATACATAACAAACTAAATTCAATAAACACATCCAAACTATACACATCAACTTCACACATCCTAACTAGTAATAAAAACAAACTATGTGATTTGAAAATAAGAAGAAACACGTTCATTTATGAAAAGGTTAACTTTTAAGGTCATCTATGATTTTACCTCATAGGGGTTTCAACACTCTGTTAGGATTTTAAAAAAACTTAATTTTATACTACATGCCATTTACCTCCATCTCACATGGAATTACTCAGTATTATTTTGGTGACAAATCACAATATTCTTCTAAACAGTATATAGGATGAGGCTTCATGTGGATTTTGAACATAAATATTACATCAATATATATTAGAATTCAAAATATTATTTAATAATACATGCTCTAGAGACAAAAATGATTATTATATTTTTCAACTAGATAAATTAAAATATTATTTCATTAATTATAGTTAATATTTCTCAAAAATTTCTTCTCATATATTATACTTCATAGAAATACCCTAAGAAAAACGTTATCCATATATCTAGGAAAGTAATCCTAATAAAGGGGGATATAAGATTATCATTAAGGGAAAACATAAGAAATAAGGGTCGATGGACATAATTGAGAATAAGAAAACCATAATGGTATGAGAACATGACAATAACTTATTATTAGAATACCCGTTTAGTGAAATATCATTAATAAAAAATCATTGTTCAATTAATTTTCAGAAACAAAGATATAAGTCAAAAGTTTATCAATTCATAAATAATAAACCATGATCCACAAGAAATAATCATAATCATAATAGATAATTTTTTGTAAAATTAATAATATCTAATGACTCTGATTTTAAATGGTTTAATTAGGAATATTATATTGATAATTTTTGAAGATAATTTCTTAGAACATATTTGATTATAAGGAATAGTGATCCATAAGATATATTTTAAAATATTATATATATATTAAAAATAAAACATTTTTAGTTTTCCTGAAAAAAGATTTATAAATTTAAAATGAAAGCATAGATTGGAAATATGAAGCTATTGTTGAGTTGAATGAATGGGTTTTACCTTAGGCATGATGAAACCATGGAGTGCATTGAATTCTCAGTTTGGGAATGGTAATGGGTGAATGATTAAATAAATAAATTTATTAAAATATTTTATTTCACATAAATTGTGATAATCTGGTGGTGGTCTTTAAAATTGATGATATAGAAGAATCTAATGGTTAGCCGCAGAACCCTGGAGATTTTTTATAGAGCATTGGTGGATCATTCTCAGATGAGAGACTACCGGATCATGGATCATCAATCAGTGTGAAGTGGAATTAAAGAATCTTTCCAATGAAAACGACACATATTCATTCTTCATCAATGATAAATCCACCCTAAGGTATGATTTTTTAGGTGGATTTATATCTACTTATTTATTCCAATGACGAACATGAATTAAATAAATAACAATTTCATTAAAGATTTTTTATATTGTGGTTATGGGTTTATTTGTAGGAAATATTTGGGAATTGTTTATTTGTTTTAGATCATCATTAATCATTTTAATGGAAATGAATTGAATCCAACATGAACATATAAGAGGTTTATTCTTCTTTTGTGTTTCTTTGATTTCTATGCATTATTTGTTTATAACCAAAATTAATTTTTGAATGATTCTCTACAAATTTTGGATAAAAAACAACTCCACACATATTTCATGATGCAATAGATTTTCGTCACATATCGGGGTTCCGATCAATTATGGGATCAAGATGAATTGATGGTTATGTTGGATCCGGATCGGTCCATTGATCTTTGTTCTTCCTAGATGGGATTGCGATTGTGAAGAGGTGTGATGAAAACAAATTTCTATGATAATAAGATGTCCAGATTCTAGTGAGCGATGATGTAACTCCCCTTAAAGACATGTTCTTACTTTCCAGTGTCATTTTTGACTAGATCAGAGGCTATTGGAGTGGATGATGAAGCATAAACACGATATAAGATACTAGAAAATTAAAAATTACATTGGGTGTAATCCAGAATTACCCACAATGTTCCCCCTATGTAGATCTAGGGTTTCATAATAGAGATAAGTATCAAATTCCATGTGACATGGTCAGATGGCTTATCACCCATTCTTGGAAGAATAATGTTTACCCTTAGAGATACATGGACACATACAATTCTATCCTTACATAAAACAACATACCATACTTGAACATGGTCAGGAGTAAAAATGCTCTAACATGTCTTATACATAGACACAGACACTGGCACATCCTCTGATACATGGTTATGACCCAATGATAAAGGTACTTTCCATGTACTAAAATATACAACGTTTTCTCCT
The DNA here is from genome assembly GCA_963277665.1 of Viscum album. NCBI lineage: Eukaryota > Viridiplantae > Streptophyta > Magnoliopsida > Santalales > Viscaceae > Viscum > Viscum album. The sequence continues at coordinate 1,934,236,003 of OY728165.1, forward strand.
TCTAATATGGCTAGATTACCATTTTCATTGTATTAAAAAACATCATTAGGGTGCATATGCTTGTTATTTTTCATAAGGTCTTAATATGTTGTTTCATCCTATGCATAAGACGGTGATCCCCTCTAAAGATGTTAATTATGGGATATAGTTGTGTGAATCTCTCTATGATTTCTGAATTGAGATCCTATATCATCATTATATTCCTCAGTGGGGTTCTTGGTATCATCAAGGAAAACACTTTTCTGGCATTGATTACCTACTTATTAGGTCAATCCGGATGGGGTTGATGGTATACCCAATGGCCTTGGGTGTCATCAATATCTTCTCATCAATCTCTTCAGACATATAAAATTTATTTATCATCGTGATTCCCAAAACACATTAACTACCATATATAATCCATATTTTCTATATGACTCATAGATTTTTTTCTCATGAACCAGTTCTATGTAGAACCTTTGACTAATATTCTTATTATAGAAATGCAATTGCGATATTACTTGATATTGTGTCTATACTATGATTATATCTAGATGTTATTGTCTTATATTTATTTTACATATACCTATGAAGAGATGACTATTATTTTTGATGATATATTCTTAGTGATTTGGGGGTGTCCAACTGGGTATTGTTATAATCACCCCTATATGAGATTTTCCTACACTTGTCATGTCTTATGTAGATGATCAACATTTTTATGGAATACTAGTTGGGAATAGACAACGTGGAGATTACTGAGCTAGATATAATGTGTTGTGTTCATGCGGTAACATTAACAGTAGTATTCACCAACATTATATGTTTTATAGTTTTTAGTTTCTTTATTGTGGTTTTGTATTTGTCTTTTTTTTCCATTAAATAGTTATTATCATACTTTGATGGTGCAATTTTAGATGTTCACATTAATGGTTATCTTTTTTTATATATTTCAACATTTTATGGTATTAGAGATGTGTATGTGTGTGTGTGTACATGTACTTTAGGCTAAGTCCTCCCTTGTGTGTGATACTCTTACTCGGTGATGGTCACTAGAACATAGCCTATTGGAGATGGGTTGGGGTAGTCATGACATGGGCCTCATTGGGGAAGTTCATGAAAATGTGGTATTAGAGGATAAATTTATACCCTTGGATTAGAGTATGTGATATTAGTTTGGGTTTTATAGAAACAATTATAGGTGTTGAGTTTAGATTTTATGCTAGGCTCTCCAGTATTAGTGCAGTGGACGATATGTCAAATCATAATGACTATAATCACCTAACATTTGACTATGTACATATAGAAACTGGTTTTAGTTAAAAATATTAGTACATGAATCTTATTATAATGAGTTGTGGATTCCATGTAAATTTTGAGTGATATATCCTAATATATTTTTTAGATGTGGTACATCTTGTCTATTTTAGTATTACTCTATGATGTTTTCTAACTATGATTCAAAACCAATATCTTGTGTATGATCCCATGAGAGATAAGGCCTCAATACAGTGACCTGTTTAGTAGGTGTTACCTATAGTTGATGCACCAGTCTTACCACCACCCATTGATAAGTAGATGGTACCATTAGTACTAGTATATGAGGTGTAAAGTCTGAGTGCACTTTATGAGTTTCTATGATAGATATCCATAATGATATTAGGTTAGCGTAACCCATAGGAATCGATGGATTGGATTAATGAGGTTACCTATGTCATTTTTCGTCTCAGGTAACCTTCAAACCAGATGGGGGTACTGGAAGCATTCCATCTTCTTGCACCTACAATATAATGGTGGGGCTTAGATACATAGTCATGTGACAAGGAAAATCTATCATTGTATGAGTTATATTTCCTTTTGATAGAGGAGTTCTATCTATCTATGTTTAGGGTATTGTGCATCCAAGAAAATCTACAGCTTCATTAGGGAAGTATGGTGGTGGATAAGTATTCATAGAGTTTCACCAACCACACTTGGTACTCTATGGATATGGTATGTGATGAGATATTTTGAGATTAGTGCTTTGAGTAAGGAATATATAGATAAAATCATGTCATCATGATACCTATATACATATATACCTATTTTTGGGGTGTTAAATAGTGATTTCGTGGTCCATATTTTTCATGATGAGAACAAACAGACAGTTGGTGTTTCCAATGGGAATACGAGTTATGATAATATCATTACAGGGAGCTAAGGATTGAAATGGGGCCAACATATATGAGATGTTTTAAGAGGAAATATAATGATAGAGGTTATAAGGTCCAGGGATTATAAGATGTATCTAGTTAGCTGGGGGAGAGGTGGTGATACACTGAAGATGGTCTTGGACATCATGCATGATATATTATGACATGCTATGATGCTGATATATAGATAGAGGATGGTACAGCTTGGACGTGTCTATGGAAGTTGTAATCATTTAAAAAGGGAAATGTAAATGGTAGAGGAGATAAAATAGAGTCTAGAAGTCATAGAATTTATGACAATTTCCACCACCATCTCCATGTTGTATGTGCGATGCTCGAGGAGATGGGGGATAGGTATGAGGGAATCTATTGCTGGTCGAGTCTTATGACCTAGAGGATCCAAGGAAGATAATATGAACAATTTGTTTGTTTTATACATTTTCTATAGTACTAATTGATAATTGTGTGAGTCATTCCATTATTTCCACTTAGCTGGTTTGAGACTTAGATATTCTGGTTGAGCATTTGTCTTGAACCTATCTTTTGGAGACACCTACTGGAAGTTACTCGGTTATCACACAGTTTTTCCCTTAGTGTGATGTAAATTTTTGAGGCAAGAGTTTCTTTTGTTGTATCATTATATTAACAATGAGTTCTTATATCATCAAATTAGTTATTAACTAGTTATCTATAGTTCATGCTTAAATAGACTATTTTAGGAGAGAAATGTCTTTTTCCACTTCGAAGGGTTGTTGTTTTCATTTTTCAGTTAAAATGAATCAAATTAAGAGTAGAATAGAATAATTAATAGGGGATTTTATCCTATTACTCCTCAGTTGTCTAGTATGAAACAAGGTGGATTGGGTTCCCAACAAAGGAATTAGAGAATATGGATTTCATTATTGAGGATGTTGTAGGTTTACTTCCCCACCTGAATATATAATTTTACACTGAACTACACCATGGGATGCCCCCAATATCTACACTCGCATATTAGACGGCTCCCACAATGCTTCATAAGATGACAGTGAAGTTGGGGGTCTTATTGAGGATGTTGTTTTTAGAACCAGTGTTTCTCCTAGGAAATCCCTAGTATTGTTATCCTAAAAAGAGTATAATACCATGAGGATGTGTGTTTTTTTTCATAACCAAAACCAGGTGACAATTGATAACAAGTATCCACTAACAATGGTTGATGAGCTTATAGATCATTTTTCAGGGGCATAATGGTTCTCAAAGATTTACCTTAGATCAAGATATCAGTAGATTAGAGTACAAGATGAGGATACAATAAAGATGACATGTTGATGTCTTTACAATCACTTTGAGTACATGTGGACTCCTTTTGTTATGATTCACTCCCTCAAATTTCTAATTGGAATCATGAACTATATCATTTGTTCTATCTTAGACAAATTTTTCAGAGTGTTCATTGATGATTTCCTTGTGTACTCGAAATATGAATATAAAAACATAAATAAGTTGAGGATTCATCTAGAAATACTATGGGAACTCAAAAATTATGGGAATATCCCAATGTTCCAGTTGGATATTTAGGAGTCCCACTTTATATGACATGTTATATCAATAGATGGTTTAGTAGTGGCCTCAAAAGAGATAATGAAATTTTATATTGGGATCCACCAAAGAGAATGATGGCGGTGACGAGATTCCTTAGGTTTAAAGGAGACTATCAGAGGTTCATAAAAAATTTATCTAGGATATCATCTCCATGAAAATATTTGAAATCAATGGGGAATCCTTTTTTGGGGAAAGTTAGGTGACAACCAAATTTTTAGTAGTTGATGTGCTACAGAAAATCACAGTCATATTGAGATTTACAGGGGAGGGTGTTGAGTACATATTCTTCTATGATGCATTATGAATTGGGCTTGGATGTTTTATATTGGGGAGACATGAAATTATTTTCTATGGTTCAAATTAGTTGTGACAGTATGATCACAACTACATGGCCAATTTTTATATGTTAGAAGTAGTTGTATTTTTACTGAGGATGTGGTAACACTACCTTATGGGTTAGAGATTTAGAATCTATTATAACCACAACAGTATCAATTATTTATTCCATTATAAGGATTATATCATGAGATAATGGTGATAGCTAGATTTTCTATAGGATTGTGACTTTGAGATTATCTTTATTCATGGGAAGGAGAACATGTTAGATGATTTCCTCACCAAGATATCATCTTTGTAGCTACTGGGAAAGAATCCAGATTAGCTACCCTCATTCGCATTATAATTTTGGGTGTGTATGGTGCATTTTACCTCTATATGATGGTTGTTACCCCTAATCTTTTGCAGTGAGTTAGGGAGGTACAACATTGGACTACCATTATTCAGACCCTACGTACTCAAATATCCAATGGACATTCTCTTGATAAATTTTATGAGGTGGGAAGAATGTCATTCATTTCATAGGACTCAATATTTTACGAATAAAATTATATGATGGGTTTCTAAGTGATTTTCATAAATATACCATAAATGTGAATCTAGTTGTGGTGATGATGTACCAAGATGTCGGAAAATAATTTTTGTCTCTATGGATGAAGAAGGGAGTTGCATCGTTTGTATCTCGATGCCTTACTTTTCAGAGTGTGAAGGTTGAGAACCAGGCTACTGTAGTTTTAGTTCAAACCCTTGAGGTTCCAAATTAGATGTATGATAGGAAATTCTCAGACTCCATAAAGGGGTCACTAGATACATCACAGGGAAGTGATCCATTTTAGTGAATGTAGATTTACACACCAAGTCATCCCACTTTCTAGATATTCGATATTAGAGATCATTAATTAATTTGGGAGGCCTCTATGTGTAGGTGGTAGCTTGACTCCTTTTAGATACCTCAAAAACAATTTCCAATAGTGATTCTCAATTCATATATTTTTATTGAAGGAATTTTTTTTGGTCATTGGGAATCAATTGAATATGAGAATTGTGTTTCACCCAATAATTATATGTAGATAGATCGAGCTATTCATGTTTTGTAGGACATGTTGGATACTTACATTTTATACATTTTTTATAGTTGAGTGTATCACCTAACGTTTATAATGTTTTCATTCAACAATAGCTACCATTAAACCACTCATATGGAACCATTTTAGGCATTGTATGTGTGACCCTATAGGTCACCTCTATGATATACCAAACTTTGATAGTCAACACCTACGGTCCAAGAGTTGGTTCATACCACCACAGAGAATGTATAGATCATCCAAGAGTGAATGATGACTTCCTAGAGCGGTCAGATGTTCTATGAGGATAGATAATAGTGGAATTTAGAATTTGAGGAGGATACCACGTTTTCTTGAAGGATCACATAAAAATAGATTACAAATATTTTTCTATGGTGGAAATATATCTCCATGATTAAATGGCCTTTTCTAGACATATTTTTCATGTCACAACTGAAGAGATACGTGCATTACCTATTTCATGTTATCCACATGGGAGATATTGATATTAAAGATGGAGATAAATGTACTATATACGTAATAAATATTTAGTATTGGAATGAGAGGATAAATTTTGGGAGATATATTCTATTATTGTGTTTCTATTGACTGCACATGAATCCCTAGGAGAGCACATGGGAGTGGGATACCTAGATGTCTGCTCAGTACCCACCTCTTTTTGTGTAGCCATTTATTTTGGATTTTAGGGACATAAATCTTCAAGGTGGGGAGAATTTAGCAACTCTTAAATTTTCATGTATTAAATTATAATATTATATGTTTTATATTTAGATCTATGCATTGAAATAGTGTGATATTCTATGGGTTAGTGTGGAAAAAATATATTTTTGAAATATATTAATTAAATTAAGTATAAAGGGTGTAATTTTTTTTATAAAGGTAGAATGAAATAGAAATTGAGTCTAATATTTTAAATCTAACAAAAACCATTGATTTAAGATAATGAGATTTACGATAGGAGTGACATAACCTTGGAGCGTGTTAGACACTTGGGTTTTTTTAGTCATGGGATAATGTTTAAATAAATTAATAGATAATGATAATTTATTTGATAATACTTTCCATAAATTGGTTATTTTATACAAATATGATAATATTGAAAAATACCATGTTTATCCACATAACACTAGATATTTATAATAGATCGTTGTTGGATCATTCTTAGACGAACAATACCCGGATCGGGGATCATCAATCTGTGTGAAACAAAATTCAATGATCCTACGAATGGAAAAAACATAGGTTTTTTATTAATTAGTGATCGATCCACAACGAGGTAGAATTTTTGTTTTATATGGATTTACCACTATTTATTAATTCCTATGATGAATGTGAATCAATTAACTAAATAATTGTTACACAGTTCAATCGTATTGCCAGTTTAGGTTTATATATGCAGGAAATTTAGTGGAATTTTTAAATTGTTTTAGATATTATTTATTCATTTGAAGGAAAATAAATTGAAGATAAACAAAACATAGACATGGTTAATTCATAACTTTTTTTCTTGTATTTCTCCCGCATTTCATCTTTCATTAAAATTAGAAAATCATTTTGGATGGTGGTTCAACAAATACTGGATATATAATCGTTGCACACCCATTTCATTAAAGAAAATATTATAATCATTGATCATGGTTTAGATTTAAAATTAAATTGATATGTGATGATGGTGACTATAGATCTTGAATGGTTCTACGATCCTTGTTCATCTCGACTTAGCATGGGATGTGGATGAAGTGTGACATTAACTGATTTCTGTGAAAATTGGATTTATTTATTCTACTGACTAATGGTGGAAAGTATTAGAGTGACATGTTACTTGTTTACCAGCATGATTTTATACCATATCAAAGTCTATAAGATATGAATATGAAATTTTAACCCAATTTTAGATTCTAGAAAATTGCGAATTGCAAGGCATGAAATCCAAAAATTTTATTTGTATGGGACACCCTATTTGTGGTTCTAGGATTTTGAATCAAAGATAAGTATCACACACCATATGACTCAGTAAAAACTCATGTGAAAGTTTCCTAGAATCTTGGTGTGTACACATGGAGTTACATAGGCAAAGAACATGGTTGCAGTACACATATCTAAGATTATGTAAAAGGAAAAAATTAGGATCACATGGTATAAAACACTCCATGTACTCATACCAGAACATGGGAATGGGTCGTGATTCATAGTTAGGACCATGTACCCAAGAGACACACCATTTATCACTAGTGCACACAGTTTACTCCTTCTAATATGTATTAGATCCATTTTCGACTTGAGCTTGGAAAATTGTTTCTAGGGTGTTTCCCCTTGATTTTTTTCTAGAGTGTTTAATATGGAGTCACAACCTATGACAAGGAGGTGATACCCTATTAAGAATCCTAGACTTGGATATATTTGTGGGAGTCACTCCATTAATCCATAAGTGATATCATATATCACCATCATTGCATGAGGTGGTATTCTTAGTATTGAAATGACAAAAAATATGCAGGAATAGATCTAGGACATAACTGGTTAATCAAGATTGGATTGTTGGTATACCCCATGGCCTTGGGTATGATATCCATCTGTGTATCAATCTATTTAGACTTCAATTTTGTACTTCTTATATTGATATATGGTGATCTTGAATACCCAGATGTGAATCATAAGTTCTATCTAGCTCATGGAGTGAGTTCTCCCGAATGAGTGCTATGTGGATCTAATGAGAAGAAATCCTTGGATAAAAACAAAATTTTGATCCTACTTGAGAATATTTGTCTATAATTAGAAAATCTAGATGTTCTTGTCATATATTTCATTGAAATAGTCCTATTATAATATGACTATTATTATTATTGCAATATTAATAGTAATTTATTAGATACATACACTATATTTTTACAATAAACACTTCATGGGATTTTCCAACAAGTTTTATTTATTATGAAGATGATCAACCTTTTTGTAGAGTCATAGAGGGACCAAGACCTAGTGTAGAGTTGTTATCTAGATATACATAGGTGTGTTTTTTAAGGTACATTGATAGTTGTCAACACCCACTTTATATATTAGACTTTTTTTAGTTTCTTTGTGTTGGGATTTTGTTATCCCTTTTTGATTCGATTATTTTTGGTTGCACTCTAGTTTTTGTATTTTAGATATGTTCATGAATGGTTATAAGTTGTTTTATATTTCATCATCGTTTGGTATTATATATGTATGTGTGTTTATAAACACCTTAGTCTGAGGCCTCTCCTGCATGTGATATAACTACTCAATGTTGGTTTCCATCCCAAAGACCTATTGGAGGCAGGAATGGGATAGTTGTGGCATAAGATCCATTGGGGATGTTCAAGACATAATAATGGAAAAACATTTCCTCGGACTAGGGTAAAAATGAATACTATCAAAATTGATTAGGTTTAGTCCACAATTTATCAATTACATTGTTATGTCTCACTTGAAAGAGTATATTATTATATATATATATCCTTATTATACTAGTTTTACTCCCAATTGTAGTATTTATTATCTAATGAAATTTACAACTTTACCCAATACATTAGAAGGAAATATAATTTTAGGCCCTCCAATCACATAATAGAAAACATGAAAATTTGTTCACAGAATGATAAACCATTCTCAAATCATCGTATCATAACATGTATAATGTAAACTTCTTTCCTAAAATATTCATTATTTTATCATACAATAACCCATGGAAAAAATGGTTTTCATAAGGGTTTAATCAATTTTTAATTAAACTATGTGAATTAATGGGTTTCATAGAATTGTCCGTAAATCACCATCATAATAATAATTAGAGATAAATAATGAACACAATATGAAAAGGTCATATCCATTGTGAAGCTTAATAATCCATAGACATAAAATAATTTTAATAGAAAATTTGAAACATCATTTGAAAACATTAGAAAAATAACTTTTTATTGATAAAATTTTTACTAGAAATTAATAGATAATTGAGAATGTTATTTTCTGTAAAAATAACCATGAAATAACATAATAGAATCTTTATATAAATGACTTCCCATAAGGTTAGGAAAATTCATTCCTACTATATATTTTTATTGAGAAAATTCCTTTTATATTTTTATTGAGTATAGAAATCATTGGTTTCGTGAAAATACTTTTAATCCATTGAAAATAAATCACATGGTAATAAACAATAACATTTTATGATATTTCATGTGTAGGTAAAAAAAATTTAAGAGAATGTATGGGGGGGGAAATATTTTGATGACTAAAGATAAAGTATGGAAAAATTTTCTATAAAATCATTTTATTTATCATTTTGAGAAATAAATCATGTAAATGGTTGTAATACATAAATATTAAAATATTAACTATTGGATAAGAAAATAAATGGGTATTAAATGAATATACCCCAATTATTTCCATCAATGGATATTTTTTGTTGACAATTCTAAAAATAAATGTGATTGTGACATAAATCCCATACCTTAGTCCCTACAATACATCATATGTGAACATATATCATATATAATTTAAATATATTTTTCGAAAATTTATCCCAAAACCTTATTTTTATATATCCTTTAACGTACCATTCCAATATAATTTCCAATTATCCTATTATTAAAAATCCATCCATAAAATGGTCATTTTGGAAAAGATGGGTCAATTTTCTATGCATGATTCAATTTAATGGTTCGGGTACTCTCACCTTGATCATAGTTTCATAATTTATAAAATATTAATAATTATATAATAATAATATTGATTCACCATATACACTTATAATTAATTATAAAATTAATATATGAAAAATGAATCGCATCACTTCATGAATTTGATTGTCTTATCGTAGGTGTGAGTGTTGTTTCCAATATTTATTGGATATAACAAATGAATGGTAAAAGTGATTCACCCTTCCATAAAAATTGATATATAACAATTTTTTTACAATAATTAAATATTTTCCTTTTTACCTTAAATTTATGTATAAAATGAATAAAAATCACATTGATTTTTAGAAGAGGTAGTCCACAAGAACACACGAGTGACATTATATTTTTCTAACAGGTGGAAAGGTAAGAAGGTAAATAAGAAATTATAATTACACAATCATAATAAGTTCATAAATTATATATATATATATAATAAATCATAACATATAACCATGAATCATGGTTATGAAACATGAAATATATCGCTTTGTGAGGTGACAGTCCACATGTACCCAAGAATGAGGCATTCATTTTCCATTTGACAAAGAAAGAAATAAATAGTGGTAATGACATAGAACGAATAAAATATAACAAAATTTTTGATACTTTTGTATTAATTTCATTATGAATACAATATCATTAGATAAGTTTTAAGATGAAATAAACTTGAAAGTACTCGATTAAGAGTAAAAGAAATTCATCGAAGAACCTTCGTTAGATTAAACAATACACCATAAAAGAATGGTATTAATAAAAAAATTCATCAAAGACCAGGAAGTGGATGCTCAGAAAATTTTTGGTTCATTATTGGCCAATATAAGTTACAATTGTAGTGTTAGGAAGAGAGGAGAGGCGATGTTCTTTTATATGGGGGGAAGAAGAGACACATAAAAATTTTTAAATGTATAAAATATATTAAATCATTACTTAAAACAATGAATCCAAAATGACTCATATATGTTTATTATAAGACTCATGGTCAACAAACAACCATAAAATTTGATGTATAGTTGTTTTTTTTCATTTTACCCAGCATATATTTATTTTAACCCATCGTTAAAACAGTTTAATCTTGACAGTAATAATGTATTTTAACATAGTTACTAAGCATAATGATGAAATATTTAGTTGAAATTATTATATAAAATTCATTATTATTATTCAAAATATGGAATCCAATTTATAAAATTAAATATCTATATGTTTAGGAAATTAATTTTAAAATAGTTTCACAAAACTGAACAAAACCCTTTTGAGAAAAAATGTTCTTTTAGGAATAAAACTAATTTTACCATATTAATTTCCTTGTAAAAGATATTAGAGGAGGGTTTAATTTTATTATTGACTTATTAAATATAACTATTATTCAAATAAATAATCAAGGAATTTTATTTTAATTTATTAAAAAAATAAACATTGTATGCATAAAAACTACTTTTTTAGAAAATGCATCTCTTTTTTACATTCAAAGGATTTTATTTTCATTTACAAAAATTTATAACAAAAAAATTATCTAATAAATATTTAAATGAACAATTTTCTTCATTTAGTTCTTCCTATTAATATCTTTCAATCGAACAACTAAGTGATGCATTCCAAGTTAATTAAAAATAAATCATTAGTATATCACAGTTCCATTAAAATCAGTATTATATGTACATAAAGCTATTAATGAGATTATATTTATTTATTGGGAAATATATAATAAAATATCAGGGTGTTACATTATATCCCCACTATAATAAATTTTATCTTTTAATTACTTCACTCTAATGAAAAATAATAATAATAATTATCCCTTATAAAATTATTGGGTTCCCAAATAATTTCTTAAATTTTATGGTTTCACAAAAGAAACATTGATTAGGTGAGTATTATTTTTTTAATTAAACATTCCATATTAAACATATAATCATGACTATTTTTCCCTAATTAGACATTTAATTCTCTATTGGTATGACCACTATTTTCTATATATATAAAAGATCACGTTTGTACATCCTATAGAGATATAGATGAAATAAAACATCGTAAAATTGAGAGAGATTCACAAAAAACTCAAAATGATAAGAAATAATCCTAATATAATCAAGAATATATAATTGTATAATATATATATTGATCAAATTTCTTTAATTTAAAAATATCATATCATTTTCCAAGGTGATATTCAAAGTAATACCATGTCAATAACATCAAACTCCCTAACTCACTAATTATTAACAATATAACTTTTCTATTTACTCTAGGATGCTTTGATGTACTATTGATTGAATATAAATATAATTTATATTTTCTTTCCTAGAAAATTTTCCAATATATTTCATATCCAACATATTTTTATCATGTTGGACTTATTCACTATGTGCTATAGAGAACATTCTAATTATCCATATAGATTCTCGAGTAAAATCTATTATTGTAAAATTATTCATATAATGGAAGGTATTGGTCCAAAACACATTTATAATATATAGAATACTATCATGATATATCCTGTAGTCTTTTACATCATTTTTATTCTAACTATGATTTTGATGATGATATGTTTTTCAAATGTACAACTCCAAATTTAAAACTTGTTAAACGCATCTCTAGAATATCAAGGTTAGCGTTGAATCCCAATTTAATACAGTAGATTTTGGTAATCCATGTAACATTAAAAATCACATAATTTATATAATGTAAAGGTGACTAAAAAATATATATATATATATTCACTAATAGAAGTTAAATATTCTCATTTCATAATATAGTTGACTAGATCCAAAAATATAAATGTTCTATTTAGATTCTTTGGAGGTCTAAGGATGAAATCCATGGTAATATATTCCTATACCCATTTTGATATGTTTATCGGTTGTAAAATAATATTATACCTCTATCTAAAAACCTTAAGAAACTAAAATATCAGTAGTCGAGATATATTACTCTGTATTATATCATTTTGATGTTTTAGAAAAATAATAATTATTTCAGGTCACTATACATGTTCTTAATTCCATGATGAATATGAAATGATGAATAATGATCATTATCTAGAAACTCCTTATTAAAGTACATAATTAATGGGACACATACGCAGTTCTTGAATGATATCATTCCCTCACAATCATGGTTGAACTCAAGAATATTTATGACATTTTCATATAGTTCCACATCCTCCTTATGCACCTCATTAATCCTCACATGAATACACAACCGAACAGTCAAATGAAAAATACATGATATATCCCTTTTTCATCATGATTTCAATATTTATCTTCTATAAATCCTTAAATAAAATATTTATTTCTGTAAAAATCATGGAGAAACTATAATTTCATATTCGACATAGAGAATCAACCACATTGTTCAACTTCTTTTGGTGGTTGTGTAATGAGAATTCGTAACCATTATTAAAGTCCAAATACATAAATTGGGGCATATTAAATCATTATTTGTGAATATATAAATCATACTTTTATTATCATTACATATATGACATCTTTCACCACAATGATAAAAACTACAAATTTCTAAATGAAACAATTCCTTCTACCAACTCCAAATCATGAGTTCTATAATTTTTCTCAAGAAATTTTAATTAGAGTAAGGAATAAATAATCACTATATCATTTATCTTGAGAATCCATACTAATACCTTTATCCATGAATCACTATATATCAAAAAACCTTCTCCAATATAGTATAAGGAATGAATATGTGTGTTAAGTAGCCTTATTTACAACTCCTTGAAATCTCCCTCACATTTATCTGTCTAAATAAACCTCACTCCCTTCCAACTAATCTTGGTTATTTGATTAGATATTTTTTATTAATCCCTCAAAAATAATAATTAGTATTTATGAAACACAAGAAAACTAGGTAACTCATCCATCATGGTTAGTTTGGTCCATTGCTAAAAAACAACCATATTGGAAGAATTTATCGACATACCCATGATTGAGATTATATGAACCAAGAATGTAACTTTTTATAGGCATAATTCACTTTGGTTGAATTTAAAATACTACTTCTCATGCCTAACGGTCTTCAAAATAATCATTAAATTATCTCCATTCCCTTTCGTTCTCTTATAATAAATATTAATATCATTTATAAAAGCTAAAACTGGATTAAGGTAATCTATAAATACTCTAAACATTAAAAATAGGATGATTTCGGGAAAATTGGATGGTCTAAATGGAATTGATAAAAATCACCAAGAAAATTTTCATATGGAAGGCTCTAACACCTAGTCCTATTAAACAAGGTATGATATGATGTTCCACATGATATCATGTATACGTCCTCATATACCAGGGTATGATGACTAACAATGAAGGTATAATGATAAATTATAGGGAGACTATATCCTCAATTATAGTGCATAATAATGGAAAAATAATTAAAGGTGTGATAACATAACATTAGAGAATGAATAAAAAATAACCATATCATGTGGACACTGAAATGAAAGACTAAAATATCATAACTGAATACATGAGACGAATCACATATAGGTACAATCACATATACTAATAGAAAATAATAAAAATAAAAGATTCTCTACAATAAAATCCATTCCATGCCTCCTATATACTATTATACCAATAATGAGCTATTCATATAAATAATAGAACTCTCAGCTTATCCCAACATTTACCTTCAACATGTATGTTCTTCTCAGGAACCCAGGCCCAATGGATGCCTAAGAAGGGTGTGAGTAAGACATAGTAGGACACCACTAACATGGTCTAATACCCAAATGGTGGATTATGTGTATGTTCTTGTGATATGGTATGTTGAAAGAAATAATACAATACATAACTGTGAAAACATATCATATAATCACTAGTACACTAGTAAGAAAAAATACACACATTATGAGAAATCATAAACTTACTAATCCTATACAAACCCTGAACATACCTAACATGACTCCATGATGAATGGATAATAAAAATATGATAGAAGATGTCATTAACTAGAAAAAAATATGATCCAAAAGGCATCAATGAAAAATGTCCCTAAACATCAACTAGGTATAAATAAGACTTGTATTTGAACAACCATATGGGTTTAAGACAATATATCACTCAGTATCCTTAACGAATCAATATGAAATTTTACTCCCCATCTATAAAATCAACATGCCCCAAAACTATTCTATCGGTCTCGCATCATATTCATCATGACCTTAACCCATGCATAAGGACAACTGCATTATCATCACAATCTATAAAAGTTACCCCTCTAATGGATAACCACATCCTGACGGTCCACCTATCTTGAGTACTAATGAAATGTATACAAAGTCAATGTAATAAAAAATATGGAATAGAATATATGTCTAAAACATGGAATGTATTCATGATTGTTTGGTAGAAACATAGAAAAATAATTGGTCATAATCAAACATAGGATGACAAGATACATAAGAACACTCCCACAATAAGACATCATATATTGGTCTCATGGTAACATACATTCATATAAGATGAAATATTAAACATGGAATGGTATATTTGAAAATGGAAAAAATGTGATCAATCATCAAACAAGGTATCATGAACCCAAACTCAAATCTGATCAGGGATTTAGATTTGGTCTCAGGGATTTAGGTCACATGTAGCACAACCACACATCCAATATGTTACATGAAATATAAGGAAATCACTAGTGATCAATCCTCGATGATCGATGACTCACATCAAACCTATGGTTGAGGGTCAATTGTGGCCCTTGAAACATTGTTTTGCAACATTAGGCATGGTTCCTTTATTAAGATAATACTTTAGTATCATTAATTATATAAACATTAATTGTTACTCAAACAACATTATGAAATTATGGGTCTTCCACCTATGGTGTAGGTCCTAACATCACATGTTACTAAACTATTCATAATTCCACACGGTAGAGTAAATGAGGATGCCTACATCAAATGAATTAAAATCCTATAAATTAAATCCTAGAATCTTTTTCCATGTCCCCAATTTCCATTTGTATTATATTTATCACCATGATATTCTACCCATGACTAAAAACATAAAATTAATTAATTAGAAATAAATTTTAATTAATTAAATATTTATACGAAACTTATAATCAAATGAAAATTGGAAAACTTATTAAAGGATTTACTAGATATTTAGGTCTAGATGGACACATGAACAACATTCTATCATAGGTCTGTAAGGAACATTGAAATTAATTCCATGAAAAATATATATCATGAAAAAATAAGATGAATTCCTATTTAATATAATTAAATTAGAACCATTGTATGAAATTAAACCAAAAAACATACCATTCATACAATTTCTTCCAATGATGTTCCACCACTCTTGATTCACTATTGGTTATAGTAAGAGAAGAATCCCAAAATTAATTAAATAATATAATGTAAA
Source organism: Viscum album (assembly GCA_963277665.1). Taxonomy (NCBI): domain Eukaryota; kingdom Viridiplantae; phylum Streptophyta; class Magnoliopsida; order Santalales; family Viscaceae; genus Viscum; species Viscum album. The sequence continues at coordinate 1,934,252,271 of OY728165.1, forward strand.
ATCAAAAAAATATTACCAAAAAATAAATAATAAAACATAATTAACATATCTTTTATGAAAAAACTCTTAATGGCACATGTGAATTATCACAAAAAATCCTCTAGCCTAGTCAGTGAAAATCCCTCTCATTAATAGAAAATTCCATCAAGAACCAATGTAATTTTTATCCAATGCTCTAATAAATACAATTACAATAACTGTGATATTATTATTGTAGTAATGGATGATAGAATTAAAGATGAATTAATATGCCATGGATCATTTGGTAATGTTCATACTATGAGGATCCTCCATAATGAATGACATAGTGACCAACCATCAATAATTCCTTATAATTATTATCCAAAATGAGATCTAAGAAGAAGTTGGTTAGATATAATGAATATATACTAACATACCTAGATTCATCCACTACTCAGGAGAGATCTGGATTCAGTAAAAGGTTATTTCATTGAAACATTGAAAATCACCTCTGTTATAGAAAAAATCTATTTATTCAACAATATATAGAATTATAATCCCTAAAATGAGAAATTTCATAATTAATATACATTTTATCTTAAGTGGAATATAGGTAGATAAATTATAAAACCAAATAAAAAATGTTTTTTCTTAACATAACTTAATTCACTCCCTTCTTCACATGGATATTCCAAAATCAACATTTGGAGGAGATGAATTTACTATAGAAGGTTATAAAGCACTCATTATTCAAGAGGTCATATCAATTAATAAATAAATTAACGAAATTCAAAATAAAAATATTTTAAATATAATTATCAAATTATTAAATTTTTGTACATATTTTTTTGGTGAACGATTCAAAAAACCATGCATCAACTGTGTGAGGCATTTTTCTTCTCTTATACACCAACATGATTTGGGTGAATGTTTTGTCAAATTGCACAGTAATAGTAATTTAATAACTAGGGTGAGGGACACCATTTTTCTATGAGGGAAACATTTTTTTTCAAATAGAGCACCTTATTTATGAATCGCCAATGTTGTTACTACAATTAAAAAAATAGTTTCCTTCAAAAAATTGAATGGTTTTCCTTAACCTTGCTAAATCATAGAAATTCTGAAAATGGAATCCCAATTTTTCTGAAACACGCTGAATTAAATCATAAATTCATCTAAACAACCATAACTCCAAAATAATTTGGGAAATCTGAAATTTTTATGATGAATTTCCACAATTAATTTTGGGGGTCATTAAAATCACTTCGCTATAACAATTCTCATCATTGAGAAGTTTTGGTAGAACACACATCACATTTCCTGAGCTTATATAGTTATCGTTTACAATGAATTTTCTATGTTCCATCCGCAAATAAAAATTCCATGATTCAATGACATTGTAATTATTGATTTCCAACCACACAATTACACTACGTCACTCAAAGAATGAATATCATAGGTTGGGGGAAAATCTCACTATCATCCAATATCAAGCCCATGATTATCATAATTGTTTAACTCACTATAATGAGGTGTCCTAGAACTATCATTCCCAAAGAGTCATGATGCTACCCACAATAAGAATATGCATACTAAACAATAATTTAATTGTATAATGACATGTATGGTGTGGTAAAAATCCTTCATAGCCTATCATATATACGAAACGACTTTATTGAGGATAATAATGCCATATTCTAGGATCCAATCTAAAATGATGAGTCTCTACAGACGATCACAACATGAACACACCTATTGTAAGAACCCAGATCTTATTCTTGAGGTACGAGTTTCTTCTTTCATCCTTCCTTATGGTTTTTTGAGAAAATAATGAAAATGGAGAAAAATCTCAAATTTTGTGGGTATACACCATGTAATTTTCCATATGTCATGTACTTTGGCATTGTTGGATGAGTAAAAGGGCGTATAGGAATGTCGGTGATGAAGGGTGTAAAAACTGACTACATGTCATGTACTTGGTATTTACACGCCGTGTAATTAGTCGGCAAGTGAATAGTAAGGTGGTGAGAGTAGCCACCAGTGGAGCGACAATACATGTTGTGTTGTTAGAAATACACACTGTGTAGTCATGTTGACATATGAATAGTGTGGTTGTTTAAAGTAGCTTCCAGAGGAACAGTTAAAAAATGAAAAATGCACATTGTGTACTTGAGAGTACACGCCGTGTAGTTTTTTTTCACTTAAAACTGGAAGTAGCCTCCTCATTCAGCAGAGGAGGCAGTGGATTCATTTGGAGCACTAGGAGAGATGTTCGGAGCCTGGAGGAGCTCCAGACCGCACACTAGAACTCGGATTCCTTCGCTGATGGTTTCGGTTGAACCGCACAAGGGATATCTTCACTCTTCTTGAACCCATCCATCAAATTTTTTCCGAAGGGGACATTATTTGGGTTTGAAAATGTTTTCGTTTATCCCAGATCTATGTCATTATCAGACATTTCGGAAGGCATCGTTCACATATATTGATCAGAGGATGTCAAGGTATGTGGTCTAATGTTTAATTCCAACTATCATGCGGTTTTTTGTGTACCTTTGTGAAATGCACCCACGTTTGGGGTGTTGTATGGACGGGGCCTTGTTTAATTAAATTATTAGAATTTCATAGGTAATTTAATGAATTTGTGTAACTACTGTTATGGATAATTTATTATATCCAGGGCCACCTGTGGGTGTGTTTTCCTTGTTTAGCCATTTGTCAAGGTTACCCGATGGTATGCCGAGATAGAATGTTTTGGGATTTCATGAGAATAAACATATTTAGTATTTACATAGCCTGAGGGTAGAGTTTTTATTATCCTGAGGGAAGTGTTTTCCTTAGCCTGAGGGCAGTGTTTTGTTTAGCCTGAGGGCAGTGTTCTGTTTAGCCTGAGGGAAAATGTTCTTTTTCCCGTGGGCAGTTGCATCCGTGCCTCAGGGCATTATCTTGTAGGCTTGAGGGAAATATTTTTTATGCCTGATGGGAATCACGTGAGGGCTTCAATTCTCATTACACTATGGTAAGGTTTTTCATGTCTGAGGACTCTATTTAATTTGATTTTTAATGTGGTGATTTCTTATGTTATACCTACCAAGCTAAAGCACATTCTTTGGTATTGTTTTACCTTCTACTTGTCAGATAACCTTCTGTGGTTTTTTCTACCTCATTATATAGGATATTGTCAGTTGAGGCTGAGTCTCGAGAACATATAATTCAATTATATTGAATTTATAAATAATAATTAAATTGGAAATATAACTGGTAGGAATGTTAACTTTTTAGTACTTATTAATTTACAACATTTCATTATTGCACACTACTGTTTCACATTTTCACTGACAGTTGAGCACGAGGATTTAGTGGTTGCCTACTAGGATTTATTTCTCACTCCCTGTTTGGGAAATGTCATGGGCCCAAATAGATTATATTGATGAAGGTGTGGATAAGGGAAAAGGTCCCTATACATTAACTTTATTTTTATAGAGGAGTAGGAGAGCATGGGACCAAGCTTAGGCTTGCGATGCTGATGAGTTCATGTTACACTGTTTTAGTTTGTTATGTTGTACTTTGTACATTGTACTGTATTGTATTTTATTGAAGTGTATCCTGTTTTGACTACTTTAATAGGAATAGAAAATATTTCATCATCATATAAATATGACTATTGGTTATCTTTTACTGTAGTTCTGTTTTATATTTTACTTTTACATATTCAAAGGAGTTTATTTTCTCTGACTTACTATTTGGAGCCGATAGTCAGGGATAATACAAGATTGGTATTTTGTAATAATCTTTTCTTGTGAGTAGCTAACCAGCGTATAGGAGAAAGCCAAACTACCCCGTTTAATTGTGATTTATCTGGTCTGCAATTTGACAGTTGATCTGATTTTCACCGTTGGGTGACACACTTATGGTCAAATTATTATATATTATACTTGGGTTCTATTAAGTTTCCACCCAATGAGATGAGGGTATTCCATCTCATTCATCATTAAGAACATGGTAGAATCACATGCCTTTCATAGTTTCCATTCCATATAGGTGCATTAGAAATTGCATGTTGTTGTGATAGATGATGTGCTAGAAAAATGCATGTTGTTGTGATAGGTACCTTCTTAGATACACCTACTATTGATAGGGTATTGGTACATGTTATGGTTGGGTTTATGGATACTAAAAACTAGTTCATAAGAAGTATGGTCTCTCTTGGATTGGAATTTAGCTAATCATGATCCAACATTTTTTTGAGTTTTGTGCTTTAATGTGAAAGGTTGGGTGCTAAACTTTGAGTCGCAGGGAGTATGGTCCCCCACAGATTGGAATTTGGAATACTGATGCTGGAAATTAAAGAAAAAGGGGCTCTAGAGTAGTTTCAGATGTGTATTGTCCAGAAACCTAGACAACACGACATGTGTTTCTATGAACACACGCCATGTGCAATTCTGTTTGAGAATAAGTGAGAAAAAATTAAGTACACACCGTGTACCCAATGTACACACAGTGTAGTTCCTGACCGTGTCATAGGCCATGTAGGCATAAACACGGGAAGGGAAAAATCTTGAGGAAACATGTTGTGTACAGAATGTACATGCCGTGTCGTTTAATCTGGGGATCCGGCCGTGTCACTAACAACAAAGGTTAATTCTACCTCTTCTTATGCGTGTCATGTACCTGTGGTACATACTGTTTGGTCTTGACCAGTGAGAGACCTCGTGGACATGGCAATGTGGCTGGGGAAACAAGGTGGTGTACACATAGTGTGCGGGTGTAACACGTCATGTAGAGTCAGCCGACTGGCCGACCGTGTCACTGACAACATGGGCAGTTTGAATCTGAGCCGTACATGTTGTGTCTATCTGGAATACATCTTGTAGTCTGACCTATGTACTTGGCCGTGTCACGAACAACATGGGTCGGTCAAGCTCATCCTTTGCATACCGAGTAGGACTTATACACGTGATGTGGTATCATTCTAAAAAGATCATTGTGGCTAACTCGTGTATAAGGACTCAGGAAGGGGAAACAATTCATGTACACATCGTGTGTGTGGACAACACGACATGTGTTTGGGGTGTTACACGACTAGTGCTGGCAGAGTACACGCCCATGTAATAAACTTAAGGGAACACACCATGTAGTTATTATACACACAGTGTGGTCTTGTTTTGTAAAACATGAGTGTTTTATTCCTCTTGTTCCATTCTTAAACTCCTGGTTTTAAATTCTTGATGATCATAATCTAAGGCATGTGTTTGACCCTGTAGATTCATGTTGTTGAGACAACCACAAGTTGTTCTCCAAGAGAGTGGCAACGACTATACTCTAGAGATGGTAGGCCACAGGATACCGATGAATCCTATAGAAATTCTAGATGCATCTCCATTCATTATACTAGACATAGGAGCAGATGCACAATTCCATGAAGGATTCATGCGGTTTATATAGACCTTCAATGGGGCACCGCCCGTTTCCACATCTATGGAAGAGTTGACACATATATTCTAGTAGTAGAATCCACCTACATTTTTAGGGGATGGCAGACCACAGACTACGGAGACTTGGCAGAGTTCTATGCAGACTATCTTCGAGCATCTGGAGATGCCTCCAGGGAGGAGGGTCAAGCTTTCTACATACATGTTGTGTGATTCCGCCAAGAGTTCTTGGGATGTTACCACATAGACAGAGCATCCTTGAGACATTGGGTGGAATGATTTTCAGGAAGTCTTCTAAGACTTTTTTTTTTCAGAGATGATAAGGTAAGATAGTGCTCAAGAGTTTATGAATCTGTAGCAGGGCACTATGTCTGTGATGGATTATTCTGCCCACTTCACTAAGATACAACGCCTCACACCAGTTCTGGTGGGAGAGGTTTGGAGGGATCAACGCTTTGAGGATGGTCTTAGATATGAAATATGAGTGTTGTTGAATGGTTTTAGGTCATATACAGTGCATTCTATTGTGAACCAGTCACTGATTATTGAGACAAACCTACAGTATGCTAGTGGTGTAGGCCAAGGCAGTTCAACACTAGTTTTTGGTACTATTCCTACCTACAAGAGGGAAAGGAAGATGAATTTATCTCATGGTGGTAGTACTAGCCATAATAACTCTTTGGGTGTCCAAGTAATATGTTATCAGTGTGGTAAAGAATGGAATAAGAGACCTCAGTGTCCATGTGACCCAGTGGAGTGCTGAGCTTGCGGAAAGGTGGGCCATCTCCAGCGTTTTTGCAGGGCGTTTCCAATAGTGACTAGTGAGAGGGGTTCTATGAAGAATCCATGTGTAGGATAAAGGATAGTAGCTTCTTACTAGTCAAGTAATTAGAACACATCATAATTTTCAGGTCGTGGTGGTGGTCACGGTCGTGGTAGCCAGAAACCAGGATCTCAGAGACAGGAGTGCAGGTCAGCTCAGGGTAACCAGGCTATGTCACAAGGTCACGACACTATACAGGAATATGTAGTGATATAGAACCAACTGAAGCAGGATCCCATATCTTCCACTATCAGAGGCACTATTACAATTTCTTCTATTTTGTCTTGAGTAATTTTCGATACTGTAGCTACGTAGAGATTTTTATTTGTGGCCATTGTGGAGAGCCTTGGGCTCTGTGTTTATTCTTCTTATAATATCATGACGATAGACAATCCATTGAGAATTAGAATGGAAGGTGTCTGTCAGTTCTAGGAGTGCCCCTAGTGGTTGACGGGTGTCACTTCCTGTGGGACCTCTATGTCTTGGAAATGAAGAGTTATGATGTCATTTTTGGGATGGACTGGTTGGTACCCTTTCGAGCCTTTTTAGATTGATATCGTCACAGGGTGAGATTCATGTCACCAGAGGGTGGAGGGTTTCTATACATGGGTGAGTGGGATGTCCATGTGATATGAGATAGACACGAGCATCATGGGTGAGGTGGAGTGACAACCCAGATTGCGAGTTTAAATCTGGATGACCAGGGAGCTTTTCTAAAAGATTTAACTCTAGTGGTTGATCATTTCAGGGATGTCTTCCTGGATAACTTTTTAGGTCTTCCTCAGGAGCGAGAGGTGTATTTCTCTATCGAGCTTGTTCTAGTAGGGGATCTAGTGTCCATTCATCCTTACAGGATAGCTACACCAGAGTGGTAGGAGCTCAAGACGCAGTTTGAGGAGTTTTTGGAAAAGGGTTTCATTCGACACAGTACTTATCCTTAGGGTTCGACTGTCCTGTTTGCGAAGAAGGCAGATGATACCCTTAGACTTTGTGTGGATTATCGGAAGCTGAAACAGTTGACGGTTAAGAATTGACATCTCTTACCAAGGACTGATAATATTTCTAATCAAATTCGAGGAGAACGAGTGTTATCGAAGATTGAATTGAGATCCGAATATCATCAGTTGCATGTTAGAGCTCCTGACATACTGCTTACAGATTTTAGGAGAATATATGTTATATACGAGTACTTGGTTATGTCGTTCGGACTCATGAACATGCCAGTAGTTTTCATGGCTCTGATAATTCGTTTTTTCCACATTTATATGGATTATTTTTTGGTATTCTTAATGGATTATATCTCGGTGTACTATCACATTCAACACAAACATTCCACTCATATTGAGATCATACTGAGTACACTAAGGGAGAATCAGTTATATTCTATGCTATCAAAGTGATACTTTTGGATGTACCAGATACACTTCTGGGGTCATATTACCTCCGAGGAAGAAGATACGGTCGACCCAGAGAATGTGAGAGTAGTATTTTCCATGGAGTATGCTAAGAACATTTTTTAAATATAGTGTTTTTGGGGACAACTGGTTACAACAGGCTCTTTATACAGGACTTCTCATACTTAGATTCACTTTTGACGAGTTAGATAAGGAGGGTGTGAAGTTAGTTTGGTCGGAATCTTACGAGACAACCATTCAAGAGATGAAAGGAAGGCTAACATCTGCACTAGTCTTGATACTTCTAGATCAAGGGAAGAGCTATATAGTTTACTATGATGCATCAGGTATTGGGCTGGGAGCATTGTTGATGCAGGTCGATCGAGTAGTTGGGTATGGGTCTCAGCAGTTGAGGCTGCCTGAGATGAATTACCCAACACATGATCTCGAGTTGGCCATAGTTGTTTATGTGTTACACTGTTGGATACATTATCTATTGGGAGAACATTTTGTGGGGTTTATGGACCACAAATGTCTCAAGTACATCTTTACCCAGCCTGACCTAAATCCAAGATAGCGATGGTGGTTTGAATATATTCATTCCTTCGACTTTGAGCTTGCCTATGCACTTGGTAAGGGTAACGCAGTTGGTGATGCATTGAGTAAGAGGACTCAGATACAGGTAGTGCAGGAGGCCAGTGGTGAGTGGAAGATTATGGATTTGTTCTATGAAATGCATTTAGAGGTTTACCATAGTTAGTGGCGAGCCTATATTTCATCTTTAGCTATGAATTCTACCCTCCTAGATAGAGTGAGGATGAGACAGTTATCATATTCATAAGGCCTAGTTCTATAAGAGCCAATGGCAAGTGAGGACCCTCTTCCGGGTTGGACGATAGCCGATGATGAGGTATTTTGTATCCATGGATGAGTGTGGGTTCCATGGGATATAAGCAAGTAATTGATGTGGTAATTTCACACTTCACCTTTGGTAGTGAACCTTGAAGTTACAAAAATGTACGAGGACTTGAGACATTAGTATTGGTGGCTAGGTATGAAAAGTGTGGTAGCTGGTTTTGTTATGAGATGTTCCACCTGTCAGTAGGTGATGGTAGAGAATCCAAGGAAAACCAAACTGTTACAATAGATACCCATTCCAATAAGGAAATAGGATGATGTCCCATTGGATTTTGTGGCTGGGTTGCCGAGGTCAACTCCAGGAAGTGATGACGTGTGGGTTTTTGTGGACAGACTTATGAAGGTATCTCACTTATTGCAGATCAAGGAGACCTTTGGTATTGACGAGCACAAGATGTTTTATATCAAAGAGATAGTACATATTCATGGGGTCCCTCGTTCTATTATTTCATATAGGTACGCCCGTTTTACATCTTGTTTCTGGTAAACTTTTTATAGGGAACTAGGTACACAGGTGCTTCTGAGAACAACATACCGTCCTCAGACCAATGGCCAGTCAGAGCATACAATAAAGATTTTAGAGGACATGTGGTGTGCATGCGTCCTTGACATTGGGGGATCTTGGCAGAAGCACATACCCCAGGTCGGGTTTTTCAAATAATAATAATTTTTAGGAAACTATTGAGATGGAACCTTACAAGTCTTTATATGGTAGGTCATGCTGATCACCCTTGTGCTGGTTGGAGGCAGGTGAGTCATCTTTACTGGGACCAGGTCTCGTGCATGAGACTTCAGTGCTGGTCCAATTGATTCCGAAGCGGATTTCTACTACACAATCTCATCGGAAATCATAAATTGATCACCGTAGACGACCCTTGGATTTTGTGATCAGTGATCAAATTTTCTTGAGTATTTCAAAGAGGTTGGGAAACAAGAGGATCATGATATAGGGTAAACATTCACTGAGGAATTTGGGGCCGTTTGAGATTTTGGAGAGAGTCGGGTCGGTGTTTTATTTGTTATTGTTACCGCAGAGGTACCGGGCCATGCACGACGTCTTCCATGTATCACAGCTACACCATTATCACTCATACTCGTCTCACATTTTTCAGATCGAGGGGATTGAACTTCAGACCAATGCATCCTTTGAGGAGCATCTGATTCGTATTGTTGATAGAAGCACGAAGGTTATACGAGGCCAGTTAGTTCCTCTCGTATGAGTGTGATGGCAGCATGGACGAGTGCATGATCAAACCTGGGAGTGGGAGAACGACGTAGGTGATCAGTGGCATAGTTGTTCTAGCTTTATCTTTACTACCTTTGGAAGGAAAATACAGGGACAAATTTCTTTTATAGGGAAATTTTGTATGAACCCAGTTCTTATTCATGAGGTACTGGTTTCTTCTTTCCCTCCTTCCTTAAGAGTTTTTTAGAAAATAAAAAAAATGGGGAAAAATAACAAATTTTAGGGGTACACACCAAGTAATTTTCCACATGACATGTACTTTGGCTGTGTGGGATGAGTACACAGGTCGTGCAGGCCTTTCATTGATGAAGGGTGTAAAAACAAACTACAGGTTGTGTACATGGTATTTAAAAGCTGTGTAATCAGTTAGCAGGTGAACAGTAAGGCGGTGGGAGTAGCTGCCAGTAGAGAAACAATGCATGCATTGTAGGAAGAAATACACACTGTGTAGTCATGTTGATAGATGAACATTGTGGTAGTGAAAAGTATCCTCTAGAGGAAAAGTTAAAAAATGAAAATTACATGTCGTGTACTTGAGATTACACGCTGTGTAGTTTTTTTTCAATTAAAATGGGTAGTAGCCTCCTCATTCAGAATTTGAGGCAGTGGACACGTTTGGAGCACCAGGAGAGAAGGCCAGATCTTGGAGGAGCTCCTGACCGTACACCGAAACTCTGATTCCTTCACTAACGGTCTCGATTGAACTGCAAAAGTGAGTTCTTCGATCTTCTTTAACCCTTCCGTCCAATTATTTTTTGAGGGTATGTTATTTGGGTTTTAATGCATTTTTGTTTATCCTAGATCTACATCATACTTGGATGTTTTAGAAGGCATCGTTCCCATATATTGATCAGAGGAGATCAAGGAAAGTGGTATGAAGTTTAATTCCAACTGTCATGTGGTTTTTCTGTACCGTTATGCTACGCACCCATGTTTGGGGTGTCGTATGGTTGAGTCCTTGATTAATTAAATACCTATAATTTTGTATGGTTTTTAATGAATATGTGTTACTGTTGTTTAGGATCATTTCATGGATCCAAGGCTACCCCATGAGTGTGTTTTCCGTGTTTAGCCATTTTTCCAGGTTACCCGAGGGTATGCTGAGATAGCATTTTTTGTGTTTTCATGAGAGGAAACAAATTTATTACTTTCATACCCTGAGGGAAGTGTTTTTCTTAGCCTGAGGAAAGTGTTTTTCTTAGCCTGAGGGCAGTGTTTTGTTTAGCCTGAGGGCAGTGTTCTATATAGCCTGAGGTCAACTTTTCTTATTCCTGTGGGCAGTTGCTTCCATGACTGAGGGCATTATCTCGTATGCTTGAGGGAAATATTTGTTATTCCTGAGGGAAATCACCTAAGATATTCGATTTTGATTACCTAAGGTGAATTTTTTTCATGTCTGATGAATTGGTTTACATTGAATATTAACTATGGTGATTTCTTATGTAATACCTACTAAGCTAAAGCACATGATTGGTATTGTTTTACCGTCTACTTGTTACATAACCTCTTGTGGTTTTTACTGCGACACTGTATAAGATATTGTTGGCTGAGTATGAGTCTCAGGAAATTATAATTCAATTATATTGAATTTCTAAATAATAATTAAAATGGAAATATAACTGGTAGGAATGTTTACTTTTGAGTACTTCCTAGTTTACTGCATTTTATTACTGTACACTATTGTTTCACATTTGTACTAACAGTTGGGCATGGTCCTCTGGTGGTTTACTACTGGGATTTTTTTCTCACACCATTTTTGGGTCATGTCTTGGGCCCAAATATACTATATTGCTGCAGGTGTGGATAGGGGAAAGGGTCCCTATACAGGTACTTTATTGTTGCAGAGGATCAGGATAGCATGGGACCAAGCTTAAGCTTGGGATGATGTTGAGTTCATGTTGCATTGTTTTAGTTTGTTTTGCATTACATTGTAATTTGTACTGTATTTCATTTGATTGTAGTGTATCTTGTTTTAAATGATTTCTTTGGAATAGGACATATTGCATCATCATATATATATGATTGTTGGTTATCTTTTACTGCAGTTCCATTTTCTATTTTTGTTCTATATTGTCACAGCTTCTGCTTTTGTGTATGTTTATATTTTTCCAATGTCTTATAATTTGTAAAATGAGGGAATAGTTTCCCCAATATCATACCTAGGCCCTCGCTACTAGTCGGCAGCCTCTAGTGCTTGGTGAAATGCGCTTGAGGTCATGTGACCAACCAGGTTCGGTGCACCCGTTGTGTAGCACCCGGATCTGGGACGTTATACCAACCGTTATTGAAAGGGCACAAATAAATTCCTATATTTCTTATTCATAATTGATATTAATATCTTAATGTGGTTCCATACCACCACATATAGGTTAATTTGGAAAATGACGATCAATAGTTTTTGAGATAAGATCCTATAAAGGTTCACATCTAAAGAAATTGACATTCCAAAAACCATTTTCCATGATTTATTAAGCGTCATATGCATCAATAAAATGATCCAACATCACTAAAATTTTATGTACTGAATTCAATGGATTTATCACTGGATGGTTCAAAAACCATTTGAACTAGCCACAAGGGTCTCATTCTTGTGTCAACACCCCCAATGATTTTACTCCCACATGGTTTTCAATGATTTCCCCAAGTCTAATTCCAACATATACTTTCTATCCAGTAATAAATATGAATCAAACAGAATACATTAGTTGTCAAAAAAATATTCTTGGGTCCAATAGTATTCTACTTTCTAGGCTCCCCATAATCATCCAACGGTAGGTTTTATGCAAGACAACAAAATTCCCTACAAGAGATATCATTTCACATGTAACCTGGTCAATGGTGAACACCATATAAGTGTCCTTTATCATCCTCACTATTATTTAATTTTTATAATATTCCAATGAATATTGTATTATTTAATATGGTGACTAAGAGTAACCATCCATTCATATAATAAAGGTACACAAGGACCATGCATGCCACAAAACTGGATACCTAGAATGCAATTAAATTGATTCAACGATCTAGTACCAATGAGAATAAAATTCATTAGTTTATTTTGAATGGGTTATTAATTCCAAACCATATGGGTCTCATTCCCTCATTATATAAACTAGAAAACTATGGAATTCCCAAAAATGAAAAAACCAGGTTTACCATGAAATGATACCCCAATCTATTATCAATGTGATCTCCTTTAATAGGTACATCCAAATATCTACATCATGGATACCAATACCTGGTAGTATCATGAATAACGAGATTGTTGTTAAATATATGGGGGACTCAGATACAAATTCTTCAGTGACCTAATACCACTACTTCCTCTAGGTTCATCTACAAAAATAGATACATTCTCACTTGTCATATCACCACCTCATTCCACTCATTCAATAGAACCAATCTATAAAAACAAAATGAGGGATCCTTAATTGTGATTTCTAAAGGAATGAAACATAAATAAACTATTTAATCCAAGAAAAATTGAATCTACCCTAATCTCATGGACCTATAATCTACGAATCACACACCTATTTATCTTTCCACCCAATGGGACCTCAGCACCAAAAAACTCAAGAACTATTAGAACTCCTCATTATAATGGGATATCCTTTCTTCCAAGACTCTTCACAGACCCTCATTACTTGAGTTTAATCTCTGTTCATTGTGAATCCAACCATGCTATAACCCCTTGGAATTTCCACCTTGTATTTTCACATGGAATACAATAAGACTTGAATTCATAACAAACAATAAAGAAAACCCATTGGTACTACTGTCGATGCCACAAGTGTCCCGGAGTAAAAAACCACACCATGTATCAAACTAAAATCACTCAATGTTATGTATAATTAAGTTTCTCAGGAAAACATTCTTGTCCTACCTCTAAGAAATAAAATGTTAATGGCATTCACATTGAATCTTTGTGAATTGAAATTTCTCTTAAGGCATTAACTATGAGTATCACTTCCCTTTGAAAATACTCCCTCTCGTTTCCTTCAATATGTATAAGAATAAATATCAATAATAACTATAGTTACTTTTTGGCATCCAAAATGACTTATTGTAAAACTATACTTGTTTTGAGTAAGGGATTCAACCCATGGAATGCAACCCCACAAATATTACATGATGGTTTCCCTCTTAGATCAACCATATCAAGGGTGACGATTATTGATTTAGTTTAAAATAATTACACTAGGTTCAAGATGGATAAATCCATATTTGATAATTAAAGAACATTAATTTACCATGAATATCTAAATTTTACTAGAATAATGTTTATTACAAAAGAAATTGATGCCCTATAATGACCTACCTAGGTATATTTAATCATCCAAACATAGTGGGATTGTATCTTCATCATTGTTATCATCGCCATAGTTTTCACCCAAGTGAAAAACACCATTGTATCAAATGAACATATATCATATTTTAAAACATATTAGTGTTCATCCAAATATAATTCTCTAATAATCATCCAAAAATTATATATTGAAAATAATGTAACTGAGACCTTTGTCGCCAATGCTCTCACATAAAAGAATTATATGTATCATGACAAACCAATGGTTTTAATATAATTCTTATGATAAATAATACTGATATGTCTTTGAATTAAATCCATATGAAATCAAAAACTACAAAATCCATGTATTTCACAAATAGTGATATCAAAAAACTATAATAGCAGAAACCAGTAATAAAAATCCCATAGAATGATAACCTAGAATTTCCTCCAGAAAGCTATTCATGACACACCCAACAGTGTTCCATCATAATATATAAAACATTCCTACATCACCTTTTTACCAACTCCTTATAGTAAGAAAACAATATTAACTAATACCATTTTTAACACCCTGTAATTGTTGATGAGGTTTTAGATGGAGTGACACATGATATCATGTGAAATTCCCCATATGATAGAGAATTTAAATTGTATGGAGGGTATAAAGTGAAATCATGGGGATTATTTATCATCAATCATTGTGTGGAATAAAAGGTATATAACCAAATATGTAATGATATACATTCAATGGATGCCTAAAATATTGAACAAATCATCTGTAATGAATTAGTACTAATGAAAAATATTTAAATGTAATACATGAATTTAGGACATTAATCAATCATTGGACCGATCACATATACAAAAGGGAAATAAAAAATTGAAATGATTATCAATGATTAACTCCAAGAAACACCTCCTCTTGTTTATAAAAATGTATTGAGATATCCCTCTAGATAATCTTTACCTAAGCATATGAATAACCTGTTATTTAAAAAAGTGAGGATTCTTGGGTACCCTAGTGCCATGGAAACCAAGTAAGAGTGTTTGAAAAATGTAGTAGGACACAACCAATATTTTCCAATACCCAACAGGTAAATACGGTGTACATTCATGTGATATGCTAAGTGGAAAGTAAAAAAACAACATATAACTATGAAAACAAACCATATGATTACCAATTCACATATAAGAAACAAAAAATAACTTTATGCGTATTTAATCACATTCTAAACTACCAAGAACCCCAACCATACCTATTATATACCCAAGGTTTGAGGATGATAAACATATAGAAAAATATCTCAATAAATATCCATATGTAAAATCCAAAATGTATGAAGACCACATGCCACCCAATATTCACAATGAATCAAGTGGATGTGTCACTCGTCATTAATAAGACTTAAAGAAAATATGTTAGTCAACATCCTAAAGGAATCAATACAATATGTCACTCGATATACATAAGGTTGTCTCACTCTAGAGATACTCCCATGATTATGGAATCAAGGCCACCAAGACCCTACCAAGTGGTAAAGTCCATCGTCATTGTTTTTGAAATCCATGTGAACACTCCCTTTAGGGGATAAGCACATCACAGTGTTCCACCAATTATAAATACTAATGAGACACCTCCAAATGAATTGTAACAAAATAAAAAAATTTAATGTATATAAAGTATGAACAATTAATTTTATCGGTAATTTTTAGTAGAAAAAGCAAAATACATGTGTTAATCACTAAAAATAGTAAAAAAAGATACATAAGAATACTCATTGAATCAAACATAGTACCCGAATCTCACTACTACACATATAAACATATCTTATCAAGAATTAAACATGGTATAACAAGATTCTCATGCACACACATTTGATTAAGTAGAAAACATGCACTCGGTGATATACATGAAAACGCATCTGTTTGATGAACTAAACAAGGGCTCATATCTATTGATGTCATGTATAAAAACCAAAAATACAAAGGGGGTTCACTCAATTCAAGTAATTAATTAGTGATCAAACCTTGAAATTTATTGGACAACATCAAGATAGTGAACAATGGTTTATCATGACCATTGGCACATTTTTTTGTCACATTATAAATGGTTTATTAAATTAATTAACAATTAAGGATCATTAATTAATTAAGAATTACATGTTATTTAGAACCCATTATACATTTATGTGTTTTCCTCCTACGGTGGTGAACCTCAGATCATATGATATAGTACAGAAGAACACTTTCCTCGAATGGAAAAAATCTTATCCATGGAATCTAGACAACTTTTTATAGGTATTCAAAGTCTGTTCAATCTATAGGGACCATCACAAGGTTAAACCCATTCAAAATGAAATCTAAATAATTATATATAATTATTTACAATTAATTAAATGAATATAAGGAACAAACAATGAAATGAAAATGAGTACTTACCAAAGGACTTAACATGTATCATGAAAAGTTGAAACCATGAAGAACCACCCATGGTAGGTTCAAAACATGATTCTACTGTCATTTCAAGTGAAATACATATCATGTGTGTAACCTCCCCTTATTTGGATTGGTTGAGTTTATTCTAGAGGATGCTGAGATTTTTTTGGTGGATGGGATAATTGTTAAATTGTGCTTCAGAATATAATTACATTCTTACAGACAGTTAGGAGGGTTTTTTAAAAAGGTTGTAAGGACCAAGGGGGTTCTCAGAAGCCTAGATGAGTCCCAATAACATCAACCTTTGAAATTTAAATTCCAATAGAGATATCCTTAGTTTACAAGGTGGACTATGGGTAGTACTATCTATATACAGAAAATTTGTGTAATGTTTTTTAGGAGACATCGTTTTCCTAAATATTTCTGTATGTCCTAGACAACTATATGATCTTTAAAGGGAGTTACATTGGTTTTAGGGCACCATATCAAGGAGGTACAATTTTTTCAGTCCTCGTATATAAATTTAAGAGGTGGATCACATAGCTTCTGTATGGTTTTAATAACCATGCACTAAGTCATTTGGGGGGGGGGTGGGGGTTGGGGTCCCTTTAGATAGTGTCACTGCATGATTGACATAAAGTTAGGAAAATTATGCTGCTTAGTAAAAAAGATTAAAAACCCAATTATCCACTACATCCTTATCATTTATCCTCCTCTATTATCCTTCTAGTCCCACACATAATAGTCTCTCATGAACAACTCCCTCCTCTAACCTAGGATTTTGGAGATCTCTTTCATTTAGATTTTGTATTGAAAATCCACGGTATCAACACATTTCAATAAATTTTTTATAATTCCTCTTTATTCATGTCACATTTTCATTAACCATAATGGATGCTTCTTCCATGTGATCACATTTACTATATTTTTTTTGTGTTTTTTTCAATTATTCCAATTGGTATCAGTCTGGCTCAAATAAAATCCCGATAATGGATGAGTAAATCTTCTGTTACATAATATTGGTGGTCGGTATGGCTTTTAATTAATGTTGTGATTTTTATAAATTAAATATTTGTGGCATGCACCAAATTTGTTGTGTCTTTCCGTAAAAATGTTAAATTATATTAAATGAGTTGTTAGTACCTTGAATTTGTTATCCTTGAGACCCCATTCCATCATTTGAGGTTGTCTATCAAAAATTGAATCACCCATTTTTTGGTGTGTTTCTTATATAGCATGACAACTATATGTAGTTATATTTTTAAAACAAATTTATATGTGTGGTGAATTTTCCATGAAAAAATTGGATGTTCACATTATATTAAATTAAATTGTTGAATACCATAAATTAATACCTTTAAGAAAATCATTAATAATTGGTTAGATGTGTTAATTGTATTAAATTAGGTATTTTTAAATTTAATGAATCAAAATGATTTTTATGGTTTCATTTATTCCTACATGTTCCCAGTTGAATTATTAGTAGTGATTATGAATCTTATGAATATAGATACTCTGGACCCATTGATTTTTTTGTTGATAGGGAAATGTTTAAATGAAATTAAATGATTAAGTGAGTAAAATGGTTAGTGAATGGAATTTCTATGTCACATGGCCATTATAGGACTATAAATTTATTGAATTATAAATTGGAAGGTGTGTTGGAAATGACGTTCCTAAATAATTAATATTTTCAAATGTGGAGTTCTTAATTATTATTTTAAAATCTTGTACATTAAATTATTTATTATTATTGTTCTTCTTCTTTTTATTACTACTACTATCATTAGATAAGCATGACGTTCATATTTATCTACTGAAATTATTAGACATGTTGTTAGTTATTATTATTATTTGAGGTTTTTAGAAATTACATTCCATATCATCACTTCTAATTGAACCCATTGAACATAGAGTTTATTTTCAATATCATTACTATTTTTTAAATCATTGGGAATGGTGTAACTTATCGATTATTGGGAATTGTTTGTTATTATGACCCATTTTTCATTGATTAATAAGAATTGATTTATTCTACTTTAACTAAATATGATTCCTTTATGAAATAATCCTTATAAATAGATTCTCTATTTTTATACCAAGAGTCCTTAGACTATTTATATTATTCTATATTTTTAAAGACATTAAGGATTTGGATGAAGTAGGTATTTATGTCTAGGTTTCACATAAGGAAACTGAATTTAATATGGTTTATGTATATTTATTATGGCTCACTACTTCCATTAATTCTTATTCCTACACACTACTTAATTTTAGGCTCACAAACTATATTAAATTAAACACCATTTGAGGTGGATTATTGAGTTTTACTCACACCCAATTCAAGAGTCTGTTTCATACCTTAATAGGCATTGTGCATGTAGGTAATGATAAGGGTTTTCTCCCATGCATTAATGATTTACCTTCTATAATAGGCTTGAGTACGTGACCAAAGGACAATGCTAGTACATGTGATGCTAGTGAAGTATATCTATTGGTATTTTGTTATATTTTTTATAGATTGGATTTTATTTAATAATTGATCTGTAGTTTTTTACAATATCATATCAACATCTTTTGTGTGTTAGATTGATTGTGTATTTTGACTGTTAATAATTATTGTGATATATTACTTTTACTTATTTTCATTAATTTATTTTTTCTCTTAGTTTATTAAAAATATAGTGGATATAGTCTCCATAGTATAAAATCTTTTGAATGATTCATCTTATCACCATCCTTTATAATATGGGGAGGTTATCATGAGTCCGAGTGGTGTTTAGGCTCAATTACAGATCATTAAATTGGACACAAGACAACACAGTGTGGTATCAAATTCCATTCTTAACGTTTAATTGATTTTTTTACTAGTACATGGGAGAATAGGTATGTGGTAAAACATTTCAAATAAATAATATTTGGGAATATCCCACCCTCACATGAGGTAATGGTATATTTTACTAGAATAGGATTTATTTTTAAAATGGTTCATTTTTATATTATATTATTTTTTCACAACGAGTGATTATTAAATTTTAATCGGTTATTGAAATACATATTTAACTCACTACCTAGTAAATAAATAGATGAGGTCTGTTCATGCATTGTAATATGTAATTTGAGATTCAAATTCCACTCATATAACATGCCATGTCATTTCATTGACTAATTTCTTGAAAAATAATGCATTCCCCTTGATTAATATATTTGTAATGTTAGTAAAATTTCTATAGGAATAATATGATAAATAATTGGTTACTTATTGTGTATGAATAAAAATAAATGGTATGTTACTACTTATCCTGATGGTGGATGCTTTACTAATAGTGTATGTAATGTGTGATCCATAGACCATTTCTTACATGGGATGAGACGTTAGTAGATTCAATTAAATGGAATCCAATTGCAATTTATAATGTCTATGGGAATTTATAAATTGGGAATGGTGTTTAATATAATCAAATCATTGTAAAAGGGTGGATATAATTATATGAAATTTTAATTCCAACTTACAATTTGTAGTAATTTATAACTTGGGAAAGATAATTTCATTTAAGAGAATGATGAAACACACAATCACCCACACTCACGAAATGGATAAATTAAAATTTAAAGGATGTTGTATTTATTTAGTTAAATAAAATTATTAATTTTTGGATTTATGTTAAAAGGTGTTTCCTTTGATACTTATAATGTTTTTACCTTCAAAATAAGGGAATTCATAGTAGTGTAAATAAATCCTTACATGATTCAGTTGATCATTTTAGGTGAGTTTTACTATTTTATGCCTATGTAGAAAACCTATTAGGGGATTATTGAGTTTTTTCTATTATGGGTTTCACTTGAATTGTATGCCAATTGTAATTTTTGTAGTATTTAATCCATAAATTGAGAATTGATTAACTTATAACATGACCAAATATTTCATGATAGGACCCTAATAGGTCACATTTACAATAATTTTTTATTTAGTACTAAACCCCATTGGGGTGTGTTATTCTAAATTCTGATGGTTATCAATGTGTTAGTATCCACATATACAATAATCATATAAATGTATGGTGGAATCTTATTTATAAAATCTTTATTAAATTATTCAAATACTTCTCAAATGATTTTCATATTTATAAATATGATGTTTTAGTTAATTAAAATTAAAATTACTACCGAAAGAGTGTTTTCCTCTATTTCATGGAATTTGTATTTTATTTAAATAATCTAATTTTGAGAAAATATTTCAAACTAATGGTTTAAAATGAAATAATTAGATAAAATTCCAATAGTGCGATATGGAATTGGCTAAATGAAGTGCTATGTGTAGTTAATAAATGATTTACTTTATCAATGGTTATTTTTGTTTCCTATATCGAACCCTCTATATGATACCCTAATATTTTATGAATTTTTTTAAAAATAAATTTAATTTCTTCATTAGCTTTCAATACGTGCAATGCTGGGTTTTAACGAACCCTGATATACAATTAATATTATTATTTAAACATGAATATTATAACATATTCATTAAACATTATGGTATTAATAGAAATAAAAACAATTTTAAAATTAATTATATTAATTTTATATAAATAAAATATATTGATAAAAAGTGATATAGTTTTATAATTATATTTATATTCATCGAAAATGATTTTTTCTCATAATATTTTTTATTACATTCTATGAAAAAATAGAAAAAAATTTGTTTTTCAAAATTATTAATATTTATTTTAAAAAATGAAATTCAAATTTGAAATATACATGAAAAAATAATCTTTGGGTGAGTTTTTCAGAATAATATTTAAATATTAATATTTTGATGAATAATAAAACATGAATATTTTAATTAAAACCTGAATTTTTTAAATCATTTAAAGTATCAATTTTTATTTAATATGGATTTAAAATAAAAATTATATTAATTATGTTATTATTAATTCAATTTTTCTCATTTAAATAAAATTCATAGTGTTTGTTTGTCATGACCCGTCCCCCGGGGCCCGTGTTGTGACTACCATGAGCCCGCCTTCCTTAGGTCGGGGGCTGGTGACTAGCACTAAAGTCGTAATTCCCTAAAACTGAGAAGGCATTGCCTTTATACCCTGTAAAGAAACACACAATCAAGCACACAACTGGAGGAAATACCAAGTAAAATTTATAACAAAAGAGTGCTGCAAGTAAAAGGGGCCAAAATACAAGCCCAACAGTAAAGGTACAAGTACAACAGAAATCACTACTGGAAAACGGGCCTATACCTAGGGTTTTAACCAAAACCATGGGTATATATTATTTTTAAAGACCAATACCCATGGTTCTGAAAAACCATGGGTATAAGTAAATTTTTTTGAAGATGTATACCCACGGTTTTGGCCAAACCCTGGGTATAGAGTTTTATGGAAGACCTATACCCACGATTCATCAAAAACGTGGGTATTGTGGTTTTTTTTGGAAGACCTATACCCACGATTTTAGAGAACCATGGGTATAGCTTTCCCGCCAAAAGGCGGGAGCAAAAATTATGCGGGACAACGAAAAAGACTTTAGCGGGAACACAAGTATGATTAATATATATAGATTTATACAAATAAAAACTTTCCAAATTTCCATAGATGTGTTGGTGAGGTGTCTGATTATGCACTACATTGACACGAGATCAAATCCTAAAAGACAGTAAATTTTTAAAACCATGAATAATATTAATATATTAATATAAATGTAGATGAATATTATCAGAATTAAGTTAGCTGGGTTGGTTAGGGGCTAATAATTCACTTCATCAGCCACTGGATCGAAACGAGGTGCATTCATTTTTTCATAATACGGTAATGGATTAATATATATTTAAAAATGTAGATATATATTAGCAAAAACTGTGTAGCCGGAGTGGGGAAATGTGCTAATGTTAGCGGTCAGGACGCAGCAGATCGCGGGTTCAAAACCCGTGGCCACAGGATTTCAAAATTTTTACACACGGTTTAAAAACCATGGGTATAACCCGGTGATAGCATGGATGAGGTCATGACACGGTGGAAAAAAATACCCATGGTTTGTCTAAACATGGGCATAGGTTAAGACACCTATACTGACGCCACTCAGCCCCACAGTTTTGGGGGCTATACCCACGGTTTTTATCTATGGGTATAGCTATTTTTTCTAGTAGTGAATGAAATAAAACTAAAGAAAGAGAAAAGACAGCTACTGGATCATCCTCTAAGGATCCTACTTGAAGGGTAGGTACAGATCGCCTCCTCAGCACTCCACGTTCTTCCATATCCTCTAGGTACCAAAACATCGTATGGTCCAACTCTGGGTATCGTCTGGTCCTCATAATCTCAGCCTCCATCAGCGATGTCCGTAACTTGCATCCAACACAACCAAGTGCAGGCATAACCGGTGCAGGGGTGAGTATAACGATACTTAGTAGGGAACCCGAGACACACAAGGTCTCACAAAAATCCAACAAGGATAAACCACAAAGTATGAAATCAATAGATAACCTTACATAGGTATATGAATATGCATATAACTAAGTTATCAAGTGATCCATATCAATCATGAGGAAAACAGAAAAAAAACGGACTCAGCTCAACTAGAATTTTATTCTAGGGGTAATATTAGATAACATCCCTAGTCCCATTATTGAAATCTCTGATGTTGGAGAACTACTCCTCTATCGAGTGTAGTGGGTCTACCATGACACCAAGCACGCTTCCCACTAACCTTGGACTGCTGGGGTACTCCTCCTATCATGTACCATGGATCTGCCACATCACAAAGCACACTTCCCACTGTGGGTCTTCCACGTCACCAAGCGCACTCCCCCTCATAGCCTACTGAGGTACTCCTCCTATCGAGTATCGTGGGTCTGTCATGACACCAAGGCACTCCCCACTGTGTGTATTTCGTGACCCCAAGGCGCTCCCCACTGGTATAGTAGAGTCACTCCGAGTCAAAACGGCCAGCAGTCATCAGGTCTCAGCCAACTACTAAGTCTCCGCACTATGCTCGTTCATCTCCTGGTGGATCCCCTTGACAAACTACTTGTCGATACTCCAACATTCATGAATTCCCACAAAGAAGTATCACAAAGGTCTGCAATTACATAGGGGTCTCAACGTAATAGATAGTGTGTCAATTACATGTCCGGTCTGTTAGTTATTAGACATTTAGTCCAAGCGGACCGGTTGGATTTGTGCTCGACCCAACCTGGCTATACCCCATATCAATCCAAAACTCAAAGGGGCATCACTCAAAGGGACTATAACATCCTGCCCCCAGTTACCTAGAGTCGGTGAATTATTACATAACATTAGCATGATCAAAGGAAATCATGTCTCAAAAGACCGATCAGTTTAGTAGCCTTAGAAACAAGATTAACACATAAGTTAAAATTTACAACTTGAAAAGAAATACAATACTAATTGATTCTAGCAGGAAAATATAATCCACCAAGATTATTCCTGCAAGTCACTCATAACTAACTTCTTCATATTCAGGGAAAATGAAACATAAGAAAGGGGTGAACTCAAATGCTCAGTAAGGGTAAGAAATATAGCAGATGTTAACATAAATATTAAGCACAGTGAATAATTGAAACCACAAGCCTTTACTAATAATAAACATGAATAATTTTATGGAAAGAATATGAGCTGAGTAAATAATGACATAATAAAAAATAATCATGGGTATTCTACTAGTCAAATGACCACATGAACCATCAATATCATTTTCATAATGAGGGAATATATAATGCCGGACATTCTAAAACATTTTGTCAAGGCCTCATCCAAGATGTCTAAAAATGATTAAGGCCTCGGACAAAACCATAAATCAAATTGGGAAAGGGCCTTGGCCAGTTCCACGTCTAGTTGTCTCATGGGACCTATCTATGCATCAAGGAGCTATAGCGGGCTCCACCCGTCACTTACTAAGTCCAATACATTCTTCATATGAAAATTCTTAAACATAACATAAACATTCGTATTAAAACTAGAATATGAAATGTCAATACTTTCTCCATAAACCATTAATGGTATAAATATAACACATCCACTGTCAAATATATCACAAATCCTTAAACACTATATGGATGTTTTGTAACATAATAAATCAAATTCAAATAATCTTAAAATCATTCAAAGCATGTTGACATAGATGAAATAAAAACTTATTTAAGAGAAATATATCTTTTTTTAAAATCATTTAAAATCCACATAATTAAAAAAAATTAATTTGAAAATATTATTATAAGCTTGTAAGGGAAGGTTCAATTATTTTATTACAGTAGAAAATAGCTGCACCTGTCGTATAATTTAAAAATGGCATTCTTACATTAATTTTGTCAAAAAGGTTAAAAAGGACCTTCTTTGGAAAATGACGGAAAGAATCCTTTATAAACATCTTATAAAAAGTCAAACAAGGGTATACAAGAATTTAAACCATAGTATATAAAATAAAAATAATGATTTGAAATACATTTTTAAGAAACATGGATGTGGATGATAAAGAGGTCCCACTAGATAATCACATATAAACAACCTCGGATGATGATGTGATTGTGAAATAATCCCTTACCTTTTACTTTTCTTTGGTACATGGTAGGTTAACCTTCTGTATAATAGTTAAATCATTGTTATTAAATTATACAGGAATCATATACATAAATATGATGTCATATATGGTCTTTTAATATTTCCTTGTTAAAAATATTTTAGTATTATCGTCATTTCGGGTGTTAACATGTTCGTTGTCCATTATATGCTTTTTTACGTAAGCCACATTTTTTATGGATAGGTTGTATCTTATTCATAACCAGAATGATATCATGTACATAAAAAATACTTTTAATCATAAAATTAGAATTAGTCTTGAATGGAGATGATGGAGAAATAAATCTCATCACTTTCGTGGAAACGGTAATCCGTACGCACGCACGAACACTACTTCTATTTCATTTTTCATTTTAAAAGAAATAAAAACCAAATTAAACATAGATATATTATTATTATAGTATAATATAATATCTTATATATGTTACTTATGTTCATTAAAAAATCCATTATACATTCCATGTATGGTGTAAATAAGTCATATCACTTTGAGGGGGCGGTAGTCCGCACTTCCTCAAATTAAATTATCGTATGTATATATACAATATGAAACGAATAATTGTATGCTATAAAATGGAATTACAAAAGCTTATATATAATATAATAAACATTAATATCATATTTAATTACAGTTCCATCATAGTGGACACCATGAGAGGTGGTATGGGATAATTGAACAATCATCATTTTGAGAGGCGTTTGGTTGCCATCCTCATAAACATTATGTTATTCACCCATTAGACGGAGATGTGTGTAAGTGTAGTTCGAATATATCTCATAAAAATATCCTAGTATATTCATTATACTGGTATTTTTACAAAAGGATAGAATAAGAAGAGTTTAAGGGTTGGAGAACTAAAATAAAATAAAAGAAGCTAAGATAAATCGTTACATTTAATTTGGGTAACACCCTTTGGTTTAAACAAAAAGGACTATTGAAGTGATTTATGACTATGGTAATGTAACACCCCGAGATTTTATGAAAAATATTCTTTTTAATTTCACTAATGTCTTGTGTTGTACACTACACCAAAAGGAGCTTGCACAACACGCATCCTTTATTTTCCTTGCATTACACACAATCGCAACCTTCCTCGATAGCGTGTGTAGTACGCAATAACGAGTTTTACTAAATAACAATATGCTATTAAAATATTATTAAAACTAGCCGTTATGAATATAAATAACCACTTTTTGAAATTTTGTAATTTTATTTTTCAAAATGGAATTCATTTTTGGATTCGTAATATCAAAATTAGCTTAGGGTGAAACTTTGGTGATTTTCGGATAACTTTCATATTTTGATGAATAGTTGAAATTACTAAATTTTAATTAAAAAAATTTTTTTCAATCGAAATAATTAATAGTGATAAATTATTAATTTGAGTGGTTTTAAAGTATATTTAGAATATATTTTTAAAATTTAATACAATTACGGTCGTTGGATGTAATTTCACATTTAAACCAGACATAAACAAGTGTCAATCTTTTGATAGTTATTATCTCTTAAGAACACGCTATTTGTTTTGAAGACGGGAATTAATTTTTAAATTAATTAATGCAACTGATATGTTTTGAATTTGGTAAAATAGAAATAATTTTTGAGTTCATAATATCAAATATAGCTTAGGCCTAATTTTTGGTATTTTTCTGAAAACATTCAATTTTTGATGAATAGTGAAACCACTAAGTGGTAGTTAAAAAACTGAATTTTTCATAAAACATAATTTCACCGCTTCTGTGAGTGGAATTTCGAAAATCCGAGAGACACGGATAATATCAAGGACTAAAATGTGGTTCAATGCGATGAAAATAATTTTTTGGTGAATAGTAATTTTTTACTTTTTTTACCACGGTTAAAAGTAAATAGGGTAATTATGGGTAGAAATGATATTATTATTACCCTAACACATGTCCTTATTCTATGGGAAAAGTGTAATTCGACCAAAAACAAACTTAGGAATAAAATATGACCATTTAGGACAACTTGGATTAGATTTGGACATTTATTATTAATTTATTTAAAGAAGGGTTAAAAGAGTTAAAATCAATGTTTATTTACTAAAACATTTTTAATACGGGGTTATACATACTATAAATTCGACTTTAAATATTCATTAGAAAGATAAAAGGATTTCATACATAATGATATTTTATTTATAATTTTTAGACATTAAATAAATTAATTTATTTATGACACAACGATGATGCAATAATTACCCTTTTAAGGAAATGTTAACATAATTGATGTTATAAATGCTAAAATAAATGTTATTTGAGACTTTTTATGAATTCCACTAATTTTCTAGGTTACTATGATATATTAGTGTTGATTTAATCATCTTGTTTCGAACATATAATTCTTTTATGACTTTCACAAAAATCATATATCAAATAGTGTCAAAATTGACACAAAATAGTTTTTAAATCAAATATTATATTATTAATTGTTATTTTATTCCTAAAAATCTACGGTTCGGCCAAATGACTTAGATAAGGATATATATATTAATAATAAACAATTTGGGGTTCGTTTGGCATGTTATAGTAAGTGTATTAACCATATATTGAAAGAAAACAAAAAGACACGGTAAAAGATAAATTATTTAACTTAGAGTTAAATATAATTGATAAGGTTAAAATAATACCCTAAACTTGTCTATATCCTATTGGTTGATAGTATTTATACCCATACCCACTTTATTTTCGAAATAAGACCCTTTGGAACCATTATAAACCGATTTGGACTTTAATATAAAATAATATTTTGAGATATTCCTAAGGTGCCCCTCTCCTCCTTTATAAAAGGGCACCTCCTCCCCCTTCTCCTCACACCAATTGGAGCACTCATGATCGGCAAAACCCTGCCAAAATCCCTTCTTCACTTCCCTAGAATAATCCTAGAGGTACTGGTCTTCTTCAAAGACCAATCTTAGTTCCCTAAGTGGAGGATTCAAAGAGTCGGTTCGAAGAAGAGGTAATATCCATTACCGATCTTTTCAATTTCTATCATCTTCAACTTCTTCTTATTTAGTTGTTTCATGATAAAGTAATAACATCAGTATTAATTACATACTGATATGTTATTATAAATATGAAACAACTCTAATTAACCTTCTATCCATCCTACGGAAAAAGGAAATCACCGCGCGTGCGTACGTACGGAATACCGTCTCCACGCCGTGGTGTAATCTATTTTCTGCCACCACCTTAATTGGATGGGTATAATGGTGTAATGAGTAACTATATATGATTATTATAAATTGATATTGATACTGAAAGAGTATACATACACTTAAACACATGTTCACGATCATGAGAACGATATCATCGCTCGTGCGTATGTACGGACTACCGTCTCCACGATGCGATGAGATTCATTCTCCATGTTAACCATTTAAGAATGATTATAAAGTATATATAAGCAATAATAATGAAATATATGACATTATAAAGCTACTGGATTTATGTATATATGTATGTCATCTACTTACTTCCATTCAAGACAATAAGGAAAGGAAAACAGCGTTCATGCGTACGTACGGACTACCGTTTCCATGAACGGTGTGTGTCATTTCATTTATCTATCTATTATATATATATATATATACTGAATATATATGATATATAAATCATGTTTTATATTCTGGATGTAAGTAAATCATTATATAATTAATAATAATGTCAATAATAACAAGTCCAAACACCTACGATAAATGAAACGATTTTACCCAAAACGCTTCTTTAACATGGAATTTACAAAAGAAGGGGTAATATAAAGTCATAAGTGAACCATATATGATATCATAACAATGAATATGATTCTGTAATAAGTTAATGACATTATTTAAATCATTATACAGGAGGTTCGGACACTTACGAAACAAATCGGACTTAAGGTAAGGGAAATATCACAATCTCATTTTTATCCGAGATTGTTTATACTTTAGTATTTACTGGGGTGTATTTTATCATCCACATCCATGTTTCCTCAATATGTAATATTGTTTACATCCACCTAAAAATGTTTAAATCCAATTTTACCATTTGGTGAGTTTTTATTAAAGGATATGAAAGGAATATTTTGTCATTTTTCGTACGAGGTACTTTTTGACTTTTCCGTCAAAAGTACGAAGAATGTTTTTTTTAACTTATACGACATGAATGGATTTTTAAAACATTATTTACAAGAATAATTCTTTAAAATATTTCAAGTTTATTTTTAATCAACTTCTTGTAGTTTAAATTTGAATGACATGTTAAGAAAGAAAATTTTTTTTTGAAGAAGAAAGGATATTTTCCTCAATAATGGAGATCAAGTGTTTTATCAAAATTATTTTTCATCTAAGATAATAAAGGGTTAGGTTTTTATCCCTATTATTACATTGATTTGATTATGTTGTGATGGAATTATTTTTATGAATTCCTTTATATTATATGAATTGTTTTATGATGTCATGATATTTAAGAATCCCATTTTTATTACATGGGTTATGTAATGATGTATGATTTATGATTTTGTGGCACAAATAAGAATGGTATAATTATGAGATGGGTGGGACCTATATCTCCCTCCAATGAATTGGGTAAAGATTTTATATCTCATTAGATAGACATGGCTGGAACGGTAGGTTATACCGGTTCAGTGAAACAGGACTGAAACGAGGGTTACTCGATTCAAAAATGGACTTTGTCCACTAAGATAGTCTTGGAAATGAGTCTTGACTAATAAGATATGATTCTATATGATTATGTGTGTATGACACAAAGTTTAATGTTTTATGTTATGATTATTGGGATTTCATTTCACTACTATGATTTATCCCATGTTATGAAATTATGCTCTCTTTTGCAGGATAAGATTTCCAAAATGTTATGTTCTTATGAATATGATGTGATTGATATTTCTTTTGTTTACCCTTACTGAGCATTTGAGCTCACCCTTTTATGTTTTCTTTTCCACATTATATAAAGAAAGGTTTTAGGTAAAAAAAATAGAAGATCTTTATGGGAGATGTTGAAGATCTTTCACCATGATTAGAAGATTATATTCCATGTTTCCAAAGACACTAAACTATTACAATCCTTGTGTGTGTGTTTTTGTTATGTAGTAAGTATTCCGAAAATGTAATGTAATGTCAATGTATGTCAGGCTTCGGGTCCCTACAGTTGGTATCAGAGGAAAGGTTTAGTCAGCCTTTGGAATCTAGGATGTGAGAACGTTAGTGAGATCCCTAGAGATATTTCTAAGGTATGTCTAGGGATGTCCCTAAGGATAAGTATACGTATATGATATAGTCCTATAACTACGTTAACGATCTTAGAATTTAACCTAAGATGTTAGATATTGAGGGTACTCCCCCTTTACTATGTTGTTTTCTCTAGCATGATTTTTGCCTCTCACGAGATTGTTTTTGTGTTTTAGTTAATGGAGGGAACCAGAAGGAATTCGGTTAACATTGAATCCAATGGACAAATTGGTGACTATGAGAAACAAAATTGTGTAATTTCTATAGAGAATGATATTGTGATTATGCTGAATCAATCATCACGATATATAGTTAACAAGGTGAAATTTAGTGGTATGCCTAATTCATCATAGAAGAGGATGATAAACTATTATCCATGTTCGCATGTTGAGGAGCATAAAGAAAGGAAGATTGGGATTTATAAAGAAGGGAAGAAGAACCTTGAGGAATACCTCAAATGGAGGGACCGATGTTATCTGTGTGGAGAAAAGGGTCATAGAGTGACAGACTGTTATGGAGTTCAATGTCTTATTTGCGGAGAACATGGGAATTACCCAACTCAATGCCCTGACCTAAAAAGTTACCTCTAAATCAAGGAAGGACTTATTCTAGGACAATCATTGAAGTGGATGGACTAAAGTGTTTATGTATTGGTATTCAATAATAATGTTGTTGAGGTACTTTTATGGTGTATTGAAATACTTATGTATTGGTCTATTGTGGTTTTCAGTAATTTTAAGGTACCTGTAACCAGGAAAAGATATTCAAATATTTTGGCAAGTAGATGATATGCGTATAATGAAGGGATAAGGAGAAAATGAAATGTTTGACATTATTCATGAGCTCATGATTGATATAAGGACTAAGTGATATCATTGTTTGAGTATATAGAATTTTGAGGATTTTGGTATGTGGAAGGTGTTAAATTTTAACTGCATTCATGTTTTCCCTAAAGTCCAATGAATATTCCAGAGAATACATGATTAAGGACTTTGAATGTTTGGAATGTGACCAACAAAACATATCTTATGATATATGGGGATCAATGATGGTATTAAATCTCTGGTAATCGTTTTCACTATGTTATGAGAGTGGACTGTAGTATTATGGATAAGCCTAAAGATTGGAATGGATTATGTTGGACATAAGTTAGTATTGTTTAAGGATAGAAGTTTTTTCGATATTATTGATGTGATGTTATAGTAATATAGTTTTAGAAAATGGAAAACCTGTAGGACGGACGACAGCCCATCGCGTCCGACAAGGCTGTGGGAATCGAACCCACAATCGAAGTGCTACGGGCCTTTATCGCCTACCACTGGCCTACAGGAAGTCCCTGGTTAGTGTAAAATAGTTTTATTTTATTAAGAGGTATGATATATGAAGTATAAGATCATTTTTGGAACCATATACGATTAACCATTAGATGGGCTTATAACTTTTGCTAACCTTTTGTTTGAAAGAGATGGAATGACCCGTCATTCTGTCACATGATCTGCTAACACTTCACAAATAACTAATTCAACTTCATTTATTTAAGAGATGAAGTGGAAATTGTTTAAGGCACGAACAACAGTGAGATTATACCAAAATAAAGTAAGTATTTATTCTAATTCAAACTCTTCAAATTTAGGGAAACGATCTTGAAAACCAAAAATGTTGTCCTAGTACTCTTATATCCGATTAATCACATGGTACCTTAGATCATCACAAATTTATGGATTTGTGATTGTTGTCTTTTCCATAGCCATGTTCTCTACCACTCTCCATCAGAACATGATGGTTAGATTTTTCTTCCATATCCATATTTTCACCTATGTGGAAACCCAGTGATTAGTTTATTTGGGTAACTGTTACGTTTCATACATTTTTTTTAAAGATTGGTTTTGGTATTCCTTTTTACGTTGTGGGTTTCTATTAAAGAAACTTTCAAGTAGTAAACTATTTATAACCCCGACGAATTTCGAGGGCGAAATTCATTTTAAGGGCGGTAGAATGTAACACCCTGATATTTTATGAAAAATATTTTTTTTAATTTCACTAATGTCTTGTGTTGTACACTACACCAAAAGGATCTTGCACAACACGCATCCTTGATTTTCCTTGCATTACACGCAATCGCGATCTTCCTCGATAGCGTGTGTAGTACGCAATAACGAGTTTCACTAAACAACAATATGCTATTAAAATATTATTAAAACTGGCCGTTATGAATAGTAATAACCACTTTTTGAAATTTTGTAATTTTATTTTTCAAAATGGAATTCATTTTTGGATTCGTAATATCGAAATTAGCTTAGGGTGAAACTTTGGTGATTTTCGGATAACTTTTATATTTTGATGAATAGTTGAAATTACTAAATTTTAATTAAAAACAACTTTTTCAATCGAAATAATTAATAGTGATAAATTATTAATTTGAGTGGCTTTAAAGTATATTTAGAATATATTTTTAAAATTTAATTCAATGATGGTCGTTGGATGTAATTTCACATTTAAACCAAACATAAACAAGTGTCAATCTTTTGATATTTATTATCTCTTAAGAACACGCTATTTGTTTTGACGACGGGAATTAATTTTTAAATTAATTAATGCAACTGATATGTTTTGAATTTGGTAAAATAGAAATAATTTTTGAGTTCATAATATCAAATATAGCTTAGGCCTAATTTTTTGTATTTTTCTGAAAACTTTCAATTTTTGATGAATAGTGAAACCACTAAGTGGTAGTTAAAAAATTGAATTTTTCATAAAACATAATTTCACCTCTTATGTGAGTGGAATTTCGAAAATACGAGAGAAACGGATAATATCAAGGACTAAAATGTGGTTCAATGAGATGAAAATAATTTTTTGGTGAATAGTAACTTTTTACTTTTTTACCACATTTAAAAGTAAATAGGGTAATTATGGGTAGAAATGATATTATTATTACCCTAACACATGTCTTAATTCTATTGGACAAGTGTAATTAGACCAAAAACAGACTTAGGAATAAAATATGACCATTTAGGCCCACTTGGATTAGATTAGGACATTTATTATTAATTTATTTAAAGAAGGGTTAAAAGAGTTAAAATCAAAGTTTATTTACTAAAACATTTTTAATATGGGCTTATACATAATATAAATTCGACTATAAATATTAATTATAAATATAAAAGGATTTCCTACATAATTATATTTTATTTATAATTTTTAGACATTAAATAAATTAATTTATTTATGACACAACGATGATGCAGTAATTACCCTTTTAAGGAAATGTTAACATAATTGATGTTATAAATGCTCAAATAAATGTTATTTGAGACTTTTTATGAATTCCACTAATTTTATAGGTTACTATGATATATTAGTGTTTATTTAATCAACTTGGTGCGAACATATAATTTTTTTATGACTTTCAAAAAAATCATATATCAAATAGTGTCAACATTGACACAAAATAGTTTTTAAATAAAATATTATATTATTAATTGTTATTTTATTCCTAAAAATCTAAGGTTCGGCCAAATGACTTAGATAAGGATATATATATTAATAATAAACAATTTGGGCTTCGTTTGGAATGTTATAGTAAGTGTATTAACCATATAGTGAAAGAAAACAAAAAGACACGGTAAAAGTAAAATTATTTAACATAGAGTTAAATCTAATTGATAAGGTTAAAATAATACTCTAAACTTGTCTAAATCCTATTGGTTGATATTATTTCGACCCTTCCCCACTTTAACTTCGAAATAAGACCCTTTGGAACCATTATAAACCGATTTTGACTTTAATATAAAATAATATTTTGAGATATTCCTAAGGTGCCCCTCTCCTCCCTTATAAAAGGGCACCTCCCCCCCCTTCTCCTCACACCAATTTGAGCACTAAAGTTCGGACACCCCTGCCAAAATCCCTTCTTCACTTCCCTAGAATAATCCTATAGGTCCTGGTCTTCTTCAAAGACCAATCTTAGTTCTCTAAGTGGAGGATTCAAAGAGGCGTTTCGAAGAAGAGGTAATATCCATTACAGATCTTTTCAATTTCTTTCTTCTTCAACTTCTTCTTCTTTAGTTGTTTCATGATAAAGTAATAACATCGGTATTAATTACATACTGATATGTTATTATAAATATGAAACAACTCTAATTAACCTTCTATCCATCCTACGGAAAAAGGAAATCAACGCGCGTGCGTACGTACGGAATACCGTCTCCACGCCGTGGTGTAATCTATTTTCTGCCACCACCTTAATTGGATGGGTATAATGGTTTAATGAGTAACTATATATGATTATTATAAATTGTTATTGATACTTAAAGAGTATACATAAACTTCAACACAAGTTCACGATCATGAGAACGATATCATCGCTCGTGCGTACGTACGGACTACCGTCTCCACGATGCGATGAGATTCATTCTCCAAGTTAACCATTTAAGAATTATTATAAAGTATATATAAGCAATAATAATGAATTATATGACATTATAAAGCTACTGGATTTTTGTATATATGTATGTCATCTACTTACTTCCATTCAAGACAATAAGGAAAGGAAAACAGCGTTCATGCGTACGTACGGACTACCGTCTCCATGAACGGTGTGTTTCATTTCATTTATCTATCTATTATATATATATATACTGAATATATATGATATATAAATCATGTTTTATATTCTGGAAGTATGTATATCATGATATAAGTAATAATAATGTCATGAATAACAAGTCCAAACACCTACGATAAATGAAACGATTTTACCCAAAACGCTTCTTTAACATGGAATTTACAAAATAACGGGTAATATAAAGTCATAAGTGAACCATATATGATATCATAACAATGAATATGATTCTTTAATAAGTTAATGACATTATTTGAATCATTATACAGGAGGTTCGGACACTTATGAATCAAATCGGACTTAAGGTAAGGAAAATATCACAATCTCATTTTTATCCGAGATTGTTTAAACTTTAGTATTTACTGGGGTGTATTTTATCATCCACATCCATGTTTCCTCAATATGTAATATTATTTCCATCCACCTAAAATTGTTTAAATCCAATTTTACCCTTCGGTGAGTTTTTATTAAATGATATTAAAGGAATCTTTTGTCATTTTTCGTACGAGGTACTTTTTGACTTTTTTGACAAAAGTACGAAGAATGATTTTTTTAACTTATACGACATGAATGGATTTTAGAAAAATTATTTCCAAGAAGAATCCTTTACAAGATTTCAAGTTTATTTTTAATCAACTTCTTTTAGTTTAAATTTGTATGACATGTTAAGAAAGAAAGAATGGTTTTGAAGAAGAAAGGATATTTTCCTCAAGAATGGAGTTCAAGTGTTTTATCAAAATTATTTTTCATCTAAGATAATAAAGGGTTATGTTTTTATCCCTATTATTACATTGATTTGATTATGTTGTGATGGAATTATTTTTATGAATTACTTTATCTTATATGAATTGGTTTATGATGTCATGATATTTAAGAATCCCATTTTTATTACATGGGTTATGTAATGATGTATGATTTATGATTTTGTGGAACACATAAGAATGGTATCATTATGAGATGGGTGGGACCTATATCTCCCTCCAATGCATTGGGTAAAGATTTTATATCTCATGAGATAGACATGGCTGGAACGGTAGGTTACACCGGTTCAGTGAAACAGGACTGAAACGAGGGTTACTCGATTCAGAAATAGACTTTGTCCACTAAGATAGTCTTGGAAATGAGTCTTGACTAATAAGATATGATTCTCTATGATTATGTGTGTATGCCACAAAGTTTCATGTTTTAAGTTATGATTATTGGGATTTCATTTCACTACTATGATTTATCCCATGTTATGAAATTATGATCTCTTTTGCAGGATAAGATTTCCAAAATGTTATGTTATTATGAATATGATGTGATTGATATTTCTTTTGTTTACCCTTACTGAGCATTTGAGCTCACCCTTTTATGTTTTCATTTCCCCAGGATATAAAGAAAGGTTTTAGGTAAAAAAATAGAAGATCTTTATGGGAGATGTTGAAGATCTTTCACCACGATTAGAAGATTATATTCTGAGTTTCCAAAGACACTAAACTATTACAATCCTTGTGTGTGTGTTTTTTTATGTACTAAGTATTCCGAAAATGTAATGTAATGTCAATGTATGTCAGGATTCGGGTCTCTACAGGTAATCCCTATAAGAGGAGGAGAAGGATGTTGGGAGCTTAATTGGGCAGAGTTTTGACGAGTCAAAAGGCTTGAGAGTTGTGAGAAATTGGTTATAAGTGGTGTCCTTTTATAAGGGGTAGGAGGGGATCTTTAGGAAAAAATTAAAGTATTAATTTATAATAAATTTATATTCAATTTCTAATGGATCCAAAGTGGATTATTAAAATTATAAGGTTGGGATGGGTCTCAAACTACTCAACCAATAGATTTTAGATAGGTTTGGGTCAAAATAGTAACCATTTCTTTTTGTTTTGACTCTTAGTTAATTATTTTGACACTTACCATGTCACTTTGTATTATAATATTATAAAGTCAATAAACATACTATAACCTTCCAAGAGACCCAAAAGTGGTCCATTAATAATAAAAATATCATTATATAAGTCCATTGGATGAATCTTATAATTTAAGGAATAGAATATCAATTAATAGTATAATATTTTTTTAAACTCATTTATGTCAATCTTGAAACTATTTAATAATTGATTTTTGTTAAAGTCTTAAAATCTTAATTAATTCGAACCAGATTCATTTAAGAAATACTAACATGTCATATTAACCAATAAAATTCGTGTATGTCATCAAAAATTTCAAATTATATTTATTTTAACATTTATAATACAAATTATTTGATTCTTTCATTAAAAAGGAAAATAATTCATCATTATTGTGTCATAAAAATATTTAATTATTACATGTCTAAAAATTATAAATAAAATACCATTATGTAGGAAATATTCTGAGATTTATAATTAATATTTACATTCTAAAATATGACATACATAACCCTATGTAAACATTTTTTTCTAAAAGATATATGCTTATGTCATTTTGGTATTTACATTAACTTAATTAATATAAAGTGTCATTATCACTTACAAGTGGCTCCATGGGGTCCCAAATCAACCCAAAGATGACCATGGTCGGAAATGTATCAACCAATAAGGTTAGGACACGTTTTAGGGTAATTTAGTATTATTATAACATTAATTTTTACCCTTATTATATCAGATTTATCCTTTAACCATGGTAAATAAAACATTTACCGAATTAATTATTCAAAATGTCTAAAAATAACAGTTACATATTTTAAAAATTTGGACCACCTTATTATAAATATGGAATCCATTTTTCTAAATTCAAAACATAGAAGTGGCATAAATAAATTTAAAATTAATTCCCATTGTCAAAACAAAAAATCGTTTTTTCAAGAAATAATAACTATCAAAAGATTTACACTTTCTTAAGTCCATTTTAAATATGAAATTATGTCCAATGACCAAAATTGTATTAAATGGGTAAATTATAATCTAATTATACTTTAAAATCACTAAAATTTAAAATTTATCACTATTAATTATTTCGATTAAAAAAGTTGTTTATAATTAAAATTTAGTAATTTTCACTATTCATCAAAATATGAAAGTTATCAGAAAAGTACCAAAATTTCACCCTATGTTAATTTTGATATTAAAAATCCTAAAATGAAGTCCATTTTACTAAATTCAAAACATAAAGGTTTTATTTATTAATTTAAAATTAATTTCCGCTGTCAAAACCCAAAGGCTTATTTTTAAGTAATAATAAATATCAAAAGTTTGACACTTGTTTATGTCCAATTTCAATGTAAAATTACATACAATGAAAATCATTGTATTAAATGGTAAAAATATGATCTATTTATACTTTCAAACCATTATAATTTAATGTTTAACAATATAAATAATTTTGATTAAAAAAGTTGTTTTTAGATAAAATATAGTAATTTTCACTATTCACCCAAATATGAAAGTTATCATAAAAACACCACAAAATTATTGAAACTAAATTCCTATGTCTCGATTATAAATAAGAATTTTATTTTTTGAAATTGAATATATAAAAGTTTCGAATATTGGATTTAAAAAGGCTTTGCCATTAAAAGGCGGTAACATTGCATTTTTTGAAAAATATTTCATTAATCTAAAAATGGTATTTTTTCTTACATTATGTCTAAGAAAATCATAATATGGATTATAAAATTATATGTTTTATATAATGTTCAAAATTCAGTTAATACTATTCATAACCACTTTTGAATGGCTAGTTTGGAAAGTCGTGATACACTTGAACTCAGTGTTGCGCGTAGTGCAAGTTATTGCATTAATTTGAAAAAATAACATACTATGAAATCTTGGGGTCTTACATTCTTCCCTCCTTCAATAAATTGCATCCTCAAAATTTTAAATTGTTCTTCGAAAATAAGATGTTGAAAATAGAAAAACCTTTGTGGGAAAACCCACATCGGATGTTGGGTTTAAAAAAAATTATTCTTAATAAGAGGAAAATGGGAATGAAAAAGTCACCACCCAATTATGATCTCAATTTGGAGAAAATTGGTGGAAATTAGAGACATATAATTGGAGGAAAAATGTAAATATTTATAGGTAGTTATTGAGGTCATCAATCAAAAACAAGTGTAAAATTGAAGGCCTCAAATTCACCAATTCTAAGATGATTTAAAATTCCATCGGTTCAACAAAACATAAGGTATTGGGATAACACATTCTAGTTTTAAGATCCCTTACCAAAAGATTAAGAATTAATTTAATTATAGAATAAGAGAAGAATATATATATATATATATATACTTGACAAATAGAGTTCCATCCTTTAACTAATTCCTACAACAAAATCATCTTTCACTCTAAAATATAATAGAACTTAAAAATAATATTCAATTTATCCTATTCGTATAGGGTTAAAAAAATGAAATTATAATTCATCTACCAGAATTTTTTTTAAAAAGACTTCATTATTCAATCCAGGACATCGCGTGGGCCAGTGGTAGGTGATACACCCTTGTCGCCCTTCAGTTGTGAGTTCAAGTCTCACGACCTTATCGGATGTGACTGGTTACCGCCCGAACTCCGGGTTGTCCTTTTATGGAAATCCAAAAATAGTCTCAAACTAGAGTTATCCAAAATACTTCTGTCCAAAATCATAGTCCAAAATTTATAAGGAAGGTAAACACAATGAAGATCATTTTTTACACGTAATAACATTTGAACACCTTCATCGTGTATTCTATTAAAAAACTACAACATCCTGAATTACCATAAAACCTTATTGATTACATTCATAATCACTTATTCCTTATAGAATACTTGATATACTCCTTTTATCCAAAAATGGTGTAAACTCAAACAATGATGGAATATACAAATCATTAATCAGTTTCAAGGTAATAAAGAATATCGAATATAATTTATCTAAATGAATCATGTATTATTTCAAAATCACTATCTCGTTATCAAAATCATATTATGGTTTATCGTTCTCTCAACCATATATTTTCCAAAAATTTAACCTGCCATTGAGTCACTTTTCTTGGATCCACACAATCTCTCGTCCTTAATGAAATAGTACTACCATACAATCCTTATATACTCCATTATTATTAAAACCAGTACATCGTTGATACAATACACAAATGACATAATTCCCTAATAACAACATAAGAACTCTAATCATTAATCCTCATCTGTGGTAGTATCATAACACGATTATTATCTAATTGAATCATTTGGAGAATACACTGATGATTTGGAAATCGGTTCGCGTAGTGTCCCAACTCTTTGCAGATGAAGTATTGTTCATTTGAAACCTCATTCTTACCCTTACAGGCACGTACTTGGTTTCCTTTTTCTCCACATTTATAACAAACTCTCATTCCCTTCAGGCATGTTCTAGGGTGTTTCTTCCCACAGTTATCACATATTGAAAAATCCTTCTTTTCCCTCTTCCCTTTATCCATAATTCTCTCTTCTATCCTTTTCTTCTCTTGCTTATCATCAAATTCATAGGACTCAGATAATTCTTTACATATATTATTAACACATGATATTATCTATTCATATGTAGAGAAAAAAAGGGAGAATATTTCCCTTCTAAATGTTGGATTCATACTGTGACAGATATGATCCTTCTTACTCTTTGGATCATACGTATTGCTGGAGTTCACATTCCTTCAACATGGCGCTATTTCTATACAATATCATAAACTAGTTCAGTTTATGAATTGAAAGGAATAATTCCAAAATTGTAAAATAACTAATGTAAATTCAATGGTTTATGGATATAATATATAATCATAAAGATGTTTTCTTTGAGGAAGTTTATACTCATTAACCCTTCATAATGGTTTGTAAATAAAATGAGAATTATCCTAAGAATATCCCCCAGGAGTGTCGTAACTAAGAGTGCAGAAAGGCCTGTTTTCGTGCACCAGTTCCCGCTCGAGTCTATCTCAAAGCGGTGTTTTTGGGTTTTAACCCTAGGTACATCTGTTCTAGAGCCCTCTATACCTACTCATATCCAAACAGGGATGTATTTCTCAGAAAACTCACAAAATTTTTACAATACCAAAATTCTAGGAAGTTCATCTATGCTAATCCTCAAAGCCCATATTAGTTATATGTGCTCTAATCAGAGTTTATCTAAATATAGCTTCCACGGTTTGTACTAAACTTCCTCTGATACCAACTCTAATGCCCCGAACCCAGTTACCAAAGTCGGTGCATTATTACATAACATTGGCATGATCACAAGGAAATCATGTCTCGAAATACCGATCAGTATAGTATCCTTGGAAACAATATTCATACATAAGTTCAACTTTACAACATGAAAAGAAATACAACACGAATTTATTCTATTAGGAACATCATAGCCTCCTGGATTATGCCTGAAAGTTACTCATAGCTAACTTCTTCATATCCTGGGAAAATGAAACATAAGAAAGAGTGAGCTCAAACGCTCATTAGGGGTAATAAATACAGTGGAAGATAACAAAAATATTAAGCATGGTGAATAATTTAAACCACAAGACTTTACTAATAATAAACATGAATAATTTTATGGAAGGAATATGAGCTGAGTAAATAATTCCATAATAAAACATAATCATGGGTATTCTACTAGTCGAATGACCACATAAACCATCAAAATTATTTCCAGAATGAGGTAATGTATAATGCCGGACATTCTGAAACATTTTTTCAAGGACTCAGCCAAGATGTCTAAAAATGATTAAGGCCTCGGCCAAAACCATAAATAAAATTGGGAAAGGGCCTAGGGAAATTCCACATCTAGTTGTCTCATTAGACCTACGGATGAAACGAGGAGCTATAGCAAGCTCCACCCGTCACTTACTAAGTCCAATACATTCCTCATATGAAAAGGTTTAAACATAACATAAACATTCATATTAAAACTAGCATACCAAATACTAATACTTTCTCCATAAAAAATGAATGGTATAAAAATAACACATCCATATTCAAACATATCGCAAAACCTTCAATACTATATGGTAGTTTTGTAACATAATAAATCAACTTCAAATAAGCTAAAAATATATCAATGGATGTTGACATAGATGAAATAAAAACATATTTGAGAGAAATATATCTTTTTTTAAAATCATTTAAAATCCACATAATTAAAAATATTTACATTGAAAATATTCTTATAAACTTTTATGGGAAGATTAAATGATTTTATAATGGTGGAAAATAGCCGCAAATGCCTTATAAGTTAAAAAAGACATTCTTACCTTAATTTTGTTGAAAAGGTTAAAAAGGACCTTGTTTGGAAAACGACAGAAAGATTCCATTATAAACATCTTATAAAAAGTAAAACAAGGGTATAAATGACTTTAAACCTCAGTCTATAAAATTGTAAGAATGTTTTGAAATTCATTTTTAAGAAACATTTATGTGGATGATAAAGAGGTCCTAGTAGATAATCACGTATAAACAACCTCGGATGATGAAGAGATTGTGAAATAAACCCTTACCTTGTACTTTTCCATGTTAGAGTGTAGGTAACCCTCCTGTATAATAGTTAAATAATTGTTATTAAATAATAAAGGAATAATACACATAAATATGATATAAAATATGATCTTTTATTATTTCCCTTTTAATAATATTTTAGAATTATCGTCGTTTCAGGTGTTAACTGATTCGTTTTCCTATATATTATTTGTTATGTAATCCATGTTTGTTATGGATAAGTTGTATCTTATTAATATACAGAATTATATAATTTCCTTAAACATTACTTTGAATCATCAAATTAGAATTATTCTTTAATGGATATGATGTGGAAATGAATCTCATCGCGTTCGTGGAGACTGTAATCTGTACGTACGCACGAACGCTACTTCCATTTCATTTTTCATTTTAGAATGAATCAAAACCAAATGATACATATGTATATTATTATTCCAGTATAATATAATATCTTATATATGTTACTTATGTTCATTAACACCATCCTTTATATGTTCCATGTATGGTATGAACAAGTTATATCACATTGAGGGGGAGGTAGTCCACACTTCCACAAATGAAATTATCGTATATATATACAACATGAAATGAATAATGGTATGATATAAAATGGAATTAAAGAAGATTATATATAATATAAATATCATTAATATCATATTTAATTATAGTTCCATCCTAATGTCCACCATGATAGGTGGTAAGAGATAATTGAACAATCATCGTTTCGTGAGGTGTTTGGTTTCCATCCACAGAAACATTTTGTTCTTCACCCATTATATGGAGGTGTGTGTATGTGTAGTTAGAATAAATCTCATAAAAATATCCTATTATATTGAGTATACAGGTTTTGTTACACAAGAAAATAATAAGATGAGTTTAGGGGTTGGAGAAGTAGAAGAAAATAAAAGAAGCTAAGAGAAA
This sequence comes from Viscum album, assembly GCA_963277665.1. NCBI lineage: Eukaryota > Viridiplantae > Streptophyta > Magnoliopsida > Santalales > Viscaceae > Viscum > Viscum album. Next base: position 1,934,295,620 of record OY728165.1, read on the forward strand.
TTGTTACCTTTAATTTGGGTAACTCCCTTTGGTTTGAACCAAAAAGGAATCCCGAAGTGCTTCTTTTTAAGATTAGGCTTCTAGGATGAGTATAGAGATGTTGGGAGCTTAATTGGGTAGAGGATGGACGAGTCAAAAGGCTTTAGAGGTGTGAGTAATTTGTTAACAGTGGTGTACTTTTATAAGGGGGAGGTGGGGCTCTTTAGGAAAAACTTAAATTATTAATCTTTAATTAATTCATATTAGGTTTATAATGTCTCTAAATGGATTATTCAAAGTATAAGGTGGGTATGAGTCTCTAACTAGTCAAACAATAGATTTTATACAGGTTTGGGTCAATATAGTAACAATATCTTTTAGTTTTGACTCTTATTTAATTAGTTTGACAGTTACCATGTCACTTTGTATTTTTATATTATATAGTCAATAAACATACAATAATCTTTTTAGAGACCCCAAGTGGTACATTAATTATACACCTATAATTATATAAGTCATTTGGTCGAACCACAGTTTTTTTAGGAATCTAATATCAATTAATTGTACAATATTTGTTTTAAAAACTCATTTATGTCAATTTTGAAACTATTTAGTAATTGATTTTTGTTAATGTCTTAAAATCTTTATTAATTCGAAAAAAATTCATTTAAGAAATCCTAACATGTCATATGAGCAACTAAAAATTGTGTATGTCATCAAAACTTTCAAATTATATTTATTATAATATTTATAAAACCAATTATTTGATTCATTCATTAATAAGGAAAATACTGCATCGTTATTTTCTCATAAATATATTTAATTAATAAATGTCTAAAAGTTATAAATAAAATACCATTATGTAGGAAATATTTTTATCTTTATAATTAATATATATAGTCGAAATGATGACATACATAACCCTATGTAAACAATGTCTTCCTAAAGGATATATGCTTATGTCATTTTTGTATTTATTTTAACATAATTAATATAAAGTGTCATTATCACTTACAAGTGGTTCCATGGGGTCCCCAAATAAACCCGAAGATGCCCATGGTCGGACATGTATCATCCAATAGGGTTATGACACGTTTTAGGGTAATTTAATGTTATTATAATATTATTTTTTACACTTATTTACCAGATTTATCCTTAGACAATGGTAAATAAAATATTTACCGAAGTAATTATTCACAATGTTTAAAAATAATAGTTACCTATTTACACAATATTAACCTCATGATTCTAAATATGGAATCCATTTTTCTAAATTCAAAACACAGAACTGGCAGAAATTAATTTTAAATTAATTCCCGTTGTCAAAACAAAAAGCGTGTTTTTATGAAATAATAACTATCAAAAGATTAACACTTTCTTATGTTCAGTTTAAATATAAAATTATGTCCAATGACCAACATTGGTTTAAATGGTAATATTATAATATAATTATACTTTAAAATCACTCAAATTAATAATTTATCCCTATTAATTATTTTGATTAAAAAATTTGTTTTTAATTAAAATTTAGTAATTTTCACTATTCATAAAAATATGAAAGTTATCAAAAAAGTACCAAAATTTCACCCTATGTTAATTTTGATATTAAATATCCAAAAATAAATTCTATTTTACCAAATTCAAAACATAAAATTTTAATTTATTAATTTAAAATTAATTTCCGTTGTCAAAACCAAAAGGCGTATTTTTAAGAAATAATAACTATAAAAAGATTGACACATGTTTATATCCAATCTAAAAGTAAAATTACTTACAATGACCATCATTGGATTAAATGGTAAAAATATAATCTTTTTATACTTTCAAACTATTAAAATTTATTATTAAAAAATATAAATTATTTTGATTAAAAAAAATTTCAGTTAAAATATAGTATTTTTTACTATTCAAAGAAATATGAATGTTATCAGAAAAACAATAATACATTATTGAAACTAAATTATTATGTACCGATTCTAAAAAATGAGTTTATTTTTTCAAATTGAATATATAATGTTTTAAAATATTGGATTTGAAAAGGCTTCGCCATTAAAAGGTGATTAAATTTTCTTTTTTGAATAATACTTCTTTTATTTGAAAAAATATATTTGTTCTTAAATTATGTCTAAGAAACTCATAATATGGATTCTAAAATTATAAGGATTATATAATGTTCAAAATTCAGTTAATACTATTCACAACCACTTTTGAACGACTAGTTTGGTAAGTGGTGATGCACTTGAAATCAGTATTGCGTGTAGTGAAAGTTATTGAATTACATTGAAAAAATAATATACTATGAAATCATGGGGTGTTATAGGGACCGCCTCACACCACTGTTTCTAACACCGTAGACGGTTCATCAAATAGACATCTGGTGCCAATGTTATGGCCAAAAGAAGTATACGGGTCATAGTGGCCCCGGATCCTGTCCGACCAGGTTCGGGTCGACACGGCTTGTAATGAGGCCCAGTCTGGTGGGAGGTCCAACAGGCCACGATGGCTACGAGAGGCTATATATCCTGCATGATCCGTAGGGAGCCTCGACCATGGGGGTGTCGCGAGGGGCGCGGGTCGGCTCGGCCGCGAGGGAGATGCGAGGGCGCGAGGCCAGTTCAGTCGGGGTGCCATGAGGGTTGCAGTCCCATTCAGTCGGGGCTCCGTGAGGGGCACAACCAGTACGGCTGGTGTGACGCGAGGGGCGCATTCCAGTTCAGCAAGGGCGCCGTGAGGGGCATGATCCATTTTGGGAGGTCGTGGGGTAGCGTGATCTGGGGTAGCTCGGAAATGGGAAAGTGCGGCCATGGTGGCGTGGCCAGTGGGGGGAATGACCAGGGTGGCATGGCCGGTGGGCGGCACAGACGATGGGTGGCTTTGCCGATGGGTGGGGGCAGGTTCTTCTAGGAGTCCAGAGGACCGTGAGGGTGGCGCGGGGCGTGGCGGCCATAGGGGGCGGCGTCGTTTCCTTCACCGTCTTCTTTCATTCCGAATAACAGCACAAATAAGAACAACTGAGGGGGGTCGGGCCATGTTAGTTTGGCTCGCACCCTCCACATTTAGAGTGGTACCATACGGATTACAAGAAAAAATCAAAGAAAGTCTACCATGATCTTCCATAATTTAATCATTACCAATCCCACACAATAGAAGATGGGGGTACCTATAAAGTGATAAAAAAGAGCATTAGACCCATACCTTGGGTTGATACGTCAACAGAGTCATGATGAAGATGGTGAATCTATAGGAAAAATATGGATGTTAGTGTCATTGGCATTTTCATCGATCCTCAGTTTGTGCGCCGGTTCGTCGTAGTCGAATATGTACTACATCAGAGGAAGTCTCAAGGAAGAAGTTCTAAGTCAGGGTCGACAATCATTATCGGCGTTCTTCATTGGAAAAATGAATTTGTCATTTATATAAATAGTTCTTCGTTGGAGTTCATTTCTCCCAAGGCACCACCAAAAAGAAAATGGCCAACTGATGTGATTCCCCCAACTTAATCGTTGGCACAAATTCAAAATAGCCTAATTAAACACCTAGGATGGCACATTTAATTAAGGTGGTTTGGTATAATTAATGTGGAGGAAGCTCAAGAGTCTCCACCACATTAAATAGGGGGGTTGAGTGGTTTCTTATCCCCCCATTAATAGGGGATGGGTGGTCCCCACCCCTAGATTCAATTTGCGAGATTATTGAAAAACTGGGTGGTCCCCACCACAATTAAAAATGAAGAGGAGGTTTAGTTCTAGTGGACCCCACCATTGAACATCTACATAGAGGGTGGTTACAATAAAAATAAAATATATAATCAATTTATTTTATTTATTATTTCTAGAAAAAAACCCAAAAACTTAAATTCACCCTCAACCATCTGCCATCGAGGTGAAAGTTTCCTTCAGAGAATACCGGCGCTGCAAGTTCAACGGTGCCCTCAGATTTCAATTCTGATTACCGGTTCAAAAGTTAGAAAAACCAGATTTCACGTTTACTAAACATACCTGAAATAATGTTTATAAATTAATTCCGAGCCTTGAAATCATGCGCCATCAATTTTCACGGACTCATACAATTCCTATATATTTAAAAAAATTACATGTAAGTTCTGTGTCTTTACATTCTTCCCACCTCAGTCTTTACGTCCTTGTTAGACACAACTCAAACTAATGGAATAAGTGGGGGGTACTGAGCAGGAAATTGAGCATCCCACTTCAATGTGCTCTCCTATAGGTTCATGTGATGCCAGCGAACACACACCAGAGGTATCGACCGTCAATGAAGGACCTGCTCATGTCGATCCTCAATCTCTACTGGAACATCCGTAAAATTCTCCCCATCACCGACGTCCATTTCAACATTATTGATGATGTGAGAAGGGTCGTTCAAGTATCTCTTCAACTGGGATACATGGAAGATGTCATGCAGTTGGTGAAACTGAGGTGTAAGAGATAACCGGTAAGCCACCTCACCAACTCTGACGAGGACCTAAATAGATCCGATGAACCTTGGAGATAAATTACCACCTCGGCCAAAACTCTACAAACCTCATCGATTTGAGACCCATAGAAAGACGTGGTCTCCATCCTCAAACTCTATATCTCTCCATCTTTTGTCAGGATGTGACTTTTTCATGCTTTGTTCAGTCTTCATCTGCTCCTGGATGACCTGCACCTTCTTCTGTGGTAGCCCGTACCATCTCTAGTACAACTTGTGCCGACTACCCTGGGTCAGTCCAGCACATCAGGGATCTGCAAGGTCACCCGTATAACGCCTGAAAAGCTGTCATCTCAATAGTGGAGTGATATCTGTTGTTGTATGCAAACTCCACAAAATTCAAGTGATCCTCCCAACTGCGACCGAAGTCGAGAGCACAAGCACGCAACATATCCTCGAGGGTCCAAATGGTCCGCTCTGTCTGACCATCTGTATGAGGATGGAAGGTGGTTCTCAAATGATGATGCATCACGAAAGCCTCCTAAATCCCCGTCCATAGTCGGGAAGTAAATCTTGCTTCACAATCAGAGATAATCGTCGAAGTTACTCCATGTAGCCACATAATATTCAACACATAGTGGTGTCCCATGCTATCTATTGAACCCTTATCTCTGATCGGTAGGAAGTGGGTCGACCTAATGAGTCGGTCGATGATCACCCAAATCAAGTCATGTCCCCTAGATTTACATGGAAGTTCTGTCATTAAGTTCATGGATATCCCATCCCACTTCCACTATGGAACATCTAAAGGCTAAACCAAGCCCGTTGGTACCTAATTCTCCACCTTCCCTTTCGGACAAGTGAGACAACGAAAGATAAAGTCTCCTACTGAATTCTTCCTTCCCATCCACTAGTGTTATCGTTAGAGATCCTGGTACATCTTTACCACTTCTGGATGTACTGCTAGAGGGTATTTGTTGAACTTCCTCAAAACTTTCTCTTGATGTTTCACCGGTACCATGATATGTACTCCGAAGAGGATGACATTCTCCCCGCCTTCAGAAAATCAATCGGGTGCCTACCCTGTCGATATATGAGCACGTTGTGTCTCATAGTCAGCGTCCCCACACTATGCCTCCCTGACTCGCTGAAGAAGTGGGGGAGTGACTGTAAGAGACTGTAGTAAAGTTTCTCTGTCTCTATCCACAAATAATATTTGAAAAGCAGCCAGCTGCTCCGTCACCTCATATAGCAGTCGTATACCAGATGTCTTACTGAGTGCATCTGCAACAATATTCCCCTTCCTATGAGTATAAACTATATCGAAGTCATATTCCTAGAAAAACTCAATCCAACATCACTGTCTCAGGTTTAGGTCATTATGGGAGAAGATATACCTATGAATCTTGTGATCTGATTACACGGTAAAACATTCGGCCATCAGATAGTGTCACCACATCTTCAAGGAGAAGACCACTGCAGATAACTCTAGGGCATGGGTAGCATAGTTCTTCTCATGTTGTCTCATCTTTCAAGAGCCATATGTAATCACTACTCACTCCTACATCAGAACACATCTGAGTCTGGTCCCTGATGCGTCGAAGTAGGCTACGTAACCTACAACTTCCTCTTGAAGCCTCAAGATGGGGGCACTAGTCAGCCTCTGCGTCAGCTTCTGAAAACTCTGTTGGCATTTCTCCGACCAAATGAAGTGTTTCCCCTTATTTGTCAATGCAGAAAGTGGTGCTACAACTCTCGTGAAGTCTGTCATAAACCTCTCGTAATATCCAGCCAAACCCAAAAAACTCTGTACCTCTGTCACACTACTGAGTGGCTACCAAGAAAGTACATGCTAAATCTTTTCTTGATCTACTGCAACTTCAGCCTCTGATATGACATTTCCCAGAATGTGAACCTCTTAGATCCAGAGTTGAAACTTCAAGAGCTTACCATATAGTTGGTTCTCTTGTAGTGTGTCCAGTACTACCCACAAATGCTAGGCATGCTCCTCTTCAGTAATCGAGTAGATAAGAATGCCATCGATGAAGACTACGAAAAAGCAATCAAGGTATGGATGAATGATCATGTTCATGAGTCCCATGAACACTAATAGAGAATTGGCTATTCCAAATTGAATAACCAATAACTCATAGTGGTCATACAAACACCTAAAGGATGTCTTCTGCACATCCTCATGTAGCACTCTGAGACGGTGATAGCCTGATCTATGGTCTATCTTTGAGAACCACTGTGATCCCTTCAGCTAATAAAAGAGGTCATTAATCCTCATGATTTGGTACTTTTTCTTCATGGTCACCTGGTTCAGGCACCGATAGTCAACACAAAGCCTCAATCTCCCATCGGAATTATATGCGAATAGGATTAGGGCTGCCTAGGGAGAAACACTAGGCCGAATGAATCTATTCCCCTGCAAGACCTCCAGCTATACCAGAAGCTCACGAAGCTCCGCAGGAGCCATCCGATATGCTAGTGTAGATATAGGTGGTGTCATTGGGGTAAAATTTAATGTAAAAGTACACCTATCTGTGAGGCGGTTGACCTGGGATATCATCAGGGAAAACATCTGCACAGTGGTCCACCACTACAGGACAACTCAGACTCTCCACATCAACACCTCCAAGGGTATGGCTAGCCAACTGATGAGTGATCAGCTGCACCCTCCTCTGAGAAAGACCATCATGTGATGCAAAGGCTCCCTTCTCACCAGTGAAGGTAAACCTAGTCCCATACAAGTTGGCACACTACACTTTTTTCCTAATAGAATCTATTTGACCATAGACTGTAGATAACCATTCCATAGCCAAGATGACGTCATAAGGCCTAAACTCCGCTACTAGGAGATCCCAACCGAAGCTATCACCTCCTATATTAATATCACACTGCCATAACCAGTGTGCAATCATCGAATCTACTCCTATAATATTCTCTAGACATAAATATCGAGCCAACGGCTTCGTTAGAATCTGCGAGCTTCAAATGAGGGCAGTGGAAATAAAAGAATGACTGGACCCTGTGTCTACAAGAACTATAACTAAGGTGGAGTAGACATAGATCATACCTAGAATCATCTCCAGAGTACCACAATCATAATACTTAACTACCTGGAGTTAATCTCTTTCATGTCCATCTGCTCTCTATGGTCGGGGTGGACCTCATGATGGCGGTGGCGGTAATATCTCGAATCATCACCCACCGCCAGATGCACGACCAGCTCCTCTGCCATGTTCTTCTGCTCCCTACAGACCACCTCAATCGAATCATTGTATCTTCATGGGTGGTAATTAGACCGTCTTCTGATCATCCGTACGGAGGGTCCGACAGCCACAATCCATGTGACCCTACCGGCCACATGCGTAACACTACACAATCATGGCATGTCTGTCCCCACCTCAGGTTCTCCACACAACCGATCCTGAGTCATGCAGTCATCCACCAGTAGGTCTGGCCTTATTGGACCTCTACATACTATGTCTGATAATTGCTTCAGAAGACTCCACAACATGTCGACCTGTAGTAGGTCTCACAGGTGGTGTCTGCTCAGCAAGGAAACTCTCCACCAAGAGGGCTCTCTCTAACACCCCACCCTCATACGTTGGGATTCTATGTGAGATCACTGAAGCCCTAATCACCAACCCGAGTCCCTGCTCAAAGGTTCGAGCCCTGAAGAATGTGTCCCTCACCATATCTGTGGAGTAGCACGAGAGATCAATGAACCTTATTGAGTAATGAGCTACATTCATGCTACCCTACTGCAGATGATGTAGCTTTTATATGCACACTTCATGAAGATTTTCTGGGAAAAAATATTCATGAAATAGGCTCTCAAAGTCTGTCCATAAAAACATCACCTCATCGTGAACTTAGAGAATCATGCTCCACTATCTGTCCCTGCTTCCTGTAGAAGGCTAGCACTAAGAATTGACATGAGATCACCTAGTGTCCCTAACAGTCGTAAAACTCTCACCACAGCCTCCAGCCAATCCTCAGCTGCCTGAGGGTCCGTCTCTCCCCTGAACCTGGGTTCCCTCTGGTGTTGAATCTAATGAAATGCACTCAAGAAGCATGCGCCATCTGCTATTAGGGATGGTGGTGTCAGTGGCCCAATGTGTAATGGTACCACTGGTGCCTCTACTAGAAATAGGCACTGCACTGAGGCCTCGTCTCTCTGTGGGCTATCAATGAATACAAATCTTGTAACTCTATCCGGCTGTCTGTGTGGAGGAATCCTGAAAAGAAAGAGGTGTGCTATGGTTTAAAATTTATTCTTGGTGAGAAAACCTGGTGAGATGACTTAAAAAAAACTTTTGAAAACGCACACACAATCATGTATTTCTTGCACTGAGTCAGAAGTCTAACGTCAGGGTCCTAGTGTATCGATACATAGGCCGCTACACCAATGATGGACTCCCTGAACGGAAATACACACTCACTACACATAACACTATTGCATTGTAGAAAAGATCATATTTCTATGTTCTATGGTAGAACTGACTCCTCTTATACCAAATGTCATGACCCGTCCCCTAGGACCCATGTCGTGACTACCTCAAGTCAGCCTTCCTTTGTCCAGGGGCTGGCGACTAGCACCAAAGTTGTAATTTCCTAAAACTATGAAGGTATCGATTTTATAAAAAGCAAAAACACAAACAAGAATGCACATAGCTGGAATAAAAACCAAGTAAACTGTATAAGAAAAGAGTGATGGGAGTAAATGAGGACAGAATACAAGCAAAACAGTAAATGTACAAGTACAACTGAAATTAAATACCACTGAAGAAAGAGAAAAGATAGCTGCTGGATCATCCTACAAGGTTCCTACATGAAGGGTAGGTATTGATCACCTCCTCACCACTCAAGGTCCGTCCGTCTCCTCCAGATACCGACATGTCATATTTTCCACCTATGGGTATAGTCTGGTCCTAGTACTCTTAGCCTCAATCAGTGTAGTCCATCGTCTTCATCCAACACAATGAAGTGAGGTCATAGGCCATGCATGGATGAGTATAACGACACTCAGTAGGGACCCTGAGACCCTCAAGGTCTCACAAAAATCCAACAAGGATAAATCAAATAGTATGAAATCAAATGATAACCTTACTTAGGTATATGCCCATACATATACATAATTTATAAATCAATTAATCTCAATCAAGAGGAAAAAATAAAAAAACTTCCTCAACTTAACCAGAATTATATTCAATGGGTAGTATCAAGTTACATATCGAGTCACATTGTTGAAACCTAATCTACTGGAGAACTCCTCTTCTATTGAGTATAGTGGGCCTCCCGTGACACCAAGTGCGCTTCCCACAAACCTTGGACTGCTAAGGTAATCTTCCTGTCGAGTACCGTGGATCTAGTGTGTCACCAAGCAGGCTCCCCACCGTGGGTATGCCGCGTCACCAAGTGCGCTTTCCCTCATAGCCTGCTAAGGTAATCCTCCTGTCGAGTATCGTGGGTCTGCCTTGACACAGAGGCACTCCCCACTATGAATCTTCCTCGACACCAAGACACCCCCCACTAGGCTAGTAGAGTCCCTCCGAGTCAAAACAGTCAGCAGTCGTCAGGTCTCAGCCAGCTACTAGGTCTCTGCACTATGCTCTCTCATCTCCAAGAGGATCTTATCCACAAACTACTGGTCGATACTCCAACTATCACAAAGTACCATGAATAAGTGTAACCAAGGTCGACCATGTCATAGCTGTCCCAACGTAACACACAACGCGTCAATCAGACGCACGATCTGTTAGTTATTATCCTTTTTGTCTCGGGGGCCCGGTTGGATTTGTGCTGGACCGAACCTGACCGTACCCCATCTCAATCCCAAACATAGAGAGGTATCACTCAAAGGGTCTGTCTCACACCAACTTTCCCAACGCTACTGATGATTCCTCAAATAGACGTCTGATGCCAATGTTATGTCGAAAAGAAGTATACGAGTCGTAATGGGCCCGGGTCCGGTCCGACCCGACCCAACCTGGCATGGGTCGACACGTTGTGACACATTATTTGGCCCGATCTACTAGGAGTCCCATCAGTCCATGAGTGCCATGAAGGGAAGTGGATCCCACCGGTGTCATGGGGCGGCTCAGCCACGGGGGAGCCACGAAGGTGTCAGGCCAGTTCTGCCGGGGCACCGTGAGTGGCGCGATCTAGCCCGGCTGCGGGGGTACCACGAGGGTGCGGGGCCGGTTCACCTGGGGTTCCGTGAGGGGCATGGTACGGATCGTCCGGGGCACTGCGAGGGGTACAGGCTGTTTCGGGAGGCCGGCGGGCGGCGTGAGCTGGGGTGGCTCGGCCGGTGGACGATGTTGCAGGGGTGGCGCGGCAAGCGGGGGTTGCGGTTGGGGAGGCACAGCCAGCTGGGGGCACATCCGGGGTGGCTCAGTTGGTGGGCGCGGTGCCAGTTTGTCCGGGAGGGCGGAGCGCTGCGGGGGCGGCATAGGTCACTGTGGCCGCGGGTACCAGAACCTTTTCATTCGTCTCCTTCGTCGCCTTCCTTCATTCCGAAGAACACCACAAAGAAGAATGGAATAGGGGGTTGGGCCATGTTAGTTTATCCGACACCCTCTGTGTTTAGAGTGGTAGCACACGGTTCACAAGAACGAAGTGAATAACTTCAACCATGATCTTATGTAATTTAATCATTACCAATCTTGCACAAGAGAAGAAAGGGGTACCTGGAAAGTGATAAACAAATATCATTAAACCCCTACCTCAGGTTGATACATCGACAGAGTTGGGGGGAAGAAGATGAATTTTTGGAAAAAAGATGGATGTCAGTTTCGTCGATGTTTTCCTCGGTCGTCATTTTGGGCATCGGTTGGTCATAGTTGAAGACGTCCTATGTCGGAGGAAGTCTTGAGGAAGAAGGTTGAAGTCGAGGTCAGCGTTCTTCATTGGCGTTCTTCATTGGAAGAACACATTCTTCGTTCGGAGAAATAGTTATTCGTTGGAGAGATTTTCTCCCAAGGCTCCACCAAAAAAATGGCCAAATGATGTGTTTCCACGAACATTAATTGTTGGAAAAAATCCAAAATAGCCTAATTAAACACCTAGGTTGGCACATTTATTAAAGTGGATTGGCGTAATTAATGATGAGGAATCACAAGAGCCTCCACCACATAAAATAGGGGGGGTTGAGTGGTTTTTTCTCCCCCATTTATAGTGGTCGGGTGGTCCATACAACTAAATTTAATATGGGAGGTTATTGAAATCCCAGGTGGTCCCCACCACAATTAAACATGAAGAAGAGGTTTAGTTCCAGTGGACCCCACCCCTGAACATCCACATGGAGAGTGGTTATAACAAAAATAAAATAAATTGTGTGTTTATTTTATTTATTATTTCCACGAAAACCCTAAAAAATAACTTTCAACCGCGACCATCTATCATCGAGGTGAAAGTATCCTTATGAGAATACCGAAACTATGAGTTCAACGGTGCCCTCTGAATTCAATTCTGATCACTGATTCAGAGGTTAGAAAAAGATTCTCGCGCTTTTACTGAATGTACCAGAAATAAAAAACAAAAAATCATTCTGGGCACTCAGGGCCTCAGAATCAAGTGCCATCAATTTTCACAGACTCGTAATATTCCCATATATTTAAAAAAAATTAAATGGATATTATGGGTCTTTAAATTGTTTATATTTAAAGTTTCTATACTTAATAAAAGCATCTCCTTGGGAAACCATTTTTGTCATCATATCTGTGGGTTAAATTTTAAATTTGAATTTTCCATTTTCATTAATTTAAATTATAAGAATGGATTAAATTTTTGGAAGAAAAATAAAGAATATTATATAATATGTTAAAATTAAAATATTTCCAAAATTAATAGTAAACACAATAAAAAGTAATTACATCTATTAAGGTTAAAACTAGTTTACTCTGGGTGGGGGTTAAGCCAAAAGATAAGGGTATGTTTTCCAATGAAATTTTTATAATTATAAATTTGTAGTCATATTTAAACCATATAATATCCATAATTAGATTAAATTTTCATTTTTATGCATTTTTATGGGGAATAACTTCTTCATTTTTCATTCTTTTGAGAAATTTCTAAGTGGGTTACAAGTGTGTTCATTTTATCACTTATAAAAGGACATACTACCTCCTCTCATATTAAAAAATAAAAATCCTTTTGGATCATAAAATAACATCCTTATTAGATTCATTAATTCCATAACAATATTATATTGGACACGTATTTATTAATAATCCCCTATACGATTTATTTTGGTTCTAATGTAATGAGGTTGTCAGAAGAAGAGGTGTCATTCTTAAACGAGAATCTTTTTTAATTTATCTTCAAACTCCTTAAAATATTATCGTAATATGATGATATTATAAAATAAAAATATAAAATATAATTATATAATATTATATTAATTTCATAACCCATATCAATCTCTTATCCCATTAAATGGAAAATGAAATAGTCCATCGTCTGTGTGACAAACTACAACCTCATGAACTGGTGTAATTCATTTTACATAACAGCCTCTCAAATTTGGATATAATGATGTGTTTTAAATTTGTTATTATATATATGAAATTATTATACTTCTAAAATTATAATATAACATATAAAAATTTATCTTCCTATCCATTTCAAAAATAATAATATCGCACGTGCATACTTGTGGATTATCCCCTCTATGAAGTGATGTGAAACAGTTTTCATTTTATTTTGACAAGGATGATAATAAATATATATTTAATAAATATATATGATATATATGATATTAAAAGTATTATATTATTTTTAATTCATATTTACCCTTCCTTCATTTCATCCATCACGAAAATGGAAATAACGTTCATTCGTATGTAAGACTAACCATCTCCATGAACATTATAATTCATTTTATATTTTTATATTTTATGGATTAATGAAAATAAATATTTAATAAATATTTTTTATATTTATATAGTGGAAAAAATTTCCTATACTATGGATCCTTGATCAATTTAAAAGGATAAATATTTTTAAACCAACACATACAAGAAAGAATAAGGAGTTATGACCTAAAATGTGTTTTTTAATAAGGAACTGTGAATTAATATGTAATAAAAGGTCATATGTAAATAATATATTGAATTATATATTTGAGTATAGATATATAATTTATTTATGATAAAAATATAATTAATATAATGGTAGTTTTAATGTGTACCGAGAACACAGATACTCTTGGTATGGGTTTTTTATTTCACATTAATTTTTGTGGGACACATGCTGTATTCAAAACAAGTTTGTTTTATGTGGTATATATAATAAACATGAATTTATTCATATTATTATTCACATCAAAATTACTGTGATTTATATATCCATATATGTTTCTTTATTTTATTGGTCTTATAATTAAAATTTTACCAAAGTGTTAAAGGTTTTATGTAACAATCTCACTATTTATTAGGATATTTTATGATCATGTTTCTCCAGAAGAAATCATATGATCATCCTCTAAGTAGTATAATTTATTTTATTCTAATATTATTATTTCCATATAATACTTTTTTCCTTCATTTTTCTATCATTATAAACTATAGTGTATGAAATAAGTTTGTAACAGAATAAAATTATTTCTCTCTTCGATCTAATCTAATATTATTATGTGTCCATGTTTTCAAAATATTTATAAATTTAATATTTTGTTATTATAAAATGATTTAGTAAATTTATTTCTACTAATGTTTGAATTTTGAAAAAATTGTCTAAAATAAATCTACTTATTGTTTTACAAGGAATGCAGTTTTGACGTTTTACGAAAAGTGTGAAAGGAATGTTTATTTTAAGATACATAAAATGAATAAAACATTACACTATCATGACCACCTAATTATTTAATTCTTCCTTTACTCATTTTCAAGGATATTTAAGATATATTTATTGTGTAATATTTGGAATTTTTTTTTCAATTTTAAATAAATGATTTCAAAATGGATATTTTTTTCCATGCTCTTATATTAATAAATTGTTTATGAAATTTAAATTAATCAATGGTAATTAATTTTTTTTTATTTTCTACTAATATTTATATAATCAGATGGTACCATATTTATTATTTATTGGTATGGTGTATTTTTATGATTATGATGAGGATATGTTTATGAAACTTGTTTATTTCCCATGGGTTATATGATGATGAAATTTTTATGAAACCTATTTACTTTCCATGGGTTTCGATATGATGATTTCATTATGATATCTAGTCACACAAATGTTAGTATTATGTGACTATTGGGACCTATATCTACCTCCAAATCATTGGGTAATGATTTTTCACTCATGATATAATTATGGGAAACAAGCTAATGTACTTAATCTTTTATGGGAAACAGGATGATGTTTATGATCCTATATGGGAAACAAGTTTATGTGATTGATCAAGTATATGAAAATGTTAATAATTACTAATATATGATGATATAAGAAAGAAGTAGAAATTCCTAATCCACTACGATTATATGGTCTCAATAGTTATCCTTACTATATGAAATGGTTTCTATATATAAAATGGTTCCACACTTACATGACATAATCATATAATTCATGATTTATTAATGATGCTTAGTCACTCTTATAATACATGTATTTGAATTGATGATGTTTTATTCCACAACTTTTGTTTGTGATCTATGACTTATTGAGTAAGAAATATGTATGTTATTTTTATGCTATCACACACTTATGAATATGTTTTTTCCTCTATAATCATTGATTGATATCTCCCGTGTTTATCATTTTTAATCATATGAGATAACCATTTCTTATATTTCCTTTTCCCATGATATGAAAAATGGTTTAAGTAGTGTATTTATTTAATTTGAACTAAATTGTAAAATGATTATTGGAAATGTTTAAGATAATTCTAAAAATAATATGATTATGTGCATATTCTCCAAACACACTAAACCATTATAGTACTTGAGAGAATATTTGAGGAATTTATTTGATATTAAAATAAAAATATATCATTTTTATGTATGAATGTATTTAGAAAATATAGTTCATATCAGAGGAATATTTTAGTTATCCTTTGTAACTTTGATAAGAAAAAATTAGTGTGTACCTTTGGGATAAGTCTCTGTAAGTTTCTATGTGTAAGAAATCATCCTGTATTTTTTTTATGATAAAGTGAGTTGCTTCCAAAAAAATAAACCCATTTCTAGATAATAAATGTTATTTTGGTTATAGAACATGTTTACGTAGGTGTAATAAATCCTAAAACAAATAATTGGGATTTAACTCATTCATCATTGAGTGTAAAACAACAAGACATTCTAAAAACCTATTTTTATACTCTTTGGGGGTATGCATAAGAAATTCAAATATTATTTACAAACCATCATTATATACTTCAGAAATGGCCATGAATTGTTTAGGGTAGGACTATGTTTTTATAGACTAAAATGAAGGTGTCATGATGTATACATCATATAAGTGTTTTTTCATGATTATTTTATTCCCCACTATGATTACTATTACCTATGTAATATGTTTTTTTCTTTCACTCAATGGATTGATCCTGAAGGAACTGTATTTATAATGAGTATAACAAACAATGATATTATTTGACATCAGTGAAACCAAATAACATGGGATATGTAATAAAAAATATCATTACTAAGATAATGAAAATTTCTCTATATTTAATCACACTAAACATCGATGTGAGAAAAAGAAGGAACTTTCTTCAATTATGTCCTTTGATAAGGTAACATCTTCCTTCTTATAATGTTTCATCTGGTCCACTAGTTTCTAATAAATTGATCTGTACCCCTAAAAATTTATTTTATAATATTTAGTGTTCAGATCCTAAAAAAGTCATTTAATCAATTTTTCTTATTTAGAAGAGAATATTGTTGGTGAAGACATATCCAGTAAACAAGGGAACGAAAGGAAAATAGTTTAACAGAGTAGGATGATTTTAAGAACATCATTTTATATAATTAATTTACTCATATTATTTAAAAAAATGAGATTTAATTCCTTATGGTGAAGAAGAAGGATGGGTATTTTGGAACCTATGAGAAAAAAAATTCAACACATGCAAGGTACATCTGGTATTATCATCCAATTAGAATGTATGGTTGATTTATTATTTGAAGGGAAAAAAC
Source organism: Viscum album (assembly GCA_963277665.1). Taxonomy (NCBI): domain Eukaryota; kingdom Viridiplantae; phylum Streptophyta; class Magnoliopsida; order Santalales; family Viscaceae; genus Viscum; species Viscum album. The sequence continues at coordinate 1,934,312,182 of OY728165.1, forward strand.
CAAATATCCTAGATTATTTTTTTACAAGTTAATTTAGTGTAAATGAAAAAATTATTTGATGTAAACTAAATTTGGAAATTGGAATTGGTGATTCCCACAATTCTGATGGTTTTATAGAAAAAAATGAAGATTGAGTATCATTACAAAAATGAATAAATTAAATAATGTTAAGATCTTATAGCCATATACATGATATAAATAATTGAGTAAACATCAAGGAAACTATTTTAATTGATAATTTATGTGAGTTAAATATTTAATGGTGGGTTATAATGATTGTGAATTTCGAAAGTAAATGAATGGACCATTTAACATAATAGCTATGTAAAAGATTCCCACTAATTCTCCACTAATGATCAATTGATTAAAATGAAAATAGTATAAAACTTTTTCAAGAAAATGATAATATCTAAAATAGAATGATGATAATTAAAATAAAAAAACTAATAATACAAGAGATAATGTGAAATCTATTGTGGAAACTATTTTTGATGAGTGGTACAATAATGACACTGTATAATGTGAACATTCCAGACACTCTAGAAATGTTAATATCATATTTTACTATAGATATACCCACTACATTATATCTAATTAATTTTATAAGTGTATCCACATTTTATCCAAATGATTATATTGTTAATCAGTAGTTAAAACACTATATGATGTGATGATTTTATTTAATCTCTATAACTATTGTCTAGTAGATGTTAGTTGGAATGTATGTGTTTAAAATCAAGATATTCCCCCCTTGGTTGAATTTTATATCATATTAGTATTATATTTAAATTTTTATAAATAAATACAACATCAATATATAACTAGGAGAAGACTCATTTGATATTCCAAACAAACATATGTTCATATATCTAGGAAATGATATATGTGAACACATAGTGGAGATCAAATCCATTGGATGAGCCTTGATTCCTATTCCAAATGGGTTATAATCCAAGATGGTTGGGGGGAACTCAATATTGGTGATATTTATGTATTTTGAGAGTTCATTTATGTCTTTTTATAATATTTCCATAATATTACACCAAATCATGATGTTGAGTATTCTATATAACTCATACATTATGATGTACCTATATTTAATACTCCCTAAAGAATGACCTTGATTTAATTTTAGGAATTGGAGAAGCCACTCCATTAGAATCTAGAAAGGTTGTTAGTTCATCCAAGACTGTCATAATGGGGTGAAAATGTTATTTTTTAAGAACAAATATGGATTTTTGTTACTATGACTTTATTATCAGGAAATAAAATAGTTCAAAATCAAGAATGAATGTCCACTGACCCATATTTTTGACATTTTTGGTCCTATGCATTAAAATATACAGTTTTCAATGATTTGAAATTATTATTGGTACCATCAATTGAGGTTTTAGATGGAGGATATACCTGAGGCAATACATTGTACTATGTTTGGACAATAAGATTATATTGTGATTCCATTTGGTAATAATAATTCCCCCACTATCATCATGGATATAATAAATAAAATTCATTAGAGAGTACATTTTTCAGTGCATAGTGGAATTTCTAAATGACATTCCTATATATTAAATGATAATGTAAGAGCATCATAATAACCTGAGGATTTTCATGTAGACCTTAATTAAGGATAATCTATAAGATAAATTAAAAAGTGTGAATTTGGATGACTAATGTTTCATTATTGGTTCATAAAATCTCAATAAAGGTTACATCAGTGGATACATCAAATTTGGAGGCTATTAAAAGTCATCCTAGACTAACCAAAGTCACTAATATAATTAGTTTTCTTCTTTTTAAAAGATATTATATACTATTTGTAGAACATTTATCATAGATTTCCAATCGACTTACAATTATGACTCATAAGGGAGCCGAGTCCGTTTAGATATATAAATGTGTAAAAAATTTCAAATAATTAAATAGAAGGTTAGTCATCTCATCTGTTTTTACATAAACCTGATGTTTGGAAGGGTTTTTAATCAATATTTACACGTTTGGTATTGGATTGGGATGAGTTATCCTGAAAAATAATATAGTATTATCTTATGCATTAAGAAAAATGACGGTCTATGAGAATAATTACTCAATTCATTATATGAAGTAATGTGTTGTGATTTTTGAATTAAATATATGGAATAATTAACCTTACATAGAGAGGTGTTATATATATTATGATTATAAATGATTAAAATACATACTGACACAGAAGGAGTTGAATTTTCAATTAAGAAGATGGTTGGGAAGGACTAAATATTATGACTGCTTAATACACTTCATCCATGGGAAGGCAAACATGGTGGCCAATGATTTCAGTTCAAAGGATAATGTAATATCATCCATAATGGGGATTATAATAGTCCTAATATTTATGGTTTTATAATGTATTTACTAAGAAATATTGAAGGACGGGGAGAAAAAAATATTTCCCAAATGATTTTTTAACCATCTATATTTGTAATGATTAAAAATGTAAAAAAATAGAATAAAGATAGAAAAATAAAGGTGGGAAATTTTCATGAGTTTAAACATGATCATGATGTGATGATAATTTTTTTGAAACCATTTACATGTTCCACTAATACCTAATTTCAAGAAGGATCTCCATGAGTAATCTCATAGGTCATTATTGTATGTTCATAGAGAACATTTAAAGATGTACAGAGATTTTAAAGGGTATTAATGGTGGGATATAAGGTAGTGAGATATTGTATAGTTTAGATCTCGGTTCATGGTATATTATATTGTTCAGGATGATAGAAAATATTATATCGGGGTGTTGCAAATAATATCCATACTAGAATGGAAATGGGAATACATGGCCATGGATTTTTTCACTGGACTCCCCAAAAAATCTAAAGGGTACAATGCTATGTGGGTTAATATCAATCTCATTACATCATATAAAAACATTTTTTAAAATAGGGAAAATTTATATATGGATCACATTTTTAGTATATTCTTTCTTATTGTGGTATGGTTGTATGGGGTAGCACATTCCATTGTATTTGTTTGGGATTTGAGGTTCACATTAATGTTCTAAAGAAGTATTATTCAAGAACATGATATTGAGTTGAGTTTTAGTATGATATATAATCCATAGATAAATGGTGAATCTTTTAGAAATTTTCAAACCCAGTAGGATAGGATGAGATCATGTTCTATGAATTTCATATGTGGAGGGTTAAAAACTGTTATATAGTTAATTATTATTACCACGTCATCATTCACTTGGACATTCTAATGGATCCTTCTGTATACCTCTATAGAAATAAGATTAGAAATATAATTTTAAGGGATAAATTTGGAGAAAAAACTATTGGTACTAGATAAGGATTATGGAATAGAATAAAATGTTATATCCATGAAATAACATATAAGGGAGACAAAATTCTAGAAGAAAATTTATGCTGATAATCATCGATAATATCTGGAATTTAAGTTAGTGGAACAATATTTCAGTGAATTTATACAAGGAAGAAGATTGTGAGGTTTATAGAAAAGGAATTTTTATCCCTATGAATATTTTCCCTCTTGATATTTCTTATCTAGTATGGATGATTTCTAGTCACTTGGCTCTTCCATCAAACCTCTCTCTTATATAAAATGTTTTCCATGGAGAAGTATACAACTGATCTGTCAAATTCAGTGAACTTATAAGACATACCACTTCATCAAGATCATTACTATGAATATAATACTATGTATATTTTTGATCATATAGATAAACTTCTACAATATAGGACTACTCAACTAGTTAATGTTTTCTAGTAAAACCACCATATTGAGGAACCTACATGGGAACCCGAGGAAATGATGACGTATAATTATCCTAGTTTATTTGTATCAATGTGACATATATAGAGGGAAAATTAATTTTAATATTGGTTTAATGTAACATAGATATATTTTATTATTATTATTCTAAATCAATTTAATCTCTCAACTATTATTAATTACACACAACACAGAGTTTCAATGAAGTGTGACAAACTATAAATTTTATAATTTAAACATGATAATTATAGCCTAGATGTTAATGATGTTGGAGTGAATATGAAAAAAATATTTCAAAACTTTACTACAGTGATTTTATATGAGTAGAAAATATTTATAAAAAAGTACTTAATTTTTTATAATGTCTTTATATGCACTAAAAATACCCTTTCTAGAAAAATTATATTAATTTTTTAAAAAAAATAGAAAAATTAATTTTTCATCATTTAGAAGAGTTATTTTAAAAAATAAACTTCATTTTTTAAATTTAAAAGTAAAAATTATCTTTGACATAATTTTATATAATTTTCTGAAAAGAATTCTTTTTGATGATTAGTAAACAAATTGGGTTTTTATTAAAATAGGAAATTTAATTTATAGAATTATAAGATAAATTTTATTTTAATTGTGGTTTTAAAGTTATTATTAGACTGATTATTATATTAATAATTCAATTTTTTTATTTTATTAAAGTTATTATTTATTTTCATATTAAAATATTATATACTAATGAAAATATTATCTCTCGAATGATATTTTTCATCACATTTGTAGGTTTACTTTTAAAGTAAAAGTTTCCATTTCTGTAAATGGAATTTGGAAAACTAATATCCATATTTTTAATAACAATATTTAAAATTATATAAGAATTTCAAATTAATTTTGTTTAAAAATGATATGTAAACACATTAAAAATTAATTATTACCGCATAAATTAAAATGCATTTTTTTGTGGGAATAAACCAAAAGATAAGGGAACGTTTTACAATAAATTTTTAATAAATCCCATTTTATGGAAATATTTTATACATATACTCTCAAAAAATAGATTTTAAGTTCATTTATACTCATTTTTCATGGGATTGTCATTTTCATTTTGGATTATTTTGAGAAATTTCCATATAGCTTCCATGTGGGTTCCTTGCCTCCCTTATAAAATGACATACCATCTCCTCTCAACATCACACATCAAAAACATTTTGTTTGTGAAAAAATCATTCAAAATATCCTCTTTAATTACCTCACCACTCTCTATATGATATATATTTATTAGGAAGGCCTCCTATGAAGGATTTTTGTGCTAACCTAAATAGGTTTTTAGAAAATGTGGTATCATTATTAAAATAACATTTTTTGTCTATTTCTTCTGGAATAAGATTACAATATTATCAAAATATGATAATAAAATAAAAAATGTTGATAAAATATAAGTATATTTTATTATGTTAATGTAATAACCCATATCCATCCCATATTCTATCAAATGGGAAACAAAACCGTCAATCATGTGTATGGTAGACTACCGCCCTGCGAACTGATGTAATTCATTTTCCATAACTAGATATAAAAGTGGTGTATAGTGATGTATTTAAAATATTTATGTTATATTAATGATTTAATTATTTTTATGTAATTATAATATCTCATATACATTATTAAATTTTATGTTCTGGAAAATTATTTCATTTCTCGAGCGTACGTGCGTACTATCACCTCCACAAAGCGATGTGATACATTTTTTATTTTACTATGAAATTTATGATAACAATAATATATTTAATTTATATATATGATATGTATGATATAATAATAATTATGTAATGGTATATTTATATTCTCACTCTTTTCATTACATCTATCTTGAAACTATAAAAAACATTCAATAATACATTTGGGCTGTCAACTCCATGAATAATGTAATTCATTTTCTATATAAAATATTAATGCATTACAATAAATGAATATATATTGAATATATATCATTTTTATATAATTTTTAAAAAATTTGAGATGTTGAAACCAAGATCAAAGTAAAATGACATAAAATATCAGACCCAAAAGTACATGAAAAATAAAGCAGTTATTACCTAAAACAATATTTTAACAATGAATTGTTAATAAATGAGTAATAAAAGGTCATAAAAATTCATTTATGGAAATATATATATGAATATTTTTCAATAAAAGATTTATAATAGTCTTATATTTATTATATATGAGTTTTTAATGTGTTTTTTGAAAGTAAATAATTGATGTAAGGTATTTTCTTCCCACTTTTTTTCTTTGAGACACATGTCATGTTAAAATATTTTTTTTTCATATTGTGTATATAACTTCCGTGAATTTATTATTATTATTACTATTATTTTAATGAAAATAATTTTTATTCATATATCCATGTAACATTTATTAATTCATGTGGATTATGATTCAAATGTTACCAAAGTGATACGTATTATATGTTATAGTCTCACTGTTTTTATCGATTTTTTTATTATGTTTCTGATGATGAACTTTTATGATATATCTATCATGAAAATAAATTATTTTTGTTCTAATGTGGTAATTTATATAGAATCATTTTTTCCATTAATTTTCCACTATTTAATAACCAAATAGACTAAAATAATGTTTTTAGTAAAGAAGACATTATTTATCTCTTCAGTTAAAATTCATATTTATTCCATGTCAATGTTTTCTAAAAATGATTTAAATGAATTTTTCTATCATTCAATTATTTTTTAATAATGTTTTTAACCGTTATTGAATTTCTAAAAATGGGTTATAAGGGATATTATTATCATTTTCTGAATGATGTAGTTCTTACTTTTTGTAAAATTTTTGAAAGGGATCATTATTTTAACATGAACAACTTAAAAAATCACTATCTTGACCACTAAATTATTATTATAATTAATTAATTATTTAAACATTGTTTTAAAATAATATTTTTTCCTGATTATTTTTGATATTTTTTATAATTTAAATAAGTGATTTGAAAATGAAAAATATATTTTCATCATGAATGATTCAATGTTCTTTTAATCTAATTTATAATTATTAATTAAAAAATATTGTATTGTTGTGTATGTTTTACTGGGGATATGTTTCAATTGACCCATAATAATTATTTTTTACAAATGGTTTATTTTCATGACCTTAATGTAGAAATTTTTATGAAACCTATTTCTTTACTATAGGTTTTACTATGTTTAAATGTTTATAAAACCTTTTCCTTTCATGGGTTACGATATGATGAATGTTTTGTGATCCTGTAACTCACAAATGTATTGATTAGGTGATTGGTGGAAACTATATATCCATCTAATTCTATTGGTAAATATTTAATTCCCAAGGGATAGTTATGAGAGATGAGATAATGTTGTTGATCTGATATAGGAAACATGATTCTGTGCTTGATCAACTATATAATGCACACCAACATTCCTGATCTGCTCTGGGAAATTAGTGATGATACATGATGTATTATGTTATTTGAAATTTGTCGGGTTTCATAATACAATATGATTTTAGGGTTTTAGTAGTTATCATTGACATATGAAATGGTTTCTGTACTTATGATGGTGACAAACTTATATAACATTATATTATAGTTTATGATTTAATTATGATAATTTTTCACTCTTATGATTCATGTCTTTGAAATGAAAAATATTTATTTAATAAATCATGTTTAATATCATTATTATATTGGTTATGAACGTTTATATTTATGTGGATGATATCATACCCTTATTTTTATATTATTTATTCTTATGAACATTGATTGATATATTCCATGTTTACAATTATTATGAATCTAACCTCCCCATTTATAATATTTCAATTCCCTATATTATGAATAAAGGTATAAGTAGGGTATGTATATGATGAGTACTAAATGGGAAGCTATTTATAGGGGGTGTTGAATATTTTTCATTATAATCACCTTACCCTAGAATCTTGGAGCCATTTTGTTATTTCATTATATTGTAATGATTACAAGGAATCAAATATCAAAGGACCAATTAGTTTGGAGTTCATGGGAATCTAGATTACATAAATGATACATATATTACATTGGGAAATAAAAAATACAAACATGTTATATAACATAATGAAATAAAAATCATCCTTGAAAATCAGTCACATGATTTATCTTCAAAAAATCATGAAAGGAAACATGATCAGGGTGATCTCAAATGATCAGTAAGGGTAGGTAATGAGGATACAAAAAGAAAATAATGAGAATACATCAATATAGAATGGTAAATAATTGAAACAAATTTCATTTACTCAATAACCAAATAATGAAACCTAACCTTGTATATTATAATAAATTGAATAATAACATTGAATAACAACAAATGATTAAATAATTATGGAATTCATAATGATGGATATAAAAAGCATATCATCATTGCTTCATTCTAATAATCTTTTACCTTCATGGATTTATTTCAATAATCTTACAATATCAAGGCTTCATTCCAAGAATATATTATTTTCAAGGCTTATTACCAATAAAATAATAAATGGGTACGACCTCAGCCACAGCCACATATAGTTTGTATCATGAAACCCATTGAAGCTATGAGGTGCTATAGAGGTCCCATTCGGTCACATATGAAATACAAAGCATTACTGGTATGTAGAATAAACAATTTAATTAAAAAAAACAATGTCACTTCTCATAAAATATCTACATTAAAAACATAATATGGTTTTAAAAATAATTACCCATAGGATTATAATTAAGAACAACGGTTTTTGATGTTGATGAATGTAAATTCCCTTGAAGAGTATTATTGAGGAAAATGATAATTGAACTTTCCAAAGTGACCCATACCACATTGAAACATTTTCAATCCTAATCCTCATGGAGGGAGAACATAAAAACATATAATATCATGATAATATGCATATTAATGATATAACATGTCAATGTGTAGTATATATACTATATAAAAATGAATTGGAGCATGAAAAAAAATAAATATCAATGGAATGTAAATTGAGACCAAATCCATTTCCTTGATTCCAATGTGTCATGTTTGTATTTATATTCTAGAATAATAAACATATGATAGTTATTTACTTGATTGGAAATCTTTTTCCAATTTATTACTACTTTTACTTCAAATAATACAATTTTGTAAACAATTACACGAACAACTATGTTTACATTGTGTGTTTTATCCACATTTAGTTAATGTGCCAACAATGAATCTGGTAGATCGACTATAGTCCAAGGGTAATTATATAAACATATAGAGAATAATAATATTGAAATAATTATTATATATATTAATAAATTAAAATTTTTAAATAAATAATGAAATATGGTTCTGAAAAATGAACCAACATTACAATCATTGACATGGTAGGTTGTACGTACGTAAGAGTAACATACCCATTTTTTAGTGATCATTATATAAAAATGGTAATTAACATGGTATCATTAAATAATGATAATTATATCATAAATAACATTATATTTAATCATATAACTATACATAGGATTAATTTGAGGTATAAGGAGTCACATTCTGTCAAGGTGGTTATAGTCCAGACATCCTTGACCAACATTATCACTTTTTAGTGTGTGAAAATAGTAACAGAGAAAATGATATATTATATTTATATAAAGTTAAATATTTCATAAATATTATATATATTTTTATTATTTTAATTTCTTTTAATTAAAACCATAATTTATACGTTCCATGCATATTTTAAATGAATCTCATCGCCTTGAAGATACATTAGTCCACACGTCAACAAACGATGTCATCATATTTACACATAATCGAATAAATAAAGGAAGGTGTCGAAAAATAAATAAATAATAAATATAAAATATATAAATATATAAATAGAGTTTCTATCATAATTCCCATCCATGAATTTTGGTAATGGAAAAACAATCAATCATCATTTCATGTGGTGGTAGTTCACCAAACACATAAACAATATTTTCAATAAAATTAGATGGATGTGTGTGTGAGTTTAGGTCAAACCATTAGAATAAAAACATCCTAGTATATTTTGGATACTTTTTTTATATAATAATATAATACGATGGTTTTAGTGGGTGGATAATGGAAATAAATACAAAGAGAATAAGGAAATATGTTACCCCTTCTTTGGGTTGTTGTTTTTTGTTTCCCCGTAGTTATTCCTTAGATGCATTTATGCCCAATAGAATGTATCTAGTATGAGGGGAGGGATTTTTTGAATACATTTGGGTAGATTATATCAATATAATGTTGATTTAGAGGTGTGAAGATGTGGGAGGAGACAAATCCATTTAATAGTGGAGGAGTGTCACTCTGGTAAATACGAAAAGTTTTACATTAATGGGAGGTATCCTTTACCCGTTGTGTCTAAAAATGGAAAAATAAGGGTTTAAAGGGTAATAATAATCTGTAAAAAAACTACTACAAAAAATGTGCATATTTATAATTTAGTTCCTAATGTTCTATGTTTATCCAATATTATCATTTTTTATTAACCAGAATAGTTAACTAACATTTGTTATTTAATAATTAGAACAAAATTAAAGTTAAATTTAATAAAAAATATAGATCAACTAAAATATAAATATAATATATCATTATAAAAAAATTCCATTATGTGTTGGAAATTTATTTTAAATCATCTACATGAAACACGCAAATAATAAAATTTTAGCCTAGACCATGATAAAAATGTTTTTACTAACTATGGGACAATATAATAATTATAAGATATCAATTGGTCCATTAATAGACCATATTTAATATTTAATAACACTTAAAAATCACTTCTAAGAATATATGTTTTCAATACTTTTAAATCATTTATTAAAATATAATTTACTCTTAAATAACCATAATATCAATTTTGACTTTATTTATTTATTTTTAATAAAAAAATATAAAAAAATATCGGAATAAAAACATATTGCATTAAATTATATGGAAACATAAATATTCATCTAAAAAAATTATTAAATACATTACTTTAATCAATTTTCCTCACTTTTAAAATTACAGATTCATTTATTTGAGTTGATTATTACTAAATAATCACTACATTGGCGTTTATTAAGAATTTTAAGTATCTAATTAATCTATAAAAATAAATTATAAAATATAATGATAAAAAACCCCATTTATCATTAAAAAGGATATGTATAACTAAAAATATGATTTCTTTACATATCTTAATGTTTTTTTAAATGTTAAAGTTTAGGAATGTTCTTTTTTTTGTCTTTTTCCTTAATTTATCAAATTTGAAACATTCATAAAATATTATCCAAATCAAAAATAAAATTCTTACCAATATGGTATGTGGTAAATGTTTTTTCCACCATTTTATTTTGGACAAGTTTATAGTTCATTTTGACTCATATGATTATGGTTTATTCCCTTTTTAAGATTAATACTACCTTAATCACCGTAATTAAAATTAAATACTTTCACTAATATTTTTGGAAAAAGTTAAGTTGATATTATTAGAAAAAAAATATTATACTAAATACAGTCATGTAAATCCTCCATTTTTCAGAATTCAAATCATTTAAGTAGTAAAATTAAGATCAACGCAAATCCTAGAGACGTGGTGAGGAAAAGGGGTTTTAATGTAAAAAATATTCAAAAATTCAATTAGTTTTTATATCCACCTTCAATATAAAAAATGATCATAATGACCTAAATTGGGTTAATATATATATATATAATGAATCTCTTTTAACTTTGAAACCCAATTTATAATATAATTTATCATTAATAATTATTTAAATGAACATGCAGTTTATAAATAATATATAATATTTTTCACTATTCATCAAAAAATGAATGTTTTCATAAAAATACAAAAAATTAACCCAAAGTAAAAATTTAAATTTAAATTATAATAATGATTTTTATTTTGAAAAATAAAATTTATAAAGTAATAAAATTGGATTTAAAATAGTTACTTATTTAAAAGGCTGTGAAACCCCATCTTTCATGTGACGTATGCTGACTCACTATTGTGTATAGAATGATCTAAACATAGTATTGTGTATAAATAATGATAAAAAATTAAATTTATTTAAAAATTAAAATATTTTAATGTATTAGGATGCTACATTCTCTATAAATTAATTAAATTACATCCTGACAATTCATACTTCATCATAGTAATCATGAGTTTTGTATTTCAAAATAAATATTGCTGAAAACCCCACATCATAAATATTGTTAATAGATAATATAATTAATAAGAGAGATGGTACAATAAAATGGTCATGTTACTATGTTTCCTAGTTAGAGAACATTGGCAGTAAATGTAAACATGGCTACAAAATAAAAATATAACAATCATATTCTAAGAGAGATTAAAAGTGAACATGGTTAACAGGAAGTTAACAATCAAAAATCCCTAAATCAACTACGATTTATGGGGCCATTTTACCCATTATAAATGAATGTAAAAGGATTTTATTATTTTTTTCAAGATCATTTTTCATAGAGTTGAAGAATTATTTAATTCTCTCAGAATATAAGTAAATATACTTTCCTGGTAGGTTTATATATGAAAAATAATATTCATTGGTCGTGGCTTGAACTATTTATACAAAAGTTTCATAATATGGTGATGTAATTAATTAAAATCTAAAACCTCATATAATTATCAACTTAATCCATTTAATAAATGGAAAATTTATCCGATAGATTATGATCTAACATTTTGTAATCACATCTATGGTAATCAGTAGTACCCAATTAACATTTAACATATTAATAATATCTTTATCCAAACATAATTATCTCAACATTAGGAACATGAAAATGGTTATCTTCCACTCAATAATGTGTTTAAACAAAATTAAACTTTAATTGATTCACTTTTGTTTGTAACATTAAACATATGATCCCAAATTTTAAACAAAAAATAACTATAGTAAAATAACTATAGGTTTGATAAATTATTTGATGATAACCTCATCAAAAAAATAACATTAAAACATATTAATTAGATCCAAATATAAATATACATTCATCATTACACTTCATTTGTGTCAATACCATATAATTGAAATTGATCTCATAACGTTTTCTAGGGTATATTCTCTTAGTGTTTGGGGAATTCATTTCATAGGTCCCCATATCCATATAGTTTAAACATTGAAAATTAGAAATTTTTTTCTTGACGGTGGAATCCTGAGAATGGTGGCATTTTTCTCTACACATGAAGAAACCTCCTCTCCCTTTTCACATTATCCATATATTTCACTAATTTCCTCTTCTTCTCTTTATTCCCGTTTAATCCATAAGACATGGATAATTTGTTCTCAGTTTTGATAGCAATTAAAACTATTTTATCACATGAAGAAACGGTTTGAGACACCATCACCATTTAGATACATGGATTATTTCCTTCTAATAAATAATCAATAGTACATTCCAAGATTTGTATGAAATCTGTAGCATACCTGCCTAACCAAGTAATGGAATATCCATACTTCACAACACTTTCTTAGACATTTTTCTTTAATCTAAGAAACAATATCATCATATCAATGTGTAGATCGTAATTTAAGTATTTTTAAAATAATGTTTCATTAAAATATCTCCATTCTATGAGTTCTATTTCATCTTACTCTATGTTTTTCTAGATCAATGACCACTATTGATCAACATTACCATTGAAATTATAAAATGTAAGTGTATCCTTTTCCTTTTCACTACAACCCAATTACATGAATATCTTCACCAAATACATAAACCACTTATCATCCTCAATTATTTTAGTAATCCCATTTAATATTTTCATCAAATGTTGTATAAAGTGATCCAATATCAAAGAATTTCATTGTGGAAATAGTTTCTCTATCCAAGACAGGTTATGTGAAAAACCTGATTAAGATACCATAATATTTCTATTAAATTTATAGCTACAATAACTTATGTATTTGTATCCAAATTAGGGTAATATCTACATTTCCTATATATACTAATACCATTTTTAATTCAATTAACCATTTATAAATTGTCGAATACAATGGATTTGGTCATAACAACATGTAACATAATTTATAATCCCCAATCTAGTGAAACACTTATCATTGTTTGAATTTTTTTTACACAACTAATCTTATTATAATAAACAAGGATTATTTGGGGATATCCTTACATTCTAATACTAATTAATAGTCTATAAAAAAATTTGAATTATCCTAATCCTATCCCCTAGGAGTTTCAAACTAGGTACGTCATAAGGGCCATTGTAATGTACCAGGTTACACTCTCTCATGCCCAATACACCTTTTTGACGTTATTACTCTTTGTTACATCTGGGCTAGAACAACATTCACTTATAATTTCCAGACATGGATGAAATGTTACAAATTCCTAAAAAATACATACATCACTAAAATTATTGGATTTCTTTTCGCACATTTTTATAGTCTGTCTTATGGTTATATTCCTTAATCTATTTTTTGTAAATTTAATTTCCATGCTTTCTTATAAAATTACATTAATACCACATTTATTACCCTAACCCCAGAATCATGAAGATAATGCATTATTTTATTAAATTGAAATTATTACAATGGATCATATCAAAAAAAATTCAGATTAGTTTAGTATTGTTGTAATGACAGATTACATACGTGATATCTATAATACATTGGGAAATAAAATCACAAAAAGGATAAGTAATAAAAGTAAATAAAAAGAACCTTTGAAACTGATTTAATGGATTCCACTTCATAACATAGGAAAGGAAACAAAATAAGGGTGTTCTCAAATGATTAGTTAGTGAACGTAAACGAGAAGAAATAATGAAACACATGTAATCTAATCAATAATCTAACAATGAAACATAAATATTTAAATAATAATTAATTTAATAAACACATGGAATAAAAATAAATGGATACATTGTTGTTGAATACATAATTATGGGTACATAAAACATATCGTTGAGGTCTCATACAAATAATATTATAATTTCATGGATTCATGACAAAAATGAAATATTTTCAAGGAATCATGAGAAGAATATATTATTTTCATTGATTCATTCTATGAATAAACAAAATGGGTAAGGCCTATGTGGTAAATATATCTTGTTTATCTCATAAAACCTACAGATTCATCAAGGGTCTATAGCAGACCCCACCTTTCACATACAACATCCAACTCATTCTTCATATGTATAATTGAAGATATAAAAAATAAAATATGTTTCTTATCATAAAATATTTTTATTGAATAAAAAATACAGTTTTATAAATAATTTCCTAGTGAAGGATAATTTAAAAAAGGGATGTTGATGTTGATGAATGGAAATACCCTTGAAAAATATTCTTAAAAAATAATATTTAAACATTATAAAGTATCGCATACCACATTGAAACATTTTGAGTCATAGGACTCATGAAATAATAACATCAAATGAAACATAAAATATCATGACTATAACTATGTTCATGATATTACATATCAATGTGTTGAATATACACCATATAAGTGAGTTGTTGTATAACAACAATTAAGTCTCAATGAAATGTAAATTGAGATGAAGTCTCTTATATTAAGTCTGTCGTATCATGTGTGTCTTTATATTAATGAATAATTACATTTTGTTAATTATTTTACATCATTTGATAATTCTTCATGTTTATTATTACTTTCACATCACTTGTTATAATGGCATGAAAAATAACATAAACAACTAAGTTTACAAAGGGTGTTGTAGTCATATTCAGTTTATGTGTCAAACATGATTTTGGTAGATCATATATTGTAAAAGGATTATTATATACAAATATAAATAATAATAATCATGAAATAATTATCATATTTACACATCAATTATAATTTTAAAAACAATAATTAATGATGGTTATGAAAAATATTCGAACCTTACAATCATTGAGATGGTTGGTCGTACGTATTACTTAGTAACATTCCCATTTCTCAGTGATCATTATGGAATGAAAGTATGTAACACTATATTGTTCCATATTCAAAATTATATAATAAATACCATTTTATTTAGTCATATTCACTTATATATTGGATTACATTTATGTAAATATAATCTCATCCTATCAAGGTGGTGGTAGTCCACATGTCCACAACCAATGTTCTCACTTTTTGGTGTGTGAAAAGAGTTATAAAGAAAATGATATATTATATATACAGTAATGTAATTATGTCATTAATATGATATATACTTAATTTATGTTACATATATTCAAATAAAACATTCTTTTATATGTAATATGTATAGTGTGTATAAATCACATCATTGTGAGGAGGTGGTGGCCCACATTTCCTATAAGTCCTCAACCTTAAACCTTACATAATCTGAAGTTATTACAAGATTACAAATTGAGGATCTTTTCAGGTTTATAGTTTTACAGAATTAGATCATAAACCATACATTACATTCCACATTTAAACAAAGTGGTTACATAAAAGATAGTATTCATTTTTTTCCCATCAACGGAAACATATTTAAAAATAAACTTTGGATTCATTCATGACACTTCCTTGACACTATCAACATATCATATACCTTTCCCTTGACCTGCGAAAAACATTTCAAAAACTTGGGATGAGCATAAAAATCTCAGTTAGGGTTATAAAAAAATGTGGAAAGAAAACATTAGTTCATATATATATAAGAATGAAATCATACTTTACCCATAAAACATAGGCACTTTAACATACCTCATCAAATCATGAATAAATCATAGAAATTATAAGACATAAAGGTAACTTGAGGCATTCATAACATTCTTACGTAGGGAGTAACCATCTTGGTTACGTTTGGAATACCCACCACAGTATATTCCCTAAATCTCTTCGGAGAAACCTTAACATTTCTCTCCTTCGCGTTTCCCAATGCATTGGAGAGCTATATCTGGCTCACCCGCCCTTAGTTTATCACAGAACCACCCATCTTCATAATAATTTCCAAGAACCTCAACATAATCGTATCACATAAAACATGCATAAAGGAAACACAAAATTTCCACCTTTCAATCACAAGATATCAATACAACACGTTGATATAATAACATTATGAAAACCATTTTCAATACCAAAACAAAAGAAAAGTAAATCAAGGTATTTATTTTTCATTAAAAAAAAGGTATGGCTTGTTGAGGAAGCTGAAACTCAAATAATGGTCACGACGGTGGAGAAGTCGTTGTCTCCACATACGTATGACAAAAACATTACTTTTGTCGTTTAGTAAACTCTTCGTATAAAATAGATTCCTTTTGAATAAATGTAAAAGTCAAACAGATTTATACACTGTATAAAAGAAGGTTTTGTATAAAACAAAATATGCCTCAATGAATGGAGATTGAGACAAAGTCCCATACAAAGAAGATATCCTTGGATTAAGGATAAATCAATTACATAATTATGTGTGACAAATGAATACACGAAATATAAGTGGATATTAAGTGTAAAACAATCCTAGGTTATTCACACATATTCATAGAATGACATATTCAAGGAGTACAATTTTCTGCCAAATAATCAAATTTGGGTTAAGAAGTTCCATTGCAAAAATTTGACAGCCCAACGGCGTCACTACAAAATTCATAAAATGAGTTGATGGGAGATAAAAAGGGTATCTCATCTAATGGACATAAAATTTAAATCAATAAGGATATAGAAGAACATATTCCAACATAATAGTTTGTGAATTAAAATACATAACAAAGGAAGTCTTTTAAAAAGTGGAGGGTGAAAGGTTTCCTTACCGACATGGGTATCTTTCGAAACATACACCCCGTGAAAGAGGGACAGTAAAAAACTGATGTAAATAATCATAAATGAATGTATATTACAAAATGAGTAAAATAATGGGAAGTACATACACCACTCAAAGGAAATTGTGGCAAATGTAGCATAAATCTCATAGGAATAAAAGTGAGATGAAAAATCCCTTATGAAAACTCGGCGGCCTAACGACGCCACATAAAACTTCCAAAATGGATTGATGAGATCAAATAGGGTCTCTCACCATACTAAAATAAATTTTACATAATGGAAAATAGAAAAGAACATCCCCCAACATAACAAAGAGGAGCTTAAAAGATGTGACATAAAGAAGAGTACTTAAAAAGAAAGAGAGAGGTTAGAACTCTTACGAAAACTCGGCACCCTAACGCTGCCAATCAAAACATCCAAAATGGATTTATGAGAGAGAATAGGTTCTATCATCATATGAACATAAAAATTACAGTAAGTGTAATATAAATGAATATCCCAATAACAAGAAATATGAACTTTTAAAAGGAATGACATAAAAGAGTGTACTTTAAAAGAAAGAGAGGAGTCAGATCCCTTACCTCATGTCCAACTTGTCTTGTTCATTTCATTATATTCCTGAATAATAAACGTTGGTCAATTTATAATAGCTTAAGGACCTCTAATAAAGATTATTATTCAGTTCATATCACATATTATAATGTTATTAAAATTGTTTAATAATGTTAGTTCATATCAGACGTTTTTGCCGATGTTTGGTACATGAGTCAAAAATGAACTTGTTTGAAAAATGATTGTCCATGTAGTTATAAGTAAATAATTTAAAGAAATGTATTAATGATTAAAATATCATATATATCCAGTAAATATACATTTTATACTATTCCATATCATTTGGAGTTAAAAAACGAAAAACACCGTTCATGGAGACGGTAGGCCGTACGTACGCATGAACCCTACTTTCATTTTTTTCTTTTTCATATTAATGGAATTAAAATAAATTATATATAAATATATATATATATTATAATTCCAGTATAATATATATGTTATATAGGTCACATATGTTAATTAATTTCATTCTTTATACATTCCATGTATTGCATGTACGAGCCACATCACTTGAGGGGGCAGTAGTCTGCACTTCCTCTATTGAAATTATTGCATTTACACAACATGAAAAGAATAAAGGTAGGGTTTAAATATAAAATACAGAATCATATAGTAAACATAAATACCATATATATCATATATAAAATACAGTGACATCATAATGGCCACCTTTAAAGGGGTTAAAAGTATATTGAACAATCATCGTTTCGTGAGGCAGAAAATCGCCAACCACAGAAACAGTATGTTCTTTAACCATTAGACGAAGTTGTGTGTAAGTGTAGCTCGAATAAATCTTATAAAAACATCCTAGGATATAAAAGATACTGTATTTGTTACAAAAGATACGAATAAAAAGAGTTTATGGGGTTGGAGAAGCAAAATAAAACAAAAGGACTCAAGTGAAGACATTACCTTAAAATCGGGTAACTCCCTTTGGTTTGAGCTCAAAGGATTCCTTGGGAAGACTTATTCCCAAAGTGATGATTCAAGGATTGAGAGATGGATGTGGAGAGATAAAATGGGTATGGTTTGGCTGAGCCAAAGGCTTTGTATGTGTGGGTAAGGAGGTAGAGGTGGGGGCCTTTTATAAGAGGAGAGGAGATGCACTCTTGGAAAGTAATGAAATGTAACTTTATTTTAAAATGACATTTGGATTTAAAAGGTCCCAATTTGATATAAATCGATGATAAAGTAATAAGGGTTCGAAATATACCCATCCAATAGGGTTTGGACATGTGTCGGTCATATAATTTACATTATCGTTTCATTTTATTTAAATCCATTATTAATGAGGTAATCGCTGCATCATCATGATGTCATAAATAAATTAATTTATTTAAAGTCTAAAAATTATAAAAAAAATACTATGATGTATTCAATATTTTTATATTTCCAATGAATATTTATAGTAAAAACTCTGACTTGTATAACCCCATGTAAAATTTTTTTTATTAAAACATTTCATGTTTGTGTCATTTTTACATTTACATTAAATAAAAATATATTTATGTCATTTTCCAACCAAAGTGGCTCAATGGGGTCCCCAAGTTTACCCATGGATTTTCTTGGTCTGCCATTACACATCCAATGAGGTTAGGACATGTGTCTAGGTCATTTCATTTTATTAAAACATTATTCTTACCTTAAACTACACTAATTACCTCTAACCGCGATTAAAAACTTAATAAGTTACTATTCACCAAAAAATTATTTTAATCCCATTGAACCGCATTTTACTTCTTAATGAAAACCATGTAGGTCGGATTTTTTAAATTCAAAACACAAATATGGAAAAATTTCATTTAAACAGAAAATCAGTTTTTATAAGTACCACTCAGTGGTTTCACTATTCATCAAAAATTGATGTTTTTCAGAAAATTACCAAAAGTTCACCCTATGCTATATTTGAAATTACGAATTCAAAAATGATGTCAAATTTAAAAAATTCAAAACATATAAGTTTTATTAATTAATTTAATAATTAATTCCCGTTGTCAAAACAAATAGCGTGTTTTTATGAAACAAAATGTATCAATAGATTGACACTAGTTTAAGTCTGATTTCAAAGTGAAATTAATTCCAAAAACAACTATTGGATCATATGGTAATAATATATTCTAATTTCAATTTAAAACCAATACAAAAGATAATCTAATAATATAAATAAATTAGATTAAAAGAGGTTTTGAATTAAAATACAACATTTTCCCCTATTCATTAAAAAATGAACTTTTTCAGAAAAACACCAAAAATTTACACAAAGTAAATTTTGATGTCCCAATTCTAAAGAAGAATTTTATTTTGTCAAATATTACACATAAAATTGTCAAAAAGTGGATTTAATGGAGGTTCTCCATCAAAAGGCGGCTAATCGACCTTTTAAAGAATATTAGAATGTTTACGCTTAAAATTGGATTCATTTGCATTTTTAATCCACTAACATTTATTGTAAAAAGTAAATTTTTTTGAAAAACATATATAATAATTTTGTGGTCAGTTAAGTTTATTACCGCCATTACAACGACTAGGTGTTAACTACTATTTCATATAATATTATTTTATTATTAGAGTGCAACGTAAGATTCCCAAGAAACTCGTTGTTGTGTATTGGGTACGCCATCGAGCACAGAATCCCCTTTAAAGTAATATTAATATTTTATTCACAAATATGGATCAATATAAAAATGTCATATTCTTTATTTCCCTGGGGTCTTACATCCTTCCCCCCTTTTGGGAATTGCATCCTCGCAATTTTAAAATTGAGCTTGGAAACATCCTCGAAAGTCCCACATCGGAACAAGAGTCGGTAAAACAATCACTTTAAAATAAAGAAAGATAAGTACAAAGGTCACCCAAGTTAACCCATACTAGGATTACATATAGGAAAACATGGAAATGGAGGAGAAAACATAGGGTCAAGTTTTGATGGAGAGTGATAGAAAACATGTTTAGGAGAAAGTTAACCACAAGAAAATCACAAACTTGTGATGGGTTAAACGGTATTCGATTCCCCAGTAGAAAAAGTTAATAGAAAACATTAATGTTTTAAGTTACTTTTTATTGAGGAATTTATTCATAAGGAAACATAATCACTTATCATGTTTACATTCAACTTTTATTAGAATCCATACACAAACTCATATTTTCTCCAAAAGACGAGTATTTAGGAAGACTTCTTCACATTAAGAGTACTATAATCAACTTCTAGTGAATCACAGAATCCAAAAAAATAGAAATATATAATTCCCATGTATTTAGACTTTAACCAAAACAAAAACCCAAAAGAATAGTACAAGATCAGATAATCCAGAAAAGGATAACCCTTTATAAAAAGAAAATCTATTTTTAATCTCCAAAATTTGTCCACCAAAGCCCAAATTTCAACGAGGACCATTTGATAAAAAATTTGTCCATAAAATTCTTCAAATTAAACCAAACTAATATTGAAAACCAAATATTTGTTGGATTTAGTCACATAGTATTCCAAGTAAAATCGTCACATTTGTCTCTAAACAACATCCGTTTCTCTTAATGTCTCGTATTGAAAAGTAATTAACCTAATCACATATCCTCTATTATAGGTTAATAAATATCAATAGATAACCCAAAATCAACTTACTATTAATTCATAAAATCATTTAACTAAAAATAATCAGTCAAACTAACCAGGGACTTCATGTAGACCAGTGGTAGGCGATAAATACCAGTCGCACTTTGGTTGTGGGTTCGATTCCCACAACGTGGTCCGATGCGACGGGTTGTCACACGGTCTGCGTGATGTCATTTTTATAAAACTCAAAAAATAACCCAAACTTGTTTTATCCTCAATAGTTTCCTTATACCTCTCATTTTCATCAAAATTCTTTATGATCTCAAGATCTTAATTCTTGAAGTCTTATTTCACCACCATAAGATAAAATAAAACGATTCCCAAAATGAATAACACCATACCATGATCATGGCATCCACTCGGTTTCATCATCATCTTGCTCACGTAGGTAGAAGTCCCATTCATTACAAAAATGATTTAGAGATCATTCAAAATCATTTTCTTCCTCCATCCAAATACACCATGTACAGCATGGGTCATATGGGTGTTCACAGAAAAATAGTTTTAGAAAATAATCATGTATGACATATAAATCCAAAACATCTGAGAAAACATGATTTCTATAAAATAGTCGGACCGAATTTGAGTTGAAAATTTCTATTATTGGTCCTTTTAAAATACCATAAGTATGTGATGAGAGAATATATTTTAAAATCAAATATAAATAGGTTGCGCAAGGGTCTCCTTCCTCAGCACCATTTTTAAAATCATAATATGCTTCAAATTCTTGTGATAAGGTAAAATATTTGAAAATACCGTGATAATATTTACCTTTCTTGAAAATATGAGAATATTGTGAAAATAGTATTTTTCTAAAAACAACCCATGATCCATGATGATAATGAGGTATAGTGGAGGTGTTTTATATCTCAAACAACCTCTTGCAAGTGAGTTGTATGCTTGAAAAAGTTTCACAATCATTCGAACATGACTTTGCAATAATTGTTGCAAGCATGTCATCCGGAAGAGATAGGAATGTCGTTTGAGATCCTTCTCCTTCCATTCGAAACCGACTTTACTTGACCTGAAAAAAAAGTTATAAAACAAGGATTTAACTGAAATAATAGATATAGGGACTAATCATGTGTCTAACAAAAACTCCTAATCCCTAAAGTTTTATAAACCGACCTCTGATACCAACTATAAGGCCTCAACCTTAAACATTACTTAATCTTGAGTTATTACAAGATTCCACATTGAAGATCTTTTCAGGTTTAGAGTATTAGAGAATTAGATCACCAAAATTAACATTACATTCCACATTTAAAATAAGTGGTTACATAAAATATAGTATTCATTTTTTTCCCATCAATGGAAACATATTTAAAAATAAATCTTGGATTCCTTCTTGACACTTCCTTGACACTATCATCATATCATGTGCCTTTCCCTTGACCTGTGAAAAACATTTCAAAAACTTGGGATGAGCATAAAAATCTCAGTAAGGGTTATAAAAAAATATGGAAAGGAAACATGAGTTAATATATACATAAGAATGAAATCATTATTTACCCATAAAACATAGGCACTTTAATATAACTCATCAAATCATGAATAAATCATAGAAATTATAAGACATAAAGGTAACTTGAGTCATTCATAACATTATTACGTAGGGAGTAACCCTCTTGGTTACGTTTGGAATACCCACTACAGTATATTCCCTAAATCACTTCGGAGAAACCTTAACGTTTCACTCGTCCTCGTTACCCAATTCATTGAAGAGCTATATCGGGCTCAACCGCCTTTAGTTTATCACAGAACCAACTGTCTTCATAATAAATCCCAAGAAACTCAACATAATTGTATCACATAAAACATGCATAAAGGAAACACAATATTTCCACCTTTCAATCACAAGATATCAATACAACACATTGATATAAAAACATTATGAAAACCATTTTCAATACTAAAACAAAAGAAAAGTAAAACATGGTATTTATTTTTCTTTTAAAAAAAGGCATGTCTTGTAGAGGAACCTGAAACTCAAATAATGGTCACGGCGGTGGAGAAGTCATTGTCGCCGCATACGTACGACAAAAACATTCCCTTTTGTAATTTAGTAAACGCTTTGTATAAAAAAGATTCCTTTTGAATAAACATAAAATTCAAAGGGGTTTATACACTGTATAAAAGAAGGTTGTGTATAAAACAAAATATTCCTCAATGAAAGGAGATTGAGATGACGTCATATACAAAGACGGTATCCTTGTATTAAGGATAAATCAATTACATAATTATGTGTGAAAAATGAATACACGAAATATAAGTGGATATTAAGTATAAAACAATCCGAGGTTATTCACACATATTCATAGAAAGACATATTCAAGGAGTACAAGTTTATCCCAAAGAATCAAATTTGTGTTAAGAAGTTCCCTTGCAAAAATTTGACAGCCTAACGACGTCACTACAAAATTCAGAAAATGAGTTGATGAGAGATAAAAAGGGTATCTCAACTCATGGATATAAAATTTAAATCAATAAGGATATAAAAGAACATATCCCAAAATAATATTATGTGAATTAAAAGACATAATAAAGGAAGTCTTTTAAAAAGTGGAGGGTGAAAGGTTCCCTTACCGACATGGGTATCTTTCGAAACATACACCCCGTGAAAGAGGGACAATACATCATTGATGTAAGTACTCATAAATGAAATTATATTACACAATGAGTAAAATAATGGGCAGAAAATACACCACTCAAAGTAAATTGTGGCAAATGTAGCATAAATCTCATGGAAATAAAAGTGAGATGAAAAATCCCTTACGAAAACTCGACAGCCTAACGGCGCCACATAAAACTTCCAAAATGGATTGATGAGATCAAATAGGGTCTCTCATCATACTAACATAATGTTTACAGAAAGAGTAATATAAAATAATATCCCCCAACATAACAAAGAGGAGCTTAAAATAAGTGACATAATGAAGAGTACTTAAAAATAAAGAGAGAGGTTAGATCTCTTAGGAAAACTCAGCAGCCTAACGGCGCCACTCAAAACTTCCAAAATGGATTGAGGAGAGAGAATATGATCTCTAATCATATGAACATAAAAATTACAGTAATATTAATATAAAAGAATATCCCAATATCAATAATTATGATCTTTTAAAATGAATGACATAAAAGATCGTACTTTAGAAGAAAGAGAGGAGTCTGATCCCTTACCTAAAGTCCAACTTGTCTTGTTTGTTTATTTATATTCCTGAATAAAAAACTTTGGTCAATTTATAATATCTTAAGGACCTCCTATAAATATTATTATTCAGTTAATATCACATATTATAATGTTATAATAATTGTTTAATAATGTTAGTTGACATCAGACGTTTTTGCCGATGTTTGGTACATGAGTCAAAAATGAACTTGTTTGAAAAATGATTATCCATGTAGTTATAAGTAAATAAATTCCAGAATAGTATTAATTATTAAAATATCATATATATCAAGTACATATTCATTTTATACTATTCCAAATCATTTGGTGATAAAAAATCAAAAGCACTATTCATGGAGACGGTAGGCCGTACGTACGCATGAACGCTACTTTCAGTTTTTCCTTTTTCATATTAATGGAATTAAAAATAAATGATATATATATATATATATTATAATTCCAGTATAATATATATGTTATATAGGTCACATATGTTCATTAATTTCATTCTTTATACATTCCATATATTGCATGTATGAGTCACAACACTTGAGGGGGCGATAGTCCGCACTTCCTCATATGAAATTATCGCATTTACAGATAATGAAAAGAATAAAGAAATGGTTTAAATATAAAATAAAGAAGCATATAGTAAACATAAATACCATATATATCATATATAAAATACAGTGACATCATAATGGCCACCTTTAAAGGTTTTAAAAGAATATTGAACAATCATCTTTTCGTGAGGCAGAAAATCGCCAACCACAGAAACAGTTTGTTCTTTAACCATTAGAAAAAGGTGTGTGTAATTTTAGCTCTAATAATTCTTATAAAAACATCCTAGTATATTTAATATACTTCAGTTGTTAAAAAAGATATGAATAAAAAGAGTTTAGGGGGTTGGAGAAGCAAAATAAAACAAAAGAACTCAAGTGAAGAAATTACCTTAAAATCGTGTAACTCCCTTTGGTTTGAGCTCAAAGGATTCCTTGGGAAGACTTCTGCCCAAAGTGAGGCTTCAAGGATTTATAGAGGGATATGGAGATAAAAAATGGGCCGGGTTTGGTCTATCCAAAGGCTTTGGATGTGTGTCTAAGGAGGTAGAGGTGGGGGCCTTTTATAAGAGGAGAGGAGGGGCACTCTTGGAAAGTAATGAAATGCAAATTTATTTTAAAATGTGTTTCGGATTTAAAAGGTCCCACATGGATATAATTCTAGGATAATGTTGTAAGGGTTCTAAATATACCAATACAATAGTTTTTGGACATGTTTAGGTCATATATTTTAAATTATCTTTTCATTTTATTTAAATTCTTTATTAATGAGGTAATCGTTGCATCATCATGATGTCATAAACAAATTAATTTATTTAAAGTATAAAAATTATAAAAATATACTATGATGTAGGAAATCTTTTTATCTTTCCAATGAACATTTATAGTAAAAAATATGACTTTTATAACCCCATGTAAAAATTGTTTTAGTAAAACATTTCATGTTTGTGTCATTTTTACTTTTACATTAAATAAAAAGATATTTATGTCATTTTCCAACCAAAGTGGCTCCATGGAGTCCCCAAGATGACCCATGGATTTTATTGGTCGGCCATGACACATAACATTAGGGTGGGACATGTGTCTAGGTCATTAATTTTATTAAAACATTATTCTTACCGTAAACTACACTAATTATCTCTAATAGCGATTAAAAACTTAATAAGTTACTATTCACCAAAAAAAATTTTAATCCCATTGAACCTCATTTTACTTCTTAATGACAACCATGTATTTCATATTTTTGAAATTCAAAACACAAAGATGGAAAAATTTCATTTAAACAGAAAATCTGTTTTTATAAGTACCACTTAGTGGTTTCAGTATTCATCAAAAATTGATGTTTTTCAGAAAATTACCAAAAGTTCACCCTAAGCTATATTTGAAATTCCAAATTCAAAAATGATTTCCAATTTACAAAATTCAAAACATATAAGTTGCATTAATTAATTTAATAATTAATTCCCGCTGTCAAAACAAATAGCGTATTTTTATGAAACAAAATGTATCAAAATATTGACACTAGTTTATGTCTGATTTCAAAGTGAAATTAATTCCAATGAAAACTATTGGATTAAATGGTAAAAATATATTCTAATTTAACTTTAAAACCAATTAAAAAGATAATCTAATCATATAAATAAATTAGATTAAAAGTGTTTTTGAATTAAAATACAACATTTTTCCCTATTAATTAAAAATTGAACTTTTTCAGAAAAATACCAAAAATTTACACAACGTAAATTTTGATGTCTCGATTCTAAATAAGAATATTATTTTGTCAAATATAACACATAAAATTTTCAAAAAGTTGATTTAATAGAGGTTTTCCCTCAAAAGGCGGTTAATCGACCTTTTAAAGAATATTAGAATATTTACGCTTAAAATTGGATTCATTTGCATTTTTAATCCACTAACATTTATTGTAAAAAGTAAAAATATTTGAAAAACATATATATTCATTTTGTGGTTTGTTATGTTTATTACCACCATTACAGCGACTAGGCGTTAACTACTATTTCAAATAATATTATTTTATTATTAGTGTGCAACATAAGATTCCCAGGAAACTCGTTGTTGTGTATTGGGTACGCCATCGAGCATAGAATCTCCTTTAAAGTAATATTAATATTTTCTTCACAAATATGGATCAATATAAAAATGTAATATTATTTATTTCCATGGGGTCTTACATCCTTCCCCCCTTTTGGGAATTGCATCCTTGCAATTTTAAAATTGAGCTTGGAAACATCCTTGAAAGTCCCACATCGGAATAATAGTCGGTAAAACAACCACATTAAAATAAATAAAGATAAGTACAAAGGTCACCCGAGTTAACCCATACTATGATTACAAGTAGGAAAACATGGAAATGAAGGAGAAAACATAGGGTTATGTTCTGATGGAGAGTGATAGAAAACATGTTTAGGAAAAAGTTAACCACAAGAAAATCACAAACTTGTGATGGGTTAAACGGTATTCGATTCCCCAGTAGGAAAAGTTAATAGACAAAATTTTTGTTTTAAGATACTTTTTTTTGAGGAATTTATTCATAAGGAAACATAATCACTTATCATGTTGAATTTCAAATTTTATTAGATTCCTTACACAAACTAATATTTTCTCCAAAAGACTAGTATTTAGGAAGGCTTGTTCACATTAAGAGTACTATAATAAACTTCTAGAGAATCACCGAATCCATAAAAAAGAGAAATAAATACTTCCCATCTATTTAGACTTTAACCAAAACAAAAACCCAAAAGGATAGTACAAGATCAGATAATCCAGAAAAGGATATCCCTTTATAAAAAGAAAATCTATTCGTAATCTCCAAAATTTGTCCAACAAAGCCCAAATTTCAGCGAGGACCATTCGATAAAAAATTTTCCCATAAACTTCATCAAATTAAACCAAACTAATATTGAAAACCAAATATTTGAAGGATTTAGTCACATAGTCTTCCACGTAAAATCGTAACATTTATCTCTAAACAACATTAGTTGCTCTTAATGTCTCATACTGAAAAGTAATTAACCTAATCACATATCCTCCATTATAGGTAAATAAATTTCAATATATAACCCAAAATCAACTTAATCTCAATTCATAAAATCATCTAACTAAAAATAATCAGTCAAACTAACCAGGGACTTCACGTAGTGTAGTGGTAGGAAATAAATACCAGTCACACTTTGGTTGTGGGTTCGATTCCCACAGCGTGGTCCAACGCGACGGGTTGTCACACGGTCTGTGTGCTGTCCTTTTTATAAAACTCCAAAAATAACCCTAACATGTTTTAACCTCAATCGTTTCCTTATACCTCTCATTTTCATCAAAATTCGTTATGATCTCAAGATCTTAATTCTTGAAGTCTTATTTCACCACCATAAGATAAAATAAAACGATTCCCAAAATGAATAACACCATACCTTGATCATGGAATCCACTCGATTTCATCGTCATCTTGCTCACATAGGTAGATGTCCCATGCATTACATCAATGATTTAGAGATCCTTCAAAATAATTTTCATCCTCCATCCAAATACACCTTGTACAACATGGGTCATATGGGTGTTCACAGAAAAATAGTTTTAGAAAATAATCATGTATGACATATAATTCCTAAACAAATGAGAAAACATGATTTCTATAAAATAGTCAGACCGAATTTGAGTTGAAACATTCTATTATTGGTCCTTTTAAAATACCATAAGTATATGCTAAGAGACTATATTTTAAAATCAAGTATAAATAGGTTGCGCAAGGGTATCCTTCCTCAACACCATTTTTAAAATCATAATATGCTTCAAATTCTTGTGATAAGGTAAAATATTTGAAAATACCTTGATAATATTTACCTTTCTTGAAAATATGAGAATATTGTGAAAATAGTATTTTTCTAAAAACAACCCATGATCCATGATGATAATGAGGTATAGTGGACGTGTTTTATATCTCAAACAACCTCTTGCAAGTCAGTTGTATGCTTGAAAAAGTTTCACAATCATCCGAACATGACTTTGCAATAATTATAAAAAGAATGTCATCAGGAAGAGATAGGAATGTCGTTTGAGATCCTTCTCCTTCCATTCGTAACCGACTTTACTTGACCTGAAATAAAAAGTTATAAAACAAGGACTTAACTGAAATAATAGATACAGGGACTAATCATGTGTCTAACAAAAACTTCTAATCCCTAAAGTTGTCTAACCCGACCTCTAATACCAACTATAAGGCCTCAACATTAAACCTTACTTAATCTTGAGTTATTACAGGATTACACATTGAGGATCTTTTCAGGTTTAGAGTTTTAGATAATTAGATCATAAACTTATATTACATTCCACATTTAAACAATGTGGGTACATAAAATATAGTATTCATTTTTTCCCATCAACAGAAACATATTTAAAAATAAAGCTTGGATTCTTTCATGACACTTCCTTGACACTATCATCATATCATGTACCTTTCCCTTGACCTGTGAAAAACATTTCAAAAACTTGGGATGACCAAAAAATGCTCAATAAGGGTTATAAAAAAATATGGAAAGGAAAAATGAGTTCAAATATACATAATAATTAAATCATACTTTACCCATAAAACATAGGCACTTTAACATATCTCATCAAATCATGAATAAATCATAGAAATTATAAGACATAAATGTAACTTGAGTCATTCATATAATTATTACGTAGGGAGTAACCCTCTTGGTTACGTTTGGAATACCCACTACAGTATATTCCCTAAATCACTTCAAAGAAACCTTAACGTTTCACTCCTCCTCGTTACCCAATTTATTGGAGAGCTATATCGGGCTCAACCGCCCTTAGTTTCTCACAGAACCACCCATCTTCATAATAATGCCGAAGAACCTTAACATAATCGTATTACATAAAACATGCATAAAGGAAACAAAACATTTCCACCATTCAATCACAAGATATCAATACAACACATTGATATAAAAACATTATGAAAACAATTTTCAATACCAAAACAAAAGAAAAGTAAAATATGGTATTTATTTTTCTTTTAAAAAAAGGCATGTCTTGTAGAGGAACCTGAAACTCAAATAATGGTCACGGCGGTGGAGAAGTCGTTGTCGCCGCATACGTACGACAAAAACATTCCCTTTTGTAATTTAGTAAACGCTTCGTATAAAAAAGATTTATTTTGAATAAACATAAAATTGAAAGGGGTTTATACTCTGTATAAAAGAAGGTTGTGTATAAAACAAAATATTCCTCAATGAAAGGAGATTGAGATGAAGTCCCATAGAAAGACGGTATCCTTAGATGAAGGATAAATCAATTACATAATTATGTGTGACCAATGAATACACGAAATATAAGTGGATATTAAGTATAAAACAATCTGAGGTTATTCACACATATTCATAGATTGACATATTCAAGGAGTACAAGTTTATCCCAAAGAATCAAATTTGGGTTAAGAAGTTCCCTTGCAAAAATTTGACAGCCTAACGACGTCACTACAAAATTCAGAAAATGAGTTGATGAGAGATAAAAAGGGTATATCATCTCATGGACATAAAATTTAAATCAATAAGGATATAGAAGAACATATCCCAACATAATAGTATGTGATTTAAAAGACATAAGAAAAGGAATTCTTTTAAAAAGTGGAGGGTGAATGGTTCCTTTACCGACATGGGTATCTTTCGAAACATACACCCCGTGAAAGAGGGACAATACAAAATTTATGTAAGTACTCATAAATGAAAGTATATTACACAATGAGTAAAATAATGGGCAGAAAATACACCACTAAAAGTAAATTGTGGAAAATGTAGCATAAATCTCATGGAAATAAAAGTGAGATGAAAAATCCCTTACGAAAACTCGGCAGCCTAACGGCGCCACATTAAACTTACAAAATGGATGGATGAGATCAAATAGGGTCTCTCATCATACTAACATAAAGTATAAAGAAAGAGGAATATAAAATAAACTCCCCCAACATAACAATGTGGATCTTAAAAGAAGTGACATAATGAAGAGTACTTAAAAAGAAAGAGAGAGGTTAGATATCTTACGAAAACTCGGCAGCCTAACGGCGCCACTCAAAACATCCAAAATGGATTGAGGGGAGAGAATATGATCTCTCATCATATGAAAATAAAAATTAAAGTAAGATTAATATAAAAGAATATCCCAATAACAAGAAATATGAGCTTTTAAAAGGAATGGAATAAAATAGTTTACTTTAAAAGAAAGAGAGAAGTCAGATCCCTTACCTAAAGTCCAACTTGTCTTGTTTTTTTTTATATTCCTGAATAATAAACTTTGTCCAATTTATAATTGCTTAATGACCTCCTATAAATAGTATTATTCAGTTCATATCACATATTATAATGTTATAATAATTGTTTAATAATGTAAGTTCATATCAGACATTTTTGCCGATGTTTGGTACATGAGTCAAAAATGAACTTGTTCGAAAAATGATTATCCATGTAGTTATAAGTAAATAATTTCCAGAATAGTATTAATGATTAAAATATCATATATATCTAGTACATATTCATTTTATACTATTCCATATCATTTGGTGATAAAAAACGAAAAGCACCATTCACGGAGACGGTAGGCCGTACGTACGCATGAACGCTACTTTCAGTTTTTTCCTTTTCATATTAATGGAATTAAAAATAAATGATATATATATATATTATAATTCCAGTATAATATATATTTTATATAGGCCACATATGTTCATTAATTTCATTCTTTATACATTCCATGTATTGCATGTACGAGGCACATCACTTGAGGGGGCGGTAGTCTGCACTTCCTCATATGAAATTATCGCATTTACACAACATGAAAAGAATAAAGGTAAGGTTTAAATATAAAATAAAGAAGCATATAGTAAACATAAATACCATATATATAATTTATAAAATACTGTGACATAATAATGGCCACCTATAAATGTTTTAAAAGAATATTGAACAATCATCGTTTCGTGAGGAAGAAAATCACCAACCACAGAAACTGTATGTTCTTTAACCATTAGACGAAGGTGTGTGTAATTGTAGGTAGAATAATTCTTATAAAACATCCTAGTATATTTAATATACTGTAGTTGTTACAAAATAGATGAATAAGAAGAGTTTAGGGGGTTGGAGAAGCAAAATAAAACAAAAGGACTCAAGTGAAGAAATTACCTTAAAATCGGGTAACTCCCTTTGGTTTGAGCTCAAAGGCTTCCTTGGGAAGACTTATGACCAAAGTGAGGCTTCAAAGAGTTAGAGAGGGATGTGGAGAGACAAAATGGGAAGGGTTTGTCTGATCCAAAGGCTTTGGATGTGTGGTTATGGAGGTAGAGGTGGGGGCCTTTTATAAGAGGAGAGGAGGGGCACTCTTGGAAAGTAATGAAATGCAACTTTATTTTAAAATCAGTTTCGGATTTAAAAGGTCCCACATGGATATAATTCGAGGATAATGTTATAAGGGTTCTTAATATACCCATACAATAGTTTTTGGACATGTTTAGGTCATATATTTTAAATTATCTTTTAATTTTATTTAAATCCTTTATTAATGAGGTAATCGATGCATCATCATGATGTCATAAACATATTAATTTATTTAAAGTCTAAAAATTATAAAAAAACTACTATGATGTAGGAAATCTTTTTATCTTTCCAATTAATATTTATAGTAAAAAATATTACTTGTATAACCCCATGTAAATTTTTTTTAGTAAAACATTTCATGTTTGTGTCATTTTTACTTTTACATTAAATTAAAAGATATTTATGTCATTTTCCAACCAAGGTGGCTCCATGGAGTCCCCAAGTTGACCCATGAATATTCTTGGTCGGCCATGAAACATAAAAAGACTTTAGGACATGTGTCTAGGTCATTTAATTTTATTAAAACATTATTCTTACCTTAAACTACATTAATTACCTCTAATCGCAATTAAAAACTTAATAAGATACTATTCACCAAAGAATTATTTTAATCCCATTGAACCAAATTTTACTTCTTAATGACAAACATGTATGTTGGATTTTGGAAATTAAAATCAAAAAGATGGAAAAATTTAATTTAAACGGAAAATCACTTTTTATAAGTACCACTTAGTGGTTTCACTATTCATCAAAAATTGATGTTTTTCAGAAAATTACAAAAAGTTCACCCTAAGCTATATTTGATATTCCGAATTCATATATTATGTCCATTTTACAAAATTCAAAAAATATAAGTTAAATTAATTAATTTAATAATTAATTCCCGCTGTCAAAACAAATAGCGTGTTTTTATGAAACAAAATGTATCAAAATATTGACACTAGTTTAAGTCCGATTTCAAAGTGAAATTAATTCCAACAACAACTATTGGATTATATAGTAATAATATATTCTAATTTAACTTTAAAACCAATACAAAAGATAATCTAATAATATAAATAAATTAGATTAAAAGAGGTTTTGAATTAAAATACAACATTTTTCCCTATTCATTAAAAATTGAACTTTTTCAGAAAAACACCAAAAATTTACACAAAGTAAATTTTGATGTCCCGATTCTAAATAAGAATTTTATTTTGTCAAATATTACACATAAAATTGTAAAAAAGTGGATTTAATGGAGGTTCTCCATCAAAAGGCGGCTAATCGACCTTTTAAAGAATATTAGAATGTTTACGCTTAAAACTGGATTCATTTGCATTTTTAATCCACTAACATTTATTGTAAAAAGTAAATTTTTTTGAAAAACATATATAATCATTTTGTGGTTAGTTCTGTTTATTCTCTCCATTACAACGGCTAGGCGTTAACTACTATTTAAAATAATATTATTTTATTATTAGAGTGCAACGTAAGATTCCCAAGAAACTCGTTGTTGTGTGTTGGGTAAGCCATCGAGCATAGAATCCCCTTTAAAGTAATATTAATATTTTATTCACAAATATGGATAAATATAAAAATATCATTTTCTTTATATACCTGGGGTGTTACATTTCCACAAAAAATGTTATTGTATTTACAGAAATTGGAAAGAAAAAGGGTATGTGTTAAAAAAATAAGAATAAATATATAATAAATATCCTATATAGAATTTATAATCATATTTTACATCATAATTTCTAAATATGAATGGTTTTAATGTAGAAATTAACAATCATAGTTTCATGAGTCTGTAGTTCGATGTACCCATGAATAGTATGTTCATTACCAATTAAGAGGAAATGTGTGTGATTTTAGGTAAAAAAATTAATGTAAAAACATACCTGTATATTTTTTATAATGGTTTTGTTATATATTAATGAAATAAGAAGAGTTGAGGGGGAGGAGAAAATAAATAAAGATAATGATATTAAGGAAATATGTTACCTCATCTTTGGGTAAATCCGTTTGGTTTTTAAAAAACAGTTTCAACGATGGATTTATGACAAATTATAAGCTTATATAATTAGGAGAGGGATTTTTTGTATTTTATTTTTATATATTGTTCGATAAAAATTGGAAATAAATTTGTTAGGAAGTTGGGGAATAGGATTTCTTTTTATAGTGGAGGAGGATGGGAACACTTGTAAATACAAAGAGGTATACATTAACGGGAGGTGTCAATTACGAAGTGTTCCTAAAAATGGAAAAATAAGGGTTTAAAAGGTAATCACTCTCAATAAAAACCTCAAACAAAAAAAATAAGTTCACTTTTATAATTTGGTTCCTTAATTTATATGTTTTTCCATTTTTATAATTTCGTGTATTAATAAAAAACTATTCTTCTAATTTACAAAATAAAAATTTTATATTTGTTACAAATTAAATTTAAAACAAGAAAATGCAATGCAGAAAAACACCGTTGTGACCTAAATCATGATGAAAATGGTTTTACGGGCAATGGGTCATTATGTTAACTGTAAAATATCAATTAGTATATGAATAAATCATATTTAGTATTCAATAAAACATAAAGAAAACTTGGAACAATATGGTATTTTTATTAATTTTAAATCCTTTAATAAAATTTAAATTCATATAAAAAACAATATTGTCACTTTTAACATTATTTATTAAATTTTAATTTAAAAATATCAAAAAAATATTAGAAATAAAATATATTAAGTTTTATTCGGTGAAAAATTATATATTCATCTAAAAAATTATTAAAGACAATAAAACAATCAATTCTTTCACTTTTAATATTTATAATGTTATTTATTTCTGTTGATTATTAACTATGTAATCACTATATTGGAATTTACTAAGTATTTAAGGTAACTAATTAATCATTAAAAATTAATGATAAATTTTTATGAAAAAAATAAAACATTTATACTTTAAAAGGATATGTATAAATAAAAATATTATTATTTTTGTTCATTTCTCAATGTCATATAAATTTTATATGTACGAATGGTTCCTTTTTCCCTTATTCCTTACAAAAATTATCTTATAAGGAAATTTCACAAACTAATATCCCAATAAACTGTAAAATTATAAACATGAGGATATATGGTAGAATTATTGGTATCCAATGTCATTTGGACAAGTTTATATGTCATTTATTCCTTTAATATTATGTTTTTCCCTTATTAATCTTAATGCTACCTTAATCACCATAAATAATTTTAATCAAATTCACTAATTTTTTGGTCAAAAATAATGTTTATCTTATTATTAAAAAAATATTATAATTATTAAAAATATTATTCCCATTTTTTAAAATTTAATAATATATGTTGGAAAATTACGTTTTACCCAAATACCACAAACTTATGGATAAAGTGAGTTTTTAAAGTTAAAACATTCAAATGATCAAGAAATATTTGTATCCAATTTTAATATAAAATTGATTAAAATAACCTAAATTGAATTAATATATGGTTAATTGATCCATTATTACATTAAAACCCAATTTATAATATAATTTTACATTAATAATTACTTAAATGAGTATGTTTTTTTACTAAAATGTAGGATATCTCATTTATCCTCAAAAAATGGAACATCTCAGAAAAATAACAAATAATAACCCAAATATAATTTCGACATTAAATTCTTAAAAAAAGATTTATATTTTAAAATAAAAATTATTTTTTTCAAAATTGGATTTAAAATAGGTTCACCATTAATAGGATGTAAAACACAATCATGCATGTGCAGAATGATAACTCAGTTTTGTGCAAAAATTTAGCTCAACAGAGTGTCTAGTATAAATCAAGATAGAATAAAAATTAATTTTATAATACAATTAAAAGATTGTAAATTATTGGGGTTTTACATTCAAGGAATAGGAAAATTGTGAACATAGTCTCTAAGGGAACGAAACAATTATTTTCTTCAAAGATCAATTTATAAAATATATTTGATAATAATATGAAATGAGGTAATATATTTATATGAAATTCATATTTATCTACAAATTTTAATAATAAAACAAATATAAATTGTATTATTGGATTAAATAAAACCATTTAGTAGGGTTGATAATGAAAAATCCTCATGAAGGGGTTAGATTAATATTTTTCTAGAATTACCTTAAACATAAATCTAGACATTTCTTGAAGGTTTCATTTGACATATTTTATGCTAATTGATGAACATAGTGGTTAGGAGGAAGAGCATAGTGACCTTTTTGGAACACAATTTTTTTAGGTCAACGTTTTTAAAGGTAATGTTTTAACCTATCATGGTATGACCCTTTGTGATGGGATATTAGTATAAATTTTAGTTTAGAATCAATACATGGTAAGTTCTCATCATTTGACTTTTTTAATTAGGTAGGTATCTTAGATTATGACAAGACACCCCCAATTAGATGGGTTTTTTCTATTAAGTTGATAATTGAGGGGGAATTGTTGCATATGGATACCTAGTGAGAGTCAGGTCTATATCCTCATACATTTATGTTGTAACCCCCCATATATATTTACCATATTAGGATTCTGGGAGAGTGGTAAGGAATATTATCCTAATTATTTAACAGTTGTCAAATTATTCCTATATTGATAGGTTTTGACCCTTATATCTCACTTATTTCATTACCTCCATTAAATTGTACACATTCATAATGATTTTTTATGTTTGATATAAGTTGTGTATTATAGGTCCTTATGAGGGATATGTTTCTGGTTTGAGAGAATTTGGGCAAGCTGGGAGGCTTATATGACATTTATTATGGATTAGAATTTTTTTATGTGAAATTTATATTTATTGAGGGAAACTTTTGTGAGATATTTTCTCAGAGAATAAATTTTCCTTGAGATTAGTGAGATTTATTCAAAACTCATTTTGAAATAGCTACACAAAAGGTTCTTTATTTTAGTGATATGGGCATGATGGTGCCTATATTTGAAGAGGAACTACCTATTGTTTTGGGGTAACAAGATTTGATTTAATGTAAATGACAATTCTTGTTATTATCACAGTTGACCAATGTTTATGTATTGATGTCTTAAATAACTAAAACAAATCTATGAGGCATGCAAACACTCAATAATTTAGGGAATATATAAGAGCATTATTTTAAATAAGAGTTCCCAGGGAGATCCAAATGTGTTAATAATCACATGCTACATAGAATTAATGACATGACCTTGTTCATGGATCACTAAAGAGTGTTTGGTCTGTGGATTAAAATGGGAAGAACTTGATATTAAATTTATTTGTATGACATGTATTGTTCAGACTAGTTTCATGTGGGGACTATTTAAAATTTAACATTTCAAGTGGGGAAATTATCTATGGTTACTAAATAAAATTATTTTGGGAATTGTGATATTGATATTTGGGAAGATTTTAAGTATTGTAAGAATTGATGAGGGATAATTTTACAGTAGAACAAGTACATCTGGAAGATAATATATTGTTGGGGTTTAACACAAATTTATGTGAAACATGATTTCAAGAGTTATTCAAAGGAATGTATATTCTATTTTGGGATGAATCGTATCTTGGGATGAGTAATACATACCTATCAATGTAAAATTATGGCACTATATGTTTAGAGATGTTATTACCCAATATCATCACATTCTATTGAGTATGTTTAGAAAACAATGGATATATTCTATGTTACCAACCTATCTTTTCTAGTTTGAAAAAGAGAATCCTTTAGAGTCATGCTTGTGGAGCTGTTTTAAAATAATATTGATGGTTCATTTTATTCAATTGGTCATTTTAAGGTGTATTTGTTTTAAAAATTCAACTAGATCTATGGGAGCCATTCTCTAGAAACTTGAATGAGTAGTGGTTTACCTTTGTGTTTTTCCTTAAGGATGAGTAAGTAATTAACAATGCCACGCCTTATGTCTGATACATGGGATATCATAATCTGTAATTTTTTGTTGGTGTGGTGGCAAGGTTTATCCTAAAGTTAGTATAAGGACATTAGTTTTTGGGGAGTGAACAATATGTGAGTAGGGACATGGTTCCTTGATACTATTTGTGTGATGGTCTTTTTTTCATTCAAATACCATTCGAAAAATGAACCAATGTATGGGTGGTTTCCTCAATAAATTGAAAGTGATGTTTCATGTGTGCACATGAAGAAGTCCATGAGTGGGTGTTAGTCCTAGGATATCTTAGAACTATATATGGGTTTGTATTGGTTGAATAATAGTTATTTTGTTATGGTATGTAATAGTTCTAAATAGGGGATTGTTCGGATAGAAGATGTCCCCAAACTTTTTGTACGTTCTTATGTTAGAAACGTCACAATAGTCTCTATATGTAATGGGTTAAAGGACATTGGAATCATGTTTTGGGGATTTTTTAGTTATAAACACTGATATTTTCCAATATAGAAAACCATATATGGTTCAACATGAGTTTTATAAAATGGCTTGTTGCGGTTGGTGAGGAACCACATCAGGAATGCTGCTGAGTTGTGACTAGTGTAGTTCAAAATTTGTGCTCAGATTTTCAAAGAGATGAATAATAGACCAGACTAGAGAGTTTGATTGTAATTTGATAGTTTTATTTAAATGATTTGTGTTTTAATATAATTTAAGTAGGAAGTTCTTAGGGTGGGAGTAAAATAAATTGGAATTGGCTGTTGAAGTCTAGAAACTATATTCGGAAGCACCAAAGATTTATTAATGAAAGAGACAACAATGTGATTTTTTTTTAATGTGATCACATAAGTGAATTCCTAACATTTAAAATATTTTTAAGAGTATATGATTTTATTTTAATGGTATAAGCTTCATATTCTTAAAGTGACCATTGATGGTGCTTTGGGAATTGTAAAACACAACGTGATTAATTTAAAAAAAATCATGACCCGATTAGGTCATGAGATGTTTCATTATTCCTCATGTCTTCTTTTGGATGATATGTTCAATGGATTAGAAGTTGTAATTCCCCATTTTTGGGATAGGTTGAGATTTTTTGAAAGGAAGTTTGGCTTTTCATTTTGTGGAATTTCAAAATATTATACTATGTTTTAGAATGTAATTTATTGTGTTGAAACACTTATGATTAGTATTTTTAGATGAGGTTAAAGGCCCAATAGGCGTCTTGAAGGAAAATATGCGTTTTAAAAGCATTATGATTCAAAATATCAATTCATGGGGAAACATATTTAGAGATATATTTAGCCCATGGTTAGTAATAACTATGTGTCTCAACCATGTGAAATTTTCCCTTATGGGAAATATATTTTATAAACCATATGAGATATTCCATAAAACCTTGTGACCTAGAAACATATATGGGTGGGCTTTCAAAATATGAATATAAGGATTCATTGATGTGTGAAGCCTATAATATAAATTGTATAGGGGTATCACATGGATTTCCCATGGTTTTCCTAACCATTCACCTAGCTATGTGATGGTGGTAAAACTTCGGATAATGGAAATATATGATTGGAGCATGGTTAGAAAAAACACGTAGCTCATTAAAGGGGTTGAAGATGACTACATTGGCCCTAACTCCATTTTCTCATTTGTTCCTCTCTTCTCCCACTATTCCCATTCATTGAAACAATGTTGTTTATCTTCTTTCATCCCAACAAGTATTCATGAGATATTTATTAGTTGGATTCCAAATAAAACTATGTTGATATAATTGGACCACCATTAGTTAGTTTATAGTTCCTCTTTCATGTTATATCATTTTATTTCACTGTAATAGATGATATTTTCCATGTAAGATATTTAACCCTATTTTCTAAGTGTGTGTCAATTCTTTTAATTTATTACATTTGATATCAAATAATATTTTAATAAAATATGAGTGAATCATTCTTGAAATGAGGTCAGTGGTCTATATGCCTTTCCCATACAACTTCTCTATTTTATAAAATGCATCATTATGGTGTGGGATGGAATTTCCATTCATCACCCTCTGAATTTTATATTCTTTTAAATGAATTATTAATATCAGGAATTGATTTTCCTTGATACCTAATTCATTCAGTTTAGGTTTTTTAAAAATCATCAAACCACCCATATTGGGATGGTTTTCTTATATTCCATGACATGTATACATTTTTTTTGTATTTAAGCCACATGTTGATGGGTGTTTAATTGTCCCTTATAAATGAGATGTTTAAATTAAATTACATTTAATGGATGAATACCATAAATTAACCCATTTAGGTTAATCAGGAAGAATAATATTGTAGTGTTAAATGAAATGAATTGAAATGGGGATTGTTTAATTAAATGAATCAAGATGATTTGTATTGTGACCTGGCGTCCTTATTTTCCCTACTTAATTATGAGGTATACTTCTAACTCATGATATTTTGGATACTATTGATGCCTTGTAATGTCTTTAAAGAGAGTTGGATATTTAATTAAAAGGAATGTTAGATTTATTTAAATGGTAAGTGGGTGTAATGGCCTTGCCATTTGGGATTTAAGGAACATTACATTAATTTAATTATGGATGATAAGATGTTTTGGACATGATGCTTCACATTAATTTTTGAGATTTTCAAATAGGGAATTCCTTATTGTTTTATGATATTTTCATACATGATGTTTTTTATCATTATTGTTATTATTATCATAATTAGTTGTCTGAGAGACTCCTCTTTTCCTACTAAAATTGTTGGATCTGAAATTACTTTTTATTATTATTATTAGAAGTAGTTGGATATGAAATTTTCTATCATCAATTATAATTGAACTTGTATTACATATAATTACTTATCATTATAATTATTATTAGTAATATTTGGGCATGATGTCAGATATATGTTAATGGGAATTTTTTGTCATGATGATCCATTATTACTTTATTTAGAAACATAGAATAATGATCCTTTATTTTAATATGAGGCATTTATATATTCATCATTATTCAATGATGGAATGATTACAACCTTATTTCATTAGTCTACTAATAAAATTTCATCTGTTCAGAGACATTTCATCATAAGATGAAGTGGGTATGGTTGACCAACCATACTATGAGAAACCTGATCTTGACATGGTTTATGTTTATTAAATTTACCTTAAACATTAATGTGTTATAATAATTAAATAGTTATTTATTTTATATTTACTTATTGGATTTCATTAGACACCATTGGTGGTGGATTATTTATTTCTACTCACAAAATTTTTGGGCATTATTGTAGTACCTGGATATAATTCATGAATGCGTGTATGGGTTATGGAATATTATCATCTTATGGATAGTTTTACTTCTATACTATGACGGAGTATGTGACTAAGTAACTGAGCTATATTTTGTGATTCTAGTAGAGTAATATTTTTTCCTTTTATAACATTTATATTTCACGTATTTTATTTTATACATACTCCACAATTTTTACAACATCTTGTAATCAGATTTTATGTATGTTACTGAATAGGAATTTTGACCATTTATTTTAATGTATTGATTTACTCCCAATTTCGTACATTTATATATTATTCCTCCTATTTTATTATTTATATAGATGGTATTGTCTCCCCAGTATAGCACCATTAGAACAAATATACTAGTTGGTAGCCTCTAGAATATGGGGAGGCCCTCT
This sequence comes from Viscum album, assembly GCA_963277665.1. NCBI lineage: Eukaryota > Viridiplantae > Streptophyta > Magnoliopsida > Santalales > Viscaceae > Viscum > Viscum album. The sequence goes on from OY728165.1 coordinate 1,934,354,665, forward strand.
AGAGGCTATGTGGAACTCATGATCGATTACTTATTAGTGAACCATCCCAAGAAACTACACCCTAAAAAAACAATGGTCAGTTTAATATAATTTAATCATAAACATTAGAATAAATTAAACCATGCATCACACCTTATATGAATAATCTTTTAATAGAGTTTCAAAAATCCTAGTGGTATCTCAATTATGTGACAAGAAATATCCAAAAAATCAATTTAATGATATATTGAACAATTTAACATAATTTTAGTATAAAAAAATAAAAATCAGAATGGTAAAAATGATCATCTAAATTATTATAAAAAAAATCATCATAACATTGTAACGACCAGAACTTTTTAATCTCTTTTTTTGTTTATAATTTTGTGTGTTATTTTACTGTATACTCAACCAAAATATATCCTTTAATTAAAAAAGTGGGTATAATTAAAATGAGACTGTTGGGTTTTTACTGTTGTATGACAGTTGGTCAATATGACCATTGGTCAATATGACCGTTGGTCAGTATAACTGTTGGTCACTATGACCGTTGGTCAGTATGACCGTTTGAAACTATAATCTTATCATCGTGTTTTTTTAAATACAGTTATCTTGGTTAATTAATATAGAAAGAAGTTTGAATGGCCTCATCAAGTAGAATCAAGCCTTATGAAGCCCATATGTCGAATCTTGGGAATGAAGTAGCATCACCGGGATTTGGTTTGGACCAAACCCAAGCTGAACTTCAACGTATGATTCTTGAACAAAATCACCTAAAGGATAAGTTCAAGCTGATAGAAATCACCACTCGGGAAATATTTTCCAAGGCACGCCAAGTTTCTATCACCATATCACACCTTACAGTTAGGTTCCATGCTAGTGTAATAAGGGGCTATGTAATGAGACCTTAGCTACTTTGTGTTATTATTTTTATATAAAATTTTTTTATTTCTTCTTATGACAATGCTGTAAATTCCAAATATCCAAATAAATATAGGATGTGTATTATTGATGAATTTTAGAAAAAAGGGGTATTTTAAAATGATTTTTATATTAAATAATTAATAATTTGAAATGATTTTCAATAAATGGTATTCTATAGTTGTGTTCAGTTAGAAATTTAGAGTCTAATAAGATCAAAAAGGTTTTTACTGAATAGTAAAGTTGGAATAGTAACATTCCCATATGAATAGTAATGAATAGTTATGAATATTAATTTGAAAAAAAAATAGAAACTTCACCCATGAATGTATAAATACATTTTAGACATCTTAAAAGTGAAAAAATGATCGTAGTTTATGTTTTGGTATTTTTGTATGTCATAATTTTTTTTTTCAATTTTATAATTAATTTAATAATTTGAAATGTAAATGTATTTTCATATAATTTAATTATAATTTGTTACTTTATTCTCTTATAGTTATTCGATAATTTTATGTTACCTTGATTACTCTTTTATGGTGTTACAAATGAGTTACAGTTTTAAAGTTGTATTTTTGGGATACACATTATTTTATTTAAAAATTAAATTAAAAATATTTCAATAATTATTTTTCAAAAATTTACTTCATTTTTTAATTCAGATCTTCAATATTTAGTTCGGGTTAATTTTAGGGATTTTTCTGAAACAGTTAACTTTTCAGTGAATAGTAAAAATGCAGTTTTGAGTTTCAGGTGTATAATGACATCATTAATGATGAAATAATGATGCAAGATTTCTGGTAAACATATCAATAGTGATATATGCTATGAGGTGTCTCAAGTGGCTAATACCATGAGAAAATACCATGGGCAAGCCCATTGTTTTGCAAATAGCACCGATGAGGTGTCCCTTGGAAATTAATAATTTATTCACTCACATTTCCTATAAATACCAAGCCATTTCCCTCATTCATTTTATCCCAAAAATCATCCTCAATTACTTTTTTGTCTACTTACCTCCAAAGTGTCCTCCCAAGGTTCCCTCAAGCCTCCAAAGTTCTCGACCTTCAAGCTTTCGATGCTACACTTCAAGGTAAGGGAATCTTTCACCCTCTTATTTTAAGCCATTACTTCTTATTTCTTATGTCTTCTAATTTCCATCTCTTTTTGTTGAAGGTATGTTATTATATGTTCTAATTACTATTAATTTCATGTATAATTTTTGAGAGTCCCTTTCTGCTCTCATCAATTTGTTTTCAGAATTTTTAGGTGACGTCGTTAGACTACCGAATTGTTTTTAAAAGGAATCATGTCTTCTCTTTTCATTCATGTTTCGTTTTTAGGTGGAATATAATTAAAATTTCCAAGACATTTTCTTATCTCTATGTTATTATATCTTTATACTGTATTATATGTTATTTATGATTATGTTACTCTTCTACCCTCTCTTTTCAATGTTTTCTAAAACCATGTTATACATCCGTTATGCTGTATGATTTTCGCCTCAAAATTTCTATCCCTTTCTCTCCAGAAATTCTCTTCTTTTATTTATGTGAATACCCAAAACTATTTCATTTCTTTGGGTGTTTATAAATATATAAATATGATGTATCTGATTCTAGAATTGTCATACATATAACTCTCACTTCTTTTCCATGGGTTATAAATGAAATAATGATCTGAATTTTTTATGAATTTTTAAAACATCATGATCTTGAAATGAAACCCATTTCTTTTATTCTACATGGTTTATTTATGAAATTTTTTATTATGATATATGTGGATCACATGAAAATAATGATATATTAATTGTTCACCCTAATAGAGTGCTAATACATTGGGTAAATAAATAATTTATAGAGACGATAAGTTTCATGATACCTTGGTGAATAACCTGGTAATTTTTATTACACCTCGGGGTTAAACCTTGGTGACATGTTCATGAACGTATAAATGAAATGTTGTAGGCACATAATCAAGTTATGATTCATGTTCTTTATTTTATGATATTCTTATTCATATATTTCTCATGCCTTTATGACTTTTATCATGTTCTTATTAATATTTCTCAAGATCACATGTCATCTACTTCACTTTTTTTTCTTACTGAGCCTTTTGCTCACCCTTTCCATTGATGTATGTATCCAGGATATGATATGTAGTAATTGTACTTAGGATGAACTTTTTATGAAGCCTTAAAAGTGGATTTGAATAATGTTTTATATTGTATTCATGTTTTTTGTTACTGATTTCCAAGACATTAGACGTTAAAGATACTATGTATGTAAAATGTAATGTAAATTTATGAAATAAAAAGGCGGGATACCATAGTTGGTATCAAAGTATAGTTTAGTTATTTTTGGAAATTAGGCTATGAAATATTTAGGAATAACCCTATAGAAAAGTTTAAATATAGGAAAACTTCCTAGTATTTTGGTGAATATTGATTATATGGTTTATCGAACAAATACATCCCTGTCTGGATACGAGTAGGTTGAGGCGGCTCTAGAACATATGTAAATAGGAGTAAAACCCGAAAAAAATGCTTTGAGATAAACTCGAACGAGAAATGGTGCACGAAAATGGGCTTACTACACTCTTGGATTCGACACTCCTAGGGGATATGTTTGGTTAATCATTAGTTTTTTATTAATTGTTATGAAGTTTTTATAGAGAAATATAATTGTTTAAATATGTTTTAATACATAAATCCTTTATCGTTAAAATATTTTTAAATAAAATAAGTTTCTCATTAAGGTTTAATTATTTTAGAAATGGTGAGAAATAAGAATAATCAAGAAAATGGTGACCGAAATGGACCATGTGCTGGCGGCCCTCCGATGGAAGCCGGAATGGAAACATTCATGCGAATGATGAACCAAATGACTCAAGTTATTGGAAATAACATGAATCAAGATGAGAGAACAATCTCACCACGATGGGAACAAAATTCTGTTGTGTCCTTTATGTTTCAACGACCACCAACCTTCCGTGGATAAACTGAACGATTAATTACTGAGTAGTGGATCAGCTATATCAAGAAGATCTTTTTGTGCTCCGCTGTTCAAAGTAAGAGAAGGTAAATCTGGCTATCTATCTCTTAGAAGAAGAATCTGATCAGTGGTTGGAGATGATTAAAAACAATAGGAAAAGAGTTTAAGTTGAAGATATAGAGTGGTAAGAGTTTAGATGTATTTTCTTTAGCAAGTATTTCCCACGATCCATGAGAACAAGAATGGAGAAAGATTTTCTAGAAATAAAGAAGGTGGAGAAGGAATCTGTCAGAAACTATGAGATGAGCTTCACAATACATTCATGATACACCTCTAGATTTTTAATGGATACAAATGGTAAGTTTTTTAGATGATTTGGTGGACTGAGACCTCACTTATGGAAGAATCTAGGCATCCATGATTATGACAGCTATGAGGATATTTCTTGAAGTGCAATGAAAGTCGAACGGGAGTTTGTTGAGATGCAGTGGCCTCATAAATCCAATGAAAAAATTAGATCAATGGATCCATGATTAGGGAGGTGATTTGATCTAGGAAGAAGTGGAAATAAAGTGCAACCTACCACATGTAATAAATGTGGGAAGATGCATTTGAGGAACTTCCTTCTCAGGAGTGGGAAATTATGCAAGTGTGGAAGAGATGGCCATATTGCGAGAAATTGTCATAGTGAGGTGAAACCGCAACTTCCAAACACTAATGACAAGGGGAATATGGTTCATGATCTACCTGATATCCAGTTCTTTATGTGTGGATAACTTGGAAACTTTTCCATTCACTATCCAAATCCGAGGGAAATGGAGGGGAAGCATCCTCAGCCTTAGAAAATTCCAAGTGATAAAGGTCATGATTTAGCTTTCATGACAATTTAATTTGAGGCTCTAAATGATGTGGTAGTAGGTACTCTTGTTCTTCTCTCAAAGCTAGAAAGTACTTTTTTTATTCGGGTTATACACATTCCATTATTTCCTCCATGTTTTCAAAAAAATTAGAATCAACCCCAAATATACTAAATGTATACTTATCATTCTAGACTTATGGTGGGATTGTCCAAGCATCACAAGTGTTTAGAAACTCTAGTATCTACTTTGGTGTGCACAATCGTATCAAAACTCTAGTATTCATTCCCATGTTGGAATTTGACATTATACTAGGGATGGACTAGCTCTCAAAGTATAATGCTAAGATGAAATGTAGAAGTAAGGAAATACCAATAGTCATGAATTGAAAAACTACAATTATCTTCTAAGGAGAGATATCTCAACCTGATAATTGTCTAGAAAAACCTCCTATATCCTTCTTTATGAAATTGATCAGTGAGAAATAATAAGGAAATGAGAGTTTCTGGATAGATAATGTACCCATCATCTAGGAATAAATTGACATATTTCCTAAGGAGTTTGTTGGACCTCCCCCCGAAAGAGAGGTGGAGTTCACCATTGAAATTGTTCCTGGATCTCACCTGATATCAAAGACCATGTATAGGATAGAAAATGTGGAGATGGAGTAGCCTCAACCTACAAAAATAACTGAGATTCATATTTTCCATGGATTAGCAATATATTACAGGAGGATTGTGAAAAAAATTTCACAACTTTTTAATCCATTAACCAAGTTAACTCAAAAAGGAGTCAAGTTCATCAGGACAAAGAAGTCTGAGGAACGTTTCTAAGAGCTGAAGAAGAGATTGGTTACTCAACCTATGTTAACTTTTCCATCAAGTGGAGAACGATTTGTTATTTTTAGTGATGAATCTCTAAAAGGTCTTGGGTGCGTCCTCATGAAAAATGACAAGGTCATTATTTATGCATCTCTATAGTTGAAGACTCGTGAGTAGAACTATCATACGTATTATCTGGAGCTGGCTATAGTTGTTTTTTATCTGAAGATTTGGAGGCACTATCTTTATGGGGAGAAATGTGATATATACATAGACCGTCAAAGTTTGAAGTATATTTTCACACAAAATGAATTGAACATGATGGAAATGAGATGGTTGGAACTCCATATAGACTATGATTGTTCAATTCATTATCATCCTGGAAGAGCAAACAAAGTCGCTGATGCATTAAGTAGGAAAGACATAGTTGTTTTGTCCATGATGTGGATTCAAAAAGATCCTTTCATCAATGACATAGTAATGCAGGACATGTGAATTAAAAGGTAAGGGACATCATCAAACCTAACCCAAATGATTTATCAACCATCACTACTAGAGAAGATCAAAAAAGCTCAGAAAGAAGATCCTTTGTTATAGAAGAAGCTTGAGGCTATGAAGGATGGGAAGTTTCCTGAGTTCCATACTGATCAATATGGTGTACTGAAATTTTGTACAAGACTATGTGTTCATTCTATTCCTGAAATAAAGAATGAGCTAATGGATGAAGCTCATAGCTTTACTTTCTCTGTATATCCTGGTAGCACGAAAATGTATAGGGACCATCGTGATCATTATTGGTGGGATAATATGAAAAGGGAGATTGCTGACTACACATCAAGGTTCCTGGTATGTCAGCAAGTGAAGGAAGAGAGGAAACTTATTAAAGGGGTATTGCAACCACTACCCATATCAGCATGGAAGTGGGAAAATATCACTATGGACTTCATCACTGGTCTCCCGAGAACATCCACAGGAAATAATGCGATATGGTTTATTGTGGACCATCTCAAAAAGACTGCCCAATTGGTATCCATTCAAAAATATTTCACTGTTGATCAAATTATAAGTATTTACGTGAAGGAAGTGTTAAGACTGCATGGATTTCCACATTCTATCGTATCTGATCGTGATCTAAGGTTCATATCAAAATTCTGGAGAAGCCATCAATAAGCTCCGAGCACTGAATTGAATTTCAGTACGGCCTATCAACCCCAAACTGATGGAAAATCTAAAAGGAATATTCAAACACTCAAGGAAATGTTGAGAGCTTGCTCAATGGATTTTAAGGGTGGATGGGATCAACATCTCTCTTTTGTTGAGTTCTCTTACAACAATAGCTTCCACTCTTTTATTCAAATGGCACCCTATGAAGCTCTTTATGAGAAGTGATGTAGAACTCCTACTTGTTGTGATGAATTTGGTGAGAGAATGATATTTTGGCATAATTTTGTGCAAGAGATGAAAGAAAAGGTCCATGCCATCAAGCAACACATTAAGGCTTCTCATAGTCGGTAAAAGAGCTTTGTTAAGAACCGTCTAAGGGACTCGGAGTTTGATTTTGGTGACAAAGTCATTCTTCAGATTTCACCTTGGAAGAGAGTCATGAGGTTTGGGATGAAAGGGAAGCCCAGCCCTATGTACATTGGCCCATATGAAATTCTTATTCGTGTGGGAGCAGTGGCCTATCGGCTTTCACTTCCTCAAAATCTAGAACAAGATCGTGATATCTTCCACATATCCAACTTTAAGAGGTACATACCTAACCCTTTACATGTATTAAAGCCAGAGGTGGTACAACTGGTACATGACCTCTCTTGTGAGGAGTAGCTGGTGGAGATCTTGGATCGTAGAGACAAGGTTCTATGAACCAAGACTACCCACCTTGTTTAGGTGTTGTGGAGGAACAAAAAATATGAAGAAGCCATGTGGGAACCAGAGGAGTCTATGAGGTAGAATAACCCACACCTTTTCTCCCTATTGGGTACAAGATAAAAATTTCGGGGATGGAATTTATTAAGGGGGGAAGAATGTAATGACCCGAACTTTTTAATTATTATTTTTTCGTTTCTAATTTTGTGTGTTATATTACTGTATACTCAGCAATACTATATCCTTTAATTAATAATTTGGGTATAATTAAAATGAGACCGTTGGGTTTTGACTGTTATATGACTTTTGGTCAATGTGACCATTAGAAACTATAATATTAACATTGGGATTTTTTCAATACGGTTATCTTGGTTAATTAATATAGAATGATGTTTGAATAGCCTCATCCAGTAGAATCGAGCCTTCTGAAGCCAATATATCGGGGCTTGTGTAGGAGGTAGCAGCACTGGGCTTTGCTCTGGACAATGCCCATGCCGAACATCAACATAATAACCTTGAACGTAATCGCCTAAGTGAGAAGTTCAATCTGATCTAATTCACCAATCGGGTGATGTTGTTGGAGCCACCCCAAGATTTATCACTATAGCACACCATACACTTAGGTCATATGCTGGTGTTATAAGGGGATACGTAATAAGACCTTAGCTACTTTGTGTAATTTTTATTTATATATAAAATTGTTATTTCTTCTTATGGAAAATTTGTGAATTTCAAATTTCCGGATAAATATAAGATGTGTATTATTAATGAATTTTGGAATAAAGGGGTATTTTAAAATGTTTTGTTCATTAAATATTTAATAATGTGAAATGATTTTCAAGAAATGGTCTTCTACAGTTGTGTTCAGTAAGAAATTTAGAGTTTAATAAGATCAACTTGGTTATTAGTGAATATTAAAGTAGGAATAGTAACATACCCATTTGAATAGTAAAGAATCATAATTTTTCCAAAAAATAGAAACTTCACCCATGAATGTATAAATACATTTTAGACATCTTAAATGTGAAAAAATGATCATAGTTTAAGTTTTGGTATTTTTGTATGTCATAAATATTTTATTTGAAATTTTATAATTAATTTAATAATTTAAAATGGAAATATATTTTCATATAATTTTATCATAAATTCTTAATTTATTATCTTATAGTTATTCTATAATTTCATTGGACCTTGATTACAGTTTTAAGGTGTCAAAAAATGAGTTATAGTTTTAAAGTTGTATTTTTGAGATAAATAATGATTTTATTTGAAAAATAAATAAAAATTATTTAGAAAATTATTTTCATAAAATGGACATCATTTTTTATTTTATAGCATCAATATTTTTTTAGGTTGAATTTTAGATATTTTTATGAAATAGATCATTTTTGGTGAATAATAAAAATTCAGTTTTGAGTTTTGGGTATTTAATGACTTCATTGATGATGTAATAATGATGTAATATTTATGGTTCTCTTATGAATAGTGAGATATACTCTGAGGTGTCCCATGTGGCCAATACCATTGGAAAATACCATGGTAAATCCCATGGTTTTGCAAAAACCACCGATAAGGTGTCCCTTGGTAATTAATAATTTATTCACTCACTTTTCCTATAAATAACAAGCCATTTCCCTCATTTATTTAATTAAAAAAATCATCCTCAATGACATTCTGGTCTTATTACCTCCCAAGGACTCCTTCCAAGGAGACCTCAAGCCTCCCAAGGTCCCGACCTTCAAGCTTTCGAAGTTACACTTCAAGGTTTGGGAATCGTTCACCCTCTTCTTTTAAGCCATGACTTCCTATTTATTGTGTCTTCTAGTTTCCATCTATTATTGTTGAGGGTAGGTTCTAATATATTTTAAACACTTTCCATTTAATGTCTAATTTTTTAGAGGCCCTTTACTCCCTAATTAAATTGTTTTCTAAATTTTTATGTGACACAATTAGGCTACTGAATTTTTCGTAAAAGGAACCGCGTCTTCTCTTTTCTTTCATGTTTCCTTTTCATGAGGTATTCCATTAAAATTTACAAAGCATGTTCATCCCACCATTATATTCAATATTTATACTATATTATAAGTTATTTATGAGTATGTTACTCTTTTACCCTCTCTTTTCAATGTTTTCTAAAACCATGTTTTACAGCCGTTATGCTGCTGAGTTTTCACCTCAAAATTTATATATCTTTTTCTCTAGAAATTATCTTCTTTTATTTATTTGAATACCCAGACCTATTTTGTTTAATTGGGTGTTCATAAATATATAAATATGATTTATTTGATTCTGTAATTGACATAAAAATATCCCTGACTCCCTTTCCATGGGTTATAATTGACATAGTGATCTTAATTTTTTTAAGAACTTTTAAAACCTCACGATATTGAAATGAAATATATTTCTTTTATTATCCATGGGTTATTTATGAAATGTTTGATTATGATATGTGTGGATCACATTAAAATAAGGACATATTATGGGTGATCCCTGATAGACCTCCAATTCATTGGGGAAATAATTAATCTCTAGAGACGATATGTTTCACAATACCTTGGTGAATAACCTTGGTAATTTTTATGACACCTTGGGGTTAAAACGTGGTGACATGTTCATGAATGTCTAAATTAAATTTTGTTTCCACATACTCAAGTTATGATTCATGTTCTTTTTGTTATGATATTCTTATTCTTCCATTGTTCATTCCTTTAGGTCTTTTATCATTTTCTTATTAATATTGCTCAAGATTACATGTCAACTATTTCACTTGTTTTCCTTACTGCGCCTTTTTCTCACCCTTTCCTTTGTTGTATGTCTCCAGGATGTGAGATGAAATAATTTTTTATAGGAAGAACTTATGACTAAAACTTTAATGTTTATTACAATAATGTTTTATTTTGTATTCAAGTTTTTTTGTTCATAATTTTCAAGACACTAGACTTTAAATATCCTCTGTATGTAAAATGTAATTTAATGTTATGAAATAAAAAGGAAGGATTCCATAGTTGGTATATTGGGATAGTTTAGTTATTTAGGGAGATTATGCTATGAAATCTTTAGGAAGGACCCTATATGAAAGTTTAAAAATAGATAAACATCCTGGTATTTGGGTGAAATTTGAGTAAGTGGTTTATCGAACAAATAAATCCCTGTCTGGATAAGAGCAGGTAGAGGAGGCTCTGGCATAGATTTACATAGGGGTAAAACATGAAAACACCACGTTGAGAAAGTCTTAAATGGGAACTGGTGCACAAAAATGGGCCTTGCTGCACTGTTGGTTACAACACTTCCAGGGGATATGTTTAGCTAATCATTAGTATTTTATGAATAATTATGAATGATTTATAGAGAAATATAAAATTTTAAAGAAGTTTTAAGACATAAATCGTTTATATTTAAAATATTTGTAAATAAAATAAGTTTCTCATTAATGTTTTATTGTTTTATAAATGGAGGGAAATAGGAGGAACCATGAAAATGGTGACCGAAATGGACCAGGCTGTGACAACCCTTGGATGGAAGCCGGAATGGAAATGTTCATGTGAATTATTAACCAACAGACTCAAGTTATTGGAAATAACTTGAATCAAGATGAGATGCTGATCTCACCGTGAAGGGAACAACATTATGTTGAATCCATTATGAGTCAATGAACACCAACCTTCAGTGGATTGACTGAACCATTGAGAGATGAGTAGTGGATCAACTTTATTGAGAAGATCTTTTCAGTTCTCCACTGTTCAAAGTAAGAGAAGGTCACTCTGGCTGTCTATCTCTAAGAAGGAGAAGCTAATCAGTGGTGGGAGATGATTAAAAACATGAGGAAAAGAGTGGATGTTGAAGCTATGGAGTGGTAAGAGTTCAGTAGGATTTTCTTCTATAAGTAATTCCATCTATCCATGAGAACATTAATGAAGAAGGAGTTTCTCGAGCTAAAGCAGAAGGAGAACAAATCTGTCGGAAGTTAAGAGATGAAATTCAAAAGGCATTCCCAATACACCTATAGAATTTTCATGGATCCAAATTGTATTGTTGATATATTATTTTGTGGAATGAGACCGCATCTATCGAATAATATAGCCAACTATGATTATGACAGCTATGAGGAGATTGTATGAAGTGCAATGAAAGTCAAACTGGAGTTTGGTGAGACGTAGTGGTCTCATAAGTCCAACGACAAAAATAGATCAATGAAACCAAGATTAAGGAGGAGATATGATCTAGTAAGAGGAGTCCAGAATATGCAACTTACCACGTGTAATAAATGTGGTAAGAAGCATTTGAGGAACTGCCTGCTCAGGATCGGGAAATGCCACAAGTGTGGAAGAGATGGCCATATTGCGAGAAATTGTTTTAATGAGGTGAAACCTCAACTTCCAAAACACTAATGGCAAGGGGAAGATGGTAAATGATCTACCTGATTTCCAGTTCTTTATGTGTGGACAACTTGGACACCTTTCCCATCACTGTCCAAATCTGAGGGAAGTGGAGGTGAACAACCCTCAACCTCAACAAAGGCCAAGGGAGAAATGTCATGCTTTTCCTATCACAACAGCTGAAGATGAAGCTCCGTATGTTGTGGTATTAGGTACTCTTGTTGTTCTATCAAAGCTAGAAAGTACTTTGTTTGATTCTAGTTCTACGCATTCTGTTATTTACTCTAAGATTTCAAAAAAAAAGAATCAACACCCAACTTTCAAAAAGTAGAGTTATCAGTCATGACTCCTTGTGGGATTATCCAAACATTTTTAGTGTTTAAGAACTCTAGTATCTACATTGGTGAGCACAATATTATCTCAAATCCAGTAGACATTCCCATGATGGAATTTGACATTATAATAGGGATGGACTGGCTCTCAATGTATAATGAAAAGATCAAACGCCGAGGTAAGGAAATATAAGTAGTCATTAATGGAAAACCAATAATTATATTCCATGGTGACATATCTCAACCTGATCTTTGTCTAGATGAACCTCCTATATCTATCATTATAGAATTTATCAATGAATAAGAAGAAGTAAATGAGTGTTTGAGGATAGAAAATGTACCCATCTTCCCGGAATACATTGACATATTTCATGAGGAGTTTCCTGGACCTCCCCAGAATGAGAGGTATAGTTCTCCATTGAACTTGTACCTAGATCCCACCCTATATCAAAGACCCCGTATAGGATGGAAAATGTGGAGCTGGAGGAAATTTAGAAAAAACTCCAAGATCTTTTGGAGAAGGGGTTTATCCGCCTAAGTGTGTCTCCTTGGGGGGAATCTGTTCACTTTGTGAAGAAGAAGGGTGGATCGATGCAGCTATGAAATGATTATAGAGAACTAAATGGGATCATAGTAACGAAAAAATACCTTATTCCAAGAATTGATGACTTATTTGACCAACTTCATGGGGCTTAATTCTTCTCTAATATTAATCTTAGATCTGGTTAGCATCAATTGAGGGTCAAGAAAGAAGATATTCCAAAAACTTCTTTCCAATCAAGATATGGGCATTATGAGTTTGTTGTTATGCCATTCGGACTGACTAATCGACCTGCCATTTTTATAGATTTGATTAATAGAGTCTTTAAGGACTACCTTGATAACTTTTTGGTAGTTTTTATTGATGATATTATGATATATTCCAAAATTCGTGAGGAGAATGAGGATTATCTTAGAGTTATTTTGCGAACTCTATGGAAGGAGAGGCTTTTTGGAAAGTTCATTAAATGTGAATTTTGGTAATAACAAGTTTCATTCATGGGGATCATAGTTACCAATGAAGGAATCACATTTGACACTACAAAGGCAAAAGTTGTAGAGGAGTGGCCTCATCCTACAACAATAACATACATTCATATTTTCCTTGGATTAGCAGGATATTATAGGAGGTTTGTGAAAAACGTTTCATGATTTTCTAATCCATTAACCAAGTTAACTCAAAAAGGTGTCAAGTTCATCTGGACAAAGGAGTGTGAGGAATGTTTCCAAGAGCTGAAGAAGAGATTGGTTACTACACCTATGTTAACTCTTCCCTCAAGTGGAGAAGGATTCATTATTTTTAGCAATGCATCTATAAAAGCTATTGGGTGTGCCCTCATGTAAAATGAGAAGGTCATTTCTTATGCATCTCGATAGTTTAAGATTCATGAGAAGAACTATCCTATGCATGATATGGAGCTAGGTGCGGTTTATTTTTTATTTTAATATTTAAAGGAACTATCATAATGGGGGGAAATGTGATATATACACAGACCATCAACGTTTGAAGTATATTTTCTCACATATGGAATTGAACATGAGACAAAGAAGATGGTTGGAACTCTTTAAAGACTATGATTGTTCAATTCATTATCATCCCGAAAGAGAAAAAAAAGTTGATGATGCATTAAGCAGGAAAGACCCAGTTGTTCTGTCCATGATGAGGATTCAAAAAGATCATTTCATCAATGACCTAGTAATGATGGACATGGGAATTATAAGGTAAGGTAAATCATCATCACTAACCCAAATGACTTCTCAAACATCACTACTAGAGAAGATCAAAAAATATTAGAATGAAAATCCTTTGTTACAGAAGAAGTTCGAGGCTATGAAGGATGGGATGTTTTCATGAGTTCAATACTAATCAAGAAGGTGTACTGAAATTTCATACAAGACTATGTATTCCATCTATTCTAGAAACAAAGAAGGAGCTGATGGATGATGCTCATATATCTACATTCTCTATACATCCTGGTAGTATGAAAATGTATAGGGACCTTTGTGATCATTATTGGTGGGATAATATGAAAAGGGAGATTACTGAATACAATTTAAGGTGCATGGTATGTTAACAAGTGAAGGAAGAGTGAAAACTTCCTAAAAGGGTTTTAAAACAACTACCCATACCACCATTGAAGTGGGACAATATCACTATGGACTTTGTCACATGACTCTTGACAACTTACAAAGGAAATAATTTGATATGGGTTATTGTGGACCTTCTCACCAAGTCTTCCCAATTTATCTCCATTCGGGAAGATTTCTCTCTTGATCAACTTTCAATGATTTACGTGAAGGATGTGATAAGGATGCATGGATTTCAACTTTCTATTATATCTGATGGTGATCCAAGGTTCACATCAATATTCTATAGAAGCCTTCAACAAGCTCTGAGCACTAAATTGAATTTTAGTATGGCCTATAAACCCCAAACTAATGGTCAATCTGAAAGGACTACTCAAACACTCGATGACATGATGAGATCTTTATCAATGGAATTTAAGGGTGGATGGGATCAACATCTCTCTTTAGTTGAGTTCTCTTACAACAACAGCTTCTAATCGAGTATTCAAATGGAACCATATAAAGATCTTTATGGGAAGCAATGTAGAAATTCTACTTTTTGGGATGAAGTTGGTGAGGGAATGATTTTTGTGCCTGATCATTTGCAAGAGATGACAGAGGTCCATGCCATCCAGCAACACATTAAGGGTGCTCAGATTCAATAAAATATCTATACCGACAACAGTCTAAGGGACTTGGAGTTTGATGTTGGTGACAAATTATTTCTTCAGATTTCACCTTGGAAGAGAGTCATGATGTTTGGGAAGAAAGGGAAGCTCATCCCTAGGTACATTGGCCCATATGAAATCCTTGATCGTGTGGGAGGAGTGGACTATCAGCTTTTACTTCCTCTAAATATAGTACAAGTTCTTGATGTCTTCCACGTATCCCTCTTGAGGAAGTACATACCTCACACTTTACATATACTAAATCCAGAGGTGTATAACTGGAACATGACCACTCTTATGAGGAGCAGCAGGTGGAGATCATTGATCGTAGAGATAAGGTTCTACACAACAAGAATACCCACCTTGTTAAGGTGTTTTGCAGGAACCACAAATATGAAGAGGCCATGTGAGAACCAGAGGATTCGATGAGGCATAAGTACCCACACCTTTTCTCTTCAGAGGGTACAAGTTAAAAATATCAGGGATGGAATTTATTAAGGGGGTAGAATATAACAACCTGATCTTTTTAATTATTTTTTTATTTCTAATTTTTTGTGTTATTTTACTGTATAGTCAACAATTCTATATCTTTTAATTAATAAAGTGGGTATAATTAAAATGAGACCATTGGGTTTAGGCTTTTATATGACCATTGGTCAATATGACCGTTTATCAATATGACCCTTGGTCAATATAACCGTTGGTCAAGTTGAACGTTGGAAACTATAATCTTAAAATTGTGTTTTTTTAAATACGATTATCTTGGATAATTAAAACATAAATAAGGTTGAATGGACACATCCAATATAAACTGGTATTATGAAGCCCATATTTCAGGTCTCGGGGGGGGGGGTAGCATCACTGGGATTTTCTCTGGTCCAAGCCCACACCGAACTTCAACATACGAAACTTGAATGGAATCACCTCACAGAGAAGTTCAAGCTGATAGAAATCATCACTCAGGCAATGTTGTCTGAGACACCCCAAGATTCTATCACCATCGCACACCTTACACTCCGGTCATATGCTGGTGTTATAAGGGGATATGTAATGAGACCTTAGCTAATTTGTGTAATTTTTTTATATAAATAAAATTATTATTTTTTCTTTTGGAAAAGTTGTGAATTTCAAATATCCTGATAAATATAGGATGTGTTTTATTGGTGAATTTTGGAAAAATGGGTATTTTAAAATGTTTTGTTCATTAAATAATTAATAATGTGAAAATATTTTCATGAAATGGTCTTCTACAGTTTTGTTCAGTATGAAATTTAGAGTCTAATAAGATCAACTCGGTTTTTAGTGAATAGTAATGTATGTATAGTAACATACCCATATGAATAATAATGAAAATTAATTAATAGTAATTTGACAAAAAGATAGAAACTTCACCCATGAATGTATAAATACAATTAATACATATTAAAAGTGAAAAAACGATCATTGTTTATGTTTTGGTATTTATGTATATAATAAATATTTTATTTGGAATTTTAAAATTAATTTAATAATTTAAAATGGAAGTGTATTTTCATATAATTTAATCATAATTTGTTACGTTATTTTCATATAGTTATTAGATAATTTTATGGGACCTTGATTACTCATTTAAGGTTTTACAAAATGAGTTATAATTTTAAAGTTGTATTTTTGGGATAAATAATGATTTTATTAAAAAATTAAGTTAAAAATATTTAGAAAACTATTCTCAAAAAATGTATTTCACTTATGAATTCAGATCATAGATATTTGGTTTGGGCAAATTTTAGAGATTTTTCTGGAACGGTTAATTTTTTGGTGAATAGTTAAAATGCAGTTTTCAGTTTCTGGTGTTTAATGACGTCAAAAATGATTTAATAATGAAGTAAGCTTTCTGGTTGATATATTAATAGTGAGATATTATATGAGGTGTCCCAAGTGGACAATACCATGGGAAAAGGCCATAGGAACGACCATGGTTTCTCAAATACCACCGATGAGGTGTCCCTTGAAAATTAATAATTTATTCACTCACTTTTCCTATAAATACCAGGATATTTACTTCATTAATTTTATTCCAAAATTCATTATCAACGAATTTCTAGTCTCCATACCCCCCAAGGAGTCCCTCCAAGGTTCCCTCAAGCCTCCCATGGTTTTGAACTTCAATCTTTAGAAGTTACACTTCATGGTAAGGGAATCTTTAACCCTCTTCTATTAAGCCCTAATTTCCAATTTATTGTGTCCTCTATTTTCCACATATTTTTTTGAGGGTATGTTCTTATATGTTATAATTACATTCCATTTCATGTATAATTTTTATAGGCCCTTTTCTCTCTCATCAATTTGTTTTCTGAATTCTTATGTGACGTCGTTAGGCTACCAAATTTTTCGTAAAAGGAATCACGTCTTCTCTTTTCATTCATGTTTCCTTTTCATGTGGTATGTAACTCAAATTTCCATAACATGTTCTTATCTTCATATTGTTCTATATTTATACTTTATTATAATTTATTTATTATTATGGTACTCTTGTACCCTCTCTTATCAATGTTTTCTCAAACCATGTTATAAATTCGTTATGTTGAAGAATTTTCGACTCAAAATTTCAATCTCTTTCTCTCCAGAAATTATATTGTTTTATTTATTTGAATACCCAGACCTATTTAGTTTCTTTTTGTGTTCATAAATATATTAATATGATGTATTTTATTCTGTAATTTACATACATATAACCCTCACTCCCTTTCTATGGGTTATAAATGACATAATGATCTTATTTTTTAAAGAGTTTTTAAAACCTCATGATCCTGAAATGAAACCCATTTCTTTATTCTCCATGGGTTATTTATGAAATGTTTGATTATGATCTTTGTGGATCACATGAATTTATATACATATTAAGGTTGTTCCCCTATATCACTCCAATGTATTGGGTAACTAATTAATCTCTAGATATGACATGTTTCACGATACTTTGGTGAATAACAGTGGTAATTTTTATGACACCTGAGGGTTAAACCTTGGTGAAATGTTCATGAATGTTTAAATGGAATGTTGTAGACACATACTCAAGTTATGATTAATATTATTTTTTTTATTATATTCAAATTCTTCCATTTCTCATTCCTTTATGAATTTTATGATGTTCTTATTAATATTTCTCAAGATCACATGTCAACTGTTTCACTTTTTTTCCTTACTGAACCTTTTGCTCATCCTTTCCTTTGATGTATGTCTCCAGGATATGAGATGTAGTAATTTTACATAGTAAGAGATTTTGATGATGCCTTATAATTGGAATATAATAATTTTTTACATTGTATTCATGTTTTTTTCTCCTGATTTCCAAGACACTAGACATTAAAGACCCTCTGTATGTAAAATGTAATGTAAAATTATGAAATAAAAAGGCGGGATGCCATAAACACGACATATTGTATTCATATCATTCCTGAGTCTCAATTTTAATAGATAGTTTTATAAACAATGGATGGAATTTTCCACCAATTATCTAATAAAAATCACATTATGAACCAAGGGATGATTAATGTGACGAAGGAGGAGATAATTTAAGGATAAATTAGACATCATTTTTCATAAGGCTCAATAAATTCAAAGAGAATAATTCATATAAAAGGGAATAATTATCCACCACTAATAAATAACCAAAATAGGTATCCAAGATGATTTCTAACAATGATAAGATATAATGATAATATGTCTCTAATAAGTTACTCATATTCATCAACCATTTATGAGAGATCTTGTTATTATCAATGAGGATGTCCGTGATGTTTTGAGAACCACCTATATTCTTGAATTAATAAAAGGATTAAATATGATATGGAAATGGAATCAGTAAATTTGGAAAATGTGGCCTAGATCTATGCTTTATATCAAGGAAAATATTATTAGATCTAGAATAAGCACATATAACGAATTCTTTTTACTCACATACCTTAATTCATAACAATTAATACACATGGATGTTATATAATAAGGTTTTAGTTTAGTGAAATTCCAATGTGAATGACAAATGAGTATCATGGTTCAATATAGATTTCAATAAAAATCATAATGGGTCAAAATATACAATAAATGACAATTAAATTGGTCTTTCAGAACATTAAATTCATGGACACATGATTTGCAAGAAAGGTTTTAAACAACATTATCCAAATATGTGAGGAGTTATACCTCTCATATGAACCCACATGTATTGGGGATGTGTTTGGTCACACCTTGTAATAATAGATCTATTATCACAGGAGTATGTCATAAGGTTTTTTAAGAGATCTTCCCAGGTTGTGAAATCATGCACAACAACCAAGCACCACCCATGGTGTTTTTTCAATGGGGAATGTAGTTTCCTAAAGATACTATATTTTTTCCCATAAAAATGATCAAAATTTAAACCCATTTAAAATAACTGCAATGTTATCTAAAACACTAAAAATCAATACATAACATCATCCAAACAACCAGGGCTCCAAAAATATGGAAGTGATAAATACTTCTAAGTCATTTTAGAAACTTTATGATACATGTTGTTACAAATTATTTTGTGGGTAAATCATACTTAGAAACACATAATTGATGATATCCAAAACAAAGATAAATCATGGAAATGTTTTGATCTTTATAGATTTTATGAAAAAAATCATCAGTAATGGGTAGATGATACTTTTTCTTGATAATGATCAAAATTATGTGATCGATAATAAATGAAAAGAATCATTGAACAATAATTATTTTTCTGAAAATTAACAGACTCAACCCTTTTAATCCTATTAGGAATATGAATTCAATAAAATATACACCTATGGTTTCTTCTTAGATTCCTCCAATTCAATTATGTCAATTCGATATGGAGTCTTTAAAATATGTGTAACACAAACATGAGTTTTATTGAAAATTAAACTTTTTGAGTCATGGTATATAATTGATTTTTTTACTTGGAAATATATAATTATAATACCAAAAAATTTCATATATTTAATGATTGGTTTCTTCACAATAAGGTGAGATATTTATATAGCATGAATATCCGTTAAGTCGCATATATCAGAATAACTTCAATTGAAATATCATATTAATTCTCATAATAAATGATAATAATAGGTTGACTCAAAAATGTAAAATTTGAAATTAAATTCTCAGTAATTGTAATGTTTTCTAGATATAAAGACCCAGTTCATAAATAAAATCACCTTAAATTCAATTAGATAGATAATCACAAGATTTATTGGAATCATATTCTGAAACACTTATTTTAGAGAGGATCTATATACTTAATATCTGATCATCAAAAAATTTGGTGTTTTATATGTTAACTCAATATCTAATAATAGTGGTGGTTATGTGAATAAATTATAAAATTATATATATTTAAAATAATTTATAGATATAAAATCAAATATAATATTTATAGTTCTAGGGTGAATGATCTGTATACCTTCAACTACTTTGTTCTCTGGGAATACTTCAGCTATTATGATCAAATGATATTACCCATTATCTATTTCTGTAAGAGTTAATTGAAAGTAATTATAATCATTAACACTCAAATTCTTTTACTAATTTGTTCAACTTTTATACTCCATTAAATCACCCTTGTAAAATGTAGGTGACACATTCAGTTTATCTTTCTCACCATCTTTGTTTGGACTCTTCACATCAGATTAATGTTATTTTTCAAAATGGGATTATTTTCAAACAAAAAGTCATTTAAAACCCTCATAAGTTAATTTCATCTATGATTCCTTCCATAATTATGACACGATTGATTATTAATCTTATTTTCTCCCAGAGTTTTATTATTATAATTTCCTCAAAATTACATCTTTCACTTTTGTTACTTAAACCATAAATACAATGAGAGACTCTAACTTAAATTTATATCATTAGATTTTATCAAAATATTTCTTCATAATATTAATATTATCTTACATCTAATTCTTTTCAGAGACTTGGTCTCATGACACTATTGAATCAATCGTTTTTTCCCTCAGGTTGATGGTAAAATATGAAACATGCCTTGAATTTCAAGAGAAATTTTCCTCATAAGTAATAATGTATTCTTCACCATTATTATTAAATTATAGGAATATTTTTTCCATTTTGGGTAATGAATTATAGTAAAATACTTATAGAAAAATACTTTCTTAATCATTTCCCATGTCATGGTGTCAATTTCCTCACCTTTACTTATATCACTAATAATATTCCATTATTGGACGACATAATCTTCTGAATAATACATGTCAATGATAAACATTAATCTTTCTTATATTTATAGAAAAAATAAAATATTTACTGTAGCATTGTTCCATTTATCAAAAAATGGACCCATGAAACATTTGAAGGTTGGTGGACATTACTGCTGAAATTCATAAAAGTATATTTCTCATTCTTGTGATCATTTGGAGGTTTACCATGATTCAAATTTCTATTCATGTCTTGAGATATTTGGATGAGCATAACTTTATGATTTCAGATACATGCTACAATTTAATTTGTTTTCCCATTGGTAAAATCACTTATCTTTTCCTCACATTCAACATTAACATGATTCATCCCGTGTCCAACCATTAAATATGACAAAACATTAGTTTTATAAATTAAAATTTTATTTATTAATCATTTAATAATGAAGAATGATTAAATTTTTTTCAAAATAATGACACTTTTCTATTAAATGTTTTGAACCTTAGTTTTAAACAAGGTTATTAATTATCATCATCTATTGAAACCATTTTATTATTAATAAATTAAATCTAACTTAACCAAAAAATATAACATAGGTGTTTCAATCAAGGTGTTGAGAATTGGGACCACTCATCATTCTCTGGTGATGATGAATTTAATACCCAATATTCCCCTTTCAGAGTTAATACCCATAGTATAATCTTTTCCACAACTAAATCCACTTTCCAACATCCACCTAGGGATTTATTTTCAAAGAGAACCATATAATCTCTACTTTACAAGTTATTCAAGATGTCATCACATACATAGTCTTACACACAAGGGTTTCAAAAAGGTTTTATATTCATAATATATAAAATAACTAAACCGTTCCTCTGATACCAATTGAGTCAAGCTCAGCATTTTATAAATAAATTTTATATTATTATAGATGAATATTCAATATATATTATAATATTAAATTTAATAGGAATATAAGGGATAAAAATATTCTGATACTATAAATATTATCATCTTATTTCATGAAATTTCATCAACCTCACCCACATAGATCTTATTAAATAGTGAACATGATAAAAATACCCTAATAAAAGCATTATTTAAATTATATAGAAATAAAACATTATAATTTTTGAACTCATATTCAACATAAGTGTAATAAAAGGATATATAAATCAGTGAACATTATTAAGAATAAGAGTGTTTTAAAAGTATGAGAACATGATCACTCCATACGATAATCATAAAAATAATTTCAAAAATCATTAAACATAAATTATGGAACATTTCATTATCATAAAAAGCACAACCCATTATTGTGTGAAATCATAAATAATCAATCATATCTACGAGAAAATTTCATTACCATTATACATATTTTTTTGGGACTAAAAAATCAAGGAAACTCATTTAATTATCAAAGGATGAATACCAATTCTATCAAAAAAATTAGGTTATCTTCCCATTCCATAATTCCCTTAGTTATTTTTTACATAAATGACTACTATTTTTTCTATATTTCCATACTTCACATATTTATCTTTCCACTCTATTACTTATAATCTTATGAAATATATATCTCAAACTAATTTATTTGAGGGATATATAATTCCAGGGACACCTATCACATAATGGAAACCATACATATAGTTCCAAGTGACCATATTATTTTCAATATTATCATATATTAATGCATGTAATTTAAATTTATTTTATTGAAATTCTATCATTTATTCATATCATAACCCAAGGGAAAAGTAATTTGATAAAAGTTTCATCATAGAATAAATAACCCAATGGGAAGGAAATATATTTACATAAATAATCTAGAAACCATTATCATCATAATCTATAAAAAAAGTAATGTGTATAGTATCATAATATATTATCCAAAGTTAAAAATTATAATCTATAGATGAAAAATATATATTAAAGTACATTCTATCCTTTCTATGATAACATAGGGAAAATATCTTTTGTTTTGACAAAATAAAAGAATAAAATTTATTGAATGATAAGAAAATTATTTTTATTGAAAATAATTATTTAAACTAGTAATTTATAAAATAAACAAAATAGTGATCATGATTGTGGGATAATCTGTTCATTCCATATACATTATCGGATAAAATTCATTTCAAGCTTTTGAAAAAAGTAAAAAATGACTTGTTTGGAAGACATTTATTTAAAATGAATCCTTTAAAAATATATAAATAATAATAAAGGTAATAAAAAACCATTTTAGAACATAATAACTAAATGTAAAAAAATAAATAATAAAGTTTATAATATCATAGATATGGAATAAATTTTTTTATGATTTGTTATAATTTTCATTAATAAAAATTCACAATCTTTATTAGTATCAAGGAGAGGAATATATAACCAATAAAAATTTTATTGAATATCCAAAGTTTAATATAACATATAGGGTATAAATAACAATAAAATTATTATTTTCCTCAATATAAATTCATCATAGGCAATCCCAAAAATTAAACAATATTACATAAATCCCTTCTGTCATGTCATGTCATGCTTTATACCTATTAAAATATAAAATATAATTAAAATATATTTATTATAAATTTTATTTTAGAACAATATTCATACATAATATACTTTTTACTGTTAATTTATAATTTCAAATTTTACGTGTATTAGTAACCATTCAATAAAATCTCCATTCAGGTGAAAACTGGTCCATTTTCAATGCCTTTTTTAGATCATTGGTTTCAGTACATACACCATGGTCATGGTATCATTATATTGATGATTTTAATAATTAAAAAAGTATATTATTTATTCATCATATAAAAATTTATTCTTATTCAAATAAATCAGTGATGATAAATTAATTTTATCACTTCAAGGATATGGTAGGTTGTAAGTATGCACGAATGATGTTTCAACATTTCAATTATTGAAAAAAATTAATGGTATGTAGTAATTCACCTTTTTTTGAGTTATTATTATATCAGAAATTTCATATATATATATATATTAAATCTCTCTTTATTACAATCCTTCTAAACTAGATTTCAGAAAAAACACATCGGTTTATTGGGGTAGTAGTCCACACACATGCACGAGAAACATTTTTTCCAAGGGATGATATGCCCATAAGGTATACAAGATATATTATTAAAAATTATTTACTATTTTATAATTATGATATATAAAAATTATATATAATACAATATCTAATAATAAATAGTGGTGATGAAAAATAAAATACAATAATTTGTGAGGCTTTACTTCACACATTTACACAAAAATGCATTAGATTACAATTTTATGGATAATGATATGAATAATGATTATTCCATCTACATAATAATATATTATTATATTTAGCGTATTATTTTCATCCTGTTTTTATGAATATAATTGGTTTATTTAAGGTGGAAGAAGATATAAAATTGAAATAAATTTACTAAGAGTTAATCTTATTTGGTGAGAAAAATCCATTTGATTACACATAAATAATTTAAAGGATGGAGTTGTGAAAAAATGAAACTCTAATACACTTGGAGGGATTTTTGGAATTTTTTTTAATATTTATTTTCTTAGATAATATCAAATTGATTTGTTGGGAACAAATATGATTTTTTGTCGTTTTATAAAGGTTTGAGTGGCTACACTGAAATTTTTTCAAAATATTTAAATATATTAATGTATACCTCATGGAAAATATCTCTAAATGACTCATATAGAATTATTAGATGATATAGGGTTTTAATATGAACATAATTTGGATTTATAAAAGTTATAGGACACTTGAGAGCTTATATTATATGTATAACCCCTCTTTAAACCCTTTTGACCATTATCATTGTATTGAATATTTACGTAGGTAACTATTCATAATGTCAAAAAATGAAGTTGAAATTAATATATAACATTAATTATTCTTAATATTAATATGGAATAAACATTATCAAATTCAATATCTAATAATTTAAGAATGTAATTTTAAAATATGTGAAAAAAAATTAAACAAACCCACATTACAAGAAAATAAATTTTTTGCAATAAAATAACAATAACTTCAGTCCCCTATATGTAATAACTTTTTAGGTGAATGATTAAATTTTTATTTATATATATTAAATATTTTTAATTAAAATTAATCATTAATTGTAAATGATTTAATTTATTTATATAAAAACATATAATATCAATAAAAGCTATTTTTTCATAAAAACAGCTCTATTTTATTTCAAATACTTTTATCTTCATTTAATACCAATTGATTACCAAATTTTTTTTTGCGGTGAACATTTTTGTAAAAAATTATACCTATTCATAACCTTCAATAAAAATAATATTATAATAATAAAAATTAATTATTATAGCATAGTTCATTTAAACTCATTTTTTAATTAATGAAATATATCAATAAAATTAAATTTATAAGAAGATAAATATATCATAAAATCAATAGGTGTTATAGAGGAGGTGTCTTATATATACTTAAAACATCTCTATATCCTTAACTAGTATCACCACATCACTAGTGCCACCACATATAAACATGAACTTAGTTAAAATTTTTAACATAATAAAAAAATTCAACATTATATACTGAGTTAAAATACCAATGCACACTATAATGTAAATGAGGAGGGCATATTATCCCTAAATAATGTAAAAAAAATAAACAAATTAAAAATATGTACATATAACACATCACATAGTTAGTATCAGGAGACTATTTCAATATAAAATGTATCCTTATCACTCATACATAACCAAAGGGTAACCCAAGGTTCTTACAGACATAAATTAAAAGGCAATCCAACAATAATCTAAATCAAATTTAATGAACACAATACCTAAAAATATTTCTTATGATAGCTCAAATGATATTTATTATCATTCTAAAATAATATATAAAATGCAATGACACCATAATAAATAAGTACATAAAAATTTATTCAAGCTTTAGAAATTATGGAATCATCCACTCATTCTCAAATTGACCAAAAAAATCCAATACATGCTCATTGAAATTTTCATTAGAAACATTTTCAATTACACATTATTATCCCTATAGAAAAAGTAACACATGTTGTCTTACCTAAATTATTACAATGTTAAAATTCCCATTAAACTTATCTATTGACACCACAACATGAATTTTAAACATATATAATTATATTTTTTATGTTTTACAAAATAATAAACATTTAATGGTGGAGTTTGAAATTATACATGGTATTTTTTGGTTTTCCAAATCATTAAAACATATAAAATTTCACAAATAAAAACATAATCCAAACATAATGCATAAAAATTAGATCTTAAAATTTAGAGGAAAATATAATTATAAATAAATAATAGGAAATAACAAAGTGAATGAGGGGATCTAAATGGTTATTAATAAATGAAGCCTCAAGTGGTTTATTCCTTTATCCACATCATCTTGGGAAACCATGCCCCAAAACCAATTGGAACATAAAACACAATTCAAAAATTTATTATTTATACGTTTAAAACAATATCCAACCATGTAAACATTAAAAAAATATATCATTGGAACCAAACAATTGATATTTATTGACATAGATCAAATTTCACCATCCAATGAGGCTGATAACAATGCTTGAAATGATGGTTAAAATAAAAAAAATAGTGGAGAATTTATAAAAAAATAATTCACAATGATAATAATGTGAATCCTCCTCTACCATGAATATCGAACAATATAGTAATGCCACTATATCCCAAACCAGAACCATCAACATTCTACTTCCATTACATAGAAAGCCACAAACATGCTTATTGTTCCCCTTCCATGTATAATAACATTATAAAAGATTTATTTTACTGCTACCCATAATGATGTTATAATAAATAATAATGATTTCAATAATTGAGAAAATTATGAAAGGACCCAAATATCCTCTAAAATATAACAATAAATTGGGTACTTGTGAAAAAGTGTAGAACCCAAAAAAAAATCACAACACTACCCAAAAAATCACACAAATGTCCTTCAATATCTTATTCAAAACTCAACCATTGATCAAAAAAATAAAAAAAAGAGAATGAATCATACTAGTCCAATAAAAACCCACTATTGGGAGTTATTTCCTTGGAGGCCAATCAATCCTTCTCTGAGAAGAATCCAATATTATATAACGACATATCGGATAAAAAAATAATAAATTAACTATTATAGACCTCTATAATTGATAATAAAATATACCATTCATGTATAGAATATGTTTCAACTCAAGACGACATACTATGATGAGTTAATACAAGTTCACCTAGTTCATATGAAGTCTTAACAGAGAAGGAAATGGAAGAGTAAAATGAGGAATTTATATATGAGGTAATATCACATAGGTAGACAAAAAAACAAAAATGATACATCATGAAAAGGGGAAAACATTGAAACATAAACGCAAGACCATTGAAACAATCAAATCATACCACCATTCATCATATCTAGCATCTCAACATCACATTGTAATCAACCCATCCCATATAGATAAAATAAACCCTCATTAATTATACTATATTTGATCCTAACATGGCCAATATGAAATGGTGTTGTAAATCTCATTTTGAAACTTAGGGTTAGAGAAGAGAAAGTGGGAGGGCTCCATTGATTCTATTCCCATGGTAAAATACTAATAAGAAGAAAACATATTATTTATCAATAATAAAGTTGATACTGGATAACTAATAAACAATCACATTTAATCAAAAGTTAAGAAAAAATATTAAACATGATTATAAAATAATAATACCATAAGGAATAAATATAAGGGACAAAGAATATGATAACATTGAGAAAAAAGGAACTCCTACATATATTCAAAATAGAAATGGAAAACCTCAATGATGGAGGATAAAATTAATTATAAACAAGGGAGGGGGAAATATAAATTAGTTCTTTCAATAGCTATAATTGATGTAATAATTCATAAAAGTCGAGTGACCAATGATTCCAATCCACTTAATTTGAAAAATCATATAAAACCAATTATCTAAATTTGCACATACTTTATAAATTATATTAAAAACTATTTCGTTTTGAAATAATATTTAAAACCAAAACAATATTTCCCCAAAAAATTAAAATATAATCAGTCATTTCTTTACCAATGTTGAAACATACTACTAATAATTCAATAAACTAGGTCAACATATAGAAATTCATCTAGAGTTCCACCAAAAATTTTTTTGAAGTCCACATGATCTGGGTTTACTATTATTCTAATGTATTTGAAAAATATTTATGTTTTGAGATCATAAAATTCCTTCCAAATATGTAAAAAACACTAAAAATTACAAAATTAGGAAATCATTAAACTATTTTGAGAAACAATAATTAAAAAATGAACATCCACTATAACACATTTTGAAACATAATCCCATGTCATTCCATGAACCATTTGGACAACATGATCCTTTATTATTAATAAACACATAATATTAAGTAATTTTATAACATATTATTAATTACTAATTTTAAATATTTAATTCATATTCATGTGTGAATTTTCCTCTCGATGCATCCCCGAATGTATGATGATAAAGGGGGAAAACAATTATAGACTCAAATATATAATAAATATTT
The DNA here is from genome assembly GCA_963277665.1 of Viscum album. Taxonomy (NCBI): domain Eukaryota; kingdom Viridiplantae; phylum Streptophyta; class Magnoliopsida; order Santalales; family Viscaceae; genus Viscum; species Viscum album. The sequence continues at coordinate 1,934,383,373 of OY728165.1, forward strand.
TTTAAATAACCGGAATTAAGATATAAATTATTTGGGAAACATTTCACAACTAAAATGGTGGTTGTCAACCATAATCCAAGCTCCTCAGAACTCCTCTACACACCACTTGTGAAATCCCATCATGAAAAAACAATTCCATCACACATTGCAGAAATAAAACCCCTAAAATTAAAAAACCAAAAAATATGACAATGTTTGATAAAGGGGGAATACAATAAGAAGATAATAACTAATCAATATTCACAATGAAAAAATTATATCATTTCATTAACAAGGAAACTTCAATGGTACACCAAAATACAGAGAATAATAGTACTTGTAATTTAAAATGTTCTCTACCAAGTACCCATATTTTTATAAATGGGAGAATACCTACAATAATATTATAGTCTATACCATTTAAAAAGTAAACATGGTTTCATTTCAATGTGACCATTGGAATCACATTGTGTTTCACTCATTTCAATTTCATGTTATGGTGTAACATTAACCACCAGACCCTAGAAACAAAGACTCATGTTTATATTTTAATGTGATCAATTATTCATGAAACAATTATCTATTCTAGGATAACATATAATAATTATTACCCATTTTCTTATAAGATCCAGAAAATCTGGGCATAATCCCCATTTCCTCAAAGTGACAATTGAAAATTCTGAATATAATATTCTATATAATTCATTGATTAATGTTCCACCATAACATGATATTGTATGACACTACACCAAGATAACAAAATTAGTATTACACATTTTCTCACAAACCAGTCCCACGTACTGAAATATGATGTAACACCAAATCTAATATTATATTGAAGATACCCCGAGGGTTCTCCAAAAAACATGGTGTAACCATCTCCAATTATGGAATAATTCCATTAGTTTTAACGTAGTTTCAATATTATAATATAAATTCTTATTTATTATTCCAACAAGGTTATAAATATAGGATACTAAAACTATTTCATTGAAATTAAAATGCGTGTTGTTACAAAATCTCTACCATAATCATTATCATCCTTAGAAAGTCACAATGTTTCTCACAGTATTAATCTAGACCTACTCCAATAGTTAATTAATCACTAAATCACAAATTTATATCACTAAAAATCCAACACACAATCTATATGAATCTCCAATACCCAAATGAAATTTTTATCAAATGTCTCATTACTCTACCACCGAGACATCCAATATTCATTCAATGGTAAATATCACCTCTATGGTTTTATTTCTCTCGAATTACTATATCAATTCTCTCAGAATAAAACTATGCTTACTAAAACACCTTTCTCATACTAAAAAATGAATAATGAATCGAGAACACAAATACACCCACAACCATCACCCCCACCAATTAATACGAAATAACATAAATATAATCAACTAATGAATATATGGGATTATGTTTCTCCCCATTATAAAGATTAACTATAAAAATTTAAGTATAAATAATTGTTTTCCCTATAGTAGGAATCCCTTATATAATCCACACACATGTAGTCATATATTGAAAACCATAAATTCACATATCTAACTCCCAAATCCACAAAAAAAAAACATATATATAAGTTGATAGAAAGTAGATACCTAAATAAATGTCTAAATCAATTACCATATATTAAATTCAAAACAAGAATCTCACCCTTAGACCAACCACTAAAAAACTTCAATCTTGGATCACCTATAACTTTAAAATTTAAAATCCAATTCAAATAATAATAATCACACAAAAACACTCTATAGTTTTGAAAACCCACCATTAAATCCAATATTTTACTAAAAATTATGACCCATGAAATACCTTCCTTATCCATTTTTATCTACTAAAACTAATTCCTTTATAAAATCCATTTTCAATTCCCATTATAAAAACATTTCCCAAAATATCCTAAAATATTAATTAATGAAAACCATATTAATCATTTCCCAATCAACTATACGATTTTCTTTCAAAATGAAATTATTCTAAAACTATTTAAAAGATTCGAATACCATTCACTTAACGGCAATGAACATGCAAAAATAATGAAAGTTTTGAAAAATCTCTATGGATCCCAAAAAATATAATCCCCCAATAAATTTATTTTATAAATCAACAAATATATTATATATTTCTTTAATTATTCATCAATTTTGAAGATATAAAGTTCCAAATATAACTTATATTTAGGATGAGTAGAATTACCTAAGTATGATAATATAATGATTCATGGACAACTCATAAGATCCTAGAAGATTCATATAAATAATCAGAAGTCCCATTTATCACTCATTGAAATTATGATTCTAGAATATCATTCATTCATTGAGTTCAATCTAATAACACTAAATATCCCATGATAATATGGGTTTCAACCAAAACCATGTTAACATAGAACACTCATATTCCAACACTAAATCTCTAATATCCCATATCTTCCTCTATCAAGAACTATAACATTTTAAAAATATTTATTATAAAATTTAGTATCACCCATTATTGACCTCTTGATCAAAAACCAAGAATAATGCATTATAAGAACACAAGTGTGCATCCCCATATTCTATTAGTTGTACGTAATGAACCAATGTTTTATCAATATAAATACCTTCTTATAATTATGCATTATAATATAATAACATTATTAAGCATAATGACCTATCATGATAATAAATACTATGTGATCACTAAACATAATTTTTCCTCTTCTAGGTTGTGAATTTCGAAAATCTTACACACACGGTTGCGATCAGTAAGCTATTTGGATTCTAATAGAACAAACATTATTTTTTTTGAATATTAACATAACCATATGAATAGTAATATACCCTTATTAGTAGTAACCTCACCTATTATAGTATATTTTTTATGGTTAAATGAATGCATGATGTACCTATCTTTTGGAATAAGTAAAAAAATGTTTTAAAATTTTTATATTTCTAGAAAGGTATGATTTTAATGAAAAATTTAATTAATCATATTTATAAATTTATTTATAATAAATGGAAATAATTCTTGGATTGTACACATTTACAAAATGGATAGGGTGAATTTATGGGATATTTCTGTAGTACTTGAATTTTTTGTGAATAGTAAAATACTTTAATTTTCCATATAAATACCTTATAATTAAAAACCCCTATTCCTGACATCACAACTGATATAAGAACCCAAATCTAAAACTCAAATGTACTCTTTAATATTATTGTTTATCTAATCATCACTATTTCTTATCTTGGTGGAAATAAATAATCTAATGATTAATATATTTAGAAAACTCCTCTCCCCTCCACTATAAATACCACCATTCACTCCCTCATTTCCTCACATATCTCAAGCCTCATGCATTGTATAAACTCTTCCCAATAATCTTACCTATCCCCTCTCCGAAGTCCAAGATCATTTGGTCTCATAAAAATATCAAGCCTAGGTTCTTTAAAGAGAATCTCAAGAGTAGAATTCAAGAGGTAATTCCCCTCTCTCAATTCCTTTAATTTTCTTTCAAGTTCAAGTCCTTTTCTTAATATCTCACCACCTATTCTCATCCACCTAGAATGTTAACTCCGGTATCTCAAATATAAAGTAATTATATGAAAATATTGGGATAACATATCATCCACCCCATTCTACCCTTTTTTTATTTATAAAAGAAAATGTTGTTCGTGAGGTATTAATTAATCACCTTCAAGAACAACATGTTTTATTTTTTCCATTACCACATTCTTATCTGGTAATGAAACCATTTTTATGTTTGTACCATTTTATATTATATTTATTATATCCTACTTTATGTTATTGAAGAAACATATGTACATATTACTAAATGATTAAACAAAACAAGTTCGCTGTGGTCTAAAAATCGCCCGAATTAACCCAAACGCTCATCATTAAATTTTAACTAATGATTCTTCCACATGGTATATAACATTATTCATTATAATATCATCTAAAATCTTGTAATATAATTTATAACATGTAATATTATTTCCATATGTTTATCCATGTTCTACACAAACTTCCATTTATGAATATAAGGGAACCGATCAAGAAAACCATAAAAACGAACATTCCTAAACAATGGATTTATACCTTTTAACTAATCCAAAGGCCCATAAAATAACCTAATGATACCATAATGAACAATATTAATGAAAACAAGGTTATTTAATAGTTTAAGTAATGAATATAATGTGGTTATATAGGACCTTATAGTGAATAAAGCATTCAGATACACGGTTAGCAGAAATTATCGAACCCAACATTATTTCTTCGGGTTCTTCCGATTTCACTCCATTTTTGGTATAATTATTCCTTAAAAATAAATTGTTCATAATTTTCTTTCTTTTATGGGATATAAATTTTTTTAACTTGAGTTTATGTCAAAAAAACCAAAATAACTCTTCTTTCAAAAACACACCTTTTATTTCTCAATCAATGTTGATAGTCATTTTATCATGTTTGTTTTTTCACACTTTATTTTGTGAACCCAAAGTTCATGAATGTGTTATCATGAGATGAAACCCATTTCTTTCCATGGGATAGTAATTTTCATATTTGATATATGTTATATATGTCATTCCTGATAATAATAATTTTATAATGTGATGAGTGCGACCGAAATTATATAGCACAACATGAATGTTTGAATATGATGGGTATTCCTGGAATTATATAGTGCTTCATTAAATTGGGTAAAGTGATGAATATAGCGAGTTAAAGTGAAACGGTGTGTGAAAAATATTCTATCTTTCTTCACAAGTGTGTGTGGATGTTAAACACTATAACATGATGTTACATTTCTTATACATTTCATTATTTCAGGTCTTTTATTAATGATCCATATCTTGTTCATGATCTTTTTCCTATGTAATGATTATGCTCACCCATTGATCTATTGTTCATATCTATCCACTTATTGGTATTTTATCTCACCCCTTTTTGATATATATCCTTAGTTGACTATATGTACTAAGGAGAGTTCAATATCCTATAAGAATATTGAGAAGAATGAATTAAAAAATGTTTATTCTTGATGTTGTAAATGGTATGTTTGGTCTAATTTTTTCCAATACACTAAATATCTACATCCTGATGGTTTATTAATATTATTATTTTATAATTATAATGATGTAATTGTATTGTAAGAAATGTTAGGGTCTCTATTTTTGGTATCATAGGTTTGGTTTAGTTAATTTGTGAATTAGGAATAGTGAAACCAAGAGAAAAACTCTAGTATAAGACTATATACAATTATTCCCACATGAAGATTCAAATAAGGATCCAATAAGTTTTGATTTTAGTAGAAATTGTTAAAATGAATAGTTTATTAATTCATTACATGTTGGATTATGTTTTTTTTCTAATGTTATATATTTTAGAGAAAAGTGGGAATCAGGAGAAACAAGGCAAATAACTCGTGCATGGGCCAATGCAACGATTGTCTGAACAACATCCCCAATGATTTGGATGGTTGTATTAAAAACATCATGGTGATGCTTACCCAACTATTTCAGGATATGAACAATAAACGGAATAATGGGGAACATCCTCCTTCACCTAATAGGGAGAAACTGGATGTTGAGTGTTTAATGAACCAACAACCACTGACATTTAGTGGATCTTCTGATCCACAAGTTACAGAATTGTGGGTCAAATCCATAGGGAATATGTTTTTTGTTCATCAATTATCTATGACGGAGAATGTGACAATATAAATTTATCATTTAGATGGAGATGATGATTAATGTTGGGATTTGATTAAGTACTCCAAGCCAAGTGATGAAATTTAAGAGATTGAATGAGAAGAATTAAGGATAATGTTTCATAAAAATTATTTCCAAATAACTCTTCACACGAAGATGGAGAGAGAATTCATAGAGATCATAAAAAATAAAGGATAATTTTTCACAACTTATGAACCATGTTTCACAAGTCCTTCATGGTATGAATCTTGTTTTTTATCAACAACGATTGTAAATTTGACAGATTATTTAGTGGATTAAAACCACACCTTTTAGAGGCTCCTGTAATTCAAGAAATTGCGAGTTATAAAGAAGTTTTTTGGTGTGCTCTAAAATTGGATATAGAGTTTGGAGATTGGTCTCTTGGATATGGTGATATGAAATGAAAGATTGAGTTTCAATCCAGAGGATCTAATGAAAAATGTGGGAATACAACTCAAAGACGCACATGTTAAAAATGTGGGAAGTTGAATCAAGGTAACACCCCAAAATTGATGGTAAAAATGCTTCAAGTCTAGGAATAAAGGAAATCATTTTCAAGAGTGTTAGATATAAATTATTGAACTCAACTGTTTTGATAATACCAATTATGATTTCACATAATTTGATTATCCCAATTATGCTTTCACATACTTCAATAATCCCAATTAATGTTTATCTATTTTCTAATTCGCTCAATCTATGACATTCTATCTGATAATAATGTTACAATAATCCATGAAATATGTTAATCAATGTTTATCTTTGTTTATATAAATTGTGAAGTAATTATAACCCAATCAGATATGTTCTTCCTAAAACAGATCACTGAACTACGTATAGCTACTGATATAGAGCTACCGGTACTTAGTCTACCAAAAGACTTAGTCTACCGATAGACAGGGTCACCGATAAGCTAAGGTCACTGATAAGCTAAGTTCACTGATAAGACAAGGTCCCCGATATGTAGAGATACCCATATGTACAAGTCCATCGGTAAGCAATAGAACAAGTATTTCGATAGTACAGAATTGAGCAACTGATATGCATAAGTATACTGATACACATAATCGCTACCGATAGACCAGAGCTACCGATAAACCAAGAGCTATCGATATAAAGAGTCACAGATACAGAATGAAGCTACTGATACAAAGTAGATCTACCGGTAGATCAAGAGGTTCTGATAGAATGATTTCACCGGTATATAAATCTACAGAAACCAAAAGTTACCGATGCACAGAGTAAGGGATACTGATATCAGGAGCTACCAATACATGTTCAATGAGCTACCGATAGAAGGTCACTAATACACAAAGTCCACCGTACACATCTTACAACAAAATGATACTAATGATTGACCAAACAGTCACTCTATACTCTCAATATTATTTATTTAATAAGATAATAGATACATTTGATGTTTTAAATGCAGTTAATTTTATTTAATGAAATCTATTGGCATGTAAGGGAACCATACCTAGTACCTATGAGAAAGGTAATCATTCTTTTTTCCTAGAGCTGAAATCTATAAAAGGCAAGATAAATATCTAACTGGAAGTATGTGTGTGAATACAAGATTATCATCGGAAAGAAACTAAGAAGGCACTTAAAGTGTAAAGAAAGAGCTGAAATGATGTTCATATGGAAAGACTACATCCATACTCTAAGAGCACTGGACATACATGAAGCAATTCATTTCTAGAAGAGAACACACGATGCATCTTGGGTGAAGAACTACAATGAACACTTCATACAATCAGACTGATAAGCTGAACCTGAAAACCAAGGAAGAAAACGACACTCTGTTCTTTAGACAAAAACCAGAGAAGGACTCAAAATCTTTTCTTACCAATAAAATGAGTCTAGAGCTTCCCTTCCAATCACTAACCATTTTCTAAACTCATAAATACTTACTCTAGTGATTATTTTATTTACATTTTGAGAAGTGTCTGTACCCTGTTTATTTTACACACACACTATCTCCTGATCTAAGATATAGGATTATTAAATCCTCATTCAAACACTATAACTCCCATGTCTCCCACTGGGGATATTGGTAGAGGTCGAGTAAGACCTGGACAGTTGTGATCTGTTGTTTGTTTTCCCACATAGAACTGTGGCAGAGGTCTTTGAACCTGGATAGTCTTTGCACTATTTCTTACCCTGATCTAGGGTGTGGATCAATTTATATAAATTGTTTGAGAGGTCTAAGTCTCGTCTTGAGACTGAACCTCTTGGTTACATCTGCTGTGCTTTTTAGTTTAATTCATAAGTATACTATATATTTCATAATCTGCTGCTAACTAATTTGAAATATAACTTTTTTTAAAGATACATTGATAGTTAAATTTGATTGTGTTTATACATATTGAAAACTAGTAAGTTATCTTCAAAAGTTTATTTAATATTCAGATTAAGTTAACTGAGACCTAATCAATCTTTGAGAAACTAATTGAACATTTACAATCTGTATAAATTCACTACAGTTTAACTTTGTTTTTAAATACGGGGATTTTTAGAGAAATATTATTAACAGAAATTTTTAATTGGAAATCAATTCACCCCCTCTTGAGTATCCACTCTAACCAACATTTGGTATAAAAGGATCTATTTTTTTTATCAAAGTTTTCAAATAATCTGTTTTTCAACTGTGATTTTTTTTATATTTTAAAAATCTTAAATATCTGTTAGTTCTAAATTTTATCTCTTTATATTTATTGAATAAACTCTAGTTATGGATAATAGACTAGAAGGTGATACTACCAACATGCCACCATTCATTAACGGCACAAATTATGCTAAGTGGATACTGAAAACGAAAATTCATTTTGAAAGTATGGGATTTGATATCTGGATTGCTATAGAAACTCAATATAAAATTCCAGAAACTGATAGAACCACTTGGGATGAACCTATAAAGACATTTTACAATAATAATTATAATTCTATGAATGCCATGTTTTGTTCTTTAGTAGATGAATAGTTTAATAGAATATCTGCTTGTAAAACACCCTACATAATATGGGACACTTTGACTATTTCCCATGAGGGAATAACCAATGTTAAATAAATGAGGCTGAATACCTATACTTTTAAATTTGAAAACATTAAGATAAAGCCTGATGAACCCATTTTTGACATGTATCTCAGGTTCAATGAGATTTTCAATACTATGAGCTCTCTTGGAAGGATTGTTCCAGCAATGGAACAAATAATGTGGATATTAAGATTTCCATCAGAAAGATGGAGATTCACTTCTGTGTCTATTTGAGAATTGTGTGATATATGTTCACTACCTATTAAGTATCTCATTGGTAATCTTATGATATATGAGGAAGAACTCAATGTGAATAAGGAGGAGGATGATGAATCGAAAAGTAAGTATGTAGAATTTAAATCTACTGATTCAAAGAGCAAGGACAAATGCAAAGATCAAATACAAAATAGATGTTCAACAAGTGAAGATTCAGACTCTGACAGTGATGAGGAGATGGCTCAAATATCCAGAAAATTTAAGAAGATCTACAGGAAGAATACATTCTTCATAAAATCAAACTACAAAGGTATGTATGACAATAATGGTAAGTGGAAGAAGGATTGGAAAAATCCCAACAAGGAAGATGATATAGTCTGATACGAATGCAAGAAGATAGGTCACATTAAAGCTGACTGTCCAAAGTTGATGATTAAGAAGACACATGACTACAAGGACTATTAGTATAAGAGATCTATGAAAGCTACTTGTAGTGCTTCATAAGACAATACAATTGAATCTGAAGTTTCTGATTCTGAAAAGAATCTTGCCAACATGTGCTTCATACCCAATACCCCTGAGGTACCTGTTTCCCTTATGCTGAATGATTATTATTCTAGAACTAATTATGAATTTGAAAACCTATCAAATTTGAAACTATTTGAATATTGTAATATGCTATAAAAAACATGTAATGAACTTAATGACCAATATAATTCATTAAAGAAACACCATGCTCTCACTGCCAATGTTAAATATGCCTTTGATATAGAAAAGGAAAAGAATTCTAAACTGTTAAAGGAAAATACTGAACTAATGTTGTCTAATGATAAGTTAAGGAAAGACCTAGATAAATTTACAAATGGAAGCGATAATCTAACTTAGATTCTAGGAAAACTAGTGGAACCAAATACACCACTGGAATAGGTTAGAAACCTGGACAGAGACAGCTTACTAAGACTGGATTTATACCTAAATCTGGACAAAATTGTGCTAGTTCTAGTTTTGGTAATTCTTATGACGCAACTAGTTATTCACACAGTTATGGATAAAATAGAGTTTATCATTAAAAATATTATGAATATCTAAACTATATGAACCAATAAGACAAATTTGGATACCTAAATCTTGGATTTCTAACCTATTTGGATCCAAGAAAATCTGGGTACCAAAATCATTTTCAAACTAAATCTATTTTGTAGGAAACATGTTTGAACAGTTCTCACAATAAGATATGGTACTTGGATAGTGGATGTTCAACACATATGTCTAGATATTATTCATACATCAAGAGATTAATCAATATTGATGGCGGCCATGTCACCTTTGGTGATAATTCTAAAGGAAATATCATTGGCTTCGTCCAGATTGGTAACACTGATTCTATTTTAATTACTAAATTTTTATTTGTTGATGGAATTAAATATAACCTGTTAAGTATTTCTCAATTATCTGATGACGACTTTAATGTGAAATTTTAAAATGATTCTTTCAATGTTTTTAACTCTAAAAATGTTTTAGTATTTTCTTCCTTGAGAAATGAAAATGTTTATGCTGTTGATTTAAATTCTTTACCCAAAAAAAATTTTACTTGCCTAAATTATTTTCATAAATAATCATGGCTATGGAACAAAAGATTAGGACACTACAATACACATTCACATAGAAATATGACTAGGAAGAACTTGGTTATAGACCTACCTAAACATGAATTCCCAAATGACAAAGTTTGTAATCTCTATCAAAAGGGAAAGAAACATAATATTTCTTTTAAATCAAAGAATGAAGTATCAACTTCTCAACCTCTCGAGATGGTTCACATGGACTTGATAGGACCCTCTAGAGTTTCTAGTTTAAATGGAATGAACTATGTCTATGTCTTAGTATATGACTTTTCTAGATATACTTGGGGATAATTCTTAGCTCACAAAAGTGAAGATTATTCTTACTTTATTAAATACTCCATGTCTGTAGAGAACCTTAGTGGGATTAAGATTAAAACCCTGAGAAGTGATCATGGCTGTGAGTTTGAATATCATGAATTTGAATCTTATTTCTCACCAAATGTCTACAGTCACAACTTTTCTGCTCCTAGGACACCTCAGAAGAATTTTGTAGTAGAAAGAAGGTATAGAACCCTTCTGAAAATATCAAGAACCATGATTAAAGAATACGACCTATCTGTTTATTTCTGGGATAAAGATGTTAATACAGCTTTTTATGTCATCAATAGAGTATTGATTAGACCAGTTCTAAAGAAGACACCTTATGAATTATGTAATAATAGAAAGCCTAAAGATAGTTACTTCATAGTCTTTGGTTGCCATGTTTTTATTCTCAACACTAAAGATAATCTAGAAAAATTTGCATCTGAGCGTGATGAAGGAATTTTTTTAGGATATTCTATCTCTAGAACAGCCTATATAGTATTTAATAAAAGAACCAAATGTGTAGAAGAATCTATTCACATCAAGTTTTATGAAACTGATCCACATGAACCCAAACCATCTCTTGAGAATTTTGAAGATGATTTGAGTATTCTAGACCTTTAGGATAAAACTAAAAAACCTTCTGTAAAAACAACCAGTTCTGGACATATGCCAGAATCTGCTTCTGTTGAACCCGAACCCATAGATGGACCTAATATTTAAAGTCCTACCTTTACTAGATCAACTAGGATTCTAAAGAATCCTCCTTTTTTATGTTGTTGTTGTTAATCTTGATAGAGGGACACAGACTAGAGCTTCTCTAAGATACTAGGTTGAACATCAAGCTTTTATTTCACAGTAAGAACCTAAAAGTATCAATGATGTTATCAATGATGAATTTTGGATAATGGCTATGCAAGAAAAACTAAATCAATTTGAAAGGAACAATATCTGTGAATTAGTTGACAGACCCATGGATACATTGACAATGGGGACTAAATGTGTTTTTAGAAACAAAGTTCATGAATATGGAAATATAGTTAGAAACAAAGAAAGGTTAGTTTCACAAGGATATAGTCAAGGGGAAGGTATAGACTATGAGGAAACCCTTGCACCTATAGCTAGTTTAGAATCTATTAGGATTCTACATTCCAATGATGCTCATTTGAAATTTATGTTATATCAAATGGAAGTTAAAAGTTCTTTTCTAAATGGTTTTATTGTTGAAGATGTTTTTATGGAACAAAAACCTGGATTTACTAATCCTCATTTTCCAAATTGAGTTTTTAAACTTTTTAATGCTTTATGTAGTTTAAAAAATCTCCAAGAACATGATATGATAAAATTAGTAGTTTTCTTATTTCAGAAGTTTTTACTAAAGGGATTGCTGATTTAACTCTTTTTATTAGAAGAATTTATAAAGATGATATGATAGTCAAATATATGATGATGATATTATTTTTGGATCTTCTAAACATTCCTTATGTACTGATTTTTCAAAAATGTATGCAAAATGAATTTGAAATGAGAATAATGGGAGAACTCAAATATTTTCTTGGATTTCAAGTTTTTCAAAATGAAAATGGTATTATTTTGAATCAAATTATATATACGAAAGATATTTTAAAACGTTTTGGTTTGGATAGTATTATGGGAAGTGATACTTATATGTGTACAGTCTGTAAATTGGATGCAAATAAAACTGGGAAAACAGTGAATCAAACCAATTACAGAGGTATGATTGGAAGATTGCTTTACCTTACTACCAGTCGACCAGATATTTGGTTTAGTGTGTGTATGTGTGAAAGATTCCAAGCTAATCCAAAAGAATATCATTTACTCTCTTTTAAATGAATTTTTAAGTATCTTAAACACACTATAATAATGGGGTTTTTTTACCCAAAAGGACAATACTTTGAGTTAATGAGTTATTTAGATGCTGACTATGCTGGTTGCATGTTGGATAGAAAAGGCACATCTGGAACATGTAATTTATTAAGAAATTCCTTAGTATCTTGGTTTAGTAAAACAGAACCCTATAGAATAATCTACTGCTGAAGAAAAGTATATAGTTGTTGGTAGTTTTTGTGCACAAATTCTGTGGATGAAACAAACTCTTTTGGGTTATGGATATGATTTTAACCATGTTTCTATCAACTGTAATAACACTAGTGCAATTAACATTTCAAAGAACCCTGTATCTCACTCTAGGACCAAAAAAATTGATGTAAGGCACCATTTATTGAGGGATCATTTCCAAAAGGGTGATATTAATCTTGAGTCTATAGGTACTGAACATCAATTCGCTTACATTTTCACCAAACCATTATGTTCGGATTGGTTAAGATATATTAGGCAAGAGTTGGCAATGATTAACCTTGATCGGTAGATACCTCACCAATGTAACCTCATCGATGTATCCTCACCGATGTAACCCCAACAATGTAACCTAACCGATGTAACCTAACCGATGTAACCTCACTGATGTAACCTCACCGATGTAACCTCACTGATGTAACCTCACTGACGGACCTCACTGATAGGAATTCTCACCGATAGACCCTACCGATGAGTGTGCTATTTTAAACTTCTGTCTACCGCCAGAATCCTAATCATTTTTACTTTATTTCATTTTATTTATTTATTTTATGATTCCTAAATGATAAAACAATATCCTTGCTACATCTCAATCCATCGAGCCTCAAACCATTTATCCTCAAACCATACCTCCTGAATCTCTCGAAAACCCAAATCCATTGAACTTGAGATGTAAAAAACCAAACTCCCTTCCATCTGAGATGACACAGATGAGTCGAATGCAAAGAAGGAGAAATCCGAGCCAGAAGCAAGTGGTAGTGTTGGTAGAACTAAATCGGGTATGTGACTGGTGAACCCTCATTTTCAAAATAGAGTTATTGTGATTGAAAAATAGTTGTGCGTGGAATGGTGGTTGCCTAGCAAATCGTTAGTGCTCAAAGTGATGAAAGATAAATAGTGGGTAGATTGCATTTTTAACAACAATGTCCCCTACTATCCAAATCTAGTGATACAATTTTATGAGTTTGTAAGCGTTGAGAAATCACAAGATGAAACCAAGTGATATCATTTGTGAATGGAAAGGAGATGTCTTTTTCATCTGTTGAGTGGGAGGAATGCCTGAAGGTTCCACACGAAGGTGTATCTGGATATTTCTCGAAAGCTATACCACCTACAAGTGATATATTCGATTATGATACTGCCTTGGAGGAGCTCACTTGTGATGGAAATAAAAGACAATTGGTGGCTGCTGAAAAGGATGGAGATAATAGAATGCTGTTCAAATTTGTTCAGCATGTCTTAATACCAAGGAGAGGGGACTTTGTGAATCTAAGATATCAGGATATCTATCTCTTGAATCTCTTGATACATTTTGTAAAAGTGAATCTATGCATATTTCTAATGATTCAAATAGAAGACATGACAAGGCCAAAATCAAAGACTAATGCCCTATTCTTTGCCAAGTTGATTTCAGTGATGATGTAAGTGAAAGGGTTAGCTGTGTCCCATGATAAGACAGTGGCAGTAAGGAACAACTTCGGTATTACAAGCACAGTGTGCAAATACATGAAGATTAATTGGAACCCATGGAGAGGAGAGTGGGTTAATGATGGCAAGAAGTTATATGATAAATTCAAACCTACAGATCATCTTTCAAGACCTAAGGATGTGAGGTATCCAATTCTAGGACCTAATGATGAAGAACCAGAGTACAGTGATGAGAATAAAGAAGAAGAGACTTATATGGATGATGGAAGTGATCTGGACTTACCTCTACGTCCTTCTGCTGAAATTGTATCTTCTAAGAAGTAAACTCTCATAGAAGAAAAGACTTGTGCTGATGAGTAAGACCAGCCAGCCCCTGAGCATGAAGAAGAAAAGGAGAATGAATCTGAAGCCTCTAATTTTGTCTGCTTAAGTCTGAGTCCAATAATTGGAAGCTCAGTTGTTCCTAATAAGGATGTAGTATGATAAATGGAAGAAGATGTACCTAATCCAAAGGACCCTCCTACTGTTGCAGAGATAGGATTGATAGTAGAAGATTCTTCTGAGGTAGAAATACCTGCTGGGAATGAAGTTTCTATAAATGGGAATGCACCCATTGAAGGGGATAATCAAACCATGTTTGGAAGTGTTTCAATGGCTGTTGATATTTAGGACTGGGCAGAAGACCCAGGTTTTGTGGTTTGTGGATTAGACTATCCTGATTCTGATAATGAGGAATCTCTAACTAGACCAAAAATCATTTATGATGTTGAGAATGAGTTGTTACCTGAAGATGTCATTAGAATTCATAACCTGGATAATTTGAAGAAGAATATTAAGGTCAGTTTTGTGGAAGTGACAAGGAATATGGAGTTTTCACTGGTGTCATCAATTCAATCAATTATGAATGACTCATTGGCCAGCATAGCATCTGAAAGAGCACCTGCTCTAATTTCACATGATGATATGATCACCAGGGATGACCTTGGAAACTTAAAGGATGAGCTGAAAGAGTTATTTAGTGATTATTTTTCTGAGTTGAAGCACTAATTAGTTGAAGTGAAGAGAAAATTAGAAAAATCTTTTGAACTCTCTCTCAGTTTTAATATGTCAACCTTTGTGGTAGAAATAGTTGAACAAGTTACAACCTGCCAGACTCAAGTATCTAGACTGGAAGTAGATGTTGAAGCTCTAAATAAATCTTTTATCACTCTAGAATCTTACATGAGTTCAAAATCTCATGTAGAAAAGGACTTATCCTATGTCAAAAGTATTGTGAGCCAGATGGTATCATTGTTTCATGGATTTAAAACCTCTATAAATGAACATGTCAACACCTAGGAATCTCATGTGAAAATCCTTATTAATGGTTTGAAGAAAAACTCCAAGGAAACGGTATCCTTCTCTATTAGTTATATTGCTTCTAGAACTTTAGTAGATTTGAATTAGATTCGAGCTGTGATGAAGAGGGATCTTGGTTCATCATCAACTAGTCGTTCTTTGGACTCATCCGACGTGAGAAAAGTTGTGATTTATACTAGAAATTCAGCTAGAGAAATACTAGAGATAGTCCAATACTATATGAGAGAAGATTCTGCCTCTCAGAAAGAAGTGAATGACAAGGTGGAATCCTATTTTCCAAAGGTTTACACCAAGCATCAATTCAACAATCACTTCAAACATCTGTTGGAAAACCTGATGTTTCCTCCTATCAATCAAATCTTCAAAAAGCATTTCAAAAAACTACAGGAATTTACTCCAGCCTTGGAAAAATTCATGGAAAACCATGATGATTTCATATCTTCTATGGAGAGAGGAGAAGGAATAATTGTGGATTTCAGAAATCTTTTGTTTCCTTTCCTACATGTCAATGCTAGGACAGTGATTGTTCCTCCATCTTTACCTGTCTCTTCCCCTACTTCTTCTCTTGTTCATATGACTCTAGCCCAAGCCATTCTAAGCCTTACACCTATGATCACTCAAAGAACTCCTCAGTACAGGCAAGGCATAGTTTCTGTGTCTCATCCCCCTGTGATCATTTACAGAATTCCTAAGCCTTCACCAAAATCCACATAGTCTGAATCCTCTTCTGACCCAAAGGGAAAATCACACATTTAGGATGTGGATTGAATACGTGGATAAGATGTTTGATATGAGTCCCTTTTATTTGGTTTTCTTTCTATGTAACTTTTTGCAACATATAATACAATTGGATTTCTTTTCTTTCTCATTTTGTTCCTCTTCTCTTTGTTGTTTCCCTCTTTTTGATTTTGAGAAATCGGGAGAAATAATATTATCAAAGTATCAAAGGGGGAGAAATATTATCTAAGAGCTTCCATGATTTTCCCCTCTAATATCATTGCATTTAATTCTACATCTGACACATTATGTTCTATAACAAACTTTTTTCTATGAGATAATTGAATTTAATGATATAATCCTTTGATTCAACTACTCGCTATATTAAAACTACAATATCCTAAGTTGTGATTATCAAAAAGGGTGATATTTTTTACCACACCTGTTTTGATAATCCCAATTATTCTTTCACATAATTTGATAATACCAATTATGATTTCACATAATTTGATAATCCCAATTATTGTTTATCTATATTATAATTCACACAATCTATGACATTATATCTGATAATAATATTAAAATAATCCTTGAAATTTTTGAATCAATGTTTATCTTTTTTATATAAGTTTTCATGTAATTATAACCTAATCAGATATGTTTTTCATAAAACAGATCACTGATCTTCATATAGCTACTGATATAGAGCTACTGGTACTTAGTCTATTGATAGAATTATTTTACCAATAGACAGGGTCACCGATAAGCTAAGGTCACCAATAATCTAAGGTCACTGATAAGCCAAGGTCACCGATACACATAGCTACCGATATGTACAAGTCCACCAGTAAGCAATAGAACAAGTCTTCCAATAGTACAGAATGAAGCTACCAATATGCATAAGTCTACCGATACTCATAATCACTACCGATAGACCAAAGCTACCAATAGACCAAGAGCTACCAATATACAGAGTCACCGATATAGAATGAATCTATATATACAATTCAGAGCTACCGATAGATCAAGAGCTACTGATAGAATGAAGTCACTGTTATATAAAGCAACCGATACCAAAAGTTACCGATACAATGAGTAAGAGCTACTGATATCATGAGCCACCAATAAAAGTTCAACGAGCTACTGAAATAAGGTCACTGCTACACAAAGTTCATTGTACACATCTACCAATAGAAGTCTACTAATGATTGACCAACAAGTCAAACTCTATACACTAAATATTATTTATTTATTAATGTAACTGCTACATTTGATGTTTTTAATGTAGTTAATGTTATTTAATGATATCAGTTGGCATGTCAAGGAACCATACATAGTACCCATGAAAGATGTAATCAATATTTTTTTCCGGAGCTGAATGATATAAAAGTGAAGATATAGATCTAGATGGAAGTACGTGTGTGAATATAGCAAGATCATAGGAAATAAACTAAGAAGGTAGTTGAAGAGTAAAGTATGAGATGAAAGGTTGTGCATACAGAAAGATTACATCCAAACTCCAAGAACACTTCACATAAACGAAGCAATTCATTTCTAGAAGAGAACACAAGATGCATCTTTAGTGAAGAAATACAACGAACACATCATGCACTCAGGCTGTTAAGCTGAACCTGAAAACCAAGGAAGAAAACGACACTCTGTTCTTTAGACAAAAACCAGAAAAGGACTCAGAATCTTTTCAGACCAATCAAACGAGTTTAGAGCTGTACTGCCAATCATTGAAGATTTTTTAAACACATTCATACATACTCTAGTGATTCAATAATTTAAATTTCTAGTAGTGTCTGTAACCTATTAATTTTACACACACTATCTCCTGAGCTAAGCTGAAGGATTCTTAAATCCTCATTCATACTCTATAACTCTCTTGTCTCCCATAGTGGATAGTGGTAGAGGTCGAGTAAGACCTGGACAGCTGTGAGATGTTGTTTTTCTACCCACATAGAATTGTGGTAGAGGTCTTTGACCCTTGACAGTCTTTGCACTGTTTTTACCCTGATATAGGGTGTGGATCAATTTATATAAATTGTTTTAGAGGACTATGTATCAGATTGAGACTTAACCTCTTGGTTACATCTGTTGTTATTTTTAGTTTAAGTCAAAAGTATACTATATATTTCATATTTCGCTGCTAACTACTTTGAAATATAATTTGTTTTAATGTTACTTTGATATTTAAATTAGCAAGTGTTTATACTTATTGTAAACTAGTATTTTAGCTTCAAAAGTTAATTTAATCTTCAGATTAAATTAACTAAGACCTAATCAATCTTTGAGAAACTAATTGAACATTTTAAATCTGTTTAAATTCACTACAGATTAACTTTGTTTTTAAATAGGTCGATTTTAAGTAAAATATTTTTAACAGAAATTTTTAATTTCAACTCAATTCACCCCCTCTTGAGTATCCACTCTAACCAACATACATGATAAGGATGTAGAATGTGGTGGAAAAAATGGAGAGAACCACACATGGTTCAATGCTATAATTTTAGGTATCAAGGAATCTATGCAAGAAAGTTCACATAACCTTGAGTCCCTAGGGGTAATTAAATTTAATATCCACCAATGCGAAAGTAGCAGCAGAAGACTTATTCTATCACTAATGCATAAGTGGAGAAAGATAATGATGTTCTAAAATTTACACTTCCTATTCACTCATGAATGAGAAAAATTCTTATTTGATTCTGGTTCAATGTATTCCATTATATCTTTCAAGTTTTCTAGAACTATAAAATTGAATCCCCAAAACCATCATGTTTAGATATATATAAAAACACTAAGTGGTTCAATAATTTCAACCCAATTATTTGAATGTTCTCCTATTGGAATATGAGGGTATATTCTTCTAATAAATCTTCTAATACATCCCTTGGTGGAATTAGATGCTCTAAAGGGAATGGATTTTCTCTCTTTATATAGAGATCATATCATCTATCTAAAAAAGGAAATATCTATTCATATTCTAAAACATCCCATGATCCTCTATAAATGCAAGGAAGATCACAAATCTCATTTGAAAAAACCTTCAACTATGTGCAAGTTTATTCCCTATGAAGAAGCATACCTCACCCAAATGGTTGAGTCAGAGGAAAGTTAAAACCTTGAGAAAATTACCATTGTGAGGGAATACAGTGATGTATTTCCTAAAGTGTTACCTAGACTACCCCCAAATTGTGAGGTAGTGTTCTCAATATAACACATTATCATAACTACTCCTATATCAATGTTTCCCTATAGAATGGATCCTATCAAAGTATTGGAGTTAAAGAAGAAACTGCAAGAGTATTTGGACAAAGGGTTCATACGCCCTAGTTCATCACCTTGGGGTGTGACAGTGCTCTTTGTGAAGAATAAGGACAGAACAATGTGGTTGTGTATCAATAATTGGGAAATGAACAAGATCACCATAAAGAAAAAGTACCCTCTTCCAAGGATAGAGTACATGTTCGATCAGTTTAGAGGATCTCTATACTACTCAATGGTGGCTCTTCATTCTGTATATAATCAGGTAAAGGTGAAGAAGGAAGCTATTCAGAAGACTACCTTCCGTACATGGTATGAGCACTATGATTTTCTTGTGATTCCCTTCAGGATTACTAATGCCCCAACAATCTTCATGGATTTGTTGAATTGTTTATTGAGACATTACCTTGACAAATTTGAGGTAGTTTTTATCGATGATTATCTCATATACTCTAAGAGAAAATAGGAACATAAAGAACATCTAAGAGTTGTATTAGTGACATTGAGAAAGGAGAAGTTGTACACCACATTCTAAAAGTGTGACTTTTGGATGAAGCATGTCACATTCATGGGAACTGTGATCACAAGGGATAGAATTTCTATAGACCCTTAAAAATCAAAGGTGACTGAAGAATGGACTAGGCCCTTTATGTCATAAAATACATAGTTTTCTAGGATTAGATAAGTATTATCAATGTTTTTTCAGAAATTTCTCACAATATTCAATCCCTCTAACTATGTTAACAAGAAAATGGGTAAAGAATGCCTCGATGAAACAATGTGAATGAATCTTTAAGAAGATAAACAGAAGGCTAATCACTAAACTTGTAGTCACACTACTTAAAAGTGGAGACAGTTTTGTGATATATATTGATGCTTCAATGAATGGCTTGAATTTTTTACTCATGAAAAACGATATTGTGATAACATATTTCTCACAAAAGTTGAAGATCCATAAGATGAACTAACCAACGCATGATCCATAATTATAAGCTGTGAATTTTTCCTTGGAAATCTAGTGGTACTACCCATAAGGTGAGAAGTGTTTCATATACACTGTCCATAAAATCCTAAAGTATATATTCACACAAAAACAGCTCAACATGCATCAAAGGAGTTGATTAGAGCTAATCATAGATTATGATTTATCTATTCACTATCATCTTAGAAAGGTGAACTAGGTAGCTGATGCTCTAAGAATAAAATAACATGATACTCTATCCATGTTATGTATTGAGAAAGACCATATCTTCTTGGATATGAAAAGGATATATTTGGAAATCATATGTGTAGGGGATACATCCTACCTTTCCAAAATTATTTCCCAACCATCAACCCAAGAGATGTTTAAGAAGGCACAAAGGGATGATATGGAGTTACAAAATAAGGTGAATCCTATAAAGTAAGGGAAGCTTCAAGGGTTCCATATCGATGATGAAGGTGTGATTCCGTTTGTAATGCATATTTTTGTTCCTTCATCACCCAGGATAAATATGGAGCTATTGGAAAATGAACATAGCTCAACATTATTTATCCATTCTGGTAGCAACAAAATTCAATGAGATCTCTGTGAACAATTATGGTGGGATAACATGAAAAAGGAGATCACATAATATATCTCAAGGTGCTTGGTATGTCAACAACTTAAGGTAGAGAAAAAAACTCCAAAGGGCTGATGCATCCATGGCCTATACCCATGTGAAAATGGGAGAATTTCACTATGGACTTGTCCCAAGACTCCCGAAGACATTGAAGGGAAATAATACAACATGATTTGTGGTTGATCGACTCACCAAGACATTCCATTTTATTACTATTCAAGAACATATCTCACTTGAACATATTTCAAGGATATATGTGAAGGATGTGGTGAGACTGTATGGTGTTCCACTCTCGATTGTCTCTTCCCATGATCCAAGGTTCACATCTAAATTATGGGGAAGTCATCAACATGGATTGAGTACTGAATTAAATTTCAACACGACCTATCACACCCATCCTAATGGCCAATCTGAATGGACTATTTAGAAACATGAAGTAATGATAAGAGCCTACTATTTATAATTCATAGGTGGATGGGAATAGAATATCCCATTGGTTGAGATCTCATACAAAAATAGCTTCCACTAGAGTATTTAGATGGCTCTATATGAATCTTTATATAGAGAGCGATGTAAAAATAAAACCTATTGGGATGATTTTGGAGAATGAAAACTACTTGGACCAGTCCTTGTGAAAGATTTTACAGATAAGGTTATGGTCATCCAGAAACAAATAAAATCTACTTAGAGTTGGGAAAATATCTATGATGACAACCGTCGAATGGACATGGAGTTCTATGTTGGAGATAAATTATTCCTTTGAATATCACCATTGAGGATAGTCATGCGGTTTGGGAATAAAGGGAATCTAATCCCAAGGTACGTTGTCCCCTTTTAGATCCTTGACTGCATAGAAGCCATGGACTATCGACATGCACTTCCACCGAATATGGCTAACGTTAATGATGTGTTTCGCATACCACTCCTGAGGATGTACGTACCATACCCCTAACATGTACTGAACTTAGAAGAGGTACAACTGGAAGATTTTCAATATTATTAGGAGTAGCCAATGATGATTCTAGAATGGAGATATAATGTTCTATGAAAAAATGAAAACCCAACATATCAATGTGTTGTGGAGTAACAATATGTTTTAAGAAGAAACATGGGAAATGGAGGAGGTGATGAAAGATAAGTACCCTCACAAGTTTCTGTAAAATGAAATTTCGAGGGAAAAATTTCATAAGGGGAAAAATGTAATCACCCAATTTTTTATTAATGGAAATTACTTTGTATAATTATTACTTATAGTATAATCAAATTATAATGCACAATGACATATCATTATAATAAATACTATTTGGTCATTAAACATAAATTTTCCACTTTTATGTGTTGAATTTTGAAAATCTGATATATGTTGTTGCGAATAGTAAGAGGTTTGGATTCTAATAAGAAAAAAATTAATTTTTTTGAATAGTAACATACCCTTATGAATATTAATATACCCATATTGATAGTAACCTCACCTAAGATAGTATATCTTTATGATTTATGTAAAAGAAAGATGTACCAATGTTTTGGAATAATAAACAAATGTTTTAAACGATATTTTTCAAGTAAATTATGATTTTAATTAAACATTATATTATCCATATTTAGAAACTTATTTCTGAAAAATGGAATTCAATTTTGGATTATACAGGTTGAAAAATATTTAGGGTTAATTTTTGTGGTTTTTCTGAAATACATAAATTTTTGGCGAATATTATAATACATATATTTACTGTATAAATACATTATAATTTAAACCCACTATTCTAAACATCAAAATTATTTTAAAAACCCAAATATATAAGTCACATGACCCTTTATCTTTTCATGGTCATGGAATCATCTATATTTCTTCTCTTTGTGGATATTAATAAACTAATGATTAAAATATTTTGAAAACCCCTCTCCCCTACACTATAAATACCATCCTTCACGCCCTCATTTCCTCACACCTCTCAAGATTAAAGACTTTTATAAACTCTTCCCCAAAAAATTAAATATCCCATATCCCATGTAAAAAATCTTTTTGTATCATCAAAAGATAATGCCTAGTTTTTTTATGGAGGATCTCGAGAGGAGGATTCACGAGGTAATTCCCCTATCTATCTTTTCCTTTAATTTCCTTTCAATTTCATGTTATTTTATTAATCTATCCCCACCTATATTAATCAACATGGTATGTTACCTATATTATCTCACATATATAGTAATTTTATGATACTAATGGTATAATATATCATCCTACCCATTCTCCTCTTTTTTTTATTTTAGAAAAGGAAACTTTTTTTTGTGAGGTATTAATTTATCACCTTCAAGAACAACATGTAATATTTTTCCCTTTAACACCTTCAGATATATTCATGAATCCAATTTTAAGGTTGAAAAAGATTATATTATATGCATTATATCCTATTTCAGGTTATGTAACTAAATTATGTACATATTACTAAATGATAAAACAATACAAGTTTGTTGTGGTCCAGAAATCACCTTAATTAACACAAACGATCATGATTAAATTTTAACTAATGATTCATCCACATAGTATATATCCTAATTCATTATAAGATAATTTTAACTTCGGTAATATCATTAATAACATGTAATATCAGTTATGTATGTTTATCCATGTTCTACACAAATGTTAATTTATAAATACAAGCGAACCTTTCATGAAAATCAAAAAAAGGAAAATTCCCAAACAATGGATTTATACACTATAACTCATCTAAAGGCGAATAAAATAACCTAATGAAACCATAATGAACTTTATTCATGTACAAAAAGGTTATTTACGTTTTAATTAATTATTATAATCAGGTTATATAGGACCTTAATGTGAAGAAAGCATTCATAAACAAGGTAAGGGGAAATTCTCAAACCCAACTTTCTTTCTTCGGGATCTCCCTCTTTGTCTCCATTTTTGGTATAATCAAACCTTAAACATAATATTTTTCATAATTATACTACAATTTTTGGGATATAAATGTTTTCCACTAGATTTTATTCCCAAAAAATGTTTTCTAGAAGAACTTTCCATTCAAAAACACACCTTTTATTTATCACTCAAGGTTGATGGTCCTTGTATCAAGGATGTTATTCCCAATTTCTATTAGAAACCTATTGTTTATGAATATGTTATTGTGATATGAAACCCATTCCTTTACATGGGTTTGTTATTTCCATATTTAATATATGTTCTATGCGGGATTCATGATGATGATAATGTAATGATGTGACATGGTCACCCGGAATTATATTGCTTTATATGAATGTTTGAAAGTGATGGTTGTGCCTGGAATTATACAGTGATCTAATAAATATCATAAAGTGATGAGTCTTATAAGTTAAAGTGAAATTGTTTTTAAAAAAGATGCATGATTTTTTCACAAGTATGTGTTGTAGTTAACCACTAATACATTATGTTTCATTTTTTATGGTTTTCCACATTTCAAGACTTTTATTAATGATCCCTCTAATATTCATGATCCATTACATATGTTATAATTATGCTCACCCATTTTTATATTGATCAAATAAACCCTCCTACTGAGCTTTTAGTTCACCCTTTTTTATGTATATCCTCTAGGGAATACATGTACTAAGGATAGGTGAAGAGCCAATACGAACCTAGTAAAGAAGGAATTAAAAAAATGTTAATTCTCGATGTAGTAAAAGTTATGTTTGGTCCTAGGTTTCCCAAGACACTAAACCTATATAAAATTGTGGTGTAATACTATTTTTTTATATCTTTGTGTTGACGTAATAGTAATTTATGAAAATATAGGGTCACAATATTTTAAACTAAAAATGATGTGTTAAATAATTCATAGGGTGGGTATGAACTGAAAATATATCATTAGGTTTATTCCAAAAACATTAAAAAATTATGAATCAGAAATCCATAAAATGGATATAAAAAAAATAGACATATGTATGGGACCTAATAGGGTCCCCTTAGACTATAATATAAAAGAAATAAAATGTCTGAATGACGCATCAAATATGTATGATTAAAAGTTGTAAAATAATATACAATTGAAATTATCAAATAAATAAACACCAGTTAATATATGAAATATATTCACCAGACAATAGCTAAAATGTGAATAATTAATGACCACTTACCCAACATACATGATCATCATTTATAAAAGACTAATCCTCGAAAAATTATTAAAACTAAACCACATGTCTATCCCCTGATTATGGATATTCCTGAAAGAACAAATGGTGTTTTGTCCATGTTTATAAAATACCAGTCCATTTATATGGGAATGGGGTGAGTCCATTGACCCATTAGGAATCAACCGCTTTCCTCAACACATAGTGTTCTACTATGATCACGTTGATGTGAATGGAAAAACTTAGGGTGATAATGAGTTCATAGTATATCTCACCCACGAATAATGTTATCAAAAGATGAACATAAAACTTATAACAATGTCAATGTGTCTGGAAGACACACTCAATTGGAAGACACCTTATAAGGATTATCATATCAAGCTAGGAACCACTAGCTTCTTATCAATAACATAAATGATACATTATCCTGACATGGTATACCACACCTCTTTCATCTAATAATTGGAATCATATATTAGCTCTCACTAAATACATATGAATCACTACAAAGAGACCCAAAAACCCAAATATCATCTCCTTACAAATAGATAACAAATGAGAACTAAACAGGGTGTATAAAAACCACACGTACAAGTAAGTTGACCAATAACCTATCACTTAGAATAAGTTTTATAGCTAAATATGATACTAAAATACAATTACCCAGGGTGGGGACTCATAATAAAGTTTCATACAAACAACATATCTCTCTTCGGTAGGTATCATAACCACATATCAATCCAAAACCATATCAGCCCTTCCATGTACTCATGACCACATCTCAAAATAGTATTATACCTCTCCGAGTGTGTTATCCAAACCAAGTCTCATACCAAATTCGATCAATTTGTGGGAGGTCTCATAACTATATTTTTACCCATACCATATAAATTATGGTAATCCCAATTAATTAACTCACTAAAATATTTACATCTGATACACAACTAAATCATATCTAGAAACATATAAGAACTCTATACCTTAACACAACGCATTCGAAATGTGAATATAAAAAAATAAAATTACTCAATAATGAAAAATCAATTCTAATCAAGGGAAAAGAAAAAGAAAAATTTTAACATACTTTTCACCTCTCATGGGTGCTGAAAATAAATTATATTGTCTATCACACATTTCACAATTCCTTTAATACTAGATTCCCAATAATCTTATATCACATGGAGTACTTTTATGTCAGTAAGGTGAGAATCATCATATTCATTGGAACAAATGAGGAGGTATCTTACTTATCCATAACCTATATATATATATCATTTTCATTGATCATCATGTCACATGGTCCACCAAAAAACAACTTGACCAGATTCGTCAATCGAGAACACATGCACAAAATCTATCCTAAACCATTTATGCCAAATCATGTGGATCTCTCAAAAGGAATCTAGGAGGTCCTTCAACACATATTGAGTGAAAATAAATTCCCAAAGACATGTGATAAACATCTCACCTATCACATAATCAATATCATGACCCATGCTCATTCCAAATGTATCACAACAAATCTTACCCATCCAAAAGGTATCCCATGGTTCTTATGAACCTGCTCTTAAATGAAATACAACCCGTAACTAAATCTAATATTACTAACCCATCACCGATGGAACATTTCCACATATGAATCCCTTGTAAATATTTATCACCATGATATAATAGATATCACACTAAGAAACCATAATCCTGGAGTAAATACATTAGTATATAGGCTTTCGAAAGTAGGTTGTTTCCCAATAAAGTTTAAGCATAGAAAATTCCATTATAACGAAACCCATAAAATATTTCCATTAAAAAAAATATAAAATATACTTTACCACCCATTTTTTAAAAGGAACCACATGAAATAAAATTTCCAATAGCACCATTAGAAAATTTAAATGAATAACCTATGTGGAAAACTCTAATTTACTTTTAAAACTATCTAGAAACCATTAATTAAAACAAAACCTCCCTATTAGATTCTATTAAAAAAATTACCTTTATAAATTCCATTCTAAAATATAAAACCATTTTGATAATTTTTAATTTAATGTATCCTTTATTTACAAAATTAAAAAGATAACCATATAATATATAAAATTAGAATAAGACCTCTTTATTAACCATTACATGACTAATGGAAAATTTCAAAAGATATATGGTGATTATTAAATATTAGGATGACAGAATCCTATTATAATTTATGGAATGAGATCACCCACGTAATAAAAACTAGATGGAAACCACGATAATGAAACACATGAACATAAAATCAATGAATGAATAGGAGTCTCCAAAAATATACTAAATTGTACCTTGATCACTTGATCTATAACATTATAAAAAATGTATTCCATACAATTTTACGATCAAAAATATTTTCTTTTTACTAATCTCTCAAATATTAATAATTTAATCATTTATTTTAAATTAACAATGGGAAAAAACCAATTCTAATCACCCCATGTGGCCCTATGACACCTAAACCATAAACTAGGGGTGTATTAATATGTTGATACATCCACATACCATATACATGATTATGAAAAATTTATAATACCAATTATTACCCAATTTAAACTAAAAATTATAGACATTATTTATTTATTCACTAGGAAACATTTCATAGTTTAATGGAATGTAATATAATTAATTAAAAATCCTCAATCCTTCTATATTAATCACACATGGAATTACAATTACACAATAATTATTTAAATATAATCGTAGAGAAATACATATCCAAACCCATATCATAACACAATAACCACTTAAATATAAATATAAAAAAATATGATTAAGGAGGAAGAGAATACCAATTATTATAAATATGAAATTAAAAGTGATTATGGATCATCAGCTAATAAAGGAATCATCAAAGAGTCAAAAAATAGTGGTGATGATAGTATGAGGAATTTCAAAATTACCTAACTTCATATACCATTTGTATAATACTGGTGGGTTTATTGAGTATAAAATTAAAGTCATTCCTTTAAAAAAACAAAAGGGTGGATGATGGTATAAAATCCATCATCACAGTGTGATGCCCCCATTCTTGGATCATTTTATAACTTATCCCTATATTTTACAACATAATACTCTACTCCCATGGTCACATTACTGAACGGAAAATTTTTTCCACCATAGTTCCCTATTCCAATGTGATGCTAATAAAATCAAACCCTTCTACAATGGTGTGACCTAGGGATCATCGAGAAACCCATATCACTATAGAATGATCCCGCAAAACACTTCAAAATTAAATCATAAACTCAAAATATGTATTCATAGTGAATATAGCATGTTTTGGTGTAGATATATCCAAAAATCCATGAATTATAAAAAACAACTGCATCATGTTACAATACAATATGTTGTGACATAACATTAACCAGAATCTACTCCAATATAGAATATTAAATGTGTGATGACCTTTAATCAAAATGGAATCCTCTCCACCTATATTGAAAAAACATTAGTTTTCCTGTGATTTATCTAATGTAATAAATTTCAAATTCATCTGTCCATCAATGTTATAGAGATATGATCCTCCACTCAATCCAAAAATAGTAAAATAAAATAAAAATAAATTCCAAAACATGTTATAATCCTAATTTTTATGGTGGGTTCATGAGGTATTATAATTAATTTATCCTTTAATGGCAGATTTTTTTCTTGAATATTCATTTGGGTATGAATGCTTCTATAGTAGGATTTCTAGAAGGTTTCTCAGTTATGATTTAGTTTGGGTTATCCATATTAGTGATTATAAATAGAAGGAGAATTGAAATCATATTGACATAGTTTCTTGTTTGAGGAAATCAATTTTTCTTCTCAAGAAAGGGAAGATTTATACTATAGAGTTTTACAAATCATGGTTATATATAAATTAATCATTTTTATGTTTATGAATTTAGTTTCTTGAAATTTTAATTTCGATTTAGTGGATTTAAGTGAAATGAAGTGAAGTGAATTGAGTTGAATGTTGGAACAGACTAATTATTTCCCAATAAGTACCAATAGGTACTTATTTTGGTGTACCATGTACCTAGTGGATATGGTAGTGGGGTTGAACAATAAGGATGCTACTGAGTACTTTCTTGGGGTGACTGAGTACTCCATTTCTTACCATGTGGGTTCTATTATTTTAATAATTATAGTATTTTGAATTGAATTTACAATTACCCATGGAAAAGATAATTTTTACTAACTTTGGAGGCCATAATATTCATTTACGTCTCAAACATCAATTATAAATCTCTTCATCATTTCACATTGGATTTATTAATAATCATTGGTATTAGATAAATATAGATATTATTTTGAAGTTACATTTAATTTTATTGGAATTTTATGAGTATTTATTACTATCACGATATAATAAATTTTATTTCAACCATTTCAATATGTTAATGATTTATATGGGGATTTTAGACTTTTTCCTTTTTTGGATTTTTTATTTATTGTATGGTAGGTGACCCATTTCATTCATAAGTGTCTATTCCTTTGGTTATATCATATTACGGTGCAAGATAATTGGTTTAATGATTCATTAGAGTGTTATTATATAACAAAATCTTTTTATTATTATAGAATAATTGATTATGATTTGTCATGTGTTTTTTAATGTTATAATATTATTTTAATGATGAAATTGTGTAACTAAATGCATAAAGTAATTCATTAATATAGAAAATATTTTCCAAAAATATAAATTTTATTTAATAATTAGTAGATTAGTTACTAATGATAACACATGAGTTGTAATTAATGTTTATATGGGTAAATGAATAAGCTAATTTTTTTTTCTACAATATAAATTATTATTGTGATTATACGCATTCGTAAGAATTGTTGAAAAGTTTTTATTTGATAATATAGTTTTTTCCTAAGATAATGATATATAAATGATATGTAAATTGGTTAAAATTATTTTATAAGATGGGAGTTTCCCAATATAAGAACCAAATGAGTTTCTTATAAGAAGACACACTATTTTAAGAAATTATTTATTAATATAAATCATTAAAAATATTACATGCAAAAAATACAAGGACATTTAAAGGTGTAGTGTATGGTAAAATAATTACATCAAATATGATGTTTTAATTGAATCATAAACAAAATTATTATTTAATACACTGAATACCTACCATTACTATTCCATTAAAATTCACTTCACTATAATAACTTTCTTTGGGAAATAAATTTGTAGAAAGGGATGAGAATAAATACTAGTATGGGATTAAAAAAAATGGAATGTGATTGAAAATCATGGATTAAACATGAGATATAAGATATAAATACGGATATAATATAAAAATGAGGAATTAATATTAATATCACAAAGATTCATCACCATGGTATCAAAAAATATATTACCATATATATTTTCCCTAGTATCCCATACATGTTATCACCAAAGACTAATTATTTACCCAATTCATTTCTATACTATTAGGGATAACCCTTCAAATTTACTAATTATCTTGCGGAATATACAATAAAAATTATTTTCATCAATAAATAATTTAGAATAAAGGAAGGGTTTAATATAAAACCATAGAGTACATAAGTGCTTAAGGACAGAAATTTTTCATCATTTTCTACCTATAAGAAGGGAATATGGGATTCATACGTGTAGATACCCAATAAAAAATTATAATCACATATATAGTATTTACATTGAATAAAAAATAGGTTTTGGTATTCAAAACCTAAATAGGGCATGGAAATTAAAATAATGAATTCTACATCCTAATGATTATGAAAAGTTGTTTATGGAATTAGATTAATGATAGAGAATGGAAGTATCTCATTAACAGAACAAAATATTTAATGTAATCCAGTAAAAATAAGTGATTAATAACTTAATATATTTTAAATTAAAATACTAACTATAAAGTAAGTACATTAATAAAAATTTAGAGGAAGAGAATCCCTTAATTGAAGTATCACTTTTTAAATTTAGAGGAGTGATTCATTGAGAGATTTATGCTTCAAAAAATGGATTAATGAGAAAATAATAGTGGAATATATAAGATAGTGTTATTGGGAGTGAATAAAATAATGTGCAGAGGATGTTATTAATATAAAAGTGTGGGTAATGTTTCTTAATTTTCAAATACAGAACCTGGAATTCTATGTTCTGGACAATAATTTTGTCATTGGAAACCATTGGTTTTGGATCATGGTTTATGAAATAGAGATGTTTCTTTTATATATATTTTCATTTTTGAACCAAAAATAAATTTTTTATTTTACATTTAATTACAAATTAACTTTTCAAGGAAAAAATATTCATAAAAATTAAATTTCAGCTTTATACATTGGAAATTTGTTTATAGGTTTGGAAATCCATTTAATTCAATAAAATATATTACAATAGTAAATTGTGGTATTTTTTTATCAAATATTATATTATTTAAAAAACCAAATCATTATTACATTTTTATTAATTCCTAAAATGAACAAAAAAAAATAATTTTTTATAATTATTTTTATAACAATTTATAAAAAAAATTATAAAAATTTGACTAGAATATAATTTTAATGAAATTATTTAAAATATAATTTCTTTAAAAAAATCATATTATTGATAAATATTTATTTTAAATAAAAATATCATTAAAAAATACTATTTTTAATGGTAAATCCTACTGTTATTCACATTAACTTATTTTAATTTTTATAATATAATATATATTAAATCAAAAAACTTATTTAAATTTTAATTATTTTATATATTTCATTTAAATTAGTTCTAAATTTTTATTTTGGTTTTCTCTTTGGTATTATTACAATTAAAATATTCATACAGTGGTCATATTGTAATGGATAGGTAAATATAAGGTTACATTCAGATCATAATGGTTATAATGACTATAAAACCTTATATATACACCAATATTCTCACATTTTAACATTTAATACCTCACTTAAATTGCTTTCAAAGTCCCATTGGTAATTTATATCATAATACTAATAGTTACCTCAAATTTTATATTACTGGTGGTAGTAATTATTATATTGGGATGGTTCATGATTATAGAGATTCCCTTTGATTTTTAATTGGTCATTATTCTTTACTAGTCTATACTCTTCATAGTTTTTGTAATAAATATTATTAGAGAATATGAAATGTAATTATGAAATTTAAAATTATTTATATGGTATTTATAATAAAATTATTATTCTAAAAAAGTGTTATTTTATTAAAAAATTGTTTCAGGGATGTTACATTCCATCACTTTAGGAAATTTGATCCACAAATTTTTTTGTTAGACCTAAAAAATGGCAGTATTTCTCCCTTATTTCTTCTTCATTCTCTTATGTTTCTTATTTAAAATTTATATTTCTAAATAATAATTTCAGGATTTAGGTTATCTCTTCCCTCAAAACTTGTTCCCTATCAACTTTTTTCTGTATTAGTTAATATTTTTTTATAAATTATGGTTCTAATTCCACACTATAAATATCAAGTTTATGTATTAGTTGTGCCCATTAATTTCAACATAGGAATGTGTGGATGTTATGACGGAATATGGAATGATTTATTCGTAGTCCTAACTAATAGGAAACTCCTCTAAAATGATTCAAAATCGCAAATGGTCCAATTTACACTTGACATAGTTTTCCCATCATTCTAAATCTCATGAGTCCTTTCCATGCTTATATTTTGAGGAATACATGTTCCCCAAGGTGAAATTCTATATCTTGATATAACAATCTAGGAAAGGATAATAATAATTAAATTTAATTCCATTTAAATGTTCATACATTACATTTTATAGAGTTATATTCACTATATTAATAATAATTAATTTTTCAATCAGAATAAATATAGTTATATTCAAACTAAATTTGGTTTTGTGCATTATATGATTTTATTGAAAAAATAAATTTCCAAATTTTTTAGTTTCTGTTTTAATAAATGAACATTATTTTTGATATAATCATGTCAAAATTATCTTAGAGTGATTTTTCATAAGTTTTAGGAAAAATATATTTTTAAATGAATAGAGAAAACTAATTTTTTTACAACACTTAGTTGTTTTATTAAATAATGTAATGTAAATTTATTATTATTTTTGTAATGTTATCATAAATTTAATATATATATTTTAATTATATACAATAAAATAAATTACATATGGGGAAACCCTTTACATGATAATGTAATACGTTTATTTTTGGGCTTAAATGACATTTGAATAATTTTTTTCATTACGTTTTAAAGATTTATATGAAAATTTTATTTTATTTTTCTAACTATATAAATTAAATATTGAAAAATATATTCCACTATTGAAAATATGTGTTTCAAATTTTTTGAATATTTACCTTTTTCTTTTTGACTTTTTGAATAGTAACTGTTGTGAATATTTGTGGCCTTGATAAGGGAAAAAAGTAAAGGAGGGATAAACCTATGCGATAAGGCCAAAATATCTCCATAAAAATTATATTTATTTTACTGGGTAAGAGTGTTTTGAAAAAATAAATTCAGGTTTTAAAATTCTATGATTTATTTCCTCATTCATTTGTTAATTAAGATGAAGTGATTTTAATTACTAAATAAAAAAATATCACCCTATTTATTTTAATATATATAATATTTTATTTTAAGGATAAAAGGAGGTCAGATTTAGATAGAAATGATTAATTTAAAGATAAATTAATTATTTATCAATAAAATTAATTTTTAATTTTAATTATTGTATAATTATCTTAAATGATTACACAATACTAAAATAGTTCTTGACCAACTAATAATAAAATCTTGTAAATGATATTAGAAACTAATAAAAGTTAAAAAATTTAGAGGAATTGTGTTTTTATGAAACTTTTTTTGATAAATAAATGCATTTTTTTTATTTTTAAATTCAAATTCCATTACGATCATGATTTTAATAATGTTAATATACATTAATTGTCATAAAATGACTATAATGTTATATTGTGTTAAATAATATATTATTTAATGATTTTAAACTAATATAAATATGAAATTTTTATATATGAGTGGGATACGGTCGAAAAAATAAACCATTTTCCACTTTAGGATCACTTTTACATAAATTATAATATCTGTGACTCTTATATATTTGAAAAAATTGATATCATAGTAATATTCAAAAGGGTTACATGTGGTTAAAAATAATAGATAATGGTGATAAAATATGTAAACATGTCCAATTTTTATTAGGTGACATTATTTCCACTAAAAATAATGTTATTTCCAAAATATGTTTATTTTGGTTTTATATGAGGTTGAAAATTAATTTATATTAATTTATTACTTTAAGTGTTTCCAAGAGTTCCACTACCCTAACATATAAAAGTGATCCTCCACTCCTCTATTCCTCTCAAATATTTCTCATTGTAGTTTATATAATCCCCACCAAACTATCTCTCTAGCATCCCTCCTATTGTCTATGAGGTTTTTCTATCTCCAAAAGTCTAATCATATTCAGTTTAAAGTATAAACCAAAGAGTTTATCTGAAGAGAAGTTATAAGTCATGTTCCTCCCATTTCTAGTTTATTTATTCTTAAATTCCGTTAAAATATTATTTAACCATTCAAAAATGAAAACATCGGTATTTATAATATTATTAAATTTTATTATGATTAAGTTTTAACTTATTTTCATCAGATTATCCATCATATTGTAAATTATATCCTCAGTCGTACAAACATGTGGATTAAAAACTCTATTAAGTGATGTATATCATTTTTAATCAATATTTAATGAGGATAGTTTTGATGATGGATTTAAAAAATAAATATATGATTTTAATGACATATTAATTATTTTTTGAACATAACATATCATCTTTTTTCTTATCCTTCCTTCAATTGAATTTTTTTTTCATTCGTGCGTATGTGTGGGCTACCACCTCCAGAACTAGATCTGATTAATTTTTAATGTATTCATTTGATATGTGATTAAAATTTTAAGTTAATATATAAAAATAATAAAATTACATTATTAATATTTTTTATATGACGAAACAATGACCCATTTTACAATAGTTAACCTTCCTAAGATATTTCCAACTTATTTGTCAAATGTTCTCAAAATGTATGATTTGAACTTAATTAAATAGGTAATTAAATATAACATGAATATATATTAAATTATGGAAATAATATACTTGAAATGACTTATTAATACATAAAATAATTAATATTATTTTTTTATTTTATGATGATAACAAATATACATGATTTGTTGGCCTCGAGGAAATGGATAATTTACTATAAAACCTTCTTTTAAATTTTTTAAATTTTTAACTCCAAAAAATATTTCCTCCATGTATATATTCTTCATATACATTTATGGATGTATTCAAAATTAAATAAATAAATAAATTATAGTGGAAAATTTATTTTATTTTTTTCATTCATTCAAATGTTTTTAAATGGAATCGTTTTACATATTTTATTTGGGATGTTTTAATTTATCTAAAAAATATAAAATGAATACTCTATGTTAAAATATATGGTGTCAGTGTATTCTCTCACAAAAAATACGCATTTTTTGGATTATGTTATATTCATTCAATTTATAGTGAAAACCACTACATTATAATCCAATTAATTCATGGTTTAGTAAAATTAGGGCCAAAATCCATAAC
Organism: Viscum album; assembly: GCA_963277665.1. Taxonomy (NCBI): domain Eukaryota; kingdom Viridiplantae; phylum Streptophyta; class Magnoliopsida; order Santalales; family Viscaceae; genus Viscum; species Viscum album. Next base: position 1,934,419,485 of record OY728165.1, read on the forward strand.
TAGAGGCACCTTGGTTAGAGGAATACGGATAAGAAAACAACCAAGGATTATGGATTAAATGGATTATCTCAAGGATGCCAACACAGATGATGATATCCAATTCCAATCAATAATAAGAAGAACTCCAATGGTTTAAGGGATGAAGATAGTTGTGTGCGTGTGGTGAAATTGGGGAATAAGAAGTGTGGTAAACCCCTTTTAGGGATGGATGGAAAAACTGTAATTTTCCCCTTTTAATGAGTCATTAAATTTTCCCACAAGGGTTTTCAAACCATATGTGAACAATAATGTTTTCACTTTTAGGGCTCCCATCTCATAGGGTTTTAGAACATGTTTTAATAGGTCATGCACTAATGATACATCATTTAAGAAAAAAATTGTAGACCCCCTATATGGTTTCTATAGCCTTCCAAATGGTTTCTCAAACAGTTCTTTCATACAATTTGGTCGACATTTTTATGTTGTATAGTGGCCCCTAAATATGAAACAACAATGTGTCATGAGGTACATTGTAGCACTCTTAGTTTCATGTAATTGACACTTTAATTGCGGTTGTTATGTTTGTAAATTGTATGGGTGATGTTTGGGAGGGTTTAAAATACATTAGAAATGTTTTTAACATTTTATAAAGATTCATGGTTTTAGAACGGTTATTTGAAACCATGAAACTCTTACATGGAATAGTTCAAGGTGAAACATTGGATTTTGGGAAGGCCCACATTTACACACATGGAATGGACATACCATGTGACACCAAAGATAAACCTTGTGGAATGGGTTAGAGGGCTTATACATGGTGGGATCATGGTTTCTCTAACTGTGTGGGACAATCGTGCAATGTTCTTCTCAAGGGAGAGGTTGAAAAACATTTTGTGAATTGTTTCTCCAAAACAGGCGACTAATGATGAAATATTTTGATGTGATATCCTAATAATGTGGATAACACTCTGATTTTGACAAATCAAATTTTTTCCCTTATATACGTCCTAATTTTATTATTCTTTCTCCCAAATTCATTTGAGACTTTCTTCCTTGATTTTAATGTTGTATGGATGAAAATGTTGGTTCACTGAAGCCTGACTCCAATGGTAAGTCTTCATTTTATGTGTTTTTTCTTAAATCTACTTCTCTTCCTTAGCTTAGATTCCCTAGGAATATCACTTCACTCTTGTATCATATAATTTGAAAATTAAGGATTAGTTTCAAATTGGATATATTTCGTGAATAAGGTTTTGAAATTAGTGTGGAAGCACGGTATAAACCATATTTAGTGATTGTTTACAGATTTGTGTATTTGTGAATTTTTTTTAAAGTCCATTCTATTTGTGATTTTATATTTTTTAAATTCAAATATATATTTTTTGGATATATAATGATATTTTTTGAATGGTTTTAAATAAAACAACAATTTCATTGAAATGGATCGGAATATATTTTTGAAATCGGTTTCTAATACATGGGTGTAAGAACCCGATTTTTTATAATGTGTAAAAATCACGACCCAGATTGAATTTTTGACTAGTTTATGAGGATAATGGAGAAAACGGGATGTTTTTAGAAATTTTCATACTACACACCATGCACATTTTAGTACACACTGTGTATATGTTAATCAAGTGTCGGTCGTGTGCTCGCGGAGTACATGCCTTGTGATGTCCGTGTACAAATTTCTTACTACACAGTGTGTAGTTTTCAACACGTCGTGTATCTCTGTCCGTGTGGTGGCCATACAGGGCATGTGGGCCTATTTTCCAAGTAGAACCAGGTACATGCCGTGTTCTCCTTAGACACGCCATGTAGTCTAGCCATGGACGAGGGATATACATGTCATGTAGGTAAGTCGATGAGGGAGAGAAGAGGAACCAAGTACATGTCGTGCACCCACAGGTACACGCCGTGTACTCATGTCAGCAGGTCGACGGAATCCCAGCCACCAAATGAACAGTTAAATGATAAATACACGGCGTTTAGTCATGAAGTACACACCATGTACTTTTTTTTACGCTAAAATGGGCAGTATCATCGTTTTTTAGGCAGAACTCAATTCCTTTTTCGGGTTGAGCAGGGACAGATGACCGAATCAATTTACTTCTCCCGATCGTCTATCCGAGACCCGTTTCGATGTCCGATTACTGCGTTGGAACCCTTTCTGTATGGCTTCGATTCCTCTCTCACTGCATTTCTCTGATTATCGATTTAGAACCAGTCATAGGAGTTTGAATGGTATTGAATATTTTGTAGATTTACGACGTTTTAGACCGAATTGGCTGTTGTTACCGAAGGAGTAGCATCGTACGAGTCTCAGGTAGGAGGTGCATACCTCAATTTTTATTTTCGTGGTTGTTTGGGTGACGCGGCCTTTGGCGTGTTTTTGGGTATTTTGAGAGGGACCCGTTTTATCTGCTATTTCAAATTGAATTGCTTGTGGGACCTATGTGATTCCTTTGGGTATTCCCTATTACCATTTTGCGTGAGCGGGTCGGGTGAGGGGTCGTTGCTCATCGGGGAAATTTAGCCGGGTAAAGCCAAAATGTTTTTAATTGACATATTAATGTGTTAACCTGTTAGTTTATTTTATTAGAGCCTGATATAAATTGATAGAGGCATTTAAGACCTCCATGCTGATATGGGACAATGCCCTGCATAGTGTAATTCAACTATTTAGTTTGTTTTTCCTGGTTATGTTTTCTGTTTGAATATGGTATATATGCAATTGTTGAATTGCATTTGCTGAACCTTTTGGGTTGCGTTGGGCTTGGCCCAGTTACACTTGAGTGATGCTTATCACTGGTTGGGGATTTTCCCAGGTTAATTTGGGTGGTTTTGACCATGGGATTGGGTGTCATGGACGTCATCTTAAGGCAGTACGACTGTCAGGATGGGGCATGGCCTAAGTTACATGGATGGTGAGGCCATCGGACTATAGCGACATGGTCGCAGGGACACGAGGTGTCAAATGTGTTAGTGTATTAGGTATTATTTTGGTGATTACTTCTCACCAGGAGCATTGAGTAGTGTGCACATAGAGATACTCCATGATGAGGTGGTTTTGACAACTTGTGAGGGTAGAGGCCCCCGTAGTTGCGGTTAGGGATTTTGGTTGGGGGTTCATGTCTTAGAAAGCCAGTTGGGAGGTGAGGAGCCTTCAGGGGATGGGAGTGCCTTTAGGACGTCGGTACTTGAGACATGATGTGTCAGGAGGCACATGGTGCCGGGTTACTATTCTTGGGCATGCCGTCGGGACGTCGGTACTTGATACATGAGGTGTCTGGAGGCACATGGTGCCGGGTTACTATTCTTGGGCATGCCTTCAGGACATCGGTACCTGGGACACAAGGTGTCATGTTGCATGTGGTGCCATGTTACATTACAGAGTTTCCGGCGTTGGCCGAAGCTGGTGACACACTTTGGTGGTTGTTGATCACCAGAGGAGTTTGTGTATACATGTGCACTGTACTGTTAAATGATTTTATTGTAAATTCATGATTTATTAAACACATATATTTGGTATGCACCGTTGGATGGTATCCTACTGAGATTTGTCTCACACCAAGCACGGGCCCTTCGGGACGCGTGCACACTTTATTGATTTACATGCAGGAAAGTTGCCAGCTTCAGGAGCTGGGCTATATTAGTAATTTCATGGTGATGGTATGGGCCATGAGGTCATAGCTAGCTGGGTTTACTCTGTTTTGTTTACTTTTCTGTATCTTCATGCTTACTTGATGTAGTTACTGTTGGTTAGCCATTGGAACCCTTTTTATATTCAGTTGAGTATGACCAGCTATGGATGCATGTTTTACTTTTTAGTAGTAGTTACATGTTATCATCATGCTGTTGTGTTAATTTCCACTACTGTTGTTTATATTTATTTCTTCCTCTGTTTATCTATATTGATTATGCTTTCGCTCTGCAGGTCAGGTTTGAGTTTCATGAGCCTTTCTTTTCGCTACATCTTTACTATTATACTTGGACCAATACACTTATTATGATCCTACAAGAGGGTATAGCCTCCCCACTATACCTAACAGAACCTCTATTCTAGTCGGTAGCCTTTGGCATTTAAAGGTGTTGCACCTAAGGTAGTGACACTCGACCCGTTCAGCAATGTTCGAGTGTCTGGTCGAGTCCGGATCGTTACAAAGGGTTTGGGTGAGTTCATGTTTTCTACATGATGAAAAATAAGAGGTGGGTACGCATGGGGTACAAAGGGACATGACCCTGTATAAGGGGTTCATGTCATTAGGATACAAGAATATTGGACACCTTGTGAAGGCATAGTATATGTAAAAGAAAAAACTCATGAGTATGGAAATCTCACATGGGAATGCATGTGTGGGTGTGTATGTGAATCACAGAAGCTGTATTCCAAAGAGGAATATGAAATGGTTTAGTTATTTTATTGATATCTTCCATGGAAACTACTTTTGTATGGAAAAATATTTTTGTTTGAACTATTTTCCTTTGATATATACTATTGAAATTTTTTAAATTGTTTTATATAAATTTTTTATATAAATATGCAAACATGTTCCATCATAGTGGCATGAGTATATAATTCATTGGGGGAAGAACTACTATGTTTCATTACACTCCCCCATACTTTAGAATGAAAATGTTTTTATAGATATTGACTATCAGAATATATTTAAATGAATGTTTTAGCAATTTTTTAGTGCTGGTTCATGATACATGGGATATATTGTGGATTTGGAGCAAAAAGAATGTTGGGAGCTGCAGAGTTATTCCTTGGAGTCATTGATTTTTATTTGTTTTATTTGTTTTATTTACTGATTTGTACTTTTATGTTTGTAGTCTCTTACTTTAGTACTCAAAGTTTAGTTTGGATTGATATTCAACAATTATTATATTATTTTTATACTTTTTTATCATCAATAATTATGTAGTTAATATCTATGGATTTTTTGTTGGGATGTTTTATTTATGAATAGTAAAATTGTCCCCAAAATTTTATTAAAACACTTGGACTTTATATCCATCCATTTATACTTTTTGGATGTAAATTAAGGCCTAGTAGAAATTATAACATGACACAATCCGATGAGGATGGGTTGGATGTTAGAAATGGTATCAGTCTTTTTGATGGGGCATCATTATTTTTATTTTCACAATACTACATGGTAGAATGTTTCAGACACTACTCAGGATCCGTAGATGTCATATGCTCAATGGAGTGAGGTATAAAGATTACCTCTCTTTAGGACAACCAATCTAACCATGGTGATTCTAAGAACACCATGACTCCTTAGTATGGGAAATATCAATACGTTAATTATGATCGTAGTGATGAGAGAAACTAGTTACACGGAGCTAAGAATGTCATTTTGGATGATCAGTAAAGACCATAGACATTGGAAGGTATGATTATTTTTAATTCTACATTAATGAAAGATTTTATTTCATATGGTTTAATCCAATTAATTTATTATTTCACTTTCACTTGATTTACTCTATTTTTTTCTTGAGATGATATCTTCTATGTTGAAACTGAATACTCCTCTTGGTCAAAGAGAATGTCAAGAAATTATGTGTAAAGATTGGTCAATAACTATTGATGGATCATAATAGATATGATAATACTATGTTATTGATATATATTTATAAAATATAATCATTGGTATGGATTGGTTAACAATATTTGAGGCTCACGTCAACTATTGTACCTGATGGGTCAGTATTACAATTGAGGATAGAATCAAGTATCATTCTAGAGGAGACTGGAGTGTAAAGGTATGTGAAATGGGAATATTGGAGCCATTGGTTGGAATTATATCATAACAATTGAAATATTTGACTTTGTTATCAGTGGAAGAGATTAGGAATATATGATTTTTCTGAATTTTTTATCAATTCCTAGATGAGTTTCCTAAGAATTTAATGGGGTTACAACTTGTAACTGCTATAGGGTTTGTAATTAATATATTTCCCTTGACCAATCTTATATCAAATATACCTTATCAAATGGATGCAATAGAATTATTTGAGTCAAATTGAAATTGGAATAGTTGGAATGAAAATGGTTCATTCATCTAAAAATGTCTATGTGGGCAGCACCTTTCTTGTTTATAAAGTAGGAAGGTGAAACTCTTTGATTTTATGTGGATTATTGTTAGATAAAAAAATGTGAAAAATAAAAGGTATCAAATTTCATGCATTGATTATCTATTTGATTGATTGAGCGAAGCACAATGTTTCTCTAAAAGTGTCTTCTGATCATGATATCACCAATTTCTGGTTGGAAAAAGGATATTCCAAAGATATCATCCATAAGAATATACAAAAATTATGGAAATCTAAAATATGTTCTTATGGAAATTATAAATAGTATATTTCATTGATTTATGGATTTATCCTAGTGGTGTTTGTGGATGAAATATCAGTGTACTCAAGAACATGGTTCGATCATGAACAACACATGTCGACAATGTTAGGGATCATGATGGATCATCAAATTTATGAAAAACATTCAAATATTCACTTTTGGATTCAATAATTATGCTTCCTTGGCAATATAATCTCTAAAATAGGTTCTTCTATGGATATAGTAAAGGTAGATGTTGTTATCTCTTATCAACCACCAAAGAATGTCTTTAAGATACACATTTTTCTTAGATTGGATAGTAATTATCGAAAACATGTTCATAATTTTTCATGACTATTTTATCATATTACATCATTAAAATGGAATAATGTTCCATTCCAATTGAGCAAGGAATGTTGGAAATATTTTCATGATCTTAAAGTTCTCCTTCCTTCAACACCAATGATGATATTACTAGAATATGGGAAATTGTACATTTTGTGTTGTGATTCTTCGAGATATGGGATGGAATGTGTTCTCCTATAGGGATATTATATTATTTCATATGGCTCAATAATTTATGGTTTCATGAGAAGAAATACCCAAAAATATTTTTTTTAGTGAGAAACTATCGTCTATGATTTAAATATTTGGCTTCATTAAAAATTTAGTGATAAATTTATAGCATTTAAAGATCATAATAGCTTCAGACACATTTTATCAAAAAATTATTTGAATCTAAGATAGAGAACAATTATGGAGTACATCCAAATATTTAAAACTAATTTGATGTATATAATGGGAAAAGGTAATTTGGTGGATGTTTCATTACATAGAAAGTCATATGCTCAGTTTTGAAATGAGACTTTATATTAATGTAAATTTATGTCAATCTTAGGAGGAATGCATTTTCAATGTGAAGAATGAGGTGATGTAGTAGTTATATTTTTAGTTTCAGTGGTTCTTGATTTGATAAATATTGTTAAAGAGTCATATATATCTGATTATAAATTCATTTCAATGAGGTCCAAACATAATGGTTGGTAGACCATTGGGGGATGGAAGTTGGATGGGAGTTCAGATTTGTGATTTTAAAATTGGATAGTTATACCATTGGCTTGCCAGGATCAACATCTTCATTCTCAGTAGTATTGGAAATTGGTTTCTCATACTGGAGTACAGGAGAATTATAAGGAATTGAAAGGGTTTTTTTGGTTTTTCATCAAAATAAATGAGGATAGGTTCGTTTCTAGATGATTAACTTGTAGATAGGTTAATGTAGAACATAAATGACTACTAAGAAAGTTTTAATCATTAAATCATAATGTATGGACATGGAAGAAGGTTGGGATTAATTTTTTAATAGGTATCCTAATAATGGTTTGGAAAAATAATTCTGTATGTGTGACAGTGGATAAAATATCAATGTCAGCCCATTTCATACCTATTCATCAATATCATATGGAGGAGGGCTTGTCCAAAATCTATATCTAAGAAATGATAAAGAGTAATGTTATACCATTTTAGAAAGTGTTAAATATATATATGAGGATTACATCTCTTTTTTGGAAATCCTTTCAGAAATCCCTTAGAAGGTAGTTGATAATGACATTGGAAAATAATCCTTAGATGGATGGACAATCCAAAAGGATGATAAAAACAATGGATGATATATTGCAAGCTTGTGTAAGGTGTTTTGTGGAAAATGGTGGGAGAAAATACAATTATTTGAGTTCACATATAACAATATTTATCTGTCCTTCATACATATAGAATCATTTGAATCCTTATATGTGATTCCATGTCATTCAACACATTATTGGGTGGAAATAGGTGAGGCCTCACTTCTTGGGTAGGTCCTTATCTAACAGAAAATAGAAAAGATTCATCTGATCAGGAAGAAAATGTGGATGGATTTTAACCATCATAAATCTTATGTGGTTAAAAATCGATGGATATTGTCATTTGACGTGATAGATAAATTATTCTTGATGATCTCTCTAATGATTGAGAATGATCATTTTCATATGTAGGGAAATTTATCTCCTTGATACATATTCCATTTTGAGATAAAGTAATGGGTGGGTGAGTTTAAATATTAGTTGTATTTTCCCGCATAGTTCAGTGAGGTCACATCTTTCATGTTCCTCATTCGAAAAAGTATTATCCTGATCCAAACCAGGGGATTCAATGGGATCACATTGAGCTAGAGTAGAATGCATTGGATGGTACATGTGAATATGTGAATTGTGGATAGGAAAAAGAATGTCATGTGTGATAAAAGTATCTTCCTAGTGTGGGTTTCATGGTAACATGGCCAAATTATGGAACATTCAAGGGAAAGGGAAAAAGAAATGGTCAAGCAATAGCCCGACCTGTTTCAAGCCAATGAAGGGTTTCTACATACGAGGGACGGAAATGGAAATGGAGGAGATGATGTTTCACCCTAGTTTCATGTATGTATCCATTTCTTTCTGATTGTTATGTATGTAATGTTCTAGGATGATGTTTGGGAGGGTATGGATAAATTTTTGAATTTTTTTCGGTATTTTCTAATGGTGAACGATTTGAGGAAGGTTAGTGGAAACATTGAAACACCGATATGAAAATGTGAAATGTTAAAAATGGTCTTCTAGGAAGAAGGATGGTTAGGTGCATGTTTTTTCTGTACTATGCATCCTCTTATGAGAAACCATGTGAAATAGGACCGGGGATTCTACATAGACAGAACACAATTTTCTATCCATGAATTCCAACCATGGGATGTGCTTCTTGAGGTAGATGTTAGATTATAGTTAGCACACCATTTTCCTAATTGTTTAAAAAACCATGCATGATTTAAAGGTGATATCCTAAAAACATGGTTCTCACTTGGATTTAGCATAAATACACACTTTTCCATCCATTTCTAATAGAATTTAATTTCTTCTTCTCCCAATGTATTGGGAAATTCTCTCCTTTGATCCGAAAGTGATGATGAGGAAAATCATGGTGTGTTGAAGCCTTATTCTGATTGAACATCTTCATTTTATATCTGTTTTCATATATATATGTTCCTTAACAATCTAGGATTAATATATATGATCTATTGGGGATATATCTATGATAATGGATTCCAATAATGATGATATTTTACTATGTGGGTGTTGGGGAATAATATCTTGGGTTGGTTTATGGAGATTTGACCCGGTTTTGTAGAAGAATTCACTCCATTGTTTGTTTTTTCCATAATTACTAATGTAGGTATCTTAAGTATTTATGAATATTATTAAAACAAAATGGATTAGTTTCAAATTGGTAAAATTGCTTGAATGTGGTTGTGAAATTGGAGTGCAAACCATTGTAGAAACCTTATTTGGTTATGGTGTTTGGATTTTTTGATTCGTGGAAATTTATTGTGAAAAGTGATTTATTTTTTTGATTTTAAAAAGAATATTTTTTTTTAAAAAGTTTGTTTGATTTATTAAAATGTTTTGTATGAATGTTTTTTTAAAAAACAAAAGTTGTATTGATATTTTTTGTAATGGTTTTGGAATACATGGGTTTGTGTGAGTTCATGATTTCAATGTGACCCTAAAAGAGGGGTGTGTACTAGTAGGGTACAAAGGGATGTGACACTGGATAAGGGTTCTGTTCCATTGAGAAATAAGGATATTGGCCACATATTTTTCACTTAGTGGATGGATGAGAAACTACTCATGATTATGTAACTGTCACCTTGGCATGCATGTGTAGGAGATTATGTGAATCAAGTGTGTCTTTTATCCATACATCTCAATTAAATTCTACTCAAAGGATTACCGATTGATATCCAACATGAAGGTCCATAAGGATAGATGGAACGGTGTTTCTTGGTGCAAAAATATCCCAAAAAAAAACACAACTTCCTTACCTATAAAATCATGAACCATTCCATACCCTCGGATAATAAAATCATGAAGGTGTGCATCATCTTGTCTTCCTGTAGTCATTTCACTATGAACAAGTGGGAAGAGAGAACATGAAACCTTTATATGAAGGTTACTAGGACCAGTAGGTGTGGAGAACCATTGAGGATTACACTTCATTATCCCCCCAAAATCCTAGAAATGATCTTTTTATAGAGTTCTAGTTCTAGGGGAGGAAGGAAAAGATATAGAGACAAAGGCATGATCTATCATTCTAAATGTGTGATTCTGTTGATTATGGAGAGAATGAAATCAATCCACGTTCAAGGGTTCTATCTCAACAGGATGATCTATTATATTGAGAACTTGGTTCTTACTAATTTACTTGGTCACTCATGTAGGTAACTAGAAGGAGGACTCAACCCTTCACTCAATGTAACATACTTTTCCAGTGTTTCATTCTTCCATCTCTAGGCTACAAAGGCACTGTGTCTAGTGGTAACGTCCTACAAGAGGCCTTATGATTAATACATATGGTTCATTTATGTTGGATGAAATATGAGGAGGAGGGGTTTTTGAAAACTCTAGGGGTAGCATGGTTATGGATTTCAAGGAACATTATAGCGGTGGGACTTCCATTCGGGAGAATTAAAATGCATTCCTTATGGGTATCACTCTTTGATGCCTGCAGAATATCTACATATCTCATGTAGAGAAAGATTCCATGGTCATCCTTTACACCCTCCATGATAAAGGTATTACACCATGGTTAGTATCTTACACCATCACGAAATGCAAAGCTATCCTCAATGACAATATCACTATCACCAACATATGGCGAGAGGGGAACAAAGTGGTGGACCACGAAGATTTTTTGGTGGATCGTGGTTCTAATGTAACTGGTATTTGATACATTTAACACTTCAAACTAACAGGGATGAATCATATTTGAATGTATTCTCTCAGTCTCAACAAGTTTGGGCCCCTATTAGTCAATGGTTCTCTTGCTCCTCATGTATTTCCTCCCTGAATTGAAATTTAAAAGTTAAAGTGAAATAGTTTAGTCCATCAATTGTAATTTTCTATGGAAACCATTTTAGTCTTATCAAATGCTCCCTGGTTGAATGTTTTAGAATCATCTCATCATGTCTCTCTAATGGGGAATCTTCATTGATATTTTCATAGTTCTCTATGGTTGAATGTTTCAGAAACTTCTCAGGTTCTAAAGATGACATATGTTCAATGGGGTGAGGGAAGAAGATTACCAATGTTCAAAAGATCTGAGCTAATAATGGTGATTGCAGGTACACCATGACTCTTCAGCAAGGGAAATATCAATAGGTCAATAAATATCATAGTGTTGTGAGTAAGCAGTCATATGGAGCTAAGAATGTCATTTTGGATGATCGATAAGGACCATTCTCATTTGGAGGTATGATTATTTTAAATTCTACATTTATGCAATATTTTTTTGATATGGATCAATCCCATTAATTTTAAATATCTTATTCTCTTCATTTACTAGGTTTGCATATTGAGATGATTCCTTTTATGTTGAAATTGAAAAATCCTCTTGGTCAAAGAGAATTTTAAGATATTATGTGTAAATAATGTTCAATAACTATAAATAAATCATAATTGATATGTTATTTTTCTATTATTTATATATATTTCTAAAATAAAATCATGTGTATGGATTGGTTAACAATATTCTAGGATCAAATCAACTATTTTACCTTATGGGTCAATTTTATGACTGAGGATGGAATCAAGCACATTTTTAGAGGAGAGATTAATGTAAAGGTACGTGAAATGGTATTGTTGGAACTATTATTTGGAATTTTATCATACCAATTAGAATCTTTGAATTTTTCATCAATGGAAAAGATTTGGGATATACGTTTTTATCAGCAGTTGATCAGTTCCCAGATGGATTTTCTAGGGCTATGACCCCAGTTGCCTTGAGATGGTGCCTTTTTTGATTACGTTAGCATGCATACAAGGAATACGATTCCTGAAAGACTGAGTAGTTTAGTATTATTTTAAACAAGTTACATACATATGTTTATCATTAAAACATGAAGGGAATAAAAAACCTATTTTATTCCACTAAAAACATAATAAAGGGGTGAGCTCAAATTCCATTCATAAATTACTTCTTCATGTCCTGAGAAAACGAAACATAAGAAATTGGTGATCCCAAATGCTCAGTAAGAGAGAGTAATATAGTTTAAGATAATATAAACATTAGACATGGTGAATAATTGAAAACACATGCCTTTGTTAATAAACATGAAACAAATTTTGGCATGAATTAGAGCTGAGTAAATAATTCAATAATAAAACATTATCATGGGTATTATACAAGTCGAATAACCACATGAACATTCAATTACTAGCTTCATAATGAGGGAAGTGCATATGCCGGACATCATAACCATACAGTTCAAGTCACGTGCTAGGACCATAAAATAATCATTTTGTCAAGGCCTCGTTCCAAGACCATAGGTTGTCTCATGAGACCTTCTGATGCATCAAAAGGCTATATCGGGCCCCACCCATCACATAATAAGTCTATTCATTCCTCAAATGAGCGGGATAAACATAAATAACAAATACATTCATATTTAAACTATCATATAAAATATAATTATGTTTCCCCAATAATAAACCATAAAACACTTACCATTCGCAATAATATAGTGATTGGTTTTAGGATAGATCATCCAAAATAGAGTTAGTCATAAACCATTAAATAAAATATGGTATACGACTTCATAAATGGTTAAACCCAATAATACCATGGAATCAACAGTAGTGTTAAATTAGATTGAAACACTTTTATAAAATTATTAAGCAATTATGGAGATAAATTCTATTTTATTTTGAAAAGAAGAGTTCTTTTTGAAAAATATTTGAATATAACAAGAAGTGGAGTAAGATAGTATTTCATGATAAAATATGTGTTTTTATAAGGATAATTTTTTCCAAATCATATTATAGATTGCCATTGAAAATAGATATTAGTTTGAGAAATTCCATTGTATGGGGATCATATTTTTGGAAGCAGTTTTGAGAGTCTCTTTTAAAACATGTAACAATCCATAAAATAAGGAATTATTCTGGTTTTTAAACATACATATGATACTCAAACATAATATATTAGGATTAAATAACAATACATAATAAATTCATTGTGCTATTTAAACAATGAAATTATCCCGAATGAAAATGCAAGTTCGGGTGGAAAACCCCTTACCTTAACTCCAAACGTGTTCCAATAATGTAATTAAGCTCCTGGAATTTGAAATTATACTTGTTAATAAATAATTTCTGAACCTATTAGACTTTCATTTAGTTTACCATAATTCTGGTTAGTTCATTTATGTGTTTATTGACAAGTTATTGTATTGAATTTTGTCGTTCTGGAGTGTCCATTTCCTTTATTTTCATATTCGGTTCAATTATTTTTAAATAAAGGAGTTCATGTGGAATGGTTATAAATATCTAGGATATAAATTATATATTATTTATGAACATAAATAATTGTTAATGGTCATTTATATCATTTTGTTACATGGAATGAGGATGAATCATTAGATGACAACCACTACGATTATTCGGCTGTATTTGGATTATTATGAACTAGTTTTGTCGCATAACATAATTATGTGTTCATGTTATGGTTCCTGAATATTAATTATGTTATAATACATATATTATAGTCTGGTTCTACAATGAATATGTTTTCATGACAAGTAATAAAGAAGAAATTGAAGAACGAAACATCGTCGTCCATGAAGGTTATAAATCAGATCCTCATGGACGTCAATTTGTATTATTAAATAAAAGTGAGGGAGTAAGAATACATGTGATATTTTTTCCATTAACATGATATAAATCCAGTATATACATGTTACTGTAGTTATAATTATAATTATGACATAGCAGGTGAGGATATGATTACAAAAGGTGATAAATTGAAATGAAACCTAATGAAAAAGAAGAATACTTTACCTCTTGAAATAACCACATTGAGAAACTCTTTAAGGGATGGGATTTTGGTCTTTTGGAAAGACCAAAAGCTTAATGGACGTGGAATGAGAAAAGGGAAGGGTTAATGGGCAGAAAATTGAGGAGATTCAAGGCGTATAGATGTGAAGAGAAGATATAGTGGTGTGGGGTTTTTATAGTGGAGGAGAGGGGTAATTTTTGAATATTTAATTTCATTATTTTATTATTTCCATCAAGACAACCAATATTATTGTTTCATGTGTCCCATAATAGTAATAAGATCATGTGAGTTTGAAGCAAGTGTCCTTACAAAACTTTTGATGTCATAAATAGTGCATTTAACTGATAAATTGAATATACGGTATTTTACGGTATTTCACTATTCATCAAAAATTCAAAAATTTCAGAAAAGTCCCAAAAATTCACCCCTACAATTTTTCGATGTGTAGAATTTAAAATTGAAATACATTTTTCAAAAATAATTTTTTAATTATTATCAATTTTATTTTTAAATAAGGTTATAGTTAATTTGAAAAATAACAATCATGAAGTGCTATTAGTTTTATGTGACATTGAAAAATTAATTAAGATCCCATTATCATATTCCTTAAGAAAATAAAATAATAATATTATTTACTATTCATATGGGTCATATAAGTATTCCTATTACTATTTATATTACAATTAATAAGGTTATGTTAATATTTACCAAAAATCAAGTTTTTTCTATCAGACTCCAAATGACTTACTGAACACAACTCTAGATGACCATTTCTTGAAATTCAAAACATAGAAGAAGAAAAGTTTTGTTTAATGTATAGATTATAAAATTGAATTCTATATTTATTTTTAAAACCTTGGGTTGTTACATTCTCCCCTCCATATAAAAATATCATCCTTGAAATTCACATAATATTACCTAAAAATGTTCGGGTATGTCTATAACATAAGATCCTCTGGCCCCAATGTTTCTTCCTCCATTTTATGGTTCCTCCATAGAACCTTTACCAGATGAGTCGTTCGATTTCTCAATACATGTTCTGTAGTATCAATAATCTGGATAGGCTCTTCACCGTAAGATAGATCTGGCTAAAGTTCCACTTCTTCATAAGTGAGTACATGTGTTAGGTCTGGCATTTACTTTCTTAACATTGACATGTGGAACACATTGTGAACCTTTGAGAGACTTGGAGGCATTTCCAAACGGTATGCTACGCCTCCAATTTAGTCCAGAATTTCAAAAGGTCCGATGTACCTAGGACTTAATTTTCCCTTCTTACTAAATTGTATAATTCCCTTCCATGGAGATACATTTAAGAAAACAAAATCACCTTCTTGAAACTCTGAATCCTTCCATTGGTTATCTGCATAGCTATTTTTACTAATTTGAGCTATTTTGATATGGTTCTGGATAATCATTACCTTTTCCATTGTTTCTTCCACATGTTTTGGGCCCACAAACTTTCTTTCACCAACATCTTCCCAAAAAGTTGGTGTACGATATCGCCTACAATATAATGCTTTATAGGGTGCCATCTGTATACTTGAATGGAAGCAATTTTTGTAGGAAAATTCTACAAGTGGTAAATACTGATCCCATATGCCTTGAAAATCACGTGAACAAGACCTTAACATGTCTTCCAATGTTTGAATTGTCCATTCCGATTGTCCATCAGTTTGTCGGTGGTAGGCAATGCTCAATCGAAAATCAGTATCTAGGGCCTTCTGAAGACTTTTCCAGAATCTTGATGTGAAACATGGATCACGGTCAGAAACAATCGATAGGGGTACTCGATGAAGTCTCAAAACATCATTAATATATAGTATTTCTAGATGTTCAAGTGGTATATCTTCTTTTATAGCAATAAAATGTGATGACTTGGTAAGACGGTCAACAATGACCCATATTACAATGTTCCTTATAGGAGTCTTTGGTAGTCTCATGACAACGTCCATCATGGTATTATCTGATTTCCACTCAGGTATAGGAAGAGGTTGTAATACTCCTCCAGGATATTTCATTCCAGATTTCACTTGTTTACAAACCATACATCTTGACTCAAAATCAGCAATCTCCCTCTTCATGTTGTCCTACCAAAAATGATCCCTCAAATCTCTATACATCTTATTGCAACAATGGTGTATAGAGAAATTGGAACTATGACCATCATCCAACAATTCCATTTTTAGATCAGGTATATCAGGAACACAAATTCTCTTCCCAAATTTGAAAATTCCATCTCGATATACGATGTCACTCAATATCCCATCATTCACAGCTTCAATCTTCATTTGAAACTTCTCATCATTAGACTAAGAGATTTTTATCCTTTATAGTAAAGTTGGTTTGGTAACCATTTGAAAAAGAATTGATGTTTCACCTTCTATGGTTATTCCCATATCAATCATTACTAGATCCATGAAAATATGATCCCTATCAAATCTCATCTTATTTAAATATCCATGATCCTTTTGGATCAAGGCATATTCCACCTTATTTTCCTTCCCCACGTGGTAGTGTATCATGCAATCATAATCCTTGAGTAGTTCAATCCATATCCTTTTCCTCATGTTGAGTTCTTTCTGTGAGAAAATCTACTTCAAACTCTTCTGATCGTTATAAATATCAAAATTTTCACCATAGAGATAATGTCTACATATTTTTAAAGTAAATATTACAGAATATAACTCAAGATCAGGAGTAGGATAGTCTTTCTCATGAATTTTAGCAGTCGTGATCCATAAGCAATAACCCTATCAATTTTCATAAGGGCACAACCAAGTACTTTCTTTAAATCATCACTATAAATAAAAAACCCATAATTCCCTGATGGTAGAGTCAATATAGGAGCATTGAATAATCTTCTCTTTATTTCATCGAAACATTGCTCATAATATTTTGTCCAAATAAATTTAACCCCTTTACGTGTGAGCTTCATTAGCGGGTTAGCTAGTCGGGAAAAATTCTCCATGAAACGTCGATAATACCCTAATAAGCCAAAAAAAACTGTGTACCTCAATTATATTTCTTGGCATGGGCCAATCTTGGATTGACTTTGTCTTCACAAGATCAACTAGGATTCCATCCTTAAAGACAATATGGCCAAGAAAAGAAATATCCTGAAGCCAGAATTCACACTTGCTAAATATCCCATATAATCCATGTCTTCTAAGAGTCTTCAGGATAACAGGAATGTTTTTTTCATGATCTACATAGCTTTTGGAGTATACCAAGATATCATCAATAAATACAACTAAAAAGCATAGAGATATTCATTTAAACTCGGTTCATTAGATCCATGAAGACAGAGGGTGCATTAGTCAATCCAAAAGGCATTACTGTAAACTCGTAATGCCCGTACCTGGTTCAAAACGCTGTTTTCGAAATTTCTTCCTTCTTCACACTCAACTGATGATATCCATATCGAAGGAAAATCTTTGAAAAGTATTGATCTCCATGAAGTTGGTCAAATAAATCATCAATTAGTGGTAGGGGATACTTGTTCTTTATTGCTATAGAATTTATCTCTCTGTAGTCGACACATAACCTCATATATCCATCTTTCTACTTAACAAAAAGGACATGGGCTCCCCATGGTGAAACACTTGGGAAAATAAATCCCTTATTACTCAATTCCTCTAGTTGTTTCTTTATGTCAAATAATTCCAAAGTGGCCATTCTATAAGGGGTCTCCGATATGGGCCTTGAACCAGGAATTAAATCAACGGAAACTCAATTTCTTGTTTTGGAAAATGTCTAGGTAAATCTTCTGGAAACACATCAACATATTCTCTCACAATATGTACATCCTCTATTTGAAAATTCTTTTTGTCGTCCACAATTATTTCATTATCTTCCTCCCCAATAATTGATTTTAGTTGAGCTACTGGGGGTGGATCTAGATGAGAATCATGTGGCGATGATTCTGTTCTAATGATAAGGTGTTCACTATCAATTTCATCAAAAATCATATCCTATTTCTTCTTACAACAAATTTTTTCATCATGGTTTGAAATCCAATCCATACCAATAATTATATCAAATTAAATAATGGGTATGATGATGAGATCAAAAGATAAAGAACATTTATATACCCTAATGGGAACTAACTCACAGAACTTTGTAGCAATGATACTTCCCTTAAGAGTTTTGAGTGACAACTCCCTTGTTAAATCAAATTGGAGATATCTAATTTTCTTAGAAAACTAGGAAGATAAGAACAAATTCAATGATCCAGAATCAAATAAAGAATTGAATAAACTTGTGGAAACAATTAATGTACCTGCCACCATGTCATTAGGAACTCCAACCTATACAGTAGTGATTGAAAATTCTTTTCCCTACTCCCTTGGCCTGTTCTGTTGAATATTTCCTTGACGTTTTGGATAATCATTAGCATAGTGTCCCATCTCCCAACAACTACATCATTGAACATCATTAGCTTCCTTCTTCCCTTTGCAATTACTAGCAATATGGACCTTCTGACCACATTTATAGCATACTCCTTTTCCTCTTAAGAATTCACTAGGGTGTTTCTTTCCACAATTGTCACATGGTGGAAATTCAACTCTTCCATTCTTCCTGATTTCCTTATTTCCTTTTCCAAAGTTTTCAGCAGCCCTCTTCTTTTCTTACTTTCCCGTAAATTCATAAGACTTATAGAATTATTTTTATATTCTGATGGCACATGAAACTATATCCTCATATGATGAAAAACATTGGGAGACCAGTGCCTTCCAGAGGAATGGCATTAGGCCATCAATGAATCGATCAAATTTTCTCCTTGTATTTCATATGTAGTCTACCGCATGTCTTTCTAATCTTGTGATGTTAGCTCCATACCTTGAAACATTATCATCTTCCTTCTACCTCTGATTCAAGAATTGTCACTCCATATCTGATCGTTGCTCACAAGGGAAATATTTTTCTATGAATATTTCCGTAAAATCCCTCTATTCCATTTCTTCTATCTCTTATTCTTCCTTTGTGTTTTGGATTAGTGACCACCACTGATCTGCATCTCCCGATAGATGATATAATTCCATGACAACCTTCTCTATTTCATTAAATCCCAAAGCGAAATATATCTTCTTAAGGGAATATATCCACTCCTCTACTAAAAACGGGTTTGTAGTCCCATTAAACGGTGGAGGCTATTGTTGAATAAAGAGATCTAGCATGGATCCTCCATGTGGTGGATCCGGATTCTCCATAGGAGTAAGGTTATTATTCATATCATGAGTAAGTTATCCCAGTATAGTTATGAGTTTCTCAACAATAGTCACATCACCAGATCCAACATCATTATCTTGCGTCGGATGAAAATTTCTACAAGTGACATGTTCATTCGTGCGACTTCCAATCGGTCCACTTGACACCATCTCTAGATAATGGCATACACTATATTAGGTTATGAATCATAATGTATAATCTTAACTTAACAAATTAATTAGAAAAAAATTGAGATCCTACAAATGGCTATTCCAATATTCACAAAGATGGATTATTTGAGGAATATTTTACATTTCAATCCTACATAATGTCTTGAAAAGAAAATGTGACTTATCCTAAGCATATCCCCCAAGAGTGTCGTAACCAAGAGTGCAGCAAGGCCCGTTTTCATGCACCAGGTCCTGTTCGAGACTAGCTCAAACCAGTGTTTTCAGGTTTTACCCCATTGATACATCTGTGCCAGAGCCACCTCTACCTGCTTGTAACTAGACAAGGATGTTTTTCTTCAAAGATCCACATAATCAATTCCTTAAAAAATACCAAGACTTTATTGTTTGTATTTCCTCAAAGACTAACTTAGGGACTCTTCCCTAATTATATATTTTCTAAATATTGTTTCCAATTATTCTACTAAACTTCCTTTGATACCAAACGTAAGGTCCGAAACACAGTTGCCTAGAGCCGGTGCCTTATTTGATTATGTTGGCATGCATACAAGGAATAATAATCCCAAAAGACCAAGTATTTTAATATTATTGGAAACAAGTTACCTACATAAGTTTATCATTAAAACCCGAAGGGAATCAAAACACTATTTTATTCCACTAGAAACATCACGTCTCATAGATTATTCTTGCATGTCACTCATAAATTACTTCTTCATGTACTGAGAAAATGAAACATAAGAAAGGGGTGATCTCAAACTCTTAGTAAGAGAGATTTATACAACAGAAGATAATATAATCATTAGACATGGTGAATAATTTAAAAAACAAGCCTTTAATAATAATCATGAAACACATTATGGCAGGAATATGAGTTGAGTAAATAATGCCATAACAAAACATTATCACAGGTATTCTACTTGTCGAATAACCACATGAACATTGAATTACTAGCTCCATAATAAGGGAATTGCATAATTCAAACATCATAACCATACCATCCAAGCCTCGTGCTAGTACAATAAAATAATCATTTTTTCAAGGCCTCGTGCCAAGGCCATAGTTTGTCTCATGAGACCTACCGATGCATCAAGGTGCTATAGGGGGCCACACCCGTCACATAATAATTCCAATACATTACTCATATGATCGTGGATGAACATAAACATCAAATACATTCATATTGAAACTATCATAAGAAATTTAACTATCTTTCCCCAATCATTAAACATAAAACACTAACCATTTGAAATAATATGGTGAATGGTTTTAGGATAGATCATCCAAAATAGAGTTAGTCATAAAAAAATTAAATCAAATATTTTATATGACTTCAGAAGTGATTAATCCCAATAATAACATGGAATCAATAGGAGTGTTTAATTATAATAAAACACTCTTATAAAATTATTAAGCAATTCTGGAGATAAATACTCATTTATTTTGAAAAGAAGAGTTCTTTTGGAAAAATATTTTAATATAACCAGAAGTGAAGTAAGATAGTACTTCAGGATAAAGTAAGTGTTTTTATAAGGATAATGGTTTCAGAAATAGATTATAGATTGCCCGTGAAAATAGATACGAGTTTGAGAAATTCCCTTGTATGGGGATTATATTTTTAGAAATTATCTTGAGATTTTCTTTTAAAACATGTAACAATCCATAAAATAAGGAATGATTCTGGTTTGTAAAAATATATATGATACTCATAATAATATATGAGGATTACATAAAAATCCATATGAAATTCATTGAGTTATTTAGACAATTAAAGTATCCCGAATGAAAATGGAAGTTCGGGTGGAAAAACCATTACCCTAACACCAAAAATGCTCCTCATTTGTACTTAATCTCTAGGAATATGAAATTATATTTGTTAATAACTTTTTTTAGAACCTATTAGAAATGTATTTATTTTACCATAAAACTTTTTATCTCATTTATGTCTTTATTGAAAAGTTATTGTATTGAATTTCGTCGTTCTGGAGTGTTCGTTTCCTTCATTTTCATATTCGGTTCACTTGTTTTTAAGTATTGGAGTTCATTTGGAAAGGTTATAAATCTCCATGATTGGAATTATATATTATATATGAACATAAATAATTGGTAATGGTCATTTCTATCATTTGGTTACATGTAATGAGGATGAATCATTAGATGACAACCACTACAATTATTTGCGGTATTTGGATTATTATGAACTAGTTTTGTCATATAACATAATTATATGTAAATATTCTGGTTATTGAATATTAATTACTTTGTAATACATATATTATAGTCTGGTTCAACCATTAATATGGTTTAATGACCAGTAATTAAGAATAAATTGAAGAAAAAAACATCATCGTCCACGAAGGTTATAAATCGGAACCTCATTGACATCGATTTCGTTTATAAAATAAAAGGGAGGGAGTAAGAAAATTTATTATGGTTCTTTCATTAACACGATATAAATACAGTATATACATGTTACTAGATTTATCATGGTCATTTGGACATTGGAGGTGAGTATAGGATAACAAAATAAGATAAATTGAAATGAAACCAAATGAAAAAGAATGGTACTTTACCTTTTGAAATAACCTCCTAGAGAAACTTTTTATGGGAAGGGTTTTTGGTTTTTGGAAAGACCAAAAGCTTCTTGGACGTGGGGATATACTATGGAAGGGTAAATGGGCCGAAATTTTAGGAGATTCATGTCTTGGATATGGGATGAGAATAGGTAGTGGTGGGGGGGGGGTTTATAGTGGACGAGAGGGGTAATTTTTGAATATTTAATTTCATTATTTTATTTTTTCCATCAAGACAACCAATAGTTTTGTTTCATGTGACCAATAATAGTAATAAGATCATGTTAGTTCGAATCAAGTGGCCTTACATCACTTATGATGTCATAAATAGTGTATTTAACTGATAAATTGAATATACGGTATTTTACGGCATTTCACTATTCATCGAAAATTCAAAATTTTCAGAAAAGTCCAAAAAATTCACCCATACCATTTTTCAAAGTATAGAATTCAAAAGTGAAATCCATTTTTCAAAAATAATTTTCTAACGAAAAATAATTTAATTTTTAAATAAGGATATAGTTAATTCAAAATATAACAAACTTGAACTGTAATTAGTTTTATGTAACATTGAAAAATTAATTAAGATCCCATTATCATATTTCCCTAAGAAAATAAAATATTATTATTATTTACTATTCATAAGGGTCATATTACTATTCATATTACTATTCATAATGGTATGTTACTATTCACCAAAAGTCAAGTTTGGTCTATCAGACTCCAAATCACTTACTGAACACAACTATAGAAGTTCATTTCCTGAAATTCGAAACATAGAAGAAGAAACATTGTGTTTAATGTATATATTATAAAATTGAATTCTATATTTATTTTGAAAACCATGGTGTGTTACAGATTTCCTAATAATTTCACAGGTTTACTACCCATAAGGGATGTAGGGTTTTAATTAATATCCATCCATAGACTAGTCAAATATCAAATATAACTTATCAAATGAAACAAATAAAATTATGTTAATTAAAAGTGAAATTGGTAAATTTGGAAGAAAGGGATTTTTTTAGAAAATATCACGTCTATGGGAAGAACAATTCTTGTTCGTGATGAAGGTAGATGCAACTCATCAATTGTTTTTGGATTATTGTAAGATTAAAAAATTTCTAAAAAATAAAAGGTATCCAATTTAATGCTTTTATGATATATTTGATTGATTGAGGTGAGCACAATGGTTATCTAAAAGTGACTTTTGATCATGATATCACCAATTTATGGCTAGGAAGTAGGATATTCCAAAGATATCTTCCATAATAATATATGGACATTATGAATATGTGGTTATGACTTTATATATTTCACATGTACCCTAATTTTTTGTAGAAATTATTAATAGGATATTACATATATTTAAGGATTTTTTCCTAGTGGTGTTGGTTGATGACATATTGGTGAACTCAAGGACAAGGTTCTATCATGACCAACACTTGGAGACAGTGTTATGAATTAGGAGGGATAATCATATGTATAAAAAAATTAAAATACTTATTTTCGATTCAATAATTATCTTCCTTGGACATATAATCTTAAAAATATGTTCTCCTGTGGATGAAGTAATGGTAGATATAGTTTTCTCTTAGAAACGACCGACTAATGTCGTTGAGATACACATTTTTCTTAGATTGGATTATTATTATTGAAATTTGTTTTATTATTTTTCATGACTTGATTCTCTTATTACATCCTTGAAAAGGATTAAATTTCCATTCCAATAGAGAAATAAATGATGGAAATAATTTCAATATCATATAGTTATCCTTCCTTCAGCACCAATCATGATATTTCTAGAATCATGAAAAGGGAACATGTTGTGTTCTGTTGCTTCAAGATATGGGTTGAGAAGTGTTCTTTTGTAGATAGATAATATGGTTTATTATAGCTCAAGAATTTATAGTTTTAGGAGAAAAACTAACCAATATAATATTTTTAGTTAGCAACTATAGTCCAAGATTTAAATACACGACATCATTATCATTTTAGTGAAAAACTAATAGTATTTTCAGATCATAATATCTTGAGAAATATTTTATTAAAAAATTATTTTAATCTAAGATAGATAATATGGATAAAGTATATCCAAAATTTTGACATTGAAATGATGTGTACACTTGGTAAATGTAATTCGGTGGAAGTTGAATTCTCTAGAAAGTCATATGGTCATTTTTTGAAATGAGACTTTAGATTAATGTAAATTTATATTGATCATAACCGGAATTCATTCCTAAGTTATGACTAAGATGTTTTTTTAGTTCTAGTTTGAGTTTCATTAGTTTATAATTTGGTAAATATGGTTAAAAATCCATAGACATTCGATTCTAAATGATTTTTCCTGAGGTCCAAACTCAATGGTTTGGAGACCATTGAGGGGTTTAATATGGATGGTAGTTATGTTTTGTAATTTTAAAATTGGATGATTGTTCCATTGGCTTTCTAGAAACAACTTCTTCTTTCGTAGGAGAATTGGAAATGGGTTTCTCATAATGAAGTACAGAAGATGTATAGGGAATTGAAAGAATGGTTTTTGTGGGTTTTCATGAAAATATATATGGATAAGTTTGTTTCTATATGAATAACTTGTAAATAGGTTAATTTAGAAAATAAATGACAAGTATGAATGTTGCAATATTTACCACTTCATGTTTTAAAGTGGAAGAAGATAGTGAATTATTTTTTTATAGGTATCCCAAGAACGATTTAGAAACATTATTTTAGATGTGTGACAGTGGATATAATCTCAATGTTGGTCTATTTTATACCTATTAATGATTATCATATGGCGGAGGACTTGTCCAAAATCTATATCCTAGAAATGTTAAAGAGGAATGGTATACTAATTTTGATAGTGTCTGACAGATATTTGACCATTACATCTCATTTATTGGAAATTCTTTCAGCAATACCGTAGAAGATAGTTTATAATGAGTATGGCATACAATCCTAAGATGGATGGACTATCCTAAAGGATGATACAAACTTCGGAAGATATGTTGCAAGCTTGTGTAATGGGGTTTATGGCTAATGGGATGAGCACATTCCATTATTAGAATTCTCATATAACAATATTTATCCAGCATCGATACATATATATCCATTTGAATCATTATATGAGAGTCCTTGTCATTATCCCCTTTATCAGGTGGAAATAGGTGAGACTTCACTTCTTGTGATGATCCTTGTCCAACAGACAATGAAAAAGACTCATCTGATCCTGAAGATAATGTAGACATCATAAAGCCATTATAAATCGTATGTGAATCAATGTCAATGAATATTTAATTTTATGCGAATGATCATTTATTATTTATGATATCTAAAAATCATGAGAATGATCATTTTGAGAAGTAGGGAAATTTATCTCCTTGATACATATTCCCTTTTGAGATAAAGGAATGGGTTGGTGAGTTAGAATATCATTTTGATCTTCCCCGATAGTTCATTGATATCATTTGTTTCCTATATCTGATTTGAAAAGGTATTTTCCAAATCACGACCACGTGATATGATGGAATCACATTGACCTATATTACAATTCATCGGTTGGTTCATTTTATTTTTTGGATTGTGGATAGGAAATATAATGTCCTATGTGAGAAAAGAATCGGCCTTGTGCATGTTTTTTGGAATCACGGTCAAATTCATTATCATTCATCGAAAAGGGGAAAGGAAATGGTCGTGAAATAACCCAACCCCTTTTATTCCAATAAAGTTTTTCTACATTATAGAGACATAAATTGTAATGGAGGGGACAATTTATCACCCCCTAGTTTCATGTAAGTAACCCTTTATTTATGATTTTTATGTATGAAATGTTATTAGGTGATTTTTGGGAGGGTTCGGATGATTTTTTGATTTTTTTTGGTATTTTACAATGGTGAACGATTTGAAGAAAGATTGTGGAAACTGTGAAAAACCTATAGGAAACTATGTTAAATAAAAATTGGGCTTCTTGGAAGAAGCATGGTTAGGTTCATATTTTGGACAGACTATGAATCCTCCCAAGATATACCATGTGAAATAGGACTGGTGATTATTCACTGATGGAACAAAGATTGTCTAACCATGAATGAAAACCATGGGAGGAGCTTTTTAAGGAAGAGGATGGATCATTATTAGCAAAACATTTTCCTAATTGTGCGAAAAAGAATGCACGATTTAAAAGTGATATCATAAATATGTGGTTCTCAATTTGATTTACCCTACATCAACACTTTTATCTCCATTTCTATCCTAATTTTATTTTTCTTTCTCCCAAAGGCTTTTGAGATTCTCCCCTATGATCTGAAAGTGGTCATGAGGAAAATCAAGGTCTGTTGAAGCCTAGTTCCCATGGTCAGTGTTCATTTTATTTATATTTTCTTATATATACTTCTCTTACATATCATTGATTAATATATATGATCTATTGGGTACAAATCATTGATAATAGATTCCATTTATGATGATATTTGACTATATAGGTGTTGGGTAATAAGATCTAAGGTGGGTTTTTGGAGATTTGACAAAGTTATGTTGAAGAATTCATGCCATTGTTTCTTTTTGACAGAATTCCCAATTTATTTTTCTTTACTCTTGAATACATATGTTATAACAAAAGTGTTTTGTTTCAAATTTTAAATATTTCTTTAATTTGGTTGTGAAATTGGTTTAAAAATCAATGTAATAATCTTCTTTTGTTACAGTGTTTGAATTTTTTGATTCGTGGAAATTTTTTGTGAAAATGTATTTATTTTCATGATTTGAAAAAGAAAATATCAAAAAATGAATTTTTTGAATTTATGAAAATGGTTTTTTTTATTTTATTTAGCAGAAGAATAATTTTATTCAAATTTATCCAAATGTTTATTTTTAAATTGTTTTGGAATACATGGGTTTGTGTGAGTTCATGTTTTCAATGTGACCCCTGAAAAAGGGGTTTGTACCATTGTGGTATAAAGGGACATGAAATTGGATAAGGGGTGTGTTTATTTGGGGAATAATATGATTAGACACATACTGTCCACATAGTGGATGGATGAGAAACATCTCATGATTATGGAAATGTCACCTGGGTATGCATGTGTGATAGGATACCTGAACCAAGTGTGTATTTACTCCATACCTCTTCGGGAAATTAAACTCACAGGATTACTAATGGTTATCCGACATGGAAGTCCCTAGTGAGGGATGGAATGGGGTTGTGTGGTGAAAAAATATCTAAAAAACACAAAACAAATTCTTGGAGAATAACGAACCATGCTATACCCTCATATGATAATATCAGGAAGGTGGGAAACATCTTGGCTTCCAATGGTCACTGCTACAAGAACAAGTGGGACGATAGAACATGAAACATTTTCATTAAAGGTGTATCATACCAGAAGGTGTGGAGCACCTTTGGGTATTTCACTTCATACTCCCCCCCCAAGATCGTGGAAACACTCCTTTCATTGAGTGTCGGTTCCATGGGGTGGAAGGCATGGCTTTGAAGACAAAGGAAATATCAATCATTCTCAATGTGGGATGTTGGTGCCTATGGAAAGAAAGAAATTGGGCCAAGTATGAGGGGTCCATATCAATAGGATGGTCTATCGTTATGATAACTTAGTGCTTACTCACTGACTTGGTCACTCAGGGTTTTAATTTGAAGGAGGCTCCATCCCTTCACCTGCTACAACCTACTTCGCTAGTGTGCCATTATACCATCTCTATGGCACATGGGAATTGGGTCTGGTGGTTAAATCCTACATGTGGACTAAATATTAACATGGAGGGATCATGTATTCTGTGTGACATGTATGGAGGAGGGGTTGTTCGCAACACTAGGGGTACCGTGGTTATGTCTTTCAAGGAACATTATGGCAGTGGGAATTCAATTCAGGTGGAGAAAATGCAGTCCTTATGGGACTCACTCATTGCAGCTAGTTGAATATCAACACCTCTTAAGTAGAGATAGATTCCATGGACATCAATTACACCCTTCATGATAAATTTATTATGCCATGGCTGGTACCCTACACTATCAGGAAATGAAAATCTCTCCTCTGTGACAATATCATGGTCACCCACACCTGGCGACAGGGGAACAAAGTGGTGGACCAGCAGGATTATATGGTGGATCATGGTACTAATGTACCGTGTCTTTCCAACACTTTTCACTTCAAATCGGTGGGGGTGAATCTGATTCTAGGGTATTATCTTTGTCTTCAACATTTTAGGAATCTATTGGTCTTTGGTTCTCTTTATCCTCATGTAGTTCCTTATGGAATAAAATCGTTAATGTTGAATTGATAGTTTTTAATTCATTAATATTAGTTATCTGTGGAAAATATTTTAGTATGGAAAACTATTTTGGTGTAAACCTTTTGGATTCTATATAAACACATATATTTTTTAAAACGTAATATATATATATATATACATTCACTTTATCTATCCTAATGGTTTTATTAGGGATGTAATTTGAGTAAAACCTACAATGTTTCATTATTCCACCTACATTGGAATGTTGGTAATTTTGTAGATATTCTATATTGGGATACAAGTAAAGGAAAGGAATCAAATTTTTTATTAGTGTTTCTTGATACATAGGATTGATTTTGGAGATGGATCATAGATCATATTGGTAGTAATGAAGATATGCATTAGATTCTTTACATTTTATTGGTTTTGTCTTCCTTTTAGTACATTAACGTTAGTAGTCATCCATTTGGGTACTATAATTATGGTTGGGTATGATGCCCTGTTTTTATTATTTGATTTGTATACTTTGTTATCATGTTTCAATTAGTGGTTATTTTGTTTTGGTATATTTGGTTGGGTGTTTTTTTTTCTCAAAGGGAAAATCAAACCCTAAATATTATTGATTCCACAACCTTTATTTACTACCTTTTGTGCCTTAGGGAATTCTCTTAAGTACAAGTAATAATGTTTCCTCCACTCAATCTAATTATATAGGGTGAGATGTTATGTACAACTTTCCAAGACATCAGTTTCATTCCCTAAACCTCCATGAGGCTCCCTAAACGTCCAATATGCAATCCAAGACTCATTCCATATAAAATAAAATTTATTTAGAAGTATAAATATATTAAATTCCTATTATGAATCTCTAATCATCGTATATTAATTCAAAATTCCTTGCCCTTTAGGTATTTCCAACTCATATAAACAAGTTAAATTACTGCCTCACCAAAATTAAAACGTTTCGTCCATGATAGGCCTCAGTTGAAAAAATGAATTAATGGACATTCGTGGTTTGTGAAATATGATTGGAATTCCTTGCATATTTTCATAATTCCCAATGTGTCTATGATTAATCTTAAACACATAGTTCTTAAATCACAATAATATTTTCCACAACTCACAACCATTATTGATACATCAATAAGAATCTAACTCGGGAAGTATAAGTCAAACTATGCTCATTTTGTCATCTAAATTTCCCAACCAAACTATAGCACTCCCCACTATAGGATATTTTTTAGGGAAAATTCTAGACCACATTATTACCACTATTCAAATTTCATATTGACATTTTATCAAAGCTTCCCAATGATTCTCCCCATAAATTTATAAAATTGAATAATCTGATCACACATGTTGATACATCCCTTGATCATCCATTAGATCAATTGGTCAAACTCTAATCAACCAAGCTCATTCTGGTCCCACCAGCCATTCTAGGAAAATCCCCAACTGAACTCTTCTCTACACACATCTCATTGTAATGGAATACCCAATTTTATTCCATACTATCAAAATTTAACTATATTTGAGTGTGTATGTCGATCTTTCAAAGACCAACAATTGTAAAAACTTATCAACATCAGCAGCCATTGCATCAGAAAAAACAGATCTGATGCCTTTCTCCCAAGGCATACTTATATAATTTTGAACACGCTCATTGGAGATTGTAACCAACATATAGTGACACATCTTAGTTTAATTATCCCTTATTCAAAACAATAATTGTGTTATGACATAATTACTAATATAATTATTGAACCAAAATTATTGTAACAACACAATCTACTTTCAGATTAATTCTCTTACTCATACTTCACACAAGTCAATA
Organism: Viscum album; assembly: GCA_963277665.1. Lineage (NCBI taxonomy): Eukaryota > Viridiplantae > Streptophyta > Magnoliopsida > Santalales > Viscaceae > Viscum > Viscum album. The sequence continues at coordinate 1,934,449,746 of OY728165.1, forward strand.
TTTTACTTAGTACTGTGAATTTACCAAATAAATATTTTTGCAATTTGATCCATTTATTTAATATAAAAATATAGCTAGATAGATAATATTGTGACCAATCTCAACATCCCAATACCCTGTTAATTTGAGGGTTTCCTACAAGTGACTAACATCCCACCCCCCACCCAAAGAGAATCCTTAACGTCAGTATATCAAATATTGAATTTGATCCACACACCCTATTCTGTATCCATCTGGAATAATAAAAAGATGAATGGATTGGAAACCATTCAACCCAATCGTCAATATAAATTCCACCAAAAATTTTTTCCTACCCCTCAAGAATAGATTCTATGGTCCTTGTTGAAAATAAAAACAAAATTAGGGTCACTACAATGAAATGGAAAATAGTGTACTAAGAAACATCTATATTTCTTTTAAAATATTCCATTAATTTACTTCAAATGATACATTCATCTGACCACAAATGATACAAAGGTATCCTGACATGTAGCTGAGGATATCTGGCATAATTTAGATGAAATAAATATTTTGGTAATGATGGCCTCTACCTCATATTTTTCTAATTTTTTATTAGTAGGATTGTATGTATCCTATAATCTAGAATCACATTTAATTATAAAACACTTTCCATATCCAACTCTTGAAAACATGTCTCTAAAAAATGTGTGTATTGGTCCAACCATCAGTAAAACCCCTCTAAAAACCTAATATATTATCAATGTATCATCTACCATAGATTAATATTCTTCATTCATGTATCTACATAGAGAAAACAAGGCCTATAGGATTTTATTTAAACCATCACTCCTTGGCTCACACACATTCTATCACCATATAATGTTTTAAATAGTACCATTCATATCCAATTGTAACGTGATTGACTATGCAGTTGGTTCACAATCCCACACCACCAAATCATTATAACATGACTCATGCACCCATGATTCATTCATTACCAAGGTTAAGATAACATTTCTACAACGAATTTCAGTCTCATTAATCCAGAATATCGCATGGAAGTCCTCTCTAAATTTGATAACCACCCTTTTTCCTCATTTAATTTTAGAATTGTTTATTAGATAGAATCATTCTAACCCTGAGCATTTACCCATGATATAATAGGATACTAAATATGTCCCCTATTTTAATAGGTTCAGGTTCCTGAATAGTTCTAACCAACAAATTTTGAATCAAATTGAAAGAACCATAGGTTCCTTATCAAAACTAGATGGAATCAAAATATATATATATTGAAAAATCTGAGATCCTACGATAAATCAGTCTCAAAAGAGCATAAAACATGATCGTTTACTTTGTGTACTCCATAATACTAGGTCAACCATGGTCACAAGTTTCCAACATTCTAAAAAACATCTATCTATAATGGTCTGCGCCTTAACTAAGAGACAAGTGGTATCCCACATTTCCTTGAAGATAATGTCATGTATGAGGGTAATTTGGTCAAACCAAATAGTCCAAATGTCAATCCTCTCAACAAGCTCATATTACATGGGGTGTTATCTAGGCACCTATCAAATAAAAAGGGATCTAATGCTCTTATAAACTACCTCTAAAAGAGTGGTGAATATTGATTTTAAATATAATGATAAAAAAATTCATCAATCAGTCTACTACGGCCCTGATCCTCTCCAAGAATCCATATAAGGGACTCCCCCATAGAGTATCCTAACATAACCTAGAAAATAATGAAAAACCAATACTCATCAAGAATATGTATATGGAAAGAACACCTCTATGTACAATATTATATTAATGTTTAGGTATCTATTGATATCATATTATGCAATCTAACTAGATCACCTAGAGGAATAGTATTATATTTCAATTTTAGCCTATAAGGAAAAACATTAAGTGCACAAAAGCATCTCAAATATCTGATCATGTCATAAGTATGTGGTTTGGATAGGTAGAGTTTTATTACAATATATGAAGGAACACACTATATAGGTTTTTACAGACACATTATATAACCAAATAAGTAATATCACCCTCTCAGGGTTTCCAAACATGGGAATCATATTTCTTATTGACCTACTAGGTTAACTACACCTACATTAGACATTGAATAAGTCATCATCTCACTATAGAATATGTCACCATAGATCCAAATATATTTACATCATAACAATGTAAATATAAAAGTCAGTCCAAGTAGGTATAATTTCACTAAGAACCTACTAAAAGAAATAAAATTAATGTTATAGAAGATAAATAAACAATATTCCCCAGTTCTTATTAGAATCAAACACTAGAATGCCTATATCATATGGAACCCATGTTCCATATATGATGCATAAGATACCTATTTTCATTTCTAGCCATGATTTAAAAATAAATCATTGGACTCTTTCCAATGGAACGAGATCCAAAATTCTATAATAAATCATGACTCCCATAAAACATGTGAATATATTAAAGAAAATGTAATAAAAAATGTAACAAATAATATCATAAAAAAGATACCATATCCATAAAAGCCAATAATTCTTATTGAAATTAGTGATTTTGATGAACCAGTCAAATATTTGTCACAGGCTCCGACACATTTCTAAATATTATATTTACAATATCCCAATACGATATTTAGTAGGAAATGAAAATTGCTTATATCAATTTTTCATGTATGGTCACGGATTCCACTAATATAGTTTTTTTATTGTATTCATAATAAGTCCACAAGAACACATCCTTATTTACTATAGGAAATTGTCTAGAAGTAATAGACTAGGTTCTGATAGTGGTAGAATATTCCCCCATGTCAGTGTAATCAAAAAACATAAATTACCTAATAAAATACAGAACAATAAATGATATTTTTTGCAAGAAAGAAATAATCTATGATAGGGATATTATATGAAAATAAACGGAATGTAGTAAAGTAATGATTGACCTTTCCATACAAAAAATAATAATCTCCCATTTAGGTGACTATACATATATAAGAGTAAAAAAACAAAATAATATGTACAAGCATATGATATACTCATCAAGAAATATAAAATACCTAATATACACATACATAAATAAAATATCATCTTCAATTAGTCTCAGAACTTTTACTATTATGTTACTATAACTATGTGAACACCTACTAGGGTATGCTAGTGAAATGGAACCTTGAGAAGGATGTGAGTACACAACTCAGTAGGGAACCACCAGCATATTAACATATATAGAAAATAAAATTAAATTTATTAAACTTTTACCTAGTTATTAGGATAAAAGTAACAAATAATGCTGAAACAATAATAAAAGTAAGTAAATAAATAAAATGATCTACAATTGATCCTTTGTTCAGTGATCCTAATAGACAATACATACTTCTGGCTAAACAAAAATGTATATGAACAAGGTGTAATAACATATACTCACGCATATAAATACATATATATGAATGTTAATATATATTCATTTAAATATATAACAAAAAATATTTCAATATATATGAGTATTATGAAAAATAACATAAATTAAATAAAAACGCAATCATTCCTTGGTTCTGTAATACCGATCAACAAAATGCATACACCATCCATCATTTTATAAGTTAATGAGAAAGCCATGTCATAAAGAGCTATACATTTCTTATCCCTTGTGCTACATGTACTCATAAACAATTATTTTAATAAAGGATTCTCTATACTGATGGACAATACTATAAATATGGAACTTCATGAACTATGGCCTATAATGGATGTATCATGTATTAGAACTATGATTGAATGGATCTAAAGCCTTTAACAAAGGAATCCACTTCATGTTACTAGATAAAATCCAAAATAATATTAGTGTAATATAGAAAAAAAAGAGAGAGTACCCAGTTCTAGTGACTAAGGAGTCCTTTTTGAGTCCATGGAGTGTATCCATAGAAAACTCAGAATAATCTAGACCCATTTTGACCACGACTTAGGGACATCAACCATGGTTTCTCTTTGAGTCAATGGGTTGAATCCTTAAAAAACATAGTAAATTGTGCAATATGGGGATATCATTATACATAAAAAAGGATTAGAATTAGAATCATTGGAATAACCTTTAGGGATCACTATCAAGAACCATATCGCACCAAGCTCATCATCCAAAAGTCAATAAGCACATTTGAAAATCATAGTCATATCAATTTTAATATTATGAACAATAAAAGAAAGGGTGTGGGTGGGAAAACACCAAAATCAACTACTAATTCCACATTATCGTGGATTACATGCTCGATATCTGTTCTACGAATCACTCACTACCATCTATACCCAAACCCATGATATACAAGATCGTTGTTGATCAATCATTGGGGAACCCACTAGGTATTGTTGGTATATAATTAAGAGATTCATAATACAATGATCATTGGGGTTTATATACAAACAAAAGTATCACTTGTAACAACACATGCTTATACAATATGTTTCCCTTTACATAACACAATAGCTTGCATTGTACGCAACTTGGAGTTTTAACACACCACGACCAACCAAAATAGTCGTTTTGAATATTAATACCCACTTTTTGAAATATTATATAATATATTATTCCAAATGGACTTCATTTTTGAATTCAGATTATTGAAATTAGATTAGGGTTATTTTTATGTATTTTTCTGAAAATATTCAATTATTGATTAATAGTAGAAAACACTGCATAATTGTTAAAAATCTAATTTTTATATAAATAATTAAATATATTAATTAAGTTTATTATAATTGAAAATAGAAATATAATACCTATATTTGTTCAATGCAATTCATTTGATTCATTTTATAATAAACCTAGATATCTGAATTTATATTGAACATTTTACCGTCCTTCAACTACCTTCTAGGCATGTTAGCAAATTTGCATAAAAACTAATTTTACCACATCTGTTAATTGCAAATAAAAAATATGAGAGACATGGTTGAGATCATTATGTAATATTTGGTTTACTAAGTTGAAAATAATTTTTTATAGTAACTTTTGACTATTATTTATCATGGTTAAAAGTAAAAAAAGGTTAATTAATGTTAAAATTTATATTATAATTTCCCTAACACATTTCCTAACTATATTGGATCAGTGAATTTCGACCCAAAAAATTCTGAATAAAATATGATACTTTTGGTCCACTTGGATTAGAATAGGACATTTATTATTATTTTATTTATGGAATAGTTAAAAGTGTTAAATTCAAAGTTAATTACTAAAACATTTTTAATATAGGGTTATACATAAGATAAATTCTACAATAATTATTAATTAGAAATATAAACATATTTCCTACATAATGGTATTTTATTTATAATATTTAGACATTAAATAATTAAACTTATTTATATCACAATGATGATGTAGTAATTACGTTATTCATGAAAGATTAAAATAATTGATATTATAAATATCCAAATAAATGTAAATTGAGACTTATGATGAATTAATCTAATTATATAGTTTAATATAGAATTTTATGGTTTATTAAAAAAAAAATTTTGAAATGAGAGAATTTTTATTACTCTGACAAAAACAAAATACCATATAGTGTAAAAAATTGACATTAATGAGTTTCTAAAAAAAATCTATATTTTTACTTGATAATCTATTCCTAAAAATATAAGGTTAGGAAAAATGATACATGTAATAATTTATATATTATTAATGAACCACGTAGTGTTCTCTAGGAATTTTATAGTATGATTATTAACCATATAATATAATAATACAAGAATACACGGTAAAAGTTAAACTATTTAACTAAGAGTTTAATCTAAAAGATAAGGGCCATATAGTGACCTAGACCTACCTAAAACCTATTGGTTGATAGGTTTTCAATTAATACCCTCCTTATCCACTATATAAATTATTTTGGAGCCATTATAAATCATATATGATTGTATTATAATATAATATTTCAAAGATTTTCCTAGTGTGACCCTCACCTCAATTATCAAAGGGCACTTCCCCTTCTCTCAAAATAAAACATCAAAAACCATTTTGGGTTGGACAACCCCTGCCAAAATCTCCTCCCTACTTCCATAACATAATCATAGATGCATTCCCTAGAGAAAAAATCCTTCCTAAGAGCCTTTTTATTATCTCAAAAGGAAACACCCAAAGAATAGGTAATAATTTCACCACCATTTTTAAAGTTCTTTTCTCCTTCCACTTCCCCTTTCATTTTTTTAAACACAAAAATAATAAATCAAGTACCTTATACATATTTTGTAGTTTTTTTAAATATTTTAAAACCATATTCATTATTCTATCCATCCTATGAATGAAAATTCACCATACGTGCGTATGTACGGCTTACCGTCTCCACATCGTGGTGTAGTTTGTTATTCAAACACTTCATTATTTGGATGGGTATAATAATGTGTATAAACTATGTAAATAATAAATATAACACGTTAATTATTCTTTATATATGAAATATCATCCAATTACATATGATTTCACCATCAATATAATGATATTGTTTCTCATGCGGATGTAAAGATTACCGTCTCCATGAACGCAATGAGATTCATTCCCCATCATAATCATTCAAGAATAATTTTCATTTTATATTTAAAAATAATTTTAATAACTTAATATAATTCTTGATATGAATCAAAAACATCATATCCATATCAATCAAGGCTTACATAACTAACTATATAAACAAAAACGAATCAGTTAACACCCTAAACAATGATACTACTGAACTATTATTAAAAATGCAATATTAGAAGATCATATATGATATCATATTTAGGTATGTGGTTCTTATATAATTTAATAAAAACAATTTAACTATCATACACTATGTTAACTTACTCTCAACCAAGGAAGATTACAAGGTATTGGTTAATTATACAATCTCTTTATTATATAAGGTTGTTTATATATGAGTATCTACTGAGACCTCTTTATCATCCACATTCGTGTTTCTTAAAACTGATTGTCAAAACATTTTTACTATTTTCTAGACTATAGGCTAAAGTTATTTATACCATTATTTTACATTTTATAAAATGTTTATAAGGGTATCATTATGTTATTTTCCAAATAAGGTCCTTTATGACCTTTTCGATAAAATTATAGAAAGAATATTTTTTTAACTTATTAAACGGGTGTGGCTATTTTATGTTGTTATAACGCCTTTGAAGATTCCATTAAAATATTATAACAATATTTTAAAAATAAATTTATTCTTTTATAATTATGTGACTTTTATATTACTTCAAAATAAAATGATATATTTTTCTCAAATGGTTTTGATTTAATCTATGTCAAAATCCTTTGATTGATTTTACACTTGGTTGAAGTTGATTTATTATGATACAATCATCCATATTTTAATGAATGTTTTGTGATATTTTGGATTGTGGATGTTTTATTTTTATACCATTCATGTTTTATGGATAAATTATTACATTTTGTATGATATTTTTAATACGAATGTTTATGTAATGTTTCAACCTTTTCATATGTGGAATTCAATGAACTTAGTAAGTGACGGGAGGATCCAGCTATAGCTCCTCGATGCATCGGTATGTCTCATGAGACAAACTAGTGTATTGTCACAAGGCCTTGAGAAAATCTTATTTTCAGTCTTGGAATGAGGCCATGACTACGTGGTTATGAAGTATGGGTTTATGAATTCCATCATTTTGAAATTGGCTATTGATATTACATGTGATTATGACTAGTAGAATATCCATGTGAATAAGTAAATATGATTATTTTATTTATCATTGTCATTATATTCTGATTTTTATATTTAAAAGGCATTTGTTTTAGTCATATGCATTTCATTAAATGTTTATTATTATTTATGAAATTTTCCGCAATATTGTTATCCTTACTGAGCACCTGAGCTTGCCCCTTTCTATGTTTTATTTTTCCCAGGATGTGAAGAAGTATATTGTGGCTGACCTACAATGATATTTTATGTGATATGAATGTTGTCAAAGGACAAAATTGTTTTTATGGTTTTAATTTTATAATGTAATGTAAAACATATGTATGTATCTATTACTTCCAAGGCTACTAACTGATCGGTATTTCAAGATTTTATCCCTCGTAATCATGCCAATGTTATGAAATAATGCACGGACTCTGGGTAACTGGGGTCAGGGTGTTATGATTGGTATCAAAAAAAGTTTAATACAAACCTTGGAAGAAAGATTTAGAGAAAATTTTATTAGACAACATTACCCTAAGATATACTATTACGATAAGTATAGAAAAACATCCAATAATTTTTGTAATATCGATATTTGGGGAATTTTCTATGGAATACATCCCAGTATGGACTGGCATAGATTTACTTAAGAGTGAAAAATCTGAAATGGAGTTTTGGGCTTGGACCAGGGTATCATGGTAGAGGAAAACATTCCCTATTGTACTCTTTGTTAGGACACTCCTAGGGGATATTCTTAAGATACTTCAAATTTTCATTACAGACCATTATGAAGGATTTATCTGTATATACCTCCTCAAAGAAATTTTTTTATGATTATGGATTATATCCACAAACTATTCCATTTATGATAATTGATATAGATGTGTGGAATTATATATTGTTATTCATAAACTAATATTCTGTATTCCATTGTTTAGAAATGGAACCCAGTGGAAGGAATAGAAACTATATCAATTCACGTTATCCATGTTGGGATTTCCCTCCTACTCAAGATAATTATAGTGTAGATTGTGATGAAACTGGTTCTGAACATCTTATCACCATACCGAGACAACTCACTCAGGTTATGAATAATAACCTTACCCATATAGATCACCCTAATCCACAATGTGGAGGATTTATGTTAGACCGCTTCATGAGGAAATAACCACCAACATTCAATAGGACTACAAATATATTTGTAGCTAAATAATCGATACATTCCATAGAGAAAATATTTCATGCTCTGGGGAGTAGTGAAAGGGAAAAAGATGTCATTTCTATTTATAACCTCATAGAATATGCAGATCAATGGTAGTCATTAATTCAAAACACAAAGGAAGATGAAGAATTATCGAATATGGACTACAGGGAGTTTAAATATATTTTATTTGAAAAAAACTTTCATCATGACAATCGAACAAATATGGAAAGACAATTTTTGAGTCTGAGGAAAAGGGAGGATGATAATGTCACAAAGTATGAGTATAACATTACAAGGTTAGTATGGAATTAAGCAGATTATATACATTACCCAATGAGTAAGATTGATCGATTTTTTGATGGGTTAAATCCATTTCTCCATCGAGCATTAGTCTCACAATCATTCTCATCATACGAAGATATTTTCTTATGTTCTATGATTACTGAATAAGAATTTCTTATTTCCTATGACTTTAATGCAGAGAAGGAGAAGAATAGATCTCTTTAACACTCTGGAAATAGAAATAAAGCGAATAAGGGAAAAGCTTAATATCCATACTATGTTAAATTTGGGAAGAAACACCCCGGTACTTGCTTGAATGGAATGGGAGTCTATTACCATTGTGGTGAAAAATTCCACCAAGGTCATAATTGCAATGGAAAGAAAGAGGTTTCCAATGTTTAATTCTAAAATTGTAGGTAAAAGGGGCATTATGCAAACTAATGTCCTATGTTCCAAGGAAACATACCCCAGAAATGGACAAGGGAGAAAGGCCAAGCTTATGCGATCACTACTGCTGAGGTAGAATATCTGAAAGACATGGTGGCTGGTAATTTAATGGTTTACTCAAGTTTTACTAATGCTTTATTTGATTATAGATGATTGCATTGTTTCATATATTTCTATTTTTCTATGGAAATTAGATATTTCCAATTTTATTTAATATGGGAGTTTTTATTGAAAACTCCTAAGGTAAGTTTTATAGAAATAGAGTTTTGTGAATTAGTTCCAATTAGGGAATATAAATGTTCTTTATTTTTTGATCTCATCGTCTAACCCATGATTGAATTCGAAACAATCCTCAGTATGGATTGGATTTCGGACCATGATGCGAAAATTTATTGTAAGAACAAGGAGGTAAAACATTTTGATGATGATAAGGAGTGCCTTACCTTTAGAGAAGAAACATCTCCACCTAATTCTAATCTAGATCCACCCCCAGTATCTCTAATAAATTAAATTATTGGGGATAAAGGGAATAAAATCACTATGGATGAGGAAAATAATGTTCAAATAGAGGAAGTACCTAATGTATAAGAATATGTTGATGTGTTTATAGAGGATTTACATGGAAATAATCTATAAATAAAAATTGAGGTTTCCATTGATTTAGTTCTTGGTTTAAGGCCTATATCGAAGATCCCTTAGAAAATGGCCACTGTGGAATTAATGGAACTAAAGAAACAACTGGAAGAATTGAGTAATAATGGATTTATTTTCCATAGTGTTTTTCCATGGAGAGCCCATGTTATTTTTGAAAAGAAGAAAGATAGATCTTTGAGGTTGTGCATTGACCAAAGGGAGATCAATTCTATAAAAATAAAGAACAAGTATCTCCTACCTGAAATTGATGATTTATTCAACCAACATCATGGACCTCAATATTTTTCCAAGATTGTCCTTCGATCTGGATATCATCAGTTGTGTGTGAATAAGGAAGACATTCCAAATATATAATTTCATACCAGGTATGGGAATTATGAGTTTACAGAAATTTCTTTTGGACTGACTAATCCACCCTCTATTTTCATAGATCTAACGAATAGTGTTTTCCAGGAATATCTTGAAAATTTTTATTAGTATTTATTGATGACATATTGGTATAGTCAAAAATATATAAATATCATTAAAATCACTCTTCCACTATTCTGAAGGCCCTTAGAAGAAATGAATTATATGGGAAGTTTAGAAAGTGTGAATCTTGGCTTCAAGAGATTTTTTTTGGCCATATTGTCTCTAAATATGGAATATATGTTGATCCATCAATGACCAAGGAAATCCGAGAATGTACCACACTAACAAGTATAACTGGGGTATACAGTTTATTGGTTTAGTAGGTTATTATTGGTGATTTTTCCATAATTTTTCCGGATTGGCTAACCCATTGAACAAGTTCACACATAAAGGGGTTATTTTTTTAAAAAAAAGTGTGTGAAGAATGTTTTAAAAAACTGGAGAGATGATTAGTCTAGGCTATTATATTGACTCTAAAATCAAGGAATGATGTGTTTGTTTTTTATAGTGATGCTTCAAATAATGGTCTTGGTTATGTCCTTATGAAAAATGATAGAGTTATTTCTTATGCGTCACAACATCTAAAAATTCATGAAAAAAAACTATTCCTATAATGATCTTGAGTTAGCAACTATAATATTTTCTTTGATGATTTGGAGACACTATATATCTAGTGAAAATGTGAGATATATACCGATAACCAGAGTCTGAAGTATATTTTCTAACAAAAATAACTCCACATGAGGAAAATATGATGGCTTGAACTACTCATATATTATTATTAAACTATACACTACCACCCGAGGAAGGAAAATAAGGTGGCCGATTCTTTGCGCAGAAAGGATCATGGAGTTTTGAACAATATTAGAGTTGAAAAGGATCGTATTTTCATGGATATAATAAAGATATATATATAAATAACCATAGTAGGTGAAAAATCAAAACATTTTAAAATTTTATCCAAACCATATTTACTAGAAATAATAAATAGTTCTCAGATAGATGATTAGGAGTTTCAAAAGAGGATTAAAGATATGAATTATGGGAGATTGAGTGAAGTTGTATCTGAGGATGGAATCTTGAAATTTAGTAAGAGTATTTGTGTTTCAGATATACTTGATGTAAAAATTAAATTATTGGATGATGCTCATAGCTCCAATTTCACTATACACACTGGCAGTACTAATATATATATAGATTTGAAGGAACATTTTTGTTGGGACAACATGAAAAGAGAGATTGCAGATAATGTATCAAGAAGTGTGGTTTGTCAACAAGTAAAGGCTAAAAGACAACATTTTATAGGAGTCATGCAACCTATTCCCATACCTGATTGGAAATGGGATTATATTACGATGTATTTTGTCATGGGGGTACCAAATAATCCTAGAAGGAATGATGAAATATAATTAATTATTGATTGTCTTACCAAGTCAGCATATTTTAATTCTATAAGAGATGATTTACCACTTGAAAGTTTAGCAAGACTATATATTAACGAATTTGTAAGAATTCATGGAGTACCCCTATCAATTGTTTCTAATCGTGATCCCTTCTTAACTTCAAGATTCAGGAAAAGTCGTCAGAAGGCCCTACATATTGAACTTCCTTTATGCACTCCCTACCACCCTCAAACTGATGGATAATCATAATGGACTTTTCAAACAATATAAAACATGTTGAGATCTTTCTCACTTCACTTTCAAGGTATGTGGGATCAATATTTACCTCTGGTAGAACACTATAATACCAATATCTTCCATTCATGAATTCAGATGGCACCATATGAAGCGTTATATAAAAAGAGTTGTTTCACACCAACTTGTAGGGATGATTTTGGTGAAAGAAAACTCGTAGGTCTACAACATCTTGAGGAATAAATGGAAATGGTGAAGGTTATCCAAACCCATGTCAAAGATGGTCATTGCAGGGAAAAGAGATATGTCGAAAACCGAATTAAGTATTGGGAATTTCAAGTAGGAGATCATTCTTTCTTGGAGGTATCTCTATGGATGGGTGTTATATGTTTCTTTAAAAAGGGTATATTGAGTCTCGTGTACATCAGAAATTTCAAAATTCTAGAACAAATTGGAGTTGTAGCTTATCATTTTCAATGTCATCAACTCTCTTCAAAGGTCATAATGTGTTCCACATATCACTGTTGAGAAAATACATGTCTAACCCAACACATGTACTCACCTCTGATGAAATAGAAAAGGAAAACAACCTGTCTTTATTGCAAAGAGCCTATCAGAATTCTTGATACCAGAGAACAAGTGTTGAGAAACTGGACAACTTGTTTGGTGAAAGTTCTTTGGCGAAACCATAATATGGAAGAGGAAACTTGGGAACCCAAGGAACATATGAGGATGAACCACCCAAATCGTTCTATATAGTAGTATTCTATAAATTTCAAGGATGAAATTATGTGAAGGATGGGATAATTTAACACCACATGCTTCTACAGTAGGTTTCACTTTGAATAATACAATAGCTTGTGTTATACGCAACTTGGAGTTTTAAAAAACCATGACCAATCAAACTAGATGTTATGAATATTAATACCCACCTTTTAAAATTTTATAAATTTTATTTTTCAAAATGGACATCATTTTTTATTTTGGAAAATCAAAATTATCTTAGGGTGAATTTTTAGTATTTTTCGGAAAACATTCAATTTTTGATGAATAGTGAAAAAACACTGCATTATTGTTTAAAACTGAATTTTTATTTAAATAATTATTTATTTTATTTTAGTTTATTTAATGTCAAAATAGATACATAATACATATATTTCTTCAATTAAATTTATTCGATTATTTTTTTAATAAAATTATATATACAATATCTTATTGAACTTCTTACAGTCTTTTACCCACCTTCCAAGCACATTACAAAATTTGTATAAAACAAAAATTTACTGCTTCTGTGAATTGAATTTCAAAAATCCAAGATACATGGATGAAATCAGTAAGTAAAATTTCATTCAATAAGATGAAAAATATTTTTTGGTGAATTGTAATTTTTGACTTTTATTTACCAAGGTTAAATGAAAATATGATACTTTAAGGTAAAAATGATATTGTAATTACCCAAACACATGTTCTAATTATATTGGATAAGTGTATTTAAACCAAAAAAACCATAAGAATAAAATATGGTTCTTTTGGTCCACTTGGATTAGATGTGGAAATTAATTATAATTTTATTTAAAGAAGAGTTAAAAGTGTTAAATTCAATGTTTAATAACTACACAGTTTTTAATAAAAGGGTATTCATAAGATAAATACGACTATAATAATTCATTCGAAATATAAAAAAAATTACATAATGGTATTTTATTTATAATTTTCTGACATTAAATAATTAAATTTATTTATGACACAATGATGATGTACTAATTACCTTATTCATGAAAGGTTAAAATAATCGATATTATAAATATAAAAATAAATTTAAATTGAGAGTTTCGATTAATTAAACTAATTTTATAGTTTAACATGACATGTTGGGGTTTATTAAATTATTTTTTTTCTAAATGATAAAGTGTTATGACTTTTACAAAAACAAATTACCAAATCGTGTCAAAATTGACATAAATGGGTTTTTGAATCAAATACTATATTATTAATTGAAAAAATATTCCTAGAAATCTATGATTCGATTAGAGGATTTATATAATAATATATATATATCATTAATGAACCACTTATGGTTCTCTTGGCATTTAATAGTAAGATTATTAACCATATAATATAATAATACAAGAATACATGGTAAAAGATAAACTATTTAACTAAAAGTTAAATATAAAAGATAAGGTTAATATAGTGACCTCAAGCTATATAAAACCTATTGGTTTATTTTTTTTTCACCCATACCCACTTTATCCTCTAAATAAATCATTTTTGATCCATTATAAACTGAATATGATTTTATAATAAATTAATATTTCATGCTTTTCCTAAAGTGACCCTCACCTCTCTTATAAAATGGCACTTTCCCTTCTCTCAAAATCACACCTCCAAATCCATTTGGCTCGGCCAACCCCTACCCAATTATCATCACAACATTCCTCACTTAATCCTAGATGCCTTTCCATGAGCATATAGACAACCTAAATATCCTTTTGATCAACTGAAAAGGAAACACCTAAAGAAGAGGTAATAATTTCACCACAACTTTTCAAAGTTCTTTTCTCCTTCCACTTCTTCTTTCTTTGTTGATTCCATAAAAAAATAATAACTCAAGTACATTTTAAATACTCTGATTTTATTATAAATATTTTAGACCATATTCATTATTATATCCATCCTATGAACGACTAGTCACCATATATGCATATGTACGGCTTATCGTCTCCACGTCGTGGTGTAATTTGTTATTCAAACACATCATTATTTGTAGGGGTATAGTAATGAGTATAAATAATTTGAATAAAAAAGATAACATGTTAAGGATCATTTATATATGATATACCATCCAATTACATATGATTTCACCATCAATATAAGGATATTGTCGCCCGTGCGTGCGTATGGATTACCGTCTCCATGAACGCGATGAGATTCATTCCCCATCACAATCATTCAAGACTAATTTTCATTTTATGATTAAAAACAATGTTAAAGAACTTAATATCATTCTGGATGTGAATCAAATACATTCTATCCAAAAAAATTTGTCTTATGTACCATGCATTTAAAGGAAAATGAATAAGTTAACACTTGAAAGGGTGATAGTACTAAAATTTTATTAACAAAGTAATATTAAAAGATCATATAAGATATCATATATATCTTTGTTGTCTTTTTATGATTTAATAAAAATGAATTAACTATCATACAATAGGTTAATGTACCCTCGGCCAAGGAAAAGTAAAAGGTAAAGGTTAATTTTACAATCATTTCATTATCTAAGGTTGTTTATACGTGAGTATCAACTGGGACCTCTTTATCATCCACATTCGCGTTTCTTAGAAATATATTTAGAAAAAGTTTAATGATTTATTTGACTATAGGTTAATTAAATTTATACCCTTGATTGAATTTTTATAATATTTTTATAAAGTTATATTTCCGTCATTTTCCCAACAAGGTCCTTTATGGCATTTTTGACAAAATTATGGAAAGAATGTTTTTTAACTTATATAATGACTATAACTATTTTCTACCATTATAAATAATTCGAAGATTCTCTTACAATATTATAAGAATATTTTCAAAATAACTGTTTTCTTTTATAATTATTTTAATTTTAAATGATTTCAAAATATAAAGAGATATTTTTCTCAAATGGTTTTGATTTCATCTATGTCAACATCCTTTGATGGATTTTACACTATTTTGGAGTCGATTTATTATGATAAAATCTTCATATTGTATTAATGGTTTTGTGATATGTTTGAATGTGGATGTTTTGTTTTTATAGCATTCATGGTTTAAGGGTAATGTATTAACATTTTGTATGCTAGTTTTAATAAGAATGTTTATATTATATTTCAACCTTTTCATATGAGGAATGCATTGGACTTAGTAAGTGGCAGGTTGATCCCATTATATCTCCTCAAGGCATCTATATGTCTCATGAGAAAAACTAGTGTATTGGAAAAAGGAAATGACAAAATCTTATTTGTAGTCTTGGAATGAGGGCTTGACTACGTGGTATGAAGTCTGACTTTATGCATTCCATCATTTTGAAATTAGCTATTGATATTGCATATTATTATTCAACTAGTAGAATATTCATGTGAATAATTAAATGGAATTATTTGGTTTACCTTGGCCATTATATGTTGATGTTTACGTTTAAAAGTCTTTTGTTTTAATCTTATACATTTCCTTAATTTTTTATTCATATTTATAAAAGTTTCTTCTATATTGTTATCCTTACTGAGCACCTGAGCTCACCCCTTAATATGTTTTATTTTTCCTAGGATTCAAAGAAGTATATTATGACGGACCTATAGGGATAGTCTACGGGGTATGAATGTGGTAAAAGGAGGCAATTTTGTTATTGTTTTAGTTTTATAATGCAATTTAAAACACGTGTATGTATCTAGTAATTCCAAGGATACTGAACTAATTGGTATTTCGGGATTTTATCCCCTGTGATCATTCCAATGTTATGAAAAAATGCACTAACTCTGGGCAATTGGGTTAGGGCGTTACATCGCTCTTTGGATAATCTATGTACAAACATATGAAATGGAATTCCTCTTTGGTTCCTCATAGGGGAATATAAAAAGGACGAATCCTATATGGGATCCGTTATGTTAGATCATACAAAGGGGAATCCCTCATTTCCCTTAGCATCTTTGATATATCAATCTTTAAAGGTAGCGAACAATAGTTGTCATTATCCCTTTCCATTCATCCATTTTACTACCAATAATGTTATATATTTTAAAAAATATATTTAGTAAAAAGAAATAGGGGTGTCACTCATTGGGGAATGCTTAATCATATTCATAATACATAAAAATGAATTAATAATCTATAGAATCTACATAAGACTAGATACCTTTACAAGGATTTAAGTACTTATAAAAAGTTGGCAGAACATCAATCTATGTTTTCCACTATCAGAGAAAAGAAAAATCAGCTTCCATGTTTCTATCTAACATATATGAAAGTGAATACACTCTATAACATGAATTAGGACATTGAAAAATTTATTATAAAATGAAAATCAAAGAGTAATAATATGTAATAACTCATCGAATTACAATTTCATAAAGAAAATGTGAGAAAATATAAGAAAAATGATTCTAGGGAACCATATCTAAAATCCTTTGAAAATCCTGAACCATGGACATTAAAAAATTTATTAAATTAAATTACAATTTATTAACAAGATGTGAACAGTTATAATTATGGAATACATAATCAAATAATTACAAGTTAGTGTGTATGAATTCTAATGTTATCCTCTTCCAAGAAAGAGTGAACACCTAAAATTGGTATCAAATTCCATCATGCCCCAATAAAATCAGGACTATAATCCATAAATAGAGGAACCTAAGTTAGGGGATCAAGAAAAATAACAAATCCAAGGGTAATTATGTTTACATATTCCCTCCTGTTTTGAAGCACACATGAATATATCTATTTAAATTCAATAATGTGGGTGATATCTCCTGGAGAATTGGAGGAACATGGTTGTGGGGTGGGGGAAAATGGGGTAAAACCCAATATGGATCTTAGAGGGAAATGTAAATTTTTATCATTTAATGATCCACATGGATTGAAACCATTATTTTTCAAACCATATACCAACCATGTGGTTAGTACTATCATACCTCACCTAGCTTGCATAGTAGTATTTCATGATTTAGTATACCATGCACAAACTATGCATCATTTCTGGAAAAAATCAAATAACCCCATCATGATATGTAAAAGAATTCTATAAAATTTCTAAAATAGTGATCCTATAAATATGATCCACAAGATTAGGATGCATGGTAACACCAACCATGTACAAACTATGTTCTATGTGTGCACCTTTAAAAAAAATAATTTTGGGGTTATGTACCCATGTCATTCTCTTGAAACCCTTAAGATATAAAAAAAGAGTCATTCCACATCAAAAAACATAATTTAGAGGCATTCCATCATTTAAATTTCTCCCTTGAATCTAAAATCCTGATTTAATATATCCTAAACATTAAAATTTAATATCCTTTATAAATTTTCAAAATAAAAAAATATGTCCTCATTGATTCCCCAACATAAAACTTATCATCCAAACAATCCTTTGTGGGAATCAAAATGATTAACCCAAACTACTTGGGTTGTGGATTATGTTTTAAAGGAGACATTGTATATCTGAACACCAAACATGACCTTGAAACCCCTTTAACAAGACAATAAATAACCCACAAAATATCTAACCGATGATCATAAAATGTTTTGACACATCAATATGAAACATACTCCATCCATCTGAGATAATCTACTATAACATTTTCATTTAATTCCCCAACCGACCTATAGTGATAACCACCACCAGTTCTTACTTTCAAAGAAATATTCAATAATATAACACTAATACCACTATAATTTGATAAAAAAACATTTCCCTAGAATTAAAATGATGATATTATCAAATTACTCAACTTTACTCATCTGGTAAAGCAAGGAGATACTTCCCTTGATCTTCGATTTGATATAATGGTTGAACTCCAATCGATCATGAATAACCTAGTAAAACTAAATTTTACTAGAAAATACCTGATAGAACTATATCATCCACCTGTATCATACCAAAGTAATGTTTGATACCATCCCATACAATTGTTATTTTTCTATAAAAATAATTCTTGTCAAACTACGTTCAAATAACAACTCTTTAAAAAAATTATCTATAGTAGCATACATGCCACCAAAAATTGATCTGATGACTTATCCTAAGACCTACTAAATTTTTTCTAAATATGATCACCAGTGTACATAACCAACTTCTAGTGACACCTCCTATATAAATCATCCCCTATTCAAAATATTCATTCTGTTATAAGATAAGCACTGATAGATGATTCGATCTAAAATCATTAGATTATAACAAGCTAATTAGGAATTAATGCCCACACTAAGACTTAACCCATGTCTATATTAGAATTTATACATGGAATTGATTAATAAATTATACCAAAAATTGATCTATTTATTTAATGTCATACGAGATAACAAATGATTGTCTAAGGACTAGTCCCGATTTTTCATGACCCTTCTCACATCATGGTCTCCCACTAGTGAATAACATCCCTCTCCACAACATAGGGGAATCCTTATCATTTCTTTAATGAACAGATAAGTATATCACCAAATCATATTACTTATCCCTTGATGACATAACAACTATCATTTCTTATAACCTTCTCATCATGAGTGAATTTTTTTTCATTTCTCCTGAATTGTTCCAACTTCCCAAGAATAGTTTCCACAGATCATAATGATATTGAAAACAAAATGAGGGTCACAACCCTAAAATAGGAAATTATTGACTATTCACAATATGGATTTATCTCAAACCACTTCTCAAGCATACATTAAAGGTTTAGTTTTTCTAAAAAAATATTTATAGGTCATCCAATGTGTAACCAATTCTCCCTTAGTGTGCTCTAGATGATGTTACGATATTTGAAATAATGACCTCTATTTCAATGTAATCTAATTGTCCATCGATTTAAATGTATTTCACTTTTGAACAATGATCAAATCTAAACCAGTTATTCTTTCTTTATCAAAATATTAACACCATGTCTCCCAAAAATGTGTGCCCTTGTCCATAAATTGGTTAACCAACTCATGCCACCTGATTTATTCTTAATGTCTCATTTTCCATAGATAGACATTTCCCATTTAATTATCAACTTCCATGAAACCAAGCCCGCAAAATTTATTTTAAAATATAATTATGTAGTTTTCTTAAGAATACTCACCATATAATGATTTAAATGCTACCACTTGTATATGAGATGCTCCCAAACATCCTATGTAGTAGGTGTACAATCCCATATCACTCGATCAACATTAAATGAATCACACTAACATTATTCATTCATGAAGAAATCCATATTAAGTATTCTATAAATAATATCAATCAAATCATGATAGAATATCCCTTGGAATCCCTCTTTAAATTACGGAGCCTCTAATGTTCCATGTTTCGTTCCATTACCACCTATCACATGACATCATTTTAACTATTATCTATTACCTGTGGTCTAATAATTTTATAAAAAATCAATAGTGTAATGCACCTGAATAGTCCCACCCTTTTAATTTACTCTAAAAAAACCATAGTTATTTTATAAAAAAATATTGTATCACCAAAACCATATAGAAAAATCAGGGAACCAACTATTTCTAAGTTTCAATAAGATCATAAAAATATGGTCATCTCATAGTATCAATTCATGAAATCATGCAGAAATCTCTCATATGTTTCCTTCCATCAAAGGTAAGGATTTATATATAAGTGTATGGTCTAAAACTAAGGGCCTATATATCTCCACCCTAGCCCTACTGTTCATGTCTTATATGAGGGTAAATAAGACTAATCGCTTATCTAGAAGGTGAAACTTATCAATGAGGTCATATTTCACATGGTATCATTCACACACCCATCTCAGCATAAAGTATCAAACATGGATGCTGACAATCACACTCTTAATAAAATAGGTAATGAAAACCTCAACCTACAAGGGTCCAAAAAAAGCAGGCATAGATCTACTAGATTTTTGATTGTCACTAATAACCCTTATAAGGGATAAACCCTGGATGATCAGAATATAATGTGGAAAATAATTGGGAGTTTTCAATTACAAGGAATCTGTATATGGTAATATACCTTCAATGTCTAGTACAATATAAAATTTTGGGTTTCTATCAGCATCATATGATGCTGCTTGAAAAAATAACCTAAAATTAAAGTATCAGCTATAAATGATGGCCTATAAGGTCCATCTTCATGTAAAAAAATCACCTCAGTGATCCAAAATTTATCAAAAGTACGTTGTTTGACTAAATGGAAATTAAATACAAGATATGCAAGACCACAATGTATAGGTTATTACTAAAAATTTAAATAAAATTACCAAAGTAATAACCCAATATGATGGGTTCCAAACATTGTAATAATATCCACTATTGAACTTTTTGGATCACTTCGCCTATTGTGAGTGGAAATTAGTTCCCCAGACTCACCACCAAATGTCTCACAATTGAGACCCATAGCCATCCATTAGAAAGAATTATATATATAACTCCATCCAATTTTGTATAATTATTCTGAGAACCTATATGGATAATGCTGTGTAGGATGTTTTAGAAACATTATAAAAAATTCTTCAGTTATCATTAAAATCACATAGTAGAAGACATATAAAATTTTGATCATAAAGATCTAAAATGATCCCTGGATTTCTTGTTGCTATTATTATCCAAGAGTAAAAATCTGTAATTGGATCGTTAATAATGTTCCATGTTCCACAAATCAATAATAGATCCTAAAAGATATAAAATATATGAATCATTCAAAATGAAAGTAATATACAACTAAAACATCAAATATAATGAATTGAAATCCATTATCACTAGTTATGAAGAATTCTTAATGGAATGTGTTTTCTAGATGAAACAATGCAATATCAATCACAGGATATGAATGTTTTTTAATAATCATGTATAACATATCCCATGTAGTAATAAAAGAGGAAAACAACACATCTATTACCAATTTATAACATCATATCCTGAAATCCCCTAATCTGGTTCCCTATGATAGTTCACCATAAGGCCTAAAGAGTGCCACTCTGTACATTGAATGCTTCCAACAAGCAGTGAGGACCTATAGTGAGATTTTGGGGAGACTATTCCCTTATATAACAGTAAGAAGACAATTTAATATACATATGAAATATATAGTAGTAAAAAACGTATGAGAAAGGAATGAATAAACTAAAGGTGGTGTGTGGTGTAATAATAAATGTAATTTTTTAAAGTCCCGAATGGCTATGTCATACATGAAACACCAGTTTCCCAATTCATTAGACATACATATATGGGAGTAAATATAATAAATAGAATGAAAATTTCAAGGACCTATTATGTACAAAATTTCATAACAGATACACGATCTCTACATACACAACTTATCCATCTCTCTCAATCAGTCTCAGGCCTCAGCCCATCCTGTTCCTGTAACTATTTGGTTATCCTCTTGGGTCCCCATTACACTGATGGACAAAGTAAGGAGTTGGTTAAAAAATCATTAGGGAACCACCAAAAAAATCCCATATATACTTTTTAATATGTAGTTTTTGTAAATGTGTTTTAATAATCATTATAATTGTAATAAATAATGATAAAAAAATATATGTAAATAAGTAAATAAAATAAACCATAACTAATCCCTGGGCCTGTTATTCTGACAAACCATACCTTCTTTGGCCTAAGACAAAATATATTTGAATAAGGTGTCATCATTTATATATATATACACATATGAATTTTTATATATATCCCTATATATATATATGATAACTATTAAAAAACATATATAAAACCAAACCACAGTCAATACAATGGTCAGTAATCCCGATCAACAAAAAACTACTTCAGAATGTGCCTGATAAGTCTCTAAGAAAGCTAAGTCACCAAGGGGAAAAATTTCCTTTATCTAGGATCAACTGTACTCACCTTGAATCACTATAATGAAGGATGTTTTGTATTGATATAAAATCTTGTAAATATGGAACTACATCAATTGTAGAATACATCAGATGTATCATGTATCAAAAAATCATGGACTATAAATTAAACCACTGACCAATGAATCCTCTTCGTGTCCGAGGATATCATCCATATAAAACACAATAAATGTTTCCATACTGTGATACCCATATACATCAATAAAAACTCCTTAAGTGCATCCATGGAACTCGGGATAAAATCCAGGTGAAGGAGTATTTCTAGGGGCACTGTAGGATTATAGTAATAATACTGTACTATTACTATAGTAGGTATTGTAATAGGTAATGTAGAAGGTACTATTTTCCACTATATTAGTCAAGACTATTCCCCTGTTTGGGCCTTTAGGCCACTGATATGGTCCCCATGTCCTTTAAGACCTTCGGGCCACCTCAAGTCCTTCATGCCAGCATAAGTGTAAATACAAACCAGAAAACCTACAAATGAACAAGCTCAAGAACAAGGTTGAGCAAGGAGCATTCACAATAACAGAAGATAAACGGATTGTAAGAATGAGAGGGTATGGTACCTATAGTGACCCATACTTTACATACATTGTTAATAATTCAAAATTGAAGCACACTTATTACAACATATGACAAAACCACAAAGGACCATATAGGTATAGTGTTTTTAGAAACTAGGAAACATAAACAACTGGTTCATAAATCTTCTACAGTGTCTCCCATTTATTTAATCATATCTAGGGTCCCTTTTTGAATATTCTACTTAATATCCATCTTCCTGACCTGGGGAAAAGAAAACATACAAAAAAGGGTGAGCTCAAATGCTCAGCAAGGGAAAATAAAGGAAATAAAAATCATATCATATCTTTTTGAAAATCATAACCTGCAAAGGAGATCATAATATCTTAACATGGAATAAATCATAGAAGTGAAAATGAGATCACCATAATCATAACATAAAACTTGAAACTTTGTGGCATGCACACATAATCATAGAGAATCATTTCTTGTTAGTCAAGACTCATTGCCAAGACAATCTTAGTGGAAAAAATCCCTTTCTGAACCGAGTCACCCTCGTTTCAGTCCTGTTTCACTGAACCGGTATAACCTACCATTCCAGCCATGTCTATTTCATGAGATATAAAATCTTTACCCAATGCATTGGAGGGAGATAAAGGTCCCACCAATCTCATAATGATACCATTCTTATGTGTGCCACAAAATCAAAAAAATCATACATCATTGCATAACCCATGTAATAAAAATGGGATTCTTAAACATCGTGACATCAGAAAACAATTCATATAAGATAAATAAATTCATAAAAATAATTCCATCACAACATAATTAAATCAATGTAATAATAGGGATAGAAAAATAACCCTATATTATCTTAGATGGAAAATAATTTTGATAAAACACTTGAACTCCATTCTTGAGGAAAATATCCTTTCTAATTTAAAAAAAAATTTCATTTCTTAACATGTCATACATTTTTAAACTAAAAGAAATTTATTAAAAATAAACTTGAAATCTTGTAAAGGAAGCTTCTTGGAAATAATGTTTTAAAAATCCATTCATGCCGTATAAGTTAAAAAAAACATTCTTCTTGTACTTTTGTTGGAAAAGTCAAAAAGTACCTCGTACGAAAAACGACAAAAGATTCCTTTCATATATTTTACTAAAAACTCACCAAAGGGTAAAATATGATTTAAGAAATTGTAGGTGAATGGAAATAATATTACATATTGAGGAAACATGGATGTGGATGATAAAATACACCCCAGTAAATGCCAAAGTATAAACAATCTCGGATAAAAATGAGATTGTGATATTTCCCTTACCTTAGGTCCGATTTGCTTTGTACGTGTCCGAAGCTCCTGTATAATGGTTTAAATAATGTTACTGACTTATTCCATAATCATACATAATGATATGATATCATATATGGTCATATTTTTAGCTTCTTATTAGTAATATTTCATTGTTACTTATTAATCGGGTCTTTATTGCCTTTTGTTCTTATGCGTGTTTTTATGAATAAATTCTTATTCTTATTTTAAGGTTATAGATACCTTATATCCAGAATGGTATTAGTGTAACATATATCATATTTATTCATTCAATTATTTTATATAATTACTATGTAATGATGATCATGTAGAACGAGTCGCATCACATCATGGAGATGGTATTCCGTACGTACGCACGAGCGATGATATTGTTCCCATGATCGTGGAATTGTATTTAAGTGTATTTATACTATTTCAGTATCAATATCACTTTATAATAATCATATATAGTTACACATTACACCATTATACCCATCCTTGTAAGGTGATGGTGGAAAATAGATTACACCACGGCGTGGAGACGGTATTCCGTACGTACGCACGCGCGGTGATTTCATTTTTCCGTAGGATGGATAGAAGGTGAATTAGTGTTTTTTCATATTTATAATAACATATAAGTATGTATGTAATACTGATGTTATTACATTATCATGAAACAAATAAATAAGAAAGAGTTGAAGAAGAATGAAATTGAAAAGATCGGTAATGGATATTACCTCTTCTTTGAAACGCCTCTTTGAATCCTCCACATAGAGAACTAAGATTGGTCTTTGAAGATGACCAGGACCTCTAGGATTATTCTAGGGAAGTGGGGAAGGGATTTTTTCAGTGGTTGGCCGAGCTTGAGTGCTCAAATTGGTGTGAGGAGGAGGGGGAGGAGGTTCCCTTTTTATAAGGGAGGAGAGGGGCACCTTAGGAATATCTCAAAATATTATTTTATATTAATGTCAAAATCGGTTTATAATGGATCCAAAGGGTCTTATTTCGAAGGTAAAGTGGGGATGGGTCGAAAGCCTATCAGACAATAGTATTTAGACAAGTTTTGGTTATTATTTTAACCTTATCAATTAGATTTAACTCTAAGTTAAATAATTTAACTTTTACGGTGACTTTCTGTTTTCTTACACTACATGGTTAATACACTTACTATAACATGCCAAACGAACCCCAAGTTGTTTATTATTAACATATATATCCTTATCTATGTTATTTGGCCGAACCATAGATTTTTAGGAATAAAATAACAATTAATAATATAATATGTGATTTAAAAACTATTTTGTGTCAATTGTGACAATATTTGATATATGATTTTTGTGAAAGCCATAACAGAATTATATGTTCGAACCAAGTTGATTAAATCAACAATAATATATCATAGTAAAGTATAAAAGTAGTTTAATTCATAAAAAGTCTCAAATTACATTTATTTGAGCATTTATAACATCAATTATGTTAACATTTCCTTAAAAGGGTAATTACTTCATCATCGTTGTGTCATAAATAAATTAATTTATTTAAAGTCTAAAAATTATAAATAAAATATTATTATGTAGGAAAGATCTTTATCTTTCTAATGAATATTTATAGTCGAATTTATCTTATGTATAACACCATATTAAAAATGTTTTAGTTATTAAACTTTGATTTTAACTATTTTAACAATTCATTAAATAAAATAATATTAAATGTCATAATCTAATACAAGTGGACCTAAATGGTCATATTATATTCATAAGGTTGTTTTTGGTCGAATTACCATTATCCAATAGAATTAGGACATGTGTTAGGGTAATATTAATATCATATTTACCCTTAGTTACCCTATTTACTATTAACGACGGTAAAAAAAGTAAAAAGTTACTATTCACCAAAAAATTATTTTTATCTCATTGAACCACATTTTACTTACTGATATAAACCGTGTCTTTCGGGTTTTCGAAATTCCATTCACAGAAGCGGTAAAATTATGTTTTATGCAAAATTCAGTTTTTAACCTACCACTTAGTGGTTTCACTATTCATCAAAAATTGAACGTTTTCAGAAAAATACCAAAATTCCACCCTAGGCTAATTTCGGTATTCCGAATCCAAAAATGAGGTCCATTTTGAAAGATAAAATTTCAAAAAGTGGTTATTACTATTCATAACGGCTATTTTAAATAATATTTTAGTAGCATATCGTCGTTTAGTGAAACTCGGTATTGCGTACAACGCATGCTATCGAGGAAGGTCGCGATTGCGTGTAAAGTAAGTCAAGCTAGTGTGTACTGAGAGATTCCTTTGATGATATATATATAACATAAAAACAAAATACTACTCATAATAATCTCGGGTGTTACATTCTACCCCCCTTAAAAAGAATTTCACCCTCGGAATTCGTCACTTTGTAACAAACAGATGAGGATACTTCTCCCTCATCATATCCTCAAGCTCCCATGTAGCTTCTTCAAGTTGGTGGTTCCTCTTTAAAACTTTCACCAATCGAGTGGTCATGTTTCGTAGGACTTTTTCACTACGATCCAGAATATCTATTGGTTGTTCTTCATAAGAAAGATCTTGCTCCAGCGGTACAACTTCTGAGCTGAGTACATGTGAAGGATCAGGTATGTACTTTCTCAGGAGAGATACATGGAACATATCGTGAACTTGAGAGAGATTCGATGGAAGCGCCAATCGGTAAGCTACCTTTCCAACACGATCCAGTATTTCGAAAGGACCGATATATCTAGGGCTCAACTTCCCCTTCTTTCCAAATCTCATAACCCTCTTCCAGGGAGATATTCGTACAAACACTTTATCACCCACTTCAAACTCTAGGTCTTTTCTTCGGTTGTCGACATAACATTTCTGTTGACTCTGAGATGCTCTTATGTGCTGTTGAATAGATCTGACCTTTTCTGCCATTTCATCAACGAGATCAGGTCCTAATAGCTTTCTTTCCCCAACTTCATCCCATCATGTTGGAGTCCTGCATTTCTTTCCATAGAGAGCTTCATAAGGAGCCATCTGAATACTGGAGTGAAAACTATTATTATAAGAAAATTCCACCAAAGGTAGGTGTTGATCCCAACCTCCTTTGAAATCCATAGAGCAAGCTCTCAACATATCTTCCAGGGTTTGAATTGTTCTCTCAGACTGACCGTCTGTCTGAGGATGATAAGCAGTGCTGAAACTCAACTCTGTATCCAGAGTATGCTGAAGACTTCTCCAGAACTTCGAGGTAAATCTCGAATCCAGATAAGATATAATAGAAAGTGGTACTCCATGCAATCTTACCACTTCCTTTACATATATCCTGGCAAGCAGATCTAGAGAGAAATCCTCTCTAATAGCAATGAAGTGTGCAAACTTTTAAAGACGATCAACTATGACCCAGATAGCATTATTTCCTTTGGATGTTTTAGGAATTCCTGTGAAAAAGTCCATAGTGATGTTTTCCCATTTCCATTCGGGTATGGGTAATGGTTGTAAAATCCCCGTAGACTTCTGTCTCTCAGCTTTAACTTGTTGACAAACCAAGCATCGAGAGACATATTCAGCAACATCTCTTTTCATGTCATCCCACCAGAAGTACTCTTTCAGGTCCCTATACATCTTCGTGCTTCCAGGATGAATAGAGAATGCAGAACTATGAGCCTCATCCAGCAGCTCCTTCTTTAATTCGGGGATGGGAGGGACACAAACCCAATTCCTGAACTTTATTATCCAATCACAATCAAGGTAGAATTCAGGAATATTTCTCACCTTCTTTTGTAACTCGACATCTTCTTTCTGTTCCTCTTTAATCTTCACATGTATAGATGGTTGATCATTCATTTGAGAAAGATAAGATTTTCCCCCTTCCATTATAATTCAAAGATCCATCCTTTGTAAATCCATAAATATTGGATCTTTTGTGATCCTCATCATGGATAAACTAGCATGGTCTTTTCGAATTAATGCATCTGCCACCTTGTTTTCTTTCCCAGGGTGGTAATGGATTGAGCAGTCATAATCCTTAATCAGCTCCAACCATCTTCTTTGACGCATATTCAGCTCCTTTTGTGTGAAAATATACTTTAAACTTTTATGATCAGTATAAATATCACACCTTTCACCATAAAGGTAATGGCTCCAAATATTTAATACAAAGATTACCGCAGCTAACTCCAAATCATGTGTTGGGTAATTTTTCTCATGGATTTTCAACTGTCGTGAGGCATAAGCTATCACCATATCATTTTTCATAAGAACACACCCCAATCCCTTCTTGGATGCATCAATGTAGATCACAAACCTTTCTCCACTACAAGGAAGTGTGAGCACAGGAGCACTGGATAACCTTATTTTCAACTCCTTGAAATTCTCTTCACATTCCTCTGTCCAAACAAACTTAACTCCTTTCCGAGTCAACTTGGTGAGTGGGATAGATAATCGTGAAAAATCTTTTACAAAACGTCGATAATATCCAGCCAAACCAAGAAAACTTTGGATCTCAGTTACTGTTGTTGGTCTCGACCATCTTTCGATAACCTCTGTTTTTCCTAGATCCATAGATATCCCCTCTTCTGAGATTATGTGACCCAAAAATGCAACTTTTTGAAGCCAAAATTCACACTTGGTAAATTTGGCATAAAGCTTCTCCTTTCTCAGGGTCTTCAATATAATTCTCAAGTGATCTTCATGCTCTTCTTTGCTCTTTGAATAGACAAGAATATCGTCTATAAAGTCTACCAAAAATTGATCAAGATAGTCTCTAAAGACACTATTCATTAGATCCATGAAGATAGCAAGGGAATTAGTAAGACCAAATGGCATCACTATAAATTCATAGTGTCCATACCTTGTACGGAAAGTCGTCTTTGGTATATCCTCCCTTTTGACCCTTAATTGATGATACCCTGAACGAAGATCAATCTTGGAAAAGTATTGAGCTCCGCGTAGTTGGTCAAATAAGTCATCAATGCGTGGGAGAGGACATTTTTTCTTGGTAGTGATCTTGTAAAGTTCTCGATAATCAATGCAGAGTCTCATTGATCCATCTTTCTTCTTAAAAAATAGAATAGTTTCTCTCCAAGGTGACTCACTAGGGCGTATAAATCCCTTATCAAGAATCTCTTGGAGTTGCTTCTTCAATTCCTGCAACTCAATTGGGGACATTCTATAAGGTGTATTTGAAATAGGCAAAGCACCCGGTAATAGTTCTATTGAAAACTCAACTTCACGATTTGGTGGAAGACCCGGTAATTCCTCCAGAAAGACATCATCAAACTCCCGTATGATGGGCATATTCTTAATCGCGAGTTTCTCACCAACAATTTGAGATAAATAACCATCATTTAGTGGAATCAATACCCATAAAATGGATGAAATTTCCACTGCAAGGTTATGTTCATCCTTGCATTGATAGACGATCATAGATTGATCTGGAATAGGAAATGTGACTTCCCTTCTTTGGAAATTGATATGAGCTCCATATAAAGAAAGCCAATCCATGCCATGAATCACATAGAATTCCACTAAAGGAAGGATCACAACATTTGCAGGAAGCACTTTCCCACAAATGTCAATTGGAGAATAATTATAAACTTTTGATGCGATTGATGTGCCATTAGGTGTCGTCACAGCTAACTCAACATCTAATTGTTGAGGTAATACGGTGATACCCTTAGAAAATTCACCAGAAATAAAAGAGTGGGTGGATCCAGAATCAAATAAGACATTTTCTACTTTAGAGTGGATGTTAAGTGTACCTTTCACCACTTCGTTATCGTAATCCACATCGCTGATAGAAATTGCATGTGACTTTCCTTTTTCTTTAGCCTTAAGAGTTTGTTGACATCGACCATCATCATCAACCCTTGGATTTGGGCATTTATTGGCATAATGACCCATCTCCTTGCACTTGAAACATTGAAGTGTAGTAGGTTCATTCTCTGTATCCCTTCATTTGTTTGCATCATTACACATCTTCTTCCCATTATCGCGGCATTCAAATGCCCGATGAACTTTCTTTCCACATTTGAAACATTTAATTGTCCCTTTAAGACAACTCCCTCCATGTTTCTTTCCACACATTGAGCATAAGGGAAAGCTCATATTATTTTCAGTGTGCTCTTTAGATTTTCCTTTGAATTCCATTTTCCTCTTCTTATCAAACCGATATGACTGATGGGTTACTCCAATCTCTATCTCGACTTTGAGAGCACATCTAATGATTTCCTCGTAGCTATTGAAGTCCCTTATGGATAACGCCCTTCGAAGACTTGGTTTTAAGCCACTAAAGAATCGATCGATCTTACTTTCAGGTTGGATAATAATACCAGAAGCGTACCATTCAAGTCTTGTAAAATTTGCTTCATAGGTGACAACAGATTCATCATCCCTTTGCTTCAGTTCATGAAACTCTTCCTCCATCTTTGTTCGGAGAATACGAGGGAAGTACTTATTGAAAAATAAGTTCTTGAACTCGTCCCATTCCATGGACTCAATTTCATCCCTTTGCCTCATATTCTTAATAATATTCCACCATGTATCAGCATATCCTTCCAAAGGATACACTGCTAGGATGAATTTATCATGTTCAGAACATTGAAGAACTGAAAATATATTTTTAGTAGTACTAATCCATTGTTTAGAAACTAATGGATCAGTAGACCCACTGAAAGAAGGTGGGCGCTGCCTCATGAAGGATTCAACAGAATGTTTCTCCTTCCTTTGCTCGTTTGGATGTCCTGCATTATTCATAGCTTGAGAAAGTTGTGTGAGCATGGCTACAAGATTTGTCATTCCAGCTCCCATATCGTTTGGTTGCTCAGGGGGACAATCATTGCATTTCCCATCGCATTCCGCATTAACACGGTTCCTTCGGGTTCTAGACATTGACTAAAACCAAGAAGAATAGTGTGAGCAACACTAATTATAATAGAAAAACCGCATAATTCAAGAATAAAATTTTCACGCTTAAGGTCTTATCCTATGTTATTCATGGCCATTTCTAAAACACTAAGATTATGTTCTATGCTTAGACTTATCCTTAGGGTTCTTACTAAGGCTTTCACATCCTAGTTTCCAAAGGTTGACTATAACCTCCCTCTATAACCAACTATAACGACCCATACTTTACATACATTGTTAATACATGAAAATTTAAGCACACTTATTACAACATATTACAAAACCACAAAGGACCGTATTGGTATAGTGTCTTTAGAAACTGGGAAACATAAACAACTGGTTCATAAATCTTCTACAGTGTCTCCCATTTATTTCATCATATCTAGGGTCCCTTTTAGCATATTCTACTTAATATCCATCTTCCTGACCTGGGGAAAAGAAAACATAAAAGGGTGAGCTCAAATGCTCAGCAAGGGAAAATAATGGAAATAAAAATCATATCATATCTTTTTGAAAATCATAACCAGCAAAAGAGATCATAATATCATAACATGGAATAAATCATAGAAGTGAAAATGAGATCCCCATAATCATAACATAAAACTTGAAACTTTTTGGCATGCACACATAATCATAGAGAATCATTTCTTGTTAGTCAAGACTCATTTCCAAGACTATCTTAGTGGACAAAGTCCCTTTTTGAACCGAGTCCCCCTCGTTTCAGTCCTGTTTCACTGAACTGGTATAACCTACCATTCCAGCCATGTCTATCTCATGAGATATAAAATCTTTACCCAATAAATTGTAGGGAGATAAAGGTCCCACCCATCTCATAATGATACCATTCTTATGTGTTCCACAAAATCAAAAAAACCATACATCATTGCATAACCCATGTAATAAAAATGGGATTCTTAAACAGCGTGACATCATAAAACAATTCATATAAGATAAAGAAATTCATAAAAAAAATTCCATCACAACATAATCAAATCAATGTAATAATAGGGATAGAAAAATAACCCTATATTATCTTAGATGGAAAATAATTTTGATAAAACACTTGAACTCCATTCTTTAGGAATATATCCTTTCTACATTAAAAACATTTTTCATTTCTTAACATGTCATAAAATTTTAAACTAAAAGAAGTTGATTAAAAATAAACTTGAAAACTTGTAAAGTAATCTTCTTGGAAATAATGTTTTCAAAATCCATTCATTCCGTATAAGTTAAAAAAACATTCTTCTCGTACTTTTGTCGTAAATGTCAAAAAGTACCTCGTACGAAAAATGACAAAATATTCCTATCATATCTTTTACTAAAAACTCACCGAAGGGTAAAATAGGATTTAAACAATTGTAGGTGAATGGAAATAATATTACATATTGAGGAAACATGGATGTGGATGATATAATACACCCCAGTAAATGCCAAAGTATAAACAATCTCAAATAAAATGAGATTGTGATATTTCCCTTACCTTAGGTCCGATTTGCTTTGTACGTGTCCGAAGCTACTGTATAATGGTTTAAAAAATGTTACTGACTTATTCCAGAATCATACATATTGATATGATATCATATATGGTCATATTCGTAGCTTCTTATTTGTAATATTTCATTGTTACTTGTTACTCGGATCTTTATTGCCTTTTGTTCTTATGCGTGTTTTGCCGAATAAATTCTTATTATTCTTTTAAGTTATAGATACCTTATATACAGAATGGTATTAGTGTAACATATATCATATTTATTCATTAAATGAATTTATATAATTACTATGTAATGATGATCATGTAGAACGAGTCGCATCACATAGTGGAGACGGTATTCCGTACGTACGCACGAGCAATGATATTCTTCCCATGATCGTGGAATTGTATTTAAGTGTATTTATACTATTTAAGTATCAATATAACTTTATAATAATCATATATAGTTACTCATTACACCATTATAGCCATCCTTTTAAGGTGATGGTGGAAAATAGATTACACCACGGCGTGGAGACGGTATTCCGTACGTACGCACGCACGGTGATTTCATATTTCCGTAGGATGGATAGAAGGTGAATTAGGGTTGTTTCATATTTATAATAAAATATCAGTATGTAAGTAAAACTGATGTTATTACTTTATCATGAAAAAACTAAAGATGAATAAGTTGAAGAAGAAAGAAATTGAAAAGATCGGTAATGGATATTACCTCTTCTTTGAAACGCCTCTTTAAATCCTCCACTTAGGGAACTAAGATTGGTCTTTGAAGAAGACCAGGACCTCAAGGATTATTCTAGGGAAGTGGAGAATAGATTTTGGCCGGGTTTGGCCGATCTTGAGTGCTCAAATTGGTGTGAGGAGGAAGGGGAGGAGGTTCCCTTTTTATAAGGGAGGAGAGGGGCACCTTAGGAATATCTCAAAATATTATTTTATATTAAACTCAAAATCGGTTTATAATGGTTCCAAAGGGTCTTATTTCGAAGGTAAAGTGGGTATGGGTCAAAATCCTATCAACCAATAGGATTTAGACAAGTTTAGGTTATTATTTTAACCTTATCAATTATATTTAACTCTAAGTTAAATAATTTAACTTTTAACGTGACTTTTTGTTTTCTTACAGTATATGGTTAATACACATACTATAACATGCCAAACGAACCCCAAATTGTTTATTATTAATATATATATCTTTATCTATGTCATTTGGCTGAACCTTAGATTTTTATGAGTAAAATAACAATTAATAATATAATATTTGATTTAAAAACTATTTTGTGTAAATTTTGACACTATTTGATATATGATTTTTGTGAAAGTAATAACAGAATTATATGTTCGAACCAAGTTGATTAAATCAACACTAATATATCATAGTAACCTATAAAATTAGTGTAATTCATAAAAAGTCTCAAATCACATTTATTTGAGCATTTATAACATCAATTATGTTAACATTTCCTTAAAAGTGTAATTCTTGCATCATTGCTGTGTCATAAATAAATTAATTTATTTAAAGTCTAAAAATTACAAATAAAATATAATTATATAGGAAATCTTTTTATCTTTTTAATGAATATTTATAGTCGAATTTATCTTATGTATAACCCCATATTAAAAATGTTTTAGTTATTAAACTTTGATTTTAACTATTTTAACTATTCATTAAATAAAATAATATTAAATGTCATAATCTAATCCAAGTGGACCTAAATGGTCATATGATATTAATAAGGTTGTTTTTGGTCGAATTACACCTATCCAATAGAATTAGGACATGTGTTAGGGTAATAGTAATATCATATTTACCCTTAGTTACCCTATTTACTATTAACCGCGGTAAAAAAAGTAAAAAGTTACTATTCAAAAAAAATTATTTTTATCTCATTGAACCACATTTTACATACTGATATCAACCGTGTCTGTCGGATTTTCAAAATTCTATTCACAGAAGCGGTAGAATTAATTTTTATGCAAAATTCAGTTTTTAACCTACCACTTAGTGGTTTCACTATTCATCAAAAATTGAAAGTTTTCAGAAAAATACCAAAATTTCACCCTAGGCTAATTTCGTTATTCCGAATCCCAAAATGAGGTCCATTTTGAGAGA
Organism: Viscum album; assembly: GCA_963277665.1. Taxonomy (NCBI): domain Eukaryota; kingdom Viridiplantae; phylum Streptophyta; class Magnoliopsida; order Santalales; family Viscaceae; genus Viscum; species Viscum album. The sequence continues at coordinate 1,934,484,963 of OY728165.1, forward strand.
TAAAATTTCAAAAAGTGGTTATTACTATTCATAACGGCTATTTTAAATAATATTTTAATAGCATATCGTCGTTTAGTGAAACTCGGTATTGCGTACAACGCAAGCTATCGAGGAAGGTCGCGATTGCGTGTAAAGTAAGTCAAGCTAGTGTGTAGTGAAAGATTCCATTGATAATATATATATAACATAAAAAAAAATATTACTCATAAAAATCTCGGGGGTTACAGTACATGCCATCGGTACAAGGATGTGCATGCACAAGAAATCCTAGCCAAATAGAAATGCGATGGTGGAGAGCTGATTTCACAATGAAGATGATGGGGAGGAGAAGTCCTAAGTAGTTAGTCTGGGTTTTAAGTAATGTTTGAAGCCTACAGGCAATGAATTACTATAAGGCCTAAGGGCCATGTAATACTTTCACCTACAGTGAATGTAAGGGTTCTACCTCACCCCTTGAAAGGTAGATTATCAACATCAATAAAAAATGAAGGCCTTTAGGCCATTGGAGTTTAATAATTCCCAGAAGCTAGATCCCATGATGTAACCATGGGAATCATTTTCCTGGAACATATTACATCACGATCATTATAGTAAATTTGGAAAGTAACAATGGAAATAATATCTTCATTAATATTAACCATATGATTCATAAAAGAAATAGTGAGGGTGGATGAAGTCCTAGACCCACCACTACTCCAAAAACCTCATCGATTGTATGTTTGATATTGGTTATATGTGTCACCTAATTCCTTATCTACCTAGAACCATGATGTACAAGCTTAGGATCAGTGAAGAAGTACGGAACCCACTGGGTACCCCCATTCAAGGCTCTAAAGAGGCTTCATACTAAGTATTATTTGGATTCACATGTAAACAGATGAAACCATATTAGGATTATATAAGTTAAAATATATATAAGGGAAACCCTCTTGGGTTCTTCTAATAGAGTTTGAAAAATGAGGAATTTTACATGTGATATTCTTTGTCATAGCATAAGTAGAGGATATAGTGACCTATTTTTAATATTAATGAATGTTACATCATTATAGATGATCATTCGTCACATTTAAAATGTACATGCCCAAGGACCGTAATAGTTTTGTATAATTGGAAATGTAGAACATAATATTCTTACATTTTGAAAGATATTACATGTTTATTACAGTGATCATCCCATTTTTTAGTCCCAATAAAAACTTTTTTTCATAATGTGTGGAATCGAAATATATTTAATAGTTATATCAGATTTATAATAACGGTAAATAATGAAGATATGTAGGTATAACATGTGTATATGTGTAAGGTGACATGGTAATAAAATTTGAATATCATACCCAACATATTAAATATCATATACACGAGTAATTTCATAATTATTGGTATTTCATAAGACATGAATCATAAGAGTTATAAATGTTCATAAATCAATAATGAACTTTAACATATTACCATATAAGTATGTAACGATCATAAAAATAGAAAAAAATTTATTTTTCAAGGTTAACTACAAAACCATTATCATAGTGGATCAAGAAACACGAATTTCCCATAATCAATCAGAATGAACCTATTTACCATTGTGGAATAGGACGCACTAGTTTCCTATTATGGAACAATAAACACATGTTTCCCATTATGGATTAGGACACACCTATTTCAGATTTTGTATTAGGACACACCTATTTCCAATTTTGGATCAATTCCATTGACTTATTTCCCATTAATATCTCAAGAGATATAAATTATAAGCATTTAATTTGAGGGAGTTATAGCTACCACCCATCACATAATTAAACCATAAATACATGTTTCACAAGATCATTACTATTAATAATATAATAACCCTTGAAATTAAATGGAAATAATAAACATTTCATCATATCATAACCTATTCAAAATATACATGATTCACAATCATTTCATCATATATTAACCATTGAATTTAAGGATATTTCAAAAGCATTTCATCATAGTATGATCTATTAATGAGAAACAATTTTTAATAAACCACATGACATCCTAACCAAAAAAAAATTCAAATAAAAAATGATAATTGGTTCTTTAGATCACATCCGTAGTAAACCATAATCTATATTGAAGTATTTCATCTTAACTGTAAATAGATTTTTAAAGATAACATGTAAAATTTCATAAAGAAAATACCCTTTCTTTGAAACTAACATTTTATGTCCTAAATTTACTCAAGTTTTTTTTGAAAACCTATTTTCAAATGTATAAAATAATATTTATAATTTATTTAAAATATTTAATGATGAAAATATCATTTCCATTGTGAAAAATATTTTTAAATCATTAAACATTTTGAAAACATTCTTCAATTGAAATAACTGAGAAAACTTATAAATGGGATTTTAAAGACCATTTTAATCACTTTTTAGTTCATAATTTTTTTCTAAATTATTTTACATGAAAAATATCTTAAAATATATTTTTTTAGAAAACATGGAATTGGAATAAATTAAAATTTTTACTGAAGAGATAAATAAGGTAATATTTTCATAAATAAAATTATAAATTATATTGATTTTCTTTATAGTAGATAATGGTGTCAATAAATGAATATATCTTGAAATTTATATGAGAAGAAAAATAAAATGAATTATTGAAATATAAATCATAATATTTTATCAATGGAAGAATAATTGTAAACAATCCTAATAAATGATTAGATTATAGTAATAGGATCATTCAACTTTTTTAAATTTGATTCATAATCCCCATGAATGCGAAAACTAAAATTAACTTAAAATATCATAAAAAATAACGAGAATCATAATAAATTTTTTCAAAGGGTAGTATATTCACCTAATAAAATAATATAGGTTCCTAACATAACATGTGTCTTAAATAAGGGAAATTGAGACAAAAATACTTTAGCTATTTGGTGAATTTATAATCTTAAAAACCAATAAATAGAGATCATAAAATTGATATGTAAATACCCATAAATGGTAGGACATAAATCCTAGAATAAAATAATGTATATTATATTACCCAAAAAAAGAAAAAATCGGTGAATAAGGTATAAATATCACATAAATAAAAGTGACATTAGAAATCCCGTAGTACTTGACTTTTGAATCATTAGATCCGTGAAAGAATTATATAAATTTAATCTTATAATATCATTAAATAAATTAATGTTATTGTATAGAATATCATAGTTCAGTATATACATACACAATAAGAATAGGTGTTTAGTATAACATATATCTCAATGAAATAAAAGTAGATGATAAATCCCTCACTCTAAGTCTTAAAACTATTTTTATATGTTAAAACCTCATTTATAATAAATATTTGTTTATTATTAATATACCAAATAACCATATTAATATATATCATTTTATATATGATTTTATTAGAACTTTATATTATGCATTTTTTAACAATTTATTGATAGTGTTCTATTTCAGGTAATAACTTCTTTGTTTTTTGTGTATGTTTTTACTTTTTATTTCATGATCCACATATGTAGATCACGATTTATTTACTTAAGAAATGTTAAAAGTAATATAAATATCATATATAATGAGTAAATAATTAATAAATATAATATATAAGAGATAGAAATTTGAAATCCGATACACCATTCATAGAGACGATAGACTGTATGTATGCATGAACATTATTTTTGTTATCATATCATATTGAATGAAATACAGTAAATTACACACACACAAACACACATATATTATCATTCAAGTAGAATTATAATTTCATACATATCATATAATTTTACTAAACCCACCCTTAACACCTTCCATGTAAAGTGTGACACAATCATATCACTTTGAGGAGGCAGTAGTCCGCATGTTCACAAACAAAATTATCAAACACCTTTAAAATGAAAGGAATAAAGATATGTTTTATATAATAATTAAATAACCATAAAGACATCATAAATATCATAAATATCATATAAAATAGAATTTAAATCATTATTAATTGCTTTAAATAGTGTAAATTTAAGAATTAATGAAATCTGTTTGTGAGGTGGTAGTCCACCATACACATGAACAATGAATGTGTATCCCATCTGATGTATGTTCATGTGAGTGTGGGTAAAAACCTTAAGATAAAAAAATCCAAGTATATTTAGGATTCATAGGCAATTTTATATTAATTTAATAAGTCGAATGTGCGGGGTTTATAATTAAAACAAAAGAAATTTTTTTTGTGGAAATATATTACATCTTCTTTGCGTAATTCCTTTTGGTTTTCATCAATAGACTAACTTGGATTTATTTCATCAAATATTTAAGATTTTTAGGATCAGATAAGTTATGTTAGATCTTATTTGGGTTGTATTTGTATGACCCAAAGGGCTTTACTAGTGAGAGTAATTGATGGGGGGGGGGGGGGGTGAGTGCCCTTTTATAGAGGACAAGTAGTGGAATTATTGTAAATCTAAAAAGATAAATACTATTGGGTAATCTAACTTACATTATGTGCCTCAAATAATTTTTCCTTTTTGATAAATTATAGGATATGGTCTAAATATTGATATATATTGTATTTTGGAAAATTGTGTAAAATATCTGGATCCATAAGTTTACGGTTAACCACTAAGTAAAATAATTTTTATTCTGATCACCATAATTAATTTTACTAATTTTACTAATATTTTTGTTGAGAAACTATATTGAACATATTATAATTATAAATTTTTATGAATCTGAATATGTAATATATTTTTCTAAATTGTTATCACTGAAGAGGTAGAGATTAATTTAAAATCAATCCTACTGATGGGACGAAACAATGCGTTTTTAAAGGATGAGGGACAAGACAACATTATTTAAAAAAAATATAAAACCTATTTATAATTGGAAAAGAGGAATCCATTTACATAAAAAGAAAAAATTACTTGAAAAATAAACTAATGTCAAAAAGATCATATAACCCTAAGGTATAAAACATCAAATCATGACCCAACTAAGCCTCATCGCACCACTTTCCAGATAGTTCAACAAAGAGATTGGAAAAAATTTATGTGTCACACCCTCTGCTAAGAAGTTTCACCATGCTTGTAGCAGAATATGGCATATCACCTCTCTATCTAAAACATAAATTTATAGGATAGTGATATGAAAACTTCCACTACACCTTTCCATATTTAGATCCACCCTCCCAAAAAAGCATGAAATGAACTCATAGAAATTTTATCATAATGAAATGAATAATCTGACTGAGGAAACTGATCAAATGTCAACGAAATTTTAATTTCATGGATTTGAATGACACTAAACTAGTGCCCTGTACTGAATTTTCCACAATAATCCATGCGCATTTACCCAAATTTGAGAGGTTGATGACTATCAGTGAGGTCCTAGGGTGAGATAGTGGTGAAACAATTCCCTCATTAGAAGAGTGCAATACATCAGAATAAATAAAAAAACAATAGTGGAAATAATAAACAACATGAAACTAATATAAATAGTGGGAGACTGATAAGATATGTAACTGAACATCCTTCCATAAAAAATATGATGCAACATGTTATGTTTTAAAAAAAAACAACCACAAGAACACTGGAGAAATACACAATATATATTCAAAAAGAACAAAAGAGACAATGGAATTTAAGAAGAATCACAAGCCTCAACTCAGTCTAATTCTCTCCTTATATAAAACTTCATATCAAGAATCAATAGAAGGGATCTTACCATGATCATCACCTAAAACCATATAATGAATTTAGGTATAAAATAATAATACATACATGGTGTGACACTAAATCATAGTAGGAAACTTCCAATGATTTGGGATGACAAGTTAGTGAATTTTTAAAACATGAAGTGTGAATATGTTTAACCAATAAACCAAGAAGTACTCAAATGTAAACAGTCCAATAAATAAGAACAAGAGATGTATTAGGTAAACATATAAAAATGTAGAGTGAATATAGAATCCAAGCTTGTGATATGGATTGGTAGATGTGTCACAAACATAGAAAAAACATTTCTAGAGGAATAGAAATACCCCACCCACATGAATATAAAATCCCCTCCCACAGGCTTCACTGAACGCTTCCCACATGCATATAAAAACCACACCCACATGCATCAATATAAATATGAAATTAAAAACCTCATAAGGGTTGTCCTTTCAAATACTAACATGGAAGCCATTTATGTCACAAGTCTATTCAGAAATCCAAGAATTTATAAGGCATAAAAAATTAACTAACATGGGAAATTTATATAAGAAGCCTAATATATAAATTAAACAATCACAAGGCTTAGCTAATAACTATATCACATGGTAAATTTTTCAAAATAACCAATTACATTTTTAAAAACCCATTAAAGGGAAACAAAAGCATTATCATAGGCATCCTTGGATAAACATCCATTCAAGCTCCATTCTAAGGGAATCAAACCCATGGGGTGGCCCTTAATCATGGATAACAATCTCAAACATAACTTAAAAAATTTAATCAATTACCTAATCAGAATTAGGAAACAACATAAGCCAATTATCAATAATGAGATTCTCGAAAAGTGTGTTTGTGGAAGTATAGCCCATATAATAAACTTGATATTAAGCGAAAGCCATGATACCACCTACCTCATACTTTTACAACTCTCTTCATCTAGAAACTGGCATTGATTCAAGAAAGACAAGAGTAGATCAAAAAAAATTGAATAAATTCTCAACCCTTGATAACAAGGTAGATAAGAGAATTTAGGAATAAATGATCTATACAAATCGAGTACTCACAAAGGATATTTCAACAGATCTGATGGTGTTCGAATCAGACATCAGCTGATGAAACATGAAGTAATTTAGTATTCAGATTTTCCTAGGTAGGATACTCATCAATGAGGATTGTTTCTATCCATCTGAAATAAAATTATGCGACTTCCCGATTTAATAATAAAAAGAAATTTACCTGGTATGTACTAGAAACTATATGTCATGTCCATAAAATATTTTATGGGTCATTACATGGTTTTTTAATATGATTATATGACATGAAAACCTCATTAAACAACATGTACCTAGAAATACATGACGTGTAAATCCATGTCACGTTTTGTGATAGGCTTGCAACTAGCCTTTGATCTCATATTCTTTATTTATCTTATGTAAAAAAGGAAGTGGAATGATCCAATCCTCAAAGGGAGTACTGGGTTATTACAATATTCCCCCCTTAAATAAATTTTTCATCGAATTACCCTTCCAAGGGTGAAAAATAAATATATACGAAAAACACTGTTCATTGTGATCGAACATCGGCCTCCCACTCCAAGGTCTCATCATGCACTCAGTTAGGCCACCATTGAACCTATAGTATAAGGATAGTTCTTCTATGGAGATCCATCACCCTATTATCCACAATACAAATACAATGCTCTACAAAGTACGCATCTTCTTGCAAGTCCACTTCATCCGGCTAAAAATTGTGTGATGGGTCTGAAAAGCAACATCGTAAGTGAGAGATCTGGAAAACATCATGCATTTACATGTACCTATAAGGTAAAAAAATTGATAGGAAACTAGATAGACTCTATAAAGAATATCAATTGTCTCAATGTATCTTGGGGGAAGCTTACACTGTCTTCTAGTCCCCTTGTATCCAAACCTTAGTGTGAACTGTAGGAAAAATCGACACCTGGCCACGAAATAAAAAATTCGTATGTGGCGATCGGCCTATGATTTATGATGAGACTATATAGTATTTATCCTTCTCTGAATCAACTGAACCTACTTAGTGGTCTAATAGACAACACGATGTCCCAACATTTCAACCTCTGCTGCCTCCATCCAACACATGGGTGATCATCATGGCCTACCGTACAAAGCATCCTATAGAATCAAATGAATACTATCTTGGAATAATATTTGTAGAATAACTCAAAAAGGGGTATGTGCATCCCCCAAGAACCTCATAAATCTAGGATGCATGCACGAAGTATGTCCTCCAGCAACTAAATCATGCGCTCTGACTGACCATCTATTTGTGCGTTGTAATCTGTTCCTAGAAGCAATTGTTTACCCAAAACACAATATAACCCTTGCTGGAAATGAGAGGGTTATTAATGGTTGTGTCCAAATCCTAATTTATTATTAATTCAATGAAAATACATCTTTAAATGGGTAGAGGGAGACCCATTACATATCCTGAAGGCCCAATGGGCATTTATCCCATTACATGGCCCGTAAGCCCATATTTATGTCCTAAGGACCATTCTATGAATAGTATTGCCATAGTACCTGCCTGCTACAGTACCAAACAGTGCCCTCCACGGCAATAGTTCCCTACCACCTCTACAGTTCCTGGCCTCTATATTGACCGTTGTTGCTATAGTGCCACAACTACTACTGTGCACTATAGTAATGCTATAGTACCTGCATCCAATGGGTTTTGAACCCCCAATATTCATGTAGGATTATAGGTTTCTTACCACTAAGACAAACCCGAACTAAAATGATATGTAAATAGATTATAACTATCTAAAATGATAGAATGTATAATCCCATGTTTTCGTATAATCTCATGGATGTACAACCTCCCAATATCATAAACAATGATGATTTCCTTGATCGGAAAGAAATGTCCAACCTTCATAAGACTATCAACCACAACACATACTGTATCATTACCTCAAGGTGAACTTGGTAAACCCATCATGAAATCCATCATGATGTCATTAAATTTCCACTCAAGAATTTTTATCTACTGCAAAAGATCAACTGGTCGCTGATGCTCCACCTTCAACAGTTGACAGGTGGAATATATCCTGACAAAACCAACTACATATCTATTCATACCTAGCAACCAATACTAACGATGTAAATACATATAAATCATTGTGACATCTATATTCACAACCCAAACTGAAGCATGATAATACCACATTAGCTCCACACACATCTCAATCGAAATCCAAACCTAACCTTGTAACCATAAGACATAATCCTCACCAATGGTCCAACCAAGAAATGGGTCCTCACCTGACATAGTCTTCTATAGAACTAGGTATTTAGAATATGATAGTTTCCTCATCTACACTGTATACCATATGATATAGGGAACAACTAAGGATGCAAGAAAAGTCTGACCTTACCTATTGTGCACCTCTACATGCATCTCATAGATTAAGGCCATGTGATGCTGCTCACTACTAGACTGATGTACTTCATGTATCTGAGTCCTCCTTCTTAGTGCGTCATCCAATACATTGCCTTTCACAGGCGTCTAGGGAAGATTAAGTCAAATGACTAAATGTAATCCAGCCACCTTCTCTGCCTCAGATATAGATCATGTCGAGTAAATATGTACTTGAGACTTTTTCATTCTGTTTACACCATGAAACAATTACCCAATAAGTAATGTCTCCAGCATCATAAGTCATGAATGACTGTAGCTTACTGAAGAACGTGTGTTGGGTAATTCCTCTAATGAGGCCTTAACTTCCAATATCCTTATTCATGGACTCGACTCCCATACATATGAACTTCTCCTAGCATGATACCTATTTAATCGTAGTAAATAGTATAACTCTGGTCCATTTATAGAAAAATCACTATTGGTACTGATGTGAATCTAACTTTGAACTCCTAAAAGGTTGTATCATAGTAATTTTCCCATATGTACTTTTCACAGTTTTTTAGTTAGGAATTTTAGTGGTGATTCTAAACATGATAATTTTCATATCATGCACCTATAGTAACTAACTATCCCTAATAAACATTTTATTTCAAATAAATTATTGGGTTCTTACATGAAAACTACTACTCTCACATTATTTGTGTCCACTGTTAGTCCAGTATCGGAGATGATGTGTCCCAATAAGTTAATTTGATCCAACTAGAAGTGGAACATTGTGATCATAACATATAAATTATTCTCTCTCAAGGTATTCAAAAAAATCTCAAGATGTTTGGCATGGGCATGTTAATAATGAGAATACACCAAGATATCATATATGAAAACTACAATAATAGAATTAATATAAGGATGAAACACTCGGTTCACTAGATCCATCAAGACCACTGGAGGTTTCTTGAGAATGAACTTCATAACCACAAACTCATATAGACCATATTTTCTTTGGAATGTTTTGTGAGGTATGTCTGATGATCTGACACACACATAATGATAACAAGATCTCAGATCAATCTTTGAGAAAAAATGTGCAAGAAGGGATAGGTTAAAGAGGTCATCATTCCTTCATAGAGGATATCAGTTCTCAACCATCAACTGGTTAATCCTTATATAATCTACCTATAGCATAAGGGTACCATCAATATTTTTCTCAAAAAAAGGACTAGAGAACCCCATGGAGAAGTACTGGTTTAGATTAAACCCTTTTCCTCTCAGTCCTATAGTTTCCTGTTGAGTGCCTGTAACTCTATCATATACATCCTATAAGGGGGTATGAATACTAGTGAATCTCATGGTACTAGCTCGATTGAGAACTCTACCTCCATCACTAGTGGTAAAATTGTGTAGTTTTTTTAGGAAGATGTCTCTAAAATGATCAACCACTAGAAGAAAATCCACATGATGTACCCCTAGTCATCCAGATATAAAATTAAAATATGGGATATCAAATCACCCAACCCATGATGTTCGGGTCTAGCTCAGCACATTTGTATATCCCAACCAACCTTATGAAGAAATGATCTGCCTTCTAGTGACAAAAAAACTCACCATGTGGTGATAATAATCGAAAATGTTTTGAAAGGATACCAGCCAATAAATTATGAAGATGACATCAAAATCTGTCATCTCAAAGAGGTAAATATTTCATATGAAGTGACACACACCATCAATAATGGGACCTCCATTAACCACCACACACCTTCCATTATAACCCATAATGGGGTTTCTAGCTTCCTAAGATAAATATAAGTGAAAAAACAAGTCCCTAGGCTCTCCAAAATGGGAAAAGATATCAAACTATGTGGAGCCCATATATCAAAAATAACAAAATATAAAAAAGAGGATACTATATAATTACCTATAATGGTATAAGGTGTAGTATAATGCACCTAATTGTTCTATTTAACTGTATATGCCTGGACTCTACAGCTACCCTACAACACATCCTAACTACATTGAGCTAATCCTCCCTGCAGTCATTGAGGACCTGGGGACTTGCTACCTCATGCATGACCAATACCTCAATCGGAATGGACTAACATATTCTAGTTCCCTGGATGGTGAGAAGTAGTTTGACCTACTCATAAACATTGATCCTATACATACCCTCCCTCCCTAGATACTAAAGGAAACACCCAAAAGAAACTCCGAACATGTCCCTTATTGGTGCCTGATTGTCACTCTATTGGATCCATCGATCATTTTGATTTGTTATTCCCAACTCTTCCACACTGGGAGCACCTCACTTGGTGACCTAAATATACATTGTGGAAACTATAATCACTGTGAGTAAGATCTATATGACACTTTCTCCAACCTGTCGAGATAGTACCAAATATGAGTGCCGAACCACCGGGGCCCACACCTATAGATTCCCCCAAATTCCTCTTGGTAATTAGTTCCTATTTCACTATTGCAGATATAGTAGTTAGAAAAAATTTAATCAAATCTGATTAGATATTATACATGTGTCCATCATTCAATCACCTAGCCTGTGAATGATCATAACCCATTAGAACAGGTGCGAAGCACTATAGCTTAGTAAAATGAGATGAGTAATCCATAATTGATAGAGACCCTTACTCTAGAGGCATGATATCCAAGGATTTGTCTGCCAAAAATTTCTCAAGATAGAAATATTCATAAAATAATCTATGTAAGTCTTACCAAGGAATATCCTGATGATTACCTATCTACATAACCAAATCTTATCATCTCTTAGAGGAATCACACAACATATAAGTCACAAGCTTTACCCTCTACTTAGGAGGAATCACTAGATGCTAAATGATAGATAACATGGCTTCTAGTTAGGTATGTGTATCCAATGGTCCCTCATCTCCACAACATTTGGGAGGATATTGATGATAAAACACCGTATTTAGCTCAGTCATAGAAGTGCTTGGATGAGGTGCTCTATGGAATTTCTGCATAAAGCACGCTAAGTTTTTGTGGAGTTTTGCCTCAACAACTGCGTCTGGAATGACCACTAGTACCTTAGTTGTCATCGCTATAGGATACACTAGTATCCCAAGGACTACCACCTCACGATAATTCTCATCGCCATCCTACAGGCGTAATACTGGAGACCGTCATGGTGTTATTTCCCTATAAATTCCAGCACATACACCTATGAACAATATTATTCATCAAGGTACATAGTTCAATAGTAAAAAACTAAAAGGTAGAATAAATGATTCCAAATTTCAAGAATTCTTTGTATATTGCATATATAACCTAAACACAATGTGTCCCCTTAAATACTATCATGGGTGAGTAAATCCACCTTCCTTGGTCATGTAAACGTCCTAGGAACACTATGTGTTAGGCTTAAACATGGAGTCTACACAAGTATTCCCACCTATACATGTAATTTTATATAGTTGTAGCCACATGGGGTCTACCAATGTATAACTACATTGGGTGTACTTAAGGTACACAATGTGTTCTGATCAAAACTCAACAACCCATGTTTTCTCTCACATGACCGATTACACAGTCAGCTACCACACAACGTGTTCATAGGGAACATGGTGTGTAAATGAAAAAATTTATATCTTCTCGAAATAGAATAACACATGGAACGTGTTCATAGGACCACATGCCATGTTGTTTGAGTTTCTAGACAGCAATCCTCAGAAACATACTCGAAACCCATGTTTTTTTCAAAAAAAAAAGATATAGTGTGCCCAATTCTGATCCATGGGGCTCATACTCCCAATGAATAAAAGATTTTCCTCCACATATAGCGCATAAAAACACAATCTATATCCCATGTCTAAAACATGATTCATCAAACTGTGATCCAAGAGGGCCCATAGTCCTCAAGGACCAATGTTTGGAATCCATTTAATTAAACAATAACATGTACCAACACACATATCACAATAGAATGAATATCTATCATTGTACCTATCACAACAACATGAATATCTATGATGACATCTATCACCAAAATATCAAATTCAGTAATGGTCTCTCAATGGAATTCCAAGAATTTATTACATGTGATTCTAACAAGTTTTAATATGATGCATGAGATGAAATACCCTCATCTCATAATGTTTCAACACTATAAAATGACAGTAATATCAATAATAACAGGAAAACCCAAGTACATTTCCCAATAAAGATATTGAATCAACTATAACATCTCAAAATCTAAAAATCACAAGTCAATTCTAGGCCATTTGGATTTTTCCTTGTACATGTGGTAGCTACACTCAGGCATAGTTTATTAAGAAACTCCATTTCATCCTATCTATGTTTTATGATGATAATATGTAAGGAAAACATAAAATAAACTTCTTAAGATACCACTTTGTAACATCTTGGATCTGGATGCCACTCAACTGGTGCCCCGTACTCGGTTGGACACATTGAATCAAGAATATTTTCACAAATGCCTGAGGCTACTGACTAGCAGTGAGGGACTAGAGTGTGATAGTGGGGAATCTATTTCCTCATTGGTATAGTGTAACAAAATTGAATCAATAATAAGATAATAGAAGAAACAGTAAATAGAAAGCAACTGAATGAAATTGTGGAAGACTAATAAGATAAATAACCAATCATCATTTCATACACAAGATGATATAGAATATTATTTATATGAAAACAAACAAAATAGTTACACCATGGAAATACACAATATATGTTCCAAAAGAACAAAAGAAAAAAAAATCTAAGAATCATTGCAAGCCTAGGATCGGTCCCTTGATCCCTTTCTCCTAAACAACATATCAATAACCAGCGAAGGGCACTTTCCCATATCAAAACCTAGAACAATATAATTTTTTTAGGACAAAAAACATGACCCAAATATGGTGGGCCACTAAATTTTAGAATGAAAACACCCATGATATTTGATGATCCATTAGGGGATATATATAACAAGCAGTTTAAGAAGGTTTAAGCAGCAAACAAGGAAGTACTAAAAAGTAAACAGTCCTATAAATAAGCACACCGGATGTCTCCGGAGAATTTTTCAGAATGTATAAGAGAATACAAAATCCATGATTGTTTATTACCCTATAAGACATGTTAAAAACATAGTAAAACCTATCTCTTAGGCATAACATAACCCCATTCACAGGCATAGAAAAACCTCTCCCACAAACATAGCAGAACCCCACCTACATGTATAATAAATCCTCACCTTTAAGAATACATTATAAAAAATAAAGGAAATTCTTCCTAAGTCATAGAAATTAAAATAATCACATGGGAACCATCTATGTAATAATCATATCATGAAGTCCAAAAAATTACAAGTCTTAAATAAATATAATCACATAGTTAATATATATAATAATCCTAACATGAAAATTAAACTATCATAAAGCATAACTATTAACCATCAAACACGGGAAATCATTTAATTAAAAAATTCCATTTTGAACATCCCATCAAAGAAAATAAAAGGAATACCCATAGGAATCATAGGAAAAATGGCCATACATGGTTATTCAAAGGGAATCACACCCATGGGGTGGCCCTTATTTAATGATAACAATATCTATCAAAACTTAAAATATTTAATCAGTTACCTAATAAAAATTAGACAAAAATATAGGCCAATTAGCAACAAAGTGACATGCTAAAAGTGAGATTTCAAAATTATGACATATATAATCAACATTAAATTATGAGAAAGGCATGATACCCCCTTCCTTGTACTCGTACGACTCTCCTCATCCGAAATTTGGATTTGATTCGACCTAGAATGGAGTAGATCTTAAAAACAAGAAACAATTATCAACCTGTGATAACTATGTCTAATGTAGAAATTAGTAATAAAGGATTAAAAGGAATCAATAACTCCCAAGGGTATTTCAACTACTCTTATGGTCATCCAATCAAGTTTTGGATGAGGAAACATTGGAAAAATTCATGTTCAGAGTTTCCCGGGCATGCTACTCGTCGATGTGGCTTGTTACTATCCGTCTGAAAAAACAATGCTTGGGACCAATTTAATCAAAAAAATAAAATGACATAGAATGAAATATTAACTAAATGATGTTTCTTTACAAATCATTTCTAGGTCATTACATGGTTGTGTACTGTGATTATACAACATCCAAACCTCAATACATGGTGTGTCCCTAGAAATACATAGTGTGTGACTTCTAGTCACATTATGTGATAGGCCTGCATCTATCCTTTGTTATATTTTCCCTCCATTATTATAAAAAACACTAATGAGGAATGATACGTACTACAATGTAAAAATTGGGTTCTTACAGGCATGGTACCCATCCGTACGTCAAAGTGATGACGATTAGATTAATGGTGGGTGTCATTAAACCCATAACTCTTTAGAGGCCATCCACCTACTGTCACCTATAAAATGAAACACCAATTACAAATTCGATAACGAAATACTTAAATATGATGATATCTTCACCCCAAATATAATCTAAACCAAGAAGATAAATTTAAAATAGGATTAAATTCATACGAATCACTCTTAAACCCACCAAACAAAGAAGAAACCACAACCTCATCACCTACTAGAAGACCACTAGTGCAATATCTGACACATAAAACTATGATATCTTCAAGTAAACACCATAAATAATCAAGAAATCCATTTATGCATAATGTTTCTAGTTATAGAAACATATGGCCCCTTCCGAACGCCCATAGAAGACCACTGGTGTTGAGAAGGAACCACCGAGACATCCAATTATTTAAAAAAGCTCAATGATCTATAAAAAAACCCACTTGATATACCACCTCCACCATTAAAGCACACCACATACATACATCCCTTTCATGATGATCGAAATCATGTCTGATTTCAAGATGAAACAACAAGTCTAAAAGAAAAAATGTTCAAATTTTTGAATTTTTTAAATATCTAATTTCAATGTCCAATTGATTATAATGACCTAAATTGTATTAATATGTGTTATATAAATATAAATAATCTTTAAAAATATTAAATAAGAATTTCACTATATAAATAAATTCAATGAAAAATAAGTTTTCAATTATAATTCAATGTTTGTCAATATTCATCAAAAAAGAAATCTTCACAAAAAAATACCAAAAATTCACCCAAGGTAAAATATTGATATAACAATTTAAAAAATTTTGTCTACTTTTTCAAATAAATAAAATTAAAATTATCAAAAAAATATTTTCCAAAAATATTTTCTATTAAATGACGCAGAAATTACCTTTTAGACACCTCTTATTATTTTTATAATTGGATTTACTCTTATATTACACCAATAAAATATATGTATGAGTGTAATAAATTAATTTTATTTATAATATATAAATTATATTAAAAAATTCAAGATAAGTGGATTTTCTGATTTATTGAGATAAAATGGTGTTTTCACATAGATAAATAGTTTTCCTAGAAAAAAATTTCTTTATTTTATAATAGTTCATAATTTTATCTCTAACTTATTGATAACAAAATGACTCCTTCTATATACCTGTTTAAATAATATTGTCACACATTAGTTAATATTATTCATATCATTAATTCCAATGGCTTGGTGGTAATTATAATAATATTTTAATAAAAAAATTAAAATTATATTATAGTTTGTTAACACAGAATTATGAATGTTACATAATATATTGGAATAACTCATCATTGTGTGTAACATAATCCAAACATAGTATTATTTGTATAGAATATTAATCTAAATGTTGTCTGTTGTGCATGATTTTATCGGTGTTATGTATAAATAAAGGCAAATTTAGTGATTTTATATAACTAAATATATATTCAGTGTTGTGTGAAATGAATAATATAAAAAAGATTGAACTAATTAAAAAATATATATAAAAAAAATATCGTGTTTTTATAAATTCATCCCATAGTGGGCCATTGACCATAGTGATATGGAATATTTTGGAATGAGTACAGAAGAGTTTTGATTGATCCCTAGGATTCTTTCACTTAATTACAAACTAAATAATTTAATTTAAAAATTCAATGGGAAAATTTAAATAAGGGGAATACAACATAGAGTAAATACCAAGAGTAATGATAATAAATTAAATTCCATAAAAACTACATGGAAGGTAGTTTAGAACAAATACCTTTATGAAATGTTAACCATTTATATCTATCTCTTGGAAGCTTCATTAAACTTCACCACTGTCTGAGCCAAGATGCATATTTTTTCTAGTCCAAGGATAACATAAATCATATCAAAAAAGTATATAACATCTATTTGGAGATTTAAAATTTTAATACAAAATAAAATACAATAACAAACTAAAAAAAATTTATCAGAAAATATATGTGAAACTATTAGAAAATGTTTCTAGGGTATCCCCATCATTAGTTATAGGAAAATAAATTACTGCTAACATCAAAAAAAATTATTCAATTAAATTAATTTTTGTTAAGAACAAATTAAATATTATAATGAAGGTATAAATCTTTGAAACATAATGTATCCATGTGAAGATGGACTCTCTTGTTAAATTATTTCTAGTCAGAGTGAAAACCCCATCAATAGAATTTGATTACTACATGATCCTATAACATTAGGTCCAGAATCAGTAACCAAAGGATCCCAGGTTTGTTGAAGAAGGAAAATAACAAAACTGAGTCTAAAGGATTTGATGGATTACCACATGGATCCCAACATACTCGATGATATCTATTCTTAACCAATAATGTGGAATAACTCTCATAGAGGAAGGGAAGAAGACAAATGAACATGTTGCGGAAAAGTAGGAAAAGTGGGTAAAACCGTTAAGGGATGGAGGGTAAAAATAGTTAGTTTAAAATTTTAATGAGCAAAATTATTTGACTACAATGTTTGCTAAACCATGTTGCAACCATGAAGTAGGGACTGTATTGGAACCTCTACCTCACATAGTTGCATCATTCAGTTTTTCAAATAGCGCACCAACAATGGATCATGTATGTTGTAAATTTCATAAGTCCCTCAAGGTTTCCTCTATCCCATAACTAATTTTTTGACATCATACTCCTATTAGAAATGTCTCATAAAATTAGGCTGTAAGTTTATCTCTTACCTTCCTCCATGATATGCACCTTTCCAAAACATTAGTTTTGTGTCCCAAACACCTGGGATGATCTCAAAAAATAATATTTACAAACCAAGACACTTTCCATATCTAAAAATATTATTTAGACGAATTATATGCTTTAAATTATAATTATTATTATTTAATAAATATCTGACCCATGAAATAATTAAAATTTCTCAATAAATTGGAAATTTCATACTCATAAAAAATGATACAATACACATGTTAGGAGAGAAATATGGGTTTCTTGTAAAATTCAATTATGGGGTTCTCACGTTTTCTATTAAACACTCATGATTATAATTTTGACTAACATTATTCAGATAATGTTTTTTATGAAATGATTTGTTTAGTAAAATAGATTTCATGTGTTTGTAAATGATTATTTGAGATCAATGTTTATTATGTTAAAGGAAAACTACCATTAATTATCTTATTGTTTTGCGATAGAATAAAATGTTTGTTTAAAAAACTTTTAATGATCCTTTATGAGTTTCCTATGAAAATACCTTTTTTATAAAATTTTTTATATTGTTTAATGATGATTAGAAACAATGATGATGTCACTTTGAAAATCATGGATATTTTTTATGAAGATAAAACATGTTTTATTTTAAAAGAATTATATTTTAATAAATGTAAACTTAGTGATTGTGTTAGATTTTAATTTATTGGATTATTCTATTATATTTATGATAAAATTAATTTAATATATATAAAAATATATAAAAAAAATGTTAGCAAATAATATCAAAACTCAAAAATCATGATTATGTAATGTTTTAAGGTTTTTACCTTATAGTTTGTGTTAGAAAAAGTTTTAGAAAATTAAATAGAATAATATAATGTTACTAATAATATAATATTTCAATTAATGATTATTATGGTTTAGAATTTTAATATTTCCTTGTTTTTTATCTGTACTATGTCTATTCAGAATGGTTTTCCACAAAGGAAACAAAGAAGCTGAAGTAAGAAGGCCCCAAGGGGACAAAAACATTCTAAATTAGAAACATTTAATAGTTGCTTTTAAATAAGTACATGTTTTTTTGTTATGGATTTGTAAATTGATTTTATAAATAGTGGTGGTACCAAAGTGAGGGATACATATTATTCAATACTGAAGAACATTCCCATTGTTGAGAATTTCATGAAACATAACCCTATTGAATTATGTTCATCCTAAAATAGTATAATATTAAAAGGATGAGTAAAATTCATGGATAACATATTCAAAGTCAAGGTATGTTTGAAACATATAAAAGATACTCTTCATACTCACAGATTTGGACCTAATGCCTTTCAATGGTGTTCAATGGTTACGAATATCATAAAAAGGTGAAATAATTATGCATTTTATTATGAACAATTTAAGAATATATTCATTGAGAATTATTTTCCCAATTTTGTTTTATATAGAATAGAAAATAAAATTGAATAATTTGGGAAAATGTATAATAATTTATTAGTCACATATGAAGAATAAATTACATGTTTCGAATAGCATGGACCAAATTCATTTCAGTGTCTTAATAGTAAAATTAATAAGTTTTACTCTGGATTGAATTTGTGATTTTGAAGAGCATTTAATTCTTATAAATTTTAATGTTATAAGAATGTTTTTCAATATTCTAAGAATTTAATCGTGGGGATTTCTAAATATCATTTATTCTGTGAAAAAAAGTATAAAAATTTGAGAAAATGTAAGATAATAAGTAATCATCCATCAAAAAAATCTATTGTAAAGGAAATGAAGTTTCAATTTTGTGATTAATGCTCTAAAAACCCATATAAAATATCTTATAAAATCTTTCATGTATTTCATATGTTGAATGTTCAGACATGTGGCCTATGATAACAATGAAAATGATCCAAAAAAACTAATAACAATATTATTTATCTAGAATGAGTGGGGTCATTATGTGAGTACATGTTCAAATATTGAAATAATGGAAGAAAGATATCATCTTCCAAAGAAACAATTTGTTTCCAAATCCTATATGACTACATCAAAACATGAGATACCATCCAATAATCATGTCTTAGAAACAATACTTTTTTATTTAGATTATCCAACTGTATTTTTTGATTTTGGGTCAACACATTTTTTAATTTATGATAAATTATGTGATACATTAGGATTTTAACCTGAAGAAATGAAGCAATAAATTTTGGTAAAAACAAATGGGTTATTTTTAAAGAAGATAGAAATTAAATGAATCTTTCTGTAATTTTTTGTTGAAGGGTTTACCTAAAATATATACATTATTTCCCCTTGTAGAGTTTGATTTTATTTCTGGTATAGATTTTATTTTTACTTGTTACACTATGACAAATTATAGTGATAAAATATATGTGTTTTATATTGAGAATAAATTTATATAAAATCCTGAATTCATACCTTTTATGACATATCTAGAATTATAGAAATTGATTAAATTTTGCAATTAATGTAATCATATATATACTGTTGGAAAAAATAAATTCTTTCAAGTTGGTGGATTTCTAAAGGAAATGAATATCTGGATGTATTTATTAATAAATTTTCTGGTATTATAATAGATTTTTTTATTTAATTGACAACCAAAGTACTACCTGATGCTAGTCTATTTTCAAAATAACCACATCAAAAATATCAAGTAGATCGTTTGGAATAGAAAAAGTAATGAAACAAGTTTCTCGATAATTTGTTCATTCATCATATAACACCACCATGAGGTTCTAATGTTTTTCTTGTTAAAAATAATGACGGTTTAACGAGGCTTTCAAATCATTATAGAGAATAAAATGACATCATTGTTAAGAAAACTAATATGTTACCTCATATTAATTAATTTTTTGTTAAACTCTATGGAGATCATTATTTATTGATGGTTTATCTCATGTTTGGCTTACAACTATTGAAGGTTAAAGTGGAAAAAATTATTAAAAAAATTATTCCTATTTGGTATGAGTATTATGAATTTGTGGTCATTCTCATTGTGTTAAAAAATTATATAGCTAAATTTATGGAACTTATAAATAATAACTTGCATGAGTTCATAGAAAAATTTTTATTTGCATTTATTGATGTAATCAAATTTATTCTAAATGTTAGGATTATCATGATAAGAATTTGTGGGTTCTGATTAAACCCCTAGAAAAAATATGTTATAAGGAATATTTGATAAATGCGAGTTCTCACCTAAAAAAATATTTATCATAATAATTATTGAATATAAAATGGAATTACAGTTGATATAGCTAAAAATAATTTGGTTTAAGAGTTGATAATAATTACAAATTTCCTAGAGATGCATATATTTCTGGGATTAGTGGGTTACAACTAATGATTTTTTTATATTTACTCTATTATCTATCCCACTAAATACATTGAATATAAAAGGAGTAAGATTAATATGGGTAAATTATTGTGATGACTATTAATATAATTTTAAATGAATACTATTTAATGCTCATATTTTGGACCTTCCACCCTGATATAATATTTTTTTTCTACAATAATGATTATTTTAATGGACTTAGTTGTGTTCCGAAAAAGAATTATCATGTAATTTTTTTATGATTCACCCAAATTGAAACCTCATTATCTAAATTATCCTACAGATTACCATGAACTAGTTTTATTTTGTTTTTCATTAAAAATATAGAGACATAATTTATATTTAGTAATGTGTGAAATAAATTTTGATAGTAAAATTATGAAGTAAATATTCCCTAAAAAAGAGATGATCATGGGGAAATGAAGATAGATATAACTAAAGAAATATTATTATTGCATGTTTCATTTCCATCACAAAAATTAAAATAGGTAGATAATTATTATATTAGAAAGATAATGACTCATTAACAATAATAATTTCGGAAAATGATCCTTTAGTAAATGATTTGATGAATTTTGGTCAATAAATTAGGTATACCCTAACATCCTCATTTTTTTATCAGGTTTTAGTGTATTATTTATTCTCAGATAAAATTATGAATGCTCAGAATAAGGATCATGTTATATTGGGAAATGTATAATGGGAGAGTAATAGAAATTTTCTTTAGTTTTACATTGAAATAGGAGGTATTTTGAGATTAAGAAAATATAATGTATATCATGTGATTCTCAGTTAATGATATAAATATTGAGAGAATATCATAGCTTCCCATTTTCATTTTTATCCCAACAACTCAATGATATATTAATAACATGAGGAGAGTTTCTGGTGGGATAGAATGAAAAGTGATAAGGTTTCCTGTACTAGGATATGTTTTACATGTCAATATGTAAAATTAGAATAATAATTACAAAATGGGAGGCTTCATACATTTCTCATATAATAATTGAAATGAGTAAATTCAAACATGGATCTATAGGTCAGATTACTAGAGAAACTTATAAAAATAATTTGAAATAGGTTATTATTTATCATTCAATTAATTATGTACATTTTCTTCTCATTTTATAAAACATATATCTATATTATATTAATTGAATTTTTATTAAAGATATCATTATATAGAATGGGTCCATATTTATATTATATTTCACCATGATCCTAGTTTTACCTCGATTATTTGGAAAATCAGTTATAAATCATTCGGTATGAAATTTAATTTAATTACATATTTTCCTCTAAAATATAATAGAGTCGCAGAGAGAATGATTTTTTCCTTGGAATGCATTCCTCGGATTTTTTTTCTGGATTACTATGGTACTATAATTGAATAAATATTGTTAGTCTATTGTTAGAATAATAAAAAATTTCATTCCAGTATACATGTGACTCCATTTGAGGAATTTTATGGAATGCGATGTCAAATTCTAACATGTATGGATTATTCATGTAACATTACCCTATTTAGATCTCTCTCACAATTCAAAAGAAGGTTGGTCATGGGAAATCAAGTGCACCCCCCCACTAATACAGTAGATGCTTCCAAATAGTAGTAGGGGCGTATGGAATATAATGGGAAGACAATAACTCATAGTAAGAGTTGTTATAAATGAGGAATGAATATCAGATTAGTGAAAATAGACCAAATTGTGTAATAATAAATGATAATGCAAAAAGTGAGAGACAAAAAATCCAACTATGTAAAAATAATGTACGAAGAGTTTCAAATTTAGTTAAGTTTCAGGATTGATATATCACATAAGAAAGAAAAAACAAATCAATTAAGGCACCATAGACCCAAGTATAAATCCTCATATTAGTCCCATATCCATGATCCAACACTTCTAGTACACAAAAAACAACAACAATGTCGTTTTCCATTGTATAAACCTATATCCATGTAATCTCATTGGTTTACAAAATGAGGAATGAATAAAGATTGAGTAACACTCCATAGGTTTACAACATCATGCCAAAATAAAATATCTCTGATTATAAGTTAATGTAATATAATAATAATAGGGTATTAATTAATCAATTTATATTATGTAATAATTTACCAACTTCATCACAATACCATAATATCATTGATCATGTTGAAACACCATGAAAACTGTAACCACATTTCATTTTCATAGAATTTGACCAAGAAAATAACTCTATATAGTAATTTCATCATCAAACTAGGTCAAGCACCCTATATAACAATTTTATAATAATTGGGACTTGCCCCTTATACATGTATTTTCATAACTAGGACAATCCCTCTATATATTAATTTCAAAATAATCAGGCCACTCCATCTATGTAATAATTTCAACATTATTGGGGAAAACCCACTGTATAATAATTTCAGCATAATCGTAAAATACAATCCATAACGGCTAAAATCACAACACATACTAAGTTATAATGGACATTTCCAACAATTTAATTTTATTTTTCAGTTACCCTTTCATTTATTATGTTATATCTCAATGAATTTTCATGACAGGGTATAGACCCATCCAATATAAATGAATAACAAGTCAATTCAATGAATAAGTAATCAATTTTTAAAAGTGGTCCTAAAAAGATAATTCACTAAAAGAATAATTTCATGGTAATTTATGTTTCTATAAAACATTCATGGGTAGGATGACCCTACTGATAGCCACAAGCTAAGTCTCAACACTGTTGAATCCACAGGGATCCCATGTGGGGTCAATCAAATTATTGTCGTCACCCATTATACTACTAGTTAATGTTTATGTTATGTCAGTGCAATTGAATTTAATTTCAAAAACATAATGAAAAAAACAAACCATATGTATTTGTTCTAGAATACTAATATTTATTTGATGATTAAAAAAATACCCCCAATAGAGCATTCCAATGAAGAATCAAAGGAGGCAAAGATCAACAAGGAAATCCTAGATCACACACACATCATGATCGAATCATAATTTAATGAAAGTCAAGATAACACACCTATATAATAAAGGATAACTCAAGAATAGATCATAAAACGGAAGGAACACACTAAAGATCAAATTTTTCAATGAGGTATTTGGGATGGATGTTATTAAAAAAAATAACGTAGAATCACAATAGGGTTCAAAAGAGGATGATAAATAATAAATGAGGTAAGAGTCAAGCATGAAACATGAAAAAAAACAATGGTCCTGATGAATGGAAGTTGGAAAACCATTTCATAGTGTGAATTCAATAGAAACCAAAAAAGACATATCCTATGGATAAAAATGTATTGATCTACCTTTTCACATGGTGAAATAAATTCATGTATTGTATAAAAATAACATTGTAAATATATTTTATGGAGTCTTCTTAGTGAAATATTCATGTTGTGTATTATTTACATGTCATTAATATGACCTATAGGAAGTAGTAACTCTATATTACTATAGAAAATCCCAAAAATAATTCAACTACACTTGAGATCAAGGGTAATCTATTTATGACAATAGAAACATTTAAAATTAGATATCACTAATTGAAATAGATATACATCACTAAAATCTTGGAAAATTTCCCTGGAAAAATATCCCATACTAAATGAAAACATTTGACCACTATGGTTTCAAATAAGAAGAACCAAAATAAAGGTAGTTCGACCAAATCACAATTAGGGACATGCCTATAATATGTTGGATCGTACGACCTCTACAGCATATAATGAATCATTCCTGAACTTCTATATGCATCAAATTAGTTTATCAGCAAATATTTTGAGCCATTGTTCCCACACATCTATCTCCCTATCCATGATGTCCTCCTAAACACACCCATGTTTCTGAAAAACACACACTAACAGTATGGTCTTTCATATGAGATAATTCTCATTATGGTCCATAATTAATACCGGATTCTAGTTCAAGGAAACATCTACACCAATCATAACATCATCAATGTATATCATGTGAGAGGGATTTGAATGTTATCTCCAAATATGTGATATATAAAAAACCCCTAAATTCCATTTCTGTAATGTCGATGGGCTAATCAATATTCCACTAGACGGATGCTTTACACTGCCTTGAATAGCCCACATAATATGGTTATTAGATTTAATTATTTCCTGATATGGAATTTTCCATATCCATGAAAAATTAAAATGAAAACATGATGATCCACTGAAAAATATAGATGTATTATTCGATAGTGGACATATGATTTTTGCCTACTATATGTTGTCCCCAACCGCTTCTTGATCAACTAAAATGGTTTAGACGTCTCATGTATGATACTAGGTCCAATAAGTGTTGACTCACTTACCTCTAATGAAAAGGAGTCAAACAACATGTCCTATAATACAAATCCAAAAAGTGTCCAATTTGGGTCAATTCTTGGAATATATTATTATATTAATTCTATATGACTTCCATATGCTTCTCCCATAATGAATTCAAATTCATCAAATAGGATTGTACCATATCCTCCAAAATATTAATCATTTATTTATATTATAAAATATTATTAGGATGAAAGGATATACTTATAAGAAATTATGATCATAGAAAATTTTGGAGACCTAATCATAATTTATAGGTGAAAAGTGTATATTTATTATAAATGAGATTCATTAGAACACCATGTAGTCAAATTATCTACCACATATAGAGACTAACTGGATCATAAATATTGAATCTATGCCTCTAAGGAAATAAGTTTGATACGATTTTTTCAATCTATGATCACCCATACATCATAATTAATATCAGGAGGGCTGGATAATCCCATGAAGAGGTCTATAAAAACAACATACAACTTTAATTTCAAAATTTTAGAAGTCATAATACACCATTGGGCCTCCGTTGCTTAGTCTTCTCCTACAAAAAGGTGATGTAATTGGATATGAATCATACTATAACAATGTTTATTCCTATCCATCAGTAATATTCATGGACATCATGATATATATTTCTAATAATTGGTCTTACATATGATATAGTGGTGTGAAAATCCCCCATCAACTCCTTTCATAAGCCTGTTTGAACTCATACTCAACTAAGAGAAGAATAGAACTGAAACAAAAAATAGACCATCTAGATGGTGGATCCCCAATTTATTATGTATCACTTGGAGATAATCTCTTAGAATCATATAATTACTCAGTATTGATCTAGTTCATAATTATGTGTAACACAAATGCTTAGGTGAGTACTAATGATCCCTAAGACTCTTGAACATCTAGTTTCATTTCTGTAATGACTGACATCATCTACCACTCATTTAGAAACACAAAACTACCGCTATCTATTTCTTAGAACAAAAGGAATGGGAAATGAAATTTCACATAACTAGTTTATAAATCAACAAAAACATACTGGCTAAAGATAATAGACATACCTCCTCCAATGAATGTTGAGGTATTGCTGCGAAATTATTTAACAGAGGCTCATTTGGTCCATGTATACCCCAAACATCTCTCCTACATTATAGTTTCTACAGCATATCAGGGTGTTTACTAATGTATATAACACTAGTTCATGAGTAGTGTAGTTTCTCACAATATATATTAGTCTTATATATCAATAACTAATCACAAAATCCTCCCACATCATAATTTCTCCAAATCAAACTCTGGATGCATCATATTGCATGGAAAAATCCTCTCCCAAAATATGAGAATTGATAATTGGTGTTGAGGTTACCCTTCTCCTCATCTCTAGAAAATATATCTTTCAAGATAAATAACCAAAAAACTACACCCCTCTCTTAGTCATCCCATACATCAGTGCTTCCATATGTTAGAAGTATTAGATAAAATTGTGATAATATCATTATACATAAATAAAACTCCAAATCACAATAAATATCCCTTGGAAACACCAAGATAATATAGTTTTAAACATATCGTGTTCTATTACCAGTCCTACCTCTCAGATAACATGATCAATAAAGTAACATTGATCAATCTATAAAATGTATTTGGATAACATGGTGTATAGTCAAATCTCTTTCAATGCACTACCGAATATATAATGATATTCAAAATGCTTGTCTAATTACTGGGAGAAAACTAAGAATCTATAAAACAAATAGAAATCAAATATATAGTAAGATAGAGAAAATACATTTTATCAAGGCTATGTATAATTTTGGTGGATCTTTCATACTTAATAGTATCACCATGAATCCAAAAAGGCCATAAAACTACTCAAATAAGTCTGAGGATTTTTTGAATTTATCACTCTCAACTGAGGAAACCCAGATCTCAATTTAATCTTAATGAAAATTTTAGAAACTATCAGCTGACCAAAGAGATCATTGATATGTGGATGGGGATAGATGTTATAGAATATAATGTTGTTGAATATCTAATAGTCCATTGACAAGATAATAGACACATCAACCTTCACAGAGAAAATCATGGGAAGAACCAAAGGTGATGTACTAGTTTATTTGAAACCCCTATCTCCTATAACATCCAATGAAACATCAATTTCCTAAATCTTTACTGGTTCGATACTATAAGTTATTGTAGAATCTAGCCCATTTATAAGAACCGGAATGATTATCAACATGATCTCCCAATAGGGTGGTAATCCATATAACTCCTTATAAAAAACAAAATCAAAGCAGTCTACCATAAGAGGAAAATTGTCCTGCATCATTCCACCATCATCTAGGGAAATATATTCTATTTGATCGATGAGAAAATATAATCTGTACTGTAATGGTATTTCATGACTAGCTAGAATATTCTACTCGCACAAGTTAAAATAGATGCCTCCTTATAAAAATAGAAAGGTAACTCTCTTATAGTAAAAGTTAATGTGATATTAGTATAGAACCAACCAATCCTCACCCAAAATAAAATTTTAACCTATATTTTCTAGTATAAAACACTCTCAAATGAAATAGAATCCACTTGTAAATATAGATCACTTCATAAAACATTTGATACTCTATGATCGCACTCATAATTGTGTATCGACTTTTAAGACACCATCCAATCCTTCCAAAAACAATACCAATGAATTTATTAACAAAGTAGATATAATGTAATGTGATTATAATCTATTAAAAAAACTCTAAATGTTAGATAATTCAAGATATAATCCTTTGATGGTAGAAGGTCCTATATACAAACCATTTTGAGTAGTCAGGATGTGGTGAAACTGCTCCCTTTGGAATAAACAACCACTCCTTCACTGGTGTACCACATCCCCTACCTCAACCTAAATGTCTAGTGGAACTACATTTACTAGTATTTTTAGAGGTATATGAGTCCCTCCAAGACACTGGTACCTATCCTGCTCTACTTTTACTATTATTTTATTGCATTCCCCTAAAACCCGCTCTAGGTGGTCTATTTTTCCAAACAGAAGACACTCTAAACTAGGGTATGGTCACTGAGGCCACTAGTAGTCAAATATTTTACACTGAAAGAACTACAACAGAACATAATACAATAATTTCTTTTAGGTACAATATATTATTTTTCAAATTCTACCTTGGTGGTAACTATAATAGCAGTACTTCGTTGCACTAGAAGGTGATATCCTAGTTCAACTAGGTGAAATATCCTGGATATATTCATATTAAATATCTGATCCCAAATCACGATGAGGTCCCAATTCATAAAATATTAAATCATACTCAGTCAAATACATTCACCTATGACATGATCTCATAAAAAAGACCATCCTATAAATGTCTCCTCCGAGAAAACACTTCAGCTACTAATGATGGTGAAAACCCCTACATGTTGGTGAAAGATACTACATAATCTATCACTAACTTTTAATTTGGAATCATTCTTGTGAACATTTGATAATTATTATACCAAAAAGATTCTAGGTAAAATAGTCTCATTAACTTCAACTCAATGTACATCTCAGATAACTATTCTAACTGACCATATAACTACAAATTGTCTCACCAATACTTCGTTGGTCCATGAAGCATGTAACTCATAATATTCACCCTCCTATCTATGGGTTTCTCAAGGTTCATATAGGTTATTGCAGGGACATGATGTGGAAATTTCCTTCCTGGGGTCTTCCCTTCCAATTGAATATAGGTGGATGTTTTAGCTAAAAATAAATCTTTATCTCCGATATCGATGGTATAATGTGAAACTTATCTATTTCCATGGATCAAATGGCTGCGATGATTCTTTTTTATGATAAAAATATATATGATTATTAGGATAAATAGGAATATATAGTATATATTTTCTAGCATCATGCTGATTTTCACCATCTTGATGCACAATTCGAAGATGTAATGATGAATTTTCTCAAAAATAAAAACAAACTGGTTAGAACAGTAGATAAATATCACGTAAAACCTATACAGGTTACAATAAAATATAACTTCTCATTTATAGTCTCTCAAAAACTATCTTAACTATTTTATTTTCATGAAATAGTACTTAATTTATTAAATTTTCTATTAGATATAATAAGAATATCATTTCATAGTTCATATAAGAAAATATATCACATAAAATAAATATTTACTTATCATGAAAAATTAATGTCCAACATATCCTTTTATTCCTATCATGATGCATGAATAATCAACCCATTCCATTCCAATGTATGAGTATTAATTTCAAGAAATAATAACATTTCACAAAATGTGAATTGCCTAATGAGAAATAATAACAACCCTAACAAGTAAACATCATGAATAAAAATCACATCCCATGGTACTCATATTTTCCCTTATATGTGGGTTAGCTACACTAATGAACAAGATCAATACCGGGTCCTGAAACATTCCAAATATCATTTCTACCTTACACAAATTGTAAAGTAAAAGAAAGGAAATTTTAATACCTCTAATAGAACTTTGAAAAATCCCTCGACCAAAAAATCTTGCACATGGAGAAACAAATTTGTTTAGTATACCTCAAGTGTACTTACTTCAATGCTTGAGGATAATGACAAGAAACAACAATCTAATAAACATATTAGGGATAATATAACCCATGTTATAGAGTGTTTATAATTGAATAATAAATAATAAATTATTTAAAATAGAAGAAATAATGAAAAAAGAGTAAATACACCAAACATGGAAGGAAACTGATAATATTTTTTGAAAATATTGTAATGTTATCATGGTATATAGAATAGTTCCATGATTGTTTTAATATTCATAATAGTATAAACCAATATAAAGAAGACCCCAAATACCTTAACCCTGATCCTTATATATGTTTCACCTCTACACTCTATCCCATCCAGTAAGGAAAAATAAACAAAAATGTCCCTTTCCATTTTTTAAACATGTATCGATGTAATATACTTGGGTACAAAATGGAGGCTTGAATAGGGTGTGAGTTATAATAATTAGCTCAAAACCACCATTTCTAAATTAAGCCAGTCTGATTGTAGGTGAATTCAATAAATCAATAACAGTGTATTAATTTATAAATTAATATGATATAACAATTAACCATCTTCAGTACCATGCTAGAATATCTTCGAGCATGTATAAACACAAATGTACAACTGAAACCACATGTCCACTACAGAACACATAACCAATAAAACCAACACACACACACACACACACATATATCAGCATCAGTCTGGGGAAAACCATCTATGTATGAATTTCAGTATAATCGGGTCATTCTCGCTATAGAAGAATCCCAACATAACAAATCCAAGACTTCTATATAATCAATTTTTCAAAACAAGACTATGAAATATATATAATAATTTTAGAAAAACATTTTCATGCATTCAATGTAATCATTTACACATAACTAGGACACACCATCAATATAATCTTTTCAGTAAAACTATATACCATAATCCATAATTGTAAGAATAACATAACATTATATGCCAAAAAGTTTAATTAATACAATTAACTTTTATTTTTAAATTACTATTTCATTCATCATTTAATTTTTTATGTAGTTATCATGATAGTGGAAAAAACCATATCTTATCAATGTATCTCTAATCATTTGAGCAAATAGGTCTTCTATTTTCAAAAAGAGAACATATCAAAAGTATTCACAGAAGGTTTCATGTCATGAAAATTAATGTTTCAATCCAATATTAAAGGGTATGTTCTCTATTCAGGAAGATGTAGGGAATATCTCCACATAGTTGAATAAAAAAATATCTTAGGAGAGTAAAAACACTTGATTTTCACCAACAATTATATCTTTAGTCAAAGCATATTTCGGGATAGTGAAATCACATAATATTTCATATAGTTAGTAAAAATGAAATAGAACATATTGATTTATTCTATAAAACCTACATTTCTCTTACGATCAAATAAACACCATCAACAGGTGATGCTAATGATGAACAAAGGTGAAGGATATCAATATGTAGATCCCATACCATACATGATTTAATAAAAAAAATGATTTAATGGATTTCATCAAAATATACCACAACAATGGATGATAAAATAATAAATGATAGATACTATCTAAATGAACTCACCATAGATCAAATGTTTAAAAAAGATATATGTGAGGGAAATAGTTTCACAAAAATCACTTAGAGTTACTATAGGGTTGAGAGAGGATTTATTATAATTAATGAGGCAAGAGTCAAGGGACAATCATGATTATAAATAGATGGCCCTGATGAATTAATCTTGTTATACCCTTTTAAAATTTTAATTCGACATACACTAAAAAAATATCACCTTAGAATAATAATAAACCGATTGAACTATTAATTTCATGAAACAATATCATGAATTTTATAAAATTCATGTCCTTAAACTATTTCATGGATTCTTTATGAGCGATGGAATCATGTTTTTTATTTTTTTCATGGAGTGACTATTTATTATAGAAATTATATAGTTATAGTCACATAACATACCTTAACATTATATCGTTGTTCATAATAAAAAAATATAATACAAAAAAAACATCCAAATACCATATCAGTTTAGTTTCATTAAAAGATGGAACATAGACACGAGTACATAAGTGAGACATATTATATTCCACTAGTTCCTTCATGAAAAAACCCTACATAGGGAAATATTTAATAATATATATCTTCATAAAATTGGGTAGGTAAAAATATATAATGTTGAGATCAGGATCTCATTAAGTGTAAAAAAAGGGCGATACCATTGAAAAATCTTGAATAATAAGGAATCTGAAAATGATAATAACATTATAAGCTCATAAGATACATATAAAAGTTCATATACATGATTCATGACATTAATATTGGAATTTATTAAGACAATAATAATAATGAAATCAAGAATAAGATCAATGAGTCCATCATGTTCTTATAATACATTGATTTGTGGCATTCTCATAGGCATATAAAAACATTCCCTTTAATTTAAAGTGCAATGCTAAAACTTATCAGGGAACCTCGTGGGGACTATACCCGTAAGCCATGACACACAACCATCCCCTGGAACCATCCCTTCCTTATAAGGGATTTGGTCTGCGCATAACCCCCTAGTGGACCAGGTTTCCCTATCATTCCATATTTAATAGTGTTTCCATATCTTCCCCTAATAGATCTGGTTTCTCCCTCTTCCTATTGTTGATCAAGCACACTAAATTGTTTGATATCATTATCTCATGAGATTTGAATTTTTACCCAATTAATTGGAGTGAGATATAGGTTCCTCCTATTGAATAATGAAAACCACACCTTTGTATGCTCAAAACCTAATTCATTCATCATATCTGAATCCATGTAATGAAATGGATTTTATATACATCATTTAATCATAACATAACCCATTTAAATGAAACTAGTTTCATAAATATCATTAATTCATATAAATAAACTGTTGTTAAAAGAATAAAAACAAAATAATTAGATCATATCCCTACTAAAACCTAAGTAACATCTAATAACCATATATTAAATGGAAAATAATTCTTATAGATCACTTAAAAATAATTCTTGAGAAAAATAACCTTTCCGCATTGAAAACAATTTATTTCCTTAAACTTTTGTGTAATATTAAATGATTTTTTAAAAATAAAAAATTATAATTAAAAGGAAAGATTAAATAAATTAATGCATCATAACTGTGAAAATGTTAATTCATGTCTTGTAAGTTATAAAATTATTTATTTCATATATTTTCATCAAATGTTTTTTAAAAAAATTATTTTGAATACGAAAAAATATTATATTCAATCATTTTTATAAAAAGTAAAACATGAGTAAAAATTGAATAAAAATTTTCCTATTATAATATTTGAAACATTTTCAAAAAAAATTATAATGCATGGAAATATATGATAAATATCCCAAATGTAGACGTAAAATGAAATAATATCAAATATTGAATAGATTGTGAAATAAGCACTAATTATATTAACATCCGAAGAATAATATATCACATGTTATCATGAAAATTATATATATATGAAAATACCATAATATTATTGATAATACTCATTCAATTTATTCATTTCAAGAAAATAATCCCCATTTAAGAAACAAGTAGTGTATGAGGCATGTCTCCCACTTATACAGAAGTGAGTCAAAAATATGTTACCTTATGTTTTGAAGCCCTTATAACCCATTCAAACATCCTGTATAATAAATATTTGTTTATTTTAAATATAAATAAACCATATCCATATATATAATATCATGTATGATTTATATTTCTTATTTATTAACAATATATTGTTAATGTTATGTTTCGGGTAATATCTACATTATATATGGTTTGACATGATGTTATTGATACTAATAATTAGATCATAATTTATGTCTTAAAAAATGTAATAAATTATATAAATATCATATATATTATGTAAATAATTATTTATAACAATTAATAAAATATGGAAATCTGAAATGGAATACACCATTTAAGGAGACGATAGGTCGTTCATACACATGAACGCTGTTTCTGGTTCAAAGTCATTTTGAATGGAATGTAAATGAAATATATGTGTATATATATACACTAATCATAGAATAATTGGTATATCATATATAAGATATAATTTTAAGAACCCATATTTAATACATTCTATATAGAGTGTGAACTAATCATTTTCATTTGAGGAGTCAGTAGTCCACACATCCCGAAACCTTGTTATCGTATTTTAAAAAAATAGACCAAATGAATGTATGTGGTGTATAATTATTCCAGGAGAATAAATTAAAAATAAATATTATATATAACATATAAAAACATATATTCCATTATAATTACCTATCATGAGTGTTGTAAAGTAAAAAATGTACAACATCATTTCCTGAGGTGGTAGTTCACCATACATAGAAATGGTAAGTTTGTTACCCATTTGATGGAAGTGTCTTTGAATATAGGTAGAACCCCCATAATAATAAAATTGAAGTATATTTTGGATATTAAGGTTATTTAATATGAATTTAATAAGAATATATTTGGGGTAGGATATTGAAAATAATTTATTATAGTATTCATTGAATAATAACTAAATCTTTATTGTGTAAATTTTTTGTGATATGTATTTCATCTCTAAAAATTAAAAAAATTAAAATATTTAATAAAATGTTTTATATTTAATTTTAATAAATATATATATATGAGTATATATTCAATTTTACACCATAATAAAACAAATTATACTTATTAAAAGTAAGAATGTGACATTTTTTCACACTTCAATTTTAATAATACAAAATTACAATTTGTGGGAATGTGTCCATTATGTTATTCCATATCAATATTTTTTGTTCATATTAGAAGTAATATCATTAAATAATTTTTTTAAAGTATTAGGATAGTTTTATATTATTTTTAATATTATTTTTACCCTTAAAAATTGATTCTACCAAAACTATGGTAATACAAATTACTAATGTGACTATTAATATCATCAAAATTTATAAGGGACCAATTTAAAAAATTTTGAGCTTCTGATATATAATATAGATTCCATTATTTAAATTTTAAAACAATTATGTTTTAGATATTAATTTAAAATTAATCATCCATGATGGGATAAGATGATGATTTTTTAATGTGAAAAAGATAAAAATATTGAAATGTTTTTATATTCAATTTTAATGTGAAATTGGTTCTAGTGACCTAAAGAATATTAATTTGTTTATATATTTTACAATTTATTTTTTAAAAACAATTCAATACATACATTAACTACATAAATATTCTATACAAAAAAATAGTTTTCAATTAAAATTCATAATTTTTTACAATTCATCATAACATGATACCTCTCAACAAAATGCGAATTATTCACCAATATAAATTTTGATATCATGTTTTTGTAAAATGAATATTATTTATTCATATGAAAATTATTAAATTTTCTAAAATTATTTTAGAAATGTGTTCCTCATTAAAAGGCGACAAAACTATGTTTTAGAAAATCACAGTTTTTTTGCATAAAATATGATTTTTTGATTTTTTAAAATTTTCCTGAAAAAATTTGATTAATGATAGAAATTATACTGAATAATATATCTATATATATTGATAATATAATACATAAAGTTTATTTTTTTAATTTATTGGTATAAAACATACTTATTTGAATTTAAATACTTATTCTGAAAAATATTTCCTTTTATTTTGAAAAATGATTTTACATGTAAAAAATGTAATTTCATAGTTTAGTTAATCCTATTTATAACCACAATTATAATGAATATGTTATAATTGTCTTTTTTTAAACAGTAAATATTAGTTTCATAGAAACATTGTGTTTCATGTAATACAATCCAAGCTGATGTTGCATGTAGAACATGTTTGAGTGGCGTGAAATGAAAGAAAACAAAAAAATTAATTTATTAGAGAAACCATTCATAAAAACATTGGATGTACCATTCTAACCTCATTAAAATGAATTTGTACCTTGAAACTTTTCATTTCGATACAAAAAATAGGGATAATTTTGCCTCATCATAACTGCATATTTCTCTATAGAATTCTCTAACTAGTGGTTTATCCACAAACCATTAACAAGATGTGTGGTCTTGTAACATAGAAAATTATTTGTATGATTCAAAATATCAACTGGTCATTCCCCATAAGAATGATCCTTCAACAGCTGTATGACCTATGAGTTCAGAAAATGTGAAGGGTCAGGTATCTGATTCATCAAGAGAGATATATGGAACACAATATAGACTTGAGA
Organism: Viscum album; assembly: GCA_963277665.1. Taxonomy (NCBI): domain Eukaryota; kingdom Viridiplantae; phylum Streptophyta; class Magnoliopsida; order Santalales; family Viscaceae; genus Viscum; species Viscum album. Next base: position 1,934,521,603 of record OY728165.1, read on the forward strand.
GAGGATTGGTGGAAGTGAAAAGTGATAGGATATCATCCAGATAAGATCATAAATCCTAAAGGGATTAATATAAAAGGGGATTTATTTCCCTTTATTCCTAAATCGCATAACCATCATCTATAGAGAAATTAATAGGGAAGCCTTCTCACCGACTTCAAACTATATATCAAGTCAATGATTATCAACATAAATTTTATTGTAGACTCGAGCTCCTTTGATTTTATGTTGAATGATTCTATCCTTATCAACCATTTATTCAACTATATCTGGTCCAATTATATTCATTTCTCCAGCTTCATCCCAAAATTATAGATCCCTATTTTTTTCTATAGATAGATTTATAAGTTTTTATCTGAATGCTCGATTGAAAGGTATTGTTGTAAGAAAATTCAATTACATAAAGGTCTTGATCTCAGCTTCCTATGAAATAGAATGAACAAGATCTCACATTATCCTCTATTGTTCGAATTATTCTTTCAGAGTTACCATTCATATGAGGATGATAAGAAATATTGTATTTCAATTCTATATAAAATATTTATTGAAGACTTCTCTAGAACAATGTTGTAAGCCTCAGGTTAAGAATAGATACAATAGAATCAGGTACTCTATGAAAGGATACCACTTCCTTAATGTATATCATTACATGATGATCCTGAGAAAAGTACAGTCTAATGTTAATTTCATAAGATATTCATACCTCTCATCAAATTGATATACAATCATAATGAATTTTGACACATCAAATATAACCTCCCTTCAAGGAATGTTTATGAGGGATTTATGAAGATAAATCCAATCCATGACTAATATGACATCAAATTAGACCAAATGATAAATGAATATATTTTTATGAAATGCATTTCACAAAAACATCAACATGATAGTAATCATTTATATGAGATAAAATTATCTTACCATTTAGTGTATGCATTGATAATTCCACATCAAATAATTTGGGTGGAATCTTAACACCATTATAAAAATATTTATATATGAAAGAGTTGGTATATCTAGAATCAAATATAACATTATCAGTTCTAGAGTAGATTTTAACTATACCATTCACCACATCATTATCAAACCCCTCATAAAAAATAGTGATCACATGAGATTTCCCCTTATCACAAGACTTATGTGGTTACCAACACTGATCATCATCACTAACCCTTGGGTTTGGGAACTAGTTATCATAATTAAAATTCTCCAATGAATTGATGAACTAAATTATGGAAGGTTCATCTTGTGTAGATTTTCATCTATGTACATCATTGTAATAAAAATTATATCAGTTCAAAAATCATTTACGTGATGGAATTCCCTTCCTCAAGAATTTGTTAGAATTCATATGTCAATTTCATCAATGTTTATTCCACATATAGAACATAATGGAAGTCTGAACAAACCATCTCTATGGATTTTAGATTTTCCTTTGAACTCCATCAAACATTTCTTATTAAAATCAAGAGATTTATATGTAACTCCAACCAATATTTTAAACATTATTGTAAAATATAGAATATAATAAAATATACTGAAGTATATAATAGATAATACAGTTCTGGTACTTGCCTTTATTCCACTATAAAAATGGTAAACCTTAGTTTCCTGTTGGATGATAATTTTGTAGTGTATCATGCATGTGTTGTAAAATTATCCTCATAGAAATAGACATATTTATAATCCATATGATTCAACTAATGGAACCTCTTTTCCACCTTTGTACTAATAACACGAGTAAATTACTAATTAATTAATAGTTTCTTCAACACATCCCAATCAATGGATTTGAATACAACTTTCTAAATAATATTATTGATTAGATTAAACCATTGGTATACATCACCTTTAAACTAATAAGAAATCAAAATAATGTTTTCATGTTCTTGACAATGCAGAACAAATAATATCTTTTTAGTGGAATTGATTAATTATATAGCCATATTTGGATCATAGGACTCGGTGAAATATGGGGGATGATTCCTCATGAAGGACCCAATATAATTTTCTTCCCTCCTTTAATAATTTTTTATTCCAGTATGGTTCATAGATTACGAAATTTTGGTGGTCATAGGAACAATATTTTTCTCTAAAGGTCTGAAATAATTCATTTTCTTGGGAATAAAATTATTTCATTTCCCTCAAATTTTTCATTAATGTCGTTCCTTTAGGTTCTAGCCATTGGAAAACCCAAAAATAATATTGTAAGAAATATTCTTCATAGTGAGGGACCACATATTCCTGAAAGTCATTTATATGATGTCTAAAGTATGATACATTTAATCTACGACACAATAGGTTTATCCTTAGTGACATACCTAGAAATATCCTTAGAAATATATCTAATGATCTCGCAAAATTTTGTTCATCCTAGTTTCCATTAGTTAAAAATAGTTTTTGTCTAATACAAACAATATAAACTAAAGAATATTATACATTAATATAACATCATTTTAGTGGAATACATAAATAATTATAGAAACAAATTCCCAAATTTGGTATTATTTTCGTGCGTTTGGAAACATTAATCATAAAAACTTGTACATAAGTGAGACACATTATCTCCAACTATATTCTTTATGAATAAAAACCTCCATATAAAATTAATAAATATTATATACCGTTATATCTTTGGGAAGGGAAAAAGGTATTGGGGTGTCGAATGATCAGTAATGGTAAATTAGGGAAATACATAATAATAATAATGAACATGGGGGTATGAGAACATGGGATATACATTTGGAGATCATACCAACCATATAAAAGTTTATATACATGAGTTATGGAATAAATATTAGTAGTTATTAATATACTAATCATAAGGAAATGATGAACAATATTTTTGTGAGAATCATGTTGTATAATACATAGAGTTGTGGTATTCACATGGTCATATAAAAATACTCACTTCAACACAAGGAAAATTTCCAAAACACATCCGGACACTTAATGGGGACAACACCTATTGGGAAAGATACATAACCATACCACAAAATATTCCTTTCATTTTAAGGGATCATTTTTACCATTATCCTATAGTGGATAAGGATTCACCTTGCTCAAATAGTGTATTATGGTTTCTCATCTTCCTATAGTGAATCATGTTTCCCCATCTTCCCATAGTCGATCAAGCCCGTTGACATGATTAATATAATTATCTAATAAGATATAATTTTTTACCAAATAAAATGGAGGTATTTATAGGTCCCACCTATCACAAAATGAAAACCATATATATTTATGCCACAAGAACATAAATCATTCATTATATATGAACCCATGGAATAACATGGGTTCCATAAACTCCATTTAATCTTTATATAACCCATGAAAAATAAATGGATTCTATAAATATCATAACATTATAAAAATAAACCATTCCTAGAATAAATAAGAATTGTATGATTATATTTTATTACCAATAAGACATAAGTAACATCATATAACATTATCATAGAGGGAAAATATTTTTGATATATCACTTGAAATTAATTCTTGATGAAAAGATCCACTCTTTTTCGAAAACATTTAATTTTTATAAAATAAAAAAAACAAAAATAGTTTACTTGAAAATATAATTGTAGTAATGTTAAGGAAGAATCATATAATTTAGGCATCATGAGGGTGGGAAATTCCTTACATGACACATAAGTTATCCAAATTCTGTTCTATAGTTTTTTTTCAGAAATTTCACAAAGACCCCTATTCAGAAAATGATAGAAAATATTTCTTTCAAACCATTTGCTATAAATTAAAACATGGGTAAATATAAAATTAAATAATCATATTATAATTATAAAATGTTTTTTAAAACATTTTTATAAAACATATAAATGGAAGATAAATATTTCCCAATGGATATATAAAAGGAAAAAATCCCAAATATTGAGAGACTGTGAAATAAAAAATCTTTACATTATAATAAGTTGAAATTTATCTCCAATGTAAGAAATAAAATTGAATTGATATGAATAAAAAGTAATATTATAGATAAGAATCATAAAATAAATTATTTTGAATTATATAAACCATATATAAGAAACATTTAGTGTATAAGGCATTTGCCCCACAGAAATAAATGTGAGAGAAAAATCCCTTACATTATGTCTTGACTCACTTGGAACTCATTAAAACCTCAAATATAAAATATATAAGTTTATTATATGTCTACCACAGAACCATATTCATATATATAATACTATATATGATTTTATTATGACATTATATTTTAGATTTGTTCAAAATTCCATGTTAATGTTACATTTCATGTAATATCCACATTGTATAAGTTATGATTTGTTATTATCGAAACTCTTACTTAGATAATGATTTAATTATTTAATTTTTTTAAAAAAAGATATAAATATCCTATATATTCAGTATATAAATAATTATATTAATTTATAAAAGACAGAAATATGAAATGGAATACACCATTCATGGAGTCGGTATGTCATACGTATGCAAGAATGTTGTTTCTGTTTAATAATCATCAGAAAAGAAATAAAATAAATGAAATATATGTGTATATATATACTAATTATGATTTAATTATTACTATATATATATATATCATAAACCATTAATGATCCCATAGTTAATATATTATCGATAGAGTGTGAATGGATCACATCAATTGGAGGAGGTGATAGTCCACACGTCCATAAACGATGTTATTGTTTTTACACAAAATGTAAAGCAATAATGTATGATTTATATAATAATTAAAGATGAGTAAATACATCATAAATATTATATATATCATAAAAACACATTTTCCCTCATAATTACCATTCCTGAGAGGTGGTAATTGAATAATAAACAACATCGTTTCATTATGTAGTGGTTCCCCATATATTAGAACAATAAGTTCATTACCCTTTTGATGGTAGCATGTGTGGGTGTAAGAAAAACCTTAGAATAAATAATTCATGGTATATTTATTATACTAAGGATATTTTATATGAATAATATAATAATAATTATGGGGCTAGAGAATGAGAATATAAAAAATAGCTTGTAGAAGGATGTAACCTCTTCATTGGGAAACTCTTATTGGTTTTCCAAAATGGGATTACGTGGAAGTATTTTTTACCTATCGGAGGATTATATGATTAATATAGGGATTTTTTGAGGATATTTGAATAAGTTTTTTAAACAAATTTGTTTCTGATTTGTAAATAAAAGAGTATAAGATGGTCTCTTTTATAAGAGAGGGGAGGAGAAATTTAAAAACTTCTGAAAATATTATTTTGTAATAAATTCAATATAAATAAAAATACTTAAAAAAGTACTGTGATTCAAAGATAAGATGGTATAAATATTTAAACTCATAAAACAATATATTTAAGGCAATTTTGGATATTTTCTTAAACATTATCATTTTGATTAGTGCTTAGTTAATCTTTTTAAATTTTAAATATGGTAACAACATATTCTTCATTAAAAGGTGGAGTTTTAACATATATGGATTAAATTGAATTATAAATTGTAAATTTAAAATATTTTAGACCATTATTTATCCCATTTTCCTTATTTAGTATTTTTATGATTTTAATCTAATTTAATAAAATATTGCTTTCATCCAATGTCATTTGTGTCAATTTTGACACTATTCATTACATTTACATTAATAATATCAGTAAAACAAGATAAATTAGAAACAATTTATATAATGCATCCATAATACGTCATATTCACGTTCAGAATTATTAAATTAAATTATTTAATTAAAATTATATTTCTTATAAGGTTTTAAATATCACATAATAGATTGTTTAATTAATTGAATAAATACTCCATCATCATTGCTTGATTATTTTTGATAAATATTTCATTACTAAAAATAATAATTAAATACCATGATTTACCTAATCATTTTATATTTCATTATAATATTAATATTCATGAATATATTCTACTTGATCCCTTAATAAAAATATTATTCTTATTGAAAGTAAGAGTGTGACATTTTGCCACTCTCTTTGATTTTAATAATATGAAAAGATATTTTTATTAATAATTGTTAATAAAATTTATAAATTATTATAATATTATATTAAGGTACTAATAAAATTCCTCAAATGACATTTGTTCAATATTTATGTTAGTTTTATAGTATTTATAGTATTATTTTACTCTTTATTACTCGATTTACCTTTAAATATGTTAATAAAAATTACTAGAATTTGTATTCATATTTACAAAAATAATTGGGTAATATTTTATAAATTTTGACCTTTGGATTTTAAAATATAGAATCCATTTTTTGAAATTGAAAATACATAAATAGAAACAATTAATTAGAAATTAAATCTGATAGAAGAGATGAGGCAACGTGTTCATGTAGTGAAAAAGTCCAAAAGTGTGAAATGTTATTATATAAAATTTTAATTAAAATTTCTTTATAATGACCTAAATTATATTAAATTATGTAAAATATAACTAATTATATTTTTTAAACAATTTAAAAAACATTATTTAACTATATAATCATGTTAGATGAAAAAGCAGTTTTCAATTAAAAATCCATATTTTTCACTATTTTTCAAAACATTATACTTCTATGAAAAATAAAAAATGATCTCCCAAAGTAACTTTTGAACTCGTGATTTATTATTTAAAGTTAATTTTAAAATATAAAAATTATAAAAGTGTCAAAATTAGATTTAAAATGGGTTCTCCATTAAAAAAATAAAAAAACTTTTTTTAAAAGAATTTAAATTTAAGCATAAAACTAGATTATTTTATATAATTTATAAAAGTTAGGCTGATTATTAGACATTATACTGAATATATATATATAGATATCATTAATAAAATAAAAAATGTTTAATTTTTTTTTCAATTTATTGGTTTAAAACACACTCATGTGTGTTGAAATAGTTTTTAGGAAAATATTTCCTTTTAATTTTTAATAGGTTCTTCCATGTAAAAACCATAATTACATAATTTAGTTAATCATTTTCATGGAAAAAAATATAATTCCTTGTTTTATAGTATAATGAAAACATGACATAGAATATCATGACATTAAATTCATCAAAGAAAATTTATTTATTTTTAAAAATGTTCAGAAAAAGATGAGGTTTTACACATAAGTAACTACAAATTCTAACATAAAAGCTAGAAAATATTCTAACATAGCCTGAGGATAATCCCTTTGTGACTATAGACACATTTATACCATGACGCCAATAATATAGAAAATAAACCCAAGATAATTGGATAAATTTCCCTAGAAAAATCTAACCATCCCCAAAATAAATGGTTTTATAACTACAGATTAAAATATAAAGAACCCGTATAATAGTGCTTCATAAAAAAATAAGAGTGGGATATACCTAGAAATTAATGGGTATTACAATGTTCGGGAATATATTTTTTTAATTGAATATATAAAATAAATATAATATAAGGTGAATAAGATTAAATAATATATGAGGGTATATTAGATCTTTTTCAAAAGTTATATAGATAATTGATGGTAGGGTCTTTCATTTGATTTAGTAGGTCATGAATTTTTAATGTAACTCCATGTATTTTTTTAATATGCTTTACTAAAAAGGGAAATATAAGTCAATGGTTCCCTGAATAACATGAAATAATGGAGAACGAGGGATCAATTTCATTCCAAGTGGCCTTGAATCCATTCTTTTCACAAGCACACTATTTATTTCATATTTCATTGATAAGGATATATGGTATATATACATCTCATATTTTTTGTTTTTGAATTAGTTCCATTGGAAGATATCCTTTATATTGAGGAAAAAACAATTTAAATACTTAACTATAAATAGAAAGGGTTAAAAATCATGTTCATTCATAAGGTAATGGTTTGTGAAAATACATTAGTATTGAAGAAGAACCATGGGAATTTGAAAATCATATGAAGTAAATATATCACAACCTGTTTTTTTAATGAATATAATTATAAGGGTGAAATTTTATAAATGGGAATAATATAAAACCCCCAGTAATTTTGATAATAGTTCAATTATGTTTCTTATAAATATTCATGAATTATAATTTACATACTTATAATCACTATAAGAATACTATGTAATTATTAAATAAAATGAAACTATTTTTATTATTCCAAAATTTAATTTAATGATTTATATGAATTTATTTATATTTTAATTTATAATATTTAATATTTAAATTTTAAAAAAGGAAAATTAATATTTTCATGATTATTGAAAAATTATCATAGAGTGTATTTTTTTAAATTTTCTAAAATGATATATTTTTAATTGAACATTTTTAGATAACCATTTTTATAAACCCATTAGTTCATTTCTTTAAATAAAAAAATATAAAATTACCAATATTTTTTTATTTTTTTATTAATGTAAGACCATAAATAATTTAATTATAAATAATTTAGTTAATTTCATAAAAAATATAATTATACTTGATTTGGGTATATGCAATTTATTAGCTGAAAATTTCTTTTTTCAAATACTATATTCCTTTATTTTTACATATTTATGGTAAAATATATTTCAAAAAATTCAAGAAAAGTAATATTGAAAAAATTATTTCATATTTGGAATTAATAATTCCAAATTTAAAAAATATGGTTCTTTTATATTTTTTGTCAAAAATAATAGTAACCATAGTTAATTTTTTTTAACCTTGGTAAGTGTAAGATAAGAAAAACAATGTTAAAAATCTAAGATAAGGCTTGAAAATCTTAATAAAATTCATATTTATTTTATTGGAAATTTTTTTATTGACTATAAATATTTATTTTTAAAAAAATTTACCAATTTCATTACAATGTCATTTGTTAATTTCGACAATATAATTTTATGTAAAGAATAAGAACAAAATTTCCATCTCTTCATTTTAATATCCATAAGATTTTTTAAAATTTATTATAGTGTTTATGATCAATTATAAATTCATATTTTAAAAACTATTTATTTTTTTAATCTTAATATATTATTAAATATTAGTGATTTAAAAATTACTTTAAATTATTATACAATTCCAACAAAATTGTTGTTTTAAAAATAAAAAAATCAAGACATAGAATTAAAAAATAAAAATAAAACATGGATGATTTATTTTTTTCCAATAATTTCTCATAAAATTATAAAAATATAAGTGATATGTGGAATGATTTAATTTTAATTTAAATACTATCATGATTTAATAAATTTAAAATATATGAATAGACTCAAAAATTAATAATTATCATATATTATATAACAATATTTTATTTAATGATTTAAAATTATAAAAAATATTATCTATTGAAAAGTAAATTGGTAATATATGATAATTACAAAACATATCCTCATTTAGGTCACATTTCCATTTGTGGTACCATTCATGTATTCTTTAGAGTAAAAAACATTGATATTGTGGTATTTTTGAAATGAATTAATTTGATATTAAAACTAATAGATAAGAGTACAAAAATCAACTAAACTTGTCACAATTTTAATAGATTTCAGTTTTTAGGATATTTTTAATCCTATATTTGAAATATTTAATTTTTTCGACACATGAAAATTAAATTTAATATTTAGTGATAAAATATTTTATGTATTTTATTGGGATATCCTCCTTAAAATATAAAAGGAAACCACCTTTCCTTCCTTCCTCACAACTTTGAGTACAATTTTTTGAATAATACAAACCCAATCTCTACCAATAATCCGTCCACATTTTTTAGGTAATTTTATCAAAAAAATACCAAACCTCAAAGGCTTGAGGTGACAACCAAAGATGTTTTTTCTAGAGAAGGTATAAGTTTTAACATACCTATTAGATGTATATATATTCTTCAATAACATTCAAATATTATTTAACCATTATGAAATAATAATATCCATATCTTCCATATACATAAATTTTATTATTAATTTGTTTAAACCCTTTTTCTACTCAATTTCCATCATATTAGAATTGAAATTTTCACATGTGTGTATGCTTGGATTACCCACTCAAGGAAGCTTCATGTTTCATTTCTCGTCACTATCTCCTTGAAATATTTATTAACATAGATTTAATTAATATCAATGATATTGGTGAAATAATTATAAATCTACAATAGTAATATCATTAACATCTTATTACCATATTGTCATTTATGTTGTTAACGTAGTAATGGTTTTCCTCTTCTTTGATATTGGGAGGATACCTATATTAGAAAAGATACATATTTATTGGAATTTCAACATCAACCAACCTTTTATGCTAGATGCGAAAGGGTTTCACACTGTGTAACTAGTTTACATGCCATGATTATTTTTTAGTATGAACCATAAAAGGGGATTCACACTGTGAAAGATTAAACATTATGAATGGTTGTTTCATATACAGACTTCTTTAAATAGTCAATTATTAATCAGAGGTGATGGATTTTTAAGTGAATTTGTATATTGTGGAATTCATCCCATGTAACTATATTAAACATCAGGAAACAGTCTTCGTCCAGTTTTAAAACATGCACATGGTAGTTTTTCTCAATCCTTACAATCCAGAATCTTTTACCCTTGATCCATGGTCTCTCATATAAATTTTCTAGAGATATCTCTCCTCCTAGATTGACCAGTTTTCTATTGGATCTCTATTTTGGTTGCGATACAACTATCTGGATCAATTATGTGATATCATTTTAAAGGTCTTTATCTTCATTCATCATGGAGAGTTAGGAGTTTGTCTTTTAGGGACTTCATTGATGTTTTTGGGTTTTATTGATTTTTAGCATCCGTTATGTGCATGTCTGACCCAAGTGTTGTTGTAGTTGGTTCCATATCTAGCCTATTATAATAAAACATTTTTTATTAACAAATTATTCATATTGAAGTTGGAATCATTTTATTGTGTGTGTTGAGAAGGGGTTTTAATGAAAAATGGGGTTTTTCTAGTTATTTATTAGTAGATAGAAATAGAAAATTTCAATGCATTGCAATGGAATTTGTGAAATTGATTTGAAATTGTTTTCAAGGAATTTGAATGAATTATGAATAATAACACATGGGTTACCTTGGTTCCTTAGGTGTAAGGTTTATCTTGCGGACCTTTCCCATTGTTTTGGGACTATCTAAGAGGTTTTACTTGGAGATTTCATCTATTTCCTAGCCCTTTTGTTTGAGGGATAAAAATTTACATTTGTTAGGGGGGTTACACATAGGGTATTTGTATACTTCATATGAAAATTTTTCTTGGAACTGTATTGTGGAAATGATTATTATGGTATGAGTAGTCAGTATCCTAGAACTGTTGTTTTCCTTGGTGTTATTTTTCTTATGATAATATTCTGTATTTTTTAGTTTTCTAGTTTTCTTTGATATTTACATTTATGCTTATGAAAAATGACATGGAAAACAGTCTTTCAAATTGATAAACCTAATTTTATTTAGAACTGTTAAAATAGAAATGTTTACCATGTTTTCTATAAAACTTATTTACTATTTATCAATCCATGTTTTTACTTAAAATGTGTATACATGATTGGATATATAGAGACTTAATATAGATCACCTATATGGGATCCTACTGCACCTATTATCTCACAACTTGAGCACATCTTCGGTGGTTCATAGACCTTCATTTGTCTTCTAGTGTAAGGAATGTCAAGGAGCCACAATGAGGTGGCAAGGTTATTCGTTGTAGGTTGGGTAGGTGTTGGTATGACGATGGGATTTCATCAATTCCATCATTTTGAGTAGCTATTTGGAATGGGTTCTTTACAATTGGACTTATCCTTTTGAGTTTTTAGAAACATTTATTGTTTTCTATTATTGCTATTTTCTTACAGTTATTGAATATATATATCTTGTTCATCTTATTTTTTCCCTTTTTAGTACATATATTCCATGTGGTTGTTCATTTTGGGCTAAATAATTCCCCCTTTTGTGTTGTATGATTCCCAGTTGCTTGTCACCAACCCATGGAGATCAGGAATTCCCTTGAGGTAAGTATCAGAAAAGGTCAGGTGATGGATTTGAGGGATAACTAGGTTTATTCATCACAATTTGTTATTAGAGAGATTTATTTCCACAAGATTCTATGTCTTGGGACATCAATTATATTGAAGATAGAATTTTTAGGACTTGAGAGGTATATTGCGATAATTTTCTGGCTATCTCTTATCTTGATGAGACTCAAGTTTCCATGGGTATTGGTATGTGTTTCCCTAGTTTTGGGTTTTTTTTTAATCTCAGTTTCTACTTATGGGTTTTCTAGTTTGAACTGAGAATTATTCAATGGTTTGGCCATTCATATGTTTTGGTGTCTATCAGTATTCCTCAAAAACGTCTTCCATGAGTTCATCAGGAAGGTGAATTGGATTCTTCTCATGGGACTCTTCATATATCTCTGAATTTTATCATGATTATTTTAATGGAAACATGTACTATTGATCATGATGTTCAATGAGATTAAAATGTAGTGGTTTAGGTATAGACAGAAGTTGGAGGAGAGAAATATCTATCACATGAGTTTAAGAATGAGAAACCACCATCCCTTAATATAAAGACATAAGATAAATAGGTGAAGGACTGGTAGGATAGGATCGAATAAATATTTGCCTTTTTATAGACACATGAGAACATTAGGGTAATGTGCACAGTGTTCTGACTCGAGGTTTCTAGCAATCAATCATGGGATTATACGGTCCATGAAGATAAGCACATGGTCTTGGATTGGAAGGGTTTCAAAACCATGTTCTACCTATATTTTTACCAGAGTCCCTGATGTAGGAAAAGTCCATGGATTTCCTATCTTCACAACATGGAGAGCATTCGGTGTTGGCATAAACCAAAATTTTTTCTAAGCTTCTATAATTTTTTCCAGACCCAGTGAATAATGACCAGAAGAAATCATAGATGTACATAAATGATTTGTGACCAGATATTAGATTATATATTTTATGCTAAATATTTCTACCTATAAAAATATGGTAGATAGGGATATGATTCCATATATGAATATGGAAGGTAAGGTTGGATTTTTCACCCCTTTTCATCCATCAGTTCGCAGCTTCAGTGGAGGACATGGGAAGAAGAGGAAGTTGAAAGATCATTATATAATTAGTAGTGGTGGGTCTCAATAGAAAGCCTCATATGCACCATTTTATTAGGAAAGGTAATGTGACTTTAAAATTCTATCAATATGTCAAGTGAGGACACACCATCCATTATTTTCTTACACCCCCGAAGACATTAAATAGTTGTTGACAAATTATTCACTTACAACACTTCTATAAGGATATGGTTACACATCAATACGGTCATGGTTCTTCAACTTAAGGATATTGTGGTGTAGTTATAATCATCATGTACTATAGGGATCCATCTACAAGCATCCTAAGTGAAGATTTTGATGCATTAAATGAGTGCACAGTGGATATTGATGCAGGTACAACAATAGTTAGAGGTAATATAACTAATGAATAGTTAGTATCAATTACTATATTGGATACTAGTTCCTCCCACTAGTTTTATCTGCACGTTTTTTTGAGGTTCTTAATATTCCAATAGAACTTATGTACTTTAAATGGGATTAATAAACACCTCTTAGTAAGAGTAATTAGAAGGGGTTTATGTTTTATTCAGGTTTTTTAATGATAGTTGATACATAGATGGTTGGGTGTTTTTTGTTCCTAATATGAATTTGTTTGACATCATCATTAGTATGGATTGGATTGTCTCTCATCGAGCTAAGGTTTTTTATCATTAGTGTGTTTCATTTCATAAAACATATGGGATATATCATGTGTTTCAAGGGGCGTGGGGAACATGGTCACGTCGTGCAGGACACTCCCACCCATATCATAGAAGTTTTTTTGGATCAGTTGTGTTTGATCACAATGAATTTTCTATTTTCGGTGTTCTTCCCAGTTTTTAATACATTTATTATGTTTTCCAATATGATTTATACAGGCTTCCCTTATTGATATAGGTAGAGTTCACAATTGATCTAGTGTTAGTTATGTATCCAATATTGATACCTTCTTATCGTATGTCACCATCAGAGTTGAAAGATCTCAATATTTAGTTGGAAAACCTACTAGAAACTGTTTTTTTCACCCTAGAGTTTCACCTTTGGAAGTTGTTGTGATATTTTCAATGAAAGAGGCTTATTTCCATTGGTTATGTGTGTACAATATGATGTATATATAGGTTGAGTTTAAGAAAAAATATCCCCAGTCCTCTTGTAGAAGATCTGTTTGATTAGTTGATGGGGAAATTGATTTTTGAAGATCGATCATCAGTCAGGTTATCATCAACTCAGAGATCAAGAGTCTGATATATTGAAGAAATATTTCAGGAGAAACTATGTGCAATACTAATATCCTGTGATTTAATTTGGTCTGAGTAATGCTCTTTTAGTTTATATATACTTGACAAATCAGATATAACATCAAAATCTTGAAACATTGAAGGTAGTTTTATTATATAATTTTATTTCATATTCGAACTCATTATATAGGCATGTGCATTGGCTGATTTGGGTTCTAGAAATATAGAGAAGTCACTATTTGTAAAGAAGGATTTCTAAATTTAGTTTCAGGATTCCATAATAAATTTTCTTTAGGAACAAAATTTATGAGCATGGATTATCAATAGATCTAGATAAGGTGAAGGTTGTTCTGCCATGGAATGAACCATGAAATGCCTTTAAGAAACAAATATTATATGGCCTTGATGGATACTATCGATGGTTCACAAATAGTTATCCAATATGGAATCACCATTGACTACTCTTACCATGGGAGTAGTGAAATTAACCAAGGATAAGTGGTGTCAGACTTATTTTGATGAACTGAAAATGGTGCTAACATCATCTCATATCCTGATCTTATGTGATCCTAGTAAGGTATTTGTGGTGTTTTCTTATTCTTCTGGTGCATATTTCTGACGTGTTCTTATGGAGTATGTACTTGTGTAAGAATACGACATTCCTCATCTTTGAATTCATTAAAATTATTACCCCACTCCCACATTACAGATTGTTGCAGTCATGCATACAGTTAAATTTGGGTGGCACTATGTTTTTTGGTAAAGTTTCATGATATTTTTTATTTATAAGAGTTAATGTTATATTTTTTCTTAAAAAGGAAATGAATATACGGAAGAGATGATATGTAGAATACCTTCATACATTTTACATAGATATCACCTACACCCCAAGGAATGGAATCGTTGTTTTCATATGCTCTTAATAAGACATTACCATCATAGGATATTTGGTAATCGAATGAAGAGTGGATCCTTGTGGGTATTTTCACTCAGTTGCACCATGTTTCTCATGATGATGTCTTAAGCATAGTTTTGACTAGTGTTAAGTAATCATTATCTCTCTTGGATTCTATTCTGTGGAGTTAGTAGTACGATGATGAGTTCTGGAAGACATGATAAAACCATTATGGTGATGAACCCATTTTGTATTTGTCTCTCTTTTCAGATGTAATGATTCAATTCAGTAAAACAGTTGTCATCCCAGTGTCATGGAGAAGTTTATCCATGTTTAATTTTCATATCTCTTACTTATCCATTCATCCAGGAACTAAAAAGATGTATTATGTCATGAGTGGGTGATTCTAGTGGTTGTGTATGTAGTGTGCCATCACTGAATATTTGTCTCTCTATTAGACCTTCCAACAGATAGAGGTAGAAAACTTGAAACATTTTGGTTTTATTATTCCAATTTTAGCATTGGTCTAGAAATGGGTGAGGTTTTTTCATGGATTTTTTTTGATTACCACAGATTTCATGAGGGAATAATTATATCTTAGTTTCTATTTATCAGATGAAATTTTCTTCTCAGTTCTTTCTAATCAAAGACACCACTAAAGTTGAATATCATGGTAATATGTATGGGTAAAAGATTGTGATGTTACTTGGGATTCTATATTCCATTGTTTTAGATAGGAATACATGGTTTAAATCAATGTTCTGGAGGAGTCTCTAAGAGGTGATGGGAACCTGGGTCATGTTGAGAACAACATACCATCCACCAATAGATGGTCAAATTGAGTGATTAATTACAATTTTAGAGTCTATGCTCTCTATTGGTGCCTTGGATTTTCGTGGATTATGGGATATCCATTTGGGACAAGTAGAGTTTTTTTTTACAAAAACAGTAACCATTCATGAGTAAGAATGTATCCCTTAGAGGCGTTGTATGGTCACCCATGTAAATCACATATTTTTTGGATAAGTTTGGAGACATATGTTTATTTGGACAAATTTTGGTTCAAGAAATGTCCATAAAGATTCATGATTTATATCAACATATGGTTACTTCCCATAGTCGATAGAAATCATATATAGATTAGCGGTGTCAACCATTAGGTTTTATCATAGATGACTGGGTTTTCATGAATGTTTCCCCTTATTTGGACCACTAATAGTTAGGAAAATAGAGTATGTTTTCTCCGAGATATGTTTCACTATTTGGGTTCAATGAGCATCATAGAATCTTTTCTTATTGATTACAATTTTATGTTTCCTTGAATGATATTCGTGATGTTTTCCATATATCTCAACTCATGAAGTATCACCCTGATCCCGGTCACATTCTTTTTTGGGATTAAATTGATGTTGAGTTGGATATTTCTTTTTTAGAGAAACCATCTGAGATCATTGAATCTCATGTGAAAGTATGTATTGGTAAGTCGATTATTTTAGTCATATTTCTTTTGAATTAAGGATCATATTCCTATGGGACTTGGGTATGATAATCACTA
This sequence comes from Viscum album, assembly GCA_963277665.1. Lineage (NCBI taxonomy): Eukaryota > Viridiplantae > Streptophyta > Magnoliopsida > Santalales > Viscaceae > Viscum > Viscum album. Next base: position 1,934,538,320 of record OY728165.1, read on the forward strand.
ATAATGGAGAAGTGGCCTCAACTTTTTCTGGGGTTACCTCTTATACATGACTTCTATTGGATAGAAAGTATTTATGGTGGGTAATTTGTAACAGATTGTTTCTATTAAATCATTTATTCCCTTAACCTTATCATGTTTTCTCCCTCCTTTTAGATCAGGAGGATATGAAAAATTGTGAAGTCATAGAATTTTTGGACATTTAACTTTAACTAGAATTTTCTACATGATGTAGAATGATTTCATACTGTGTATCTAGGTTACATGTGGTGTAATTTCTTCTAGGTACAAGATAAGAAAGGGGATTCACACAAAGAAATATTACAAGTTGTGAATAGTGGTTTCACATCATGATTTATTTAACTAAAGTATTTTTAATCCGATTTGATGGATTTTTCAGTGTATTTGTTCACTTTGGATTTTGTTGAATGTAACTATATCATACATTGTGAAATGGCCCACAACCAGTTTTAAAAAATGTACCTCACAGTTTTTTTCATCATTTTCATTCTAGAGTCCTTTAGCCTTATCTTAAGGTCTCTCCTAGGTGTTTTTCGTGGACACCACTACTACTAGATCAATATATATGGCATTAGGCCACCATTTCGGTTGTGTCACATCTCTTTGGATCTATTGTGCAATATCATTCTGATTACCTCTATATTTTTTATGTTGTGGTGTGGTTGGAAATCATTTTTTACACCCTTCTTTGAAGATTTTAGGTTTCTTTGATCTGTGGATTTTTTATGGGTGTGTGTGACATGAGTTTTGAGGTAGCTGGTTCTGTCTCTTTCCTATGATTATGGATCATATTGTTTTTCTTTACAAACATCATCATATTGAAATTGGAATTTATGTTTTATGTGAGTTTAAAGGGGCATTTAATTATAAATTTTTTCCTTGTTTATTGATAAATAGAGAGAGAATGGGTATTTTTAAATCATTTAAATTGAATATGTGAAATTTTATTGAAATGGTTTTCAAAGAATGGAAATGAATTATGAAAAAAGTGAACATGGGTATCCTTGGGTAATTAGGTGGAGGGTTTAGATTTGGGCCATTGTCTATTTATTTTGTGATTATCAGGGAGGTTTTTATTATAGATTTTTTCTATTTCCTAGTCCTATTGTTCTAGGAGAATGATATTGACCTTTTTGTGGGGTTTACTCATGGGTTATGCTTCTATTTCAAAGGTCTATTTTTCTAATAACTAGTTTTTTAGTTTATTATTATGGTATGGTTATTATATAGCTTTTAACTATATAATTTTTTGGTGTTGTGATACTGAAACAACTGTTTTGTTTTTCATAGACATCTGAGTTGGCCTCTATATGCAAGCTTATACTTGTAAAAAATGATATAGAAAATGATCTTTGAAATGGATATACATAATTTTTTTTAGAAATATGAAAAAGTAAATATTTACCATGCCTTAAATAAAATATCATTGCATATTATAATTCCATGTTTTACTTAATATGATCATATATGAATGGTTATATAGAGACTTGATAAGGAATACCTGGGTGGGCTCTTACTGAGCCTGTTATCTTACACCCTATGCACTTCTTCAGTGGTACATAAAACATTGTTTGACTTCCAATGAAGGGAATGGAAAGGCACCAGAATGAGGTGATGAGGTTCATGTCCGCTATTGGGTAGATGGTGGTGTGATAGTGGGAGTACGCCTATGCGATAATTTGGAGTAGTTGTTTGGCTTGGTTTGATTATAGTTGGACATTTAAATTAAATTTTTAGCTAATTTCTTGGTTTTATGTTTCCCATATTTCATAAAGTTATGGAATATATATCTAGTTTGTATTCAACTATCACTTTTTGATTAGTACATATATTCCTTATTATTGTTCATTTTTTGTGAAATTGTTCCATCTTTTGTCTTGTTTGATTCTTATTACCATGTTTCCATCTTATGGGGATAATGAAGTCCCATTAGATATGTTCCAAAACATGTCAGGTGCTAGGATTGAGGGAATAATAGGTTGGTTCATCATAGTATCTCAATACATTTATTAACCTTAACTCATTTGAAAAATGTTGATGTTGTTCAGGCATATCTGTGGACTGCCAATTCTATGAACTGGTGCGATTAGTTTTTCAAGAATTCCATTCATGGATGGGTAATGAAATTTATTCAGTAAATATTTATAATAATTGAAAATTATAATTATTTTTAAAATTATTGAATAGTGACCCCTTTGACCATAGTCAACCTACATAATCCATTTTTCACTTATCTTCTGAATGTTCTAAAATTTTCAGATGTAAACTCTTATCAGTTTTCAAAATAATTATAAAATAGATATAAGTGAAATTAATTAAATAATAAATATTAAAATATATATTTATAATGTAAATAATTAACATATGTTTATTATTTAGGAAGATAATAAACAGACATGATAAGTTAAGCTTGAGGTAAGGGAAACATTACCTTAAACCCTAATTTTAAAATTTAAAATTTTAAATTTCTAAATACATTACAATCTTGAGAGTATTATATAAATCCAAATACAGGTTCATTTATAATGAAAAATAAATAAATAAAAACATATACTTAGGTTTATTTTTTAATTTCTTTCAATGTTTTTGAAAATGACTATTTTTACGAATTTTATAAATGACTTTTCACAATACTGATGAACAGAAAATGGAATGTTCTATTTTAAGATATATTCAATGTAATGACATTATAATAATAAAATAATAATAAAATTTATATATTCGCATATACACTTCCTTATTGTCATAAAGGAAAAATCCTTTTTACCATTATTTTATGTAATTATGTTTAAAAATTCGGTTTTAAAGGTAAGGGAATTATGAATATCCAAAAATGTTATACACGAGTTCAAAAGTATAATTTTCTTTGATTGATTATCTAAATTAAAATATTTATTTGTTTGATGCATGTTATATTCAATGGACATTAATTATTATTAAATGTTATCCTCGTATATATCTCTAGTGCGTTGATTAATGATTATGTTCTGTAGGTAATTATGGTGTAGTTAATTGAGCATGCTATTTCATTTTTAATGGTTCTTGTTAGGGTTCTATGTGGATGATTCACTAAGGAAGATTCTTGATTTTTTTTATTTCTCATTATTTTTATTGGATATATTTTTATTCAACAAGATAATATAATGATATTTTATTTTAAGTAATGATTATTCCTTTTAAGAGTAAAAATTTATGCTTTGAAGAAAATACTTTTCTACAGTTCTCTCATTTTCTAAGAAACCCACTTTTTTTAAATATTGGTTATTTAATATAGTGCTTTATAAAAAAATTTGTGATGAAATTATGATCTTATATGTTTTAAATGATTATTTGAGAAAAAAATTGAATTATGATAAAGAAAAAAAAACACTTATATGATCTTATGGTTTTGGAATAGACTAATAGGTATATTTTCAACTATTTATAAATAAATTTTGGATATTTGTCTACTCAACCATAATTTTAAGATCATTTCATATGGATTAAGAATGAGTAGGAAAAATTATGAATTCAATTTGAAAAAAATGATGACTTTTTTCTTAAAAGGAAAACATATTTCACTTTATAATTACTATATTGTGAAATAATAATGAATGAGATAAAGTGTAAAATTAATAATTTAATTTTTAATTATGAAAAATTTAGTAATTAATTATTTAAAAAAATTATCCATAAACATCTTATAAATATAATAAAATTAATTCGTTAATTAAAACTCAATATTATATAATTTTTTTGTTCAGTTTCTTATATTTGGTAAAAAACATTTGATAATTTTAGATGTTGTTATAATATATTTTGGTACCCTTAAAGGATTTTAATTTTTTATTATTATGATGTATAATTTAATTATTATAATGATTCATAGACTAAAAAATGAATATTGTAGTCGTGTGGTAACTATGTTGTAAATAAAACTTATAATCGTGTATGAAGCCATGGGTCAAATAATGGTGGGGGAATACATTCAGGTAACTATTTTAGTGTTGTATTATTACTTTATTATTTGAAAAAATAATCAAAATTTTGATATCAGTACACTAGTTTGGGCCTATGGGTCACCAAGTCTATGGGCTACCATAACGATTTATGCCACAATGAATTAGAGCCACCATAGAGGAGTAGATGACTCCAAGTGACAACTTGATTAGTCTAGTGCATATAGAAGGAAGTGTATCCTAGAATAAGTTAGTATTTCTAGGTAGGTAGGTTAAAAGATAAAAATGTTATTTGGAATATACCAACTATGCTTTTTTCTTCTTGTAAATGATGGTTTCTTTTCCATGGAATTGATACGGGACGTAGAATGTGATGGTATATAGAATATGAGGCAAATATCATGTGAATGGTGATGACCATAAATTAAAAGCAATAAATCTTGGCAGTAATTATAGAATGGATACATGAAAGTGTTGTTAGGTTAGTAGCTCAAAAGGGAGATGGGTGTATTGGAACCTATCATCTTCCACTCTATCCAGACATGGGTTAAAGAGGGGTGATATTCCATCACTTCACAGTTGGGAAGAAAAATGAAATAATATATAGAAATGGGGTGGGGGATCAAAATTATAAGAATATAATAATAATAAAATATTTAGAAGCTCATCATGTGGATTTAGTTAATCTCCCTTAGCAATCAATGGATAGGAAATTCGATCCATCAAATTTTAAAAGCCTTCCTGGCACTCGAAAATATGGTTATGTAAGGGTTCCCACTAAACCCTATTGAATAGAGGGATTTTTTCCTTAAAAAATGAGGTTTTTCTTTAAAAATGATAAAATATATAAAATATTCATGTTCAGATTCATTACCCATTGAGAAGATAGTGATGTTGATGCAGGAAGGTTCCAAGTAGAAAACATCCTTCCATATCGCGAACCTAGAATGGTTGGGCATGGAACATAGTATATTTTTCCTATTGTAGATTATTTTATGTAAGCTTTTACTGGTTTCGGTATCCATGTTATAGAGTAACCACACATATTATAGAGGAACCTATCCATTGTAGAGAAATTAATGAAACATCACCACCATCTCTTGGTGGATCATGTGATGCAATGAATACTATTGGATGTGTTAAATCATTGGAAAATATATTCAATTTCGTGGATTATTTATAAAATATGAAGGTAACACATTAAAATTATCCTTTAAAGGTGAATTTAATCAGTGGTGGTCCATAGTTATGAATTTTATATAAAAAAATACATTTATTCTTTATAATGAGATGAATTTAAGAATATATTCCTTGAGAAGTATTTTATGAAAGGTATTTTACAAAAAATGAAAAATTAAATTGATAAAGTGTGGTTGAAGAAGAAACATTTATAATATATGTAGGAAGAAAACATCACCTATTTCAGAAGGTACCCATCAAAGTGTATTGGGGATGATGATAGTGAAAACAATTAGTTTTACTGTAGATTGAATCCCACATATCCAAAAGTATTAGCTTCTCACGTATCCAAAAGATATGAGACACATAATTAATGTGATGAGAAGGTACAAATGTTGTATTTAAAGAATCATTTATTCTATAATAAAATATAGAAAATGTGGCCCAGATAGTTTTTGATGGAGTAGAATCCATCAATGGAATTCATATTTAAGAAAATAAAGTCTCCATCATGTGATATATGTTATAAAAATACCCTTGTGAATGTATCATAAAATATAGAATTTATTTATGAAGTGGAATGATTTTAAATGTGCCTTATAACTAAAAAAATTATAAAAATAATAACATCTGATCGTTTGAGGCTTTAATTGTAATAATATGTTTCACTATTTGTTTACATATAAGAAGATAGTAATAAATGAAGAAATTCACCAGGATAAAAAGTCGATAGGTGTTTATAAATCCATTTTGACTACTTAAATAAATATTTCAAAATCTAGTAATGTGGGATTAGGTATATTACATTTTAATTCAGATTATACCAATTTCATATTTGATTCATAGTCTACACATTCTTTTGAATTTTATAAATATTATAATAAATTGAAAATTTAAACTAAATAAATTATGATTGCTCTTCTATTAAAAATAATTATGGTCAGTATTAATGGAAAAATAAATTACATGATTCTTAATCTTATTTATTGAATAACAGATTTACCATCAATTGATATATCCACTAAACTCATAGTGTTTGATCTTATTATATGGTATGTGTTTTTTTATCATGTTGAGGTAGATTGTAGAGAGTAAGATGTTGTTTTTTGGATTGATTTTTAGTTTGTATTGAATTTTGAATTTTTTATAACATATCAAGAACCTAAAAATAGTAATAAATATTTCAATTAATGCTATCAAGACCATGTTTTTGAAAAGATGGACTCTATTTAAATTTCTAATAATCTTGTAGTAAATGAATATTTTGATGTATTTCATATTTAATTACTTTGAATTCTTATGATCAGTAGATTGAAATTTCTTTTGAATTTATGTGTGATTCTAATCCAATTTTGAAGCCTCGTTTTATAGTTCCTCTAATAACACTCCGGGTATTGAAAATGAATTTGCATCAGTTTCTTGAAAAGTGAATCATTCATTGTCACGACCCGTCCTCGGGGCCCGTGTCGTGACTACCCCAAGCCCGCCTTCCATAGGCCAGGGGCTGGCGACTAGCACCAAAGGAATAATCCTAATAAAATGGAAGGAATTTCCTTTAAATCTGTAACACACATTGACAGAAAACAAGCTATAGAAGAAAAAAAATACTAATATAGAAATAAAAAGTTTTCTGAAAGTAAGTGGGATAGTATACAAACCCAACTGAACAACAAGTACAAGTAAAAATGGAAAACATCTCCTGGATCGTCCACCAGAGAATCATGCCTGAAGGGTAGGTACAGAACTCGATCAACTCGTCCCTATAGTACGTCTCATCTAGTTCAGCTCTGAGAAGCCTCTCATCCGCCACCCTCAACCTCGATCACTATTGTCTATCATCTGCACTGAACACAACAAGGTGCAGGCGATTCCCGTGTAGGGGTGAGTATAACAATAGTAGTAGGGGACCCCGAGACCTCTGAAGGTCTCCCAGAATCCATAGAGGATAAAAAACAGTAGAAAGATACAATCACAAAGTATCAACCAACCCTACATAGGTATATTCCCATACATATACCTAAATTATCAATCACATTCCAGCTCCAACTCTCGAGCCCAAGCACAAACCATTCCACAAAGGAAGTAAATTCAATCACCATGATGAAAATATTTGAAAGACATCACTCACCTCACAATGGTATACATATTTCATAGAGTGATAGAGATGATCAGATGTAGTCACTGAATCATCTAAGCTATCAGACCTACAGAGGATACAGGATGAGATAAGTTGTCAGACCCACACAGGATACATGACCAGCTATTCTGTCAGACCCATACGGGATACAGGAACATAATTAAGAACTATCGGACCCAAGGAGGATCCCAGTATAGTATTCATCCCTATCGATCTCATGGAGGATTCCGGTACAATTTTCATCGCTGTCGAACCCACGGAGGATTCCAGTATAGTAGTCATTGCTGTCGAACCCACGAAGGATCCTAGTATATTATCATCTCTACCGAACCCACGGAGGATCCAGTAATCTTAGTCGCAAACAGCCCAAGGGTTCCGGCACAAAACACGCACGATTCCAGGAAGGTCCTCTCCCCAAGACAAGTGTTGATACATAAAATATCACGAATTCTTGAGTTGATGTATCTCGTAATACCATCTCATCATAAAGAACCTAACACAATAGATGGCGCATCAATCGGACACCCAGTCTGACATTTATTGGCATTTCCGTTCTAGGGTCCTGGTTGGATTTTACGTTTGATCCAACCTAGACATTTTCCAAATTTTCCCAAAAATCACTTAGATTATCCCAAAATAACCGCCTCATCACGAGGGTTCCATTTTCGCAGACGACGCATCAATCAGATGCACAGTTTTATAGATATTCGTCTTTAAGCGAAGACGAGGCTCGACCCCTCAGGCCTAGTGGGATGGCGGGTCATCCCGATCCGGTCCGGAAGGTCCGACCTGGCTGGGGGTCAGCGCGTCCTGGAGGGGTGCATCCCACCAGTGGACCGGGCCCATGCGTGTGGGATGATCTAGTTCGGCTCGCCCGATGGCACCACGCGTCGCCCCCTCCTCCTCTGCCCGGCTTTCCATGGTCGGCCGGTTCGGTCTAGCGCACGTGGCTCGTGGACGCGAGCTGTAGTTCTCCTTCACACGGTGTCTACGGGTGTCGTGGTTCACTTTCCTAGCTAGAAAATAGATGTCCCGTTCGCCCAGTCGAGTAGCCCGCAGACGTGGGCCGCGTTCTCCTCCACACGGCCGGCAGGCAGCTGACGGCTCCGCCCGACGACCCGCCTTCTGTGGACCATCGAATTAGTTATGGTGGTTGGATTTTGGATCCCACTACGCTGAGGGTTCTGTCAAGATTTCACCCTCATATTTGTACCCTTCATATTTCATCGCTGCCACTTTGACTCATCGCCCATGGAGAAAGAAAGAAGGCAGATCTGCAGCGGGGTCAGGCCTTATTTGGGTTGGCCCGCGCCCTCCATGTTAGCATTCAATCAGGGGTTTACAAAAAATGGATCACAAGATTAATAAAACCTTTTTAACCTGAAATAGATACCTCCCATAAGAACGAGCTATCTGTGGAACAACCTCTTCGTGGGTTGATCCACATTCATCATTTTCAATAACAATAATGGGGAGAATCTCAAATGGAAAGAAACCCCTACTTGTAATTAGTGTTCGCTCAGTAGAGTTGTGGGATGGCGGAGTCATTCTGTTGAAGTTTGGAGGAGATGACATCAACATTGGCTACGTTCAATGTGGGCGGCGTTGAATCCTTTAACGTGGATGGAGGTCATTGGAGTTGTTCTTCGTGTTCTTAATGGGAAGAATGCTCTCATTCTAATTCTCCAATGCTTCACCAAGGTATTATGTGACAACCAACATAAAATAAAATAATTTTTTTTAAAAGGATAGATTAATGAATTAAAAGTGATTCAAATTCATTAAGATACATCCATTAATTAAAAATGCGGGATGGCTCATTAATTTGGAGGGAGGAAGTGAAGAGACTCCAAAATAAATAAAGGGAGAGTTTCATCCTATTTAATAGGGAGTCAAGGAGTTAAATAGGAGTTAAGGGTTAAAGCTAGTGTGCCCCACCTAGTTATATCCTCCCATGGGAGGGTCGGGTGTGTTGGGACCAACCTCTAACCTCCACTCTAAGATTTTAACCACTTAAAATAATAATAAGCAATCACTTATTTTTATTTTGCTTTTTTTTTGAAACCCAAAAAACTAACTTCCAAACATGCTAAAATGAAACTACGGTAAATGTCCCCTTATGTGAATTTCAGTGTTGTGAGTTCAACGGTGTTCTCAGATTTCAATTCCGAGCACTCATTCAAAAGATATAAAACATCGGATATAATTTTACTGAACATACCCAAAAAAACTTCATAAATTGATTCAGGGCACCCTGGGCCTCGAAATCTGGTACCATCAGAAACCGTGAACTCTTAAAATTACATTGTATTTAAGAAAAAAAATTCCACATGATTTTTGGGTCTTTACATTCTCCCCACCTCAGGTCTTTACATCCTCATAAGATACCACACAAACTAGGGAAACAAATGGGGGTACTGAGAAAACATCTGAGCCTCCCGCTCCCATGTGCTCTCCTAGAGGTTCCCGTGCTACCAACGAACACACACCTGAGGTATTGACCATCCACGGAGGACCCGCTTCTATCAATCCTCAATCTCCACAGGAACCTCAGTGAATTTCTCCCCATCATCGATATCAATCTCCCCATGGTCAATGATGTGGGATGGGTCATCCACATATCTCCTCAGCTGAGACACGTTGAAGATGTCGTGCACCCGATGCAACTTAGGTGGAAGAGCCAAGAGGTAATCCACCTCGCCTACAATTCAGAGGACCTGAAAAGGTCCGATGAATCGCAGAGCTAACTTTCCACCTGGGCCAAATATCTATAGACCTCGTCGAGATGAGACCCGTAGAAAGACGTTGTCACCATCCATGAACTCCAGTGGTCTCCGTCTCCTATCAGCATAAGACTTCTTCCTGCTCTGTACAGTCTTTATCCACTCCTGGATGATCTTTAACTTCTCCGTCATTGCCTGTACCATCTCTGGTCCTACAATTGCTGACTCCCATAGGTGAGTACAACACATAGGCATTCTTCAAGGTCATACATAAAGTTCTTCGTAAGGTTCTATCCCAATGGTGGAGTGGTAACAGTTTCTATATGCAAATTTTACTAAGGGTAAGTGATCCTCCCAGCTCGGACTGATGTCGAGGACACATTCACAATTCATGTCTTCAAGAGTCTGAATTTTTCTCTTAGTCTGACCATCTGTATAAGGAATGAAAGCGGTGCTCAAGTGAAGCTGTATCCTGAAAGCCTCCTGAAACACCTTCCACAGCTGGGAATTAAAACAGGCATCTCGATCAGGGACTATCGTCGATGGAACAACATGAAGCAGTACGATTTCGTATACGTAGTGGAATCCCAAGCTCTCTACTGAGACCAACTCTCTAAATGGAAAGAAGTGGGATGACTTGGTGAGTTGATTGACAATCCCCCATATAGAGTCATGTCCTCTGGATTTACATGGATGTCCTGTCATGAAATCCATGGATATCCCATCCCACTTTTGCTCTGGGACCTAAAAGTGTTGAACCAAGCCTACTAGAACTAGGTTCTTGTCCATCACTTGATGACAAGTGAGGCCTCATTAGACAAACCCCGATACTTCCTTCTTCATACCTGGCCACTAGTGCTGTCATCGAAGGTCATGATACATCTTTGCTACTCATAGATGTACCGCCCGAGGGGAAGTGTGGAACTCCCTCAACACATTCTCCTGAAGTGAAACTGGTACCATGGTCCGTCCTCTGAAGAGAATGAAATGATCCCCAAATTTATAAAATCCATCGGTTGTATGCACTGAGGATATCTGAGCTCGTCGCGTCTCATTTTCAATGTCCTCACGCTGTGACTCCCTAACTCGCTGAAGAAGTGGAGGAGTGACTGTGACAGACTACAGAAAGGTTGCTCCATCTCTATTCACAAAGGATATCTACATTGTGGCCAGATGCTCTATCCCCACTCCTAGCAGCCGAATGCCTGATCTTCTGCTGATATCATCTTCTACAACGTTCCCCTTTCTATGAGTATTGACTATCTTGATGTTATAGTCCTGGAGAAACTCGAGCCATCTTCGCAGTCTCAGGTTCAGGTCTTTTTGGGAGAAGATATACCCGAGACACTGGTGGTCTGAGTAGACTATAGAATGCTCGCCAACATCCCAACCAACGTTCTAAAGGTATTTATATCACAAAAATTCTAAACATAAAAGTATTAAGGTTTAACCCAAATATTTTATCCAAGGAGAAGTTATAATTCATAACATTACTATTTCAAGTTAATTCATTCTTTTACCTCATTAAATTTTTCATTAACCACAATGAAATAGTATAATAATTTTATAACATAGAATTATTTTTTATTACAGGTAATCCCTTTTCAACTACTTTTAAATCCTTTGTGAAACAAAACCATCTCTCATGAGTACGTGTGGATTTCCTCCTCCCTAAACCTATTTGTTTTTTTCATCACCACATCAAAAATATAGATAACATGAATGATTTAATTAATATATATAATATTAATTATGGTATTATAATTTTATAAAAAATATATTACATAAATTATCAAAACATCACATATACTTAAATAAGACAACGTCATGCACATGTACATGTGCACTACCACCTCCACAAAGTGAAATGATTTGTTTTTCATGTAATCTATTATGGGATGGACTTAACTTTTTTAATATATAAAAATTTTAACTATGTAATTATTAATATTATAGTGGTGTTTTAATGTTGAACAATTTGACTTTAGTCAACCTCCCAAGAGATTCCGAACTTAAATGTTGAATGTTCTCAAAATGTTTGATGTGAAGATAATCAATTATCTAATTATGGACAATAATGATAAAATTTATTTATGAATAATAATAAAATATAATAGGGGTATTAATAAGGTAAATAACTAATATAGGTTTTTTATTTTTTAATATAAATTATGATAATGGAATGTTTTACACAAAGTTAGCGACACATATCATTAAAACCTAATTTTAAATGTCATTCTGATTTAATTTTGATATCTATTTCATCCATGTCCATATTCCTAAAATCCATTAAATTTTTAATTTATATTGAGAAAAATAAATCTGAAATAAAATTTTATGTCTTTTTTTATCTTCATTCCATGAGTTTTGAAATGTATATTTTTACGTAGCTTATATTGAACATTTTGAGTTAATTTATGAAAAGGAAAAAAAGGAATTTTATAATAAAACATATATATCATCAAAAAAATTTACTACAATAAGAATAGTATTTTATATATGGAAATTTTTTTAATATTACATTTTTTCTCAAGATAATAATCCTCCTACCCATTTTTGGTATTTAACAATCCACATTGGGTTTTTAAGGAATGATATATATCAATATATAAAATAAATTCATACAGGATCAAAATTATATTTCTATGTGTTTGATGATGGGAATGATATATTTTATTTGTTTCATGTTTGTAATAGTACTTTTATGCGGTTTATAATTTTTTGTGACCCCAAGAATGCTCTCTAATGAATTGGCTAATGATTTCGTTCTCTAGAGATTTGTTTCAGAATTAACCAAGTATGTTATTAAATTTTTAAGAGTTATTTGATTATAATTTCATTTAACACCTAAATGACTTTTCATAGATTTATAATGAGTTTTTAGGGAATATTGTTTTTTGTAATACTTCAAGATAATGGCCTTCTGTTTAAAAAACGATTAATCCATTATATGGGAAAAATTTACTCTCTATTGAAAATGTTTTCTATGATATCTCATGATTTATAGGAAACCATCAAAATTATGATTTTCCAATTTTTTTATCTTAAAAACAATTTTATGATAAAAAATTTCAGTCAATATGATTTCATTTGTTTTTAATTGACTATTTGATATCAAAATTTATTTCATTGGAGTAAAAATATCTTATATGATAATGTGGTTTTTTATTAGACTATTGTTTTTTATTAATCTATTTATGCACAACTTACTGAGATTTTTTTTCTTGTCACACATTTTCAACAACATTTCACATTGTTTATGGGTGAGTGGTAAAATGGTAAAGTAAATTTTAAAATCACAATGATTTACCATGTAAATAAAATTTTTCTTCTTAAAAATAAATTATTGTGAAAAAAATAGATACTGAGTGGAAGTATCCAATTTTCAATGTATCAGTTTATTAAGTATGATTTATGGCATAATTTTCTAAAACAATAAATTTAAAATATCCTTTAAATGTAAGAAAATGAATACATGATTTCAAACACAAGATTTTGTAATATTTTAATGTTAGGTCTTTATATCTTTATTATGTAATCAGTATAACACATTTTGCACTCTAAACATCATTGATATGTCTCTTGATCAAATATATCTTCAGAAAATTATAATGTAAAATGTTTTTTACAAATAATTTTCTTTATTAAATGTCATAAATACCAATTATAGTTATGAATATTTTTTTATTGAGTGCTTTATAAATAACTAATTTAACACTTGATTGGAATTTTTTTTAATATTTGAATTTCATAAGCATAGGATGTTGGATCGAAATCAATTTAAAATAAATTGAGATAGTATTTAAAATCTCTTCAAATGATAGGATAGTTTTCTTAGACCCCATTAGTATTTTATGATAGGTGGGGAAATTGTTTTTATATGCATTTGTAGACTCTTATCATCTATTCTCGTATATTTAAGTATATCATAGGTCTATATATGAAACATTATATTTTAGTTCTCCCTAAATTGTAACCACTTATGTAATTTGTAAATGAGAGAGTAACACAGGTGATATATGATATTATATCATAATAAAATGAGTAGGATTTTTTGATTCTATATATAATTAACCATACATAATTACATATCTTAGATGAATTAAGAACTCGATTAAAAAATTTCATTGTGATGATGTCCCACATCCAGATAAGAGTGGTTAGTGGTTTATATAATAATTTATGTAGTTCTTACACATCTCTTTAATTTTGATATATAAAAAATCATGTAGTGTAATAAAAAATATATATTTTTATATAATCCCTCCAATAATGATACCCAAATATCTATAAATTTTTTTTCTTCTGGAATATATAGAGAACAACATTCTATGATATTCATGAATTAGGCTCCCTTAACTCTGTAATAGTTGGGATACATAGACATGTAACTAAAATTGGTACTCTATGTTGGTCAAAATTTATATTAAAAAGATCACATTCTCCTAACCATATATCCAATTTTATAACATTGGATTATATATTTGTGCATTCGTCAAAAATCAAGTAGTGATTGGTAGAAAATCAATCTAGAAAATATCAATGACATACCTTCCCTTATGATTTATATGACTACATTTAACTATTACTTTATCTATAGATTTTCTCATATCATTATCATTGTAATAATTCTAGGTTATTTCTATCATAATTCATTATCGACATTGTCTGATTTTACATTGTGATAATGGATAAAGAAAGAGTCTTAAATAATCACCTTCATCTCTTGCTTATTTACTTTTATATGAAAAGGTTCATTAACCTCTGGTGATATTTTTAAATATTATATTTAAATAGAAAATATAATGCCTCTGAATATTCATTGAAAATATAACTATTGTTAACTATAAATCATGGGTATGATAATTTAACACATGAGTCTATATCTATTGAGATTAATATAAAATAATTTTTTTGGATTAACCCTCCAATTAAATTTATGAATTAATTACATTAAATTGAAAATTATCCCCCCTAGTGGGATATTTTAGTAGATATAGAATAACTAACCTATTCATCATTTATTATAAACATTCTTGCAACTCCATTTTATAGATAATGTTAACTCAATTTTGATTCAATTTGTTTGACATATTAGTAATATGAGAAATAAATCAAAAAAACAATTTACTATATCCTAATGGAATAAGGAAACTATGAATTTATATCATATTTTTTGGATGATATCAATATATAAATTTTTTTTTCATGATTTGGTGAGATTTCATCTTAGGTCACATTGTTTCTCAAAAATTCAACTTATTGTAACCAGAACTCATGTTTATGGATTTTACCAAAATTAATTTGATACCTCATAGTTCTTAATATCACCCAAATATAATCCTAAAACTCAAAATGACATTTTTAATATATTTAGATATCATTAATAAATACTATAATATTTCCATGTTAATCTCTAATTAATCCATTCATAAAATACGTAAATATGAGAGAATAATTAGTATAACATCCTTAGACTTAAGAACATATTATACCATCATTATTAATATTATTTTCTAATATATAAAAACCATGGATCGATATTACTTGTGTATATGTTTGATTACATACCTAAATAAAATATATTAATCATAAAAAAATGAATTTATTTATTGTTTTAAATATTTCTCCTTCTTCCATAAGACCATTAAAATAAAATTGGATATCATAAGAATAAATACATAAAGAAAAGGGTGAGATAAAAATTTTTATGGGGATAATAATGAAGATGTATCATAAGGTTATAGTAAATTGGAATACCATAATATCATAAATATTATTATCATATGTATGAAAACATGACATATGGAAATTCAATCCTATGATCATTGAATAAAAATAATTATAAAAAATCATAAAGAATTTAATCATAAGAATATTTCATTGATAAGTACAAGGAAAAAAATAATATAGCCTAACTTCCATCATAGTAATGGTATTGTGCATATCTATACCATAGATATAGTGCACATAGACTAACCACTTATGAATCACATATAGTGTCCTTAGGCAACCCTCCCTTTCACCATACATGTAATATCATGATTAAATGAAATTACCTAACGCATTGGATGGATATAAAAAAATTATAAAAAAATTATTATATCATCATATTTATTAATATAATATGTGTTACACAAATGAAAAAATAATATGTATATAAAAATAAAGCATGATATAATTTATGAGAAGAAAATGGGTTTCACAATCTTCTCATAACGCATAATTGAAGGGTTAGTCATATTAAATACATAAAGATTATGGATTAAAATTCTGTTTGTTAATAATGATGTATTAAAATGAATCATAGGTCTTGATCATGGGTTGTAATTTCAAAAACCAACTATTCAATCAGTTTGATTAAGACAGAATATAAAGACCCATTTAGGTGATACTTTTATAAATGTGTTAAGAAACATTGAAAGAAGGAACAGGAAAACTAATTTATTTTAAAACCATAATTAAAACAATTGAATTAATGAAATAAATAATTTCTTAAGAAAACATTCAATGGTAAAAAATTTGATGGGGGTGATACATGACTCGATTGAAGAAAAAAATGAAATTCCAATAAAAATTGTGCTGAAATGTGATAGAAAACATCTAAGAGAATATAAAAATATACGTTTCACAAAAATTAAAGATATATTAAACTCATTATATATGCTATGGGTAAATATTTTTATAATTTAAATGATATAAATGTGAAAAACATAATTTCATTTAGGAAAAGTAATTAGAATATGTAACCAAAAGTTAATGAAGGTGGTTCAGACGATCCCTTACCTTGTATCCAAAACTCATATAAAGTTTCATTTAACATTCTGTATAATTAAATTAATTTGATTAAATATATAAAAAAGAACTTTATTCATCTATTTTTTATTTAGTAATTTCCATTTATTATATCATGGTACTTTTTTCTAACATGTTTTTCACAAACATCAGTTATTCATGGTTGTTCTGTTAATATCGTCAAAACACAATCAGTTTTTTACCACTATCATAGGTGTAATAGGATACCATCATGATATCTAAAATTGGTTATTTTTATATAATTTATTTTTATATTATTAAAATATTTCTTCCATTTTAAATTTCACCCAACGATATCCAATTTGAAAATGTTGTATTGTTATGCCCTTTTAATGATGTTAAAGGTACTATAACTTTTTATCATTTTATGTATTTATTGATAATAATACGTAACATTAAATAATATTAATTGTGTCGATAATATAATTTTTAAATACTAATTGAATTTCTAATGTAATCCATGTTAGGTGGTCATAGAAATAAAACATGTTGATTATTAAAGAGGTAGTCCACAGAAATGGATGATAATGATTCATTTTTCTCAATGATATTGAAGGAAAGTATAAAATGGACATTCCATTAGTGTTATAATATTTTTTAATTTTTAAAATGATATTTTAAGGATAAATTCATTTAAAAAGGTGTATTGTTGGGTGTTTAAGAAGAAACTATCTTAAGAAAGTTAGCTTAAGTGTATAACCGTTCCCTTGGATGTTCTCTATTGGGAAACTCTATAAAAATATTTAGCTTGGTCTTTTGGTGAGAAAAAATCATCAACAATTTGTTTTGGGTATTTAGAAGATAATAGGGAATATTTTTTTCTATTACATGTCTTTATAATGGGTGGGTAATTGGGAAGGAGCTATAATCCTTTTATAAGTAGTGAAATGAATCTTTTATAAAAACATATTATTTCTCAAAAATGTCACTCCATTATTCAACGAAAAAGGATAAAAATAGTCTATTATAGTATGTAGATACATATAAATCCATGAATATTTCCTCCATAAAATATTATAAATGTTTTAAAAAAAATATTGCCACATTCCTTGGGTTTAAATAATTTTTTCAATAATTTACCCTTATCATGATAACTATAAATTCACACCTATAAACTGATTTTAGTGGAAAAAATATTATTTTTAATTATATAATAATTTTAAAATTATAATATTAAAAATTTGATTCAATTTTAAAAAATTGAAAATTCATAAAAACAAATTCAAATTAGTTTTAGTATTAGAACATATAATGCAAAAAACATCATCTTTTAGAAAAAAATTAATTTAATCATAAAATTAAATTTTATTATAAATTTTTTAATATTTATGATTTTATTTATGTAAAATTTATTATTATTAGTAAATAAATATTTAATTAACAATAAATTATGTCGAAAAACTAATTAAACCACCAGAAAACCATTTTAAATGAAGTAGAGCAAAAATGGTTCATTAAAACATTACCTAACATTTGTAAGATGATAACTATGGATTTTTTATAACAAAATGGTATTTTAGATATAAATATTTCATCTTTAAAAATTTAATTTATTATCATAAAAAATGATTTCAAAAAAAATTATAGAAATATTTCAAAAAAATAGTATTATTAAATTAAGTATTTTTCACTATTCTCCTAAAATTAATTATATACAAAAAAACCTAATAATTTAGAATTAAAATAATTTTTACATAATGAATAAAAAATTCTGTTATAATTATTATATTGAAAATATATAAGTTAAAAAATATATTTTTTAATGAATTCAATAATTTACTCTTTGCATTTTAAAACATGAAATACATTTATATTATTACTATTACATAAGTTAAATTTTTAGCCAAAGGTAAAACTATAAACATATTGTGATTAAAATTAATGATAAGGTGATTTCAGTTACTATGAGATATATGGAATTATATGACAAATGTAATTTCTTATAAGGGTAATTATCTATATATAAATTATGGGTCGTTATATTCTCTCTAAATAGAAATTTAACCCTGAAAAATTTATTTCTTAGATCATGGTGAAGATGGGTGAGGGTATATTAATTTCACTATATATTTAGGTTCCCATGTTTACTCTTCAAACAAATTGTTTCTATGAATTAATTTACTAATACCATTTTTTTTAAAATAATCACTATTTCTTACAGCTTATAAGATACACAACACTGAGCTTAAATGAAATACGACACATTATTATTTAAGCATGGTCATTATATATTTAATAGTGAATTATATAATATAAATTTTATTAATTCAATTAGGAAATAATTATATAGTTTCAAAAATGATATAAATTTAATGATTTATTTTTAAGTTAATATCACTCAATTTTTAGTAATGTCATTTTATTCCTAGAAAATATGTTTCTTCCAAAATGGTTTTTATTTATTTTGGTGATAATTTTTTATAATTAATTTGTCAAATTTTTTGCGTTTTTATTTTCCCTATACTATATATTTTTTTGAATAACCATATCATAATTATTTTAAGGAAAAATATTGAGGTCTTTTAGATTTTTTTTTCAATGAATTGTGACAGATAATGATTTTAATTGAAATTTTTTTTCTATATAAATTATTCAGAATGTAAAAATTCATTATTTTTGTTTCTTTATGAAATTTAATTGTGATTTTTTATTATATTTAATTCAATTGTATAATTTTTAAATAATTTTATATTTTTCTTCTTAAAAAAAAATTTACACTTAAGAAGTCATTTTTTGAAAAAATATTTTATATCTTGTTTTTCTTGTTTAATATTAAGTTAAATTATAGGAGGTATATATTTTTGATATATATAAGTGGAGTAAATATTTTTTATTAAGGAGTCCAATTTTGTTAAATAGTCCCCTTTTATTTTTGGAAATTATTTATAGTAAACATAGTAATTTTTGTTATCGTATTCAATGGAATGCCTGCTAAACCGCCCCATCTAAAGTCTCAGTGTGCCCCTTATTTCAGTGAGGTATTATTCTAAAATCCATTTATCTCAAAGGGGGTTGATGTTCAACCATTTCAAAAGGGTTTGTCTTCACGCTCGGTGGATGGTATGCCTTCTTTCACTGTTTCAGAATATGTTTTTCATTATACTTCAGATCGACTTCAATGGATGTTGATAGCGAGGTTCATAATTGATAAACATCCTATTCAAGTTTTTAGAGCTTTGTTAGCTCATGGCCTGTAGGATCACTGGCTATGGTTTCATTGGAAAATAGAAAGGCTTTCATTGTTGTGTTATCCTCATGATAAGATTTCATTTTGGCCTGGTCCATTCCCCCCCCCCCCAATCAGTTGGACACTATAGGATTTTCCATATATAGTGGTCAATGGCATCTCATTCAAGTAGATATTCTCATTTGGTTGTGGTGTGGGTCTCTCTCGTAGGTCTTCCTCTTCCATTCATGTTCACAGATCTTCTACAGGGTATAGGGGACTCCCTGGTTACCTTTCAAGGTGTATACAAGAGTTCACTTCACCTCGAAGACGCGACAACAACCAGAATTTGCATTGAGGTGGACCTTGAATCTTCTTTCCCCCCCCCAAGATTGTGTTAAAAGTGGATGGGATGGATGACTTTCCACATGTCCTGATTTATCGTTACCTACCCAGTTTTTATTATTTTTTCTATCTTCAAGGGAAATCTTCTTCATCATGTCTCACGTTTCTTGAGACACGTCCCCCTATAAAGGTAGATCCTTTCGTCCCTCCTGTGGATCTAGGTGAGATCCTTATCGATTAACATGGTAGTCATCCAGGACCTGATGCTCAGTTGAAGAAAGTCATGTTACCCCCCCCCCCAACATAGAATCCTCATATTCATCTGAGCTCAATTTAATGGTGGGTGTGGCTCCACCTTTCCTAGACCTGGTTCTGTTATGTTAGGTGGCCCCCTCTAATAGTTATTCTGGAGTGATAACTTCTTTGGAGCTCTTTTCTTTATTCCATGGGAAGTTTTCTCCACTTATTCCATTATTTCTTTCTGACTCAATCGTCAAAGAGATTGATCAATGGAAATCTAATGAGGACCTTGTTCATCATTTGACTATAATAATCAGCTCCCTGCTAATGTGTCTGGACTTGATCCTCCCAGACCCACCTCTAGTGAGCAGTCATCCTTCCACCCTAAAGTCTATGTCGATAAAAAATATCCCTTCTTCAGTATCTTGATTCTACCAAGCATGATGAAGAACAAATCCCAATCCAGAACTAAATCCATAGTTTGGGTTTATATGAAATCCAAGGGCATTGTGTCTGGGTCCAGTACTAAAAAACTATCCTTTATTGAACAATTTTCTTATGTGTAATGGTCATGGATTGGGCTTGCAGGTAAAATGAGACATTATTTCTAATTAATTTCTCTCTCATTTTATTTATTTGGTTGTTTTCCATGAACCCAAATAGGATTCAGACAAAATCGCAGTCTTTTCTTAGTGTATGGGAGTCCATGGATCCCTTCATGGATCCCCATAAACTCTCACATCTAGTTGTTTGGGAAGACAAATTTTTTTGTGGATCTAGTTTCTATTACTAAGAAATGTATTAATATCAATTTTCTTGTGGGAGATAAATAGTTATTTTTTTCAGTTGTCTATGCTAAATCTACTTCTCATGATCATGAACAGTTATGGGATGACCTATGTTCGTTCAACCTGGGTGATTCACCTTGGATAGTGGGTGGAGATTTCAAAAAAGTGTCTAGTACGAAGGGTAAAAAAGGTCAAGCTTCTTTTCTTAAAAATTATATCAATGATTTTGTTTCATTTATGGGTCATAATGGCCTTATGTGTGTCGGCTTTATCGGTGATTCTTTTACCTGGTGCAAAACACAGCATGGAAATTAGAGATCTTTGTGTCTGTTGGCTCTCTATTAAGTTAATGGAACTTCTCTATCAGACCACTGTAAGATAAAATTTTACAACTTGGTGCATGTTCTCTCAGAACACTCACCCATCAAACATTCTCTATCAGCCTATGTCAGCAACGCTCCCCCTTTCACTACTGAACTTTAAAGGCGGATGATACTTCCCTCCATGACCATGTTCGATGTACATGGGATCCTCCTGGTAATGGTAATCCATGGGTCTCTCTTTACAATTACATAATTAAAATGAAAAATCATCTTCATTCCTGGGCCAAAGTACAACCCTCTTCTGATACTGAGATAGGGGATATAGACCAAAATATTAATAAACATACATCAGTGCTGGAAAATGCCTAGGATGATTCAATTTTTAAGGATCCTAGGGGTAAAAAATACTTGATTTCTGATTTCTTGATGATGTTGGAACATGTTTCTAGAGAGAATTACTAAATCAAATGGCTCAGTAAAGGTGAAAGTATCATGGCTTATATTTATTCCTTCAATAAGGAAAAACGCAAACTTTCCAGTTCTAATGTTCTAAGGGAGGATGGATCCTTTTCCAATGAAAAAGATGTTTTAGAGAGAATTGATGACATTCATGTCAGGTCCTTACTAGCTGATCTAGACCCTCTCATGGTTGATGGATACCTGAATGGAACCATGGCCCTATTTGTTGTTATTTTAGGCTCGGTGTTGGAGGTAGTTAATGTTTAATTTCAACCTCCCCCTAGAAGAGGAAAACATCAGAGCGGCTGTTTGGTCTATCAACACGGTTAGTTCCCCTGTCAGGAATTCTTTCCATGCATCCTTCGACTGTGTGGCCTTGGATACGGTGAAATAAAGTATCAAAAGTGTTTTTCATGACTTTTTATGTAGAAGTAACCTCCACGAAGTAGATTGTGAAACTAAAGTGGTGTTAGTTACAATGTTCAAGGACCGCTTTTCTTTGTATCAAAATAGACCCATTAGTCATTTCAATGTCTCTTATAATGTATTGGTTATCATTCTGAATTTATGATTGTCCCCCATTCTCCCAAGTTGGGTTGCCCTGGAACAACATCATTTTTTGAATTGTAGATCTATCCAAGGGGATATTGGCCTGGCCTAGGAAATTATTAGTGACATCAATTTGAAAACTCTATGTAGTAATGTGGCCATTCAACTTGACCGGAGAAAATCCTATGATAAGATGCAATAGATTTTTCTCATCTGGGTCCTTTTTAGTGTGGGATTATCTTGTAGGGGATTTGACCTTATTCTTGAATTATTTAGTTATTCATGGATGGACACCTCTTTTATGGGTAGGATGTTTGGTTTCTTCAAGGCTATCAGAGGTTTGAGAAAGGGGGAGCCCCTCTCCTCTCTCTGTTCATAATTTCCCAATATGATCTCCGTCATTATCGTAGTGAAGGAATTGCTGTGAGAAAAGTTTTCCCCTTTTACAATAAATATTATTATGGGGTTATATCTCACATGATTTTTTCTAAAGATACCATATTTTTTGTTACTGGTAGTAGAAGATCGATTTATGGAGTTAATGAGGCTCTAGAGGTTTACTGTAGGAGTTGTAGACATGTTGTTAATCCTGAGAAGAGTCTCTTTTTTGTTCCCACCTAATTCACAGAGAGTTTCTAAATAATTATAGAATCCAACCTCATCATGAAAAAAGGTTCTTTTCCTATGATGTAAATATGTGCTCTAGTGTCTCCTAATTCCCATCTTATTAGACACATTGATATAGTTGCTGAAAAAATCACTAGGCACATTCTTAATTGGAAGAATAAGCTTCTATATTTTGGAGGGATATTTAAATTGATCAACTCAGTCATATATTCCATACCTATGAACATTTCAACTACCCTCAAGTTTCCTAATAATGTAATCTCTAATATTGAAACATCCATGTTGTCCTTCTTATGGGGTTCCCGCCTTCAGAAAAAGTTCCATTGGGATTCCTGGAATAAGTTGTCTAAGACAGTTGATGAGGGGGGGGGGGGTCTTAAAATAAGAAGTATTTGTAGCTCTATGAGTGGTATTCATGACAAGATGGCCATGGGTGTTCTTGAGGATAGATCATTATAGAGAAATAAAATGAAAAGAACATATGGATTTTAAGGGAGTTTCACTAGATTTACACTATCGATAATCTGTAATATAATTCAGCACTTATTTCCACTACTTCATCATCACAATCGGTGTATTTTTGGAATATGGTATGTTAGTTATTGGAATTATAACTAGTAGAGGTCAATTCTGGGCATTCCTAGCTATCCCTCTCTGTCCATTTCCTTCAAGGATGCAGGTGGTTTCCCTTTATTTATTCTAACAACTCTGGATGCAACTCAAACAAATGTTTTTGAAAATACCATGCACTCTAATGACCCTGATAAGTTTGTTTTCATAGGATCAGCTTCAGATATGTTTTTTTGTTAGAAACATTTTAAGACTTCAATAGGATTCTCATTAGGACTGTTGGGGTGATCATTCATGTTGAGAAAGTTTTCCTTCCAAATTTCTCTTCATTTATTGGCTTGTTCAATATGGGGCATTACCCTCTGATGAATATGTCTTGAGAAGAGGTGTTAGTCTAAATTAAATGTTTTTTTACTACAAGGAGCCACATAAAGAATATGTGGTCCACCTATTCTTAAATAATGGTTGGGCTAAGGCAATATGGAGCTCCTTTGGATAGCTTACAGGATGGTCAGATCGGGTCTATTAAGTTGATCTGTCCCTTCAATAGTGGTTCCTGGTGTTAGTCATGGCAAGTGTGGAATGACGGGATAAGGAGGCTATGTTCATGAATGGATGTTAGTTACTCTAAACCTCTCGGAATTACATGTCACACTCCAATATGAGGGAATCTCACATGAGTATCATCTTTATTATAAGTAAGCTTATTCATTATTGATTCAGGTCTGGAAAAATTCTTGGGGTGGCCCCATCTATCACTCTGCTCCTTCCCCCACACTCCTTGCCTAGTTTGGATCCTCTCATCTGGGGTGAGTGGGTTAGATGGAAGGCACCCAATTCGGGGCTCAACCTGAATAATGACATCTCGTTTTTCATGGACATGATTTGAGGGGGTGGAGTTATAAGAGAAAATATCAGATAATTCATTGCTATATTTTCACCCTTTTTGGGATTGGGTGACTCTCTCAAAGAGGAGGCCCTTCCCATGCTTTATGGCCTCTTGATTTGTAATCAGAGGATAATTCTTCTCAAGGAGATAGTGACTGATTTGATGACCCTCTATAATGGGATTATAGATATGGGTTTGATCCCTTGGTTCATTATCTACTAAATCATATGCTTCAAGAGTTTAATGGGTGATAAAATTTCTATTATTTATAAATGGAGATAAGGGAATGTTGTGGAATATTTTCTCACTTCTGTTTCATCTCATAACGATCAGCCTCTTACTTTTTTTCATTTTGGATCTTTTACCTTGGGGGAAGGAACTTTGTTTGAGCCAATTATCTCAGAATATATTACATCAATCCTCTGTATGTTTTCTCTTATAGTATTTTCATCCCCTTTCCTCATTAATAAAATCATAAAAATATTTGGTGGTGGTGCTGGTCAGTGGAAAATCAGGTACATAAGGTTAAGAATTTTATGTTGAGGACCCAAAAATGAACCGTAAAATTTTAATAATTTTATTACATGAGTTAAATTATAAATTATAATATTATATTCAGTTTTATGACATTATTTCAATTTATATGTGATTATGACAATTATAATATTTTATTTAATGAAAAGTCAAAAAATTCACACTCTGATTTTAATGACTATAATATTTTTTAGTTAGGGAAAAAAAGAAATGTTCTGTTGTAAATAATCATTGTAAATAAAAATGATTTATCCTCATAATGATAAATTAGTTTTAAATTTTTGTGAATAAACAATTATATTAAATTCTTATGTAACACCGATTTAGTAATTATACAAATAATAAAAAATTAAAATAAGTATTAGTATTTATATTAAAAGAATGATAATTTGAAATAATTTTTTTGATAAAATAATTATTTATAAAAAAAAATTAATGGATAATAAAATTTCATGTATTATAATTCTATATTTATCGTGGATTTTCTAGAGACAATGTAAATGAATAGTTCATAAATTGTTATTGTTGATAGTTTATAAAATCTAAATTTTTTAAATGACAAAAAATTCTTAAAAATTATATAGTTGACTAATTGAAAAGGATATGATTGAAATTTTCTACCAATGATATATCTATGGGATGTTTTACTCATTTTTATGAACTATCTTAACCCTCATATTTTAAAAAACATTTTTTTCATGATAATTGTGAAATGGGTTAAGGGGGGTAAAAACAAAAATATAAGGGTAAAATTTTTTTTCAAACATGTATAAGTTTTCTTTTATGATATTATGTTCACAGATATTCATCTTATTTTCAATTATTTCTAGTTTTCATCATTTTATAATTGATAATCAAATTATATAAATATAATACTTGACTAAATTTCCCAAATTTCTCCTCCCCTCTCTTATAATGTGAATCTCTTATTCTATTTTCATCAAACATTAAAATAATTTTTCTTCCACTCAGACATACCAAAATAAATTAATTTCATATATAGTAATATCCTTTAATATATAATTTTACAAAAGACGTACCTAGAAATTCATTTGGTGTATATTATAATATGTTTTATTAAGAAGTTGTATCATTTTAAACTGAGAATTTTTTATATTATTTCTTATTCAACATCATTAAAATATTATTTTACCACTAATTGATAATAAAATTAACATCTATTATATATATGGATTTTAGTATATTTGTTTTATTAACTATATTCATATCCTACATCCATAAAATGGGAAATGAATCTAGAATTGATGTGTAACCACGACCTCACCGAATAATTTGATTTGTTTTCCATCACCACCTCTAAATAATGGTTATAATAATGGAAATAATATTTTTATATTATATTACATTAAAATTAATTATACTAAAAAAGGTAATATATAATATGATTTTTACTATTACATTCATTAAATAATGATAATGTTGTTTGTGAGTATATGTAGACAACCACATCCATGAAACGATGTGCTTCAATTTTTATCACCACATCACATGAATGAAATATATATGTTTATGGAAAGAAAATAAAATTGTATTTATAATATTATGATAATTCCTAAAATTTATAATAATAAGAACCTTTAATCTTTAATTATCTTTGAATAATTGAAATGTTACACATTCATAAAAATATATTACCATATTCTTCATTCAAATGTAGTTTATTTTCTATATACAAATTTAATGGTTGGATATAAAAGTATAATTAATTTACATGTTTGATAATTATTTTTTTAATATTGTTCTGGATATGATGAAATAATGAACTCTTTGTCCTTAGTTATCTTCTCGAAGTCATTTTGGACATGTGAGAAAAATATAATCAAAATGTCAGACATAAACTTTAAGGATTATGTAATTATACATAACATGGTATTAAATAAAATAAATGGAATAAGGAACTCTAAAAATACCCATATGATTGTAACTAGATTAAAATGATTTTATATTAAAAATGATAGTGAACATAATTGATGAGTCCGACACGCGATAAGTGAACTTTAACCTAAATAGATTTTTAAATATTCTAATGATTTATTTTAATATTATTTCTCTTAAATATCCATGATTTTATAATTAAATGATGATTGAGTTTTTAGGGGAATAAATAAAAAGTAAAGTTGTTTTATTCGACAATAATTCAATGATTTTCAAAATGAAATATTTTCATAGAATATTTAACATTATATACAAAAGAAAAACATTCTATTCTATTTTTAAATATACGGCCAAATTTTTTTCCACAACCATAAAAATTTTTTTAAATTTTTATTCCTTCCCATGATTTCATGTTTTCATCAAGGAAAATTATAATTTCCTTTTTTTGGGTATTTTGGTATTTATGTTTTTTAATATAAATGGTATATTTATATCAGAATGTGTTTTTTCATGTGATTAAAATTTTTTTCAATGGTTTTATTCATGATATGGTGATTAGAAATTTTTTATAAAGGTTTTAACACCATTATAGATCACATGAGATCTTTCTATTTCATATATGATCAGTGTGACCAGATATCTCTTCAATTCATTACGTAATAATTGATTTCTAGATAAAAATATTTTAAATAATCCATATAGTTATTCTATGTGTTGAGGTTTTGTAATGGTTCTATGATAATGATGTCCTAAGTCACATAAAAGACTTATCAATTATTTATAATGAGTAATCATGGGGATCATTTTATTTCCAAAGTCATGATAATGATATTCTTAGAATAAACTTTTTTCCATATTTAGGTAAAAATAATCATTTTTAAGAAAATATTTTTCATGGGTTTTCATGTATTTTAATATTATTAAATATTTCATATTTTTATAAAAATTAATGTTATCTTTTTTGTCTTCCCATGATTTAAATGTTTTCATAGGGATTATGTATATGAAAGAACAAAAATAAATTCAATCTGAAACTCAAGAATATTTTTAATGAAATGAATAGATAATTCATCATAATAGTTTAATTTAATTTGAAAAATAGATATTGGTTAGAAGTATCTACATCATAATATATGTCTTTTTTATCTATAGGTTATTACATAATTCTTTAAAAAATATAGAACTAAAAAGTCCCTGAAATTTAATATAATTACTTCCTCAATTAAAACTCAAAATTATATAATTTTTATGCTCTTGTATTTGTAGAGACGATTAGTGGAGTGGTATTGTTACACAGAACAATATCTCTACAATTCAAGTTATTCTCTAGTTAATCATAGTAAGAGTGATCATTCTCCAATTATACCAGATATAGTTTTAGTATATTTGAGGGAACTATAATAGAATTTGTAGAGAGGGATACATGGAACACATCGTGGACTTCAGATAAGAATTTTGGAAGTTTTAGTTCATCTGAAATAGCTCCCACTCGATCATGAAACTCAAAGGGGAAAACAGACATATGACATAGATTTACCTTATTTCCAAAATTTATAACTATCCTGATGTTAGATATAATAATAATAACATTATAAAAAACACCAAAGTATAAGTATTTTTATAGTTATCAACATTACTCTTTTATCTACTTTGAGTAGTTATCATATGTTGCTTAATGATCATTAGCTTTTCGACCATTTGTTCATCCATCTTAAGAAATATTATCTTTTTTTCACTAAATTAATCCCAACATATATGTGTTTTTTCTCTCTTCCCATATAGGTATTCATATTTTTACATTTTAATTATATGTTAGAAACATTTTTTTGAAAAATTGATTAATATAAGATATTCATCAAAAACTCTCTTAAAGTCCATAGAAACGTTTTTCAAAATAATGTTCAATTTATGTATGGTTATTTTATACATTAAAGTTTTTATGTGATGTTTATCCATAATAAAGATCTCACATATCATTATCTAATGGTTAAGACTATTTGAGAACATTAAAGTGATCCTCGTATCTCAATTACATTCAATCTATGGTGGTTCTCTACGATTGTTTACCACTTCTATAATGTATATCATTGAATGTTGAACAAGTGAGAATTCATATTGAATGAAAATGAAGTGATAATTTATTGTAAGATGATCCACCCACATCCATAAAGAATTATTCCATTTCTATGTATTTTGGTGACCCATGACAAAGTCTATAGTGTTGTTTTCCCATTTCAATGTTGGTATGGGAATGAACAACATTATCACATTAGTTTTTTCCCTCTGAGATTTAAACTATTGAAACTTCATGTACATTGATGTATACTCAAGATTCGCCTTCTTCATATTATCCATCAAATAGTTGTATATAAGTTCTATATACATATTTATCTAACTTGGTTGAATTAAGAATGTTTATTTTTGGCCATCAATCAACAACTCCGTATTTATCTCCAAATCAGATATCAAACATATTAATTTTTTAAATCTACCCACACCACCATCCATGTCTACCTATGAGGATTTATCCATTACAATTTCATCCACATACTTCTTTATCACCAAATTCTTCCATTTTTATTTCACAAATTTATCCAATAGATATGGTTGGGAGAAAATTGGAAAGAGTATGATGTTGATTCCTCCATTATTACTAAAATGTAATTATTTTCCATGTATATGAATACTGATTTCTTAAAAAAATATCATCATTAATAACATTAAGTGATCTCCTAAAAATAGATCACATGACACTGTATTCTATTTTTGAGGATGTTAGTGGATTGAGTAATCATAAACATCGATCGACTATAATCCTTATTAAGTTATTTCTTAATGAAAATATATTTTAGGATTTGATGATCTGTATATGTTTTAAATTTATTCAAAAAATATATAATTTATCAATGTATAAAATTTGAATATTATTGAATATAGTTTTAGATCATGTTTCATTTAGTTTTTTTCATGCACCATTAACTATCTTAAGGAATATTCTATTATTCTATCATTCTATATGACTTTAAATCCCAATCCCTTTGATAAATCATCCTTATAACTAAAATATCCTTTCCTACATAGTGGTTGTGTGTATACATGTACTATTATTAGTAACTTTTTAGACTCCTTGAATGTTTTTTTACATTCTAAATTCTACTTATACATAACTCTCATGTAAATTTTCATGCTTATTATATTTTTAAATTAAAAAACTCCTCAAAAATTTACAATAATACCCTACAAATTTATAGAAACTATGGATTTTTCTAACTAATGTTGGTCTTGGCCATTAATCAATTATCATCATCTATGATTAATTTATTGATATCCCATCATTTTTAAAAAAATACCCAAATAATGATAATTTCTCCAGAAAAAACTCAAACTCAATATATGTTCTATATAACTCATAAATACATAAGTTATTTAGTGAAATATTAAAAAATATTATCATGTTCCGTGATTTTAGAGAATATATGAATAATTTCTACAATTAATTCAACAAATTTATCAAGATAGTCTAAAAATAATCCAATAAATATATATATAAATATTTAAAGATCAACATTGAGTCCTAATGGAAGTAATATGATCTCAATATATCCATAACATGTATGAAATTTTGTCTTTGGAATAACTATATCCTCCCTTTCAACTGGAAATACCTTAATGAAAAAAAAACATTATTGAAGTATAAATATACACATAACTAATTCAACAAGTCATTATTCTATATAAATTTATACATGTTCTTGTTTGTTAATTTTTTGAGCTCATGATAATTGATGTAGATACTCATTGACCCATATTTATTCATGGACATGAGAACCAGTTTGTTGCATGGTGAAGCGCTAGGGTTTATGATGAACATATACAAATTCTATTGATGTTTATTTGTTAATAAATTATATAATGAATCATGGATATCAAATATGACTTAGGAATAAGTTCAATTTCCAACTCAATCTCTAGTTCTAGAAGAAGGGAAAACTCTAGGAAATACATAAGCATATTCCATCAAAATGAGAATTTCATTCAGATTCCTCATCTCCCCTATTTCAACATTATATTCAATCCTTGTTTTTAGGGAATAAATATCCATTATTGTGAGGAATATTTAAAAATTGTTATATCTTTCTACGCCTTTCACTTGTATTGAAATATATGATAATTTTGATCATGGATTGTGATTTACCTCTCATATCAGTTTTGTGGTATATATATAACGAAACCAGTCCATATAGAGTATAACATCAAATAACACTATAGGGAGTAGGAATACATACTACAGTAGATTAATCCAACATATATGAATTAGGAAAATACATGTGTATCTTGGATGAACTAAAATATTTACTAGGTAATTACATTAATAACATAACCACCATGTTTTATGGATGTATTTAAATATCATTACTAAATTTGAACAATATGAAAGAATGTGATGAGATTTAATCAAATGATATTTTTACTATTTTTTAATGAATAACTATCATAATATTCACTACATCATCATCATAATCAATCTATGTGGTAGTAATAACACATGATATCCATTCCTCTCTCAACCATATATGTCGATTACATTGGTTACCTTAAAAATTCCATAGATTAAAAAAGTGGTTTTCATAACATCAATGTTTCATTCAAATTATACATTTGAACATTGGATGAGGATGGACTAGAACCTTAATTTAATATATAGATTTAGTGGGAATATTTATATGGATTCTATATTTATGAAATTGATTTCCTTATCTTCAACACATGGTAAATTTTCTTTTCCCCTTTATGAATTTTCCAGAATTATTCTTCATAAAATTATTGAATGTGAAAAATTCATTTGTTGAGCATGAGATCAATCAGAAGATCCTCAAGAATTAAAATCCATTTCCACATTCTTATCACCAGTATACATCTCGAAATTGGGGTAACATGTAACAACATCAACCTAATAATAAAATTCATAAACATTTAAATATTCTTGAAGACTTTTCATTTGAAACTTAAAAAAGGGATCAATTATTCCTTTAACATTAATAAAAAATAAATAGTAATATTGAAAAATCCATGTAATTGTTTCCCCATATGACCTCATATATTCCACTAATGTTTTTTTTCGTGAGTTTAAGGGATTCTATTTCCATTTTTACATACAATTTTAGAAAATTATTTATATTAAAATATCCCCCTAAATTACCCTTGTTAAATAGATTCAATTTATTCTACTAGTATTTTATTTATGATTAGTTTCCATTATTCACCAGTTTATCCCTCGATATGATAGAATTTCAATGCAACATTATCCATTTTGGAGAAATAGAGGATATTGAATATTTTTATAATATAGTTATTAAATTTCATAGTGATAATGGAATGATATGGTTTTTTAAACATTAATGGACTTGGATGCATAAAATAATCAATGACAACATGTATTTTCATTTGGCTGAGAGGGAGTTCCAAATAATTCAAGTTATTACCCATTACATGAGTTTGTTTTGATAGTGTATCCATTGATTCGTTTACTCAATCTCACATTATGTTAGAAATTTCATTTTGGAATTAATTATATTTCTCATCAAATGCAATGTTCACACAATTCATCAAATTTCCAATAATTTATCAGAATAAAAGGAAATTAAAGGTGATAATCTTAAAATAAAAAAATATGTAAAATGAAACTATAAAAATTAAATAAATTATTAATAATTATTCTTCACTCCATACATATAAATTTCTAGTATTCATTCTATGTTAGCCATGATAACTTTACTATGAGTTTCTCACCCTAAACATCTTTATTAATATTTTAATATACTTTATACTAGTTGGTAAACCATGTGAGTTATCCAAATTATATCTCTTATGATTGTGAAATCAAGTTCATCATACCGTACCATTCATCATTATTCCTAACGGTAAGTAAGATATACATGACCAACTATTTTCAAGGATATTACACATTGATGAATCCAATCCAAAACCATTTTTACATGTAATATCTTGAAATGGATGTGTTACTAAGAAATCCAAATAATATATTCATTACTAAAATTTTATGATATTCTAATATTGTCAGTTTTATCCATTAGACTTAATCTATGTTTTTTACTAGGTTGTATCATCAGAATCTCAAAAAAAAACTATCAATTCCTTTAATAAAAACTATAACAACCCAAGTCATAACCGAAATTAATTCACCGTTCTAAACATTATTTTCAAAAATTACACAATAATTATTGATAGGAAAAATGTATTTGTAATGTTGTATATATAAATAAAACATCCTAAATATGAACACACCATCATTATATAATTCTTAACATTGTTCTCCTAAACCCATAAGTCCTATAAAACATTAGGGGATATACTTGTGGAAAGTACACAATGAAAAGGGTCAGATGAAAATAATAGTAATTGGATAAACATGGAAATAATGTATAAAATGAGTTTAAAGTGGCATAAAAAATATCCTAAAGATAATGATCATTAGAATAAAAATATGACTTAATTAAATGGAAGAAAAAGTTTATAGAATAATAAGCATGAGATCATAATAAGATGTCAAAAATAAATACCAAGACAAAATATTATAGGGTAAATTCCATCATAGTCAGGGTGTTGTATATTTAGCCACAGTCACAGTATAGTGTGCCTTGACTAATTGATATTTAACCACTAATATTTTTCTTTAAATAATATTCCACACATTGTATATGGAATCTCCTGAGGTATTTAAATTATTCAATGGATTTAAGGGATATAAAAACCCTAACTATGAAAACATAGGGTAACCATTATCCACATTATGTATAAGAAGTAACATTAAGTGAATATGAAAATAAATAATATATAAATCATAATTACGAAAAAATATCATGAGAAGAACATGGATTTCAGGTGTGTAATTCACATGGTAGTGGATTTGATGGTTGAGATTAGTGGCTTAATTGAGGATGAGCTATATTGGTGGGGACATAGCTGGATAAAAATTCCTATTTGGCTCTCAATTCCTCTATTTATCTCCTTTTTGGTCTAGTTTGGTGGCCTAATAGTGGTTTTGGGATTTTTGGTTTGATTGGTCTCCATGTTTTTAGGAGGTATGTATAAGGATGACTTCAGTTTGAGGTATGGTGGTCCTCATTTTTTACTATTATGTGACATGTTCACTATAAATGAGATTATTCTATTATGTTGGCAGTTACTTCTACATTTTTCTCATTGTGAGATGTTTTTTGGGATGATAGTATTTACTTGCGATGCCTACGACTGTGGTATGATGATGGAGAGGTTGAGGGTCTTCTTTTTTTTAACTATAGGCTCTAGTGTTGATTTGGTGTCAATGAAGAAGTTCACTAGTAGTAATTGGTGTTATAGACTTGAACTCCTTATGAAGTTAATGTAATTATGATGATGAAGATTGTTTTATGGAAATGACTGTGGGGTTGGAGACCTATGTAAGACTTTGTTACATGAGGTGGTTTTGAAATTTTGTATTTTGGTTCAACCCTATTGGAATTGGTAATATTTAATATGGATCTATATTAGTTTATTTTTTTGGAATTTTTGGTTCCCTGTAAACATTATTGTCTATTTTTAAAAACTAAAAAAATATATTTGAGGTGGGTAAAAGAAAGAGAACATATACCAAAAAGGTAATTGTGGTAGTTTGGAGGATCCATTACCCTATGATTTAATGAGTTTTTTACATTCACATAACATGTTGCATAATTTAATTATGTTAATTAAATACACACCATTGAAAATTATTCACTTATATTTAATTTTATATAGTATATTTATTTTCTATGGATACTTATTTTTAATATAGTTTTCACTTATGTCGGTTACTCAGGGTTATTTAGCTTGTTCTTCATAATGATTTCAGTTTTCTGATCATAGTTAGAGTTGGTATAAGAAAACATCAATACATATATAATTTTATTAGTTTATATATTTGATAATTTGATTATGATAATAACTATATATTTTAACATGTTATCCTAAAACAATCAAAAATTGAAATGGTGGCTTGATAAACCAATTTAAAGTGGTTAATGTTTTTATAAAAATTTCTTATATTTATTAAAAATATATTTTAATATATCATCATTAATTAATACTAATAATTTTATAAATTTAATTTTTATAATATAAATAAAATATTAATGTTATATATATAATATGATCGTGAAAAACAAAACATGTTGTTCATGGAGGTGGTTGTTTGTCACACGAATGATGAAGTATTTGTTTTTATCAACGATTTTGGAGGAAAGTTTACAATAGATATTAAAACAATAAAAATTTGTTTTAACATTTCATAAATTATGGTTTTATCATATATTCATGGTTATTGTAAACATAATGTATTTAAAAAAAGTAAAGATGCAAGAAATGTTGGGTTGAGAGCATTACATATCTATTTCATGTTATAAAGTGTGTAACACTTTATTACTTTTGGTCTTAGTCGTTTTGTGAGACCAAAGAATAAAAGACATTTATAATTTTTTTATTATATACTAGGGACGATTTTTTGTGTTATAAGGATTTTTAATTTGTGGTGAAATGGGAATTATTTGGTCTCCATTTATCTATGAAAAAGTGAACTTTTGTAAAAACTCATTTTTTAAAATTGGTATCACTCTATTATTCATGTTAATAGTATAAAAAATTACAATAATGTTTTTTATATAAACATAATGATGCACCCACATACAAGATTCAATACTTTACATATTTCCACATGTTCTAGCCACTTTCATAGGGCTCAAATAAATTTATCACCAATTTTCACTTATTATGAAAACTATAATGTCATCCATGTAAAGTAATGTTAATGGATAAAAATTTAAATTCTAATTATTTAAAATTTTTAACATGTTGATTTTATGATTTCAAATGTTTTTAGGAAATAATATTGCACTAAGTTTATTGAAATCAATTTTTATATTAGCGCATCTAGCATATAAAACCAATTTTAGGAAAAAATGAATTTTAGGGAAAATATTTATATTTATGATAAATTTAACAATGCTATTGGTTGAATTGAAATTTAAAGTATTATTATTAATAAAAAAATTGAAATAAATTTAATATAATTTTACCAAAAATTCAATCATTTGAAATTTTATGAAAAGAAAAAGAAAAAAACATCACTAAAACAATACCAGTACTCTCTATAATATTATAGGTGATATTTATATATTAACATGGTGTTTTAAAATAAATATTTTAACTTCCTAAAAAAATTAATAGTAATGAGGTTTATAAAAATATTCATGACATAATTTAAAAATATTATAGTGTTAATAAAATTATTTTTTTAATTTTACTCTTAAAATTCAGTTATTTATAACAAAATACCAAATATTATTCCTACGATCATTTTATCATAGTTAATGAACAAAATGGAATGAATTGTTTATTATTATAATTTTATATGTGATAAAAAATAGTTACAATTGAAACCAAAACAATAATTTTGAAAATACATTTTACCCACAACACTTATATATAATAGGACAACTTGAGAAGTTATATTTTTATCCAAATGTTATATTATAAAAATATCATGATTCAAATTATTGATAAGGTGATTTTAGTTATCATCAATTATATTACATTATATTATACAATTATATATTTAGAAGTGAAAATTTATATTTATAAATTCAATGTTTTTATAAATATTCCATAACTAAGTCATAAAAATAAACTCACAGTCTCTATATATTTTGAGGAGGAAGCCTTTGAAATATATCCTCTCAACATCCTTAGTTGATGATACACTAATCGTAGGTCAATCATGGAGAAGAATTGTTTCCGATAAAGCTAATTGTAAAAATCACGAATCAATGTTAGAGGGTATTTTTTCACCACTATAACCCCACTAATTTCTCTATAATCCATAAATAGATATATTGATACATCATTCTACATCCAAAAAGATAACTTGTTCTCCCCATTGACTGACACTTAGTTGAATAAAACCATTATCTAAAGGATTGTGACATTTCTTCTTTAATTCATATGACTCCAAATATTTCATTATATATAGGGTTTGGATATTTATTTTGATAGATATGTGTGTTTAATTGAGAAATAGACATCTCATAATATGGGTATGACTAGGTAAATCTTGATTAAATATATCTATCTATTCTTTAAAACTGAATAAATATCTTTAATTTATAATTTAACATGGTTCCCCTTCATAAACCATTATTTCTATAAATAATAAAACGATACATTTTTCATGAAAATAATTAGTATGGGATATATCTCATTAGAAAACACCTATTTTTTGTCCCGTCAAGAAAAATATATTTTTTTATCTCCTATGATTGATCTCAGAATCATAATTCAACTACCATTACATCTGTAGTATTATGTCATGTCAAAAATTGAATTGACCACTAGGTATTGGGAGATATTTTACTCATTTTATTTAATAAGGGAATATCCATATATCCTTTATTCTTGAGTAATAAATCATAGAGTTATAAAAAACAATAATAATAGTTTTTAGGGTTTAATATTACATTAAACATGATAGTAGTATGGGAAGAAGTATGACTACAATCAAACATAATACTTTATAAATTTTGTGTTATGATGAGTTAACCTATTACCAAGTCATTCATATCCTTATCTTTAAGAGTCATGATTGAAAAATCATGACCTCGATCCTTTGACATCCACTTTTGTTGATGGTGTTTTTCCTCCATTTTTATATTCTTTTGAAATTGGTCACTGAAATGTACATACTTTCCACAGTTGAATCACTGTACTTCATATTTTACATGAACCATATTATCCTTTTATTTGGAATTTATATATTGTGTATTTGAATGTCTATGATAGTTTACACCTATATGTTTCTCTCTTGCACACTTTCAATATAATAACCTAAACTTTTATAAATGAAATTCCCTTCTAATGGAGAATATTACTTATAGTTATAGAAAAAACATATAGTACTTCATTTTATTTTTGAACAATTATAAAATGTGTTATATAATATTTATAATAACAATAATAATCCTAACCATTGATAATATATACATTTTATAGTGATTGATAATATTAGTATATATTTTGGGTTATGGTAAAGTATTATTTTTTACATATGGAAGGAGTGATGGAAACAAAAAGTAGGATCGAGCCTTATAATTCCCAGTTATTAAAGTTATTGTGGTATAAGGATTCTATTTGGTTTTCCCATAAAAATGACCAATATATTATTCAACATCTAAATCAGGAATGAATCTGTATATTAGATAATTTCAAGATTATCAAGATAACATCCCAAACCTCGTTCACCCATCCACACCAAGCAATTCCCACTATTTTACACATTAACCTTTGGGTGTACACTTTTTAATAAGGGATTATGTATCTATAACCTTGTTTTATTAATATATAATTTAATTTTTAATAAAATTATATTATATTTTTTATTCCATTATTATAATTTCATATGAGTTGATGAAAATTAAATATTAGAAAAAAGAAACTAAAATTGTATTCATGGAAAATATACATATTTAATTAATACACACTTTTTTTATAAATTTTATAAATTTAATATATATTTTTTATTTCTAGTAATTTTATTATTCAATAATATATATATATTGTAATATAATTCATTGATGTCGAATATAATATTTAAAGGGTCAAAAAACTGTTATTTTCATAAAAACTAATATATTTTAACAAATTTGAATTTCAGTATAAATTCTTAAATTCTAATATTAAGTGAAATAATTGTATAAAAATAAATACTATTTTTTAAAATAAATATTCTGAACATATCCAATTATGTTTTTTCATGAATTTCTACAACACTTGATTTTTTATAAAAAAATTATATATGATATAAATATATGATATGTATTTTGATATCATAATATCCCAAAAGTGATGTAAAAAATAGTATAAAGTGAATCTATGAAAAAAAATTCCCATTATAAAATAATATTTCTTTAATTTTATTTGATCAATTTTATAGATCCTTATTGATTC
This sequence comes from Viscum album, assembly GCA_963277665.1. NCBI lineage: Eukaryota > Viridiplantae > Streptophyta > Magnoliopsida > Santalales > Viscaceae > Viscum > Viscum album. The sequence goes on from OY728165.1 coordinate 1,934,577,550, forward strand.
CTCAAAAATAGATATTTTATTTTAATTTCTAAAATAAATTCATTATAAATGTTGCTAACATTCACATCACCAAGTGTTTTATTTTACGGATTTTGGTTCTTGATCATACAAACTAATAAAATATTATCCAAATGGGATGAAACCATGGGATGGTTTGTGTATTTTGGTTATATTATCATGTAGTGTCCAAAGTCTGTGTTTATAAAATAATAAAGTATTCCAGAAATTGTTCGATATATTCCCACACATCAACTAAAAAATTTTCAATAAAACAAATTAAGAACAAAATTGTTATCTCTATTGATATATATTTCACTAAAAATGATTTTTATTCTCTTATGAAGCTTCCCATATCTTTTAGATTTTGCCTCTGAAATTAAGGTATCTCTCTCTCATACTAGTTGTACATTCAAGAACCACCATTTTATTTATCATTTTGAATCTAAATTGATGAATTATTCTATTTTTTATAAATATCCAATTATTATAAATCCTAATTTTAAATAATGAGTGATTATTTATCCCCTTTATTTATGACATTTACCTATGTTGCTACTATGATAAAGTAATGGATTCTCCCCACATCATCTTCATTTAAGAACATTCTTTGAGTTATCATTCATTTTAATTGTCCAAGATTGAATTTTAATACACATCACTTTTTATTTATTTATAATTCCTATTTAATGAGATAACACCATTCAATCTCATTAATCCCTTCCATGAATAATTATGTACACCCATTTTGTAACTAAAATTATTTTGTGATTTTCCACACCAAACATTTTCATATTCAAGACCGATCCCAATATTCCCTTGATTGTATTCACCAAGATGCACCTATAATTAATGTAATGGGGAATTACATTTATGTTACCCATAATAATTAATCATGGGTTTAAACAATTTAGAAAAAATTCATTGGATTTGTGATCTATATGCCCCACAAATTCATATATATGTTATTCAAAAGATTACTGGGCCCATATTTATATATACCTTTGATGTATTTGGTCATATTTTTATCTATTTAGATTATATATATGTATGATGAGTGATTATCCTAATCAAAACATGTTTTCATGACTTGTAGGGTATGCTTAACTTATTCATATAATGTTCTATTTTATGTTGAATCTACATTCCTATGTTACATTAATGTTATCATGTTATATATGGATTCAATATTTATTGTTTCAATTTGAACTAGATTATTTAAAATTTAAAATCATAAAATTAAAATTAATTTCCACGATCATTTTATTCTATGATTATTTCCTTCTCGAGATTTATAGATCATCCCATTCTTATACATGTCCTGAGGTTATCACGTGAAATATTAGAATATTGATAAAATATAAGGGCATGTAATGATGTTTTTAAATAATTTTGTTTTCCGATGTTAATATTCTAGGTACCTAATTTCAATAATATAATATGTGTCATTTTTTCGGTATTTTATTATAAATTTCGTTATTTAATAAATCATGAATTAATTATTATAATTGATTAGGGTTGTCTTAGATGGTATTCAAGGAATGTATTCTTATATTTGAGGAATATTACTATAAAACCTTTGCGAAGAACTATGTATTATACTAACCAAAGGAATTCATTCCAAAATTATTGTAATATAGAGAGTAATTAGTTTCCAAAGTAAAAAAATACTTATTTATATAATAAAAGTGTATGTGGTTATAGCACAATTATACTTAATGGTAATAACCCCCAAACTAGAACATTAAGATTTTTCTTTATCATCTCCTGGTGCAAAAAAAGAGGCATTTAAAAATACTTAGTTTGACACTATCATGGGATAAAATTTGGATGTTTCAGAAGTTATCTATTATCCATTTTGAAGTTTAAAAAATTCCAACAAAATGTTATATTTGGAAATATATCATTGATAACTTAGAGTGAAAGCTATAAGTTCATGGGATAAGGAATATATGTTATTTATGAGTTTTCCATTCAATTTTCATAGTTTTTTCCTTTTATGTGTTTCATAGTATAATAATAATCATTACTAATTTTTCCTTTATTTTAGAAAATATCTTGGAATAGGATGAAATAGGTCAAAAAGTAATATCTGAGTAACATAATAGATTCCTAAAAAAGATTACAAACTTTATGGGACATTTCATTTTGAAAATGATCACTATATGTTCTTAATTAACACATGTTTTGGATATAAACATGAATCAATATTAAAACCCACAAGCACTTAAGAAAGGGAATGTTTTAATTGAGACTATTATACAACCAATGTCTCCAAATTTCAGGGGATCTTATGATCCCTTAATAGAAGAACAATAGATCAACTACATTGGAATGATATTCTATATCATTATTTTGTCTTGGAAAGAGACGATTATCTTGTATATTTATCTAATTTATGGGGATGATGATAAATGTATAATTTAGTTCAAAAATAAGAAGCATTAGGAAGATGCTGACGTAATGGTGTGAAGGGATTACAAATTTTTTTTCAATATATTTTTTCCTCACAATCTTTTAAATAAATTTCAGTGGTATTTCTTTATACATAAAGAAATGGTTGAGGAATCCATTAATTTTTAAACATATAACCTCAAATAGTTTCATTATAATCCACCATCTATTTCTTTATCCATGAAATTAATTATTACTTATTCTTTGATGGGATAAATATGTGTCTCTGAAAATGATCGGCGATTAAATAATTTTTTAGCTATGATAAAATTTTATGATGTTACCTAAAATTATAAATTCATATCATAAAATCTCATTGGATTCATGAGTTTGTTGATATAATGTAAAATATTTATTTTAATTAAAGTGGTGGAATGTAGAAATATCATTGGCTAAGAATGTAAACCACCCACATTCCAAAAGTGTAGGAAAAATAATCAATGAAATTTAATAAAGGGTAATAGAAAATGGTTCACGTTGAAGTAATGGATCTTTGAATGTGAATTCTAATTAGAGGAGCCACCCATTGTTATTGAACAAAGTGATTCACCACTCATTCTTCATCACACTATCAAATATATCAACCTCAATGAAAAAGAAAAATATGTGAATAAATTCACTATGCCCATGGTTCTTGTTGAAAACTAACACCAACAACCTCTAGGCCTAGATATAAAGGAATATCTTATTCCATAACCACTTCATAATTGGATCCAAAAAATGATGTGGTGATATGTATATTTGATATTTATTGAATTTAGTGAAATAAATATTTGATTATGGTCCTACACAATCAATTGTATCATGATGTTTTAGTCAAACTATTAAAACATCATATCAAAACATTGACATGGATCTATTTTTGAAAAAATAATATTGTCCAATAATATAATCCCAAGTATGTGACATATAAACTATCAATTTGTTTTGTATGAACATCCCCAAAAACATTACCTTACTCTCTTTTTCATAATTCAATATACATCTCTGTATGGATTGAGATTCCTTGTATAAGGCCAACATTAATTTACAATAAAATGAAATCACCCTACATTTTTATAAATGATCTATAATCCTATAAAATATCAAGGGGGTGATGGATCACATTTTGTATCATCATCTCATAAAATAATATTATTAATTTTTTAGAAATTTTATATAGATAAAATGATTGAGACTAAGGGAATGATCATTCTTGATGACATACCCATTATTACAAAATATACTAATTTGGTTCGTAGATAATTTCTTGGTCTTCCTACAAGACATTGGGTTGAGTCACCAATCATGATTATAATCAATTATTTTATAATATATGGGAATACATATTGAATAACCACTTTAGGTATTGATGTGAAAAAGAAGAAACCAAAGTCGAATTTGGATAAAGGGTTTTTATTCTCATGTTTTTCACTATGGGCTGCACTAGATTTCTCCATCAAGAATAAGTATGGGTCAATGTTCTTAAACATTTATTATCATGAGTGCTATAAGATCTCAAAAAAGTATTAGTACCCTCTTCAATATATTCATGACTTATTTTATCAACAACATTAAGCCTAGTACTTCTCTAAGGTGAATATTTTGTCAGAATATTACTATGTAAAGAAGAAGAAGAAGGATATTACCAAGTATAATTTTTGTATAAAGGGTTTTTAAATTGTGTTCATAATAATTTCATTAGGACAAATTAATTCAATTTTATACATCTGGGAATTAATGAAATAGTTTATATGTATTTCCATGAAATTTTTTTGATAGTCATTATAGACAATATTTTTATCTATTATAAGATAAATATAGAACACGAGGAGAATTTTAATATTGCAATAAATACCTTGAAAAAGTAAAATCTCCATGTGATATAGCGTAATAATGAGTTTTTGATACATAGATGGTTGGGTGTTTTTTGTTCATAATATGAATTTGTTTGACATCATCCATAGTATGGATTGGATTGTCTCTCATCGAGATGAGGTTTTTTATCATCAGTGTGTTTCATTTCTTACAACATATGGGATATCTCATGTGTTTCAAGGGGTGTGGGGAACTTGGCCATGTCGTGTAGGACACTCCCACCCATATCATATAAGTTTGTTTGGATCAGTTGTGTTTGATCCCAATGACATTTCTATTTTCGGTGATCTTCCCAGTTTTTAATACATTTATGATGTTTTGTAATATGATTTATACGGGCTTCCCTTATTGATATAGGTAGAGTTCACAATTTATCTAGTTTTAGTTATGTATCCAATGTTGATACCTTCTTATCATATGGAACCATCAGAGTTGAAAGATCTCAATATTTAGTAGGAAAACATACTAGAAAATGTTTTTTTCACCCTATAGTTTCACCTTTGGAAGTTGTTGTGATCTTTTCAATGAAAGAGGATTATTTCCATTGGTTATGTGTGTACAATATGATGTATATGTAGGTTGAGTTTAAGAAAAAATATTCCCAGTCATCTTGTAGAAGATCTGTTTGATCAGTTGATGGGGAAATTGATTTTTGAAGATCGATCATCAGTCAGGTTATCATCAACTCAAAGATCAAGAGTCTGATATATTGAAGAACTATTTTAGGAGAAACTCTGTGCACTATTAATATCCTGTGGTTTCTTTTGGTCTGAGTAATGCTCTTTTAGTTTATATATACATGAAAAATCAGATATAACATCAAAATCTAGAAACATTGAAGTTAGTTTTATTATATAATTTTATTTCATATTCAAACTCATAGTATAGGCATGTTCATTGGCTGATTTGGGTTATAGAAATCTAGAGAAGTCACTATTTGTAAAGAAGGTTTTCTAAATTTAGTTTCAGGATTCCATAATAAATTTTCTTTAGGAACAAAATTTATGAGCATGGATTATCAATAGATCTAGATAAGGTGAAGGTTGTTCTGCAATGGAATGAACCATGAAATGTCTTTAAGAAACAAATATTATATGGGCTTGATGGATACTATCGATGGTTCATCAAAGAGTTATCAAATCTGGCATCACCATCGACTACTCTTACCAAGGGAGTAGTGAAATTAACCAAGGATAAGTGGTGTCATACATATATTTATGAACTGAAAATGGTGCTAACATCATCTCCTATTCTGATCTTATGTGATCCTAGTAAGGTATTTGTGGTGTTTTTTTATGCTTCTAGTGCATGTCTCTGATGTGTTCTTATGGTTTATGTACTTGTGTAAGAATTAGACATTCCGAAATATCCATTATTGTGACCTAGGAATATGTTCAATTGCCAACTCAAACTCTAGTTCTAGATGAAGGTAAAACTCTAGGAAATACATAATCATATTCCATCAAAATGAGAATTTCATTCAGATTCCTCATCTCCCCTATTTCAACATTATATTCAATCATTGTTTTTAGGGAATAAATATTCATTATTGTGAGGAAAATTTAAAAATTGATATATCTCTCTAATCCTTGAACTTGTATAGAATAATATGATAATTTTGATCATGGATTGGGATTTACCTCTCATATCAGTTTTGTGGTATATATATAAATCAACCAGTACATACAGAGTATAACATCATATAACACTATAGGGAGTAGGAATACATACTCTAGGAGATTCATCCAACATATATGAATTAGGAAAATACATGTGTATCTTGGATGAACTAATATATTTAGTAGGTAATTCCATTTATAACATAACCACCATGTTTTATGGATGTCTTTAAATATCTTTACTAAAGTTGAACAATATGAAAGAATGTGATGAGTGTTAATCAAATGATATTTTTACTATTTTTGAATGAATAACTATCATAATTTTCACTACATCATCATCATAATCAATCTATGTGGTAGTAATAACACATGATATCTATTCCTCTCTCAACCATATATGTCAATTACATTGGATACCTTAAAAACCTCATAGATTAAAAAAGTGGTTTTCATAACATCAATGTTTCATTCAAATTATATATTTTATCATTGGATGAGGATGGACTAGAACCTTCATTTAATCTATAGATTTAGTGGGAATATTTATATGGATTCTATATTTATGAAATTGATTTCCTTACCTTCAACACATGGTAAATTTTCTTTTCCCCTTTATGAATTTTCCAGAATTATTCTTTATAAAATTATTGAATGTGAAAAATTCATTTTTTGATCTTGAGATCAATCAGTAGATCCCCAATAATTAAAATCCATTTCTACATTCTTATCACCAGTATACATCTCGAAATTGGGGTAACATGTAACAACATCAACCTAATAAAAAAATTCCTGAACATTTAGATATTCTTGATGACATTTCATTAGAATCTTAAATAAGGGATCAATTATTCCTTTAACATTAATAAAAAATAAATATTAACATTGAAAAATCCATGTAATTGTTTCCTCATATGACCTCATATATTCCACTAATGTTTTTTCGTGAGTTTAATGGATTATATTTCCATTTTTACATACAATTCGAGAAAATTATTTATATTAAAATATCCCACTAAATTACCCTCGTTAAATAGATTCAATTTATTCTACTAGTATTTTATTTATGATTAGTTTCCATTATTAACCAGTTTATCCCTCTATATTATGGAATTTCAATGCAATATTTTCCATTTTGGATAAATAGAGGATATTGAATATTTTTATAATATAGTTATTACATTTCGTAGTGATAATGGAATGATATGGTTTTTTAAACATTAATGGCCTTGGATGCATAAAATAATCAATGACAACATGTATTTTCTTTTGGGTGAGAGGGAGTTCCAAATAATTCAAGTTATTACCCATTACTTGAGTTTGTTTTGATAGTGTATCCATTGATTCGTTTACTCAATCTCACATTATGTTAGAAATTTCATTTTGGAAATAATTATATTTCTCATCAAATGCAATGTTCACAAAATTCACCACATTTCCAATAATTTATCAGAATAAAAGGAAATTAAAGGTGATAATCCTCAAACAATAAAATATGTAAAATGAAACTATAAAAATTAAATAAATTATTAATAAATATTGTTCACTCCATACATATAAATTTCTAGTATTCATTCTATGTTAGCCATGATAACTTTACTATGAGGTTATCACCCTAAACATCCTGATTAATATTTTAATATACTTTATAATGGTTGGTAAACCATGTGAGTTATCCAAATTATATCTCTTATGACTGTGAAATAAATTTCATCATACCGTACCATTCATCATTATTCCTAACGGTTAGTAAGATATCCATGACCAAATATTTTCATGGATATTACACATTGATTAATTCAATCCAAAACCATTTCTACATGTAATATCTTGAAATGGATGTGTTACTAAGAAAACAAATTAATATTTGCATTACCAAAATTTTATGATATTCTAATATTGTCGGTCTTATCCATTAGACTTAATCTATGTTTTTTACTAGGTTGTATCATCATAATCTCAAAAAAGAACTATCCCTTACTTTAATAAAAACTATATCAACACAAGTCTTAACTGAAATTAATTCATCATTCTGAACATTCGTTTCAAAAATTACACAAAAATTATTGATAAGAACAATGTATTTATAATGTTGTATATATAAATAAAACATTCTAAATATCAACACACCATCATTATATAATGCTTAACATTGTTCTCCTAAACCCATAAGTCCTATAAAACATTAGGGGATAACCTTGGGGAAAGTACACAATGAAAAGGGTCAGATGAAAATAATAGTAATTGGATAAACATGGAAATAATGTATAACATGAGTTTAAAATGGCATAAAAATATCATAAAGAGAATGATCATTGGAATAAAAATTTGACTTAATGAAATGGAAGAAAAAGTTTATAGAATAATAAGCATAAGATCATAATAGGATGTCAAAAATAAATACCAAGACAAAATATTATTGGGTAAATTCCATCATAGTCAGGGTATTGTATATTTAGCCACAATCAGAGAATAGTGTTCCTTGATTAATTTATCTTTAACCACAAATATTTTTCTTTAAATAATATCCCACGCATTGTATATGGAATCTCATGAGGTATTTAAATTATTCAATGGATTGGAGGGATATAAAAACCCTAACTATGAAAACATATGGTAACCATTATCCATATTATGTATAAGAAGTAAAATTAAGTGAATATGAAAATAAATAATATATAAATCATTATTACGAAAAAAATACCATGAGAAGAACATGGATTTCAGGTGTGTTATTCACATGGTAGTGGATTTGATGGTTGAGATTAGTGGCTTAGTTAAGGATGAACTATTTTGGTGGGGACATAGTTTGATAAAAATTCTTATTTGCCTCTCAATTCCTCTATTTATCTCCTTTTGGTCTAGTTTGGTGGCCTAATAGTGGTTTTGGGATTTTTGGTTTGATTGGTCTCCATGGTTTTAGGAGGTATGTATAAGGATGAATTCAGTTTGAGGTATGGTGGTCCTCATTTTTTACTATTATGTGACATGTTCACTATAAATGAGAATATTGTATTATGTTGGCAGTTACTTCTACATTTTCCTCATTGTGATGTGTTTTCTGGGATGATAGTATTTACTTGCGATGCCTACGACTGTGGTATGATGATAGAGAGGTTGAGGGTCTTCTTTTTTATAACTATAGGCTCTAGTGGTGATTGGATGTCAATGAAGAAGTTCTCTAGTAGTAATTAGTGTTATAGACTTGAACTGCTGATGAAGTTAATGTAATTATGATGATGGAGATTGTTTTATGGAAATGACTGTGGGGTTAGAGACCTATGTAAGACTTTGTTACAGGAGGTGGTTTTGAAATTTTGTATTTTGGTTCAACCCTATTGGAATTAGTAATATTTAATATGGATCTATATTAGTTTATTTTTTTTTGGAATTTTTGGTTCCCTTTAAACTTTTTTGTCTATTTTTTAAAACGAAAAAATATATTTGAGGTGGGGAAAAGAAAGAGAACCTACAACAAAAAGGTAATTTTGGTAGTTCGGAGGATCCCTTACCCTATGTATTAATGAGTTTTTTACATTCACATAACATGTTGCATAATTAAATTATGTTAATTAAATACACACCATTGAAAATTATTCACTTATATTTAATTTTGTATAGTATATTTATTTTCTTTTGATAATTATTTTTAATATAGTTTTCACTTATGTCGGTTACTCAGGGTTATTCAGCTTGTTCTTTATAATGATTTCTGTTTTCCGATCACAGTTAGAGTTCGTATAAGAAAACATCAATACATATATACTTTTATTAGTTTATATATTTGATAATTTGATTTTTATAATAACTATACATTTTAACATGTTATCCTAAAACTATCCAAATTGAAATGGTGGCTTGATAAACCCATTTAAAGTGGTTAATGTTTTTATAAAAACTTCTTATATTTATTAAAAATATATTTTAATATATCATCATTAATTAATACTATTACTTTTATAAATTTAATTTTTAAAATATAAATAAAATTTTAATGTTAGATATATCATATGATTATGAAAAAAACATGTTGTTCATGGAGGTGGTAGTTCGTCAAACGAATGATGAAGTATTCTTTTTTATCAACGATTTTGGAGGAAAGTTTATAATAGATATTAAAACAATAAAAATATGCTTTAACATTTTATAAATTATGGTTTTATTATATATTCATGGTTATTGTAAACTTAACGTATTTAAAAGAAGTAAAGATGCAAGAAATTTTGGGTTGAGAGCATTACAAATCTACTGCATGTTCCAATGTGTGTAACACTTTATGAATTCTTGTCTTAGTCATTTTGTGAGACCAATCAACAAAAGACATTTATAATTTGTTTATTATAAACTAGGGACGGTTTTTTATGTTATAAGGATTCGTAATTTTTGGTGAAATGGGAATTATTTGGTCTCCTTTTATCTATGAAAAAGTAAACTTTTGTAAAAACTCATTTTTTAACATTGGTATCACTCAATTATTCATGTTAATAGTATAAAAAATTACAATAATGTTTTTTATATAAACATAATGATGCACCCACATACAAGATTCAATACTTTACTTGTTTCCACATGTTCTAACCACTTTCATAAGGCTCAAATAAATTTATCACCAATTTTCACTTATTATGAAAACTACAATGTAATCCATGGAAAGTAATTTTAATGGATAAAAATTTAAATTCTAATTATTTAATAATTTTGACATGTTGATTTTATGATTTCAAATGTTTTTAGGAAATAATATTGCACTAAGTTTATTGAAATCAATTTTCATATTAGCGCATCTAGTATATAAAAACAATTTTAGGAAAAAAATGAATTTTAGGGAAAATATTTATATGTATGATAAATTTATCAATGCTATTGGTTGAATTGAAATTAAAAGTATTATTATTAATAACAAAATTGAAATAACTTTAATATAATTTGACCAAAAATTCAATCATGTGAAACTTTATGAAAAGAAAAAGAAAAACAAACTTCACTAAAACAGTACCAGTACTTTCTATAATATTATATGTGATATTTATATATTAACATGGTTTTCTAAAATAAATATTTTAAATTCATAAACAAAAATTAATAGTAAATAGGTTTATAAAAATATTCTTGACATAATTTAGAAAAAGTATAGTGTTAATAATATTATTTTTTTAATTCTACTCTTAAAATTCAATTAATTATAAAAAAATACCAAAAATTATTCCTACGATCATTTTATCATAGTTAATGAAAAAAATGGAATGAAATGTTTATTATTATAATTTTATATGTGATAAAAAATAGTTATAATTGAAACCAAAACAATATATTTGAAAATAAATTTTACCCACAATGCTTATATATAATAGGACAACTCGAGAAATATATTTTTATCCAAATGTTATATTATAAAAATAACATGATTCAAATTATTGATAAGGAGATTTTATTTATCATACATTATATTACATTATATTATACAATTATATATTTAGAATTGAAAATTTCTATTTATAAATTCAATGTTTTTATAAATATTCCATAACTAGGTCATAAAAATAAACTCACAGTCTCTATATATTTTGAGAAGGAAGACTTTGAAATATATCCCCTCAACCCCCTTAGTTGATGATACACTAATCATAGGTCAATCATGGAGATGAATTTTTTCCCATAAAGCCAATTGTAAAAATCAAGAATCCATGTTAGAGGGTATTTTTTCACCACTATAACCCCACTAATTTCTCTATAATCCATAAATAGATATGTTGATACATCATTCTACTTAAAAAAATATAACTTGTTCTCCCCATTGACTCACACTTAGTTGAATAAAACCCATATCTAAAGGATTGTGACATTTCTTCTTTAATTCATATGACTCGAAATATTTCATTATATATAGGGTTTGGATATTTATTTTGATAGATATGTGAGTTTAATTGAGAAATGGACATCTCATAATATGGGGATGACTAGGAAAATCTTGATTAAATAGATCTATCTATTCCTGAAAACTGAATAAATATCCTTAATTTATAATTTAACATGGTTCCCCTTCATAAACCATTATTTCTATAAATAAGGAAATGATACATTGTTCATGAAAATAATTTGTATGGGATATATCTCATTAGAAAATAGCTATTATTTGTCCCATCAAGAAAAATATATTTTTTTATCTCATATGATTGATCTCAGAATAATAATTCAACTACCAATACATTTGTAGTATTATGTCAAGTCAAAAATTGAAATGACCACTAGGTATTGGGAGATATTTTACTCATTTTATTTAATAAGGGAATATCCATATATCCTTTATTCTTGATTAATAAATCATAGAGTTATTAAAAACAATAATAATAGTTTATTATGGTTTAATATGACATTAAACATGATAGAAGTAGAGGAAGAAGTATGACTACAATCAAACATAATACTTTATATATTTTATGGTACAATGATTTAACCTATTACCAAGTCATTCATATCCTTATCTTTAAGAGTCGTGATTGAAAAATCAAGACCTTGATCCTTTGACATCAACTTGTGTTGATGGTGATTTTCCTCCATTTTTATATAATTGGGAAATTGGTCAGTGAAATGTATATACATTCCATAGTTGAATCATTTTACTTCATATTGTACTTGAACCATATTATCCTTTTATTTGGAATTTATATATTGTGTATTTAAATTTCTATGATAGTTTACACCTATATGTTTCTCTCTTGCACACTTTCAATATAATGAACTAAACATTTATAAATGAAATTCCCTTCTAATAGAGAATATTACTTATAGTTATAGAAAAAACATATAGTACTTCATTTTATTTTTGAAAAATTATAAAATGTGTTATATAATATTTATAATAACAATAATAATCAAAACCATTGATAATATATACATTTTACATTGATTGATAATATTAGTATATATTTTGGGTTATGGTAAAGTATTATTTTTTACATATGGAAGGAGTGATGAAAACAAAAAGTAGGATCGAGCCTTATAATGACCAATTATTAAAGTTATTGAGGTAGAAGGATTCTATTTGGTTTTCCCATAAAAATGACCAATATATTATTCAACATCTAAATCAGGAATGAATCTGTTTATTAGAAAATTTCAAGATTATCAAGATAACATCCCAAACCTCATTCACCCAACAACACCAATAAATTCCCACTATTGTACACATTAACCTTCGGGTGTACACTTGTTTAATAAGGGATTATGTATCTATATCCTTGTTTTATGAATATATAATTTTATTTTTAATAAAAGTTTATTATATTTTTCTATTCCATTATTATAATTTCATATGAGTTGATGAAAATTAAATATTAGAAAAAAGAATAAAAAATTGTATTCATGGAAAATATACATATTTAATTAAAACGCAATTTTTTTTAAATTTATAAATTTAAAATAAATTTTTTATTTCTAGTAATTTTATTATTCAATAATTTATATATATGGTAATATAATTCATTAATGTCCAATATAATATTTAAAGGGACAAAAAACAGTTATTTTCATAAAAACTAATATATTTTAACAAATTTGAATTTCAGTATAAATTCTTAAATTCAAATATTAAGTGAAATAATTGTATAAAAATAAATACTATTATTTTAAATCAATATTCTGAACATATCCAATTATTTTTTTTCATGAATTTCTACGACAATTGATTTTTTTTTAAAAAATTATATATAGTATAAATATATGATATGTATTTTGATATCATAATATCCAAAAAGTGATGTAAAAAATAGTATAAAGTGAATCTATGAAAATTTTTTTCCCATTTTAAAATAATATTTCTTTAATTTTATTTGATCAATTTTATAGATCCTTATTGATTCCTCAAAAATAGATATTTTATTTTAATTTCTAAAATAAATTCATTATAAACGTGGCTAACATTCACATCACCAAGTGTCTTATTTTATGGATTTAGGTTCTTGACCATACAAACTAATGAAATATTATCCAAATGGGATGGTTTGTGTATTTTGGTTATATTATCATGTAGTGTCCAAAGTCTGAGTTTATAAAATAATAACGTATTCCCAAAATTGTTCGATATATACCCACCCATCAACTCAAAAAAATTCAATAAAACAAATTAAGAACAACATTGTTATCTATATTGATATATATTTCACTAAAAATGTTTTTTATTCTCTTATGAGTCTTCCCATATCTTTTAGATGTTACCGCGGAAATTAAGGTATCTCTCTCTCATACTAGTTGTACATTCAAGAACCACCATTTTATTTATCATTTTGAATCTAAATTGTTGAATTATTATATTTTTTATAAATATCCAATTATTATAAATCATAATTTTAAATAATGAGTGATTATTTATCCCCTTTATTTATGACATTTACCTATGTTTTTACTATGATAAAGTAATGGATTCTCCCCACATCGTCTTCATTTAAGAACATTCTTTGAGTTATCATTTTTTCATTTTAATTATCCAAGACTGAATTTTAATAAACATCACTTTTTATTTATTTATAATTCCTATGTAATGAGATAGCACCATTCAATCTCATTAATCCCTTCCATGAATCATTATGTACACCCATTATGTAACTAAAATTATTTTGTGATTTTCCACACCAAACATTTTCATATTGAAGACTGATCCCCATATTCCCTTGATTGTATTCACCAAGATGTACCTATAATTAATGTACTGGGGAATTACATTTATGTTACCCATTATCATTAATCATGGGTTTAAAAAATTTAGAAAACATTCTTTGGATTTATGATCTATGTGCCACACAAATTCATGTATATGTTATGTAAAAGATTAGTGGGACCATATTTACATATACCTTTGATGTATTTGGTCATATTTTTATCTATTGAGATTATATATATGTATCATGAGTGATTATACTAATCAAAACATGTTATCATTACTTGTAGGGTATGCTTAACTTATTCATATAATGTTCTGTTTTATGTTGAATCTACATTCCTATGTTACATTAAGGTTATCATGTTATATATGGATTCAATGTTTATTGTTTTGATTTTCACCAGATTATTTAACCTTTAAAATCATCAAATTAAAATTAATTGCCTTGATCATTTTATTCTATTATTATTTCCTTATCGAGATTTATAGATCATCCCATTCTTATACATGACCCGAGGTTATCACGTGCAATATTAGAATATTGATAAAATATAAGGGCATGTAATGATGTTTTTAAATAATTGTTTTTTCCTATGTTAATATTATAGGTACCTAATTTCAATAATATAATATGTGTCATTTTTTTTGGTATTTTATTATAAATTTCTTTATTTAATAAATCATGAATTAATTATTATAATTGATTTGGGTTGTCTTAGATGGTAGTCAAGAAATGTATTCTTATATTTGAGGAATATTACTATAAAACCTTTGCGAAGAACTATGTATTATACTAAACAAAGGAATTCATTCCTAAATTATGGTAATATAGAGAGTAATTAGTTTCCACGTAAAAAAATACTTATTTATATAATAAAAGTGTATGTGGTTCTAGCACAGTTATACTTAATGGTAATAACCCCCAAACTAGAACATTAAGATTTTTCTTTATCATCTCCTGGTGTAGGAAAAGAGGCATTGAAACATACTTAGTTTGACACTATCATGAGATAATATTTGGATGTTTCAGAAGTTTTCTATTATCCATTTTGATGTTAAAAAAATTCCAACAAAATGTTATATTTTGAAATATATCATTGATAACTTAGAGTGAAACCAATAAGTTCATGGGTTATGGAATATATGTTATTTATTAGTTTTACATTCAATTTTCATAGTTTTTTCCTTTTATCTGTTTAATAGTTTAATAATAATCATTACTAATTTTTCCTTTATTTTAGAAAATATCTTGGAAAAGGATGAACTAGGTAAAAAAGTAATATGTGTGTAACATAATAGATTCCAAAATAAGATTACCAACTTTATAGGACATTTAATTTTGAAAATGATCACTATATGTTCTCAATTAACACATGTTTTGGATATAAACATGAATCAATATTAAAACCCAAAGGCACTTAAGAAAGGGAATTTTTTAATTGAGACTATTATAAAACCAATTCCTCCAACTTTCAGGGGATCTTATGATCCCTTAATAGAAGAACAATATATCAACTACATTGGAATGATATTCTATTTCATTAATTTGTCTTGCAAAGATAGGATTATCTTGTATATTTATCTAATTTATGGGGATGATGATAAATGTATAATTTAGTTCAAAAATAAGAAGCATTACGAAGATGCTGAAGTAATGGTGTGAAGGAATTGCAAATTTTTTTTTCAATATATTATTTCCTCGCACACTCTTAAATAAATTTCAGTGGTATTTCTTTATACATAAAGAAATGGTTTATGAATCCATTAATTTTTAAACATATAACATCAAATAGTTTCATTATATGCCACTATCTATTTCATTATCCATGAAATTAATAATGATTTATTCTTTGATGGGATAAAGATGTGTCTCTGAAAATGATCGGTGAATAAATAATTTTTTAGCTATGATGAAATTTTATGATGTTCCCTAAAATTATAAATTAATATTAGAAAATCTCATGGGATTCATGAGTTTGGTGATATAATGTAAAAAATTTTATTTTAATTTAAGCGGTGGAATGTAGAAATATCATTGGCTAAGAATGTAAACCACCCACATTCCAAAAGTCTAGGAAAAATAATCAATGAAATTTAATGAAGGGTAATAGAAAATGGTTCAGGTTGAAGTAATGGATCCTTGAATGTGAATTCTAATTAGAGGAACCACCCATTGTTATTGAACAAAGTGATTCACCACTCATTCTTCATCACACTATCAAATATATCAACCTCAATGAAAAAGAAAAATATGTGAATAAATTCACTATGCCCTGGTTTTTGATGAAAACTAACACCACCATCCTCTAGGCCTAGATAGAAAGGAATATCTTATTCCATCACCACTTCATAATTGGATCCAAAAAATGATGTGGTGATATGTATATTTGTTATTTACCGAATTTAGTGAATTAAATATTTGATTATGGTCCTTCACAATCAATTGTATCATGATGTTTTAGTCAAACTATTAAAATAGCATCTCAAAACATTGACATGGATCTATTTTTGAAAAAATAATATGGTCCAATTATATAATCCCAAGTATGTTACATATACACTATCAATTTTTTTTGTATGAACATCCCCAAAAACATTACCTTACTCTTTTTTTCATAATTCAATAAACATCTCTGTATGGATTGAGATTCCTTGTATAAGGCCAACATAAATTTACAATAGAATGAAATCACCCTCCATTTTTATAATTGATCTATAATCCTATAAAATATCAAGGGGAGATGGATCACATTTTGTATCATCATCTCAGAAAATAGTATTATTAATTTTTGAGAAATTTTATATAGATAAAATGATTGAGACTAAGGGAATGATCATTCTTGATGACATACCCATTATTAAAAAATATACTAATTTGGTTCGTAGTTAATTTCTTGGTCTTCCTACAAGACATTGGGTTGAGTCGCCAATCACGGTTATAATAAATTATTTGATAATATATGGGAATACATATTGAATAACCACTTTAGGTTTTGATATGAAAAAGAAGAAACCGAAGTCGAATTTGGATAAAGGGTTTTTATTCTCATGTTTTTCACTATGGGCTACACTAGGTTTCTCCATCAAGAATAAGTATGGGTCAATGTTCTTAAACATTTATTATCATGAGTGCAATAAGATCTCAAAAAAGTATTAGTACCCTCTTCAATAGATTCATGACTTATTTTGTCAACAACATGAAGCCTAGTACTTCTCTAAGGTGAATATTTTTTCAGAATATTACCATGTAAAGAAGAAGAAGAATTATATTCCAAAGTATAATGTTTGTATAAAGGGTTTGTACATTGTGTTCATAATAATTTCATTATGACAAATTAATTCAATTTGATACATCTAATAATTAATGAAATAGTTTATATGGATTTCCATGTAATTTATGTGATAGTCATTATAGACAATATTCTTATATATTATAAGATAAATGTAGAACACTAGGATAATTTTAATATTGCAATAAATACCTTGAAAAAGTAAAATCTCCACTTTATTTAGAGTAATGATGAGTTTTTGATGGGAAAAGTAACATTCCTAAACCATGTTATCTCTAGAAAAGTTATTTATATGAATCATTCAAAATAAAGAGACAACTAATGGATTGCATAAAAGAACATATTTGTTAGAGATCCATAGGTTCTATGAATTAGATGTGTAATATTATGGATTTAGAAGAAACTTGTAATGATTTTTAAGAAATCTAATCAAGCTCTATTATAAGGGATTGATGTTTTTATTGACTGACTAATATGAGGAAATATTTAAATTGTTAAATATGGTAATTATCACTACAACGATACTCACATTACCCTCTAGAGTTGAAGGACTTTTGATCATTATTTATGTGTAGAAAAATGGATTGAGCTACGTTTCCATAAAAGATGAAAATCTTTCAGAATAGTACTCTCACTAATTAAATATAAATATATATAACTATGTAAACCTTTGTCTTTAATTTCTTTAAGTGATCATAACATTTATTATTTGGTGACATTTTATTTATGGGTATATGTTTAACACATATACATTGATAATAAAATACTTAGTTATATATTCTGAAAAATATATCCCTATTTTTGCCAATGGTGGTGGTTATGATTGATCATGTATAATTACTTCTCAATCCATTATAATTCTGGTAATGAGAAAAAATTGAAGGATTATCTGAGTAAAATAGATCATAAAAATCTATACATGATGAGGATTGAAGGGGATCCAATATTCATGGACATGCAAGGTATGGATGTGGGGATAAAAATAGGTTCTACATGATGGGACCAAGTTAGATGGATAAGGAAGTTTGAAGAGTTAGCCTTTGAAGAGTGTTGTATTTTGTTGTCAAATAAGATAAATCAAATCACTTAGTAAAAGGACCATAAACTAGACGTTGCTTTGTTGTTTTGTATTTCACAAATATCATAAGTTTGGAGAACTTGTGATGCATGCCTTATAAAAGAAAGGGAGAGAGAAAGAAGTAGGCGTGCAAGTATGCCGTAGCCACGCAAGTATGCAGTAGGCGCGCAAGTATGCAGTTGGAGCACAAGTATGCATTAAGCACGCATGTATATAGAGCTTAACAAGTCATATTTTAAATATAATTATTTCAAAAATATGGAAAATGAAAGAAGGCGCACAAGTGCCAAAAAGGCTCACATGTACCAAGAAGGCGTGCAAGTCCCAAGGAGGCGTGCAAGTGCCAGGGAGTCGCACAAGTTCCAAAATGGTGTGCAAATCCAAGGAGGCATGCATGTGAATTAGACGCGTAGGTTGCCATGATGCCTATAAAAATGCGACTACCCTAATCAATTCTTATTGCTCGAGACTTAGAGAAATATTTTGAGCACAGAGCGCGCAATTCGAAGAAGTGTGTCGTGAAAGTGGTTGAGGCGCACAAGTTGAGCCTCATTTTTAGGTGGCGCGCAAGTGTTGTGATGTCCATAGTGAGGAGCTTAAGTATAAAGGTGGCGCGGAGGTATTTCCTATCCACAAAGAGACATGAATTTATAAAGGAGGTGCACAAGTTGATGGAGGTACACAAGTGCAAGGAGGCGCGCAAGGGGAAGGTGGTTTGCAAGTGCAAGGAGGCACGCAAGTGGAAGGAGGCATGCAAGCTGCTTTCTCCAGGATGTTTCTACCAGCATCTAGGTAGGAAAGTGAAGAATTTTTTTGAAATATTTGATCTGAGAAAGGTCATGAAGAAGAAAATAAATATTTCATTACCCAATTTATGCTAAGAAGGATCACAGACACTATTGGATTGTTTTGAAAGTTCTACATGAGTGTAAGGGTATATCCTACTCATAGTATTCCACATCAAAGGATTGTTTTCTAGTGGATTGTGTGGTACTAGATTGTATCCGTACCATACAAAGGATGTCGCTACTCTTGTTGAGTATTGATCGATCTAAATCTTGTGTTCCTGTGGTTGTGTGTGTTCAGAAGGGAAGAAACTCTTTAACAGGAGGAGAAGGTTGTTTCAAATAGGGGAAACATAAAAAGAAAATGATATCACTGATTTACCCCCTCCCCCTCTATGTAATACTTGAATAATGACTGGGAACTTCAATTGGTATCAAAGGGATATGTTACCTTCGTTTATTCTTGGATGAAGTGGTTAAATAGTAGTTGTGATGGAGAATCTAAATTGCGTGAACATCAAGGAGATTCTGATTTTTTATAGAAAGAACTATCATATATAGAAGGACAAAATGATGACTTATCTTTTGTCTCTGGGATATGAAGTTCGTGAAACTACAACAAATAGATTTACTGCTATTAATGAAAAGGTTCCTCTTACTCCTATCGATAAGAAGAATCTTGAAAATGAGGGAAGAGCTAAAAATGCGTTACTCCCATATCTTTCTGAGAGTAAATTCTTAAGAGTGAAAGGTATTGCTAAAACCAAAGAAATCAGGGACAAACTGAAGAACATATATGAAGGAAATACAAAAGTAAAGAAGGATAAACTAAAAAACTAGAGACAGAAGTATGAAGAGTTGAAAATGGGAGAATCTGAATCTGTTGGGGATTTCTTTACTAGGATAAATGATATTGTTAGTACAATCAGATGTCTTGGTGAAATATTGTAAGATTCTACAGTTGTCGAAAAGATCATGAGAATTATTCCATACAAATTTTATGCTAAAGTGTCTTCATTGGAAGATAGAGACCCTAAGACATTATCTCTGGATGACTTGCATAGCACTCTCATTACTTATTAAATGAGAAGGGAGAATACTATGAATACAAAAAAATGTAGATAGAGAAACGTCATTCATGGCTTCCAAGAGAGATAAGTCAAGGTAGAATCTTATTGAAGAAGATGCAGGTGAATCCGATTCTAAAGATGAGGTATGTAAACATTTTGATGAGATTTTATCCTTTTTTTCTGAAAATGTGAAAAGAGGAACAATGAAATATAAAGGGAAACTTCCCTTGAAATGTTTTCAATGTGGAGACAATGGTCACTTTGAGGCTAACTCTCCTCAATAGAATAAATAACAATATAGTTATGATGATGAAATACGGCCAATAAGGTCATGAAAGAAAGAAACTGACAACGATAAATATTATTCAAATGGTAAGGATAAAAAAATCTTCAAATCAAAAAGAAGAGACTTTTTATCTAGAGATGAAGAAGAAGATAGCGAAGATGAATCTGAGAAATCATCCTCTAAGAAATCTAGAGTGAATACATTTATTGCATTAGTGAATAATCAAGATTACGGGAGAAATAGATCTAAAGAAGAAGAAGAAACTCAACGTGAATATCATCTGAAAGAAGATTTGAAAGAATGTTTGAGGAAGATCAGAAGGCTTTAGAAGTAAAAAAAAAAGTGGATATATGAAATTTCCACATTAAAAAATCAAAAAGGTTTTCATGAGGTGATAATCATGATGGAAAAAGATATTGATGATCTGAAGAATTATCTTGAGAATGTAAAGAATCGTAATGATCATCTTGAAGTAAAGCTGAAAACAAAAGAAGAAGAGTTTGAATTATTCCAACTGAAACTGCCCGAAGCTAATGAAATGAATGTCAGTTTCAAACAGTCCATCGTAGAAGTTGGTGAATGTTTCAGTAATAATGAACCAATGAAGGGTCCATAGAATTTACCTTCAAAAGTTGAGAGTAAAGATGGAATTGGTTCAAATAGAAAAAAATTGTAAAGGCTATGTATGTGGAAAAATTCAGAAATTCTGAAAAATCAGAAGTGCATAAAAATCTTGTGTTCAGAAAGATTTCTACTACTTTTTATACTGATAAGAATGAACAAAAATCTGAGCTGAAAAAGAAAATTATTATTGAAAGAAGAAAGGTTGATGGTCAGGAGAGCTCTATTAAGAAGGTTGTTGAGAATCAGGTTCACAACTCCGGTTAGTATAAGAGTTTTAGAAGAAAATATTCATTCTATGGTTACTGCTGGTATTGTGTTGGATTCAGACACATGGCAACTATGTGTTGGTTCAAACAACAACATTACATCTATTCCACATGTTTTTAAAGACAAGGATTGTGGGGGTGTCAATCATTTCAAAATAGAAGGTCTCCAAATAAATTTCTGAAGATATCTGAGATGACTGGTATGAAAGTTGAAAATAGGTTCCAATCACTGGAAACTATTTGTGAAAGATGTGATTGACCTGGAAATTTGGCCAATGGTTGCCTTAGTGTATTACCAGAGTAACAAAAGATTCTTAATAATTCCCAAAAGCTAATGTTTTTAAAGGCTAAAAGGAACATGTCTGATAAGTCAGAAAAGAAAGAGTGCATGGTTGTCTGGCCAAGACACATTGACATGGCTAGGAAATTGGAGGAAGAAAAACAGAAAGTAAAGGAAAAGGAAGAACAAAATGCCCTTGTTATCGAAACTTCTTTGAAAGCTAAAAAAAGGAGAACATCCATGGATTATTGTTAGTAGATGTTCCTCTCATATGATAAGAGACATAAATCTGCTAAAGAATGTGAAAGACTTCAAAGAATGAATAGTGACATTTGGAAATGATGAATCCTTAAGGATCAAATGTGATGGATCAGCCATTATTGGAAAAGAAAAGATGAAATCCAGGAAAATACACTTTTTTAATGAGATAAAACATAACCTGTTTAGTGTGTCACAACACTGTGATGAGGGAAACAAAGTAATATTCAGAAAAAATGTATTTGTTGTGAAAAGTGAAAATGATGGAAATATAGTTACAAGAATCCAATGTACAAGAGGGAATCTATTCCAAGTTGGTGATGTGCAGAACTCTTGTTACATGAGTGTGGTGGATGAAAATATTTTGGCCTAAAAGGATATTGAACATGTGTCAGAGAAATCTATGCATGTTATCAAAGAGAGACAGTGTTCGGGATATGCCTGATTTATCAAGAGAAAGAGATTGATGCCTTCCTATTTGTGAGAAAGGGAAGATTACTAATTCTATGCACAAGAGAGTTTAAATTCACTCAAAAAGTCCCTTGGATCTCATACACTCAGATATATGTGGACCAATGAGAAAGAAACCTTCAAATGGTGATAAGTACATCATTACTTTCATTGATTACTTTACTCGCATTACTTGTGTTATGTACATGAGACATAAGTCAGATGCTCTAACAATGTTTAAAAGTTTCAGAAGGAAAGCAGAGAAGGAATGTGAGTATTCAATAAAGAAGTTGAGAAATAATAATGGTGGTTAGTATAAGAATGAAGGGTTTGAATATTATCTTGAGAAAATGGAATCTGGCATGACTTCAGTTCACCATACACACCTCAAAAAAATGGGGTGGCTGAAAGAAATATTCGATGTCTGGAGGAAATGGGGAGAACTATGTTACTTGAACATAGTATTTCTAATTATTATTGGAGGAAATCAATGAGCACTGCTATGTATAATCAGAACCGGTGTTTCTATAGGCCAAACTCAGATATAACTCTATATGAATTTTTCTATAGAAAAAATCAAATTCTGAAACACTTGAGAGTCTTTGGGAGTCCATGTATTATAAAGAAGAAATGTGGAAATCTGGGAAACTTTGAGCAAAGAGGAGATGACTGAATATTTATTAGATATGCTACAGAAGGAAGAGGATATAGATTCCTCAATAAAGAAACAAGAAGAATTATTGATTCTTTAGGTGTAAATGTTGTTGATAATGATGAGAAAGAGAAGCAGTCATATGTTGATGTCGAAGTCGAGTAGGATAGAGAAGATTTTGTTAACAATTATGATAATGCTTCAAACTATTTTAATCCTACTCAAGAAGAGGAATCTGACTCAGAGATCTCAAGTGATGAGGATGGAGTTCAAACAACTCATCCTATGTTGAGGAAGCAAGTGGAGGCTCAAAAAATTATTAGAGATAAAAATCAGAGGGTCCAAACAAGAAGGACAACAATTCCTATATCACATACTTCTCTTTATTCAAAAGTTGAACCAAATGATGTGAATGAAGCATTTGAGAATCCAGAATGCGTTAATTCTATGAATTAAGAGCTTGATCAGATAGACAAGAATGCCACTTGGGAACTTGTACCCAAGCCAGAAAACAAGAAAATTATTGGTACGAAGTGGGTCTTCCGAAACAAGGAGAATGAAGAAGGTAAAGTAATAAGAGATAAAATAAATATTGGTCTGCAAAGGGTATTAAAAAATTGAAGGTATTGATGTTGAGGAAACCTTTTCTCTAGTGGAATGATTTGAAACAATCAGAATCTTTCTTTCTATTACTGCACAACGAGGTTACAAAATCATTCAAATGGATGTAAAATCTTCATTATTGAATGGTGACCTTGACGTGGAAGTTTACATTGATCAACCTTGTGGATTTGTTATTGGAAAGGATGAAATTTGAGTGTTCATGTTGAAGAAAGAATTATATAGGATAAAACTGGCTCTAAGAGCATGGTATTCAAAATTGGATACTTGATTGAAGAAGTTGAATTTTAAGAAAGGTAGAGTTGATAGAAATCTTTACATCAAGGAGGGACATGAGTTTTCACTGATTGTTACTTTTTTTTTTGATAACATTATCTTTTCTGGGAATGTTGAATGGTCATGTGAAAGATTTTATGAGAAGATGAAGAAGTTATTTGAGATGTCAATGCCGGGTGAAATTAAATAATTTCCTGGAATACAAGTCTCATAGAAAAGGAATCATATTTTTATGTCTGCAGAAAAATATGCTAAGGAACTTCTGAAGAAGTTTGTCATTTAAAATTCGAAACCAGTGTCCACAACTATCTCAGTGGGATGAAAGTTGTCTAACGATGGATAAGGAAAGGAAGTTGATCAAAAATAGTTTTGAAAGCTAATTGGGAGTCTGTTGTATTTGACTGCCTCAAGATCTGACATCGTCTATGCTGTCACATTATGTGGAAGATTTCAAAGTGATCCTAAAGAATCCCATCTGATTTCTAGAAAAATAATACTCAGATATATCAAAGTCACAAAAATTTTTGGAATTAGGTAAGATGGCTCAGGAAATATTGATCTATTTGGGTATTCTAATATTGATTCGGCATGAAATGTGGATGATTGAAGATCCACATCTGGTGGAGTTTTCTTTCCAGGGAAAAGTTGTGTTAGATTGCATACCATGAAATAGAATTTAGTAACTCTTAGCACAGATGAAGAGGAGTATGTTTCTGCTACTCAAACTGCACCTCAACTGATGTGGATGAAGACTCTGTAAGAAGATCTACTTGTTGAGGTGAAGAAACCATTTCTCCTAGGTTGTGATAATCAGTGTGCAATCAATCTTACAAGAAACTCGGTACAACATCATTGTTCAAAACACATTGATATAAATTACCACTTAATCAAAGATCAGGTAGAGAATAATTAATTATGTCTATAATATGTTCTTACATCTCAACAAGTTTCTGATATATTCACCAAGCCTTTACCGAAAGAACCATTTGAAAAATTAAGGTTGAACATGGGTGTCCAACCTCCTCATCAAGGTTAAGGTATGAGTTTATGTCCCCTCTCTCATCTTTCCTTTGGATAGTGTTGTCAAGGGGGGAGAATTGTTTCATAAATCTATCCTTATAGACGCATTCCTAAAGGTTGAGTTTTGGGTAAGCTGTGAATCCATCATGTATGTGTTTGAACTATTCTAAATGTTTATTGGAGTGGTTGTAGGAAACAATGTTGTTTGTTTTCTAGGAAAGTTGACGAAGTGATGAATGCTGAAGTAGAATGTTGAATGATGTTAAACAATACTGAATTATAAGCTTAAAATATGTTCTGAAGAAGGCTGAGGAAATATGATCATGAGATTTCATAATCACTACCTTTAGACAGCATGGTTTTGGTTGTCAACAATTCTTTTTTCCTATAAAGAGTTAGCTCACATAGGCATAGAATTGTTGATAAGTAATCCATTTCATAAGCTTAAAAAGTTTAGTGGTTTATGAATCTTGGTTGACAACAAAATCCAAAGGGGGAGATTGTTGGGACCAAGTTAGATGGACAAGGAAGTTTGAAGAGTTATCATTTGCAGAGTTTTGTATTTTGTTGTCTAATAAGATTAATCAATTCACTTTGTAAAAGGACCATAAACCAGATGATTCATTGATGTTTTGTATTTCACAAATATCATATGTTTGGAGAACTTGTGATGAAAGACTTATAAAGGAAAGGGAGAGAGAAGAAATTAGGCGTGGAAGTATGCAGTAGGCACACAAGTATACAGTAGGTTCACAAGTATGCAGTAGGCGTGCAAGTATGGAGTAGGCGCGCAAGTATGCTATAGGTGTGCAAGTATGTAGTGGCTTGCAAGTCATATTTCAAATAGAATTATTTCAAAAATATAGAAAAGGGAAGAAGTCACGCAAGTCTCAAAAATGTGTGCTAGTACCAAGAAGGCACGCAAGTCCCAAAGAGGCGCACAAGTGCCAGGGAGTCGCACAAGTGCCATGAAGTCGTGAAAGTCCAAGGAGTCGCACAAGTGAATGTGACACGCAGGTTTTCAAGATTCCTATAAAATGGAGACTACCCTCCTCACTTTTTAAGGCTCGAGACTTAGAGAAATATTTTAAGCTCTGAGCGCGCAAGTAGAAGAAGTGTGGCGTGCAAGTGGTTGAGGCGTGCAAGTTGAGCCTCATTTTTAGGTGGCGTGCAAGTGTTGTGCTGTCCAAAAAGAGGTGAAAATGTATAAAGGTGGCGGCCATGTATTTCCTGTCCACAAAGAGGCGTTCAAGTATAGAGGAGGTGCGCAAGTGGAAGGAGGCACACAAGTGCAAGGAGGCCCGCAAGCTATTTTCTCCATGAGGATTATACCAGCTTCTGGGTAGGAAAGTGAAGAATTGTTTTGAATGATTTGATCTTGGTAAGGTCATCAAGAATAAAAAAATTATTTCATTACAATTTTTTGCTAAGAGGGATAAAACGCACTATTTTGTTGTTTTCAAAGTGATACACGAGTGTAAGGGTATATCCTACTAATTGTATTCCACATCAAAGGATTGTTTTCTAGTGGATTGTGTGGTACTGGATTGTTTCCATACCATACCAAGGACGTAACTACTCTTGTTGAGTAGTGAACCATGTAAATCATGTGTTTTTTTATTTATGTGTGTTCAAGAGGGAAGAATCTCATTAAACTAGGTGAAGGTTGTTTCTAAAAGGGGAAAAATAAAAAGAAAAATATATCACTGATTCACCCCCTCACACTCTCAGTGATACTTGGATCCTGACTGGGAACATCACTTCATCCTACCTTTATAACATAGCTACTCAAATATCAATTCCATTAGAGAAAATAGAGGACCAAAAATATGATGTGGAGGTATAAACAAAGGTATAAAATATTCCGATGTTAAACATTGATATTGATGGAATTTTATAGTTTGGAACCCGATAATGTGTACAATCAAGACTAGAATATAAAAAAGAATATCTAGATGATACAAATTTCAAATAATGTCTATTTATCCTAGAATCACTAAGATATATAGAGATATGATGAAAAAATCGGGTGGAATTTTACAAAGAGGGAGGTTATACAATATTTATCTCACTAATTTGTATTTCAACAAGATAAGGTTGAATGATTGAAGAACGAGGATATGATTCCACCATTTCCCATACCAGTATTGAAATAGGAAAACCTATCCTTGGATTTTACCCATGGACTCACCAAAAAATATAAAGGAAATAACACCATCTCGGTGTCATTCAACCTCTGTAAAAAGATAAAACACTTCATTACTAATAATGATTATTATTCAATCATCAAAAAGAAAAAGATATTAAGAAGGGAAGTGGTTAGATTTCATGATGTTCTATTATTCATTTTATCTGATATGGATTCACGGAATTCCTTGGATATTTGGGTAATCCTTTAGAAGTCATTGGACATAGATTTGAGTTTCAATAATGATTATTGCTAGTAGAATGTTTTTCAAGCTTAAAGAACCATTCAACCTCTATAGTACGTGTTGATTTTATGTTGCATATATTTCAATGGATGATGGGATAAACACATTACCCTATAGGAGTTTTCATATAGAAATATCTTCCATTATAGAATTAAAATGAAAACTTACGAGACTCGGTATAGTAATTGGATTTTACTCCAATATGCTTTGATAGAGTTGGAGAGTGGAATTTATGGGTCCAGATATTATCTAGAGATAACATCAAAGGCTTAGATGATTTCATATCATATTAAATACATACAAACCAAATATGTTATATATTCATAAAATCATCGATGAGAATAATATTTGAGGTTAAATATAAGGTGTTATTTTTTATATCATCATGTAAGAATGTCATGAAGTTTGGGAAGAAGGAAATATCAATCCAAGATACCTAGAAAACTTTGATATCCTTGATCATAACTATGTTATTACTTTTTTAGTTTCACTTCCAATTAACCAATATCTATTATATGATGTGTTCCATGTATCCCTCTTGAGAATTACCTACCAAACCCATCACATGTACCAAATATATAGGATGTACTCTTGAAAAGTGTCCATTTATATAAGGAGAAGCTGTTGAAGATCCTAGATCATATAGAAAATGTCATAAAACCAAGACAACACACCTGGCCAAATTATTGAGGAAAAAACATATGATTGAGGAAAAAAAATAGAAACTAGATGTGGCTTTAAAATAAAAGTATCGTCATTTTTAAGGTATACACAATGAAAATTGTATTGTGAAATTTACAAAGATTGAAGGATGTGACAATCCAAAAATTTAGTTAATAAATTCCCTTTTGAATGAGTATATTATTTATATTTATGGAAGAAAAATGAAGTACACTGGTTAATTTGGTTAAAAAGTTAAATATATCAACTAATATTTAAAATTACTTTAACCATATTACCTATTTAAACTATATAATTTTTAAAGTAACCAATAATATTATTATATATTAATGGTTATGATAATTTCTAATCATCACATACAGAGGAAGTGATACCCTTGAATAGTATGATTTTAAACTAAAATTTCCATTTAATAGAGATTTAAATTGAGATAAAATGTTTGGGATTTACCATTGACTAAGACCAATATAAAATTCAATAAATTAATAATGAAAAAAACATTTTATAGGAGATGTTCAAGCTTATCGATATCACTAGTCAATCCATGTTCACCAAACCACCCTATAGAATCACCACCATCTCCACTGAAACCCTAGGGTGTAACTTTTTGAAATAAGGGCTTATGTACCTAACACCTAGTATTATTAATTTTTATATTAATATGTTTAAAAATATTATAAATTTATTTACCAATCTATATTAATTCAATTTTATTTTAGTCTATGGAAATTATATTTCCACGTGAATAAATAAAAATTATATTGTTTAAAAATATACATATATAATTAAAATATTAAATTAGATAAATTTTAAAAATGTGAAATAAAATTTATTTCTATATAACAATGTTATCCAAAAATATTCTTATATAAATGATCATATAATTTTGGGATGTCCAATTTAATCATTACAAAGATCAGAAACCTGTTATTATTAAACAAACTAGTATTTTTCCATTAATGATAATTTTGATATAAAAGTAAAAATTAACATATCTTGGGAATTATTTTTATAAAAAAAGTATTATTATTGAAATTGGAAATTTGATATTGTCTAATGTGGAATTTTTTATTATTTTCTGTGATAATTAAATTTTTTTGCAACTGTTTATTACAGTATAAATATATGTTATGAATTATGAAACAATAACAGCCTAAATGTGATATGATAAATTGCATAAATGAGATCCATGATCAAAAATATGTTTTTAAATTATCATAATTTTTTATGTAATATGATAACTTTTATAAACCCTTATTGAATAAACTGAACCCAATATTATATTTTATGTTTTTGAAATCAATACATTATAATAATTCAACACATCCAACCCACGAAGTGCGATATTTAAATAACTAAGGTTCTTGAAATTATATAATATTGAAAAGTAATAATTTTTACAGAAATAATTGTAGAAACCATGTGACGATATTATATTTTGATTATTTTATTATATATATTACAAAACCTAAGTATAATTTTTTTTTAAAATCCCCCTTATATTTCTTATAAATACCAACCCATAGTCCCACTCCTCTTCAGTAAAACCCATTGAGATTGAATTTTGTATACCTGTCCCTCTATAAATCCTTCCAAATGTGTTCTCAAGATCTTTAGAACCACTTACCACGATTTTTGAAACTCCCCTCTCAAGGTAAGACATCCCTCTATCTTATTATCCTTCAAGAACATACTTTTTATTTATCATTTTTAACGACAATTGATTATTTTTTCATGTCTTAATATGTATATATTTACTATAAAATTTATTTTTTTATAATGATATATTATTTGTCCCATGTTTTATACAATTTTTATAATCCATTATTATAAAAAAAGTAATGGATTCTCTTCACCTACCCTTTATTCAAGAACTTTCTATGAGTTATACCAAGTGATTTCCATTTTTTCATATTTGAATATTATTTTAAACAACCAAAATTAAATAAATATTATAATCAAATATTTATATATTTCATTTAAATATCATTAAAACCATCCATTAAATATTATTTACACCTATTATGCTACCAAATTTGTCTAGTTATTTTCAGTGTCATATACTTGTGTAGTGAATACCCTCCCCATTTACACTACATGGTATTAACCTATATATACCAATCCATATTTTATTTGGGGATTCCATATAGGTAATACACACTCCATAATTTTGGAATTAAATTTTGATGAATTACAATACCATGTTTTATAATCTATGTGGCACATAAATACGTGTACATGATAAGAAAGTGATATATGAGACTGGATTTATACATCCCATAAATGAATTGGGTAATCTTTTAATATCATTGTATGAAATGTATGGTGCATAAGAGGATATCTTGGGACACTATGTTACTTTTTAATTTCATTATACATAACACGTGATTATAATTTCAAATTTTTGTGGGTCCCACAATCCTATATTGCATTGATTTTATGATCTTATATTATGGTTCAAAGTCCATATTTAGGATTCTAAACCATTTATGTCACCTTGATATTAATTATTACTATAATTTATTACATTTATATCATTATTATTTTATTATTACATTATAGGGACTTATTTCTCTCTACATTCTTATGTCAATCAATAATTATTCATATTCCATATTAGATGATTGAGGGAATATAAGGGCATGTTTTGATGTTTTAATATAAATTTGTTCTACCAATGCATCTTGATAATAGTCTGTATGTGTAATTTCCCAATGGCAGTATGCCTTAAAGTATTATAGGATTTTATCTTCTGTGTATTTATGTGTTATGTAATGAATTAATGTTTATAAAATATCGGGGTTTTTTAATATAAAACAACCCACTTCATTAAATAAAATTTAACAAATTTGGATTACTACACTTGTTATAAAGGAGATGTAAATATTTTTCTTGTTCTTTTCCATGGTAGAAATTATTTCTTATGTTTTTATACATCCAATTTTTATAATTCATTCCCCGAGACTAATATGTATCTTCATAATCTATTTACACATTAATAGAACTCCACATTATCACTTAAAAATTCATAATGTCTAATATTGTAATATGTTTTAGTAGATGAGGTCTTAGTCCACTACATAATCATTCGATCTCCCCATTATAAGTAATTAAAAATAAAAAATCATATCATTTAAGTCTTATGATTATCTTCTCACTACTCCAATTATGTTCATTTTTTAATTTTCATTCAATTCAATTAATTTTTGTTCTATTCCCATATAAGTGTCCATGGAAACCACTTAGAGGAAAAAAAATTTATTATTCCCACTTAATATCTTCCACATTGATGTGGACTTAAAATGAATAATTTTGCAACAAAATTTTTACATTAATTTAATTCATTTAATTAATTATTTTTATACTTTTTTATAAATAAATTTCACTTTTTTAATTTTTTTATATTCATTAATCAAAATATTTTTAGAAAAAAATCATTTTAAATAATTTATTCTATATTAATTATTTTTTTGTTTCAAATATTCCTTATTTACTTTGTTAGTTTCTATTCTGTATTACATTTATATATTATGATTTTTATTAATTAATCAATTTACTATAATTTAATTAACATAGTATTTAATTTAATTCATAAAATTTTTATATTCTTCTTATTAATTAAATTTATTTATCCATTTATGTAATTAATCTAAATTTATTTATTAAATTAAATAGTTTTAATTCGATTTTTTAAATCGGTTTAGAAAATTTAGTATTAGTGTAGTTAGTTGTTTTACTTATTAATTTATTTTTTTTAATTTATGTTTACTTCTAGTTTTTAGTTTTTAGTTTTGTGTTATGAATTTATTAAATAGAGAATTGTTTTTATTAAGTCAATTTTTAGTTTATGATTTATTAATTAAATTTAATCAATTTTCTAAAATTTTATCTTATAATTTATTAATTATTTGAATTTTATTAATATTTGTTTTAGTTTTGTAGTTTAGTTTGAGTGATTTCCCTTTTGAAAAGTCTCAATACCAGACAAATGATCCACCATTGGTAACCCAATGGTGCCTTAATTCTCCCATTACCAAATTTCCAATGGTTTTTCATAAGACACATCCACTAGATATAAGAAAGAGAAAACACCAACTGCAAATACCCCACATACCATCAGACTCAATAGTATCTCAAAAGACACAACCAAAACAAAATATCAAACACTACCACAATAATTCTGTAATTTTAGAAATAGACACACATATCCTCTGGAAACACCAAAAGCTTCAAAAATATCATGAATCACTTTAATACTTCCATTGAAACCCCACTACAAGTATTATGGACAGACCATTCATCCTTACTTCCACTGCTTGAGGGACAGCAACATTTTTATACTGCCAATAGATCTAATTTTACAAAATCAATGCATCATTTTTGTATTTCTTCCCACCACTATAGTTGAGACACTACCAGGGCCTTCTCACAAGCCACTGCCACGACTTGAAGAACACCGAACAACCTTTCTGATCCACCTATTTCCACCACAACTTGGAGAAAAAAAAAATCAAAACTAAAAAAATATAGAATGTCACAAAGATAAGAATGTACAACAGATCTAAAGACTATTTCCACTAAGATCTAATATCACCCACCATCAAACCACTTAATCTACCTCCCGTGAACACCATTTGAATCCATCAAAATATGAATCTCTATTGAGATTTGAAACCCACATATCTCTAGCTGAGACCCTTGGATTAAGCATCTATCACTAGATCTGAAAACATATCCTCCATTAGAGCCTTTTTGGGGAATAAGGGAGCCACCACAGATCGATGATGCGAGGAGGAGGAGCTTTAGATGATGATACCACCTGTTGTTTCTTACTGTTCCACCGAGGAGGAGATCCGCGACAAAAGTTGTGACTTACTTAGGAAGAAAACCCCCAAGCGGTTCGCAACTGGAGGGGGTGGAAGATAAAAAAATAATTGATAATAAAATAAAATAAATAATAAATAAAGAAAAGGTAAAAAAATATTAAACTGAATTAATAAATATAATAAATAAATAAATAAAATAAACACGTAAAATAAAAAATTAATTTAAATTAATAATATAAGATAATTTAATTATTTGATTGAATAAATAAATATGAATTATTATTTTTAAACAATATAATATTTTAATAATCATAATAATAATACTATATTAAATTAACTTAATAAATAAATTAAATTTAATAATATTATTAATATTTTTAATAGTAAATTAATAAAAATTATTATAAAAATAATTAAAAATATATATTAATTTGGTAACTTAATAATTTAATATTACTAATACATAAATAAACAGATAAAGTTTTATACAATTTTGACTTTTATATTAACATTTAATTATTCATTATTGTTTTTTTTATTTTCTATACATAACCCAACTAATATAACAACTAGCTTCATTCCAACTTATTGTTGAATTTTTTCAGAATATATTTGATAGAGTCATGTATAGTGATATTAGTTGAAGGACTATAATATGTGTTTGGAAATTTTTGGCACATCAAAGTGGAGTTGGTGTGTAGTGGGTGAAAAATAGTAAGAAAATAGAGGTTAAAATTGGACACATACAGAGGGAGGTATGGGGAGAGTTATCATTTATTATTTATTCGAGATACAATTAAGAGTATCCACATCACATTGTGGAGTTTTTTTAGAGAAAGAGACCCAGATACTTGAGAGAGACAAAACCTAGAAATAATACATGATTTTTGGAGGGAGATTCAATTATCCACATTTCAATTTATTTTTATTTAATTAAATTTTTTTCAATTATAATTTTCATTATGACCATTAGAAAAACTCTATTAGACAAGGATTATAATATATATAATATGAATTCCCCATTATCTATGTGGTTCCTTTCTTTGAAAAATTACATTATTTTAGGAAAATTGAAAATTTCAACACTCAGGTTGAAGAAAATTTAGAAAATAAGATCTTGAATATTAAAAACCATTTATCCAATATTGATTAAATATTTAATAAGTAACCAAAACATGAAATGTGAAATATTTTGGAAGATAAAAATAAAATGGAAATCCTTGAATTTATATTTTTTAACCTATGTTGAAAAAATATATTCCTTAATTTGAAACCTCAAACACATTAATATATTAAGTGATGTAGGATGAAGAAGATGATGAACGTTGTTTTGAACAATGAATTTTTTATGAATTTTCATCACTATTTCGTTTTTCAAATGATTTTTCAAATGATTTTTTTAATGAAATTGAAAATTGTGTTAACAATCTTGGGTAAAATTAGTTAAATTTGAAAAATTTAGAAAATGAATTTAGTGGAACTGTATTGAACATTTATCCCCAAAAAGTGAATTTTTTGAAACATTCAAAACATATAGTTTTTTTAATTGAATTGTTGACATTGGAATTCATGTGGAGGTTGAACAAACACATGATCATATAAGTATATTTTGTTGTTTATAATATTTGATAATTGTTTTTTTATGTTTTCATGAAGAATTTTTGGAATAGATTTACAACATAGTAAAAACTGAGTTTTTAGATGAAACATATTAACTCTTACCTAATTTTATAATTCTTCCTCAATTGAGTTGGGTGTTGAAAATTTATATGGAAAATTGAGTCAATTTGAAGAAGAACCCTTTTTAAGTGATAATTTGGAAACAGAATCTGTTTCTATTGAAAATGATCTTCATGAACCTACTATACATTACTCATCCCCTAAAACCCAAAATCACAATCCTGATGTGAATTATAGTGAGTTTGAAGAGATAAAAATTTAGTGAAATGCCTTTAGAATCACCTAGCTCCCCACCATCACTTCATAAATAATTTATATTTCTAAAATCTATATTTATTTCAAATGTGTACAACACACCTTCCAAGATTCATTATTATGATTCCTTTTTTTTCTGAGCATAACAGATTATTAGAAGAGCATTAGGGATTTAATTATTTTGAAATCGAGTCTAAATTTCTTGTAACTACTAAAAAAATTAATTGGGGTGATGATATTTCTACTATACTTTATGAATAATTTGAGACATTTGTCAGAGAAGAAGATTTTTACATCTGTAATTTTGTTGATGATGAATGTTCAGTTTCATTTTACCTAAGTTTGGGTGCCCATAAATCACAATCATCTTTTAAAAATACTTAGGAAAAACACATGTGGTGGTTCTAACTTATAAAACCATGTGCACCTTGTGACATTGGTTAGTTTATAGGGAAGTTTATCTCAGGAATTTTAAACTAGAAATGTATTGGAGGAAACCCATGATTTTATGTTTTTGAGTAAATCAATTTATCTGATTTTAAGAATTTCTAACTAAAGATTTAATATTTATTGCACCATGGTATGTGCTGTTATAAGAAAATAACCCCCTCTTGTTCTCAATTCTCAAGAGGATATCTACTGGAACAACCCTAGATAAAATTTCCAAAACTCATAACTTTGATATTTCATTACTCATGAGTTTATGTATTGATTTCATATTCTAATATTTTACACTTTGAATGTACTAATGCAAAACAAACTAAAGGATTTCACTCAAAGATAAGATGGTGTAATTTTTTTTGGATTGACTAAAATGAGAAAGCATAATTAACCAGAGAGTTTTTAATAATGAATCATACTTTGACTTTTTTGATTTACTAAATTGCTGCAATGATTTTACTTGAAACTTTTCTTCTTCAGTTTGATACTAGAATTTTTTTCCATTTTCTAGATGATTGTAAATTGGTAATACAATGTTTTAAATTTACTCATTATTAGGAACTATGTATTGAAGGAAATTACCTATGGCTATCGGTTTCTTAATTAGGGTGTTTAGAATACATTTTTCTACCCTATTATTCATTTGATTGAATCAATATTTTGAAATATCTTACACCCTATTTATTGTATACTCAATATTTAAATTTTACTTGCTTTGAAAAAATTGAACATTTCCTTTAACTATTTTTAATGAAAATGAATGTGAGTTTGTTAATATATTTATTATGTTAACCTCATTTTGTTTGAACTATAATATGACCCTTATACATGCCATTAATCTTCTTAATGAGAATTTATTGATATCCTTAAAAGTTGTATTATTTTCTCCAAACTTAAATTCATCTTTAGAAAAAATTTGGGTTTTATGTGTTAGATATAGGGTAATCTTATGCTTATGTTGATCTAATCTGCAATTTAAGAAAATCAAATTTCACATCCTTTTACTAGTTTGTCAGATTTGTCAATTTTTTTCTAGTTTGATTTTATTAGATTTCATTTTTTCATTAAGATTTATTCTTTTTAAGGAATAATATATTACTTCTAGTTAATTATTGTTTTCAATTTGAATTTTTTGATGTTGAATGATTGCGGAGTGAATTTATATACTCTTTTTATGAATCGAAAGTTTTGGAATTATGTTTGAGAATGATATAGGATTCATTTTTAAGATTTTTTTATCACAACCATAGGAAAATTGAAGTCTGAAAATTATCCTAGAAGAATAAATTTTTTAGAAAAATATTTGTAATGTAATCACCACAGTGAGCCAATATAAATGGTATTTTTATAAATCTTTTGAAATTGTAGTAACATTCACATTTGTGAAACTCTGGTGAATTTCTAATACATTAGGTACTATGTGTGTGTGAGTAATCCATATGTACATTTCTAATATGTGCATATTCATAGTCCTTAGTACATGATACATAGAAATAAAAAATATTAATTAAAATAATTAATTTCCTAGTTTTCATAAATGAGTTCATTAAGGTGAGTGTAATTTTAAAAACCAAATGACAAGGGGAAAATCATTTTTTCTAAAAATACATCAGGCTATATCTATAAGGTGATATATCTTATTTTGTTTTTTTCATTGGAAACCAATGATAATGTTAAAGTATATGATCCATTTTTTTGTGTTATTAATTAGGCATATATTTTAACTTTTATCACTATTAGATTTAGATATTGTGATTTAATTATATTATGTCTGTAGGAAGTTTCATATATGAGTGATGAACTCCCTAAAAAAATATAATTAATTTTTTTCCTCACCCTTGGAGTATTAGAACATATGAAAATCTTTATTTGAAATTTTCATTTAAAGGCCTCTTTCAAATATTGTGATCCTAAACATTAAAACTTCGTTACATTCTTTATATTGATATTAATAATAATAATATATTTCTTATTTTTTAAAGACAATAAATCATGGTATTTATTGATGAAAATCATCGAATAAATGTGGGGATATTTAATGTGGCATTAAAATGAAATATTTCACCACATCTTTTTAAATGAATTTTAACCATTGAATTAATTAATTATACACTTTTTTACTAATTAATTTTACTTTAGTAATTTAATAATTGAATTTATTAATTTTTCAATTTTTTATAATTAATTTTGTTTTCATACTTTAAAATTATTAATTTTGTATTACTTATTTTTCTTGTTCAATAACTATCCAATTACATTGTTATTTTATTCTTATTTACTACTAAATATTATGATTTTTAATTAATTGTCCAATTAGTCAATTTATTTTCATTTAATTAACTTATTCATTAATTTAATTAATTAAATGTTATTTTCTTAAAATTAATTTACATAAATTTTTAATTTATGTATTTAATATCATTTCATTTATAAAAGTAAATAATATTTATTTAGTGTTCTAAATTAGTTTAAAAATACAGTATCAATTTATTTTATTGTTCTTCTTGTAAATTTAAGATTAAGATTAATTTTTCATTTTCAATTTTGTATTATGATGTTGTTAAATATCTAATAGTTTTAGTTAATTCAATTTTTAGTTTATCATTAGTTATAAAATTTTTTGAAATAAGTTTTATTTTAATTTTATTATTCTTTGTTTTAGTTATGTGGATTAGTTTTGAGTCACTTCAATTTGTATAGTCTCAATGTTAGACACATTAGCCACCGTTGGTCACCTAATAGTGACTCAATTCTCCCATCACCAATATAAAAATGGTGTCTCATAAGAAACCACCACAATTTCTAGTAAAAACCCATCACCAGTTAGTCCCAATACACCATCAGACTCAATGGTGTCTCATATAAAACCTCTAGTAGTAAACTCTATACATCTTCACAACCATGCTTCAATTTTACAAAATGCTACACTTCTCCTCGTGACACACCAGCATCTTCAACAGAACATCGGCACACTATCATCCTTATATTGACACACCACACACAGCATTAGTGACACATTGTTCATCATTTATTCTACCAGTTGTGGAACAACCACATTATCTAACCACTAGGTAGAGCTACATACACTACATCAAGAAATCTTTATATTATTTATACTCACAATTGGAATGGAGACACATCCAGGGCCTGCTCACGAGTAACTAACACCCCGTGCAGAACTCCAACCCACCATTTCAATCAAAATATTTCCACCACAAATTGAATTAAAAAAATAAAAACCAAATCTATTTTGAATTTCCAAAAAACAAGAAAGTATTGTAGATCAGATTAATAGTTTCACCACGAGCCACTATCAATCACCGTCAAACCAATGAATCTGCCACCTGTAAACTCTATATATGGCCACCAGAAGATGGATCTCAAATGGCATCTAAAACCTAAAAAAATTTAGGACACAACTTCAGATATAGCATATATCACCAGATCTGAAAACCTATCCTCTATTTGAGCTGTGATGGGGATGAAGGATGCCATCGTGGAATGTAATCATGAGGAGGTGTTTCGGGTGCCAATGTAGATGGTTTCTACTCCTCGTTCCAATAAGGCGGAGATACTCAACCAATTCTGTAACTTATAGAGGACGGACCCACCACCTTTGGGCTGAGATTGGATTGGGGGGTAGATAAAATAATAATTAATAATTAAAAAAATAATAAAATAATAAATAATAAATAATTCAATTAAAAAAATTAATAATTTTATTAAAATAATAATAATATAAAACTAAGAAAATAATAAATTTAATTATATTATTAAAATAAGAAAATGTAATTTAGTGATCAAATGAATAAATATTTATTAATAATATTAAATAATTTAACGCTTTTATAAAAATAATAATAATATTAATTTAAATTAAAATTTTAAATAAATAAATTATTATAAAAATATAAATGTTAATAACAGTAAATTAGTAATAACTATAATAAAAATAATATAAAATAAATATTAATTAGTTTAAAAATAAATTTAATATTAATAATAAATAAACAAACAAAATAAATGTTTAAAAAGTTTATCCTTTCTATTAACGTTTAATTATTCATTAATTTTTGTTTCTATGTTGTACGAAACACTACAGATATCACATCTAGGTTCATCCCAACTACTTGTGAAATTTGGTTATAATAGATTTCATAGAGTCACATATGGAGCGATTGGTGGAAGGACAGAAATTGGTGTTCAGTAATTTTGAGCACATCAATGTTATGTCAGCATGTAATGGGTTAAAAAAGAGTGAGAAAACATATATAGTCTTAAAAAATTATAGACGATATAGGTGGGGATAAGGGTAATTATCAATTATAATGTCTTTTTGATACCATTGAGATTTTCTTGATGACTTATAGGATATTTCATAGAGAGATAGATCCATAGACCCGAGAGAGAAGATGTAGAGCAGTAATATAGAATTTTGAGAGTGGGATTCCTTTCTCCTCTTTTCAAATTATTTTTTTGTAAATGAATTTTTTCCAATAATTGTTTTTAATATAATCATAAGATAAACTCTCTTGATTCAAGAATTTAAAATCTACTCATTAATTATTTTATTTTTTCCACAATTATTACAATGAATTAAAAATTGATTTGCAAGATCAATTTTGAAAACATAAATTTTTTTCCTTTTGTTTTAAACCTCAAGATATCAAGATTAATCAATGATATTTAAATTGAATTACTTTTTTCGATCCAAAAATTCAAATATTAGGAATTCTATAGTGAGTTAAATTTCTTTTCATTCTTTCAAAATTTAAATTAATTTGATAAATAATTGGATTCGGGAACACTATGATTTTATTATTTTTTAAAGTCAACTCTTCTAGAGAGGGAGATTAATCCAGTCATTTTCTGAGGTAGGTAATTCAATTCCATTATTGTTGAGTGGTTATCCTGAAAACCTGTAGTATGAATTTCCCATGTCTTTGTCTAAAATCATATTTCTCTACCTCTATCTGTAGTGCATAAACATTTTATCTCCAAAAGTAATTAGTTTTATTAAAAAATCATTTTCTCTTAAATTATATATATATTGAAAATATATAAAAATTTAAAAATGTTAAAATAAAATTCAGTCAACTATTTATAATGGAGATTTTTTTAAAAAAAATCTTGGTCACTAAAACTAAATTTTACCCTTCCCTTAGGTTAGAAACTAAAAACCAATATATTGTAGTTAGTATGAAATAAAAATTTGTAAATGATGACATGGTTTTAGGAGGAGTGGGAATCACTTATTCCAATGAATTCAATTTATTTATTATTTTAAGCCTATTATTAGCTTCTCCCTTTAAGATATTTACTACCAATGTAACTTTATATG
This sequence comes from Viscum album, assembly GCA_963277665.1. Classification (NCBI taxonomy): domain Eukaryota; kingdom Viridiplantae; phylum Streptophyta; class Magnoliopsida; order Santalales; family Viscaceae; genus Viscum; species Viscum album. Next base: position 1,934,618,745 of record OY728165.1, read on the forward strand.
ACTCAAGATAATGGATGATAGAAAAAAAATTATGTTGATGGTATTGATAACCATTTTATTTTATTAGTGGATCAGAGGTTCCTATAAAATAGTGGTCATTAATTCATGAAGGTTTCTACTTCTAGTTGTTCCATCCTTAGTGAAGTAACATGCTACACGTGGTTTAGATTGTTAATCATGGCCTATGTTAACTGGTTATTTATCGTCTGAAAGTTTTTAACTCTATAATACATCTTATTCTGAATATTTTCATTTCACTTTCGAATTGAATAAATTATTTACATGTATCTTGATGATTCCAAATAGTTTCATAAATAATGAAATCATTGGTATTTTTAACCATATTAAATATTATAATTGTAATTATAAAGGACTATTTAATCATAATATTTTCTTATAACAATTTTTTCTGATTATCTACATAAATATTTATAAAAACTACATTATATATATATCCATAATGATGGTTAGTAAAAAATGTGATTTACCAAATAATACCACCCTATGAGAGTCTATATAGGTATGCAATCTTAGGCCCACTAATCATGAAAATTTAGATAATAAATTTTATACTCAACCATCCTTTTATAGGGTTATTACACCAAGATGAATCTATAACATAACAACTTCCACTTGAAAGTATATATACAGGGATATAATTCATAGGAAGCATAAATTTCTAAAATATTCAATAATTTTAGTGGTTTTGTTATATTTATAATTATCATTTGGTTTTATACAGATATTTTCTATAACTATATTATGAAAATAATAAATCTTATCATTTACTATATCTATGGGGACCCACCATTTTAATACATTATTTTTAACATAATTCCTCAACAAAATATTCAACTGGTCGCTACCAATGTTTTTTTGAAGGTTATTTATTGGAATATATGTACATAATGCATAATTTACAAAAGGAATACATAACTGTAATATTTATTTAATCTTCTATAATGGATCCTATATTTTTCCATACAAATGCACCTCACTACAAGTGATGTTCATGGGAAATACCTCAATATATAAGGGAATTTATAAATCCATTTAAGAGTTAAAAAATGTAAATGGAACATCATTGATCATCATTGGTAAATCCAGATTCTTAAAATTATAAAAAAAAAATTAAGTATGTTATATATAACATATATGTTTCCTATAATATTAAAATAATGAATTCAAAAAATATCACAATGGTTCATCTCCATTGTTTCATAAAATATATCACCATGTTTAGTCATCATGGTATCATAATCATGTTTTCTCTAGATATCAATTCAGTTCCAATTTATATAGAGTAATATAATCATGTACTTGTTATATTTCTTAATTTTTACCTCTAATATAGATCACATATCCTAACAACTCATTTCATAGACTACCCATGGTGTATAAATAATGAATTTTACAAAAAATAAATATATAAATGACTATATAAGGACTTGAATATTCCATGATATTTAATGAACATGAATGTAATATTGGCATACTAAATTAAAATCACAAATAAATTTAGTAATATTACATTTATGTGAATATCGAAAATAAAAATATTGTTATGGTTTTTTGAATCTAAAAAATATTGGAATACAGAATCCAAGATAAATGTGGCAGAATAACGAGTATAAAAAGTGGTTTATAAAAGTAGATTAATTAGATAAATGGATATATATACATGATATAATTTATTTTATAGTAAATGAATAATTAAATATGTATGAGAACATAATAAAATTGAAATTAGAAGAATAATTAAAAAGGTGTTACTTGGATAAAATGAGAGAAGATGATAGTCACTTACCTTATGTATCCCTCCTTAAATATAGTGGGTTGATTAGATTAGTGCATGAGAGATACATTAAAGTAAAAAATGAAAGAATATTATAGGATCAACATATATAATTATCATGTTAGATAATTAAATTTGGTGGATATGTTGGTATTCTTAGAAGTGTGAGAATAATTGTTTTTTTATTTTTTAAATATAGCCCTTAAGATTCAAGGTTTGGGAAATAAATATGTGATGTGATCCATGTGGTTTAAGAAAATTGTTTATGAAAGAATAATTTTTTAAAGCATTTTTTCTTTAGATCTAATATTCATTAATATAATATTTTTCATGGGAAAATAATATTCTTACGAAATATTATTTTTGAATATGTAATTTTCTATTTGGAGTATGTAAATTTATCTATAGGTGTATAAAATCATTATAATTAATGAATAAAATATTATAATAGTAATAATTTAAATTTTTGGTAATATATTATCTTATTTATATTATTAAATCCATAATAAAAATTTATTATTTCATAAAAAATATTGAAAAATATATATTTTTTTCTATTCAGGGAAAAATAATTTATTTTAGAATATTTTCAAAGTTTCACCCTCTATGAATTTCAACATGATAATTACAATTATTTGTTTATTTTATACAAATAAATTATTAATTGTGATAAATATTTATTCTAATTAAAAATTAATTTTTGGTAAAATAAATACTATTTTAAATTTAAAAAATTGTATTATTTATCTATAATTAATTCAAAATATTTATGATATGATATAAAATCATTAATAACGTATATATTAAGAAAACTTTTCATATAATTAAATGTAAATTACTTTTAAATAAATATTTTACTATTATGTTAGATATTTTTATTATTCCTGTGTTAAAATAATAGTCATGTTGTAATTGTAAGGTGATAATAAGTATAATTACCCATACATTTCATACACTAATATTACCTTATTATAGATTAATATTCAATAACTTCCCTAAATATACATATTTGAGTACAATATAGTTAATAATATATATATATATATTATTTCTAATTAAGTTCAGCATTACTAGAATCCTTCTTATACATTTCATGCATCAATCATTTATTCATAACATAGGGAAATGAAACATAAGAAGTGGTGGTATTAGATACAAAATAACTGTAATCATAATATATATCAAAAAATTGTGATAAGTGAGCATAAGATACTAATAAGGGTATGATAAATCACTTTAACAACATAAAACCATACCCACTAATTTTTATATCATAATCAGGAAACATGGAATTAAGTTTTATAAATCTAATGATGTAATAAATAAGAATATAGAATCATCAATAATGAATCATAGTCCATGGAAACATATCATAATAATAATAACTATTTTTTGGATTGAAAAAAATAATAGAAATTAATTTCCTTAATCAAGGATCATTGCAAAGAAAATCATAGTGAATTGTCATGACTCCACATTCCTACATTTCCTTAATCTATGTTCACTCTTGAGACAATATTACTGTTCAATATTAAATGCATATTTTGGTTTACTCACCATTAATGTCTTATTATCTCAAAGGATGTCCATATTTATGCAATTAACTAGAGGGATATAATAGATCCACACATAATTGGTTTATAACATAACCACCCATGCTCAAATTATAGTAGATCCACACATAACATTATGATAACAATATAAATGTATTTTATAATGCCTTAAAAAATTCATCATATCATCATATAATAACCCATGGAAGGGATATGGGTTTCAAAAACATTTCCTAGTCATAATCTTATACCATAAAAAGAAATAATAAAGACAGAAACATTATTAACCTCAATCTTAGTATACTAGACCTTCCCTCTAACTCAATTACATTGTCATAAGAAATATAGATTCACATCCCAAAATACTAAATATATTAGTAGTCATGGTAAACAAGATACAATCATGATTCACATTTTACAATTCAATACCCAAATAAAAAATGAATTTTTTGGTGAGAACAACATTATTACCTATAGAATATGCTAACATATTAATAATATTACACTTCATGCAATAAAATGGAAATGTAACATAGTAAGGGACAACTAAAATTCTCGGCAAGGGTTAACTAAACAGTAATCTACAATGAATCAATAAATAACAATCAATATAAACATGAAAATAAATTAACACACTTTATCTTTAATCAGTAAAAAAATATCCTAATTTTATATAACATATTAAACATGACATGAAAAATAATTAAACAAACATTCCTTTCAAATAACATCAATATTATAATAATATAAGATATTATCAATTTTGTAAGGTAAATAATTAAATAAAAAGTTCCATTTAAACAATAAATTAGAATGAAATGAATCTTGTTGAAATATCATATAAAATATCATGGATAATAAAAATAAATGAACTATCAATGAATAAAATTATTAATTATAAGATTTAATTAACTCGGGATCATAATTCATCTACCATGAAGACATTTTCAGAAGATCGTTTGAAAATATAGGGTAAAATCCAATCTAATTTTTCTATTTAATTTTATGCTATCTTACTCATTCACATCACAATACTATTAATTATTTGAGGAGTCATCTATAATCAGGCAGACACAATTACTTCATTTCTAAATCATTCCTCATAAATCGAATAATCTATTTGATTCATTAATAATGTTCCTTATCATCAAATAATGTTATTAAGTAAGAAATAAAAATTTATCATTATTTCCCCAAAAAAATATCTTTCAAATAATAAACTCCATTTTGAAATGATATAATGTTTATGAAATAAAAATATATGTTATACATAAAATATATAATTAGGTTAAATTTAATATTCATTGGAATGTAAATAATTCAATGGAATGTTGATACCTATAAAAAATCAATGTTGTGAATATCAATACATACCTTGGTCATAATACTCAAAAAACATCAAAAGGATTAATGAGGATAGAATGTATACAAAATATACCATTTTCAGTAATAATGAATTTTTTTTTTCAGTGATAAATATAAATACCCTAAAAATATTTAAAAACATTCTTGATGAAAATATCATTTTCAATTTGAAAATCACTTTCTAAAAATAAATGGTCACAAAAAACTAGAAAATAATTTTTCTTGGAAGATTGAAAACATATTACAATTAATTTAAAATATCATGAGTAACTCTATGAGGATAAAATTATATTGTTTTAATATAAAATTTTCAAAAATTTTCATTCAATTAAAATTAAAGAATAAACAATATCGTTGAGAATGAGTCTGTGAAATAAGCCCTTAAAAAATCATAACATTGATGTGAGAATTAGAAAATGAATTGATTATGTGTATAAACTATAAATACACATTAAATAACAATTATACCATATAATTTAATAAAAATTATTCACACTTATAATCTTATAATATCAATGATTACGATGAATTAATATAACCAATTGAAATGAAATTATTTACCACATGGTAACACTTATGTCCAATCCTAATGGATTAAATTATTTAAATTTAAAAAAAGTACAATGAAATTTAATTTAACTGTGATATTAAGTTTAAAAGTGTATGTATATAGACCATATAAATAATTTAGGTGTATCACATTAAATTGTACCTGAATAAAGTGAAATTGATATGATGTCCCTCACATAACAATTACTTTTGTTTAAAAATGATTTAACCACATGTATTCTAATATTAATAAAGTTAATAACTTGTAATATAAACATATAATTATTTATATTATCATTTATGATCATTTTATTACATTGTACCACCCTTCAATTAATAATACATCATTATTTTTGTTATTTCTCGTGTTAATATCCTTGTTTTCTATTGCATGTTTCATCTTCAATGATCCATATCTTGTGAATATTATATAGTTATATAATATTTAGAATACTAATATGGTCACAATTTTCATAAATTTATAGTAAAGATACCTTTAAAACAATTCATAAAATATGGTTACCAATAATGGACTATGTTTCAGTCATGTAGACTGTAAGTTGTACATACTCATCAGTAACATTTCTACTTTCCAATGATCCTTGAAAAATGAGAAATGTCATATTTCATATTTCCATAATAATAATAATATAACATATAATATATTATTTATTTAAATATACTTACATATATTATCGATGTTGTGTGGTGATGAAAAGAGGGTCACATCCCTTCATGATGGGTGTAGACCACATGTACACGAACAATGCTATAATTTTTCAATGTAAAATATATATATATATATATATATATATTCATGATAATAAAAATTTCATGAATTATGTCATTATTTCATGTATATAACATAAATTAATTATATTTACCATTATTAAATTCTATATAAAGTGAGGGAAATAGGAATTCTATTGGTTTATAAGGCAGTAGTCCTCCATATACACGAGCGACATTATCATATCCCCTAAACAATGGAATATAAAAATGGTATATATGATATAATTTTTACATTGGAATTATTATGTTATATATATATATATATAAAATATATAATTTCTATCTTCCATCATACCTAATAGTTTTTTTTTGTAATTTAAAAACAAATGACATTGGTTTTCAAGGCGAAAATCATCCATACACATGGATAATAATTTAGTAACCCATTTGATGGAAGTCAGGATCATTATTGGTCATCAAATATAGGGAAAATCATATAAATATATGTTATATTACGATTTTATTATATTATATTATTATAATAATAATTTATATTAGTTTATGAAGATATAAAATAGAAATGATTATTTGAGAACATTTCCTCTTTGTCTGGAAACAACTTAATGTGTGCACCAGAATCCTTTCAAGGTTAGATTTTTCATCAAAATAAGGAATATAAGATAATATGTGGTAATTTGGGAATTTATTTTGGAAATTTATGTCTAAACCAAAATGGTTTCATGTTTTTAATAGGATTGGAGATAGTGTGTCCTTTTATTATTGAGATGAGTGGCACACTTCAAATTTTTTATAGCAAAATGGTGTACCCACATTCTTCACATGGAACAACAAGTCAAAAATGAATTATTCCTAAGACATAGAAATTATAATGTCTATATATTTCAAAATAATATATTTTATAAAAATATATTAGATAATTTGAACCCATATCTTTTTAGTTTAACCCCTGCTAAATACATTTTTACCATAACTCTAGTAAATATTTTTTACTATTATAAAAAATATTTTTTCAAAAATAAGTTTACCTTTTATAAATATAAATTATTATGATTCAAATTATCAAATACATTTTTCAAAATATTATTCAAATATGTGGGAAAATTAACATAAAATTAATCCAACAATAACAATGAGAAATTTGATTTTTAAAGATAAAGAGTTCCAAAGTATACATATTTTTTATATCAAAATTAAATATGAAAATGATTCCAATGAACTAAATTAGTATAATTGATATATTACTGAACTATTTTTATTTTAAAACCATTTAAAAATAAAATTTTACATGACAAATAATTTAAATGAAGAAGTATATTAAAATTAAAATTTAGTATCTTTCACTACTCATTAATAATGGAATATTAAAAAACCCCCATAAATTCACCCTTCAATTATTTTTTATACAGAAAAAATAAATTAATTTTAATTTTTCAGATAAATTTTCTACATGTTTTTTAAATAAATTTTAAATTTTTCAAACAAAGCGTGATGAATAAATCCTTTATAAAAATAGTATATTTAAAAAAAATTATGTTTCTATGAAATGATTCTTATTTTATTTATAATATATCAATAATCACAAGTATTCTTAATTAGTTAGTAATATTTAAAATATTAAATTTTTTGTCTAGATAAACTATTTTTTTACTTCGAATCAGGGTTCCATCTTCCGCAAGCCATCGAACAGGTTAAATTTAAAATAATATATTCCTCGTCTTGTTTAAGATCCGTGTTTCGTGTCAGATATGATATCAAATATATAATTTTTTGATTTATTATTTTGCGGTGTAATATTTTTATAAACATAAATAAATTTATTCCTTGTAATATAAATTGATCTTGTTAATCAAGGGTTTGATATTTTAAAATTCATTTTATTCAATACCCACATAAAAAGAGTTAATAATATACCATATTAATAAGAGAGAAAGGAAAGTAAAAGGGTTATATGAAATAACATAGACTAGGTTTCTAAGTTGGATAATATTAGTGAAATATAATGATTTGTTCAGGGAAGAAGGAATAAATAATTATACAGAGAGATTCACTACTGGAAATGAATGGTACACCAACGGTTGAAAACTGTTGGTATAGGATGGATAAGCGATAGTATAAATTATAACAACGGTTTTAGAAACCATAGCCCAGTAATCGAAGAAAATAGACATATACAAATGTTTTGAGATAAATTTGTGGTATATTTGAAAAAATCTACTCTATACCAACAGTTTTATGTAAACTGTTGGTATAGAGTTCTTATACAACATATATGCCAACAGTTTTAAAACTGTTGGATGTCTTCCATTCACCCCTATGCCAATGGTTCAAACCGTTCTAATGATTTTTTACCAACGGTTCTAAAACATCGGTAAAAAATACATACAGAAACTATAATAATGGATTAAAGCTGTTAGTATTGGATTTGTTGTACAATTCACACCGAAGCCTGCTCTGTGTGCTATTATGGGAATTTTACAGTTGTAAATGAAGAATTCAATACAATACACAATAATTATACACAATAAAAAACTAATAATTATAAGGATACATAATTTAATAATAAACATTGAATACAACACATAAAAAAATGAATACGTAATTATTTGTGCTACAGAATTAAGAATACATACAAAATTTCATTTTTTATAACACATAGATGAATGAATTCTGAAATTAGACGCTAATAACCGAAAATAAGTAAATGAATAAATTAATTCAATAAAACAAAAATATAATTTCCCATGATTTGGGACAGGTGTCTTTGAACATAGTGATGATGATAATGGGTGTGTATCAATGATCTTGTTTGACTTAGGGAATATAGTTGTCCTTAGCATATTAAATGTCAGGTGTTTTAGAATAGGGTTATGATTTCCTCACATGATAAGTGGATTGTGTGAGGCTGGACCATGGATCGTTGTGCTAGTGTATCAACAGAATCCGAATTTTTTTGGTCAGTTATCCGTATACAAGTTTTTTTTACGTAAAATGATGATCATTTTAAACAAAAGAAAGAATGATAGAGTGATAGAGGCCACACTGTGCCTTGTATTGTGGCGGGGTTGACTCTTAAACGTCACATATGACCCATTGATCATTGTCCTAAAGTATAAATACATCCTGAATGTGTTTGGTTGGTTTTCCGTATGCCAGTTGTTTATTTCAATTAAAATTTTGTCCATTTCAAATAAAAGTGAGACACATTGAGTGGTACCGAACACACAGGGCCTATGATTGATGATCGGTTGACTCATACATGTCATAAATGACCCATGGATTTTATTGCTAACGTATCAACTCAATCCGAATACGTTTGGTCAATTTTTTCGTATATCAGTTGTTTTTACGTATAACAATATCCATTTTAAACAAAAGAGAAACACTTAGAGTGCTACGGGCCACACCGTGACTCAGATTGAGGGGGGGATGACTCATACATATCCAAATGACAAATGGATTATTTTCCTGATGTATCAATATAATATTAATGTGTTTGGTTGGTTTTTTGTATGCCAGTTGTTTTTTTCATTTAAAATATTGATCATTTCAAATAAAGGTGATAGAATTTGAGTGGTACTGGCCACAATACACCTCAGATTGAAGATGGGTTGAATCGTAGACATCAAAAATAACTCATCGTTCATTTTTCTAAAGTATCAATAGAATCCGAATACGATTGTTCAATTTTTGGTATGTCAGTTTTTGTTTTCACTTAAATGATGTCCATTTTAAACAAAAAAGAGACATTGAGAGTGTTACCGGCCAAACCATTCCTTGGATTGATGCGGGGAAGACTCGTACACATTACAAATGTCCCATGGATAAATTTACTAAAGTATCAACACAATCTGTATGTGTTTGGTTTGTTTTCCGTATGCCAGTTGTTGTTTTCAAATAAAATGTTGCCCGTTTCAAATAAAGGTGAGACACATTGAGTGGTACCGGCCACACCATCCCTCATATTGATGTGGTGTTGAGTCTTAAACTTCACATATGACAAATTTATCATTTTACTAAAGTATCAACACAATCAGAATACATTTGTTTTCCATATTCATGTGGGTTTTACCTAAAACAATGTCCATTTTAAACAAAAGAGAGACACTTTGAGTGATACCGGCCACACCATGCTTCGGATTGAGGAAGGGTTGACTCTTACATGTCACATATGACTCATGGATCATTTTTCTAATGTATCAACACAATCTGAATGCATTTGGTCAGTTTTCCATATACTAGTTTTTTCTCACCTAAAATGATGACCATTTTAAATAAAAGAGAGACATTTAGAGTGGTATCGGCCACAACATGCCTCGTATTGATGGGGGTTAACTCTTACTCATCATAACATTCCCTTAGATTGTTTTCCTAAAGTTTCATCATAATATGAATGTTTTTGGTTGGTTTTCCATATTCCATTTGTTGTTTTAACGTAAAATGATATCCATTTTAAACAGAAAAGAGACATTTAGAGTGGCACCAGCCACACCGCACCTCGGATTGATTCAGGGTTGACTTCAAAACCTCAAAAATGTCCCATGTATCGTTTTTCCAATGTATCAACACAATCCGAATATGTTTGGTTGTTTTTTCGTATTCCGGTTTTTTTACGTAATACATTGTTCATTTTAAGCAAAAGAGAGACACTTAGAGAGGTACCAGCCACACTATGGCTCTAATTGATGCGGGGTTGACATTTACACGTCAGAAATTTCCCCTGGATCATTGTCCTAAATTATTAACACAATCTAATTGTGTTTGGTTGGTATTCCATATGCAAATTATTGTTTTCACATAAAATGTTGATCATTTCAAATAAAGGTGACACACTTTGAGTGGTACCTACCATACCATTCCTCAAATTGATGTAGGGTTGACTTATACACGTCAAAAATGTTCCATGGATCATTGTGATAAAGTATCAATTCAATCCAAATACGTTTAGTCTATTTTCCATATGCCAGCTGTTGTTTTCACATAAAATGTTTTCCATTTCAAATAAAAGTGAGACACTTTGATTTTTACCAGCCCCACCATGCCTTGGATTGAGGTAGGGTTGATTCATACACATCACATATGACCCAGGAATAGGTTTCCTAATGTATCAACACAATCCAAATACATTTGGTCAGTTTTCTGTATGCCAGTTGTTTTTTCTTAAAAGGGTGTCCATTTTAAACAAAAGAGAGACACTTTGAGTGATACGGGCCACACTGTGCCATGAATTGAGACAGGGATGACTCATACACATCACATATGACAAATGGATATTTTTCCTAAAGTATCAACATAATACGAATGAGTTTGGTTTGTTTTTCGTAAGTTTCTTAGGCAAATCGTGCATTAATAGTGATAATATCTTATACTAAAACTATAGACATAGTGCATGATGTGCATCGCCCTGGCGTATGGTTAGGTAAAATAATTCACATTGCTTCTAATATTTATCCCTATATGGTTTTTAGATACCTTTTTGGATGGAATTAAATTTTTATTAACCGTGGGGTATAATGTTTTTCTACGCTGATCGGGGTTTTGAGCTCCCAACAAGCCCTAGAAACCCCATAAACCATTATAACATCATTAGGCATCCATATTTGGTCAAAAATAAAGAGTTATACCGAATTCAAAAATATACATACCAGAGTGAAAAACCTGGTTCTTATCGTATTCCCATTTAATATAACTCATCCTGAACTTCACCTTCAATGGGTGGTAAAAATTAATTTGAGAACAATTCTGTCTGGGGATTGTCCGGGGTCCAGGGTGGATGTTGGGGGGGGGTGTTTGGGGTCCAGGGAGGAGGGTGGGGGGCTTTCCAGGGGGATGTCCGTGATCCATGTATGAGGGTGGGGGGGGGGGGCTATCCAGGGGGCTGTTCGGGGCTGTTAGGAGGGTTCTCTGGGGGGGGGGGCTGTCTAAGCTGTAGGGTGGAGGGTGGGGGTGATTTCTCTGGAGCTCTCCTAGGGGCTCTTCTGGGGGCTGTCTGGAGGGCTATTGGGGGGGGGGTGTCTAGGGTCTAGGGAGGTGGGGGGGATAAGATTGGTTTGTGCAAGGTGTGCTAGGATTTGATGTAGAACGTAACATCCATATTAAATCAAAAATCAAATGTCATAAAAATCAGTCAAAAATGTAATGGATAAATCTGAACCTGATCACCATCACCATAACCACTATCATCATCAACCACATCCTCTCCACTATCTCTATCCTCATCGTCGTCCTCATCATAGTCCTCACACTCATCCTCTGCCCCATCTTCACCATTATCATAATCCTCATCCTCACCCCCGCCATCACCTTCATCCTCACCCTCGATCTCGGCATCATCATCATACCAAACATCTTCTTCTTCATCATCCTCTCCATCACCAAGAATGTAATCATCTCGACCACTACTAGAACTATCACCTGGTGCACTAGATAATGCAACCATATATGACATATATGTCTGACAAGAGGCCCTGGCCTCTGGTGGATGTGATAAAGATAAAGATTTGACCAGTTTTATAAATTATTTATCCCTCATTTGAACCTATTATTCCAAATTTGTGACCCTTTTATCAGACTGTCTTGCATGCTCCTTGACTTTTTCCAACTCAGTGGTACTAGAATTGATACCTGGAGAGGACCAATACCTCCTCGAGACTATATTCTTACCAGGTCGGCAGTGTACTCAACCAGAGTACTCATCTCCCAAAACCTGATATTAATGAGGGTGTGGCCCAAAATTGTCAGGCTCCTGGGAATCAATGGCCTCTAAAAAATCTTGTTAAAAATATTAATAGATTCTTAAATTTCAAATTATATATTAAACTTTAAAATAAAAAAATTAAAACTTACAATATTTTCTTGTGTCTGTTCAATAACCACAGTTCCATCTTTTTTCCTTCTACTCAAGCAAAACAATTTTGCTCGAGGGAGACATCCTTAAATATTCAATTTTTTCTTCTGTAATCACATTGAAACAATATAAATTACAAGTATAATCATATATTCAATATTCAATAAATCACATAATTTATGTAGGAAATAATAAGAAGGAAATTTCCTAATGAAGAAATATAAACAACTATATCGTACCAGCTGCCTCTCATAATCTGACAGAGTAGTGCGCTCCAAAGTCTGGAGGTATTGATTTGAATAAATGATATATATTTTTCTATAATGATTCCTAAATAATGATTAATAATAAATTAGATTATATTAATGAAAATTATGAAAATTGTCATTAAAATACCACAAATGGGATTAATACCTTAAATTTGGTAGTCCCCCAATTGGTAATCATTGTGTGATTTGGCTCTATCGGGAAGTCATCCATGATATGTATTTTCTCCAACTCTATTCCCACTCTATCACACCACCCAACATATGAATCATGATTTTAAGCTCTCCAATGCTCTCCTAGCTCCTTTAAACGTGCTGGTCATGCACCTTCTCCATCAAGGAAGTTAAAATGAAGCTGACACCCAATAGATTGATTCACATAAATACAAAAAAATAATACATTAAATACAATAGAATTTTTAAACATATTTCTGCCCACACATTATCCTTGAATTCGTGTGGTATATGTCTCTAAGAGAGAGGGCTGATAGTAATGATGTCAGAGTATTTGGATAACGTCTCCAAAAAACCCTGACATTTCTGCTTAAGTTTATCAATCATCTGTCCCTCATAATTGTATTCAACCATCAGCTATGTCCGGAGGTTCTATACTACACTCAAGAGAGAACACCCCCTCCCCTGCCTCCAATCAAAAGATAAATATGTTATTACTGGAAAAAATATAAGTACAAGTTATAATAAAAATAGAATTTTCCATAAAAATTTGTTAGAGTTATATAAAAATAAATGTTGTAGTCGAATAAATGGGTGTCACTGGATATGCAGCAGTTGACGGAATATCCTATATAAGTGGAGTGTCCCCCAGTGTACGCTCCTCATCCATATACTATGTTGGAGCAGGAGTCGAATAAGGTATAATATAATAGCTCGGAGATAATGAACCAAAAGAAAAAGATGACGGAACAGACGTCTGTCCAACTAGTAGTGTAAATATCGGAGGCCTAAATATACCGTGTGTCCCTAAATAAACACAAAAATCAAAATGGGTCGTAGAAGATACGTATGTGGTAGGGTCATAGTCCAATTGGTTACGGCCAGTGGATCGTCTATCTCTCACACCACGAGACCTCGTACCACCAGCCTCAGTACCAGGACCACCAGATGGTTATATAACTCGGACACAAACCCCCTCCTACCACCAGGGTCTTTACTGGGAGCAATATCAAGATCCTCGTCGAATATCTCTCATCTAGGGAGTGGATCCTAAAAAAAATTAACACAAAATAAACACATGATATTATAAGTTATGGAAATATATATATTTGAAATAATATACTCACAATAGGGATGAGTGGAAGAACACCCATCTGTGTCATACGATGATTATTTTTTGTCATATTTTTTCACCACATCTCTTTAATGGGTGTCATTTCCTGCTATAAAAACAAATATCGAAGTAATTAGAAACAGATCAGTAATGTGTAACAGAAAAAAAAATATCGAAAAACCATTCTGATAAAAAAACATAAAGAAATAGAAGCTTTATGGTGGTTTGAAGGATAATACTAGGGTATAAACTCTGACTGATGTAGGTGAAACAAGTAGGTGAGAACATGAATGTATGATTCTATATATTTTCCACCACAACTTCAGGATCGTAATCAACTCATACAATTGAGCTATTGGAGTCATCATAAGTAATAAACGGATTGCATCTATTTGCAGTAGGGATGGTTCCAACTTCATCATAACCATCATAAAAAACATATCTAAGATTAAATTTAATAATTACACCAAACTTAGGATGATAATGATCTTTGACATAAAAATCTATTTTCACCATTTATGCCAATACATATGGTTCATCGGTGGAAAGAGTGTGAGTCATGTCAATAACTTGAAATCCCCAGTCATAAATAATTGTGCCTTGCCTCATCATTGAATCAAACAATTGACATTTCATCATCTTGAATTGAACATGTGAGTAATAATCCAAAATTATTATTTCTCCACAAATCCACAACAAGCTACATTTTAATAACATGGTCTATTATCGGACGAACTGGAAAAATAGTCTATTGTGGGAGTTTTCATAACACCATCATGATGTGTTGTCATTTTCTTTTCTCATTCAGTGATAATAAATTTGTATCCATTGATCAGAAGTGATTTACAAGCACGAACCATGGTATTAGGACCAAAATCCAAATATCCTATTTATTTCAGTAGTTTCCTCCCAGAATAAGCTTCCACCATTCAGGCAAGCCCAAATATTTTTTTTTGAATCCATGTTCATCAACTAACTTTCATTCCATATAGTGTATTGATAAAATATCTACATCATCTTAAAGTAGGTCCTTCAAGAAGGTATGAATGTAATCGATTGCATTATTGGAAATACC
The DNA here is from genome assembly GCA_963277665.1 of Viscum album. Lineage (NCBI taxonomy): Eukaryota > Viridiplantae > Streptophyta > Magnoliopsida > Santalales > Viscaceae > Viscum > Viscum album. The sequence goes on from OY728165.1 coordinate 1,934,634,233, forward strand.
ATACATAGTTTTCCCATGAAACAATCAGATTAAAAATTCCAAATTTTTCATTTTACCACATTGCCGATATACTGGAGTTCTCTCAACATCATTCAATTTTTTTAACCCTATCAACATCAAAATTTTCATTGGACGCATAATTTGCGATTGTATCAAAATCTTGTTGGATGGACATCCTTTCTAACTCATGATTCTGAATAAATGGAAACTGATCATATATCAAAGTCTCTCATTCAGTCTTATCATTTGAATCATCAAAATTTTGAGATTCCATTTTCTCACCACTATGATACCACATATATTAGTATTTTTTGGGAACTATTTTTAGTTATATGATAACAAACTACTTCATGACTCAACCAAGGTCTTTCAAAAAAATTAGAACATGGGCAGTGTATGCGACCACTATTTGAAGCCTTTTCAAATGAAAAATAAAAAAAGATATTAAATTATTTTGAAAATCTTTTGAAATCCGATTAGTTTCATACATCAACCTTCTATCAATGCTATAAAAAATTTGAAATAAGTCATTTCAATGAAATTCAATAATATCTAAGTTCAATAAAAAAATATTTAGGTAAATGAAAACTGTTTAATTTATATAAAATCATCACTAACACATTAATCAATATGGGAATAATATTAAGAAACTCAACAAAATACACTTTATATAAGAAAATATCATACAGAATTTCTAATGCTTATATTCACGGATTTCCTAGTATGATATTGGAAGTGGATCAAGGAATAAATAATCCTTAAGGGTCTTATTGGGAGTACATGAGTTTTATACATTAATTTATTCAGGGAGATCATGATGAGGAGTAGGATGAGGATCACATAAAAAGTAGTTATGGCCTCATAAAGTTTCACCTTAACCATTGATTAAAGGATCCTCGGTTTAGGGCCATAGATCATAAGTCGGTAGGGTGTATTCATTGAATCATGTCCAAATTTATTTTGCATAGATACCTTCAATAGTTATAGGTACGGATTTTATTAGAAACACCTATAAAAAGGATATCCATAAATTGTGACATCCCAAACTAGGATGCCACTCATTAGTGACCCGAAACCAGACGACCACATGGCCTCAATCACATCTACCAAAATTCCAAATGTTATTGACTAATAGTGAAAGCCTTTTGTGTGCCTAGGGGATATTATTCCCTCATTACCTAATTTTCACAATTTTAATATTATCAGTTAAAAATTGGAAGAAAGATAATAATGGGAAAATATTGGAAATGGGTGAAAATACTCAAATCAGTAATACCAACTAATAATAGAATCATAAACTGAATGATGGTAATGTATGTCATTTATAAAGAAGAAAAACATAGCTATAACTAGTAACAAGTTTTAATATACAAGAGGATCACAAAATTCCAAAATTCGAACTTGATTTTCAAGCTACAACCCAATCATATGCTACATGCTATATCCTATGTCATGAGAGTAGTCATGCATCTATAAAATAGTGATTCTCCTTATCTAAACATATAATCATGTAGTATATCTGGGTACCCAGTGGCTTCTCGAACAATGTGTGAGATACAATTCATGTAGGTGATCACCGAGAGGTCTCTCTCTACCCAATCTATTTATATAACATTTCAAGATAACGATATGATAAATTAAATAGAGAAATAAAAAAAATAAAAGTGTTTTCTATTATTCGGGAGATAAAATCTAAAAGGGTTTTCTGTGAATTAGTTTCATGAAGAAGGAAGAAGTACTACATGTGAGAAGGAGAGGACCCACAGAGAGTTCCCTGTGTAGATATTTTATTCATAAAGAACAATGGATTATAAGATTAAGTATTTATTATTTCTTCTGTGATAAATAAATAGGGACCACATACTATTTTAAAATGTTCAAGAAGATACTTCATATGTTCTTTTATTCAAAGTATAAGAGAACAATGTGTGATTTTATATATATAATGATATTTCTAAAAACATGATACATACTTGTTATGTAACACACATAGTGTACAAAAATGAAGATGAAAATGATCATCAAGTTTGACATCATCTTAATGAAATTAGTGATTGTCATAAAATATTATGAATTAATATTAAAAAAAAAATCTTATGAGTTCATATACATGATGCTGTAATATTTGAAGAATTGAGATGAAAAAAAATACCTATGAATCGTTAAAATTAGAACACAACCAAGAGACAATGGCCTTATAAATTTATATGTGTAATGAAAACTTTAATCGGACTATGTGTACATTGATGTTGTAATTTGAGTACACAATTCATGAAGGGAGTAGTGAATCGTAAAATTTTCCAAAATCCCTAGAAATAGGCCAAAATGATGCGATCTTTCTAAGTAGTGAAATAAATGGAGAAATGTTGAGAATAGAATGATATCCTTAGCTAATATGAGAAGAGTTTGTAGGAGTATAACATGAATGAGGGAGTTACTACAGATCCGATAGAAGAGGTTCACCTGGGAAGGTGCTTCTTGGAGTCGGGGGAATGTGCTTTGGGAAATCGGGCACTTCTGGAGGTCGGGGTTCTGTTTCAGTGAATTGGGGGGGGGGGGAATTTCCCAATGATTTATTCAAACAATTTGTAAATCCTTCCCTAACCACACCATTACCAACAGTTTATTAAAACCATTTGTAAAGTACACCTATACCAATATTTCTTTTGATCCGTTGATATAAAAGTTTTGGGAAAGCTAGCCTTTCTAGTAGTGATTGAGGTGATTTATCACAATCAGATAAAGGATTAATGGAATATTATGAACCTAAAAAACATAAATCCATAACTATTTAAATGTGTATAAACATGACCTGAAAATCAAACAATGGTGCCCCGTATCGGTTGGATATATGACCTTAATAACACCTCCTCATGTATCAGAGTCTTAAAACTAGTAGGAAAGGTCAAAAATATAAAATGGGGAGACTATACCCTATTTATCAATGAAGTTAAGAAAAAAAATAAATTAAAATTACCAAATAAAAAATAAACATAATAAGAATAATAAAATAAGAAGAATGAAAAAATATAAAAAGATGAACCAAAATAGGACACAATATTCAAAACCAAATAGTAGATATGTCATTACATATATGCACCAGGTGCCTGAATGAAAATCCATAAAAAGACACATTGTCATGTTTAAGAGGGCCCAGAAACCATTTCCAGTTCCCCCATTTGTGCTCTTTCCCAAGACAAAAATATAATATATAACTCTTTCCCATATCATGTCATACAAATATGAAGTCAAGTTGGGTACAGATTAAGAATCCTAAGTATTGTGTTAGTGGAACTAAATAGGACACCACCAATAGGTTTTAAAACACTATCCAGTCTATAAAAATTTATTTAGATTTATAAATATTATGGTAAAATAAATAATGTAGACTGTTATGGAATTTAATTATTCAATAATTAACCTCATAAATTAAATGTGATTAAGATGTTACTCGAACTCCTAATACCTACTTCATGAACTAAAACAGTTTGAGACATATCATATAGAAATCCACAATGCATTATCATATGGTCTTTAAATATGCAATTCATTACAATGTATTTCATTTATTATTGTAACCATATACCAATTCTACCATTTTGGGCCCATAACTCGATGGATTGGACCCCAGTGGTATTTCAATTATATTTTTTGTCCCATAACCCATTTATCAAAAAATAAAAAAAGTGGGATTTTGAATCATTAGTTCATGTCCAACAATAATTACTAATAATTCACACAATTGGGATTTTGAATCATCAAAATATTTCCCACATTCATTATTAATCAATCACATAAGTGAGATTTTGAAGGATCAGTCCATGTACCATACTCACTGTTAATCTGTCACACAAATGGTATTTTGAAGCATCATTTTGCATCCCATAATCATTATCACATGCATGCATTTGGGCCCAGAACACCAGGGATTGGAACTCATGGTTATTCAAAGAAGCATTCTTTGTCCCATAACCCATTTATCAATCAATCACAATATATAACACACACAACATTAAACAAGGTTAATTAACATTAACCTTTATATCAACATTTCACCACATGGTACTATATTTAAATTCTCAAATATTTTATAACCCTTTACATTAATAACATTGAATAATATGAAAAATTCATCACTGAGACATTTATTTAGATTTATTGACATTAATCATCAACCCTTCATGGTTATGCTTAACATCCATTTTTCCCATTACCAATCAATTCAATATCAAAAAAATTATCCAATTACATGAAATTATTTAATTTAAAAATATCCATATTTAATATATACCATTATTTACATAACCATAGAAATAAATTAATTAATTAACCAATTAATTAATCAAATTCACCCAAATTTCAATTTCCCCACCCAATTCATTATCACATGATAATTTAATCTAACTAATTCAATTTCAAATGTAATTTCCTGATCACCATAATTAAAATTTATTAATTAAATAACCATAATGAAATAAAACTATGGAATTAAAAATAAAGACCACATGTCACAGGATATTTGACTGATGATTGACATTGAAAACCCTAATTTAATCCGAATGATCAAGAACACAACGAAGAATGAGATCTAAAAAAATGGACCCAAAATTGAATAGATTATGATATACCAAATCATAGGTGTAGATAAATAATAAAACAACGAAATCGTCACTTGAAAGATATTATAAATACATTAAAAAGTGGTAATCCAATCATGATGAGAATCTCTTACCGAGTGAGTTGCATATCTATCATATTGATCTTAGATTCATCAAGAATGATATTTTCAGTGCCTTGGAATCCATTTTTGAGCCTCAAACAACTAGATAAAACCTTTAGGGTTCATTTAGGTTGAAATAGGCTATTTTATAGGGGTTTGGGGATTTTAAAACTAATATATGGAGGATTAAATCCCATATGCTTGGTTTCCTAGGTAGGGGTGCACAATTTTTCAAACTGTAATCCTTAATCTATCAACTCATCTATGGGAATGCATGGTTATTACTAAGAGGGTTCAAAATTTTAAAAACATGTGAAAACCATGTAATCATTCCCTATATAGGGTTCCATGGTTTTCTGAGGTATAACGCATGGATTGGGAAAACTATGTACTGCCCAAAACCCCTCCCAAAGGCTCCAAATTTTTCACAAACACACCTAAGACAAGCCTCAATAAATATTTGACCAAAAAAATGGTACCTATAAAATAGCTATTGAATTCAATATATAAGGATGGAATATTGGAATATACATACCTTATAATAGCTCATCCTCAAGAAACACTCGTATGCATCTTTATGATCCGTAAGTGAATAGATCGGGCCACGAAGCTGACATATCATCTTAGATCTCTGATTTTTTATCCTAGACAAGCCAAGGGTGTTGTAATACTCATAAAATTTCAATGATCGTTCCCCAAAAACAATTTTTTTCTATAATCCATTATATTAATATAAATTTCTTCAAAGGACACATCAGTCTCAAGTTCAACATCAACCACATCTAGCACATGAGAATGGTCGGGGTGATTCTACTAAATATGTGACACATGAAAAAAATCATGCTCAATATTATAAATACTTGCAGGTTATAATAAGTATGCTACATGCCAAATTCTTTCCACAACCTAAAATGGTCGAATGAACCTAGAATCCAAATTCCCCAACCCTTGAATCCTATAGTAACAAAATCTAAATGAAACCTAAAAGATCACATGATCTCCCAATGTAAACACTAGGGGTCCTCGATGTCGATCATCTTTCAACATATTCCTACATTGAGACATTTTTTTATGATTCTAAATCATTTAAAAATTACCTGATGTATCCTACATTAGACTCAATCCCAACAGATCTAACCAACCCACCTTCATCCACCATATATGTAATCTGAATGTCCTACCATAAAGTTCCTCATATGGTGACAACTGAATAGATTCCTAATAACTATTTTTCTATGAGAACATTACAAGGGTGAGGTGCATCTATAATAAACCATAAAATTTTAGAACAGACACAGATATAATATACTCATGTAACATTACACTATGTTCTGGATGTCTATATATATGTGGTTGTAAATATATACTATGTAAAACCTATGTACCACACACCTTTGGGAATACCTCCCTAATGGAAAAAGTGAAATGTGAGTCACAACCTAAAACAATTCTTTAGGGAAGCCTGTTCACATGGAATATCTCTAGAACATACAGATCTCTAAACTGATCCACTGAGGATGTCTCCCATATAGCCATGAAATGTTCTAATTAAATTAGTTGTGATACCATCACCCAAATAGAATCATTCTTATGATGAGTCCTCATGAGTAACACCCAAAAAATACATGGTACCATTGTATCACTTCTATTAATGAATTGGAAAATGGATGTAGTAAAAAACTTGTTCATTAATGCTCAGACTTCCCCTATAGACATGTGTAACACTGTGTCAATAACCCAACACTATCATTTTTCCTTCCTAATAACGAATATTTTTATCATAGATAATGGTACATGTTGGTCATACTCAGATGTACCACCAACTTTTAGGATTTAAATTCACACATCATCTCCTCTCACGTAGATGTAATAATAACTACATGGCCTCAAAAATAAATGATATCACCCTCATATATAGTCCAATGTGGAGGTGTCTCCCCACATTGAAATATTTATCAAAATTCCAAACACTCTAGATATCGCAATACCTCTCCCTAATCTTGATCAAATGTTTATATTATAATAATACTATTATGAAATTTCTCTAAATTTGGACCTCCTAAAACCCAACATACATCTCAGTGAGAAAAAACATCATATTTTACATTGAATTATACTCCATAACTTCTTGTGTCTGACATTCCCTTCTCAATTCATAAAAAAAGATGTTTCCATTACCATAAATATATTCTGGATTAAAATTAAATATATATATATTATAAACCCACCTCTACTATCAGAGATTCAATTATCATTGGGAAAATATATTCTTAAATATATTATGATGAATATGAACAATAAAATTTTCAGCCAATAGTTAATTCGATAAACACTACATAGAATAAAACACTATATCCAATTCATGTTCATGCATAGGGTAATTATATTAATGTGGACTAAAAACCATAAACCATATGCCATAACATGATCTCTATACATTAACACTTCCCCATGACCTAGTACTGGAGCATAAAAAACAACAGTATACTCCTCCACTAGATCAGGTTGGTACAATATTTGTGTAGTGTTCAAGAGCTCGTTCAACTCTTGGAAAGAACCATCACATGATCCAGATTATTCCGTCATTATCTGCTTCGTCGTGATAACCAAAAGTGTTGATGCAAAGCGGTAAAAGTCCTAGATGATCCTAAAATAATAACTTACTATCTTCAATACACTACTTATATGAAATTTGTGACACCTCGCACCTTGCTCATTGGATTTTGAAGGTTTTGAGATTATAATTGGCATTAAGATAAATTCTCAAAATGCCAAAGGATAACAATAAATGTTAAGGGCTCCAATAATAAATTGAGGAACGATTTTACCTTGAAATAAACCAACCATCCAAATAAACCATTACTAACAAAACTACATGATGCACGTTAACATAAAAAACAAAAAATATATTCCTAAAAGACAACCAAGATTTTCCATAAGCATTCCCAAAAACAAATCCAAAGAAACAATACTAAAAAATTCTACAGTACCAAGAAGAAGGAGAAAAAAAGACCCAAAGTAAACTGAGACACACTACACTCCTCCAAAAAAATATCTATAATCCATGAACCACCACACCATCCATGTATCATGCAGAACCTCTAAAAAAATGCAATTCCTTCCCCTTACCAATGTCTCAGAATATAATATCTACAATATCACCAACGTGAAAAAGTAGGGATATTTAATAACACTCAATAAGATTTAACAAAATGACATCCCTACACACTCCACTAAGATGAAACTGTTAGGATATTTATATAAAACAATTTATATAAAACAACAAATACTTCAACAATTACCGATAATCCAAACACACAAAGACCAGACCACATTACCCAAACCATGCAACCCATTGGAAAGCCAAGAAACTGTACCACAATCCATTTCAACATATCACATTAGCACACAAAAATATCACCTTGCATAACAACACATAACAAGGAAAAAAACCATGGTGGAACTTCCTATCCAAAATAGTTTACTAATTTTCCAGACTGGTGTTAATTCTTGAATACTTATCTCTAATGGTGGCCCTTACATCCACTATACAAACCCTTTTTATATTGAGTCTTCTCTCCCACATCAAAAAAACCACACAATCTTTAATACATAACCAAATAAAAGAATAATGCACCAAGGCAAAACATTATGCACACAACCTTTTCAAACACAATCTAATTCACATAAATGAATACCCCATTATTTGAAAAACATTTTCAAAATTAAATTTAATAAACAATACAAAGAAAAAAAATTATATTATATATTTTAAAATAACATGAAAATGCCCCCTATTTTAATAATATCCCATTTCACCAAAAATCTCCAATTCTTCACCCAATGGGTTTCCACCATCATTTTAAAATCATATACACAATAAATTTCAATATGGGAAAATTAATTGCAATTAATGACTCAAGATATAACAAGGTGGAGTCGAGAGAGGATCAACATACCACAGTGTTCTGATGAAATTGACCAACTAGAAATCACACCACAAATCTGGGAGAAATCTCTACCTAAACCACACTAGATATCCTTAATTATCATAGAAAATATTTAATATCATCACTTCGAGAAATAAAAACCTTATATCTATATGAAACAGATGTAGATCAAGATAATCAAGAAACATGGAAGACTAGATCTAGTGAAAACCACATAACAAACAAGAGATATGACTTATCTCAGATGAACTGACTTCGAACCAACTTTAAACCACTTAAAATACCTTAATAAATGAGTGTAAGATCACCCATAATACTTGAGAATAAGAAATCATGTGTAGGTTTTATATGGGAGAAGAAAGGGGAGAGTTAGGAAAAATATAGAACAACCACGCTTTTATAAAAACCATTTTTAATGGGATGCTTCTTTATCTCACATGGTTTTAATAAACATATGATAACCATGTCGATTCTATAGTTTGAACAGTGGCATATCATACTGTTATCTAGGATTCTATCATAGTTTCTCTTAACTATGCTCAAACTGTGCATCAAAAAAAGATTCCAAACCTTCCCAAAACCGTTCCAAACTCTTCCTAACTTTCCAAAACATTAAACAAGAACCTTATTTACCTAAAAAGGTACAAAAAAGGTCAAATACCTCAAAATGGGGGTGTTATATTCTCCCCACCTTTGGATTTTCCATCCTCTGAATGTAAAGAAATACCACTCCTCTGAAAATTATTGGTCCATTGCTTGACCATCTATTTATTCTGCTCCCATGTGTCCTCATAAATCTGACCATGTTTTCAAAAAAACCAAAATAAACAAAATATTTTACCACGAAACAATTTTTCTTTCCTATTTACAATTCATACAGGAAAATTCACCAAATATGTATCTGGTTCTATCTCAACATGAACACAATGAATCACATGGTGGAAATCATTATAATACATTTTCAACTTCCAGACATGAAAATCATCATCCTCCACACTAATCAATGGTTGAAAAGAAAAATGAAAATACACCTCTCCAATATGCTCATGTATCTCAACATGACTTATATACCATGAAGATAAGATAAATTTATTTCCAAACTGATGATGTCCCAACGTCAGAGAGATTCTAAAATACACATGATCACCCACCTTGAACGACAATGGCCATCGATGATGGTACATATATTTTTTAAAAAAAAATTTGAGCTGTCACCATCCTCTTTCAGATTAACTGGATTTTCTCATTAGTGTCATGGACAAGGCTCGGTCCAATCATTAAAGGATCACCCATTTCCACCCATGATATTGGAGACTGACAGGGATGCCCATACAATGCCTCAAACAGAGCCATATATATTGAATCCAGATAACTGTTATTATAGTATAACTCTACCAATAGTATGTGATCCCCCCATGCACCAACAAAATCCATCACACAAGACCTTAGAATATCTTCCAATGTTTGTATAGTCCTCTTAGAATTTTCATCCATCTGTGGATGATACACCGTTCTCATCGACAACTGTTTCCCATGGTCTTGCTGAATGTATTTTCCAAAAATAGATATCAAACTCATCTATCTATATGATAAAGTCAAAACTAGAAATAAAATTCCTATTTACACTTATCATTTATAGATTTTTGATACATCCTACACTATATAAGATTCATGAATCAGGATTCAATTGGCTGAATTTGTACCCGATCCAAAATCAGCCATATGGCATCATGTTTTCTTACCATTCTCAGGAGACATGTCAAAATATAAATCAATATTTATTCTCACTTCCACATTGGAATAATAAAATACTTCAACATTAATATTATCCATTAATTCTCTTCCTTGACTTTCTAACATGTCAAGCATCTCTAAAATAACTCCGCGACTACACTTTTCAAAGCAGACCACCAAAAATGTTCATTCAATTACATATACATCTTCTAAATTATAGGATGGAGAGCCCGCCTGGAATGATGAAAGGCCCTAATAAGTTCATCCTGACAAGACACTGGTTCCACCATCATATTCTTAAAAAAGAAAACACATTTCTAAATCAGTTTCTATCCCTCAATGGTCTCCCCACCATTGAGTTTAAACCTTATCCCCAAAAAATCACAATCAGATGCCTATACCTCTTTAACAAAACCAAAAAGGTAATGATCCAATGAAACCATAAATAATATCACTCTGTCACCCTGTTCCGCCCATTCCAACAACATGTTGGCTTTGATTGAAATCAACTGCCACTGATCTTACTCCAGTTTCACCACCTATGCATATGATTTACTATTTAATGCATCTACAACCAAATTCACCTTAACCGGTGTATACAATAAGTCAAAATCAAACATCTAGATATATTCAATCCATCTTGGTTTCTTCAAGTTCAAATCTATTTGTGAGAAAATATTCATTGAAATCTTGTGATCGGTAAACACCATGAATTTATCACTGAAGAGATAATGACACCACAATTTTAAATCATGAACCACTAACACCAAATATAAATCTTTTGTTGGGTAGTTATTCTCATGCAACCCCAACTGCCATATTAAAAATACAACTACATGGCCCCCTTTCATGAGAAGACAACCCAACCCAGATATGGATGCATCACTATACACGACGTACCCTTTCCCGGGTTTGGGAAAAACAAAAATTAGTTATAATGTAAGGGGAATGATTAGCTATTCAATACATTTCTTACACTCCACTTCCCAATAAAATGGAAGACTATTCCTTGTCAAGGCTATTATCAGTGAGTCCAATTGTAAGAAATAACAAACAAATAGTCAATATTAGCCAGCTAGACCAATGAATCTTCATATCTCAAAAATATTCTTCGGTGGTTTCAAGGATATAAAACCCTGTATCTTTTCCGAATCAACTAAAAAACCCTTCTTGAAAATGAATTGGCCAAGGAAATGAACCTTATATATACAAAAGTCACACATTTGCAATTTAGTATACAAATGATGATCCCTCAAGATCCCCAGCACTATCGTCAAGTGCTTTTCATGATCTCCCCTGCTCTTGATAACATCAGTATATAAGCAAAAAATACAACCACAAAATAATCTAAATATTTTATTAGTACACTGTTTATCAATGCCATGGACATTGCTGATGCATTCTTTAGACCAAAAGGCATAACCACATACTTATAATGGCCATATCTACTTCTAAAATAAATTTTTGGAATATCCTCCTTCCTCACTCAAAATTGATGATATCCTGACCACATTTTAATTTTGGAGAACCACTGATCTCCCCTCAACTATTCCAAAAAATCATAAATTTGTGAAAGTTTATATTAGTAATTTATTATAACCAGATTATGTCTATGATAATCAACACATAGTCGCAGAGCTCTTTATTCCTTTTTAACAGAAAAAATCGTTGTTGCACATGGAGACGTGAAAGGCTTGATGAAACATTATTTCTCTATATTCTATACCACAACCTTTAATTCCCAAATTATACTAGTTCCATTTTTTGAGATTGTATTGATATTGGATTGTTTTACAGAATGATATCAATCTTATACTCCACTTCTCTCACAAGTGTCCAGCCTGATAATTCATCAGGAAAGAAATCTATAAACTGATCAATAACTACTGGATAAACTATATTCTTAATTTCTTACACAGATTCTGATGAAAAAGCATCTAACATATATGATATCATGGACAGAGATGGGGCCAAAAACTTTATTCCCCAAGATTTCTATTCTTCTCCCCTCTAATGATATGTTCAACACCATCCTTCTTCGTAAATCTAGTCATTGATACAAAGAAATTGATGTGGTCTTTAAACATCACCAACCAATCCATTACAATGATTATATCATAATTATCCATCTCAATCATTGAGAAATATCACATCACTTCCATGACATCCACAAATAATAAACACGCTATACATAGGATGGCTCGACACTCTCTTTTACCATGTGGAGTATGATGTTTTTAAAATAATGGCATCATTTCCATAGTTAAACCCAACAAACTAACATCACGATAATAATAAAAGGAATGGGAATCACCTTTTAAAACAAATCTTTCATCAATGTAGAATTCGAAAGAACTATACCTCACACCGTGGATGGTCTCGAATAATCAACCATCACAACCTGTTTTTCTATGAACAGTTATATTATTACCACACTATGATCCTTATTACCCAGATGAGGTGTCATAAAATTTATAGAATCACCATGAAAAACTCATCTCTGATGAAGAGGAGTATAATGATTCCCCAATATCGTCTAGGCATAGGACACCTGCGACCCCTGAGGAGTGTCATGAACACCCAACCTCGAAGTATTATAGAAATACCACTGAATATTCCCTATAAAATTATACTTATAACATGCTGAAGGTTGTTACCTAGAATTATACTTGATGTTCCCTATAGAGCCACACTGAAAATAGTCCAGCTTAATCTGATGATTCGGAAGAATATTCACAGATCCTCATATCAGTATCTGATTTGGACTCCCACCCAGGAAATATGTTTCATCCTTCTACTTATACCCAGCATTTGAGTTCCCAATATTCCCCATGGGTACCAACATAACTCCCCCTCCTATAGACTCAAAAATATCATGTTTATCTACCATTTCTCTATTCACCCTGTCTGTGTAATCATTTATACATAACACCACTATCTTGGAATGAATTTCTTGCTTCAACCAAACATCAAAAAATTTCGTGTTCAACGATGTGCTACATGATACCTCGGTTGAAAACCGCACTAATTTCATAATCATAGAAACATATTCCATTAACTAAAGGTACTCCTACTTCAAATGGAAGAAATATTTGTTAATTTAATTTTGAATGTTTGAGGGTAGAATTTTTATTAAAGAACTCCTCAAAACCCTCCCATGTCACACCGTGGTCTTTCCCAGATTGTATTATCGGCTCCCCCCACTAAAGGGAAATATCATCCATCATATACATGGATAATTTTACTTTCATCTCTACCAGTGTTCCCTATAATTAAAATATATTATTAATTATATTCAGCCACACTTTGACCCTTTATAGCTCTGAATCGCCCCTTAATATGGGTGGATTCTTCTTCTAAAACTGAACTGCATGATCCACATGCTACGATTAAACCAATTTATTACCACTTTATACAGCCTAGAATGCTTTCACTGTACTTTTCACTAGCTTTTTGTTCACCTTGGGCTCTAGTGAAACCCCATTTTCAGCTGCTTCCTCCGGTTGTTCTCTACGACACATACTCAGTTCCATTTCTATTAATAAAAGAACAACCATAAGATCCATTTCCTTAACAATAAAAATCATAAAATATTCACATTAAATACATTGGAACTATCACAACCATGATTTCCACAAGCTCAAATTTTCCATGTTGAACCATTTTAAATGAAATCCACCATGTTTTGAAAATCGATTCATTTCCAAAATACCAAAATTTTCTTTGAATCAAATATTTCCATTTTAAAAACCAATTCATATTTTTAACAATCCACACATTCATATGACACCATAAATAATTATACCCTAGAAAAATATTCATCCTATGGAGAATCCATTTCTATCATTCATTTCATGCTCATCTCATTGGCTACGCCCACACCAAGGATATATCCATCTCCTACAAGTGTCTACAAAAAAACCTATGTACCCAAATACCTGGTAACATTATGTTAAAAATAAGAGGGCATGATACTTAATTTCATGATATACATTCCATGTTCTGATAATACTATTATGTACTACCATCATGACCCAATGAATGAACTAAGAATGAATTTCAACACTAAGAACAAAAATTAACGCCATATTCAGAGATAATAAAACCTTAGAAATGTACTTGATCAATCTATAATCATCACGTAGATAAATATTCATATAACTTAAGCTTTATCTGCATACTAAAGGTGATGTTATGATGTTGGTAACGATCTTCATGAGACACTGAGTACGCCAGGATTTCATCCAAAAATAATTCCCTAAAATTATATATGTACAATAGGAAGATTATGCACATCTAGTCCATAAATACTATAAGATCACTCATCAACCCAAACATCATCATGATGAACTCATAAAGGTTCTACCTACTTACGAAATTAGTTTAAGTTACATCCAAAAGTCGAACTCTTAAACGATGATACCCATACTTAATGTAAATATGGTAGAAAACAAATAACTGCAAGACTGGTTAAATAAGTCATCAATAGATAGAATATGATACATTCTCTGCACATCAATCTAGTGTATTATCCATTAATCAACATCCATGAAAAATTACTCTCTTTTATTATTGAAAAAATCTAGATAACACCATGATGACATACTCAGATGATTAAATCTGTTATACATGAAATCTTCTAGTTGAGTTTTGAGGTCATGATGTTTGTTGGGTTCCATTCAAAAAGGTGGAATTGAAATTTGATAAGTCCCTATCATGAGAAAATTATAAACTCCATATCTATCTCATTAGGATGCCTTAATAAGTCTTTAATAAATACATCCTAGAACATTCACAGGATGTGTGGAATGAGATGATTCTTTATAGGACCATCATCCAGAAAAAAATTGAAACCTGGGTAGTGAGATCCTCAAGTTTCTAATAAACAAGCCTTACACAAACCTCATGTATATCATTGTAAATCCTCTTGATTTTTTGAAATATAAAAAATGTAAATTTCTTTACACTTTTTTATAATTTTCATTTCACACAAAACTGAGTATTGTTTTATTTATATATATAAATATTAAAGCATTACATTTGTCTTTCATGAACTACATGAATGGAAAAGATTAACTTGTGGTAAAATTAACACTATGTTTGGATTGTGTTTCACATAATTCCATGTTCATTTTTTATCTTACATGACCTAAAAGTCTGTGTTTTTACCAAACTACAACATACTATTAATATTATTATTAAAATATTATTAAATCTACAACCAAGCCAGTGGAATAGAAATTCTATGTATGATTATCAAAAATATGAAAATATTATTTACACAATTATATAAAATTAATCCTTTTATTTTCAATTAGTATAAGTAAATGTATTTACTATTTGAAAATAATGAAATTGAATTTATAAGAAAACTATTTTTCAATGTATGGACATAATTTTATATAAATAAATTACACAAACCATAATTGATTAATATTGTAAATAATTTTTTTATATAATATAAAATTCAATATTTATGATACTTATCCATTAGATGTTATTGATATAAGAAAATAATAAATACAATTCCATGAATAAAATGACATATTCATTAAAAAAAAATTTTACTTCCTTGTAACTGTGAACCAATTATAAATATATTTTATGGAACATTTAATTATTTTAAATTTCAAAATAAACTACATATGTTGATTAAGAACATAATAATTAGTTCTGGGTGATTTTTTTGTTTTTTTTGTGAAATTACAATTTTTGATGAATAGTAAAAAATACTGCATTTTACATCAAAACTAATTTTTTATTTAATTTATATATAAGGGATAATAATAATTATATTTGGTTTTAATGTTTAAATAGATTAATTTTATATAAATTACTCCAATTTGGGTTATTAGAATCAATATATCTTGGAAATTTGATATAAAATTTTACCAAACATTCGAATAACATTACTTTAAAAACCTGATTTATCGACCCGTATGTGGGATTAAATTTAAATTAACATAAAACAATTTTATGAATGCAATTTTTAAAAATTTATTCTGTATTTTTAGTCATAATATTATATAATTTCTTATATTTTTAATGTATTTTTTGACAGAATTATTTGTGAATATAATTAAAATTAAATACTGCAATTAAGAGGAAAATAAGCATAACAAGGGAATAACCATTACACTCATTGGACAAGAAAACCTATAAAATTTCCCAAAATAAATTTTATAGATATATGTAGACCCCATAATCTCTTGTATCTAATTATTATTTCATTTTTTGAGTCACGTTTCCTTGGAAAATGTTGGTAAAATACATTTTTCAAAAATTTACAAGTATGCCAATCCTACTCCATTATAGAAAGGAACTGATTCCATAAACAAAGTAGGACATCTAAAAAAATTTATTTCCCAAAATGTTCTCAAATAATATACGAAAATACCTAATATACAACTTTAATCCTCCCTTTTGGTTGAAATTTATCCCAGGAATCCAATTTGTGCAATGAATAAGGTGTTACCTAAAGAAGAGGTAACATCCTTCCTCAAGCTTGTTTACTTTAATTTTAATTTGAAACTACTAAAATATTATTATTCCATGATTATAAGAAAAATATCCAAAATATAATATGATTTTTTATTCTATGTTTTTGAAGTTTACTTATACACACATCAGTATAATGGTTAAAAAACTTATTGTTCTCCTGTATGAAGAACTACCGCCTCACGAAATGATATTTTTTGTCTTTCCACTAACACCTATCATGGTTTTTCATTATGTTATTAAATGTATTTTTATTTGTTTATGTTTTTGGAATTATTATATAAAACATACCTTCATGTTTTTTATTTTGTGTAAGTGTAATCATATTGTTTGTAGAATTGTTGACTACCACCTCTTCAAAACGATGTGATTCATTCACATCGTAAATGGAATATATAAAGGATTATTTTGGTGAATGTGTTCGAAAAATATGACATAATAATTATACATGAATTATATATATATATATATATATTTCATTTACTTCATTTCATTCAATACGATAATAAAATGGAAATAATATTCATGTGCACGTACAACCTACTATCTCCATGAATAGTGTAATCCATTTAATAATTCAATATTATATCGATTATTATAAATTCATATATAATGAATATATATGATATTTATTCCATGTTTCAAATTATTTATATAATTAAATCAGGATCTATGATATAGTATTGATAATAACAAGTATAAACTTATTTGAAAATTGAAGCTAATATTACCCAAAAAATTACATTAACGTGGAGTTGATAATAAACAGGTTATATAATTTCATAGAAAATAATATATGTTACTATATATAATAATATTTTTTATTATTTATATATAAGAAACTTATATTTATTATACATGATATTATAACATATAATAATAAATTCAACACTAAATATAATGGAATTTCATCTCACTTTTTATTTCTATGATATACACACTTTATTCACCACTCCTTTAATTTTTGTGGTGTTTACAAATGCTATGGATGTATTATATGATTATTTTAATTCAATTTAATGGTTTTCATGTATCAAAATTATTATAATTCAATCATGGGTTTTAGTTTCCAGAAGATACTAAACCAGCAAAGTAATTTTGTCTAAATTTTCCATCTTTGAGACATATGCAATTATAATCACCTTTTTTTCTATGAGGTGTATATAATGGAATTGAAATATTATAAAATGAATATAATTTATTTTAATGATATTTAAACCTTCATTTAAAGTTAATATTTCTATTTAATTTGGAATCAATTTTATCAATGTGGTAACCGTTTTTTGGTACAATCATATCATTTATCGATTTATTTATAATTATTCATCCATTGATGAAATATTATGATATATATCTTATGTAATATCATAAAGTTTCAGAGATATATTTATTAATTTTATATAAATTCGTTGGTACAACTTACCACCATTTGGTACATCATTTTATTATGAAATTGTTTTAATGAAAATCCAACATTATTTCTCCTGTCGATCAGAAATCGTCCTTTTAAAATCATGATTTCTAAAAACTTTTTCAAAAATTATATAATATTTTCATATTATGAATAAATGAAATTTTATCACATTTATATACTTTTAATTTTTTTTAAATTGAATATTCATGTAGTATTTTAAGAATTTAATTTTTTAAAATTTTAAGGTGGAAAAGGAATGTTTTTCATGTAGAGACTTACATGCCAACACGACTTTCATTTCCTTGATAATTCATTTATACGTTTAAATGGATATTTTTTTTAATGACAATGGTATTCTTAATATTCATTAATATTTTTTTTATAAAAATTTTCGAATAAAAAGTGTTTTCAAAAATTCTTTTATGATTAAAATGTATTTTAAATGATTTTAAAGTTTCCTTTATATGTTTTGAAAATGATTTCTTCAAATAAAATAAAATAAATTTTTTAAATTTTTTTATTTTGATATTTCAATTTATTTATATTTAAAAAGGGTTTCAAAATTATTTCAATAATTCTGTTTATGTTTTCAAATGTTTTTTCAGTGAAATGTTTTACAAAATGTTTTCATGATTTATTTATATCATTTCAAAGTGTTTCAGTGAAATGGTTTCAAAATGATTGAAATATTTCATTATAAGATTTCAATGTGTTTCCAAATAAATAGGTTTCAAAATGTTTTCAATACTTATTTAATATCATTCAATGAATTTTTTTTAACATTTTTATCGAGATTTCATTATAGGTTCTAAAAGTGTTTTTAAAGAGAATGTTTTTTTAAATGGTTTTAATTTTTAAAAAGAATATTTCAAAGAATAAATGTTATATTCCTTAGAAAATGTTTTTTAAATATATTTATACATTATTTTGAATATAATATGAAATCTGTTGGTGTTACTCATTTTATTATATTATAATTAATCAAAGGTTACATTCATATTCTTTCTATAAATTGTATACATTTTGATGGAATAATGTTTCTAAAACTCCATTCTTTTTCATGGGGTATATGATTATAAAAATGCTTCTTTTCGATAGTTATGCTTTTGGTTATATGATTATAAAACCTATCAAATTTATATAGGATTGTATATGATTACATTTTTACGAATCCCAATTCATTTCATGGGTTATCATATTTTTGTTTATGATCTTGTGGAACATGTGTGTATGATTACATTATGAGATAGGTGAGAGCTAAATATTTCTCCACTAAACTCTATAGTCGTATATATATCATGATATAATGATGAGATTCAAGTTGATGGGATTGATAGATTGTGTAAAATTGTTAAACCCAATTCATTATGGGAACATAAGGAAACCCGATCTACTATGGGAAGATGGTGAAACAAAATCCACTATGGGAAGATGGGGAAACCCAATATGCGATGGGAAAACAGGGAAACCTGAACCCTTAAATGGAATAGACTATGACTGGGGATGGTGGTGATTACCGAACAGTAGGTGTAGACCCCATTATGTACATTGATATTTTATAACAATGTTTATTTACTAAAATGTAATGATAGTACATGATTATGTTTGTGCAATAATTTCATTTCATAATCCGACATTATGCTTTCAGGGATTATGTTTTTGATTACATTATGATTCAGGCCTTATGAACTGATATACTTTATTCCATATATCATTTTTATGATCATTGATATGAAGGGTATGATATTATAATTTAATGGTCACATTTATACACCCTTATTCTCATGTTTATTCTTATATATATATCCCTTTTCACCCTTAATAAACATATGAGATCTCTTTTTTTTATTTTTCCTTCCCATAGTTAGAAAGATAAAGATGATATAAAACATTACTAAGATGGGTACTAGTCTTGAGTATCCTTGTGGGGAAATATTTAACCCATTCTGGTACTAGTGTTTATGTTTCCATGTTTCCAAATGCACTAAACTAATATGGTCTTTGGGCTTCTGTTTTAATAATTTTCTATGTATTATGAAAACATTATGTAATGTCTATGTGTTTAATTAAGGGGTTTTAATAGTTTATATCATATAAATTGTTAATAAAATCTATTAAAATTTGGATGATATCCCTAGGTATATTTCTATGGATATATATAGGGATTTCTCTATGGATACTTTTAAGGAATATGAGAATTATATAAAAATTCCTAGAATTTTGGTAAGGATAGAGTGAGTGGTTTCCTTTAAATATATCCCTATTATAATACTACATTTATATTGGGATCTATAACAAATTTACCAAGGGGGAAGGAATCTCAAAAGATGAATTGGGTCTTAATAACGAATAAACTGGTGCTTGAAAATGGGCCATGCTGCACACCGAGTTAGACACTCATGGGGGGATAATATTTTGAAATTAAAGAAACACTTCATAAATCATCTTGAATGATATTAATAAGAGTTTTATACGAATAAAATAGTATGAAAATAAGGTTTTATATATTTAATAAGGTTCTCAAACTTATATATATACTATATTTTATTTTTATGATTTTGTGGGTTTTCACTATGTAAGTGATGTTTAAACTATGCTTTCTATTTTTTGCCAATTGGGGGAACTAGAAGTTACTAGATAAAAATTATATTTCATGTATAATTTTCTAATGAGAAGTTAATTGGGATGATCACTGGAGTGATGGATATTGTGATCATGCCTAATTAGATTTCATAGAACATGATTAAAAATGTATACCTTAACCAAATCTTGAACTTGAAAGAAATAAAATAAAATAGTCTTTTATGAGTATGAGTAATGGAGACAATGTAGGAAAGAATATTATGTTTCCTTGTTATTAATAATGTGTAAAGAATATCCAAAATGAATGTATTAGAGAAATAAGTGGATCTTTTGACTCTGGAAAAGAAAGACACAATGAATGTAACTGAGAATGAAAAATGAAGGCTTCAGGTAACTAAATGGATAAGATAATTTGCCTCCCTAATATATCATCAAAGGTTAAATGATTTATGTGTATAATGAATGTATATTTTTAGAATATATATAACAAGTGTAAATCTTTTAAATGGAATAAAAAATTTTGTATGATAAATGATTATATTAATGATGACTATGAGACTACATATAACATGTGAAAGGAAAGAGGTACTAAGTAATAGTATAGGGTAGTATTGTTATCAATTATTGATGAAGTGGGTTAATGATAAGTTTTATTTATATGGATTCAATAATTTTGTAAAAAATTGTTTATATATATATAGATTATTTATTTTATGTTTGTTTCTAAGGATTTACAATATTATGTACAATGTTTTTGATAAATTGAAAAAGTGAATTATTGTAAATGTGGAATTTTGACAAATGTAAGAAAACCCTTAATATGGTACTTATATTAATATCATGTTTTGTGGATTAATATATCTTGGATATGAATAGGTAAATTGGATGGAACTGATTACCATTGACCTAATTATGGACTTGTTGACAAGTGGTTATGCTACTATTGATAATGTTTACAACATTTGTAGATTTAAGAAATATATCCAATATACATTGCAATAAAGAAACATGCATGTTTTGAATAACTAATTTTGGTAATTCATGTTATTACTATGCTTCAAGGGAATACTAGATAAAGGTATTCAAATGTTTGGTATATGAAAACCAATATCTACTTTATTATATATTGGTGACCAATGCTAGGAAATTGTTGGGAAATATAGTGACCTTGTTTATAATGTTTTGGAATCTCATATTCTGGAAGGATTATATGGTTACCATTTATGGAATGTTTTATATTAAACTATATAAATGATTTTAGTGATTAAATTAGTATCTTACTATATGAGGATTTATGTATATTTGATAACATGTGATAAACTTTTTTTATAAAAATAAATGGAATGATGTGTCCTTTTTTTCATGTTTCTCATGATTTGATAATGCTTTAGGAGTAACAAATTCACTAACATTTCATTGAATGAGAGATATAATTAAAGTTGATAAAGTAAAAAAGGGTATTCATTTCCTAAAGTCATATAATAATATATTATTGTGTAAATTATTTATCTTTATTAAAATGATATAAAAATAAATTACTTCCATAATACCATAATTTTAGTTAAATTTTTTTCCATTAAAATCATCATATATTTATGACTTTGACGCCCTAAACATTCCATTGATAATTCACATTTTTTATTTATAAAATCAATCACTAACTAATTTTTTTATTCTTTTAATCCAAGTCAATATTTTCACATTCCACAAATGTTATCCTCTGTGGAAAACTAGTAACATTTTACACTGGGTAACAATTATCTTTATAACATTCTTCTATAATGGATGTTTTAGTATTCATTCTTAGGATGTGGGTTTGTAAGAATAGATTTTTTATAATATTAATACATTGATAACCCAAATGACATTTGAGGGAGAAATTGATATTATATGTGGATGAATTTATCACCTTGAGATTTTGTGAAATATTATTTTTCAAATTTTATTTTATATTTATCATTTCATGGAACACTGAATATAGATAATTAATATATTAAATAAATATTTATTATTTTTTAGGACTACACATAATAATTATATTGTCCTCTGGTACATGAAACACTATTCATGTCTTGTGTTACACAAAATTTGGAGTACCTCGAATAGCGTTCACAACACCCATATCTGAGTTTTTACCAAACTACAATATACTATTAATAAAATTAATAAAAAAATTTAACTACAACATACATAATGTAATGGAAGGGGTGAATATGATTAATTCAATTTTTAGTATTTAATTTACAAATTTATATTAAGTGAATCCTTTGGTAGTCTGTTTTTATAAGTAAATGTAAAAACTATTTGAAAATAAAGAAATTCTACTTCTAAGAAAACTATTTATGCATGTAATTATTTTAATCTAAATAAATTAAAAAATAAAAATTTGACAAATGTTCTTAATAAAATTTATATATAATATATTCAATCATTATTTTTTTACATATCCAATAGACATTATAGGTGTTATATTAGAATAAATCCATTTTGAGGAATAAAAACTTATATTTTTCTAAAAAATAATTTTCCACCTTTTAATGGAGAACCCACATAAAATTTAATTTTCATATTTATATTGATTTTATAAGTCAAAATAGAGTTCATGTTTTAACTAAGATCATAAATAATAGTTTCGGTTGATTTTGATTTATTTTTTATGAAGTTTCAGTTTTTGATGAATAGTGAAGAATATTGGATTTTAATTCAAAACTATTTTTTCATATAAATTATTTATAAGATTAAATTTTATTTTATATTGGGATTAATGTTTAATTAGATGATTTTTACGTAAATTAATCAAATTTTGGTCATTTTAGTAAATTTCAGTTTGAAATTAATTATAATAATTTACCAAACATTTGAGCATTTTTACATAAAAAGCCCACTTTGTCGTTATGTTTACATTTTTAAATGAGAATTACATTCTACCATATATTTGATTGGAATTTGGTGAATTTTATTCCATAGTTCTATTCATAATAATATATAATGTCAAATAATGTCAAAATAGATTTAGAATATAAGATTGGTTAAATTTATTAAAATTAATTAAAATGATTAATAGGAAAATCATATTAATAAAAGACTAAAACAAAAACTGAAGAGCCATAATGAACTATAATATTTTCCAAAATCCATTGGATTTCCATATACAGATAATATAATATTTTTAATCTAAATTTGATTAATTTTGGAGCTAAATTTCATAGGGTAAAAATGGGTGGAATTCCATTTTAAATAATATGCAAGAATACCACTCTACATACACTATAAAAAGGAACTCACCTTGGCAACTTATTCACACCTAAAAAGGCATGTGGATTGAAAACCCTATTCCAAAAAAAATATCACAATATACAATGCTTCCTCTGTAAAGCATTCCATTTTCACAAACTAGATCTAGTCACTATCACAACCAGCACCAAACACGACCCATGGTAATGGATGAAGGGCATTCCCTATCCCCACAGGTTGGAACATGTTCTAGGGTATCATAAATAATGGTTTGTGATTGATTTACAGGAATTAGGATCCATAAAAAACCAAAAAAAATCCATAATATGAATCTGAAAATTCAGGCCAAACAAGCCTTAATTAAAAATTCAGAACTAAATACAGGGTTTTTAACATGAAACAATAGGTCCTAAATTAAAAAAATAGAAGAAAAAACAACCCAACGACCATTACACAACAAGGGGTCATCACCCATAAAAAATATCCACAACACCGCACATTAGTAGAAACTAGCAACCCGAACCGCGATCTCAAAAAGTCTTCCCCTTAACAGTGTCAAACACAACCAAGTCTACGTACACCCAAAGTCATATTCAGGGTGTGATCCTAATCCCAATAGGATACCACTCAAATATTCCACGTGAAAATCACAATATGATAAAAATCATATAAGTGTTATAAAAAAATAATGGTATCATTTATTTCTAAAGGTTTGTCTTTTAAATGAAAATAGTTTTCAAAGATGGAAACATTAAATAATGGGTAAATTTAAATAAAACATGTATGCTACTGAATTTTTCATCCAAACAAAGCATATGAAAAAGATAAAATCCAAATAGTCAATGAGCAATCAATGTAGGAACACCCCTAATAACTAGTTAGTTATGGGCCCCAGGTACCTCACATATCTCCGTGAGAGTAACCATGACCATATTTGTTCTCATTCCTGAAACAGTTGATGGGGAATCACTCATAACCTATTGGTCCCTAAAATTGTCATCATCATTGTTTTATTAGTGTTTTCAACATAAATTTTGCGAAGTGAATTATGGAAAACCCAATCCTGGTCACTAGCATTCTAGTATAGATCCTCCCACCTAGATACTCGGGTTTCCATTTTTGTGATCAAACAAGTTACATGTGCTACCAAATTCCATTTACAAATAAAAACACAACTTCTAGTCATACACACTCAAAACTATATCCAAACATGTTTTTCACCAATTTTATAACTCAAAATATTCTTCTAATTTCCATAAAAAATTACCCAAGATATAACGAAACATTGAACATAAAATCCATTTCAAACCGCATATTCTAAAAAAATCATACCAATATTACACCAAACTATTATTTATAGCACTAAAACATTTTTATCAATCCATTACAGGAATTATAAAACAACACCAATTGGTACAACATGGAATGCACTTGTAAATCACTTGTTTCACACATTGGTGGCACTTAAAAATCAACTTCATAATAGGTGATTCCAAAAATAGTTTTCACACTAAAAAAAATGAAATAGGAACAAAAATGAAATATAAATATAGATATCTAACTCATTATACAATTCGTACACATGAATACACCTACCTTATTTGTCAAAACCCTCAAATCCTTGGGCCAAACTTTAACTGCACTACCAAATCAACAAAAGAGAGTTAAAATGAACATAAAAACACAATATTGGACCATGAAACTCAAAAACACACCCTAGGTATAAAGACCTGTCTTTCGGTCATTTGGGGATTTAGGAAATTTTGATGAAACCCTAAGGATATGGAAGGAACAAGAGATGGAATTCTCTTACTTGAAAAACATTGAATAAATCTCCCAGAATAAACTAATTTTTGAATCTAAAAGCAACCAAAATTGAAAGGTAAGATAAAATAAGTTTGATGAGGAAAATTTGTACTGAAATAGGGGAAATTTTTTAATAAATGAATGATTTATGAAATAAACAATTTACCTTTTCAAATTTAGATGATTTGAAAAATATTGAGGATGTTTCCCCTAATCACTGATGAAGATGAAATAAAAAGAGGTAAAATAAAACCTGAGGCTGATCCAAGGTTTTTTGGGCTCATGTGATAGGTGGATAGTCTGAAAAATATTAAAAAATGAGGATATAGAAATGAAATAATTTTTTTAAAAAAACATGAAATTGGCACACAGATTGGCCCAATTATTAAATAAATCACCCAAATCCACCACAATTATGAGTTTTGAAGGGGTCCAAATGGATATGATGTTTTAAATAGGATAGGAGAGGCTAAGTGGGAAATGTAATGAATGAACAATGTAAAATAACTATAGAATTATATAATAAACAAATTTTGTCTTTAAATCTGGAAATGGGCGCATGGTTTGTCCACAATATTGAAAACCATCCTTTTCAACGAAAATGTTTGAAAACCCCCTAAAAAATAAAAAAGAATATAAAGTAGTTGAAAATGATATTAAAATAAATTAGTCATTGGACGATTCTTAGCACCATAAAAACATTATCCCCTTAGAAAGTTATCTTAAATCCATGTCAGATAAGAGAAACAGAATCTTATCTTCGACCCATTACATTTACTCCCATGTCTCATGCTAATTAGTCCCATGATTGTAGAGGAATCATACTATAAGAATAGTCTTTCCTTGATGAAATGTTTCTCAGGAGTCCCGTTATTCATTGGTCTCTCAACCATAATCAAAATGGGCTCTATATCCAACTCCACCCAATTCAGCCCATGAGACAGATTCGGGTTGCACTTCATCTGTTGTGAGACATGGAAGGAATCATGGAAAGATGTCAATAGGGAAGGAAAATCTAAACTATATTCCACTTTTCTAACCCACTCAAAAATCTCAATTGGTCCAACAAACCTCGTTATTAGATTGCCCTAATTTCCCAAATATCGATGTCTGAGATGAGGGGCCACTTTTAAAAACACCTGATCACCCACCGAAAACTCTAGATCTCAATGCCTATGATTTCTGTAAGATTTATAGTGACTCTTATATATCAATAAATACTTCATGATCAACATTACCTTCTCATATGTATCCTAAACAAGACTCAACCCCTATAGTGATGCCTCACCTACCTCAGCTGAACATAGGGGGGATTGATAAGGTGGACCATAATGTACATCAAAGGGAGCCATTCATATCGAGGATTGGTAACATTTATTATAAGTGAACTAAAACAATATCAAATGGCTATCCCATGATCATCCAAAGTCCAAAACACATGCACTGATCATCTCCTCCAAAATTTGATTCACCCACGTTCTCTAACTATCTGTTAGAGGATTGTATGTCGTGGTCATTTTAATTTTACACCAAAAGGCCATATGATGACCATAAAAACCAAGATGTGTAATGGGGGTATCTATCCATGAAAACTAAAAATATAACACCATGAAGCCTTACCACCTACTGAAGATACAATCAGCCCAACTCATCTACTTAGCCGTATCATTGACCAAAATGTAGTGGGATGATTTGGTCAGACAGTCAATTACTAGACATATATAATTAATTCCCTGAGGTGTACAAGGTAGTACAACAATGAAATAAATGATGGCCTCATCCCACTAAAAGGTAGGATTGGTTATGGGCGGGAGAAAACCGAAGGCCTTTGTTTCTCTGATTTCACATGCTGACATTTATAACATCTCAACACAAAGTCAACATTGTCTCGTATCATACCTGTCCACCAGAATAGCTGACACACATCATAATACATCATGTTGGAACCAAGATGGATTAAACATAGAGACTGGTGTCTATCATGAATCTCCACTTTCACAAAGACAATGACACCACCGAGTGTCCCTTGAAGAATAATATACCCTCGGTGGATGAAGGACAATATGAAGGCGTCTCTACCACATGAAGAAACTGTGATGAATGCTGACGTAGCTGACCACTAAGTTTTTACCACTAAATCAGCTCTATAAGATAAGTTTTCAATTAAACTCTTGTCATGAACAAACCTACACAGTGCTCCTGGGTCTCTATATGAATCTGAGAAAATAACACCGTCAGAGTCATCTTATCAATGGGCTTCCTCATAGCCTACATTGGTACTCTTCTACTCAAGGAATAATCCACCACATTACCATTTCTCAAGGAATATACGATATCTATGTTGAACCCCTACAAGTACTCAATCAAATACCAATTCCATAGACTAAGATCCTTCTTCTAGAATATTCCGACAATGCTCTTTTAATCTGAATAGACCAAAAACTTATCTTAAAAAAGTTATTGGTGACATATTTTAGAGGCATGAATCATAGCTACTAGATCTCATTCATGGGCTAAGTAATTTGTTTTGTGTGTATGGAGTTGGTGGGATCCATACACCAGCACATGATCATCCTGCATAAGAACACAACTGAGACACATACCCGAAGCGTCATAATACATGACATATCCCTTTCCAGATTCTGGAAATATCAATTCCTAAGTGATTTTAAACTACCTCTTCAACTACTAGATGGATTCCTTATATTCTACCCCCAATAAATCTTAACCCCTTTCCGGGTGATTTTGGTCATGTGCAAAGCAAGCCTAGAGAAATTATGAACAAACCGAAAGTAGTATCCTACCAAGATAAGGAAAAAACTGAACTCAAAAAAATATTTCACTACTCCCACAACATTTCTATAATGATCTTCTCAAGATCCACTAAAACACCCAGCTCTGAGATCACATGCCCAAAAAACCTCACATCTTGGATCTATAAGATTCACTTGGACAACATATCATAAAGGCATTGATCCTGTAATGTACCCAACATGATCTGAAAATGATGTTCATTATCCTTCTCAGAATCTGTGTAAACTAGGATTTCATAAATTAAAACCATGAAGAATGATTATATATACTAGTGTTAAACCATATTCATTAGTGTCATAAAGACCAATGAATCATTGGTCATCCCGAAGGGCATGACCAGGTACTAAAAGTGGCCATACCTACATCAAAAGGCTAGCTTTGGGATATCTACCTCCTTCCCCTTGAGTTGGTGGTAACCCTAACACAATACTATTTTTTAAAACCATTTTAACCCTTGAACTAATAATACAAGTTATAAATTAAGTTCGAGGATATTTGTTTGTGATGGTTACCTTATTAAGATTTTGGTAATCAATACACAACTACAAGGATCTACCATCCATATTCACAAAATGACAAGAGTAGCCCAAGGAGAGACATGAAGGGAAAAAATCCTTTTGATTATAAAAAATATTGTTGTATCTTTAATTCCCTCAGCTTGGTAGGGAGACAAACGATATTATGGAAGAGATATTGGTTGTTTTCTAACAAAAATCAATCAAGAACTCCACAAACCATTTTGGGGGTAAGCTTGAAAAATCATCTGTAAATAGCTTCAATAACTCATAAACTATATGAGGTAACCCACACTCAAGAGAACCTCAGTCATATTCTATCATGAGTGACAATAAATGGAAGATATTATTCCCTAACTCTGATATTGGAGGTCCTACACGACTCAAACGAGGATCCCATTCCACACAAAAGATATGTGTACTACCATAAGGTTTCGTGAAACTCACTTTCCAACTATAGCAATAGATGTGTGACTAAATGTGTACAAGACAATCCATGTTGTTTATTATGACAAATAGATCCATATCAATGATTTGGGGCACCCAATCCATCTCAACCCCATACACGGAAATAGAACACGGTGGGAACCATAGACCATGATCCTTCTTCTTTCCCAATAGTGTCACCAAGTCTATCATGAAAGATGAAAGATCGGTTGGAAAATTCATTGTGGTCACACTACAGGTAGAGATAAATGACACCGAATCAAGAATATTAAAAAAAGTATAATCTATAGATGATGAAATTAAAAGGGTACCTCGAACAGTTTATGGTCCAACATATGATCCTATAGGTGCCTTATACATGGAATGAGAATTCCTTATCTCTACCTGAGAGTGGTTGATCACCTATGACCTTTCCCTGAACTAGTTCTATGTAGAAGATGATATAGACATTCTGCTATGAACCCCATGATGGGATCCCCCCATCCTCGATGGCTCTGACTGAGTTAGCACTCCCATGGAAGAAACTAATCCAACTCCACTCTGAAGTGGACGCGCCATCCTAAAATATTGTTGCAAGTGTCCCATACCTATACACCAATAACAATAATTTGGGGGAGATGTGAATACTGGTCAGATGTTCCCAGGCCTCCCATACTGGGGGCTCACAACGAACCTTGCATCAGAAGCCACTGATGAAATCTGCCTGGAAGAGTGGCCAGAACAGGCCCATCTTTACTTTACATGATCCTCCCACTACCTTTTCGTTTCATATGTAATACCTCTTTCCATAACATATATTATCCTATAGAAACCAGGACTCCCTTTGTAATCAATCACCACCATACATGCCAGATTAACCACCTTATAATTAGTCATCAGCTTAAACAGGAACACCTGAGAATAAATCTCTTGTTGTAGACCCCTTTTTAACTTCTGGGACTTCATCCACCCATTGGAGACCATTTCAGATGTATATTGGAGCAGCTAAGGAAATATTTTGGCACACTCCAACTCTGAAAGATCCTCATGAGCAAGTTTTATAAACTCATGTGATCTAGCATATGCTAGAACTTCATGTAAGTACTGGTCATTGAAGACCACATTCAACTCCTTAAATCACATCTTGTCATGCTTCCCAGCTTGAAGCACTGATTACCACCACCTACATCTATGAAACTGTAACAAAAAAATATCAAATTTCACCATGACCTCTTTGTGGGGTTCACCGAACTCAAACATGTGTTTGAACTTCTCCAGACACTCCTCCACTTCCTATGGCTCTATACAACATCAGAAAGTATGATTCTTGTTATTTAGAAACACTTGGTATTTTTTCATCCTAGGACCATGTTTATATTCTATTACTAGTGTAATAATAGGAACTAATCTAGGTCCTATATCATGGATATCCATAACACAAACATCCACTAAACTCTGATCATGTAGTGAGAGGGAAGTCCCTCTGTCTTTTTCATGTGGGTCCATTGGAGCATTTTTGGGAGGCATGTTGCTACAAACAGCTTCAATAACAAGGGAAAACATTAGTACAATAGTTCTGAAAATTTTTATCAACAATATAAAATATAAATAAATCATATTAATAAAAATAGTAAAATAAACAACCACTTCACTCCCACTCAATGTCCACCAACAATCTACAACCCGCATGTCCCACCTGGATGTTAATTCAATGAAACAATCCTGAAATCCCATGGAGAATCAAGGTATATCACGAGAGGTGTAGGATAGGCACCTAACTCTTGTATTGGAGTCCAATCCCCTATAGTCCTAGATCCTATCTAAGAAGACTCATCAAAAAACAATAATATAACCTAGAAACGATAACCAGCCTCTGATACCATTTTTTCATGAACTAGATCTGGTCTCCCACAAAACTATCACCAAACCCTGCCCATGGTAAGGAACAAAGAGAATTACCTATCCCCATAGGACAACACCATTTATTGGGTATCATAAATAATGGTTTGGGAAAGGTTTACCCAAATTAGGATACATAAAACAACAAAAAAACTATTAATATACAGAATCTAAAAATTCAATCCAAAAAAGACTTAATTAAAAATACTAAGAAAAATAAAAGGTTTTTAACAAGACACAAGGGGTACCAAAAAAAAAATAGTAGATAAAAACCCCCAATTATTTCCACATGGAAATGGGTCATCACCCTTGAGTCATCTTTAAAACTTCACACAACGGAAGCAACTAGAATCCCGAACCGCCATCTCCAAAAGAATTGACAATACCTATGTAAAACATAAAAAAGTATACTTACACAAAAAGGTGCAAGTAGGGTGTTAGCATAATCCCAATAAAATAAAACCCAAATATTTCATGTGACACTAATTTTAAGAAAAAAGGCATTCAATTGTTATAAACAATGAATCATAACCGTTATATCTAAAGGATAATCTTTTAGAGGAAAATAGTTTTCAATGTGTGTATGTTTAAAGAATGGGTATATTTAAATTATATATGTAATTTAATTAATTTTCTATAAAAACACACCATAATACAAATATAAATTTCAAATACACAATGAACACTAAATACAGGAAAACTCCTAATGACTATTTAGTTGTGAGCCCCAGTACCTCGCATCTCGGAGTAAAAGTAACCATAACAATATATGTTCGAATGAAGAAGCCATTAGAAGGGGAATCACCCGAATCCTAGTGGTCCCCAATACCATAATCATCATAGTTTTTAGTGTTTTCAAAATCAAACATGATATGTGAAATAGGGACAAAACCCCTCCGGATCACTAGCATGCTGGTACAGATGCATCCACCTAGATACCTGGGTTTTAATATTTATTCTCAAACATGTTTCACATGCTACCAAATTATATTTTCACATTAAAAAAACCATTTCTGGACATACACACTCAAACTAGTATGTAAACATACTTTTCACCATTGGGCTAACTCAAAAATATTATTAGAATTTCCATAAGTCAATTACACAAGTTATAACAACATTGTGAACATTAAATAAATTTAAAACTACTTTTTATCAAAAAATGAATACCAATATTACACCAATCCAGAATTTTCAGCACTAAAATATTTTTATAAATAAATTCCATGAATTATGAGACAACACAAATTTTTACAACCTAGGATGCAGAAGTAAAACACCCATTTTAATACAAAATTGTCACTTAAAATGAACCACTTCATAAATGATAAAAAAAATAGTTTTCACACTAAAAATAATGATAGTAGATCATAAAATAAATTTAAATCTAGAAATATAACTCAGTCTAAAGTTCTTACACATGGAATCACCTAACATATATGTAAAAAATCTCAAATACGTGTGCAGAACATCAATCACACCACCACCACACTAAAAGTGAGTCAAATTGAAGCTAAAACCACAATTTTGGACCAATAAAATAAAAAATAGACCCAAGGTACGAAGCCCTAAATTATGGACATTGAGGGCATCATGAAAATTGGATGAAACCCTATGTTAATGGAAGGAATATGAAAGGAAAATCACTTTCTTGAGAAACATTTTTGAAATCACCAAAAATACACTAGTAGTTCAATATAAAAGAATCCAAAACTAAATAGAAAGATATAATAAGTTTGAGGAGGTCTTTCGGAAACTGATAATGGGGGAATAGAGTAAACAATTAATTATTTATAAATGAAACAAATTACTTTTTCAAATCTATATGATTTAAGAAACATTGAAGATGTTTTCCCTAATCCTAGATGATGATGATATCCAAATATGGAAAAATGAACAATGGGTGTTCCTAGGGTCTCTGGGAATGGGTGAGTGTTTGAATGACCGAATACTGTTAAAATGAATGAGATATGAAAAAAATAAAATAATTATTTAAAACTGGAAATGGGCTCACATGTTTTCCCAATAAATAAATAAATTACCCAAATCCACCATGATTATGAGTTCTTAATGGGTAAAAATTGATATGCGGGGTTTAAATATGTCAGGGGAATCCTTTGGGAAGGTTAATGGGATTGAAATGTTAAAAACATAGGAGTTAAAAAAGAAACGAATTCTGTTTTTTAATTTGGAAATGGGATCATGGGTTGGCTATAATTTCAAAAAATCACCCCTTTCTAAAAATCATGGCAGGGAAAAACCAAAAAACAAAGAAATAATATAATTACATGTAAAATACCATTGAAATGAGTAATTTTTGTGACTCTCATTGGGAAGAGTGTCTGCTAAGGAATCCCTTTTTTGAAATCAAAATGGAGTTACACAAAAATGTGGAAACTTTCTTCCCTAAGATCCATAATTTTATTATCATTCTTCACCACCTCAATTATTATTATTACATGATTATGTAAAATTAAAATAATCATAAATATACATAAATTTTTTTATTATAAGGGTATTATGTGAAATTACACACACATATATCTAATGGGTAACCGACATACCATTCTTATGTACGATGAACTACAGCTTCACAAATTGTTGTTGTTATTTTTTCTTTTACAACCTCTCAGAGTTGAAAATTATGATGAAAATTATATTTTTTAATATTATATATTATATGTATCATCTATTTATTCTTATTTAATTATTATAGAACACATACCTTAATGATTTCATTATTCTTTATATATAATAATTTTATTTGGGGATGTGTGCACTTCTGCCTCCTCAAAGCGTTGTGATTCGTTTAATACATACCTGGAATTTATTAGGATGTGTTTAGTGAAAGTATATGATATACATGAAATAATAATTCTACCATAATTATAATAAATATATATATATTCATATATTTCATTTAATTTATCTTTTTTAACCTGAGAATAAAATAGAAATAGATTTAATGTGTCCGTACGGCTTACCGTTTCCATGAACGGTGCATTCCATTTTATACTTATATATTGTATATATTATTATAAATATATATATAATAAAAATATATTATAATTATAACATTTTTTAAATCTTAGAAACAAATAAATCATTATCTATGTAGAAAGATGAAGAATAATAATTCAAAACATATACGAAAAATAAATCAGATGTTACCCGAAAAGTATCATTAACACGAAGTTTTTTATAAATGTGTAATATAAATCATAAAGAATCATATATTGTATTAGGTATAATAATTTGGTTTTTTGTTAGATGTATAATAAAGTTATATTTATTATAAAGGTGGTTTTAATGGGTACCTAAAATTCCAAGACTTAGGGTAACAAGATTTCATCTCATTTTTTATTTATGTGAGATACATGTATTATTAACCACTCATTTATTTTATATGGTCTGTATACTAAAAATATAATTATTATATAATTTTTATAAATAAATTTATGGTTATTTAAATATCTATTTTATTAAAAAAAATTCATGGGGATAACATTTTAAATGATACCAAATCAATAAATTAATTTTGTCTCAATGTTCTATCATTGAAACACATGCCATGTTATACACCTTTATATTCCTAAGAGGTTAATATACTACATTTGAAATTTTTAATCATGAATAACAATATTTTAGTGATATATAAATAATCATTTAATTTTATTCACTCCATTATATTGTGATTTAATGTTACCAAAGTGGTATGAAGTTATAGCCATAATCCAATCATCTATAAAGATTGTGTATAATTATGATTCCTTTGATGAAATATTATTATTCATATCTTATGAAAAAAAATAAAGTTTATTTACATATATATATTCATGTTATATTGATGTAATGGTCCAATTTTCACACTATTTGGTACTTTATCAAATTAATATGGTTTTTATGAAAATATGAATTTATTTTTTGTTTTGGTCTGAAATTTGATTTCTTTTAAAACTGTATTTTCTAAAAAGGGTTTCAAAAATGTATTAAATTTATCCTATGATATTTAAAGACATTTTTACACATTTATTTCTTTCTTATGAAATAGTTTATATATGAATATTTTTTTCATTTTTTTATAAGGTCACTTTTTTAAATTTATAAAGTGAAAAAGGAATTTCTGTATGTACATACTTTTCTTCCACCATGAACAAAATTTACATGATAAATTTAGTGTATGGTTAGAATATTTTATTAGTGATTTTATTCCCAAATTTGATAGATATTTTTATTTAAAATTTATTTTCAAATAAAAAGGGTTTTTAAATTAATTTTTTTAAACAGTTTTTAATATTCTCAATTCTTCCATGATATGTTTTTAACCTTTTTGGGAAGAAATGAATTTCAATTATTTCAAATATTATTTTAAGAGTTTTAAATTTAAATTTGAATTAAAATATTTTCAAAACTATTTCAATATTAATTTATAATTTTTCAATGTGTATTCACAAAAATTGTTTTCAAGACATTTTTAATAATAATTTATATTTTTATGTGTTTTCAAATAAATGGTATTGATTTTTTTCAGCTTTTCATTATTAAATTTAATATTTTTATATAAAATTCAAATAATTATTTATATATTTTAAATTTTTTTAATGAAATGGTGTTCAAAATATTTTCAAAAAATATATATATATAACTGTTAATGGTTTTTTTAAATAAATGGGTTTATAACAATTTCATTATTTTTTATATGTTTTAAATGTATTTTTTATGAAATTGTGTTTCAAAAGGTTTTATGTTTTAAGAATAAATTTTCAAAGGAAATGGTATTTTTTTTGAAATGTTTTCAAAATGTATTGTAAAATTATTTTCCATCTAAGATGTCGTCTATTGGTGTTTCTCCTGCCTTTCTATGGAAATGATCTAATGGTTACATTAATCATCATTCTGGGAATTTTTAATGTTTTTGTGGAATGAATTATATAAAACCCATCTATTTTTCAATGTTTATATAATAAGAAAAACCAATTATTTTCATGATTAATGGTTTTGATGAAATTATTATGAAACCTATATTTTTTACATTGGTTAAGATAGGATTTCATGTTTATGAAACCAATTTCATTTCATCGGTTTTGATATTCCTTTTTATGATCTTGAGGCACATGTTTGTGTGATTACATTATGAGATTGGTGGGACCTATATCTCCCTTTATTGCATTGGGTAAATATTTATATATCATGGGATAATGATGAAATTCAAGTCAAAAGGCTTAATACACTAGGGAAGATGAAGAAACAAGATATACTATGGGTATATTGGGAATCCAAATCCACAATAAGAAGATGTGGGAAAAAAATAAACTATTGAAAGATTGGTAGAATCGATCCATTAAAATAAAAAACTATGAATGGGGATGGTGCTGTGTCCATCTTAGTAGGTGTAGTCTCTACGAGGATGATAAGCGATGATGATGGGAGAGTTTTAATCGTCAATGATGATAGAGTTAATAGATAGAGTCGATGACTTTTTTGTCAATTATAACCTGAAAATGGTGATGCCATTGAATGCGGTGAATAATGGAGACATCACTCTTGGATCAAGGTCTGGATGGTTGAAGGATAGTGGACCGAGGTGGGTATACTTTTTGTCTGTGGTGGATATGGTGGAATTATTTAATTTGACTTTCAGAAATTAGAAATTAGAATTTTTTAATTTATAATGTTGTGTTTTTTTGGATGTGGGATACCAATGAACTAGTACCTCTCTTGTATGGTTCCGACTTACCCAAAAAGAGAAATTTAAATAATAGAAAAAATGGATTATGTGAGTAAGGAATATATTTTTATCAATATTTCACTAAATAAAAAATAACATTCAATATAGAACCCCATATGTAGAAACAATTTATGTTTAAGGAAACAAACATATCCATGATAAATAATATGTATATTTTGGGGAAATTTAATTTCCATATGATGGTTAATAATTTGACTGAATACTAATAACTATAAAACAAAATCAAGAAAATGAATTTAAAAAAATTACATAGTAAAATGATCATAAAGTATGCATATTCATAATAATGATGGTATGAAAACCATATATATCCATTGGAGTAATAATTAAGGGTTTTAGTCATGGATGAATATAAATGACAAAAAATTATCTTTTAAAATAACTTGAGGAAAGTATTTTTTTCATTATGAAAATAACATTATAAACCTAAAATTTTTCAAAATATATTGAAAATAAATTTATTTTTAAATAATATTTTAAAATTTTAAATTAATATTTAAATTTTTTTACTATCCATGATGACTAGAAATTTCGATCATCTTATATAAGTTTAAATAATGTTTCTTGTAATGTTTGTAGTAAAATAAAAAAGTGAAATATTTAGAAAATGAAATAAATATTCCTTTAAAAAAATATAGAAAATGTAAAAATTAGAAATTATTTATTTAATAAATCATTTTCATATGGAAAAAGTAATTTTTGAAAAAAAATTTTAATAATTTTTTTTTAAATGAAGAGAATAATGAATTCAAATTTCTATGAAAATTTTTTTCTAATATTTTATATACCAAATAGTGTAAAAATGGAACTATTAATTTAAAAAATCATAGAAAAAATATTAGCAGAAGATTATATGGTTTTTTGGAAATTTTCAATAAAATTAATTATATTGAAATTTATGAATAAACAATCAATATGAGAATGAGATTGTGAAAAAATCCTTAAAATGATCGTAATTTTGAAGTGGTATTTATTCAATGAATTTATTATGTGTATAAAATGAAAATAAACATAAAAAGTTATTAAATAAAACATAATATAATTAAAATTCATTGCATTCATGATATTGTAATACAAAAGAAAACAAATATGTAATATAACCCCATAAAAAAAATTGACTTATAAAATTATTTACCACATATGAAATCTTATGTCAAATACCAATAGATGAAATGATTCCAATTAAGACATAAAATACATAAAATCATTAATTAATCATTATACGACATGTATAATGGGTATTATATACACCATTTAAATGAAATTAGGTGATGATCATTAGAGTATGCCTCAATGAATAGAAATTGAGATAAAGTCCCTTACATCACACTTCCTTTCGGTTAAATGTTATTTATCCTGCTATGTGGTGGTTATAGAAATGTTATTAAATTATACAATCTCTATAAAAATATTTATAATATATTATATTACAATTTTATAACATCTTTTCACCCTTTTGTTAAAAACCATTCCTTATTTTCAATATTTTTTATGTTAACACCCATGTTTTATCAGGAATATTTCATCATGAAATGTATAGAAATAAAACATATTATAATGTTATGTCATATACATAATAATAATAATGAAAATTTTATATTAAATTTTCATAAATTTTACTTTTACAACTATTATATAATATGGATTTGAAAAATTAAGTATTCTACAATCATGAAGATGGTAGGTCATACATAGGAATGAGTATCATTTCCATTTTTCAATGACCTTTATTGAAATGAGGTAAGTAATATTTTATCATTCTAGTTTGATCATAATATATCATATAAAATCTTATTTCTTAAAAATATAATGAAAAATATCTTCCATGTGGCATGGTGGTGAAAAGATAGTTGTATCGCTTTGTAAAGGAGGTTGTCCACACGTACACGACCGATGTTATCATTTTTCTGTGTAAAAATTAAAATGATATATTATAATTTATGAATGATAAGTATTTTATGAGTAAAATAATAATTTAATTTCTATTACATATATTCAATAAATTTATCCTTATTACATTCCTTGTAAAGAATTATTAAATGATTAAACACATCATTTTATGAGTTAGAAGTCCACCCTACACATGAGCAATGTTATCTTATACACTATGGAATGGAAATTAATAAAGTATATATTATAGAGTTAATAAATATTTATAATAATTTTATAGATTTCAAATATATACATTATATACATCATCATTCCCAACCATTAGAGGTAGTAATGGAAAAATAAATTAAATCAGTTTCTGAGGTGGTAGTCTGTTATAAAAACAAATAATGATTTCAAAACCCATTTAAATGAAGTGTGGATGGTTTTAGGTAATAAATTTAACATTAATAAAATGAATTTATATGTAATATAATGAGTATATAAAATCATCATGATTTAATAATAACTGCGGGAGGTGGAGGAAGAAATAAAACAATATTATTAAAGAACATTACCACATATTTAGGTATCCTCTATAGGTTTTCACCAAAATAGTTCCTAGACATGATTTAGAAAACAAAATAATTATTTTATGATAATATTATGTATTTTATGAAGAGATTGTTCTTAGTGTCGGACCTGAAAAAAGGTTCGATGATGTGAATATGATATGAGATTATGTTCCCTTTTATATGTGATGTGAGTGATACACTGGAATTTTTTGAAAAGAAATAGGTATACGCATGTTTTTTCCGTTATAAAAATGTAATAAATATAAAAATATAGATTCTTAGACACGATGAGGTATAAATACAGTAATAAAAT
This sequence comes from Viscum album, assembly GCA_963277665.1. NCBI lineage: Eukaryota > Viridiplantae > Streptophyta > Magnoliopsida > Santalales > Viscaceae > Viscum > Viscum album. Next base: position 1,934,674,332 of record OY728165.1, read on the forward strand.
ATATTTTAGTCAATTTTTTGTCATTTTAACCTTACCCTTTTAGTTTAACATCTAATAAATCCATTATTTACCTTTTTTATGATAAATAATTTTTACTGTTTTCACTCTTTATTTTGGTGAAAAAATATCATGACCACATTTTATAATATATATTATTCTAATTCAAAATATAGAAACGATTTTCATAGATTACATTCATATTAATGGAAAATTTTAAATTAATGTTAATGACCTAGAGGTGATGAGAAAATATGTTATTAGAGAGAAAGTGTTAAAAATTTTACAATGTTTTAAAATATTAATTAATTTTGCAAATGAATAAAATGAAATAAATTCAATTATTTGATATATAATTGAAATAATTTTATTTTAAAACTAGTCAAAAATTGATTATATCTTTATAATTAATTTATAATAATGGGAAGTACTAATTTAAAATGCAGTATTTTCTCTATTCATTGAAAAATGAAATATTTTAGAAAAATATTAAAAAATCACACTATGATAATTTTGATATTATTATTTTTAAAATGAATTTAATTTTATCATATAATTTTTAATTTTTTTTGAAAAATAATTTAAAATTATGTGCACAAGGCACGACAACTACGTCTTTTAGAAGAAGACAATTTTAAAAAAACATTTATGTTTATTATAAATGATTTTGATTTTATTTATAATCGATACATAACCACAATTTTCATAATTTAGTTATATATATTCATTAAATATAATTTTTTAATGAGTTATTCTATATTAACGTTCACTTCGACTTGGGGTTTCATGTTTTACAATATATCTATGTGGTTAAATTTAAATAAATTTATTTCATTGGATGTTTAAGCTTGGTGTTGCATGTCACATATGCTATTGAATTTTTTTTTCTTATTTTATAAATTTTCATTGTTATAAAGTCATTAAATCGCATCCCTATTATATCATATTTGAAATAAATGGACTTAATTAAAGATGAAAATGTATTTAAAAGATCATTAGAACATTTTATGAGGGAGTTATCCTTTTCAAATTAAATTAACAAAAGTAAAAGTTAAAAATATACAAAATATCAATTTATTTATTTAACAAATATAAATAGGGAAAATTATTAAGGAGGATTCAATGATTTTCTTATTCTTGATGATGGAGAAAATTGTTGATGCATTGTAAATTAAATCAAAAATTAATTTCAAATTTTTTGGTAAATAGTCAAAAGACCATGTTTAAAAAATGATAACTAATTTCCAATTAAAACCTATTAAATAAAGTTAAATAGAGATAAAAACTAATTTGAATTATATTTTTATAATTTTAAAAACATTTCTAACAATATTTAAATAAAATATAGTCACAAAATAAATGTTTCTCAATAAAAAAGAGAAATGAAGTAAATTTTCCTAACAAACATCCTTTCGGTATTTTGAGTACATAAATAATCGAAAATGGAATTAAATAATTAATTTTAATTGCATTACCATATGAGAATAAAATAAATAATATTATGGAATGTTGGATCATATAATTTCATCATTAGGAAAAAAATATGCATATGGAAACTATTTAAAAATGAGCTTGTAACATAAAACCATTTCCTCAAAGTCATCTTTCTCCATAAATGATATAACCTCTTGTATAATATTTTAAAAAAATTATCATTATATACCAAAAAAATAATCATTATTATAATTCAATAGTTTTTTATAGATAAAATAATTTCACCCACTCATTAAAAACCCCTTTAACATCATCATCATATTTAGTGTTTTGTAATTCATTTTAATATATGTTTTGGATTGATGATTATAGAAAAATTAAATTAATTATGTTAAAATCAATGACATAATTTTAATAATGATATAAACATCATCTATATTTATTATATACTTATGTTTCAATATTCATATAATGCGGTGATGTGAAATGAATTACATCACTACATAGAGATGTTATTTGGTACACATGCACAAGTGATGTTTCTAATTTTTCAACGACAGTAATGAATAAATATAAAAATTAAATCTTATTTACACAATATATTTTTATAAAATTAATATAATATAAAAAATTAATATATCATAATTACTATCCAAGAATATTGGTGGGGGTAAATGAGTCATATCATCACGTGGATTGTGTAGTCTACACGTATGCATAAGCAACACATTCATAAACAATTTCATTGGAAAGTGGTGGTACATGATCATGACATCAACATAATATCATATCAATATATCTATTATAGGGGAATTATTATATTTTTATTGATAATTTTCGTTATATAATGTGTAATAAGAAATACAATTTAATGTGTTTGGTCAATATCTATACCTCTTTTTTGAGAGACATCATTTGAGTTACTCCTTAATCCTTAAAGGATTGGTATTAGAATAATAAAAAATGAATTATGGAAAAAAGTATGATTATATGTAGGTTTTCAGTATGATTTTTCTATGATAGAAGGATCAAATAGTTTTAATAATAGAGGATACGATGTACCCTTTTACAAGAGTGGGTCGTGAACACATGTGATTTCCTAATATATTTAAATGATTTTTTGTCAATTTCATGCTAAGGTGGTATTTAATAGACATTTATTTTAATATAAAATAGTATATGATTTATATAATTTAAAAAAACCATAATTCTGTTTATTTTATTGGAAATCATACAATAATATTGTAGTCTAACACCCCATAAATCCCCTTTAAACTTACTCGTGGTATTTGTTTTTCTATATTTTCTCTTTTCGATGTAAAATATTATTTTTCCCTATTATACTATATTTACTGTTATAATAAAAAACATGTAATCCATATTTCTAGATAAAATTTTGATAATTTGATGAATTTAATTTTAATTGTGTTCGTAAACTACAACAAGACACTCATTTTAGGAAATAAATTTTTAACGTAAAACATAAATTATGTCCACCATCTACATTTTTCAAAAAAATGAATTTGAAAATTTTATTTAGAATATATATTATATAAATTTAATTTACTTCATTAATTAATAGAGTATAAATTAAATTGTTAATATAAAAACATATAATATTTAAAAAAAATAAGTTTTTATATAGTTGTTTTTAAGCCAATAAATTAGCTTATACCAAAATCAACAATAATGATGATTAATATATAATAAATTATATTTTTTAATATTAAATAATACGTTGGTAAAATTAAGATGAAATTAAAAATGTAATGGATCATTTACTGGGACATAAATTTAAATTTTAAAAAAATTGACATTTTTCACTATTCAAGGAAAAATAATATTTTTTTTAAAAAAGAATATATATAAACTTTAAGATAATATTTATTTTTTGTTTTATAATTGATATTAATTTACTAAAATAAAATTTATAAATTTTTAGGAAATTAATAATAATATTTAGGGAAAAAAGTGAAAAAAATATTTATGAATAAAACATTCTTTAATTGTAAACTGACAGTATATAAATTTATTTACATATTTATTATGATTTAATGATTAAATTTTCATTAATTAAACCCTACAGAAAAATTTTCTCCTAAATTTTTTTCTTAATATTGATTCCTAATAATTTAATGTCTAGGTTGTATTGGTTTATAACATCACATTTCACATAGATTGAGGGTTTTTTATAAGGAAAGATTACCAATATTTCTACTTTTGTTTTGAACAAAAAAAAATAAAAATATATAATGTCACATTCAACCCCATTATAAAGAATATATACTTCAAAATTTCATAACATTGGCACAAAAAATGATGATATATCTTTTTTGATCACAACCTTAGGTTCCCATGTAGCTAATCTAAATTATTTATTCCTCTAAAGATGTTTCAACATGTGAGTAATCTTGTTCAATATAACTTTATCTCTATGATACAATATTTCTACAGGTTTCACATTATATGTATGATGATTCTCTAGTAGAAAATCCTCATAATTCTATACATGTCACCAAGACTAAAAATAAACTAAATACTGCACATATATATGGACTCATTTTTTGAAAACCCTTGAAACCAACCACAGTTTTATTAAAACTATAGGAACCCCTTCAATCCCTCATCCCACTTCATGCAGCCCCTTCTCATATCCCCATGGTTCTATTCCTACCACATTTCCCTTATTCCCCTTTGGGTATGAGCATTATAATATCTCCCTCATTTGATCATAACCCTTCGATGTAGCCATTCCACCTCTCCTATGACACTACATTGATTCATCCTCCTCACCTCCATAAATTTGTGACTAGGATCTGGTATCCCCACTTCCCGCATCTATTTACATACCTTTCTACGTTATTATATTCAATCTATGATCTATGAAACACTTGCTATCCACTCATACCCATATGATAAATCTTATATTATATTTCATTAAGAAAATCACCCTACCTATGTATATGTTTCGTGATATCTAGAAATGGTACGCTAGTTTCACTAATTTGTCTCTCTAATCTACTACACTAGTGATGCCGACTCCTACACTTATCCCAAAAAACATCCTTAAGGTCAGTCCTTTACACAAGGTACTCTCCCAATAATAATTATTCAAAAAAATAAATTTGATTATTTATATAAGTGTGAAATGATAATTAGAATAAATTGATTCAAATTTTTTTTTCAGGATGAGTTTACTAAATGAGTTATCAAATGGCGGTTTTAGAAGTTCATGGAGACACAACATGGTGAAATAATTTATAAAAGGTACATGGATTTTATTTCAATCTAGATCTATGAATTTTTTGAAGTGATCATGGAAGATATATGTGACTGTAATAATCAATGATCCATTTATTGATAGGTAGTTTCCTGATAGTGCAATTTTTTTATTTTATTTTCAGGTATCAAGTGGGAGACCATGATAAATAATGTCTCTAAGATAACCATATGAATGTTGGATGTTATGAATCTCGCATAGGGGAGGATTTTAAAATAAAAGATTATATGATTTATAGAATATTAAAATAAAAATCAGGGGTAGGGTATTTGTTGCAAATTAATATATTTTTAATATGTTATTTATAATTATTCCATTTTGACTACCATTTCCTAAAAAACACATTCCATTTATCATTTCATCTTATCATCAATTCGGTAGTACAATAAAACTAATCATAAATAAAAAGGGAATAATTTATTTTTTCATTCTAAAATATTCTCAAATTTTATTTAGATATGATATTTAATATTATTAGTTTTAAAATAGTTTCATGGGTAAACATATTTTTATCAAACCATCATGTTTACATTAATTTAGATCCCATAAATTTTATTTTTATTATTAAAAATTATAAAAAATTCTGTGAATGTGAAATTTTTGTTTTTTACATTCTTATGTTAATTAATTTTACTTTTATGATTCATAGTTTATTAATTGTATGAAATTTTTAAATAAAAAAATACACATTGACATAATTCAAAAATAAATTGTATTATTTTATCATATGTTTTTCATAAAATTTATAAATGTTTTACTTTAGTAATTAGAAAACATGTACCCTTTCTAATTAGGTAACATTACCTTTGAATAGAATCAAAAATCCAATCTTCGATCACATCCAACCCACATTATAAAATTACCATTTAGGTAATTTTATTTTAAAACCATTTTTCTAGAATATTTATAAATTATAGGGGTATTGACCATTGTTCATTTTTTATTGTCTCTTAATTTATTCTATTTCATCCTATTAATTAATCGTTATTCTCTTAGATTATTTATGGTAATGTACAATAGTAGTATTGAGATCCTCTTTGAGTTATATGATGTATCACATTGTTATGGTTGAATTAGAAATTTTGTTATGTCCTGGAGATAAGTTAATTAGGGCTTTGGGGATTTAATTGGTATAGTTTCTAAAAAAAGTGTCATTTAATAATGTTGAATTTGTTTAAGAGGGACTATCATGTCAAGAATAATTTGGTGAATTTATCTAGAATGAGTGATGTTGTTACATAACCATATTTGTTATGGTATGAGCTACATAATTAATTTATAAGTAATAAAGGTGGAAATTAAGCATTTAATACCTAAAATTTTGGAAAAATTTTGTAATGGTAGGGTAATTATCTTAAACATGAAATATGGGATATTGAGACATTAGTATAGGTTTCCTATGAGTATTATTTTTTAAAATTATCATAATTAAAATAGTGAATGATTTTCTATTTTCATGTTGATTAGACATGCTATGTTGAGGTAATGAAATGAAAAAATGAGTTTTCAGGGGAATGAATGGATGTAATTTGATGTGTTTTTAGTGATATATGTGATGTATATCACTAAAGATATTGTTCTATGTTTGATATATGGTAATTTTTAATTACATGTTTCTTATCGTGGGTTATGTAATGAAATTACATGTTATGGAATAATTTTCCATGAATGTAATAAACCTTTTATGGTATCAGACTAATATTTATATATTCACCAACAAACCCGTTCAAGTAATAGAGGCTATTGTGATATTAACCAAGAATTATGTTATCAGTCAATTTACTGAACACCTTTTGGGTATAAAAATTGAATGCATTATGTTTTAGGGAATTGAATGTTTCCTTTGTAGATTAGTGTTGATTTATACTGATTGTTTGATGCTAAGTATACTATTTTAGAGATTATTATAGATTTGTTTGATACACATATTTACATTATATCATTCATTTGAATTGATTTTTGGATTAGTGTGTATGAATTAAAATATGAGGTTTATATTTTAGTAGTTAAATATTTTATATGTATTTTAATTGTTTTCTACTAATTTAGTGTAAATTCATATAAAATAGTCCAATTATTTTATTTTATATGCATCTTTTTCTTATTTTCCATGAAGGGCTAAGGATGAGTTAGTTCAATTCACAATATTGAGAATGTGTATTTTTTTCAAAGATTGATTATAATTAGCTACTTATATCCAATTGAATGCAGAATAAGGGTAGTCATTCAATCTGACAATACTCTTAATTTTCATTACAATGTACATCATCTAATGCAAGTTCCCAAACAACTACTATTTCCATATTGCCCTCATGAAAGAACCCAATAGGGCATATTATCATATTCACATCGACTTAAAAAAAGGAACCTCACCTACAACATACTATACAAAAGGAATCATGTTGAATATTTCAAATAAAAATTCCAACTCCTTACTCTCATGGACGAACCATACCAACCATGAGAATGGACATTTTAGTTCCCTGTTATCATCATTCACCCATTTTCATAGGTAACCACAATTATATGGTCAATTAAAATAGTGTTGGTAATTTCCAAGATTCATAATTCTCAATGGTATTTAATTCCCACTGAATGAAATGAAAAAAATTATTTCTATTTCCAGATTTTGGACAATTAATTTTTGTTACTACATGATTTTATGAATTAATTTAGTGTCATCAAATTTTCAGTTAATTTTTCCTCCTGAAATCATGTTTGTATTTTTTGAATAAACCTATATTTTCTTGATATTAAACTATAAAGAATGGATATTTTAATCTTGTATTTATACTGGATATTGACTATAAAATTAGTAGGGAATAATAACAAGTTTTCATTGAATAGAAAACCATATTGAATATTTTATATGATAAAAATTTCAAATATATTTTTCTTTATTTAATATTAATAATGCTACTAATAAATTAAAATATTAATATAAAACTACATAAAAACAAAATATATTTTATTCTTGATGAATTATAATAGATAATATAATGTTTATATATTTTTTTTTATATTATAATCACTAAACACACTCCACTCTGTAAAAATTCATGTAAATATAATATCATAATGTTAATTATATATAATGGTGATTCTTTTATGATATGTTTAATATCAAACCCCATTAAGATTATATTGATTTATTCTACTAGAATAATTCTTTTTATAAAAAATATAAACAATGTTATTTATGTTTTGTGTGGTTTTAAATTTAATAAGAATAATTATTCTTTTCCTTTTTTATTTTTTTATTATCATAGGTATGGAGTTTTCACAGCATAAAAATTCATATTTCAGGGGTTCTGATAGGATTTTTATTTATTCTTGAATATATTGAAACCAATAAAATTATTATTCACCTGAATAAATTTAATATAATATTTTTTACAATTATCATATTTTATTCATTAATATAATTTTATTAGAATTTAGCTAATTCAAAAAAACTATAATTTTAAATGTTTCTAGACTCAAAATTATCAATATATTTTTTCTATCTGAATCATTGATGACATCTTATTTATTTATAAATCATTGATTTATTATTGTTTGATGGCCTAAAATACAATATTACTCACTTTATAATCTCTTAATTAAAATTTTATTTTCCTTTTAAGAACAAAAATCAATAATCAAGAAAAATAATATCCATTTTCTTCATAGTGTTAAGTTAATTTTCATTAATCAATCATTTATTTTCACATTACTTCTTCAATTGGTATGTAATAACAACTTATGATGATGTTTGTAGAAGATAAACAGATGTGAATTATCACTGCATGAAATAATTAAGACATACAACTAATTTGATTTCCCCCTTTAGTACCATATTATTCAACTAAATATATATAAACACAAAAAATATCATCTTTTTATTGATAGAAATCATCAAGGAGGCATTTGATATTTTCAAAGGGTTAATTACAGTTTAGAACAATTTTGGTTTTAAAATATTTGACTGAATTTTTCAATAAATTTATTTTTTTATAATGATGAAAATGAAGTTCATTTCAATTGATGTATTTTTTTTTTAAAAAAATTATTTTTTTAGATATTTCACTATTACTCTATTTGAAATTTTAAATAAACATTTGGGTTGTTTTCAATGTAAATAAGTTTTTTCTTAATTGTGTTTCTTAAAAGGTATGTTTCTTTTAAAATTGATATTTCTAAGATAATTATAATCATAATTATATAATAATTGGAATTATATATACTCAAAGCCAAATTTTAAAATAATAATAACTTGCAAACATAATGTTTTTGAGATATATATGTGATACTTTTTTCTAAAATGAAATATTGTATTATATTGGACTATTTTTGACCTAATAATAATGATCTCAAATTTAGAATCCATTAATGATTAATAAATATTCAAATTTACTATAATCAATAGATTAATATTAATAGATCATTGATCTTAATATCATTTTATAAAATATTTCATTGATTACTAATCCAAATCTTATATTTTTCACTGTGTTTTTAGGTATGTAAATATATTGGTATAAATTAGTTTTTTAAAAACTAATGAGTATGGTAAAATTGGAAAGACACCAACAAATGATATTAATTAAGGTTATTAGATTTTAGTTCAAAATATACAAACAACTAACTTTGATTTGAAAGATAAAATATAAAATTATTGTTATAAGGTATATATAACTAGGTTCTATGAATCGGTACTATTGTAATGATAAAATTTCACTAAAAATATGAATAATGGGTTGAGTTATTATTTTGAGACATGTTTTGATGTTATTTTTTTAAATTGTTTTCATAAATTAAAAGCAAAGGAAATTATTTTTTTAAAAATACCATATGATTATATTGTGATGAAATAAATCCTCACCAAGAACATATTGATCAGACATATAGATTAAATGGTGTAGATTAGTTATGTTTCCTTGATTTTATCTATATATATTTTCCTATACTTAACGTTTGATTCATCTCTACAGACATACATTTATTTTTACATTATGATTTGATTCGAAAATAGTAGTTTTGAAGAAAAATTCCACTATCACGCTGGAGGTATTTGGTGACACATAGTGGAGGATGTTGGTAATTCTAGCTTGTGTGGTGGAAGATCTAATATTTTTGTAGTGAAATTAATATTCTCTGATTAAAATTTTTTAGTGATGATGTGTCATACACTCATCAAATGAAATAGAATTTTTGAACAAACATTTGGTATTATAGTTATCCAATGTGATAAAATATGACCTTATTGATCTACCAATCTTGTTGTTTGGAAGACAATAAATGGAAAATTTAATAACCATCTAATTAATTTTTATTTTGGTACTTATACCACCCTAATAATGTATAGTCATCTCTATGCTTGAATTGTATATATTATATTTTTAGGAATTTATGTTATGGAATTATGGTAAGGTGAAATCTTTATGCCACGTGGATATGATATCAAGTATATCATTTAAATGAATTTATATCTTTTTATGTTAATAATAATGATTATTGACATACTAGATATGTACATTTTGAATGAAAATTCATTGACATGTCATGATAATTATTGAGGGACTATGTGTGTATCTGTTCATATTATTATAAATAGTTAAATAATATTATTCGAAAATAGACAAACTATTACATTATATGGGATAATTTTGTTTATCCCTCATTGAGTATATGACTTACCCTATTCGAAAATAATTTTGGTGGCACTAATTTTATATACAAATTCCCCTTAACATGCATTTGGATTATGGAATTAATCTAGAATTTCACCTAGGAGGGATGGGCAACAAAAAAACCCAATCCCCAGCCTAGATGGGATGGACTAAAACATGGCCAACCTTCAACATGATATTTGTACATGTAATTCCAAACTCAGGAATGGCAAGTTGAGTTATGATAATGATCATCCAAATATAAATTTTTACTTAATATAGTAAATGATTGATATATTGGTTACATGATGATATCGTTTCTATGTATTTTTCTTAGTGATTTCTTTAATTTTTTATTTATAATTCTTTGAATGGTTATTCATGTTTATAGATAATATTAGTTTTTGATTTCTAGTTTGAGATAAATTGGTAGTTTATTAATAATTATATATATTCTCAAAGAAAGCATAATGACCGTAAAGCACCTAGATCATTTTTTACTTCATACTATGTATCTCTTTATTCATAAAACATTAAATTAATATCATTAGTGATTTATAGATATAATTATTATGATAAAATATAATAATGATGTGGAAATATTTTAATTGTGATTGGAAAACATATGGTGATGTTGATATTAATATTAATAGAATGGTGATATAGTAATCTAAATAACCCAATAAATTGAACATCGAAGTCCTTTTATTTTAATTCGATATGGAAATATTATAGAATATTACTATTGATTAGTGAATTAGCATTTATATTAAACATCTCTAATAAATTGACTTCTCATTAATTTATTATTTTTTAGTTTTCTTAATTATCTTATTTTCTATATGAGATAGAGTATAGGGGTTGGAAAATACTAATGGATAAAACACTAAAAATTAATTAATAAAAATTATATCAATAAACTAAATATATGTATTAATTTAATTTTTTATACCATTCATAATTTGTTAAGAATATTATCCCTGGTTTTATATTTAGTTATATAATTTTTAAAATGTTTTAATGTTAATTTTAATGTGTACTAGGTTCTTTATTATGACAATGTGTTTTAGAACCACTTAATTATTTATCTTTTAAATTGGAAAATATGTTTTCTAGTTAGTAGTGCTCCATAGAACTATTAATAGGCATAACTCCTGAGAATTTAATATGGTCTTTTATTTATGAAATTTTATTCTAGGTGAGTTTCATATAGGTTATATATCATTATAAATTGTTTAAATTAATTATTCTAGGCATGATCTTATATTTTTCATTATTGTTCTATATCAATTTTATAATAAAAATTTGGTTTTTTAAAACTAAAAATGAATTTTTTATTTGGTCTTAGAAGTTAGGTTTTTTTTCAAAGGTAATTTTAGTTGGAAAATTACCATTTTATTCATTATAATATTATAAATTTTTAAATTCAAACTGGGATGTAATATGGGGATACATTTTAGATTTTAATGTTTTGAGGAATTTATATGATATATTTGAGTGATGATTCAAGAAATATTGTCGGAATGATGTGATAATAAAAATTGAACTCCCCAATTTATAAAAAACACACTAATTTCAAAAAAAAATAGGAAGAATCATGTTATGAAAATTTCAAAGCTTATCATTGTGATATCGACTATATGTTCTACCATTCCTTCAGGTAAAGTGTTAATAGTTGGAAACTTTTTATAGATCATGTACAAGATTAATAATGTTGTTTTTGGGGTTTCTATTGAAGATTTAAGTTTTAATGGTTATTCTTCCATTGGTGAATATTTATTTTGTTATCATTAATTTCTTCTACGAGGGAGTAGATGAGACTTATATGGATTGATATTATTAGCACTATATACGTATATGTGTTGACATTTTATTAGGCTGTGTGTGTTGGTAGTATATGAAATTTGTTTTTATACTACTATTTATATTTATATTTTTATCTATTTCATTTTTACTATATATGTGATAAAATACTATGAGTGGTGTCAGAATGAGTTGTATAAGTAAACAATGATATATAATCACAATAAAAAATAGTTGAATTCATTGAAGAAATTCAAAAAATAAAAAATAAAATAATCTATGGTATTAACTGTTTCGGTAAGAATATCATTCTATGGGATATGTTTTATATGACCATGGTTATGGGCATAGGTAAAACTCAATGCATCAATATTTATTAATAAACAAGAAAATAAATCTATCCCAACCTCCAATTCGACCAAACAATTAAAACCAATGGAATACCAAATCGCCTTTAGTTTTTAGGATATGGACACAGTTTTAAACCATGACCATTTGTGATATCTCTAGTTGGGGATGAATCAGATATATACTTCCAAAAGATAGATATACGGAACTCATCATGAACATAAGAGGGTTCAGTAGAAATTCCATGTTTCAAGCTACAATTCCTATGTGATCAAATATATAAAATGGATCAATATAAAAATAGGATCACGTTTCCCTTCATTTTAAATCTCATAACCAAATTCCATGGATAAATTGGTAGGAAAATAGTATCTCCATCATTGTATTATTGATCTCACCTTAGATTTTCAATATTATTTTGCTGTTGACTTGATCAAACATGATGTGCTTCCAAATGGATCTAACTATCACAACCATTTCATTGACTAGATCAGGTCCCAGTATCCTTATTTAACAAAAAACATCTATCATCTTGAATTTATACACATAATTCCATATAGGACTATGGAAGGATCCCTAAGAATGATCAATTGAAATAAATTATAGTAATAAAAATTTATAAGAGAAAGGTGTTGATTGCAACCACTATTGTTATATAAATAACAAGATATCATCATATCATCTAGTGTTTGACTAGTATGACAAGAACTTACATATCTCTATGGATTATATAAAAACATAAAACACGACCCTATTTCTAGATATTCCTAAATAATAATCTATAACATTTAGGTAATCCTTAGTTTTCCATCAGATATAATAAAATATGATACCCCATGATAAATAAAAACATCTATAATGTATATCATATAAATATGATCATGTTAGAAATATTATTTCAAATAAATTAAGTGTGATGAATTTAAAAGGAATTAGACTAAATCCAAAATATAATTATGACTTTTAAATGTTTGGGGAGTCTAACATCAAAATACGTAATGATTTTTTCACATTTACAATCTCATATAGGTAATGGTTATTGCATACACAGATGTTTATGTCTCTCTTACCCAAAATTATAATATACCAATAACCATATTCTGTACTCCCCAATAACCCTCTTCATGTTATCCCCCAGAAATAATATTTCCAACCTCTATACAAATTTGAACTTCATGGATGAATAATGAATGATGGGAAATTAAATTCTTTATATATTTCCTTATTTAGGTATAGTATTGGAAGGACAAAGACATGATTCCTAAACCATATCATTGTATCATAATCATTATTGAAATCAATAATATTTCAGACCACATTTTGAAGAACCACATCTACCTTTTTCACCACCTTAATATTTATAATGATAGTTTACTAAACACTCATTTGAGAAAGATATTATTCCTCACCTTACATAATATTTTCCAGTTCTATCCATAGAAAATCCACAAATATGATATCTTTTTTATCTTTAATATTGATAATATGAATTGATCCTTTGGACTCAATGTATTAAAAAAATTCTTCAAATTCATTGGGTGGTTGTGTATTAAGAAGTGATAATATTTATTCAACTTGCCCATATTATATGGGGAATAATAAGATCATTTTTGGGATGATATATACTAAAAAATTTATGAAAATTATATATGTCACATCATTATATATTATAATATTAACTTTATATATGTCTTTTGAAAATATTATAACTTATATCATAAAATTTTCTGTTGTTTATGTTTAATACGTAATCATAAATTGGCATGATAAATATGATATAAAATTAGAATTCATTATAAGAAAACATCCCTAATTTTTTTTAATTCATCAATGTAAATAAAAAACCAATATATATTATTGGGTACTGCATGAATAGGTTCAGTAACTAACCTTCTAATATGTTCCATAATTTTTTATTTTCATTCATCAGCCTTATAGAACTTATATCACTTCTTAGTTAACATGGTACGTTTACTAAAAATTTATAATAAATAATTTAAATATTAATGATAATAGAAAACCAATATTATTAATCTATATATTTTTTCCTGTTTTTAGTCAAGGATAATGTTCAATAAAACCCATATTTTTTGGATCCACCAACATAACCTCATGTGAGTTAATATTAATGAAAAATTCTTAATTTTACTAATAAAACTCTCACTTGGTAAATTATGCATAAAACATATAATTCCTTAGGGTATTAATTAATATACTCAACTGATCTTCATTCCAATAATTTTTGTTGGAATATATAAGAGTATCATCTATAAATACAACAAAAAAAATAACAATGTTTTTATCTAAAAATTCATTTCATTTATTCCACAAAAATTGTGGTGGAAATATTAAAAAATAATGAAAATATTATATATTCCTAGTTTCTATGCCTGAAATAGAAATATCTCATTTTTCTGTCTTCAATTTTTACCCTAATGTTATAGTATCCATATCAAATATAAATCTGGTGAAATTAATTATCTCTAAATAATTCACCATAAAAATTATTCAATTCTGGTAAGATGATACTTATTATTAATTTGTATATTTATATGTTATTGATAATATATAAAGAGTTTACTTAATCAATCACAATTCTTAGAAGCAATTCAAGGAACATCCTAGGGTAAAATACATGGATGAGTGGATAATTTAACTAAATTTTCTTAGATTTTCATATTAAATTAAAAAAACTCAATATTGTACATTCTATTTGCATTTTATGTTATTTTTGTAGCACTAAGTATGATTTCAATTAATAAATAAAATTCATGATTTTGTGGTAGACTAGTCCACTCTTTCAGAGAGACAATAAGAGAACCCTTTGAAATATGTATATAATTTATTTTAGAGATTTTTACAAAACATATGAGATAAATAAAGACAATTAATATAAATATAGACTCATACAATAGATGTAATTTCAATTAATCATTCATATTTATCTTCTCACTAATACAAAATTAAATGTTGGTTCAAAATATCAAATTTGAGATATATTAATTCGTAATTTATATGATATTTTTATAATTATAGTTAAACCATTCCAAAAATTATATAAAATTAATGAATAATATGATTAATAATATTTGAGGAAGAAAATTTCAAAAACAAATTAGTAAGATAAAATTCATTAACATGATATGTAATCATAATTTCATTAGTATTTTTTACTTCTATATCAATATCTAGTTTTTGAGGATATGGAATACTGTTTCTATTGAATATTTAAGATATATATGGAATTCATATAACTTCTCTCAAATAAAGAACAAAAATTTTTAATACTAATTATTACCACCTCTACTTTATTATTTTATGATCAATCCATTCCCCAAAAAAATTAAAATGGAAATCATCCATCGTTAATTAGAGTAATTAATCAATTAATATTAAAAATCAATTATATGATGTAGAAAACATGTAACCATCTTTTCAATTTATTACACCATTGGTTTCAACTATGTCTTCAATTTCCATTAATTATCCAAATAATTTATACCACATCCTTAAGAAAATGTGAATTAAATTAAGAATATCCCCACAGAGGGTCAAAATAGGGTCACAATAAGGTCACATTTACTATGCATAGGAATGATAATCAATATATACTCAACCAATTATGTTTTTAGTTGTTACCAAAAAATGAATATTTTCCAAAAACACATCCACTTATATCATCACTATAGGGATTCATTTACTTAAGGAAATAACATTCATTTCTTTATCATTACTTATGATGTTCTTTTATAGGTAGTCTTATTCTAAGTCTTACCAGTGTGGTTTCACAATTATAGTTTCCATAAGTTACCAAAACAATCCATTGAAACAAACTATGTTGACCCAAACATTTCATATATAAATACTACATCATTTTATATGAATATTAGACACTTTTATCAATGATAGAGGCATGAGGATGATATAGAATATGGGTGTTTGGAAACATGGATTTGTAAAAAAATACCAAATAATCTATATCATTTTTTTAATATCATGAGAACTAGTAACCTTATCTGACATATCATACTCATTTTTTTATATCCTATGGAAGTGAAAAATAATACAGAGTTAGAGTAGATGATTAGTAAGGTTAAAAATAAGAGATACCAATCATCGACCATAAGGGTGAATAAGATAAAGATACATATAAATACCTAAAAATAAAATACAAATAAAATTACATCTTAAAATATGAATATTCAATACTTAAAATTACAATCCATTCCAGAATTGTTGTGTTCTAGTTCCTTTTGAAACATGGACCCATAAAAAATTAGTTCACAAGTGAGCTATGTCATCTCCCACTAAGTACATCATAACAAGAAACCTTCTTACATATATCATATATAATAACCATTTTCTTGTCATGGGGAAAATAAAAATAAGAAAGGGTGAACTTATATTCTTAGTACTGGTAAGGAGGGCAGATATCAATATAACCTGAGAATATTGGTATGATAACATGTGAATAACATTATAAAATCAAACCCTACATGTCATAGATCTTAAATTTTAGTAGTCACAAAAATCATTGATATTCATAAGATATGAATCATAATGGAATAAAATAACATGATTTGTGAGAACATAAGATTGGCATACATAATATATTTTTGAAATATATATTATCATAGAAAATAAATTCTATATATTTCACCTTTTATTTCATTGTATATCATAGTGGAATGATTTCACTCCTCAATCCATTGTGTTAGACATAATTAAATCCAAATACAACCATATGGGGAAATGTCCCTTGCTAAATTGGGTTCAATCCCCATTTAAATCTTTGTTTCCTCATAATATTTCAATCTTTAAATAATTTATTATAGGGTGATATAGGTCCAAAATATCACATAATACAAACATCCACGTTCTACAAGAGCATATAATTTTAATCATATTGGAACATATTAAATGAAGTGGGTTTCATAAAATATTCATCATAACATAACACAGTAAAAGAAATGGGTTGTATAAAATAGACATTATATTAGAACCCTTTATAAGAAATGGGTCTGATATAACTTTCATTATAGAATAACATGTGTTTAGGAAATTGTTTTTATAAACATTTTACCCTAAAAGAATATACCCTCCAAGGATGGACAGATCATTGTATCATTCCATAATATCCCTAGTAAAAAATAAATTATATTAATAGTTTTATTATTAAATGAATAATTATTTTGAAAAGACACGCGAAATATTGATGTGGAAAATATCATTACATCAAAAATCACCTTTTTAAGACTATATATTCATAAAATATTGTAGAAACCGTATTCTTTAAAAATAGACATTAAATCATTTAATTTATTGTCTAAGAATCTCTTAAAGAATCATTTGATAAATATATCCTTTTCAATTTAAAAATCATTTTTTTAAAATATAAAGCATTTTAAATATACATTTATTTTAAAATTACAATTTAAACATACAAAAGAATATTTAAAAATCATTTAAAACATATCTTCAGAATAATTTTCTTTTTTAGTATAAAAAGAGTTTTCTAAAACATAAAAAATTTTCAAAATCCATATCTTTTAAAATATCATTTGGATCTTTTAAATGGAATCTTTAAAAATAATTTTGTATATTTATTTAAGAAAATATCATTTCTAATAAAAAAACATTTTTAAAATATAAAAATATTAAAATTAATTTTATTTTATTATACAATTTTAAATTTATAAAGGAATCATTAAAATAAAGAGTTTTTTTGATTATGGGAAATTTTATACAATCTAAAATTATGATTCCATTCACAATATCTGTAAATTAAAGGCGTTCGTTATTTTAATAAATACATAAAATTATAATTATACTTTTTATAAAAATTATAATAAGGGTAATAATGAATTTCAAAAATCCTGGAGGAACATTATATTATTTTTATTTTTTTTCAAAATCATGGATATTGATGAAAAAGAGGTTTTTGACCAAAATATTAAAATAAATTCCATTTTCTTTATAAATTTTTTTGAATCCCAAGTAAATTAAGAGAATAAAATGAATGGAGGAAAATAATTCTCATGAAATATCCAAATTATTAAAATATTAAATAGTTTCATGATATATGGAACATAATATTTCATTATTGAAAGCATAGTCATAAAAAATCATGATGAAAATTGAGACTATAACCTCAAATACATACCAATTTGGTAACCATTTAATCATAAGAACCATCAATGGATAACACTAAAGAAGATATAAAATATTATGAATAGTATGATATTCATGATATTACTTTTCAATGGGTTTGTATATACACTTGATAAAATTAAATAGGTGTAGAACATAACATATGTCCCAATGAAAACAAAATGAGATAAGAATCCATTACCACATTGGAAATCATTGGAATAATAGGCCATAATAAATCATAACATCAAATAAAATAATACATATCATGGAAATAATGTTATTAATGATATAATATTTCAATGGGGTATTATATAGATCAAAAATAAGAAACAACTATTGAATATGGAAGATTCCTCCCAAAAATATTAGTGATACATGAAATCCAATAACACAATCCTTGAAATACATAATAAACATTCAAAACACGTGTATAGTAAATATAATTTTATTATAAATCTATTCAATAAACAGAAATTTAAATATATCATAACATATATGATTTAATTATCAACTTTTATTTCTTGTTTAATGGAAATTTATTGTTCAAATCATGTTTCGGATAATAACTACTCTTCTTTCAAAGAATGTTATGATTTTGTATTTTCAGTGTAATTAATTTTGTCATGGTTACAGAATAATTATAATTTAAAACATGATGTAGATATCAATTATATATATAGGTAAGTATTTATAGTAATCCATAAAATCAAAAGATAAAAAATGAAATAAATTGTTCATGGAGAGGGTAGGTTGTACGTACATATGAACATTATTTACATTTTTCAAAAGATGAAATAAAAACCTAAAATTATATATTACCCTTAAATAATCATTTTTTGGTCAACTTTTCCCTAATATAAAACTATACTAATAGTTTGTGAAAAACGAATCACATCGCTTCGTGAGGTGGTTGTCAACTGTATATAAGAACAGAGTTATCAAAACCCCACAGATTATATGTTAATAATATATATGTTGTATAATAATTATAGAAGCATTATTATAAATAAAATATCATATATATTTATTTAATATATAATTTTTTCATCCATCTAAAATAGAAAAGAAGAAAGCATCACATTAGTTCACAATGCAGCCATCCACTCTTCTGTTGAGAGACATTATTATTATTCAAAGGGTTATGAGGTAAAACATTAGTTGTGGTAGTATAATAAAAAATTATTAGTAATTTCATGAATTTAATTTATTTACATTAAATCTATCATTATAACCATTCATGAATGTGGTTATTGAAAATGAATATCCTCGATTTACGATGCAGTTGTCTACTGCACATATGATGAATGCATTCGTTTCCCATTTAACAAAAGATAAGATTCACATATGTTATTTCAATAACATAATAAAATATATTTATGTGGGAAATAATATTCTAATTATGGTAAAAAAATTTATTATTATTTTATAAATTTCGAAGAATAAGTAAACAAAACAAATATACTTATAAATTTTACCTCTTCTTCAGACAAACTCATTATGTTAACCAAAATCATTCATAGATTGATTCTATCATATAAAAAATTCTTCTAGGATGTGTGGATAGAATCAGATATGTTATTTGGTTAGGTATTGGTTGACCCAATATTTTTGGGAAGTGTAAATAGGGGAGGAGATATGGTGGCCTTTTATAATTGGTGTTGAGGTTACACATTGAATTTTTGAAAATAAAGTGTCCCATCATTTTTCACATGAAAAAAGAATAAAAAATGGTTCATCCTAGAAACATAGAGGTGATAATTTCCATATATTTATTTATAATATTTTTGGATAGTATTCTATGTCATTTTACCATTTATCATTATAGTTTGACCCCCTTGTGTTAATTAATTATTGTTGTTTTTATTATAATTTTTGGGAAAACATTAGTTTGAAATATTTATATATTATAAATTTTGATGAATAATAAAATTTAATATATTTTTATAAATTATATTCCAAACATTGAAAAAAATTTACTTAAAATAAAACCCCTAGACATGAAGAAAAACTGGTTTCCCAAATTAGAAATCCTAAAATGATTGAATGTTTTTTAAATCTAAAAAAATATTTTATTGATTCCAAATAAAATTTATTGAAATAATTGATATATTAGTTAACTAATTTTAGTATTCAAACCATATTAAAAAAATTATTTTGAAAATTATTTGAATGAAAAGGTTGTTTTTAATAAAAACCATTATTTATAACTTTTCAATAAAATGTTTATCATTTTTGACAATTCTCAAAAATTAACTCCAAGATGATTAAGATATTATGATGTAAAAAGGTCAATTTTTTCAAATAAATCATATAAAAAAGTATGAAATAATTTTTATATTAAATGATAATATGTATACAAAATTGATTTTTAGAAAAAATAAACTTTTAAGAATAAAAATTTATGTATTCATATATCTATAAAAATTAGATTTTTTGATTTTCAATACACATTTAAGGGTAAAGAGAGATCACGGGAAGTAAAAAATAAAGACCATAAAAGCCATATGAAAAAGATGAAACATTAAAATATAATATTTTCATAACAGAGACATTATCTATAAATAATTTCTAGTGAATACAATTTACATATATTGATGGGTTATACTTCATAACATCTTCGAACCAGTAAACCTTTTTTTCATAGGTTTGAATGTAATCCTCAATTTTTTAAATCATTGAAATGAAATATCTTATAAAAATAAGGCCCTTCATGTTGATCCACTCCATATGATTCTTAATAGTTCTCACATGTAGTTGTCACTCATTTATCATATCCACATCTGCTTGATCAGAATTATTCAAAAGTGATTCCTCCATCATTTCTTCCTCCAAGTGTAAAATCAGCTCCAAATGGTGGAAAATATTGGGAACCTTCAAGAATTCCTCTCATTGTCATTCATTAGTCTCATTATTAATAAGACCAACTCGTCCAGTGGTGTTCCCATCTAACCAACTAGGGCTTCTTGAAACTCACATAGTTCTCCAATCACAACTCTAGCCTCATGTTCCATTATGTCAGTCTATTTGGTTCTACACTGAATCATCACACTCACCTTTTAATACCTCTTCCTAACATGAGGTTCAAAGTATTTCTCCTAAAGCCTCGATTTCATAGTACACCGTGTATCCATTGTTTTAGGTAAGTATGGCTATCCATTTCATACTTTAGGCTTAAATTTTTAAAAATAATGAAACTACATTAATATATTATTTCATTCTACCCCTTCTTCCTCCTCAAATTGTGGATCCCTCTAAAAAGGTGACCCTCCACACAATCACCTGAGAATACTATAGTGTAAAATCACAATTAAAGAATGAATAATACAATTTCATATTTATTAATATCTTTTAATTAAATATTAATTCTACTTGAAGATTATTTTATGTTCTATTTCATACCTGATACGCAACAATGAGTTTCTTTGAAATCATATGTTACGCGCAATATTGAGTCATATTAAAATAATAATAATATAATATTATTTTAAATGGTAGTTAATTCCTAGCCGTTGTATTGGTGGGAACTAATAGAACTAAATAAAATATGATTAAACATGTTTTGTAAATTATTTTACATTTATCCAATAAAAGTTAGAGGGTAAAAATGTGAACGAATCTAATTTTAAGCACAAAGAGTCTAATATTATTTAAATGGTCGATTTACCTCTTTTGATGGAGCATTATATTTAAATCTAGTTTTGGCCACTTTTATATGTTTTATTTGACAAAATAAAATTCATCTTTATAATCGGGACATCAAAATTTACTTTGGATGAAATATTAGTATTTTTCTAATAAAATTATTTTTTTATTGATTTGTGAAAATACTGTATTTTAATTCAAAACTGGCATTTAATATAATTTATTTATATGATTTTATTATCTTTTTAATTGGGTTTATGTTGAATTATATTATATTTTTACCATTTAATCCAAATTTTTTCAATGGATGTAATTTCACATTGAAATTGGATATAAACAGGTGTGAATCTTTTAATAGTTATTATTTCTTAAAAACACACATTTTTTTACAATGTGAATTATTATTACATTAATTAATGAAACTTATATGTTTTAAATTTGGTGAAATAGACATTATTTTTGAATTTGGAAAATCAAATATAGTTTACTCTTTATTTTTTATATTTTTCTGAATACCATTAATTTTTTGATGAATGGGGAAAACACTGAGTAGTAGTTAAAAAATTGACTTTTTCATTTAAATGAAATTTTACAACTTCTGGAAATTTAATTTAAAAAATTAGAAATACATGTTTGTTTTTTGGTAAGTACAATTTTGTTCAATAATATGAAAATAATTTTTGGTGAATAGTAACTATTGACTTATATTTACCGTAATTATAGGTAAATTGGGATATTGAAAGTAAATATAATATTATTATAATATAAAAATACCTTAACTTGTGTTATAATCCAATTTGTTGATAAATTTAAAACCATTTTCATCCTTGGTTTTATTTTAGGACTCTATTGATCCACTTGAGAGTGATAATGACACTTTATATTAATTTATTAAAAGTAATGAAAAAAATAACATAAACATATATCTTTTAATAAATAAATTCATACATAGGGTTTTATAAGTTACCTCATTTAATATAAATATTCATTTTAAATCTAAAAATATTTCCTAAACCATAGTACATTTTTATAAATTTTAGACATAAAATAAATAAAATTATTTATGACACCATAATGATGCAGTGTTTACCTCATTAAAGAATGATTTAAATAAATATAATTATAAAGATTATTGAAATATCCAAAACCTATCCAATTTTAATTGAATGATTTTATTTCAAACAATATTTATCTTATATTAGAGTTTAATAAGTTTTATACCTTTAGAAACTGAAAATAATTATATAATAAATTATAATTTCAAACATTCATAAAGAGCCCCTCCTCACCCTTTTAAAAAACCCTCACCTATAACCCATTACTCACACCTTTCAAGCCCTTTGACATGACCTAAATCTACACAAATAATCTCTCAATATCCCTCTCTTCCACATAGAATCCTTACTTTAGGTATAAAGAAATTTGAGAAATCATTTTGGTTCAAACCCAATTGAGTTACTCGATTTAAGGTAGTGTCTTCTCTAGAGTTATTTTCTTTTTATTTTACTTCTCCAACCCCGAACTCTGTTAATTTTTTTATTTTATAAATACACTATTATACAAAACATACTAGGTTTTATTTATTATAATGATTCTAACTACAATTAGACACACCTTCATTTAATGGGTTAAGAACATCCTATTTCGGTGGACGGCGAATGACGACCTCACAAAACAATGATTGTTCAATCTTATCCTACCACCTCTTATTGTGGCCATTAGGATAAAACTATATTTATATCTGATATATAGTATATTCATATTTTCTGTATACTTCTGTAATTTACATTTATTCAATACTTTTATGGTTTCTATAATGTGTAAACGCTATATTATCATTTGAGGAAGTGCGGACTACAACCCCCTCAAAGTGATATGACTCATTCATGCCAGAAATGAAACGTATAAAGGATGGAGTTAATGAAATTATATATTATATTGTTCTAGAATATTAATATATATATTCATCATTATGTTTTCATTATATTAAATATGAAAGAGAAATAATATTAGCCTTCATGCATATGTACGACTTATAGTCTCCATTAACAGTGCATTTCATTTCATACCTCTAAATACTATATAATATTATAAATACATATATATACTGAATATAAATGATATATATGATATCTAGATCATGAATATCATTCTGGAGATAATGGAATTTGGACCTCCATGACAACATGAAATTATAAGACGTTTCTTTTTACTCAAGTACAAAATATCGACAAAATGGCCATTATTAACGTAAATGATTACATAATGTTTATAACATAGTAATAAGTATTATAAAAAGTATACTAAACATTAAAAAGGTTCATATGAAATAAAAAATTAGCTTTAGAATATTATTTAGAAGATTAAAGAATAAACGGGTCATGTTGTACACGAGGTAAGGGACTTCTTCTCAATCTCCTTTCATTGAGGAATATTTTGTTTTATACACAACCTTATGTTATACAGTGTATAAACACCATTGAATTTTCATTTCATTCAAAGGGAATATTTTTCTAAGAGTCTTTTTACCAAAAGACAAATAAAATAATGTTTTTTTTAATGTATGTGGGGACAACGACCTTTTCCGCCGCTTCGAGTATTATTTTATCTTTGGCTACCTTGAAAAGCCATAATTTTTTAAAGGAAAATAAATACCATATACTCTTTTACATATTTTGGTATTGAAAATGGTTTTGATAATGGATTTGTTATGTCAGTATACTTAAATGATATATTGTGATTGAAATTTGTAAATTTTATCATTATATGATGTTTGCTTTATGTTTTATGAATATGTTATGTTTCTTAGTCATAATTAATATATATTTGTTGTTCCATGATAAAACATATGGCGGGTGAGCCCAAGATAGCTCTCTAATGCATTGGGTAATGTGACAGAGGTAAACATGAATATTTTTCTTAAGATATTTAGGGAATATACTGTGATGGGTATTCTAAATGTAACTCCTTACGTAGCTGTGAAAGCTATAATGTATGTATGTTAGGGATGACAAAAGTTTCCTTTATGATTTAGGTTTTCTATGTGTTATTCTTAAATCTTATGATTTCATTAGGTATGTTAATATTCATATGATTTGATAAACTAAGGTTTAATTTCATTATTTTATAACACTTATTGAGCTTTTTATACTCATCCCATGTATTGAAATGGTTTTCATAGGACCTAAAGATGAATATGGTCAAGGATGGGATCAAGGAAACATCATGCTGTCTACAACATGTAACTAAACAAGTCCCTTTTTTTCAAGAGTTTTTTTAATGAAATAAATATAAACTGAGTATAAGTGTATACCTTGTAATTATCTGAAATGTAATGTAATAGTTATGGCCTAATTGTCTAAAACTCTAAATATAAAAATATTCTTACAGTGAAATATTTATTTAATTCAAGATTATGTAATGTTTATGTCTAGGTTCTTATAGTTGGTATCATAGGCCGGTTTAGATAACTTTAGCAGTTATAATATTGTTAAATTAATGACAATAAATTAATTTATGGTCAAATTTAAATGATATAGCCTTTATAGATTACCATGTTTCTTCGCCTAAGATATTTTTTTGTTCATAATGGTTTTCCGCATAGGAAACAATGAAGATGTGATTGGAATACATCAGGATGAAGAAAACTGTCCAAAGAAGCATCCTAATATTGTTGGAAGCAGAACTAAACAGTTTGTTGCAGTGCTGGAACAGTTGAATCAGGATATAAATGGTGGTGGTATCCATGAATGAGATCATCTAAATCAACCATAGAGGAACATTTCAATAGTGGAGCATTTCATGAGGTGAAATCGGCCATAATTCAGAAGATCATCTAACCTAGTCCAAGAAGAAGGGTGGATTAATGCACTAGAAATGATTTTTGATGTTATAGGGTGTTCAAAACAACAAAAGGTTAGCCATTTTATTTACCTTTTTTATGTTGAAGACGACCAATAGTGGTCTATGGTGAAACATATCTAGGATAGTTAAGAGATTGATTCTCTTGATTGGGTTTAATTCAAAGGTATGTTTCGTGAGAAATATTTTCATAGGGTGGTTCGCCTTAGAATGGAAGAAAAATTATTATTGAGGTAGTAAGATTACATTGTGGATTATTAAGAAGAAAAATTCTCTCGATTGGCAAGGTATGCTCCAAATATCATACGAGATCTTGATAATAAAATAAATTGATTTTACTCATTATTTAAGCTAAATTGTCAAAGGGATTTAGCTTCATATGAGTTCAAATGTTATTAAAAACTTGTTTGATGTGCGGAAAATGTGAAAATGGAGTTTGCTAAAGATCATGTGTTCTTTGAAAAACAATAGAATAAGAGGTCTAAGTGGGTTTTGAAAGGGAATAAATCTTCAAAAAAGTCTGATTGTAGGAAAATTAAGTTTACAGTTTGTGAAAATTGTGGTATATATCATGATGGGTAATGTCTTTTTAATTCTAGTAATTGCTACCAATGTTGTAAAATTGGACATAAGGCTCGCAATTACAGTGAAAAATATCATAGTAATTTTATAAAAAAATATGATTTACAATTAGTAAAATGATTTATGTTTCATGAAATGGGTTATTTTACAATTGAGTGTCCAAAGAAGAACTAAACTATGGTAATGTAGCAAGACTACAAGATGAAATGGGTGGCGAAATCACTTGCAACGACTTCAGAAGATGTCAGGCCATCGAATGAAGTAGTATCTGGTACACTGTTTGTTTGTTTATATTATGCCAATGTGTTGTTTGATACAAGGTCTACACATTTTTTCATTTCTAAGATTTTTTTTAGTAAATTGGTAATTCCATATGATGATATGAATCCTGAACTTCTGGTAGAAACATCAGGGGGAATTTTGAGACAAAAATAATGTACAAAGACATTTTATACTTGTGTGCATAAAAAATCTACTTAAAACCTTATTGATTTTTCTCTATTAGAGTTTTATTTTATTTTGTTTTTGGATTGGCTTTCTGTTTATCATGCTAAGATTTACTGTAGAGATATAGAGGTTTCTTTTCAAAATTATTTTTAAACTGTGTACAGGAATGAACCCTTACTTTTTATATAATATTAGGAAGCTGAGAAACTACTAAAAGATGTAATTGAATGTTACCTTGCACATATTGTAGAAAATAAATGGAAAATTCAGATTATTTATGTACCAATGGTAAATGAGTATCTTTATGTTTTTCTTAATGAGTTCACTAGTATAATACCAGATTGGGAAGTTGAATTTATTGTTGAAATTGTTCTTAATGATAATCCAATTACCAAACCCCCTTATCAAATTGATCAAATTGAACTTTTAGAGTTAAAGAAGTTATTTGCAGCAGTTGTTAGATAAAGGATTAATTCATCCTAGCACATCACCATGGGGTGCTCCTGTCCTGTTTTTTAAAAATAAATAAGATTAAATGAGGCTTTTCATTGATTATAGAGCATTGTATAAAATCACTGTTAAGAAAATGTACCCTTTTCCTCATATCGACTATTTGTTTGATCATCTCCAGGAAGCTTAGTAATTTACAATTGTTGACAAGAGGTCGAGGATCCATCAGTGGAAATTAAATGATGAAAACATTTTAAAGACCATGTTTTTGTACTAGATATGGCAATTATGAGTCTGTGGTTATTCCTTTTTGATTAACCAATGCACCTACTATATTAATGAATCTTATGAATTGTATTTTTTTGAGTTCATGGATAAGTTTGTGGTTCTGTTCATTGACCATATATTTGGTTATCCCAAAATAAATAGGAATATAAATGTCATTTAATGATTTTCTAGAAAACCTAAAAAGAATGTAAACTGTTTGGGAAATTCAGAAAGTATGATTTTTGGTTACAAATAAATTTATTCCTTGGTCACATTGTTTCAAAAAATGGAATAACTATTGATCATTCTAAATCAAAAGATATTGAAGATTGGAAAATAGCCACAAATATAATTGAGATCCGTAGTTATCTTGGTTTGGTAGGTTATTACGAGAGGTTTGATGAAAAATTTTCATGGTTATCTATCCCACTGACGAATTTAACTCTAAAAGGTTTAATGTTCATTTAGACAACAGAATGTGATTATTTTTTATAAATAGAAAAGTAGATTGATAAATGCTCTAGTTTTGGCACTGTATTCCAGAAATAGTGAGTTTTTTATCTATAGAGATTATTTGTTGAAAGGACTTCGATGTTTCCTTATGTAGAATGATCATGTAATATCTTATGCTTCATGTTAGTATAAACCTTATGAGTTAAATTACCCTAAACATGATTTGGAGTTTTCTATTATTGTTTTTACTTTAAAAATTTGGAGTCATCATCTGTATGGAGTAAACTATGAAATATATACATATCAAAAAATATTGAAGTATATATTCACTCAAGAAAGATTTGAACATGATACATAGGATATGGCTGGAATTAGTCAAGGATTGTTATTGCACAATCCATTATCATATATGAAAGGAAAATAAAGTAGATGTTTTTTAGTCAAAATGGTACTATTATATTAACCATGTAACATTTGGAATAAGATCCTTTGATTAATTATATGATGAAATTTAGTATAGAGGTTGTGGGATTAGAAAATTCCTCTGTTTTGTTTCAGGTGTTAGTGAAATCATCTCTATCGTACAGAATTAAGAAAGTGGAGAAGGAAGACAGTGAGTTACAAAAAAAGGTAGAGTTGGTTCAAAAGGGTATGTTTCCTAAATTTAATGTTGATAATGATTTTATTTGTAGATTTGGAATAATATTATGTGTGCCTTATGATTCACTGTGAAAGAAATAGTTATTATATGAAGCTCATAGTTCTCCAATTTCAATTCATCCTTGCAGAACTATGATGTACAGAGATTTTTGAGTGTATTACTGGTGGGATGGAATGATAAGAGATATTACTAAATTTATAGTGAAGTGGTTGACTAGTTTGTTGGATAAATCCGTCCGTCGATTACCAAATAGTATGCTTCAGTCTTTACCAGTGCCATAGAGAAAATGGGAAAATATATCCATGGACTTCTTTGTGGGATTACTAAATACATCACTATGAAATAATTAAATATGGGTTATTGTCGATCGCATTAACTAAATCTGATCATTTCCTCCCTATTCGAGATACTTTTTCTCTAGATCTACTTTCATAATTTTATATTAAAAAGATAGTCATGTTTCATAAAGTTCCCCTATCAATTTTATTCGATCATGAACCCATGTTTACTTCTAACTTTTGGAAAGGCTTTCAGTTGTTTTTGGGTATTGAATTAAATTTTAGAACAATTTTTTATGTTTAATAAAATGGGGAGTCAGAAAAAAAAATTCTGACATTTGAGAATATGATACGTGCTTTATCACTAGATTACCAGGGATGATGGGACCAACATATTTGTTTGGATGAATTTTCTTATAATAACAGTTTTCATTCCAGTATATGGATGGTTCCATTTGAGTCATTATATGGAAATCATTGTCGAACTCTAGATTTTTGGGATGAAGTTTCTAAAAATAAGTTTATGGGACCTTAATTGGTAGAAGAGATGGAGTATAAAGTTCATTTGATTCATAAAAAACATGATAAAAGCTTATATAGGACAAAAAGTTAATAAAGATAACCATAGGAAGGATCGTTCTTTTGAGGAAGGTGATCATGTCTTTCTCAATGATTCTCACTAGAAAAGAGTGATGTGTTTTGGTAAGAAGGGAATGTTGAGTGAAAGTTCATTGGACCTTAAGAAATATTGGAAAAAGGAGGATCATTTGTGTACATAGTGGATTTACCTCCAAGTTTATCCTAGGTACACAATGTTTTTCTTTTTTTA
Organism: Viscum album; assembly: GCA_963277665.1. Taxonomy (NCBI): domain Eukaryota; kingdom Viridiplantae; phylum Streptophyta; class Magnoliopsida; order Santalales; family Viscaceae; genus Viscum; species Viscum album. Next base: position 1,934,704,468 of record OY728165.1, read on the forward strand.
ATGTTGAGAAAATATAAGCCAGATCCATCGTTGGTTTTGATTCCAGAGGTAGTTCAGTTAGAAGAAAATCTATCTTATGAGAAACAGCCAACCCAGATTCTAGACTATAGAGAACAAGGGTTGGGGAATAATGTAATTAATCGGGTAATGTTTTTGTGGAAAACCCATATGTTTGAAGAGGCAATGTGGAATCTCAAAACTCTATGAGGGATAAATACCCCCACATATTTGATAAATGAATAAAAATTTATAGGACGCAATTTCCAAAAGAGTGGAAGTATATAACATCCCTTGTAAATATAGAATGAAACATTTTCATATTTATTAATATTTTTGAATTAAATAATAATTTTACTTTAAAGGGGATGCAATGCTTGATGGCATACCTGATACGTAACAACATTATTATTTTAAATATTATGTTGCGAACAATGCAGAGTCATACTCAAAAATAATAATATAATATTATTTTAAATGGTAGTTAACGCCAAACTGTTGTATTCGAAAGAATGAATATAATTAACTAAAATATTATTATACATGTTTTTTAAATGTTTTTACATTTATACCATAAATTTTAGAGTCTTCAAATATGAATGAATCTAATTTAAAGCAAAAATAGTCTAATATTCTTTAAAAGATCGACTAACCACATTTTGATGGAAAACCATCTTTAAATAATTTTTTGGTAACTGTTATATGTTTTATTTGAAAAAATAAAATTATTCTTTAGAATCAAGATATCAAAATTTAATTTGGAGAAAATTTTGGTATTTTACTGATTAAATTCATTTTTTAATGAATAGCGAAAAATACTGAATTTTAATTCAATACAGGATTTTTGTCTAATTTTTTTATATGGTCAAGTTAACTTTTTAATTATTTTTAATGTGTAATTATATTATAATTTTTCCATTTAATCAAATTATGTTCATTGGATGTAATTTCACTTTCAAATTGGACATAAACAGATGTCAATCATTCGATAGTTATTATTTCTTAAAAACACGATCTTTATTTTGACAACAGGAATTATTTTAAAATTAATTAACTCAACTTATATATTTTTAAATTGGTAAAATATACATCATTTTTGAATTTGGATTATCAAATATATTTTTTGCTTAATTTTTTTTATTTTTCTGAAAACCATCAATTTTTTGATGAATATTGAAAACACTGAGTAATAGTTATGAACCAAAATTTTCATTTAAATAAAATTTTACCACTTATGTGAAATTAATTTCAAAAATATGATATACATGGTTGTTATTATTAAGTAAAATTTGGTTCAATTAAATGAAAATAATTTTTGGTGAATAATAGTTTTAGAATTTTATTTACCATTGTTAAAGGAAAAAAGTGTACTCCATGGTAAAAATAATATTATAATAATAATAAATTACCCTAAAAAGTGTCCTAATACTATTGGTTGATACATTTCCGACCATGTTCATCCATGGGTCGATTTTGGGAACCCATGGTGCCACTTAATAGTGATAATGACACTTTATATTAATTAATTTAATTTAAAGACAAAAATAACATAAACATATATCTTTTAGCAAATAAATTCTTACATGGGGTTATATAGTTTATATATTTGACGATAATTATTCATTTGAATTATAAAAGGCTTTTAAACTTCATGGTATTTTTTTATTATTTTTATAAATCAAATAAATAAAATTATTTATAGAACAATAATGATGTAGTGTTTACCTCATAAATGAATGATTTAAATAAATATGATTATAAAGATTAAAAATATATATATAACCATCCCAATTCTTACTGGATTATTTTATATCTAAAAAAAAGGGTCATCTTATATTCTATTTTAATAAGATTTGTACTTATGGAAACCAAAAATAATAATATAATAAATAATATTTTCAAACCTTCTTAAAGAGACCCCCCTCCTTCTTATAAATAGACCTCACCTATAACTCATTACCCACACCTCTCAAGACATTTTTCTCGTCCATCCAATACCCAAATATTTTATCAAGATTCCTACCTTCCACTTATAAGCCTTACCATAGGCATAAGTCACTTCAACAAATTCACATGGTTCAAAGCAAAGGGAGTTTCCTGATTTAAAGCTAACATCTTCTCTTGACTTATTTTCATTTATATTACTTCTCAAACACCCTAAACTAATTATATTAATTTAGTTTATAACAAAACCATTATCCTTAATATAATAGGTCGTTTTATGAAATGAAAATTCTCAACACATACTCACACCTCCATCTAATGGCTAATGAACATATTGTTTCTGTGGAGAGCGAACTACTGCATCATGAAATGATAATTTTTAAATCTTCTCCTACCTTCCCTTATGGTGGCCATTATGATGGTACCATATTTATATGTGATATATTATATTTATATTTTCTATTTAATTCTTTATTTTTAATTTATATCATACTTTAATGGATTCTATAATGGGTAAATGTGATAATTTTATTTGAGTAAGTGCGAACTACCACCACCTCAAAGTGATATGACATGTTCATGCAATATGTGGAACGTATTAAGGATGTATTTAATGAAATTAAATATGATATTATACTGGAATTATAATATACCTACGTATTATTACGTTTTCATTCAATTATATAATAAATATAAATGAAAGTAGCCTTCATGCGTACGTACGTCTTACCGTCTCAATGAACGGTGCATTTAATTTCTTACCTCCAAATGTTATGTATGATTTTAAATACATATATATACTAAATATATATGATATATACAATATCTAAATCATTAATATCATTTTCTAGATAATGGATATTTTACCACATGAACAACTTGTAATTATAATAAGTACATTTTTGACTGAAGAAAAAATATTGACAAAATGACCATTATTAACATAATTGATTTCATAATGTTTATAACATGTTAATAAGTAATATAAAAGTAATAATAAATTTTAAAAACGTTATTAACTAATTAGAAATTAACTGTGGTTTATAATTCATGAGATTAAAGAACGAACGGGTCATGTCGGACAATAGGTAAGGGACTTCATCTCAATCTCCTTTCATTAAGGAATATTTTGTTTTATACATTGCATTCTTTTATAAAGTTCATGAAACCATTGAATTCTCATTTCATTTAATGGAAATAATTTTCTATGATGCATTTTACTAAACAATAAAAAAAGAAAGTTTCTTTTTAACGTAAGCAGTGACAATGACCTTTTCTACCGCCGTGAGTATTATTTGATCTTTGGCTTCATTAACAAGCCAAACTGTTTTTAATAGGAAAATAAATACCATAAAATCTTTTATGCATTTTGTTATTGATAATGGATTAGTTATTTCAATATATTTAAATGATATATTTTGATTGAAATGTGGAAATGTTATCTTTCATTTATGTTTGTTTTATATGTTTTGAATATGTTATGGTTGTTGTGAATTGTTTACATATACGGGTGGTTGCGTGATAAAAACTAGGGAGGCTGAGCTCGATATATCTCTCCAATGCATTGGGTAGTGTTATGGATGTGAACATGAATGTTTCTCCTAAAATATTTTGGGAATATACAGTGATGGTTATTCCAAATGTAACTCCCTATGTATCTGTGAAAGATAAAATATATGTTTGTTATGGATGCCAAAAGTTACCTTTGTGATTTCTGTTTTCTATGTGTTGTTCATAAATCATCTGATTTCATGAGATATGATAAAAAGATTGTGTTTAATTAAACTAATTATTTCTTTTTTTATTTTATAACTCTTACTGAGCATTTTATGCTCATCGCATGTTTTGAAATGTTTTTCACATTACTTAAAGATGAATTGGGTCAAGGAAGGGACCAATGTTAAGTCAAGATATCTAAAACATGGAACTAGACATGACACTTTTTTTAAGAATTATATTTTATGGTAAAAATAAAAAATGATTATAAGTGTCTAATTTTTAATTTTTTTTTTGAAATGTAATGTAATAGTCATGGAGAAATTCTATAAAACTCTACACCTAAAAAGATCCTCAATGTGAATTATTAATTTAATTCATGATTATGTACTGTTTTACATATGAGTTCTTATATATAGAGAGTCCATCAATTTTCTTTAATCATGGGATGAATTTTCCTTCGTCAAAACTCTCATCCCAAATTTGGTCTGGTTGATCCTAATCCAACAATTCAATTGTTAATTATTCAAAACAGATTCCTAGATTAATCAATTGACTGCTCTTCTTTGGACCTAACCATTTTTCAATGGAATTGATAAACCCTTTAATCTATATACTAATAGTAAAGTAATAATTTGTAAGATTTCTAGTTTCTATATGGATAAACACATTATGAATAGAGTTGGAAATGGGAAACAATATCCATGTCCCCTACAGTCCCTCCTTGTGATTGGTTCCACTACCAGCTCTGAAGGCCTCAACATTGGAGGCTTCCATGACAGATGTGGGACGAACAGTGGAATAAAATACCTATAACACCCCCACCCTGATCCAAATTTAGCCTAAATTCATGAACCATCTAGATAAATTTTCATCCTTCTAAACACATCTGCAATGTTTGGATCAATCATACTCATACAAAATACTTTTCAGCTAGGAATCACTTTTTTTATTCAACCACACCTCACTAGCTATATTCCTCATTAACTATATTATTCATTGTATCCTATTGAACCCAACCTAAAAATCATTCCTATAATTGATTATAAACTAAACACATTTCAAGGTCCTCCTTCAACACACTTCCATAATATGACCAATACACATGCATGAATAGAAATAATCAACCCACTCTTAAAAACAGACTGGTTTTTTGTATTCTAATTCTTCTCCAACTGGTATCTACTCATTCAACTGATAAACATGAATAATAAACATTAATACATATTCCAAGAGAAATTAATTGATAGACTGTATGAGTTCTAATATCAGAACCTAAATTCCAACCCACTAGATTTACAAACATTTTAAATATAGTTGGCTTTTTAATATGGAAGTGGAGGTTCATGAAAATTTACCAAAATCAAAATCGTGGATGAATCTTAATTCAGATGAACATAAAAGGATTTCGTAAATTGGAATAATTAGAATCTATTGCAGACACGGGGCACACTAGACCAGTAAATATTTATGTCCTCCACTAAATTGGATTGATTCATAATATTCTTATTATCAAGAATACCAAATGTCAATCAATTATGGAGCCCCCATGCATCGAAGAAGAATATTTCAAATGACTGAACTGAAGGATGATACTTCTTAAAATAATAAATCAGTGTTAGACTAAGTAAATAATAGATATTATTGAACTCCAATGCTAGGAGTGGAAGATGTAGTAAAATGTGGAAAAGATGGGGAACTTTTGGGAAAAAAGAAATATTGGGGAATAGAATACGAAAATCATTTTTTCAAAATGGTGATAATGTGAGTGGTAGGACACCTTCAAAGGTTTACAGAGGTCCCTCTCCCTCCCTTGGGGGAGGGACTAGTGAAAACGTCCTTGGAAGCTAGGGTATACTAGGGATGAGGCTTTCTGAAAAGAGAAAGGCTAGGTTTTCTAACATGATAGATAGAATTTATTTTATTATTTTATTATTGACATAAAAAATGGAAGACTAATATTAGACATTTGAAAAAATATATAATATATACATTTAATTAAAATCATTCTATTAGAGTTATTAATTTAATTTTTTGAGAAAAAACATGTTTGTTCACATAAAAATAGTTTTTCAAAAAACACATCCTTTATCATCATGTGGATTTTATTTTCATTTTTAAATAATTGGTCACATACTAATTAATTTTATATACATGTGTCAAACATATATTTTTATAATTTAGTTAATAATATTCATACAATTTTCTATAATATCTACGGGATAATTATAATATTAAATAATAATTTTTAAATATTTTTACTAGTTTCATTAATACTTAGTGTTTTGTGTAATTACTGAAATAGATGAATGTTAAATATATTAGAAAAAAATATTTATTAAAATCATGTGGTGTTACATAATATACCCCTTAAATATATTTTTCTATTTGAAATTTTCAATCCTGGTAAAAAAATAAGGAGTCTTATACCTTATTATATCCTAAGGATCCTATGTAGCTTCTTCAATATAACGATTTCAAAATAAATTTTTTTCCATGTGAGTGATATTACTTCATAACACATTCTTTTTATGATATTAAACCTCAACTAATTTTTCCTTATAAGAAATATTATGATCCAATTGTATGACAATTGTGATTAGTAGATATGAAGGAATACATATGTAATTTATTAGAATGTATACATGGAAAACATTATGGAATGGAGATATGTTTTGTGGAACTAGAAATATATATTATACTTAACTAATATGTCCTTGAATTTCAAAGGGTATGATATACGTAGGTTTCCAATATATCATAATAAAAAAGTTGACCTTCGGTTATGCATCAATATATTTTTACATTAACCCTTACTTCATGGGTTGAATGTAAATTTTTATGCCTAAAGGTCAAATAGATTACGATATAACATGAATCAATTTCTCAAAAAATCATGAATATCTTATCATGTTATCAATACTATCCAATTTACTAAACTCATTTTAATCAAATTTTTACACCCAAACTAAACACAATTTTCTAAATATTAGCAACTTATTAAGGTATATCTTCCCATAATTATGTGTGTTCTATAAAATATCACATAACCATTAAATATATTTTCTTGTTCATCAGTTTTATTTAATGTATTATTCATAGTAATTAATGAAAAACGTATATAGAAAAATGCTTATATATTTCTTGATTCGTATAATGGATTTTTTCAATACATTAACACTTTATTCATTAAAATTTATTCTTAAACCATTAATTGTAGTTTAACATCACATTACTGAATACCCCATTCTTATAATATGAAATATAAATATTTTATTAACTTTCCTCAACCTGAGTTAAATCAAATTTCTTACATTTAAACTAAAAAATCCTATTAGAAAAATACATACCTTTCATATTTTATTTTTGGCCTCTTAATTATCAATTTTATAACCATTAATCGAACCTCCTTACTAATTTACTTCAAGAGGTATCGGACTACGACATCAATTGGTATAATTGACATACATTGGGATTTTATAACATTAAATCATTGATGAATCTTTGGGAAATAATTTTTCATATTTTATATTAACCAAACCATTCATTTATTTGTGTAAATTACATGATTGTGTCATTATTTTCCACTCTCAAAACAGCTTCTCATATAGTTGAGAAATTTTCTTGATTTCTTCTTTCCACATTCACTACATATTGGAAACCGAGATTTCATTCCTCTATAGTCTCCACCACCCAAGATCTTAGTGAAATCAATCATTCACTTCCCTAGTTAGTTTACGAGATGGGAATGGTGCAATTTTATAATAATATATGATGATAACCAATTAGGCATAAAGAAAATATATTTTACACCAATCATCAACGAATTTGGTATTTAATAATCACATTAATGATTAAAATAAATGTTAACCTAGTTATATATGGTTCATTACATTGATAAAAACCTAGAATACTTATTTGAGAAATAATAATAATCATTGAAAATAACATAATCATTAAAAATTAATAACGGGATAACTAAATCACGACACCATCTTTTTATTATATAAAACGGTATGTTTTAATAAGGTAATAATTCAAATCCTTCTTTGTGGTTCCTAAGAAATATGTTAATTCACAAATAATACCCCCTGGGAGTTTTAAAATGGGTGTGAAGTGTGTTATGTTTCTATATACCAAGTGTCAGTCAAGTCTATCACAATTCTCTTTTTTCATAATTATTACCCATAAGTACTTATGTACCAAACCATTAGCATATTTATTATCTAGATATGGATGTAATAATGTAGAAACTAATCAATATATCCTAAACCAATATTCCCATATATTTCAATATTAATAGATTTTTTTTTCAATATTTCCTTAGAAATATCCCTAGGGATCACACTAATGTTTCGTCATCCTAGTTTTCAATGGTTTAATAAGCCTTGATATAATACTAATTATAGGTATACTAGAATATCATAAATATATATTAAATATCAGAAGATAAATATTAATTAAATAATAGAAATATTCCTGATAAAACAACTTATGTCTTATGACATTATAAACATGGAAGCATGTACAATTTGTTCATAAATAATTTATATCATTTACCAATATTTCCGTCATAATGAGCATCGTTCTTAGAAATTTAATTCATACCAATTTTCATCATATCTTGGAAAAAGGAAACATAATAATGGGTGATATGATATTCTAATTAAGATTAAATATGGGATATATAATATAATGTCATAATATACATATGAGAACCTGAGAGTTACATATATAAATAGTACCACTAATGTTATAGATCTTAAAAAAGAAGACTGTCACAAATAATGGATATTCATAGGACATTAATCATAATGGAATAAAATAAAATGGAAATTGGGAGAATAAAATAATAATTATACATATATTTATGGAAGACGCATAACCATAGAATATTAATTACATAGTAGTAAAGGCTCATTTCCCTGTCTATCATAAAATAATTGGTTCACTCACCAAACCATTGTAGTATTTAAGGTTCACTCCCAAAACTATCATAGTGGAAAAAGTACATTTCAGAACTACATTCTACCCCATTCAATTATTTTCTATCGCATGAGATTTAAATTTTCACCCAATGTATTGGGGAGAGATATAATTCCCACAAATCACATAATCCATATATTATTGTACTACAATATCCTAAAAATTTCATCATATAAGATCCCATGAAATTAATTGGGTTTCAAAAAACAAATCACATAAAAACCATGATAATAATTGGGTTTTGTAAAATATTCATCATATTGGAACACATAAATTGAAATGGTCTTCAAAATTTTTCTTCACATCATAATATGTAGTAAAGATATAGTTTTCACAAATATTTTTTCATCATAAACATAAACCATCATGAGAAAGGCTAATAACGGAATAAATGGATAATATCCCCAATAAAAAATAATTAACATCAAATAATTTCATTATAGATGTGAAATAATTTTAAAAACATAGTTGGAACAATTTTTAAGGAAGATAACATTTAACTGAAAATCACCTTCTCAGACAAAAAAATAATAAATTTTTTCTGAAATCTTTTTCTTTTAAAATAATCATGAAAAAAAAATAATGACATATAAATTATTTAAAACATTTTTTTAGAATATCCCTTTGAAATTTGAAATTTATATAAATATAAAAAAATTTCAAACTTCTTTTATTTGAATATATGATTTCATCATTATAAAATAATTTTTAAAAATAAATTAAAAAATTTCATTAGTAAAATAAAATTTATAATTTAAATATTAATTTTTTTAAAATATTAAAAATTGATGGAATCCATTTCATTTAAAATAACTATTTAATTGTATAAAAGAATATCTATAAATAATTTAAAACATTTCATTAGGTACATATCTTATATACTAAGATTATATTCTAAAAAACATAATACATGTTAAAAATAATTTATTTTAAAATAAAATTTGATAAAGATAAAGTATGTATTAAATCATTGTGTGGGAATGATGGTGGAAATGGTTTTACACATTAAAACAAATAATATCTTCATAATTATATAAAAATTAAATGAATATTGTTTTGAAAATGAAATGATGATTCATTTAAAAAAAATTATAATATTTAAAACAAGGGTAAAATTAATTTAAACAATATCATATAAACATTAAAAAATTTAAAACATTTTTTCAGAAACATAGAAATGGTTGAAAAATCTCTTCTCGACCAACTAAAGAATAAATTTAGTTTTATTTTAAAATAATTTTATTGAAATAATGAGTTCATAAAGTGAATAAAATGAAGTGAAAAATGTATTCTCATGAAATGAACATAATAGAATAAATGTAATAATTTTTTAGGGATATATATCACATGAGTTCATCATAAAATTATTAATTATTAACAATCTTGTTAAATAATGAGATCTTAATAAGATACTCTTAACACTTCAGTAAGATTTTAATTGTTATACCCAATAAATAATTTCGTAAATATAAATATGAAATATAATTTATAGATTTATATTAATGAAATTAATTTTGAAATAGTGATTATATACCACTTCAAAAATACGGTTGGTGTATAACAATACATATATCCCGAAGAAGACATATTGAGTCAAAATTATGTTATTGCATTGGAAGTATTTTCAATCATATCCCCCAATAAAGAATAAAATTATATAAAATGTTAATTATCATTAAATAAATGATATTAATGATATATAATTTCAAATATGAATTATATACACCAGATAAAAAACAAGTGCAAAATATGGCATATGTCTCCCAAAAATAAAAGAGACACTTTAAATCCCTTAACGTTAGGCTCAACTTATATGATACACACTAAAAAATCATAAGTAATAATTATAAGGTTATTATAAATGTATTGAAGAACAATGACTATATATTTCATTCCATATATGATTTACATATGACCTTTTATAACCATTTTAATGAAAATTTTATGTTAAAATCACATTTAAGGTAATAAATGATTTATTTCATGTGTGTTTTAATTTTTTATTTCTTGTCCACTTACTATGATAATTTTTTTAATAAATTCCATTATTTTAAATTTTATTTTAATATAAGATATATAAGATATATTAATTTATTTATTTTAATCTATAAAAGTTATAGATCGAAAAAATACACCATTATTATAGGAGGGATGTCATATGTGTGCATCAAAACTATTTCTATTATAATAACAGATGAAATGAAATCTATATAAATAATATAATAAAATTGTAGAATAATTTTTAATTTAAATATATCATACATATTTAGTAAATTTACCAAAATTACATACAGAGTAAAGAATCATTGACAAACAATCATGTTGCTTCGCAAGGTGGTAGTCCCCCATACACATGAACGGCATTATCTTTTACCCTATATAATGGAATGTAAGAATGTATAAGTTATATCGTAACTAAAAAATTATAATTATGTTAAAAATAAAATATATATTCATTTAATATGTCGTTATTACAATTAATGTAAAACATTAATGAAATCTCAACACATTAGTTTGTTAGGATGTATTCTTCCATACACAAGAAATAATATTGTTTTCCAATGGGTTGGGAGGTAAAATGTATATGTGGTATTCAATTTAAGGATATATAATAATATTATAAAAATAAAATATAAAACTAAACCCAAAATTATACCCTTTAGTGTGAGGTGGTGATAAAAATTCCATAATATCAGTTCACAAGGAAGGGCTTCACCATACACATGATCGACGATTTCATTTATCATTTTATTGAATATGATATTCATATAGTTTACTAAATTAAAATAATATATTATTAGTAAATGAGAGATACTAGTGTTATTATATTATCATATTTTAAGAACATTTTTAGGATTTAGAATAATATGTTAAAAAAAATATATGTAATAACATTACTTATTAATCAGAAACACAATTTAGGTTTAAGATAAATACTTTGTAGATTAGTTTTATGATTTCAAAATTCCTATAGGATATGGTAAGGGTATTAATAAAAAATTTTGATAAGTTTTTTTACTAACAAAATTTTGTGTGAGACTGTAAATTATGTCACAATATTGAAGGAGACTCATATATTTTATCTAGAACCAATGTTGATGATAGCTAGGGATGATTATTAAGTGACCTGAAGGGGTTGTGTGCATTAGGTCATGTGGATTTTCAATTGAATCAGCCACTAGTTTATGTTAATGAGGTAGTTGTGGAAATTGAGGATGAAGTTAATAGTAGTTAAGAGATATATAAAGATGGTGAGAAATTCTGATCGACCTTCCAAACCAATGGAGCCAACATGGATTGGGTGATTATTACATTTAAAGAGAGGTCATGATGGAAAAAACAATAAATTTTGTTATAAATATTTTTTCAAAATATGAAGTCTAATGGTTTGGTATGGGATAAAGTGGATTATTCCTAATCTTGGACGGGCATCCAAACTCCATAATAAGAGAAGAATCCCTCTTACTATAAAATTGTTCATGTGAAATAATCGAAGGATGATATTTGAATTCATGCTTAAGGGGGCATAAGTGATGAAGAGAATGAAATTATTCAACACAGACCTAGGAGGAAGAAGTGGTGAAGGGTTAATTAGATTTGCGGAGTTTAATTATGGTTATGGGAAAGAAGTATAATTATCATAAGGACTATTATCAGCTACCCAAGCAGATGGATTGAAGGTCCATCAAAATGAAAAACGTGATGGATAGTGAACTCACTTCTCTGTAAAAGGAAATAAATTAATTTATTATGAGTGGAAATGAGGGGAAGGATTGTTGTATGGTCTTAGAGGAATAATAAAATAGTGACATACTATTTAATTTTATTAAATACCAGGTGGTTCCTAATAGTATAATTTAGGAATATTAGAAGGTGGATGCTAAAAAATGCATGTATGGAAGATCATCTTTCATTATAGTGAATTACTATAACAGGAGAAAATTGTAGTACAGAATACAATGGAGGATTTAAATAGGATAGATGGGTGAATGATGTGAGGGGAGATTGATGAATAACAGTGTGTGTGGATTGACAAAAAAAACACATTTTAACCCATGGAATCAATGAAATAAATATTGGTGTGGAAGAGTCTATAAAAACATGTGACAATATGACCAAAAGCTTTTAAGAACTCATCATGTATGGTCCAGACATGAAGGATGATGTCCTGCAATGGAGTCCCTACAGTGCTATGGTTTCTAATTGGCTTAAGGTTGACTTTAATTAATAAATTATTTATTATGATTTCTTTTAGTATCCTTCCTCGAACATTGATATTGTTTCAATTTCTTTATAAAATAAATTTTCATAATAATAAAAAAGGTCCAATTTTTATTTATTTTTAAAATTTTAATTTTTATGCATAAAATTGGATTTATTATTATCTCATATATAGAATATACATAATATGAATGTTAAAAAATTGAATGAATATATAATCTATAAAATAAATTAAAAACACTAAAATATTTTTATTTCCTAAATTTTTTGAGATGAAACTTATTTTTTCACAAAAAAATGATTTTTTATAAAAAGACATCCTTTAGTTTCTAATGCATTTAATTAATTTTTATAATTAATTAGTTTCCTAATAATTCATTTTATATACATTTACAAACCATTTATTTTCATAATTTATTTTTTTATGTTCATACATACCTTTACAATGTATATGATATATCTACCATATTAAATAATAATTTTTTAATACTATGAAATGTTTTGTTAAATCTCATGCATACATGTAATGAATACTATCTAATAAAATAAAATTTACTTTAAAAAATATTCTATAAAATATCATGGTGTTATAATAAATGTATAAGAACATGAAATAAAAATTATAAAATCATCCCCATCAATTCATATATCATAACCTGGAATCCTAGAATAATGTTTTAACGATTAAATGACATAATACATAAGATTGTAGGATATTCAATAATTAGTAAGGATCTATTAAAAAAATTTAAGCATAATAAATATTTTTATTGAATATAATTATACATTTAAATGATTTTCATAGTGTAGTCTCACCTCTATGACTATCATAGTATATTGGATTAACTCATTGTTCCACTAATTATTTAGTCAAGTCCCACTCCCAATACTATCTTATTTGAAAAATTACCTTGTAGGCCTAGGTCACTACCCATTATAGAAATTATTTTCTCATAAGATATACATATTTACATAATTTATTAGAGGTCTATGATGAACCCACCTAACCAGGTTTCATAATAAAACCACACATCCATGGTATGAAATAGAACAACCCATAACATAATCAAAACCATACATATGTGTCAACAAGATCATAAAAAAATCATTATATTATCATGTAATAAAATATGGATAGGAATCATGATTCATAAAAATATGAAAATCATAATCACTATTTCACCCTCTCTTTCTAAAAGATAAAATATTCATTACATTTTATAACATTTAACAACACATAGGATCTTTTGGATTTTAGTTTCCTATAAAATTGGTATAAAATAAACATTTATTTCATATCCTCTTGAAAATTTTTATCATTGATTCAACCTATTTAACATAAATTTCATATCATATCATGGGGGACAATTTAAAAAAAATGTTGAAGATAATGTCTATTATGGGATTAACAAAGTAAATATTTATCATGTGATAATTAGGATTTACCAAAGGGAATAATCATAATAACACAATATAAATCATAAGACAATTATCATTAAGTATTAAATGGAAATTATCCTACAAGATAAAAACTAGGAATTCGTAATCATATTAGAAATTTATGTCACTACGGTGTCATAAAACATAATTACCAAGATTAATCACCAAGGCAGCATAAAACAAGACATATCTATTTATTTACACTTTACCAAATTTTTTGGACCACTATTAGGGCCTTAATATGTTTATGTTCATGTGTTTAACAATGAAAAAAATAAAATATTTCATTAGTATCCCATTCGAAATATTGAATGAGATTTATATTAAATCCATTAAATTTTAAAATTCTAAAATACATAAGCATTAAATAATTTTTACCTCGTTAGAATGGATGTGGGTTCTATATATGGATGTAACAATCAAGGAAACATGGATATATATAGTTGAATAAGTCTAAATATTTTAATGGGTTATGTATTCAATATATAATAATATTTAATTTAAAAGAGTTGAATTCATCTAGAGAATTCAAAATCATGACGTGTATACTATATAGATAAATTAATGGGTATAATGGGTGGGAACAAAGCTTTCCATATGCTAAATCATAATTTAGGATGTAATGGGATAACAAAGTGTGTATGAAAATAATTTAAATAATTATTTATAATACATAACATTTTTTTACATTAATGGAAATGAATAAAATGAGAGCTTCCTCACATTCAGAAGTAACATCCTAATGAATGGAGAGGGAATCCTTAAGACATTGGATATGTCACACCCGTCCTCGGGGACCGTGCCATGACTACCCCAATCCCGCCTTCCATAGGCCAGGGGCTAGCGACAAGCACCAAATGCATAATTCCCGATAACAGTGAAGGCATTGCCTTTATAAAAGTAAACAAAACACTACAGAGTATAAGCGGAAGTAAAACACTAAGTACAAAGAGATGTGTTGAAAGGTAAAAGGGCTAGAATACAAACTCAAATGAAAGTACAACTATAAATAAACGAAGTACAATAGAAAAAGACAAAAGCTGGAAGAAAGGAAGCAGCTCCTGGGTCTTCCTCCTCGGATCCTACCTAAAGGGTAGGTACAGATGGCGTAGCTCCTCAATCATCCACCACGGATCATACCTGAAGGGTAGGTACAGATAGCGCAGCTCCTAGATCATCCACTATGGATCCTACCTATAGGGTAGGTACAGATAGCCTCCTCAATGCTCTCGCCCGTCAACCTCCTCCGTGTGTCGTCTCGTCGTGTATTCCACCTCTGGGTACTGACTCGTCGTGTAGTCCACCTCCAGGTACAATCAAGTCCTCGAACACTCGGCCTTCGTTAGCACTTCCCTTCGTCTGTAACCAACACAAAGAGGTGTAGGCATAGCACGTGCAGGGGTGAATATAAAGATACTCAGTATGGACCCTAAGACCCTCAAGGTATCACTAAAACCAACATGGATATCCACAAAGAAGATCTCAACAGATAACCTCTACTTAGGTATATGCCCATACATATATCTAATATATCAAGTAACCCATCTCAATCTTGAGGAAACACAAAGATTATGAAATCAACGGATAACCACTACCCAGGTATATGCCCATACATATACCTAAGTTATCAAGTGAGGCATCTCAATCAAGATGTAAACACAATGGTCAAAAGTCTCAGCTCAAACCAAGATATTAATTATCAAAACCGTAACTACTTAAGAGCTCCGTCTCTGATGTGTAAAGTGGTCCTGTCATGACTCCGAGGTACTGATCAATAACCTAAGACTGCTGAGGTACTCCTCCTATCGAGTACCGCGGTTCTGCGGCCTACTACCGGGCGCTCCGTCCGCTGTGGGTCTGTTGCCAAATACCGGGAGATCCCACTAATAGCCTACAGAGGTACTCCTCCTGTCGAGTACCGCGGGTCTGCAGCCAACTACCGGGCACTTCGTCCACCGTGGGTCTGTCACCAAATACCGGGCGCTCCGTCCACTGGGCTAGTCGACTCACTCCAAGTCAAGTCGGTCAAGTAGTCGTCAGGTCTCAGCCAGCTACACGGTCTCCATACTCCATACGCTCATCTCCGAGAGGGTCCGCTCCACGAGCTACAGGTTGATATTCCACGTATCACAAAGTCCCATGAAGAAGTACCTCAATGGACCGCCTCGTCATAGGGGTCTCAACGCAACAGACGGCGCGTCAATCGGACACATGGTCTCTGAGTTACTGGCCTTTTCATCCCAGGGGCCCAGTTGGTTTCGTGGGCGAACCAATCCCGGACGTTTCTCAACTATACCTCGAACTCGCATAGGGTATACGCATTGGGACCGTTTCTCAACGTGATCAACAACACCGCTGACGGTTCGTCAAATGGACGTCCTGTCTGAAAGATATCAGCTTTTCTGTTCCAGGGGCCCAGCTAGATTTCTGGTGCGATCCAACCCGGACACTATCCAACCGTATCCAAATCCCAGGAAAAGTATGCCAAAAGTTTCGTCTCATCAAGAGGAATTCAATGAAACCGACAGTGCGTCAATCGGATGCCCGGTCTGTGAGTTATTGGCCTTTTCGTTCCAGGGGCCCGGTTGGTTTCGTGAGCGAACCAACCAAACCGCGCTCCGTCGGCATCCAAACCTGGAGCGGTGTATGCCAAAACATCTGTCTCACTTATAGGAATCCAACAATGTTGACGGCAAGTCAATCGAACGTCCGTATCTCAAGATATGAGCATTTCCTCTCCGAGGGCCCGGTTGGTTTCGTGTACGAACCATCCCGGCCAAACACAAAGATCTCTGAAACCTTGAGTGAGATATAACGAAATGACCGTCTATATCCAAGGATCACTACGCAACTGATGGAGCCTCTATCAGAGGTCCATAGCCCAAGATATGGGCATTTGACCAAAAGTAGTCCGAATCGAGGGGTCTGGGCCCGGGCCGACCCAGGCCGACCCCCCCTGGGTCGACCCGGCTCGGCCAGCGCGGCCAAGCAGAAGCCACAGGAGGGGGTGTGAGCGGCCGCCCCCTCGCCGCTAATTGAAGATGGTGGCGTGCCGGGCGCCGCCTCTGCCAGGCAGCCGGCCACTGCAGGCCGCCGCCACCGTCTTCCGCAGACCACCGGACGCGCTCCGGTGGTCCATTTCCCCTTCCTTCATCGCCAACGGTCCTACCGGAACCCGACCTTCACTGCGAAGGAATTCAAATTCCATATCGGCCTGCTTCGTCATCGTCCGTCGATCCGCACATCGATAAACAAACTGCGGATGGTTGTCGGGCCGTGTTTATTCAGCCCGCGGGCTCCACGTTAGGTGTTATCAATTGGAAAAATAATTAAACACATGATTTTAATCATTGAATAGGGTATAATTTACCCAAAATAAATTATATGATCACCTTGCAATCAAATACCCACGAACGAGGGTTTAAAATTTTGAATGCCCGGCGTGACGACGTCGCGCATTCTTGCCGCTCGATCCCGCGGGGCATGACGATGTCGCGCAGCCTTTCCCTTCTTTCCCACGTAGTGCGACGTCACTGCGTCACTTTCTTTCGGATGTCACATTTTTCTTTTCGTTCTTTCCCAAGCAGTGCGACGGCACCGCATCACTCTCTTTCGATTCGCAACGACAAGAAAGAATAAAAAGGGAGGAGAATCGGCCGTGTTCGTGCTGTTAAGCCTCCTCCCATTAAATGATAATAAGGGGGGTTCTCATTACCCAAAGAACATCAAAAATATAATGAAGAATAAAATAAAACAAACCCCTACCTTGATATTTGACGTCGCACATCGGGTATCATGGAGAATGGCGTCGCAGCGTCGGACGTAGATTCTGTGGACGTCGGGGTTCATCCGAGGAGGAAACGACGTCTCCTCACTTGTTGCAATGATGAAAAAGGGAGGTACGTTTTCATTGGCGATGATCACCACGGTCGGCGACTTCTCCCTTGTCGTGGAGGGAGATGAGGATGGAAGAATTCGGTACGCCGAGTCTTCTAGGTCGTGGGGTCGATGTTCCTCGTCGGAGAAGAACCGTTCTTCACGTTCTTCATCAAAGACGAAGAAGATATTCAAGTTTTTCAACTATTCTCCCAAACCTCCCAAGAAACAAAGAAACTAACCCAAATTAAATTAAGTCCACACTTAATTTATTAACACAACATAAACCTTTGAAATTCAATAGTTTGAATTTCAATAACTCACATTAAACTCACTACATTAATGTCATAAGTTGTAACTTATGTTCACAACATTAATGGTGAGTTTAGGGGGTTAAAAGATTTGAAGGGGTGGGGTTCTTGTGGGCCCCACAACCTGCTTAACCTCCCAAGGGAAGTTGGGTAGTTACCCAACTTCCATATAATGGAAAAAAACACTTAAGGAAAATAAAAATTGAAGTTAAATTTTTATTTTATCTTTATCAATTTTTTAAAAACTTCCCTCGTGTAAACGCAACTCCGGAATAGGCGTTCCTAATCAAATACCGGCGCTACGGTTCCATTGGTGCACTTGGAATTTGATTTGGAGCATCTGTTCAAAAGTTAGAAAATCCCGCTCATTCGTTCACTGAACGTACCCGATCTAAAATTTGGAAATTGATTCCGGGCACACATGGCTTCAGAATCAGGCGCCTTCAGAAACTGTGTTCTTTAAAAATTCCAAATAAAATTAAGAAAAAAATTTCCTTGAAATTTCGGCGTCTTTACATTAATCCCACCTCAGTGCTTTACGTCCCCGTAAAGCTTCAACACAAACCAGGGTCACAAAAGCGGTACAGAGCACACATCTTGAGCCATCTGCTCCCATGTGCTCGCCTGGAGGTTTCTGTGCTGCCTACGAAAATGAACAAGAGGAATCGACTGTCCTTGTAGGACATGCTCCCGTCGATCCTCAATCCCCACTGGATCCTCTGTGCATGACGCCCTGTCATCAACGTCCAACTCCCTGAGGTCGATGATGTGTGAAGGATCAAGCACGTATCTCCTCAGTTGAGATACGTGGAAGACATCATGCACCTATTGCAACTGAGGTGGATGGGTCAAGCGATAAACCACCTCTACTACCTAGCTGAGGACCTAGAAAGGTCCGTTGAACCTTGGAGATTACTTGTCGCCTTGTCCACATCTCCGTAAACCTTGTCGAAGTGAGACCTGTATAAGGACATGATCATCATCCTCAAACTCCAGAGGATTCCAATTCCTGTTAGAACTGGAACTCAAACGACTACTCCCACAAGGGTAAGGGTGGCCGACTCAAGAGTGATCGGTCGCACCCTCTCGTGCATGAGTTTAACTTGTGCTGCCTAGGGTTTCCTTTTCATCGACCAAGGAAAACCCATCCCTACGTTTCCCTAATACTGTCAATTTGATATGAACAGTGATTGCCAAATCCATACTCAAACTAATGTCGTAAGGCCTTGACGCTGCCACCAAGAGGACCTAACCGAGACTCTCTCCTCAAGGGTTAGATCACACAATATGCATAAGTGTGACTATCAAGTCTCCTCCCAAACGAATCTCTAGACGTGAGGGTCAAGTCAACAGCTTAACTAGAAACTCTAGGTCTAGGACTAGATTCATAGAAGGAAGGGATGATTCGTATCGATGTATGTGGCTACGGCAGCCACTAGAAGACAAAGTCAACACTTCAATTCATCCTTAGATCCCTTTTTGGTCGCACTCCATGACCACAAGCAGCTAATCTCTTCACCTGCTCTCCAACTCCCTGAGTCTAGTGCGGACTACAAAGGATGGTGATGATAACATGTTTAAATGTACACCACCACAAGCTGTTCTCCTAGCTCTGCCTCCTTGTCTGCTGCTCTGCAAATTCATCTGTCCTTAACATTTCCTCTTCTTGAAACATTTTACATGCCCAAGTCCCCGAGACTGGCGCCAGATTCTTGCTTTCCAAACTTCTATCATTCTTTGGCTGTATTTGTTCCGCAATGAATTCTCAACCACAAAGGTTCCTTCTATCACCCTATCCTAAGTAGAAATGCATAGAGAAAAGGTGATGGCTCAGAATCCCTTAAAAATACCATGCTCAGAGGTCCGACCTCTATTGCACTTATCCAAATGCATCCATCGAGTACCCGGTATGTTCGGTATGCCTCGATGAATTCTCAGATATCAACACGTCATCCCGCCGAAACTGTATAAGCTCTAAAAAACTCTCTTTCACCCCCTCAAGCCAGTCCTCAGCCGTCTGTGAGTCAGGTTTTCCTCATAAATTGAGGGTATATGATGTTAGAACACATGTAAGGCAGTAAGCTTACATGTGTCACCTACCGTTACCGGCGGTTGTAACTGCTGACCAACAGGTAGTGATGTATAGCTAACACACTACCCAAAGGTACTATCTCAGGCATCAGTCTACGTACCGAAGCCTCATCACTATGCGGACCATCCCCATGGTCATTCACAGGAAAACACTAGTAGCCAAGTCCACCATCCACTCTACTGATGTCTCAGCTAGGTGCAAACTCTAGCAATCACCTCCAGCCACTGCTCTGCTGTCTGGGAATCTATCTCGCCTCGTAACCTCGGAGGCCGCTGCTGCTAGAACTTGTGCAACGTGCTCTGCCAGCGTGCACAGTTTGCTAGTATAGCTATTGGAATCTGCTACCCAACAGGTGGTGGTGCTGCTGGTACACCACCCGAGGGTGCCAACATAGTAAAAAGGGCCCAACACCAGAGCCTCGTCACTCAGTGAGCTGTCATCGAGTACTCTCTCAGAACTCCAACTGACTATCTGTGTGGATAAATCCTGAACTGATGTGAAACGGTAAACATTTATACCTGGTGAGATAACCTTGTTTGAGCTGACTTTAATACATTGGAAACACACACGCAATCAGTGTTTTCATGTACAAAGTCGGAAATCAGTTATCAGTGTCCTGGTGTATGGATACATCGGTCGCCGCACCAACACTGGACTCCCTGAACTGAAGACCAGACTCGGTACCCTTAACACAATTTCATCACATAGAGAAAGATCAGAGTCCTGAGTTCTGCGGTAGAACCAAACTCCTCTGATACCAATTTGTCACGACCTGTCCTCGGGGCCCGTGCCGTGACTACCCCAAGCCCGCCTTCCATAGGCCAGGGGCTGGCGACTAGCACCAAAGGCGTAAATCCCGATAACTGGGAAGACATTGCATTTATAAAAGTAAACAAAACACTACAGAGTACAAACGGAAGTAAAACACTATGTTCAAAAAGAAGTGTTGAAAGGTAAAAGAGCCAGAATACAAACCCAAATGAAAGTACAACTATAACTGAACAAAGTAAAATAGAAAAAGACAACAGCTGGAAGAATGGACGCATCTCTTGGGTCGTCCTCCTCAGATCCTACCTTAAGTGTAGGTACAGATGGCACAACTCCTAGATCGTCCACCACAGATCCTACCTGAAGGGTAAGTATAGATGGCGCAACTCCTGGATCATCCATCACAAATCCTACCTGAAGGGTAGGTACAGATATCCTCCTCAACGCTCTCGCTCGTCAACCTCCTCAGTGTGTCATATCTTCGTTTAGTCCACCTCCGGGTACTGACTCGTTGTGTAGTCCACCTCCAGGTATCGTCCAGTCCTCGAACACTCGGCCTCCGTCAGCACTGCCTGTCATCTGCAACCAACACAACGAGGTGCGGGCATAGCCCGTGCAGGGGTGAGTATAATGATACTCAGTAGGGACCTCGAGACCCTCAAGGTCTCACTAAAACCAACATGGATATCCACAAAGAAGATCTCAATTGATATCCTCTACATAGGTATATGCCCATACATATATCTAATTTATCATGTAACCCAGCTCATTCATGAGGAAACACAAATATTATGAAATCAACGGATAACCACTACCCAGGTATATGCCCATACATATACCTCAGTTATCAAGTGACCCATCTCAATCATGAGGTAAACACAAAGGTCAAAAGTCTCAGCTCAAACCAGGATATTCATTATCGAAACCGTAACTGCTGAAGAGCTCCGTCTCTGAAGTGTGCAGTGGTCTTGTCACGACTTCGAGGTACTTCTCAGTAACCTAAGACTGCTGAGGTACTCCTCCTGTCACGTACCGCTGGTCTGCGGCCTACTACCGGGCGCTCCGTCTGCTGTGGGTCTGTCGCCAAATACCGGGTGCTCCCCCTAATAGCGTACAGAGGTACTCCTCCTGTCGAGTACCGCGGGTCTGCAGCCAACTACCGGGTGCTCCGTCCACCGTGGGTCTATCGCCAAATATCGGACGCTCCGTCCACTGGGCTAGTCGACTCACTCCAAGCCAAGTCGGTCATGTAGTTGTCAGGTCTCAGCCGTCTACACGGTCTCTGTACTCTGTACGCTCATCTCCCGGAGGGTCCGCTCCATGAGATATAGGTCGATACTATAAGTATCACAAAGTCCTAGGAAAATGTACCTTAGAGGACCACCTCGTCATAGGGGTCTCAACGCAACAGACGACGCATTAATCAGACGCCCGGTTTGTGAGTTACTAGCCGTTTCGTCCCAGGGGGCCGGTTTGTTTCGTGAGAAAACCAATCCTGGTCATATCTCAACTGTACCCCGAACTCTCATAGGATATACTCATTGGGACCGTCTCTCAACGTGATCAATAACACCACTGACGGTTATTCAAACGGACGTCATGTCTGAAAAATATCAGCTTTTCCGTTCTAGGGGCCCAGTTGGATTTCGGGTGCGATCCAACCCAGCCACTATCCAACTGTATCCAAATCTCGGGCGAATTATTCCAAAAGTTCCGTCTCTTCAAGAAGAATTCAATGAAACAGACGGTGCATCAATCGGACGACCGGTCAGTGAGTTATTGGCCTTTTCGTTCCAGGGGCCCAGTTGGTTTCGTGAGCGAACCAACCCGACCACACTCTGTCTGAATCCAAATCTCGAGCGATGTAAGACAAAAGATCCGTCTCAGTTAGAGGAATCCAACAATGTTGATGGCATGTCAATCGGACGTCCATATCCCAAGATATGAGTGTTTCCACACTGAGGGCCCGGTTGGTTTCGTGTACGAACCAACCCGGCTGAAACCAAAGTTCTTTGAAACCTTGAGTGAGATATACAAAAACGACCGTCTCGATCCACGGATTTCTACGCAACTTACAGTGCATCAATCGGAGGTCTGTAGCCCAAGATATGGGCATTTGACCGAAAGTAGTCTGAATCGGGGGGTCTGGGCCCGGGCCGACCCCCCCGGTCGACCAGACCCAGCTCCGACCCGGCTGGGCCCGGCCCGGCCCAGCCCGGCTCGGCTCGGTCCGGCTCGGTTCGGCTCGGCCAGCCAGCCGCGGCTCGGCCAGTGCAGCCAAGCGGAAGCCAGGGGCGGGGGTGTGCGCTGCCACCCCCTCGCCGCTAATTGAAGCCGGCGGCGCGCCGCCACCGTCTTCCGCGCACCACCGGACGCGCTCCGGTGGTCCGTTTCCCCTGCCGTCATCGCCAACGGTCCTACAGGGACTCGACCTTCACTGCAGTGGAATTCAAATTCCATAGCGGCTTGCTTCGTCATCTTCCGTCAATCCGCACATCGATAAACAAGCTGTGGAGGGTTGTCGGGCCGTTTTTGTTCATCCCGTGCCCTCCGCGTTAGGCGTTATCAATTGGAAAAATAATTAAACACATTATTTTAATCATTTAGGAGGTTCTAATTTATCCAAAATAAATTATACTATCACCTTGAAATCAAATACCCACGAACGAGGGTTTAAAATTTTGAATGCGTGGCGTGATGACATCGTGCATTCTTGCCGCTCGATCCCGCACGGCTTGACGATGTCGCGCATCCTTGTTGTTCTTTCCCACGCAATGCGACAACATCGCGTCACTTTCTTTCAGGCATCACGTTTTTCTTTTCGTTCTTTCCCATGCAATGCGACGGCACCGCGTCACTCTCTTTCGATCCGCAACGAGAAGAATGAATAAAAAGGGAGGAGGATCGGCCGTGTTCATGCGGTCCGGCCTCCTCCCGTTAAACTATAACAAGGGGGGTTCTCATTACCCGGAGAACGTCAATGATAGAATCAATAAAAAAACGAAACAAACCCCTACCATGATATTTGACATTGCACGTCTGGTATCACGGAGAATGGCGTCGCGACGTCGGACGTAGATTCTGTGGACGTCGGGGTGAGTCCGAGGAGGAAACGATGTCTCGTCACTTGTTCCTACGATGAAGAAGGGAGGTACGTTGGCGTTAGCGATGGTCACCATGGTCGGCGACTTCTCCCTTGTCATGGAGGAAGATGAAGACGGAAGAATCCGGGGCGCCGAGTCTTCTAGGTCGTGGAATCGATGTTCTTCGTCAGAGAAGAACCGTTCTTCACGTTCTTCATCGAAGACGAAGAAGATCTTCAAGTTTCTCAACGATTCTCCCAAACCTCCCAAGCAACAAAGAAACTAACCCAAAATAAATTAAGCCCACACTTAATTTATTAACACAACATAAACCTTTGAAGTTCAAGAGTTTGAATTTCAAAAACTCACATTAAAATCACTACATTAATTTCATAAGTTATAACTTAAGTTCACAACATTAATGGTGAGCTGATGAGGTTAGATGATATGAAGGGGTGGGGTTCGTGTGGGACCCAACACCCTCTTAACCTCCCATGGGAAGTTGGGTAGTTACCCAACTTCCATCCAATGGATAAAAACACTTATAGAAAAAAAAATTGATGTTAAATTTTTATTTTAACTTTCACAATTTTTTAACAACTTCCCTCGTGTAAACGCAACTCCAGAATATGAGTTCCTAAGAAAATACCGGCGCTGCGGTTCCATCGGTGCCCTCAGAATTTGATTCCGAGCATCGGGTCAAAAGTTAGAAAATCCCACTCATTCGTTCACTGAACGTACCCGAGCTAAACATCAGAAATTGATTCTAGGCACACCGGGCCTCGGAATCAGGCGCAGTAAGAAACATCATTCTTGTAAAATTCCAATGAAAATTAAGAAAAAAATTTCCTTGAAATTTCTGGGTCTTTACAAGATACACCTTTAAGGAAACATAGTGTGGGTAAATGAGAAGAATGTTTTTCTTTAGTAATTTCAATTTGATATGAAATATATAATATTTTTGTACTCATTGTGAGGAAAGTATAATTGTCTAATAATTTCTAAATATAGGTATTTAAATTTTATGTAGTGGACAATGAAAAACAGTTAGCTTACACATAGTTTTCATTACGATTTTTGAAATGAAAGACATATTTTATAATAATTAAATATATTAGAATCCAAATATATTTTTTAATATTAATTTTTAAAGGGAAAATTTTATTTCCCAGAATTAAAAATAGTATTTTAAATAATTATAACTATTTTAAATTTTGGACTGCCAATTTTAGGTTTGTAAATTCTATTAAATATTTGAAAATGAATAATGTCGCTAAAATAACAATTTTTGGTTGTGGATTATATTTAAATATTTATTAAATCATTAATATATATTTATATTTATAGAACATATTTAAAAACAAAAAACTATATTTTTACTATTTTCTGAAAAATAAATTATTTTATGAAATTATCAAAATTTCACCTTATATGTAATTTTGAAATGAAAATTTCAATTATAATGTTTATTTTATCAGAATAATATTTTAATATGAAATGATTTAATTTTCAAAAAAATAAATATTTATTTAAATATAATAGATTTTTGGACATAATTATCCTTTTACAACTGATAAATGTTTCCCATATTGTTATAATATAATATTTTGAATATAATTTTAATTAAAAGTCTTTCCCAAGTCTATTTCATGAAAATAATTTTTTTTAAAGACCATAGTTTGTTATAAAAGTGTATATATTTTTTCAAATATTCAATTATTTTTTATCATTAATAAAAAATCAATTTTTCAAAGTAATCATATACTCATTTATATTTTATTTCATAAAAAATAATGAAAATGGGATTGAAGAAACAACAATTTCATTTATAAAGAGGAAATTATATGATATACTAGATTAATAACCACTTATCACACTGGTATAAGACATAAGGTTATTGTGTGTGATGGATTTAGTGTCAAGGAATGGCTCAACAAATATTGGAGTTATAGTGATATCCACTTACTTGAAATTCTGCTTCATGAGATTTCAATCATGCCTCACTTGTGAAATCTTTGCTTGTAAATTTTCATGTAAGAACCCTAGTGATGATAAATTACTCCCATGTTGTGTCAAATCAGATTCAGAAGAATGATTATATTTGTTCAGGCCATCATTACACATTTAACCACCAATTATCATTTGAAATTACCTTTTATAGATAATATTCTAAAATAAACATTATTAATAATGTTTATAGTCCCTAACTATCATATTAACCAAAGATAATTTTGACCATTAGTTAGGTAATGTTAATATCCCAATAAAAACATATACCTTTATACCCTATATATACTATAATATTCATAAATATTTAATACTTTATTCCCAACGGTCTTTAAAATTCCAATGATATTATTATTTATATCCATAATGATTATATTATTAACAATCCTTATTTCAGGTTTAATCTTCTTAGAAGAGTTAAATCCTATAGAGTATAGCATTATGTGGTAGTTGTTTTTTGGTTTTTACTTCCCTATAAAAGTATTAGATTTAGTAATAAGTATTATAACATGACATGTAACATTTTTTATAATCATCTTTCAATATACATTCATTATGAATTAAAATAACTATTAAAGTAAAATGTGCTTTTTAATAATCATAAAAGGAATTTCATAGAATGTAAATTATTCCCAGAAACAAATTTTCATATAATAAATTATTTGATTTTCAAAAAAAAGAGTATTTCTCCTTTCTTATTTTCATAGGTTTCTATATAGCTTCATTAAACTTGTGATTTCCCTTTAGGAAATTCACAAGTCATGTTTTGTATTCCTAAAAAATAGTTCCCTAAATTCAATATTAATAATCAGTTACTCATCTTAATACATGTTATATTCCAATTACATCCCATTAATATAATTTATTTTCTTTGTATTGTATATATAAATTCTTAATTGACATAATTAAAAGACCTAGTGAATATTGGAATGATTTGGATGTTATTTTAACCAATAATCAACCACTTCAACATGATCCAAATAATAAAATGACCAATAGTACCTTGAACATAGTTTCCCCTTTATTCTATTTCTCATAAATTATTTCCACTGTAATATGAAGGGAAATATAATATCACCATAATGAAATTATATATCCTTCCATTAGTTTTATTTTTAAATTTTCAATTAACATTTAGCATCCTTGATGTTTTTGTGAATCACTTGTATATTTTTTGTAGTCTCCATCTCATTGTCGAGTCCCAATAGTTTACCTTATCTATATTCATCCCAACATGTTGGAATTCTAATAACATTTCTATATATATCATTAAAAGGTTCTATTTTAATACTCTAGTGGATTCTTTTGTTATATGAGAATTAAACTAGTGAATGATATTAGTCCCAATACCGACAAATAGAATGTGAGATAGCCCTTAACATGTATTCAAGTGTTTGATTTTTCCTCTTATACATTCCATCAGTTTGAGGACAATATGTCATACTTAAACATACTTCTATATTTAATGAAATTTGAAGGATCATCCGAAACATAGATGTAAATTTTATATATGAGTCAAACAATCAATTATTTTCCATATAACAATTTTTCCCTTGGGTTTATTTGGTAGATGAGTGAAAATTTCTATAAAAATATTCTCCCATGTATATAGAGATATAGGATGTTGTTGAAATAACCATTTTTGAAGTCATAACTCCACCTTCAATTTTGGACACACCAATAACATTATATCATATTGATAAATCTCTATTTTCATATTAACCCATCAATAATGATCACAATGGTCCCTCTACATTTTAGGTCATTTAGAATTTATAATAAATATTTATCTATGAGATTCATCCATGAATTATGTACATATATATAAGGGATATGTAACATATAGACTTATACCAAATTATGTATCCATTTATTGATCTATATTTAATCGTGAAAGATTTCCATTTTCACTACCTATATATTCATTTTCATCAACAGATCATATCTTTGTCACTTCTTGACCTTTACTAGTTATTATAGTTTATAAATAATTTGGGATTGGTTTAGTGATTTTCCTACACTTATGGTTACACTCTTTAGACAAACAAGGAACTTAATCAATGTTTATCATTCAATCCTCATCATTGAAAAAACAACAGTATGTTTCATTAAAAATGAATCTATGATTATGTTTTAACATTCGAGGTGATAATGAAATGATCAATAAAAATGTTTAAAAAACTCTACCAATGGATTCTCTATGACGTTTAGTTATGTTTTTGTGAATATCTTCATCAAAAATTGATGGTATTTTTATATATCTATATTTCCCATAAAAATTATAGTCTCTATATATTTATAGAAAAATTGAATGTAACAAACTTCATATCATTGGTATGATAATTATACCAATGATGATTTAACTATCAATAAGGATACAATATCAATTTTTTTCATGAAAACTCATTCATGATCATTTTGAGGTGAATATCAAATTATTACTATTCA
Source organism: Viscum album (assembly GCA_963277665.1). Taxonomy (NCBI): domain Eukaryota; kingdom Viridiplantae; phylum Streptophyta; class Magnoliopsida; order Santalales; family Viscaceae; genus Viscum; species Viscum album. The sequence continues at coordinate 1,934,733,357 of OY728165.1, forward strand.
TTCATTGAATGATGGCTGGGTTAACATACATTTACTAACCATCCTATTCTTAATTTTATGGGAAATTTATTCACACTCTATTTCATAGATAATATTTTTGATATAAATTAAGTAGTTCATTAGAAATTCATGATTTTTTTCACAACACTTATATGATCACTATATAATCCAAAGGAAAAAAGATTTTATGTCGTTATTGTATGATGATCCCACTCCAATAAAAACTTTTTAATGGTAGTATCAATTTTGATCAATTAATTAGTTAAAATTTTCTCTTAGAATCTAACTTTTTGTAACCATAAATCACAATTAATAAATTTTACTGAAAAATTATTCTTCATATGGATTTAAAATATTACTCAAATATGATCCTCATGGTCAATATGGCCTCTTTATTATATTAAGATAATTTAAAATAATACAACCACAAATTTATCATATAATTATTATAAAACCATATTGATTAAATACATAAATATGCTAGTATAATCTATGAAAACAAAGGGAATAAAAAAACACATAATGCCCATATCTTGTTTTGGGAGAAAATATTTCGGATATAATCTTTATTCACCCTCAACTAAGGATACCATTAATAATGGTAAATCATATAGAATAAATTAACCCAATATATTGTTCAAAATAATCTTCAATACAAGGGAGATGTTATTTATTCATTATTGAAGTCCCATTATCCTATTTATAGATAATATTTTTCATATTAATCCATCCTTTTTTAGAAAATAGAAAATTTTCATTATAAGGTGAGTCAATTGTTCGAATAATACAATTTTAAAATAGGTATTTAAATTTATTATTTAATTCTCATAACTATAAATTTTATATTTAATAAATGTATTTTGATATTGGATTAGATCTAGGTTTACTTATACTTTAAAAATAAAATTCTATTTATGGGGAGATCTATGTAAATATTTAGAAAATAAATTAGTTTTTTCCTAAAAAATGTGTATATCTCCAAAATTTATATGTTCTCTTTATTCTCGTTATTTACTAATCATTTAAATAATGAAAGAAATTTTGGTGGGATATTAGGAAGACATGAACTGAGATATATCTTCTATGAAGTTATATCTTATATGAATATAATAATGGGTTATTCATTCTTCTTAATAGAAATCTATTTTATTCTATAATTGGTCTTGGTAGTATTCTTATTTAACCAATCCATTGAAAATTAAATGTAAAAATCCACCACTAGAATGTACAATAGGTTTATAGAGATATTATAGTCACCAAATTTAGTAGTGGCATCCCTATATATCTCATATACTTAAATATTTTCTCATTGATTATTTATGAAAACTCTACCATAAGATGTAAAAAAATTCCCAGTTTTTCATTGAAAATTTGAACAAAATAATAGAATGTGTAGAACTAAAATCAAATAATGCAATTTATAGCATTTAGTGTATGATTATTGTACTTCCCACTAAATAATATTGATCTCTGACTTTAGGCATTGTGATCTAAAAGTCATGAAATTTATCTTGTGTTTTCTTCTAGGTTTAATGGTGGTTTCCCACCACTACCATTTTATTTGGAAATAAATTATCAAAATATTATTGTTCCTTAAACTTGAGTAATTTCATTGATGTTTGTGATTTTACTCCTTCCATTATTCATTATTGTTTATATACTAAGGATTATCATCAACATATATATTTTTAGATATATGGACATATCTTATATAATTGTAGAACTTTGCAATTTCTTGCAGACAATTCCACAAATTTTTCATCAAATATTTTTTTCACATAGATATTGTTACTTTATTCCCATTTATATTCATAAAAAAAATTTCTCTCCTTTATTCTATTAATTTTTTCCATGAGTTCGATGGGAATAATTGAAATCTTTTTAAAAATACATATCAAATTGTACTATGTTTTACTAACTCCCAAAGTCATGGATTTATAATGATTTCCATATATAGGGTCTCTGTCTACCAAATAACATATCACTCTTCCCTTCGGAATCAATGATAATGATTGCATTGTATCAAGAATTCCTTGTAAAATTCTCATCCTAATTCCCCACATATCCATTTTCTCTTTTTTTCAAATCAATGAATTACATCTTTATTTTAGTTTAGAGGGTAAGAGGAAAATACTTATGGAAATTTTTATTTTTGAGTTAGACCAATTCCATTGATCCCACCCCATCCTTCAGCATCATGTCCTTGATCAGATTAAACCACTGATAAACTCATCCCTCCAATAGTTAAATTGAAAATGTCACATTATCATGGTAAGAATATTGTATTAAAAAAAATATTTTTTGGACCATTTATCATTTTTCTAAAAAATAGTTGATTATATTGTACACAAAAAGTCGGTGGTCATTGACATAAGAAAGATTCAACTGGAATTTGTTCATTTCACTTTGAATCTAGATGCTCGACCTAGTTTAGGGTGTTATTATTGTATTAAGTTGTGGGGTTAATCATTTTCATAGTATTTTTTACTAGATATTCTATCATATTACTGGTACCATAACTACAAAATATATTTCACCGCTTATTTACATGATTCCTCCTATTTCTTACGAATGTTTTAAATAAAGAAAACCATATTTATCAACATAAAACATTTAGGATAATGTTTATAACAAAGATATTTTATGGTATGAAACAACATGCTAAAGAGGCATTATTCTTCAAAATCCATTAATAAAAATTTTGGTTTCCAAAAATCACACTTAATCGTTAATGAAAATAATATGATTAAACAAACATATCCCCCAGGAGCATCAAAACATGTGTGCATGATAGTCTATTTGTGTTATGAAACTGAATTCAATATCATAGATCCAGTGTCATACATTATTATATTGTAATGGGTAAATAGAATATTATCCCTAAAGGCTGATTATTTTATCTATTTTGAAGAATTGGATACAATCATTATAGATATTTTACATTAGAAATTGAAATTAAACATAATATATAACCAAATCAAGTGAACTGAATCATTAAAAACTTTTTTACTGATTTTTTCCTAATATCCCAGGTTAAGGGAAAAAATAATGGTGATGTCAATTTATTAGTATGGGTTAAGTAAAATAGAATAAATCATGAATCAATAATGTCTACTAAATATTGAATATTAAATAACTAAACATAAATTCAATTTAATGAACATTGTTGTATGAATAGATAAAACATAATCAATATGGAATTGTAAATAACTGAATACACATTCCATTTTGTTTGTAATTTCAGAATGAAAAGTATCCAGATATATTATCCCTTTGAAAATGTCATGGATAATAATAATAATAAAATAATTATATATGAATTAAATAATTTTTTTTAATTTATGATTCCTAAGAACATTATACATTTACCATCAAGACCTTTCATGGGGTGGTTATGAACTACTAGGTAAAATTCCATCTAATTTGGCCAACTGATCTATCTAATGAGGATACGGATGCATCCATAGGCTATCACTAACAATGATCAATTTATTTTTTTCATGTAAAAATTAGTTTAAATATATCTTATGATTGATTAAATTAATAAAAAATTGTTGTTATCATCAGGTATCCTTATTAAGTGAAGGATATCAATTTATCAATATTTCCCCAATTAATGAAATAAATTTCAAAGTAAAAAACATATGTAAAAATTATAAAAGATATATACATTAATTATATCCATTACACAAGGACATTCATATTTAATATACATGTAATTTATAATTAAATATAATCATTGTAAAGTAATTGTTTCAATATAAAGTTAAAAATAACAGAGAAATGTGAGATTGTAAAAAAAATCATACCACTTTGTAATTTCCAATTATAATCCCGTTGGATTAAAATATTATTATTTAAACATATTACAACATTAATTTTGAATGAATAATGATATTTAATAGAAAAAGGGCAGTATATTCACAACATAATAGTAAATTGGTCCATAATAATAAATAAGTATCAATGGAATGTAAATTGATAAAACATCACATACCTCACACTTCATTTTTTGATGAACATAATTAAAATAAATGTATATTAGTTATAATCATGTCATTAACATAACAAATATTATTATTTATAATATAATATATAATACATTATTAAAATCTTATCTCCCATTCATTAATGAATTTCCATTATTTTTCCTATTTTGAGTATTAATTACATTGTTTGTAAATGTGTATTTTTTTAACGAAGATCAAGGCCATATACGTGTTTTAATGTTTAATCATCTAAAGAATAATTAAAATGAAATAAATATTATATTTTTACGTCCATTACGATTTTAATAACAATCATGAATGATGGGTTTGAGAAATGAAGCGCCTTATAAACATGGATATTGTAGGTCGTATAAGTGTGTTAGTAACGCTTCAATTTTCCAATGATCATTATGTATAAAAGGTAAGTAATATATTAACACAAAGGATGAAAATAAAATCATATAAAACATATTATTTATTAGATTATATATATTTATATAATCCATTTGGTTTGGTGATGAAAATAGAATTTCATAATTTTGTGAAAGTGGTGGTCCACTAGAACACGAAATAAGTTATCATTATTAATTTAGTTAAACATTAAGAAAAAAGTTATATATTATATTTTAATATTGATAAAATATTCATTTATATCATAATTATTTCATTTATATCACATATAATCATTATCATAACCCTTATCGCTATATATGTAAATCGTTAGTGAAATATAAATCATGTGCTTCATGTTGTCGTAGTCCTTCATAGACATGATCGATGTTATCATATCTCCAATGGAATAAAATGTAAATGTTTTATATATGATATAATAACCCCAAAGATTAAATAATAATGGGAATATAATATATATTTTTTATATAAACCATCGTTCATGACCTTGAGTGGTTCTAATGGAAAAAAAATTACATCAGTTTACGAGGCAGTTTTGCACTGTACATATGAATATAGATTACGTAAAATATTTGAAGGAAGTTGAGGTGGATGCAGGTGATTAAATTGTTATAAAAACTTATTATTATATTTAATTTAATAAGGTATTTATATCAATTTGTTGTAATTATAATTTAAGAAGGTCCTGGAAGAAATAAATAAAATCTTATTGGAGAACATTACCTCTTTTTTAGATGTCTTCATTAGGTATACACATAAGCCATACTAGGATATCTTTATACCCTATAAAATTTTTATAGTATGACAAGAGGGAATTCAGGTTGTTATTTTTTCATGGTATGGCTAATTCAATGCATGGTTAATATGTTAGTAATATAGGATAATGGGTGGACTTCTATAAGTGAGGTGACTGACACACTAGTATTCTTTTGAAAATATTCAATTAAAATGTCATTTTTTAATGTAAAAAGCCTCCAAAATGACATATTATCAAGCATAAAAGATATGTGTTATAACCTTTTCTATTTATGTGGTTTTTTATATTTTATTAAGTAATTTATAAGCCTTGTATTTTTTGTTTTACCCCCACAAACACATGTCTATCTTAATCGTGGTAATTAATTTTTAACCCGATCATAATTAATTTATATTAAAAATTAATTTCAACACATTATAAATATTTAATGATGATGAAGAAAAATATTAAATAAATTTTTACAAATTAAATTCAAATAGGTGGTAATTTTTTATTTATAATTAATCATTAAGACCTGTCGATATAGTAGGCGTTTATAGAGAAATTTTTCAAAAGATTACAAAATTTTTATATGAAAATTAATATAAAAATGATTAAAATGGCCAAAATGGGATTAAATAATAAATAATTTTATAATATTACATTAAAAGAATTAATAATATTTTTTAATATTATAAATTATTTATATTTAAAGACATTTATTAATTATAATTTTTTTATACTATTTATAGAAAAATGAAGCATCTTAGAAAAATACCAAAAATTAATAACAAGATACTATTAAGAATATATTTTCAAAAACGAATTTTATTTTCCAAAATAAATCTTATTATATTGTTATATATTATTATTAAATTATGAGTGTAAAGAAATTATAAACATTAATTGATAAAAACATAGTGTTTTAGAACATATTTCTTTTTTTTCTTTCAAATAGTTCTAATTTTATCTGTATGAAATAAATATCCATGATATATTTTTTATTAATGTGTAAACCATATTATTTTAATTTTTTATTTAATATTATTCTTAACCATAATTCCAACGGCTCAGTTATATCTATTATATTAAATAATCATCTCTTAATAATATGTAAGGTTTTTTTAAACATGATGTTGAATGTAACTCAATCTAACATCAATATTTAATATAATATAATATATTGAAAAGATTTATATTATTTTGAAATTAATATTCCATAATGTCTAGGGGAATTATATTTTTTTCTTTGCATGTTTTTCTGAGTCACACATGCTATTGAATATGATGATCATATTTTAAAAATAGCATGTTTTACATTATCCCCAAAAAATAAATTACATCCTCATAATTGAATCTTAATCATGATAATAAATATTTTTCACTTAATGATATATTCTTTGAAAACCCACATTATAAAAAGGTTAGACAAACCCACCTATTGATAAGAGAGAATCGAAAGTATATTGGTCATATAGAATCACCTCATAAAAAGAATTTTAAGAAAGAGAAAATAGTTGTGAATTGAAAACATGGATATGGAAGGTAATAATATTTCACAAGAATAGATAGAGTATGATAGATGTAAATTTTCAGAAGAAATTATGTGATGTATATAAGGCTGAAGACCACAAAACTCGAAATATATTCTAAATTTAGGGACTACTTAATTCATTAGAAATGAAGGTATTATACAATTTTTTTTTTCAAGATCATTTCCTAGTGTTGAGAAATTACATTACAATATATATCAAGGACATACGAAAATACTCTTCATATATTAGTATATAATAGGAAAAAATTTTATCTTCTGGTCGTGTATTGATCAAATTACACTTCATTTCATATTAAAAGAAAATAATATCCCAGATGAATATTTTTTAATGTTTGACGAACTTAATGTACCTTTTAATAGATTTTATGATGTATTATGGTGTAAAAAGATATTATTCAAACCATTATTACAACCAAAATTATTATAAAAATATATATAATAATACCAAAAGTGAAATTTAATACATTCCATTAATAGTTAATCTTAAATATCATAAACAATATGACTAGAATAATTTATAGTGACAATCACTATATCAACATTATATTCCCATATAAAATAAATTGGATCATAATGATCAAATAAAAAACATTTGAATAACTTCAAAATTAATTCTCATGAAACGTGGTAATAAATTCAATAAACAAAAATCATTATTGAAAACAATAATTCTTACTGATTACTTAAGTTAAATATAGATTATTTAATATATTACTTAAATATAAAAATGTTTTAAAATCTATTAATGATATTTTAAACAACTTTTTTGAAAAATTATCTAATAGATTCAAGATAATTAGTACAATACAAATAAATTTATCCATATTAAATATCTCTTTATCCGAACATGGTTATATCAACATCTAGAATATATTAAGGTGTATCATTACGTAAATCATTTGTTTCCAAAAAATTCATTCTACTAAATTATCCTTCTTGGTCATTGGTACCAATCAACATATGCAATCATATACAAAATGAAATAGTAATGTAGTTCCATCCTTATATATTTAATTATTGTTATGAAGATAATATCATCTATAAAATAATTGTTTAACATATTTCTTATATATGAATAAAAAATCAAATTAATCATCCAACTTATACTTTTGTAATAAAATAATCTTTACCAAGATATATTATATTATTTTAATGAATATTAATTTGATGCTTGAGACATTGGTTCGTGTAGTTATTTATATCATTATAGTTGAAAATTTTAATATTGGAATCCTTATTATTGTCCTTGTTATAATGATCATAGTTCCATTTTCCCAATATGTAAATAAAACTCATTTTCCATTTAATCATAGACCTTTGCGTTTCTTCCCACAATTAGAACATATGGTAGAATAATTATTTCTATTCATCCTTTTATCTGTCTTTATCTTTTTCATCTACTAATTCTCAGGCTTCTCATTAAAGACATAATATATATATATAATTACTTCATTATCTTATTATCACATGATAATGTGTCCTCATATGATGAGATATTTGAAAGACTAGTTCCCATAAAAACATTACACTAATCCCACCAATGAAATAATCATTATTACTATTTGGATTACAATAATTGATGTTGTCCCCATTCTGACTACTCAAATCTGTTTTCTAAATAATCGAATAAACTTTATTACATAATATCATTATGAAACATACTATTTAATTCTATATCAATGGAAATATAAACCATAAAATAAAAAATGTATCCACAGTTAATCTCATAATCATAAACATGGATTCATTTGGTATATATCTATAATAGACCCTTTATAATAGTTTTTAATGAAAAATGGAATTATCTTAAGAATATTTACCTTAGAGTGTAAAATTAGTTGAGTAATAAGGCCCATTTTTATGCATTATGTTATAATCATATACTAACCAAATCACCAATTTTGGTGTTATTACTCCTAGGTATATCTATTCTAGATCAATGTAAACCATTAGTATCATGATAGTGATGTATTTTCTATTACAAAACATCATTTTTTCATAAAAAACATTATATTTTTATAATATATTATACTCAAATTATATCATAGGTATATTATCTATTATATATGTTTTCCAAAATATAGTTCCCCAGGATTCTATTAAACATCCTCTAATACAAATGACAACGACTCCAAATGATGAGGCATGGAGCCTCAGCATCACATTACTAAATTTGAATTGATGAATGGAAAAAATTAATAATGGACCAATCAGATTTTTAGTTTTAGGGAACCATATATATACATTTCATTCAATTTACATAAGGAAGATAAAATAAACAATATTTCATTAAAAATGAATGTAATTGCATCCTTGAAATGTTATTCAAAGATTTATTCTTCATATCTTGGGGAATAGAAAAAATATACAGGTTCACAAAAATAATAATTTTTCGTAATATATTTGGGAATGGAAAAAATGTGCCATGTTTTCGAAAAATGAAGTACATTATGATCATTGAGACTGTAGTTCGTACATATGTATGAGTAACAGTTCCATTTTCCAATAATCATTGAGGAAAGAAGGTATGTAATATATTATATTTAAAAATGGAAGCAATATAATATATAAAATATTATTTACTTAATTATAGATACATGTATATATATTTATATACTATTCATGAGGTTTTCTGATGAAATGAGAGTCACATAATTTCTTAAAGGTGGCAGTCCACAAGTACACGATAGGCATCGTCATTATTCATTTAAGAAAATAGTATGAAAAAAAATATATTTTTCATTAATGAATCAAAAATAGATCCCAAAAATAAAAATTATTTAATTTTATCATATATAATCATTAACATTACCCATATCACTTTCTATAGAAGGTGGTAGTGAATGAAAAATCACATCGCTTCATGAGGCGGTACTCTTCCATACACCATAGTGACATTATCATATCACCTAAGGAATAGAAATAATAAAATAATATGTGTTATAATTACACCCTAGGTATAATAATATTATAACTGTCATATATATATACTTTATATACATCATCATTGCTGACCTTGAGGGAGGAGTAATGAAAAAATAAATAACATCGTTTCGAGAGACGATAGTCCACCATACACATGAATGATTATTTGTAATCCATTTGATTGATGTGGAAGTTTTTGTAGGACAAGAACATAATAAAAAATTAATACTATATTTAATATATATATATATATATCATTTTTTCGTAAAGTGTTAATAATAATTTAAGGATGTAGAGGAATAAATAATATAAAACCACACATTGGTGAACGATACATGTTCTTCAGATATCTTCCTTAGGTTTGAACTTATGCATTACTTGGTTGGATTTATGACCAAAAAAATTCTTCTATGAATAGTTTTTGGTATCTTATATATTATTTGGGAAGGTCTTGGTTGAAAAAAAGTTGTTTCATGGTGTTATGAAGAGTGTAATGTGGGTGTCCATGTATAAGTTAGGTGAGTGGCACACTTGTAAATTTTTTAAAATAATCAATCATATCGATGATTTTATCATTAATTAAGAAAAATAAATTAAATATTCTCTTCCCTAGAAGTATAAATTCAAAATATTTCCATTAAATTTATTAATTACATGTTTTTTGGTCATTTATATCCCTTATATTCTTAGTTTAACCACTATTAAATCCATTTTAACCAAAACTAGGATAATTAATTTTTATTGTTTACACTATTCATTTTTGTCAAACATTGAGATCAAATTATTATAATTTATAATTTAATATTATTGAATGTAATTAATTAAGGTTTTTAATTAAAATAATAGAATATGGAAAATTTAACTCATAATTAATCTCATATACATGATGAGAATTTAGGGTTTTAAAGCGAAAATGTTCACATGTTTACAATGTTTATATGAAAAATTTAATATGAAATTCAATATAATGACCTATATTTCAGTAATTAATATATTATTTTACTAATATTAAATTAAAACCAATTAAAATTAAAATTTATCTTTATAAAATATTTAATGTAAATGAAATATTCTAATTAAAAGGCAATTTTTTTATTATTCATCGAAAAATGAATCATTTCAGAAAAATACCAAAAATTGACTTGAAGTTTTTTTATATTATTATTTAAAAAAATAATTTTATTATTTCAAATAAATTTTCTAAAAGGGTTAAAAATAAATTGGAAATTATATGTTAAAATCGCAACCATTCCATATTTTTTAAAAATACAGTTTTCTTTTAAAATAATTCTTTTTAATTCAATTTTTTTTTCATTTATCCATGACCAATAGACATCCAATCTATTTATTTTATTCATGTGTGAAAAAATTTAATTTTAGTAATTTATTTAATCCAAATCATACCCAACATTCCAATGGCTAGTTAATAACTATTATATTATATAATAACGTCTTAATAATTTGTTTTGATTCGTTTAATCTCTTCATGTAATGAAAGGTAAACCTAGTTTTTTCTGTAATTCTATCTATTGAAGAGATTAAATTTATTCAAAAATAAATATAACATAAATTCTTGGGGTGTTATATTTTCTTCTATTCCTAATTTTTCCTTTTATACATGCTATCAATTATGATGTTCACATTTTAATAATATCGAGGAGTTACATTTTTTCATGAACCAGTTGAAGATTGAGTTTATACCCAATTATCCATTTTCAGGGTTATTACCCATATATAAACTATTTTAGGTTGACTTGCACTTGTAGTATCTAAACATTAATTTCATGGATTGAAACCCACATTCTTTATTCAACATAAAAAATTTAGTATGTTTTCATAAATTTAGACCAACCTTAAGATTCATACTAAAGTTTTTCTAGTACTAATTTCCATCAATAACTAAACATAAACATTAATATTTGTAATAATATTTCTCTTGTATTAATTTCCATCAATACATAACCCATCATTTATTACAAACTATAAATTCCAACCCTATTAATACAAAAAACCATCATTAAATGGTCAAACATTTCATAATATAGTTGATAATTTGTAATTTAGTTTTTAGGAAATTGTTAATGTAATACATGAAGAAAATATAATTTAAATTATTAATATTAAAAGTATTATTTATATAATCATCATCGAATAATAATGATACATTTGAAATCCATGGTATATACATTAAAATAATGTGTGAGAATAAATCCATGTAAAGGATAAATAATGGAAATATTTAACATGTCACGATGAGGCATTACAATAGTTAATGGTCCTATAAAAATAAGGCATACCATAATAGAATAATTGAGAAGAATAAAATGAAAATTTTCTATAACATAACAGTCATTCAAAATAATATAACCATGGTTTATAAAAAAGGTGTTATAAAACATAATTACTAAGGTTATTCACCAAGGTAACATAAAACATGTCATCTCTAGTGATTAATTCTTTACCCAAGGATTTAGAGCATTATCAATGTTCAAAATTCATATTTATATATTCATGTGTTCTATATAATACAAATGAAAAAAAAATTCATGAAAATATATGGAGAAAATAAACCTGTTTAAAGTAAATGTCATTAAATTCAAAAATATTCCAATACATGAGCATCAAATCATTTTCAACCTATTTGAAAGGAATGTGATTTTTATATTTTGAATTCAAAAATCAGTGAATCATTGTTATATCTAGTTTCATTACCATAAAAATATACTTGGTAGGTTATTCACATTATAATAACATTTCAGGTGAAATATAATAATTGATTAAAGTAAATTTGAATCATGAAAACAATACAATGTGGATTATGTAATGGGAATAATGGGTTGATAAAATGGCTTTCACTACTCAAAAACTCGTATATTTAATAATTGTACATTAAAATGAATATTATTACAATAAAATTGATTATTTAAAATAAATAAAAAAATATTTCTTGAATGGGATGATGTAGAGGAGAGTTCCCTATCTTTTGGAAGCATCTTACTAACATGGTTAGGTAAGCCAGAAGACAATGGATAAAATGTAGAGAGAAATTACATATGGTAAATTGAATAATTATATGGTTATGATTTTTTTAGTGTTAAAGAACGGGGTAATGCGAATTCATTTAGAGTAAAAGAGAGGATTTTTTAATAAATTATAAATAGATTTATTGAAATTATATGATTTAGAAAATGAAAAAAATTCTTATAATTGGTTTTGTCTCATGGTTTTAAACATCTATTTAGAGATTCATAATATTTTAATAAATTAAAATTTAAATCCATTTTTTCAAATTACATTGGACATTAAGATATAGATTATCCACAAAATAGAGTTTTCAAAACCATATTTTACATTTTATACATTGGAAGGATATTGTTATGTTTGGAAGTTCATTTAATACCATTAAAATACCAAATATTTATAACTAAAATATATTTTGTTGTTTATTTTACATTATTGATTATTTAATTATTATTATATATATATATATTAAGTCATAAAACATACTAAATAATCAAAACAATTTTTTAATATTCTTTAAAAAATAATGAATTTTGAAAAAAATCAAAATTTCACCCTAAAAAATTTCTAATATATTGATTTAATGTTTAATTTTAGTTTTTTTAAAATAATGATCAATATATGAATTTTTTAACTTTTAAATAAAAAATACTTATTTATTGAAATATAATAGTTTATATGCCATGATTAACTTTCTAAAACAAATAGAAAATTCCACGTAAATTAAAATATAATATCAGTATTTATTTTTAATCATTTTTAATGAAAAATTTGTAATAAAAATTATTTAGAATAAATTAGATTCTTATATTACTATATATAACTTTTAAAAATAAAATTCTGTTTTTTCATTATCCAAAAATATATTTTTCAAAATAATATTATATACATGTGTATTTTATTTAACAGAATAAAATATAAAAGGGATTAGAGAAATTTCTATTTTATTTATAAAAATATAATTTTACTAATTTCCAGACACCCAAACCCTTATCACATCACATCCACCCTATGGGTATGGTGTGTGATGGAAGTTTTTTCATGGTGTAGATCAAATAGCATTAACCTAGTACTGATCTCTAATTACTTTAACTTCCACTTAATGTAATCTTTTTATAGCCTCACAACCTGAATATATTCCTAGAATTTATTATAGTAAAAACCCAATGATATTACCTCTCTCTCATGTTTGGACAAATGGTATTCAAAAGGAATGTATCTACTTTTCATGGACATAGTTTTATCTATATCAATTATGAATTTTAATTACACTTTATAAATTTTAATTCTAATTATTACATTATTACTAATTGTCATCCTGACCATCTTTTATATTAACCAATAGTCATATTGAGAATCGGTTTGTTGACAGTCAGATCCACATAGTAAATTTTTCTTTTATATCATATATATACTGTATCATTAATCAATATTTTCTATTTTATTCTTAAATTTTTTTATAATTTCTTTATTATATAATTTATATTCCTAAAAATTCTTGTATATTTTAAAATGTTTCATTGTAGTTTTAATATTCTTATTAATTCCTAATCCAATGGAGTATACCATTGTGTGGTAACTAATCATTGGTTTTTTAACCTAGAAATTGTCCAATCTATAGAAATAAATATTTTAAATTGACATGTAATATTATTTTTTTACTATTACATCTATACACATACATTGTGTAATAATGTAGTCATTAGGGAAAGGAGAGTTAATTTATAAATCATAGATGTAATTTCTAGGTAGTTGAAATAATAAACTATGAATAAAATGACTAAATATGTTTAAAATCAGTTTTATCCCTAGTAATCATAAGATAAATAAATGGACATTCTTATAGATATAAATTTCTTTAAAATATCACTAGAACATTTCATTAGAAATATAATATTGTAATTTTGAAACCATATACATAATATAAAAAATAATCCCAAATATTATAGGAAATTTATATTTTTAAATTTCTATAGAAAATTATAAATTAACCATTAATGAAATGTTTATTCACTATGGTTGGGAAAGACGTTAATGTGGTGTATGAAAAATAAATAATTTCCTTCACATTTTTTATTAAAAGATAAATAAAGCCTGATTGGAAAGTGTTAATAATATTCCATTAAAACATAATTAAATAAAGTAAATTGTTGTTAAAATGGTATTTAAATAATATTTATTTAATATTATAATAATTTTTGTTGTATTTTAATGAAAATGTAGACATATAATAAATGTTTCCTGACCAAGGAGAGAAATGAAGTGGGTCTTCTTAATAAACAAACTTTCTGTTTTAGGAGTACATTAATAGTGTAAAATGAGAGAAAAACATTAACTATATAGAAATAAAAATATTATAATAAAAACATATTCTTTGAATATATAGATCATATAATTTCATCTTAAAATTTTTAAGGTCAAACAATATCAGTTATAATTACATTATAAGATAAAACCCTTATAACAATTCTTTATTGCTTCATAAACACTAGAAACATTGGCATCATATATTATAATTAATTATAATTATATAATATGACCATAATCATTAATATAATAACTTAAATTATTTACTTAAACATATTTTCAATGTCTTATTTAAAATCATTGAATATTATGAATTTTTAAATTATTGTCTACTACATTTTCATTTATGATTTGGTTAGGAGGTTTTATTAAATTAAATTTGATGATGGTTACTTTATATAATTTTTTTAATCATGATATAATTATAATATATATTAATTATATACATAATTATAACAGTTCATATAATGTGTTCATGAAAAATTTATTATATCACTACTTGGAGACGGTAGTACATACAAATATATGAGTGACATTTCAATTTTTTGATGGCTAAAAGAAATAATGGCAAATATTAATTTATATTTATATAAAAATTATTATAAGATAAATATTTTATATAAATATAAAATATATCAAAATCACTAACAATGAATGAAGGTGGTGGAAAATTAGTCTTATTTCTACATGGAGGGGGTAATCCACTTGTACAGAAGATTGATACATTTAATCTATATTAGATTGATAAAAGATGGTAAATGGTTATGAGATCATAATAATAACATATAACTATATTTATGGTAACATAGTAATATGTTTTCAATAGATAAACTTTTTTAGAGTAACTATAATAATAAATAGAATTGAAAGATCTCGGATAAGATTTACACCTCTTCTTTTGGTAGCCCTATACTCAGTTACTACTTTTTCGTTGATAGATTGGTGTTTTGGGAAGAAAATAAACTGTAATATGGAGGTAAGTAATACTGTAAAGTTTTTTCTTATGTAATTTTTGGGATAAATTTTTAAAATTCTATTAGTAAAGGGGGAGAATATTGTAATTTCTTAAGTGAGGTGTGGGACACACAACGAATTTCCAAAATGATTTTAATGATTTACGATCACATTCCTCAACAATTGGGACCTAATGGATAGATATTAGAATATATAATAATATAATATTAAAATAAATTCATACAATAATACTATTTTCAGTTTTTTATGGTAATCCTACACTTATATAATTTTTTACCCCTGATAAATTTGTTTTAACCCTAACCATTGAATTTTTTGACCTTTTTTACTATTTATATCACAAAAAATTAATTTTACAACATTTAATTATTTTAATTATTTTTACTTAAATTTGGAATATATTTTATAATATTTAATTTTTAAAATTTGTATAATTGTATTATAATTTTGTGTGCAAACTGCAATGAATTCCCATTTTTGAAAAATGAATTTTAATAAAAAATAATAATTTAATTACACTAAATTAACTCTAAAATATAAAAATGGATGTAAAAATGTTATATTAAATATATAGTGAGTAAATGTTAATATAAATTTAATAATTAGAAACAAAAATAATTTATTACAATAATAATACATTTCCAATATAAATTGTTTTTTAGAAAATTGATTTGTTATCCCAAGAAATAACTTATAAAAGAATAAATTATCTAGAAGATTTATATGTAATCATAAATATTATTTATAAACAAATTAGATTTAGGTTACTTTATTATAGAACTAAAAAAATTGGGAAAAATACATTGAATGAAATGATATGTTTTTCAAAAAAATGAATTTTTCACTATTCAATAAAAAATAAAAAAATTTAGAAATATTTAAAAATATTCCATATGCTAATATGTAAATATTTATTTCATTGAAAAATTAAAAAAATAAAATTTCTTAGTCGTGTATAGGTTAATTAGATGTTCACCTATCAAAATAGAATAATTTTTTTTATGAAAATATATTTCTGATCCCTAAAATGACTTTACTAAAAACTGAGTACCTATTTTTTAGGAAGTAATTAATAAATCATTATTTATACTTTTCATAAATTAGTTATAAAAATTTATTATTCAAAATTTAAGAACTTTTTTATAATTATTTACAATATCACAATTCATATAGACTCATTGTCATGTGAATGGAAAGGTAACTAAGATTTCATCTTATATTCCCTAAAAAACTAGATATTAAATATTAAACTAATACTGTTAGATCGTATCTATATCATATAAATTAAAAAAATATATATAC
The DNA here is from genome assembly GCA_963277665.1 of Viscum album. Classification (NCBI taxonomy): domain Eukaryota; kingdom Viridiplantae; phylum Streptophyta; class Magnoliopsida; order Santalales; family Viscaceae; genus Viscum; species Viscum album. Next base: position 1,934,750,578 of record OY728165.1, read on the forward strand.
TCCTGCTTTATGATGAATAAACCTGAATTGTTTCACTTAATACTCTTTGACACCACCTTAATAATATCTATATTTTTCTTAATTCATACCATTCCTTTTTATAGTCGTCATGGAAGGAGTGATCTTCATAAGAGAATTCACTCTTATGGAGTTTTCATTAGTTTTTATACTATTTAATGGGGTTTATTTACTTGTAATATTCCATGTATTATCATTAATTTTATTCCATGGTTTGAAATTTTGTTTTTAAAGATATAAGTCTCTCAGTGTTATTTATTAAAATATAGTAATTTTTTTATAAAAAAATTAATAATGAATTTTTATATGAAAAGATTGTTTTTATTGATATTATATATTTATATATATCATTTTGTGAAAATATGTATGAGAACTCTAGAAATCAAATAAAAAATTGATAATTATAGTTCAATAAGGGTTATAATTTCAGTAAATTTTGTTGAATGAAGTAATTGAATTATGTTAATAGAAATTGGCATTTTAGTGGGAAATTTTTTTTTTGAATTAATGTATTTCATGTTGATTTTTTTGTAAATAATGTGATTTCACTTTATTTTGTAAATTGAATGATCTATTTAAATGTAATAACTTGGGGATAAATGTGATATGATGTTTTAATAATAAAGTGATGTTTGAGTTTTTTCTCTAACCCTTTTGTGTTATGAAAAGAAACATCTTGTTTCTCACTGGAATGAATCCTTGGGCTTTCTTGAGGAATCATATAATAATGTGAAAGAGTACTATTTATCTTTTAATTTCTTTTATCCTAGGAAAATATGATATTCCCTGTGATTAGGAAGTGATAAAATATGATTTTATTAATTTAGAAGTATATGTGACCTAAATCCAAGTGTTTAAAATATGAGTTGATTAAGATCCCTGATATTAACAACAAAGTATTTGGGTAATGATGATGGTTAATAAATATGGCAGAGTATATTGTCATTTTAGACAACACCTATAAATTATTAAATTGTTTTTATTATAAATCCAAATCATTTAATGGTTTATAATAATTATATATGATAACATTCTAACTCAATGAGTTTCCAGGGGTTTCCATGGTTTTCACTAGAAATATATTCTCATTCTTTGTATACATACACCTTGTATAATTACAAAATGCATTCATAATTTCATAGATAAAGTCAAGATGACTCTACAACATTGTATATGATGTCATATGAAATCATGGAGAAGTATTTAATCATGTATGTATTTATGTGGACGGGTTTCCACACTTTTTTATATTATCCTTTTAACTTATAAGGATTATAATTTACTACATGTGTTTTTCTTTAAATACTTGATTGGATATAAGTGAAATTTAGGAATTTCTTGGATATATTCATTACATATTGGGCTTGTTTATATTATTTTTTATAAATATTAATTATGTATCATTTATATGGGAATATTAATGTCCTGAATCATTAGAAGGAAAAATAATCCCCATGTGATATCCTTCAATCATCGATAGTAATCTATTATATTTGGTTATCACGAAGTGAATTTATGGCTATTTTAGGTATTCATTGACAATATAGTCATTCTAGATTGGTATGTTAAATTTTTCATGCTACTAAATGTGAAATTAATTGGGTTTTATATGTTGATTTGGTTACATTACTGTAACGCCCCGACCCCAGTTACCCAGAGTCGGTGCATTATTATATAACATTGGCATGATCACAAGAAAGATCAAATCTCGAAAGACCGATTGGTTTAGTATCCTTGGAAACACTAGATATATTCATAAGTTTTACATTACATCATAAAATGAAAAACTACTACAACAATATAATGTTTCCACAGTCCACACTATAATCCCCTCATAATTTCCCTGCTGGTCATTCATAACTTACATCTTCACATCCTGGAAAAAATAAAACATAGAAAAGGGGTGAGCTCAAATGCCCAGTAAGGATAACAATATAGCGGAACATTCAAAAATAAGCATAAACATTTAAGGCAATGAATTACTAAAACAAAAGCCTTTTAAACTTGAACATCAACATAGTATGGAAAAAGTAAAATGAAATAATGCCATTTACTTATTCACATGGATATTCTACTAATCGAATAATCACAAGAAAAATCAATAACCACATTCATAATCATGGAATGCATAATGCTAAACTTTAATTTCTTTTCAAGGCCTCGTCCCAAGACCTTGGGGCTAACTGTAACCAGAAACCAACCCGGAGTGCCTCTAATAACCGGACACCAACCCGGAGTGCCTCTAATAACCGGATACCAACCCGGAGTGCCTCTAATAACCGGAGACAAAACCAGAGGGCTTACTTTTACCAGTACCTAACCTGGAGGGCTTACTTTTACCAGTCCCCAACCTGGAGGGCTTACTTTAACCAGTCCCCAACCTGGAACATACTTGTTCAACACATTCATATGAACTAAAGGTTGAAATATAACATAAAAATTCTTATTGGAACTAGCATACGAAATGTCAATACTTTCACCATAAACTATGAATGGTATAAAAACAACACATCCACAGTCAAACATATCACAAAACCTTCAATACAATATAGAAGTTTTGTATCATAATAAATCAACTTCAAATAATCTTAAAATCCATCAAAGGATGTTGACATAGATGAAATCAATATTATATTTAAAGAAATATCTCCTTTTATTTTGAAATCATTTAAGATCCATATAAAATAAAACATTTTCTTTGAAAATATTCTTATAAGCTTGTAAGGTAAGCTTTGAATATTTTATAACGGTGGAAAATAGCCGCACCCGCCGTATAAGTTAAAAAAACATTCTTACCTTAATTCTGTCGAAAAGGTTAAAAAGGACCTTGTTTTGAAAACGACGGAAAGATTCTTTTATAAACCTCTTATAAAAAAGTCAAACAAGGGTATAAATGACTTTAACCCATATTCTTGTAAATAATAAATATGTTTTGAAATACATTTCGAAGAAACATGGATGTAGATGATAAAGAAATCCCTGTAGATTATTACGTATAAACAACCTCGGATAATGAAGAGATTGTGAAATAACCCTTACCTTTTAATTTTCCTTGGTTGGGGTAGGTTAACCTCCTGTATAATGGTGAAATAATTGTTACTAAATTATACAAGAATAATATACATTAATATGATATCATATATGATCTTTTAATATCGATTTATAATAATATCTTAGTATTATCGTTGTTTCGGGTGTTAACTTACTTGTTTTCCTTTATATGTTTTGTTACGTAAGACATTTTTGTAAAGGATAGGTTGTATATTATTAATATCCATAATGATATCAATTCCTTAACATCATTTTTAAATAATCAAATGATAATTATACTTGAATGGATACGATGGAGAATGAATCTCATCGCGTTCGTGGAGACGAGAGTCCGTACGTACGCACGAGCGATAATATCATTCTTTCGATATTAAAATAATATATAAATGGTTGTTATATCATATATACAGAATCATTATCATGTTTTATTTATTATTTATATGAGGTACATATCATTATTATACCCATCCAAATAATAATATATTGAATAACAATTACACCACGACGTGGAGACGGTAAGTCGTACGTACGCACGTATGGTGACATGTTATTCAAAGGGTTGATAGAATACTGAATATGGTTGTACCATATTTATAATAACATCACAGTATATATATGATACTGGAGTTATTATTTTATAATGGTAACAACAAAGGAAGAAGAAGTGGATGAAGAAATGAACTTGGAAAAGGGTGGTGAAATCATTACCTCTTCTTCGGGTTCTTCCTTTTGATTTGATCAAAAGGGCTCCTTAGGTTGTCTTTATGATCAAACTAAGGCCTATAGGTTGTAGTGAGGGATTCTGGGAGAGTATGTGGGCAGAGTTTGGCCGATCCAAAAGGCTTTGAAGGTGTGAAGAAATGAGAAGGAGGAGTGCCCTTTTATAAGAGGGGTGAGGGACACCTTTGGAAAAGCTAGAGATATTAGTTTATAATAAATTCATAATCGGTTTCCAATGGCTCCAAAATTGACTATTCAAAGGTTAAGGTATGGATGGGTCGAAAACAACTCAACCAATAGAATTTAGACAGGTTTGGTTACTTATATTAACCTTATCATTAAGTATTAACTCTAAGTTAATTGGTTTCACTTTTACAATGTCTCTTTGTATTTTTATATAATATGGTTAATAAACATACTACATACATCCAAGCTACCCCCAAGTGGTCCATTAATGATGAACCTATCATGATATAAGTCTATTGGCCGAACCTTAGATTTTTAGGAATTTAATATCAATTAATAATATAATATTTGTTTTAAGAACTCTTTTATGTCAATTTTGACACTATTCAATAGTTGATTTTTGTGAAACTCATAACAGATTGAATACTTCGAACAAAGACGATTAAATCAATCCTAATATATCATATTATCCTAGAAAATTAGTTTAATTCATTCAAAGTTTCATATTATATTTATTTGGGTATTTATAATATCAATTATTTTAATTTTTCACTATTATAGTAATTACTGCATCATCATTGTGTCATAAATAAAATACATTATTTAATGTCTAAAAATTATAAATAAAATATCATTATGTAGGAAATCTTTTTATCTTTCTAATGATTATTTATAATATAAAATCCAACATATATAACCCTATGTAACAATTGTTTTTCTAAAAGATATATGCTTGTGTCATTTTTGTATTCATTTTAACTTAATTGAAATAAAGTGTCATTATCACTTACAAGTGGATCCATGGGGTCCCAAAATCGACCCAAAGATTCCCATGGTCGACCATGTATCAACAAATAGGGTTAAGACACGTTTTAGGGTAATTTAGTATTATTATAATATTATTTTTAACCCTTATTTACTGGATTTACCCTTAACCATGGTAAATAAAATATTTACCGCAGTAATTATTCAAAATCTCTAAAAATAAAAGTTAACTATTTACAAAATTTGGACATCCTGATTCCAAATATGGAATCCATTTTTCTAAATTGAAAACACAGAAGTGGCAGAAATTAATTTAAAATTATTTCCCACTGTCAAAACAAAAAGCGTGTTTTTAAGAGATAATAACTATCAAAAGATTGACACTTGTTTATGTTCGGTTTAATTGTAAAATTATGTTCAATGACCAAAATTATATTAAATGGTAAAAATATATTCTAAATATACTTTAAAACCACTTAAATTAATATTTTATCACTATTAATTAATTTGATTAAAAAAGTTGTTTTTAATTAAAATTTAGTAGTTTTCACTATTCATCAAAATATGAAAGTTATCCGAAATGTACCAAAATTTCAACTTAGGATAAATTATATATTCCGAATACAAAAATGAAGTCCATTATAAAATATAAAATATATATAATTTCAAAAAGTCGGAATTACTATTTATAACGGCTAGTTTGATTGGTTGTGGTGTGTTTGAACTCGACGTTGCGTACAACACACGCTACTGTATTATTCAAATGAAAGCGTACCGTGGAAGCTTGGGATGTTTCATTTTAAATTTTTTTTGATGTCCCCATTTAGTCAAAAAGTTTAAAATATTGTATTTAAAAAGGTTTCACTATTAAAAGTTGATAAAAGTGCAATACGGAAAATGAATCTGTTCTTGTATTATATCTAAGAAACTCATAATATGGATTCTAAAATTATAAGGATTATATAAAGTTTAAAATTTAGATAGTACTATTCATAACCTCTTTTGAATGGCTATTTTTTTGTATGTCATGGTTTGATTGAACTCGGTGTTGCGTGTAGTGCAAGTTAATGAATTATTTTGAAGAAATAACATACTATGAAATCTTGGGGTGATACATTCTCCCCTCCTTCAATAAATTGCGTCCTCGCAATTTGAAATTTTTCATCGAAAATAGAAGGTTAAAAATAGAAAATATATTTGTGGGAAAACCCACATCAGAAATTGGGTTACTAAAATTTAGTCTTAATATGAGGAAAAGAGAAATAGAAGGGTCACCACCAAATTATGACCTCGATTAGGAGAACATTGGTGGAAATTAGAGACATATAATTGGAGGAAAAACGTAAATATTTATAGGTTGTGATTGAGGTCATCAATCAAAAACAAGTAAAAAATTGAGGTCCTTAAACTCATCAATCTATGATGATTTTAAATACCATCGGTTCAACAACACATAGGGTATTGGGATAACACATTTTTGACATTTCAAAATATCTTAGTTGAAATCCCACATCGAAAAATGAATTAATGAGGCCTCTATTTAAAACAAAGAGTGGAAAGTATGAAGATTACCGAAAATAACACATACTAGGGTTCCATGTATGAAAATATGGATATGAAAGAGAAATCTAACCATCAATTATCTGATGGAGAGTGGTAGAGAACATGGCTATGAAAAGGCAAAAAATCCCAAAGCCATAAATTAGTGATGATTTAAGGTACCATCTAGGACAACATTTTTGTTCTATGTTCCTTTCATTAATGTTGAGTAATTTATTTATGAGATTGGCTAAGATCATAAGGAGATATACTTACTTTATAATTAGATTTTTATCCATTAATAAATTTCTACCACAAACCCATCTTTCACTCTAAAAGATAATAGAATGTAATTTTTATTTCTATTTATACTATTCGTACACGGTTCCAAAATAAATGAATTTATAATTCATCTACCGGAACTTTTAAAAAAACTACATTATTTAATCCAGGACATCTCGTGGGCCAGTGGTAGGTGATACACCCTTGTCGTCCTTCGGTTGCGGGTTCAAGTCTCACAGCCTTGCCGGACGCGACGGGTTGCCGCCCGACCTCCGGGTTGTCCTTTTATGGCAATCCAAAATAATCCAAACTAGGACTATCCAAAATACTTCTGTCCAAACTCACAGTCCAACATTTATAAGGAAGGTAAACATAATGTAGATCCTTTTTACCCCATAATAGCATATGAATACCTTCATCATGTATTCTTTTAATACACTGAAACATCCTGATTTACCATAATCTTTGTTGATTACATTCATGCTCCCTTATTCCATATAGAATGCTGGATATACTTCATCAATCCAAAAATGTTTTAAACCCTAACAATGATGGAATAGACAAATCATTAATCAGCTTCAAGGTAGTCAAGAATATCCAATATAATTTATCCAAATCAATCATGTATTATTCTAAAATCACTACCTCGGTATCGAAACCATATTATGGTTTATCTTTCTCTCAACCATATATTTTCCAAAAATTTAACCTTCTATTGAGTCACTTTTCTTTGTTCCGCACAATCTCAAGTCCTTAATGAAATAGTACTGCAGTACAATCCTTATATACTCCATAATTATTATAACAAGTACATTGTTGATACAACACTCAATTGACATAATCAACATAAGTACTCTAATCATTCCTCTTCATCTGGGGTAGTATCATAACTTGATTATTATCCAATAGCATCATTTGCGGCATAGTCTGATGACTGAGACATAGGTTCGCGTAGTGTCCAAACTCCTTGAAAATGAAGCATTGTACATTTGAAACCATTTTCTTACCCTTGCAGTCACGTACTTTGTGCCCTTTTCCTCCACACTTATATCAAACTCCCATTCCTTTCAGGCAAGTTCCAGGGTGTTTCTTTCCACAGTTATCACATATGGGAAAATTCTTCTTTTCCCTCTTCCCTTTATCCATCTTTCTCTCTTCCATCCTTTTCGTCTCTTTCTTCCCTTCAAACCCATAGGACTCAGTAAACTCTTTACTTATCTTATCAACACATGATATTATTTCTTCATATGATGATAATACATGGGAGACTATTTCTCTAATAAATTCTAGCTTAAGACCATGAAAGATATGATCCTTCCTTCTATTTAGATCATGTGTATTTCTGGAGTTCTCATTCCTTCTACTAGGCGCCATATCTAAACAATGGCATACACTAGATCAAAATACATAATCCCATACTTATAAAACACTTAACATAAATTGAACTATTTATGGATATAATCCATAATCATAAAAATGTCTCCTTTGAGGATGTATATACTCATAAACCCTTCATAATGGTTTGTAAAGAAAATGAGAATTATCCTAAGCATATCCCCCGGGAGTGTCGTAACCAAGAGTGCAGCAAGGCTCGTTGTCGTGCACCAGTTCTCATTCGAGTCTTGCTCAAAGCGGTTTTTTCGGGTTTTACACCTAGGTACATCTGTGCCAGAGCCGCCTCTACCAGCTCGTATCTAGACAGGGATTTATTTCTCGGAAAAATCACAAAATCTCTACAATACCAAAATTTATGAAGTTCTTCTATACTAATCCTCAAAGTTTATCTTAGGTCTACGTGCTCTAATCAGAGTTTATCTAAATCTATCTTCCAAGGTTTGTACTAAACATCCTCTGATACCAACTCTAACGCCCCGACCCCAGTTACCCAGAGTCGGTGCATTATTATATAACATTGGCATGATCACAAGAAAGATCAAATATCGAAAGACCGATTGGTTTAGTAGCCTTGGAAACACTAGATATATTCATAAGTTTTACATTACATCATAAAATGAAAAACTACTACAACAACATAATGTTTCCACAGTCCACACTATAATCCCCTCATAATATCCCTGCAGGTCATTCATAACTTACATCTTCACATTCTGAGAAAAATAAAACATAGAAAAGGGGTGAGCTCAAATGCCCAGTAAGGATAACAATATAGCGGAACATTCAAAAATAATCATAAACATTTAAGGCAATGAATTACTAAAACAAAACCCTTTTAAACTTGAACTTCAACATAGTATGGAAAAAGTAAAATGAAATAATGCCATTTACTTATTCACATGGATATTCTACTAATCGAATAATCACATGCAAAATCAATAACCACTTTCATAATCATGGAATGAATAATGCTAAACTTTAATTTATTTTGAAGGCCTCGTCCCAAGACCTTGGGGCTAACTGTAACCGGAACCCAACCCGGAGTGCCTCTAATAACCGGACACCAACCCGGAGTGCCTCTAATAACCGGACACCAACCCGGAGTGCCTCTAATAACCGGAGACAAAACCGGAGGGCTTTCTTTTACCAGTCCCTAACCTGGAGGGCTTACTTTTACCAGTCCCCAACCTGGAGGGATTACTTTAACCAGTCCCCAACCTGGAACATACTTGTCCAACACATTCATATGAAGTAAAGGTTGAAATATAACATAAACATTCTTATTGGAACTAGAATACGAAATGTCAATACTTTCACCATAAACTATGAATGGTATAAAAATAGCACATCCACAGTCAAACATATCACAAAACCTTCAATACAATATATAATTTTTGTATCATAATAAATCAACTTCAAATAATCTTAAAACCCATCAAAGGATGTTGACATAGATGAAATCAATATTCTTTTTAAAGAAATATCTCCTTTTATTTTGAAATCATTTAAGATCCATATAAAATAAAACATTTTCTTTGAAAATGTTCTTATAAGCTTGTAAGGGAAGCTTTGAATATTTTATAATGGAGGAAAATAGCCGCACCCGCCGTATAAGTTAAAAAAAACATTCTTACCTTAATTCTGTCGAAAAGGTTAAAAAGGACCTTGTTTTGAAAACGACGGAAAGATTCTTTTATAAACCTCTTATAAAAAAGTCAAACAAGGGTATAAATGACTTTAACCCATATTCTTGTAAATAATAAATATGTTTTGAAATACATTTCGAAAAACATGGATGAGGATGATAAAGAAATCCCAGTAGATTATTACGTATAAACAACTTCGGATAATGAAGAGATTGTGAAATAACGATTACCTTGTACTTTTCCTTGGTTGGGGTAGGTTAAACTCCTGTATAATGGTGAAATAATTGTTACTAAATTATACAAGAATCATATACATTAATATGATATCATATATTATCTTTTAATATCGATCTATAATAATATCTTAGTATTATCGTTGTTTCGGGTGTTAACTTACTTGTTTTCCTTTATATGTTTTGTTACGTAAGACATTTTTGTAAAGGATAGGTTGTATATTATTCATATCCAGAATGATATCAAGTCCTTAACATCATTTTTAAATCATCAAATGATAATTGTACTTGAATGGATACGATGGAGAATGAATCTCATCGCGTTCGTGGAGACGGTAGTCCGTACGTACGCATGAGCGAAAATATCATTCTTTCGATATTAAAATAATATATAAATGGTTGTTATATCATATATACAGAATCATTATCATGTTTTATTTATTATTTACATGAGTTACATATCATTATTATACCCATCCAAATAATAATATATTGAATAAAAATTACACCACGACGTGGAGACGGTAAGCCGTACGTACGCACGTATGGTGACATGTTATTCAAAGGGTGGATAGAATACTGAATATGGTTGTACCATATTTATAATAACATCACAGTATATATATGATACTTGAGTTATTATTTTAGAATGGTAACAACAAAGGAAGAAGAAGTGGAAGAAGAAATGAACTTGGAAAAGGGTGGTGAAATCATTACCTCTTCTTGGGGTTCTTCCTTTTGATTTGATCAAAAGGGATCCCTAGGTTGGCTTTCTGATCAAACTAAGGCCTCTAGGTTTTAGTGAGGGATGTTGGGAGAGTATTTGGGCAGATTTTGGCCGAACCAAAAGGCTTTTAAGGTGTGAAGAAATGAGAAGGAAGAGTGCCCTTTTATAAGAGGGGTGAGGGGCACCTTTGGAAAAGCTAGAGATATTAGTTTATAATGAATTCATAATCGGTTTCCAATGGCTCAAAAGTTGACTATTCAAAGGTTAAGGTGGGTATGGGTCGGAAACAACTCAACCAATAGAATTTAGACAGGTTTGGGTACTTATATTAACCTTATCATTAAGTATTAACTCTAAGTTAATTGGTTTCACTTTTACAATGTCTCTTTGTATTTTTATATAATATGGTTAATAAACATACTACATACATCCAAGAGACCCCCCAAGTGGTCCATTAATGATGAAACTATTATGATATAAGTCTATTGGACGAACCTTAGATTTTTAGGAATTTAATATCAATTAATAATATAATATTTGTTTTAAGAACTCTTTTATGTCAATTTTGACACTATTCAATAGTTGATTTTTGTGAAACTCATAACAGATTGATTACTTCGAAAAAAGACAATTAAATATATCCTAATATATAATATTATCCTATAAAATTAGTTTAATTCATTAAGAGTTTCATATTATATTTATTTGGGTATTTATAATATCAATTATTTTAATTTTTCACTATTATAGTAATTACTGCATCATCATTGTGTCATAAATAAAATAACTTATTTAATGTATAAAAATTATAAATAAAATATAATTATGTAGGAAATCTTTTTATCTTTCTAATGAATATTTATAATATAAAATCCAACATATATAACCCTATCTAACAATTGGTTTTCTAAAAGATATATGCTTGTATCATTTTTGTATTCATTTTAACTTAATTAAAATAAAGTGTCATTATCACTTACAAGTGGATCCATGGGGTCCCAAAATCGACCCAAAGATTCCCATGGTCGACCATGTATCAACAAATAGGGTTAAGACACGTTTTAGGGTAATTTAGTGTTATTATAATATTATTTGTTTAACCCTTATTTACCGGATTTACCCTTAACCATGGTAAATAAAATATTTACCGCAGTAATTATTCAAAATGTATAAAAATAAAAGTTACCTATTTACACAATTTGGAAATCCTGATTCCAAATATGGAATCTATTTTTCTAAATTCAAAACACAGAAGTGGCAGAAATTAATTTCAAATTAATTCCCGCTGTCAAAACAAAAAGCGTGTTTTTAAGAGATAATAACTATCAAAAGATTGACACTTGTTTATGTTCGGTTTAATTGTAAAATTATGTCCAATGACAAAAATTATATTAAATGTTAAAAATATATTCTAAATATACTTTAAAACTACTTAAATTCATAATTTATCACTATTAATTATTTTGATTAAAAAAGTTTTTTTTAATTAAAATTTAGTAATTTTCACAATTCATCAAAATATGAAAGTTATCCGAAATGTACCAAAATTTCACCTTAGGCTAAATTAGATATTCCGAATCCAAAAATGAAGTCCATTATAAAATATAAAATATATATAATTTCAAAAAGTAGGTATTACTATTCATAACGGCTAGTTTGATTGGTTGTGGTGTGTTTGAACTCGAAGTTGCGTACAACACACGCTACTATATTATTCAAATGAAAGCGTACCGTGGAAGCTTGGGATGTTTCATTTTAATTTTTTTTGATGTCCCCATTTAGTCAAAAAGTTTAAAATATTGTATTTAAAAAGGTTTCACTATTAAAATTTGATAAAAGTGCAATACTGAAAATGAATCTGTTCTTGTATTATATCTAAGAAACTCATAATATGGATTCTAAAATTATAAGGATTATATAAAGTTTAAAATTTAGATAATACTATTCATAACCTCTTTTGAATGGCTTTTTTTTTGTAAGTCATGGTGTGATTGAACTCGGTGTTGCGTGTAGTGCAAGTTATTGAATTATTTTGAAGAAATAACATACTATGAAATCTTGGGGTGTTAAAATTACACCATTAAATAAGAGAGATGTTTTGTGGATTCTAATAGAGACACTAGCTTATGTATCATTTTCTGATGTTATACGATTACAATTAGGTGGTGTGAGGAAGTTGTGTTAAATGAATGTGTAGAGGGATGGGGTTAAAATACACATTAGAAAAGTCCATACTTATTTTGGTGGGGCCAAATTAGATCTATTAAAATTAAAATATGGTCCAACTATCGATATACTATCCTTGGTGGGGTGGTGTAATATGGTTCAGTTTTGAACCATTTGGTGTGTCTGTTTATTTCTTTTATTTTACCCCCTTTAAAGATACAAATTTTTAGGAATATTAATATTAATAAAAAATAAATTTTATTTTATTTTACCCCTTATAATATTTTTTCAAAGACATATTTTGAGTATATTACACCCTATTATCATTTAATAATTCATCAAACACATACATAGAATGACTAACCAAACCTACCTAAAAATATAAATAGTAAACGATGACTTATTTAGTTTATTTTTTAGTGAAATTTTTTTGCTGGGTTCTATACGTGGCATATATAAAAATCATTACTTATATAATTTAATTAAACATACATTATATTGAGATATTTAGTCATTAATCTTGTTCATTAATTATTTTTTTATAAAAACAACAACAAAAATAATAATTATTATTATTTTCAGTTTTTTAATTTTACTTTTATGAAATGTATATTTTTATATTTTTTATTCTCTCCTCTCTCTACAGTTAGAAATAACCAATCCATGAGGTGGAATGACTATATAATCTTACCCACCATTATATCCTAAAATATTTGGATAAATTAAGCCAAGATTATAATATTAAATACATTTTCATAGGTCATATAGATATCATAGAGAAATTTCATTTTCAATGGGAATTAAATTCTATACACATAAACTATATGACTAGGAATCTTAAATCTTGGTCGTTGATAGTTTTCTATTTTAAAATATATTATATTGAGGTGTTAAAAAGAACAAAACCACACTGATTGTGATAATTAATAATATTAATAATAATATTAGTATTTAGTTAAAAGTTTCCATTATTTTGAGTTTTTCAGTATGTATAATTTTTAATTTTTCTTCTTTATAATTCATATAAAATATTAAAAAACTATACGTGGAATAAAAAAACCTATTTGACCGAATAATAACATTCTAAATGTTTACAAAATTCTGATATGTTTTTTAATGAGAACATCTTGTTGGGTTATATATGTAAAATAGTTTAAAGGCCTTGGCATTGGGAATTTAGGCCACCACATATACACCATAATAATTTCAATCATCAATATATTTCATTGATTTTTTTTATTTTAATAATTAAAAAACAATAAAAAAAATTAAAATCACAAAACTAGTACCAATAAAAATAATATTAATAATAAATATGGTAATATATTTAAATTATATTATTATTTTTTCAGTTATTTTGCGTTAATGTTTACTTTAAAATTAAAATTTTTATTTTTTATTCCATATACCTATATTTATTGAAAATCATGTAAACCTATATATGGATTTTTGAAATGAATTATTCAAAGTAAAATTTCATGTCTTGAATCATTAAATTTATTCATTAATTATTTTCATTTTATTAATAATAATAATTTATGTGTAGCATAAAATTAAAATAGAGCTACAAACCTAATATACTATCATGAGATTGATCTCCCTCCCATTAAATGTATATATACACTAAATCTAGAAAAATTATATTTTATTACCCATAACAACACTTCTAAATCATTTAAACTTATATGTTTTCTATAAATCATTATATCCTCAATAATTACCAGTTTCCTTCCCCAAATTTGAAAGAATAAATTTGTTATTCCATTAAGATATTATTATTTTTTAAATTGATCTGTATAGACAACTGACACAACTTCTTATTTTTTTAATTTAACATAATGTGATATAGTCTCATTGTATAGTGTTTCTCATAGTTCCCTGATGATTATCATTCATGAATCATTCCTATATCCCTGAATTTCTTCCAGTATCCTACTACCATTATTTATGTAAACAAATTCTATCTCTAGATATATTTATAATTAAACACAAATTCTCAACGGTACTCATTTATAAATGACTATAAATATCCCCATAATTATTTGGTAGTAATTGTTTAAAAAATTTACTGTAATGAATCAAAACATAGGTTATTATCCACTAAAACACCATGAAAATGAAAATATAAATAATCCTTTAATATAGGTATGATCTACCAGAGTGTTTTGTAACTATAAAATTTGTTAAATGGAAATAAATTTTTTTATAAGTGAAGTGTTATAGGCACATGTAAAAATCTCCCTATATATTGGGAAAACATTTTTATAAAAATAAATCATTTAAATAAATTTACCAATATAATGTCATATCCCCAAAAACCTTATTATAATGATAATATTAAAATATATATTCCTCCTTGAATGAGTAAGAGGTGTTATAATATATCATACTTAATTACTCCATAAAATAAAAGAACATTTTTTAAATATTTCATGAAACCATGGTTGATTTTTAAATGAGATTGATGAAAACTAACATGGAGTAACATCAAATAAAATTTATGTCCCATAATTTTTTTTTTAATTTTTCATATAATAGATAATAATAAAAAATATCAATATCTAATACAATGTAATTTTGAAGGAAGTGATGGATTATTTGTTTAATGATACTTCTACTAGTTTCAAAACCACTACTAATTTTGTAGAGATTAATGGGATTCATCCATCATATTTGGGTTGTTATTTGGGATTTCATTATGACGAAGTAGTTTTGTGGTGATGAAATCCACATTTATGTGCTTCATGAATCCCTCTTATAAAATGTATTCGAGATATATATTTTATGATACCTATAATTATATTTTTTAGGGGTGTATTATTACATTAATATATGATAGAATATATTTCCTACAATATATGTAAAAAAGGATAAATTACAGTGCATGAGAGGTTTTTATGTTTTAGATTAAAAAAGATCACACAACCCATAAGGGCATCCATATGCCCAATAATTCTTATTCACCCCTGAAACAAAGAGTCAATGTATTAATAAATGTGTAATGAAAAAAGAACATTCCTCGAAAAAATTATGGTGATTCTCTAATATATTAAGGAAGAAATAATAGATAAATTCAACCTATAATCCCAGTATATAAACTATGTCATCTATTAGAATTAGTTTTCTCAATATCTTCTAGATTATCTATTCAATAGATAATGTGATGAAACACTATCCAAAGAGTTTCATCATAATAAGAGGGGTTTTATCATTATATATTAGTATCTATAGTGATGTTTAGATTTGATGATACCTTGCATATTTGGGAACAAGAGTGTATTTTCATACTCAAAAAATGATATTGAAATTAATTTCTATTTATGGATTAAAAATAAAAAACATTCCTCTTTGTAATATTTATTATAGGGATAAAATAAATATATGTTTCTTACATTGTGAGGGAACATATGAGAACATAGAAATATGTGTTTTGAACCATATGGTTCTCCAAAAATTTATATTAGATGTACACAGTGAAACCCATTTTAATTTCATCATAATTATATCATACTCATATCTAGTTAATGGAAAGGAATATGATCCCAAATATAATGGGGTACCCATATATAGTTAATAAATAAGTATCTTTCTAATGCATTATATTGATTTTTATTTAAGAATAAGGAGACTACAAGTTCAACTAGTGACATGACATTTACTAAGAGGATAATCCTTTTCAATTCTACCCCACCCATTTCCATGTGTTTTAAATAATTTATAAAAGTCATTATAGATATCTTTCCTTTATGAATACAACCTAGAAAAACACAGTTTCTAATTTGATAGTCCATAATATTAGGAATATTATTTGGATATTTACAAATATGATAAGAGTACACATGCAAGGAGTTGATGATATAGATGATTTGATAAATTATATCAACCTTAGAAAAGAATTTTTTTCTTTCAAATAGATATGATGTTAAGAAATCATAAATGATATTATCTTAGTTAAACTTTATTTATCCCTTCCTTAAAAATCTGTGCATTGAGATAATTTAAGTGGAACAATTATTTTTTAATAATTAGTATTTTTATAGATATTTTGTTACTATAATAGGAACCAATCCAATAAATATTAATATTTTTTTCTAACTGAGACATATCGATAATATACTTTCATAATATCCAAATCCTTTTCATTAATATTTAATGGATCAATCATAACCCTAACATTGAATAATTTTTTTTATTTTAGAGAATATTTTTTGAAAATTATGGTTTTTATTTTTATTAATATGGAGAATTTGTTCATGAGAAACTCCTTTAATATCAAAACCACTAAGGTAATTGTAACACCCCAAGCTTCTACGGTACGCTTCTCTTTGAATAATGTGATAGCGTGTGTTGTACGCAACACCGAGTTCTAACACACCATAACTAATCAAACTAGCCGTTATGAATAGTAATACCTACTTTTTGAAATTATATATATTTTATATTTTAAAATGGACTTCATTATTGGATTCGGAATATCGAATTTAGCCTAAGGTGAAATTTTGGTACATTTCGGATAACTTTCATATTTTGAGGAATAGTGAAAATTAATAAATATTAATTAAAAACAACTTTTTTAATCAAAATAATTAATAGTGATAAATTATGAATTTTAGTGGTTTTAAAGTATATTTAGAATATATTTTTTCCATTTAATATAATTTTGGTCATTGGACATAATTTTACAATTAAACCGAACATAAACAAGTGTCAATCTTTTGATAGTTATTATCTCTTAAAAACACGCTTTTTGTTTTGACAGCGGGAATTAATTTTAAATTAATTTCTGCCACTTCTGTGTTTTGAATTTAGGAAAATGGATTCCATATTTGGAATCAGGATGTTCAAATTGTGTAAATAGGTAACTTTTATTTTTAGACATTTTGAATAATTACTGCGGTAAATATTTTATTTACCATGGTTAAGGGTAAATCTGGTAAATAAGGGTTAAAAAAATAATATTATAATAATACTAAATTACCCTAAAACGTTTCTTAACCCTATTGGTTGATACATGGTCGACCATGGGTATCTTTGGGTCGATTTTGGGACCCCATGGATCCACTTGTAAGTGATAATGACACTTTATTTTAATTATGTTAAAATGAATACAAAAAAGACACAAGCATATATATTTTAGAAAAACAATTGTTACATAGGGTTATATATGTTGGATTTTAGATTATAAATATTCATTAGAAAGATAAAAAGAGTTCCTATATAATGATATTTTATTTATAATTTTTAGACATTAAATAATTTATTTTATTTATGACACAATGATGATGAAGTAATTACTATAATAGTGAAAAATTAAAATAATTGATATTATAAATACCCAAATAAATATAATATGAAACTTTTAATGAATTAAACTAATTTTCTAGGATAATATGATATATTAGTATTGATTTAATTGACTTTTTTCGAAGTAATCAATCTGTTATGAGTTTCACAAAAATCAACTATTGAATAGTGTCAAAATTGACATAAAAGAGTTCTTAAAACAAATATTATATTATTAATTGGTATTAAATTCCTAAAAATTTAAGGTTCGGCCAAAAGACTTATATCATGATAGGTTCATAATTAATGGACCACTTGGGGGTCGCTAGGATGTATATAGTATGTTTATTAACCATATTATATAAAAATACAAAGAGACATTGTAAAAGTGAAACTAATTAACTTAAAGTTAATACTTAAAGATAAGGTTAATATAAGTACCCAAACCTGTCTAAATTCTATTTGTTGAGTTGTTTTCTACCCATCCCCACCTTAACTTTTTAATAGTCAACTTTGGATCCATTGGAAACCGATTATGAATTTATTATAAACTAATATCTCTAGCTTTTCCAAAGGTGCCCCTCACCCCTCTTATAAAAGGTCACTCCTCCTTCCCATTTCTTCACACCTTCAAAGCCTTTTGGTTCGGCCAAACTCTGCCCAAATACTCTCCCAACACCCCTAACTACAACCTAGAGGCCTTAGTTTGATTAGAAAGCCAACCTAAGGAACCCTTTTGATCAAATCAAAAGGAAGAACCCGAAGAATAGGTAATGATTTCACCACCCTTTTCTAAGTTCATTTCTTCTTCCACTTATTCTTCCTTTGTTGTTACCATTATAAAATAATAAATCCAGTATAATATATATACTGTGATGTTATTATAAATATGTTAAAACCATATTCAGTATTCTATCCACCCTTTGAATAACATGTCACCATACGTGCGTACGTACGGCTTACCGTCTCCACGTCGTGGTGTAATTG
Source organism: Viscum album (assembly GCA_963277665.1). Lineage (NCBI taxonomy): Eukaryota > Viridiplantae > Streptophyta > Magnoliopsida > Santalales > Viscaceae > Viscum > Viscum album. The sequence goes on from OY728165.1 coordinate 1,934,769,576, forward strand.
TTATTCAATATAATATTATTTGGATGGGTATAATAATGATGTGTAACTCATGTAAATAATAAATATAACATGTTAAGGATTCTTTATATATGATATACCATCCATTATATATTATTTTAATATCAAAAGAATGATATTGTCGCTCGTGCGTACGTACGGACTACCGTCTCCACGAACGTGATGATATTCATTCTCCAACGTATCCATTCAAGTATAATTATCATTTGATGATTTAAAAAATGATTTTTAAGGACTTTATATCATTATGTATATGAATAATATAAAACCTATCCTTTACAAACATGTCTTACGTAACAAAACATATAATAGAAAAAAAGTAAGTTAACACCCGAAACAACGATAATACTAAGATATTATTATCAAATCAATATTAAAAGATCATTTATGATATCATATTAATGTATATGATTATTGTATAATTTAATAACAATTATTTCACCATTATACAGGAGGTTAACCTACCCCAAACAAGGAAAAGTACAAGGTAAGGGTTATTTCACAATCTCTTCATTATCCGAGGTTGTTTATACGTAATAATCTACTGGGATCTCTTTATCATCCACATCCATGTTTCTTAAAAATGTATTTCAAAACATTTTTCCTATTTACTAGAATATGAGTTAAAGTCATTTATACCATTTTTGACTTTTATAAGTGGTTTATAAAGGAATCTTTTGGTCGTTTTCAAAACAAGGTCCTTTTTAACCTTTTCCGACAGAATTAAGGTAAGAATGTTTTTTTAACTTATACGGCGGGTGCGGCTATTTTCCGCCGTTATAAAATATTCAAAGCTTCCCTTACAAGCTTATAAGAATATTTTCAAAGAAAATATTTTACTTTATATGGATCTTAAATGATTTCAAAATAAAAGGAGATATTTCTTTAAAAAGAATATTGATTTCATCTATGTCAACATCCTTTGATGGATTTTAAGATTATTTGAAGTTGATTTATTATGATATAAAACTTCCATATTGAAATGAGGTTTTGTGATATTTTTGACTGTGGATGTGCTATTTTTATACCATTCATAGTTTATGGTGAAATTATTTACATTTCGTATGCTAGTTTTAATACGAATGTTTATGTTATGTTTAAACCTTTTCATATGGGAATGCATTGGACTTAGTAAGTGACGGGTGGAGCCCGCTATAGCTCCTCGATGCATCGGTGGGTCTCATGAGACAAACTAGTGTCTTGGCACAAGGACTTGACAAAATCATATTTGTAGTCTTGGCACGAGGCCTTGACTATGTGGTTATGATAGTCTGGCATTATGCATTCCAACATTATGAAAGTGGTTATTGATTTTTGCATGTGATTATTCGATTAGTAGAATATCCATGTGAATAAGTAAATGGAATTATTTCATTTTATTTATGCCATAACATGTTGAAAGTTCATGTTTGAAAGGCTTTTGTTTTAGTTATACATTGCCTTAAATGTTTATTCTTATTTATCAAAGTTTCCGCTGTATTGTTATCCTTACTGGGCATTTGAGCTCACCCCTTTTCTATGTTTTATTTTTTCCAGGAAGTGAAGAAGTAAATTATGAATGACCTGCAGGGATGTTATGTGGGATATGAGTGTGGATTATTGAGACATTATGTTGTTGTAGTAGTTTTTCATTTTATGATGTAATGTAAAACTTATGAATATATCTAGTGTTTCCAAGGCTACTAAACCAATCGGTCTTTCGAGATTTGATCTTTTTGTGATCACACCAATGTTATGTAATAATGCACCGACTCTGGGTAACTGGGGTTGGGGCATTACAGTTGGTATCAGGGGAAGTTTAGTACAAACTTTGGAAACTAGATTTAGATAAACTCTGTTTAGAGCACGTATACCTAATATGAACTTTGAGGATTAGTATAGAAGAACTTCCTAGAATTTTGGTATTGAAGAGATTTTTTGAGTTTTCCGAGCAATACATCCCTGTCTGGATACGAGCAGGTAGAGGCGGCTCTGGCACAGATGTACCTAGGGGTAAAACCCAAAAACACCGCTTTGAGCTAGACTCGAACGGGAACTAGTGCACGACAACGGGCCTTGCTGCACTCTTGGTTACGACACTCCCGGGGGATATGCTTAGGATAACTCTCATTTTCTTGACAAATCATTATGAAGGGTTTATGATTATATACTTCCTCAAAGAAAATATTCTTATGATTATGGATTATATCCATAAATAGTTCAATTTATGTTAAGTGTTTTATAAGTATGGGATTATGTATTTTGATTCGTAAACTGATCTAGTTTATGCCATTGTTTAGAAATGGCGCCTAGTGGAAGAAATGGAAACTGTATCAATGCACGCACTCCATGTAGGGATTGCCCTCCTGCTCAAGATAATTATAGTGGGGCTGGTGATGCAACTGGTGCCGATCAGCTAATCACCATACTGGGACAACTTACTCAGGTTATGAATAATAACCTTACCCGTATGGAGCACCCTGATCCACAGCGTGGAGGATCAATGTTAGATCGATTCATGAGGCAAAAACCACCAACGTTCAATGGGAATACAAATCCCTTAGTAGCCGAGCAGTGGATAAATTCCCTAGAGAAAATATTTCAGGCTTTGGGGAGCAGTGAAAGGGAAAAAGTTATCATGGCAGTTTACCGCCTCACTGGAGATGCTAATCAATGGTGGTCATTGATTCAAAACATGAAGGAAGATGATGAAGTATCAAATATGGAATGGAGGGAGTTCAAAGATCTGTTTTTAGAAAAATACTTCCCTCGCGACCATCGAGCAGATATGGAAAGGCAATTTCTGAGTCTGAGACAAAAGGAGGATGAGAATGTCACAAATTATGAGGCTAACTTTACAAGGTTAGCGAGGTATGCTGGAGATTATATTCGAAACCCAAGAAGTAAGATTGATCGTTTCTTTGATGGGTTAAAACCATTTCTCCGTCGAGCATTAGTCTCACAATCCTTTTCATCGTACGAAGACATTGTCTCATCTGCTATCAAGACCGAAAAGGAATTCTCTAAGTCTTATGACTTTAAAGCAAAACAAGAGAAGAAGAGACCTACTGATCAATCTGGGAATGGAAGTAAGGGGAAGAAGGGAATGGTTGAATATCCATCTTGTGGTAAATGCGGGAAGAAACACCCCGGTGCTTGCTTGAAAGGAATGGGAGTCTGTTACAAGTGTGGTGAAAAAGGCCACCAAGCACGTGATTGAAAAGGGAAGAAGGAAGCCACCAACGTTCAGTGCTACAATTGCAGGGAGATGGGGCATTATACAAATTCATGTCCTAAGCGTCAGGAGAACTTACCTCAGAAAAGGCCAAGGGATCAAGGCCAGGCTTATGCTATCACTACTGCAGAGGTAGAAGCTCCAAAAGACGTGGTGGCAGGTAATTTAATGGTTTCCTCAAGTTTAGCAAATGCATTATTTGACTCTGGATCGTCGCATTGTTTCATATCTTCCCAGTTTTCTAAGAAAATTAGACATTTCCAATTTATTTAATAAGGGAGTTGTCAGTTAAAACTCCTAAGGGAAGTATCATTGCAACAATGTTTTGTGAATCAGTCCCCATTAGAGCACATAAATTGTCTTTATCTGCTGATCTCATCGTCATACCTATGATTGAGTTTGATATAATCCTCGGTATGGATTGGCTTTCGGACTATGATGCAAAGATTTATTGTAAGAAGAAAGAGGTTACGATTCTTGATGATAATGATAAGGAACACCTTATCTTTAGAGCAGAATCGTCACCACCTAATTCTTATTTAGATCCACCCCCAGTAGCTCAAATTAATTCAATTATTGGGGAAGAAGAGAATGAAATAACTGTCGATGAGGAAAGGAATGTTCAAATAGAGGATGTACCTGTTGTGAAAGAATTTGTAGATGTATTTCCGGAAGATTTACCTGGACATTTTCCAGAACGAGAAGTTGAGTTTTCCATTGATTTGATTCCTGGATCAAGGCCTATATCGAAGACCCCTTATAGAATGGCCACTGTAGAGTTAGTCGAACTAAAGAAACAACTAGAGGAATTGAGTAATAAGGGATTTATTCGCCCTAGTGTTTCTCCATGGGGAGCCCCGGTTCTTTTTGTTAAAAAGAAAGATGGATCTATGAGGTTATGTATCGACTACAGGGAGATCAATGCTATAACGATAAAGAACAAGTATCCCCTACCTCGTATTGATGATTTATTTGACCAACTACATGGAGCTCAATACTTTTCAAAGATTGACCTTCGATCTGGATACCATCAGTTGTGTGTAAAGAAGGAAGACATTCCGAAGACAGCATTTCGAACCAGGTACGGGCATTATGAGTTTACTGTAATGCCTTTTGGATTGACTAATGCACCCTCTGTATTCATGGATCTAATGAATAGAGTTTTCAAGGATTATCTCGATGAATTTGTGGTGGTATTTATTGATGATATCTTGGTATACTCCAAAACCTACGAAGATCATGAAAATCACTTGCGCATTATCTTGAAGACTCTGAGGAGGCATGAATTATTTGGGAAGTTTAGCAAGTGTGAATTCTGGCTTCAGGAGATTTCTTTTCTTGGCCATATTGTCTCTAAAGATGGAATCTAGGTTGATCCTTCTAAGACCAAGGCAATTCAAGAATGGCCAGCACCTACGAGTATAACTGAGGTACGCAGTTTTATTGGTTTGGCAGGTTATTATCGACATTTTGTCCAGAATTTTGCCCGATTGGCTAACCCATTAACGAAGCTCACACGTAAAGGGGTTAAATTTGTTTGGACAAAAGAGTGTGAAGAATGTTTTGAAGAACTGAAGAAAAGATTAGTCAATGCTCCTATATTGACTCTACCATCGGGGAATGATGGGTTCGTTATTTATAGTGATGCATCAAAGAAAGGACTTGGCTGTGTCATTATGCAAAATGATAGAGTTATTGCCTATGCATCACGACAGTTGAAAATTCATGAACAAAACTATCCTACTCATGATATCGAGTTAGCAGCTGTGATTATTGCTTTGAAGATATGGAGGCACTACCTCTATGGTGAAAAATGTGAGATTTATACTGATCAAAAGAGTTTGAAGTATATTGTCTCACAAAAAGAACTCAACATGAGGCAAAGGAGATGGCTTGAATTACTCAAGGATTATGATTGTACGATACACTACCACCCGGGGAAGGCAAACAAGGTGGCAGATGCTTTGAGTAGAAAATACCATGGAGTTTTGAACAATATGAGAATTGAAAGGGATCCAATTTTCATGGATCTAGTGAAGATGGACATGGGAATAACCAGGGAAGGTGAAACATCAATGCTTTTTCAAATGGTTGCTAAACCATCTTTACTAGAAAAGATTAAGAGTTCTCAGACCGATGATGAAGAATTCCAAAAGAAGATTAAAGCTGTGAATGATGGGAGATTGAGAGACTTTGTGTATGAAGATGGAATTTTGAAATTTGGGAAGAGACTTTGTGTTCCCGATTTACCTGATCTAAAAATTGTATTGCTAGATGATGCTCATAGTTCCAATTTCTCTATACACCTTGGGAGCACCAAAATGTATAGAGATTTGAAGGAAAAATTTTGGTGGGACAACATGAAGAGGGAGATTGCTGATTTTGTGTCAAGATGTATGGTTTGTCAACAAGTGAAAGCTGGAAGGCAACAGCCTGGAGGAGTCATGCAACCTCTTCCCATACCGGAGTGGAAATGGGACAATATTACGATGGACTTTGTCATGGGGCTACCAAAGACTCCTAGAAGGAATTATGCAATATGGGTTATTGTTGATCGTATTACCAAGTCAGAACATTTTCTTGCTATAAGAAAAGATCTTCCCCTGGAACGTCTAGCAAGACTATATATTAATGATATGTGAGACTTCATGGAGTACCCTTATCGATTGTTTCTGATCGTGATCCCTGTTTTACTTCAAGATTTTGGAAAAGTCTTCAGAAGTCCCTGGATACTGAACTTCATTTGAGCACTGCTTACCACCCTCAGACAGATGGACAATCAGAACGGACTATTCAAACCTTAGAAGACATGTTGAGATCTTGCTCACTTGAATTTCAGGGTATGTGGGATCAATATTTACCACTGGTAGAATTTTCCTATAACAATAGCTTCCATTCGAGTATTCAGATGGCACCATATGAAGCGTTATACAGAAAGAGATGTCGTACACCAACCTGTTGGGATGACGTTGGTGAAAGAAAACTTGTAGGTCCAGAACTGGTGGAGGAAACGATGGAAAAGGTGAAGGTAATCCAAAATCACATCAGAGCAGCTCAAAGTAGGCAGAAGAGTTATGCCGATAATCAAAGGAAGGATTTGGAATTTCAAGTCGTTGATCATGTTTTCCTGAAGGTATCTCCATGGAAGGGAGTCATACGTTTTGGTAAGAAAGGTAAATTGAGTCCCAGGTACATCGGACCCTTCGAAATTCTAGAACGAATTGGGGTTGTAGCTTACCGATTAGCAATGCCGCCAAGTCTCTCCAAAGTTCACGATGTGTTCCACGTATCTCTGTTGAGGAAATACATGCCTGATCCAACGCATGTACTCACCTATGAGGAATTAGAACTGGAACCTGATCTGTCTTATTCCGAAGAGCCCGTCAGGATTCTTGATACGAGAGAACAAGTACTGAGAAACTGGACGACGCGTCTGCTAAAAGTTTTGTGGAGAAACCATAAGATGGAAGAGGCAACGTGGGAACCCGAGGAACTTTTGATGAAGAACCACCTGAGTCTTTTCATGTGATAAGTATTCTAGAAATTTCTAGGACTAAATTATTTGAAGGAGGGGAGAATGTAACACCCCAAGCTTCTACGGTACGCTTCTCTTTGAATAATGTGATAGCGTGTGTTGTACGCAACACCGAGTTCTAACACACCATAACTAATCAAACTAGCCGTTATGAATAGTAATACAAACTTTTTGAAATTATATATATTTTATATTTGAAAATGGACTTTATTTTTGGATTCGGAATATCGAATTTAGCCTAAGGTGAAATTTTGGTACATTTCAGATAACTTTCATATTTTGATGAATAGTGAAAATTACTAAATTTTAATTAAAAACAACTTTTTTAATCAAAATAATTAATAGTGATAAATTATGAATTTTAGTGGTTTTAAAGTATATTTAGAATATATTTTTACCATTTAATATAATATTGGTCATTGGACATAATTTTACAATTAAACCGAACATAAACAAGTGTCAATCTTTTGATAGTTATTATCTCTTTAAAACACTCTTTTTGTTTTGACAACGGGAATTAAATTTAAATTAATTTTTGCCACTTCTGTGTTTTGAATTTAGGAAAATGGATTCCATATTTGTAATCAGGATGTTCAAATTGTGTAAATAGGTAACTTTTATTTTTAGACATTTTGAATAATTACTGCGGTAAATATTTTATTTACCATGGTTAAGGGTAAATCCGGTAAATAAGGGTTAAAGAAATAATATTACAATAACACTAAATTACCCTAAAACGTGTCTTAACCCTATTGGTTGATACATGGTCGACCATGCACATCTTTGGGTCTATTTTGGGACCCCATGGATCCACTTGTAAGTGATAATGACACTTTATTTTAATTAAGTTAAAATGAATACAAAAATGACACAAGCATATATATTTTAGAAAAACAATTGTTACATAGGGTTATATATGTTGGATTTTAGATTATAAATATTAATTAGAAATATAAAAATATTTCCTACATAATTATATTTTATTTATAATTTTTAGACCTTAAATAATTTATTTTATTTATGACACAATGATGATGCAGTAATTACTATAATAGTGAAAAATTAAAATAATTAATATTATAAATACCCAAATAAATATAATATGAAACTTTTAATGAATTAAACTAATTTTCTAGGATAATATGATATATTAAGATTGATTTAATTGACTTTTTTCGAATTAATCAATCTGTTATGAGTTTCAAAAAAATCAACTATTGAATAGTGTCAAAACTGACATAAAAGAGTTCTTAAAACAAATATTATATTATTAATTGATATTAAATTCCTAAAAATCTAATGTTCGGCCAAGAGACTTATATAATGATAGTTTCATCATTAATGGACCACTTGGGGGTCTCTTGGATGTATATAGTAAGTTTATTAACCATATTATATAAAAATACAAAGAGACATTGTAAAAGTGAAACTAATGAACTTAAAGTTAATACTTAAAGATAAGGTTAATATAAGTACCCAAACCTATCTAAATTCTATTAGTTGAGTTTTTTTCGACCCATAACCACCTTAATCTTTGAATAGAAAACTGTTGAGCCATTGGAAACCGATTATGAATTTATTATAAACTAATATCTCTATCTTTTCCAAAGGTGCCCCTCACCCCTCTTATAAAAGGGCACTCCTCCTTCCCATTTCTTCACACCTTCAAAGCCTTTTGGATCGGCCAAACTCTGCCCAAATACTCTCCCAACATCCCTCACTACAACCTAGAGGCCTTAGTTTGATCAGAAAGCCAACCTAAGGAGCTCTTTTTATCAAATCAAAAGGAAGAACCCGAAGAAGAGGTAATGATTTCACCACCCTTTTGTAAGTTCATTTCTTCTTCCACTTCTTCTTACTTTGTTGTTACCATTCTAAAATAATAAATCCAGTATCATATATATACTGTGATGTTATTATAAATATGGTGCAACCATATTCAGTATTCTATCCACCCTTTGAATAACATGTCACCGTACGTGCGTACGTACGGCTTACCGTCTCCACGTCGTGGTGTAATTGTTATTCAATATAATATTATTTGGATGGGTATAATAATGATGTGTAACTCATTTAAATAATAAATATAACATTTAATGATTCTGTATATATGATATACCATACATTATATATTATTTTAATATCAAAAGAATGATATTGTCGCTCGTGCGTACGTACGGACTACCGTCTCCACGAACGCGATGAGATTCATTCTCCATCGTATCCATTCAAGTATAATTATCATTTGATGATTTAAAAAATGATGTTTAAGGACATGATATCATTCTGGATATGAATAATATAAAACCTATCCTTTACAAACATGTCTTACGTAACAAAACATATAAAAGAAAACAAGTAAGTTAACACCCGAAACAACGATAATTCTAAGATATTATTATCAAATCAATATTAAAAGATCATATATGATATCATATTAATGTATATGATTATTGTATTATTTAATAACAATTATTTCACCATTATACAGGAGGTTAACCTACCCCAACCAAGGAAAAGTACAAGGTAAGGGTTATTTCACAATCTCTTCATTATCCGAGGTTGTTTATACGTAATAATCTACTGGGATCTCTTTATCATCCACATCCATGTTTCTTAAAAATGTATTTCAAAACATTTTTCCTATTTACTAGAATATGAGTTAAAGTCATTTATACCATTTTTGACTTTTATAAGTGGTTTATAAAGGAATCTTTTGGTCGTTTTCAAAACAAGGTCCTTTTTAACCTTTTCGACAGAATTAAGGTAAGAATGTTTTTTTAACTTATACGGAGGGTGCGGCTATTTTCTGCCGTTATAAAATTTTCAAAGCTTCCCTTACAATCTTATAAGAATATTTTCAAAGAAAATGTTTTATTTTATATGGATCTTAAATGATTTCAAAATAAAAGGAGATATTTCTTTAAAAAGAATATTGATTTCATCTATGTCAACATCCTTTGATGGATTTTAAGATTATTTGAAGTTGATTTATTATGATATAAAACATCCATATTGAAATGAGGTTTTGTTATATGTTTGACTGTGGATGTGCTATTTTTATACCATTCATAGTTTATGGTGAAATTATTTACATTTCGTATGCTAGTTTTAATACGAATGTTTATGTTATGTTTAAACATTTTCATATGGGAATGCATTGGACTTAGTATGTGACGGGTGGAGCCCGCTATAGCTCCTCGATGCATCGTTAGGTCTCATGAGACAAACTAGTGTCTTGGAACAAGGCCTTGACAAAATATTATTTGTAGTCTTGGCACGAGGCCTTGACTATGTGGTTGTGATAGTATGGTATTATACATTCCAACATTATGAAAGTGGTTATTGATTTTTGCATGTGATTATTCGATTAGTAGAATATCCATGTGAATAAGTAAATGGCATTATTTCATTTTATTTATGCCATACCATGTTCAAAGTTCATGTTTGAAAGGCTTTTGTTTTTGTTATACATTGCTTTAAATGTTTATTCTTATTTATGAAAGTTTCTGCTATATTGTTATCCTTACTGGGCATTTGAGCTCACCCCTTTTCTATGTTTTATTTTTCCCAGGAAGTGAAGAAGTAAATTATGAATGAACTGCAGGGATGTTATGTGGGATAAGAGTGTGGATTATTGAGACATTATGTTGTTGTATTAGTTTTCCATTTTATGATGTAATGTAAAACTTATGAATATATCTAGTGTTTCCAAGGCTACTAAACCAATCGGTCTTTCGATATTTGATCTTTCTTGTGATCATACCAATGTTATGTAATAATGCACCGACTCTGGGCAACTGGGGTCGGGGCGTTACAGTAATCCACAATCATAACAAATAAATGTATATATAAGGGGTCACGTTGTCTAAACATATTTGAAAAAATGATGAACAACCTATGTTATTAAATTAAGGATTATATATAATCTTATGGTTAGTATAATTGTGTAAATCATTCTAAAGGGTCATAAAATGAATCAATATTTTTCAGAATATATTTAATATTGTCCATGTCCGGGATTCCAAAGTTACTGGAGATGTCCAATTTGAATGTTACGTTTTCAGTTTTTAATTTTTTTTGGAAGAGATTGATCACATAAGTTGAATTATATAAGAAATATTTTAGGTTACATCAATTTATTAATATTAATTGATTTGTTAAAATAAAAATTTTGTAAATAATCTTAATCTTATAGAACAAATTTCCCAGATAATCATTTATAGAGTATTTTGAATAACCATTATTAAGAACTCTTTTACAACTATGGACTTCTCAACCTTATGTATAAGGATTATAAACTAAAAAAATATATCTAGTGGAATATAATAGTTATATAAAAATCATTAATATTATTTGTGAATTCATGATGTATATTATCTCAAAAGATTGTGACGAATTTATTAGATAACCCAATATCCCTATTGTACATTCCATGTTTAGGGTGATTAGGGAATTATGGATCAGATCATAAAATGGGTTGTGGTTAAAAATGAATTTCTCATTCAAATCACATAACTATTGATTAAATTATGAAAATTTAAATAATAAATATTGGTGATTTTTCTTTGAAATTATAGGTGATATGATTGAACATTGATTTGTTGATGTTATCATCAGTATCAATAGTGACTACATTAATATATATATATATATATGGGATATATTTTAACTTTTATTTCCCTTTGTACGATGTGGATTAAAATTTATTTTTAGTCACCTTATTTGAGCCTTTTGACTATTGGTGACTCTATAAATATTAACTCATATTTATTAATCAGTTCAACTTGCTTATATTACTTTTCAAATTTCCCTTATGAGTTTAAATATTGTATTTAGTTTTTTTTAATAATTATTCATTATTCCAATATTACATGTTATAAGTATCCATTTTACGTAATTTTTCTATAGTATATTACTTAAATCATTTTTTGTTCTCTTTAGTTTTCTAGAGTATTCATTGAAGTAGTCTCCGACATTATTCATGGACTACTATTTCAAAAAAATATCCATACATTATTAAAGTGGGAGAAATAAGTTATTAAATATGATGATAGATGTCATTTACTAAAATTCCCAATCAGAAACTAGTACTTCAATATTTTAATATAATAGAATTGGATGTTCCCAAATTGATAGAGTGGGGTTCAATATTCAATCCCAAAGAGAGATTAATGCTCTATAATTTATAGTATCCCACATCCCTTTAATGGTTTTCCTATATTTGTAGATTTTCACTCTTATCAACCTGCTATGTTTTATAAAAAATAGATCAATAAATTATTACAACTCTATGAAGGCCACTAATATATACACTATTTTAATAATCTCATCTGTATTTTAGACAAATATTAAATTACCATTTATTACATGGATGACCCTGGTCTTGGATAAGATAAAAAAAAGATATTTCTAGATTTATCTTATTTTGATATAACAATTTTATGTATAAATAAATTATGAAAATTATGGAGAGTATTTAAAATAAAATAATTTAATAAAATGTAAATTCTATACCAATTGATAGTAGGATATAAATTGTTTATCTTTAGAAACCAAAGATTCTCAACCTTCCTAGTTATAATGTTTTATGGGATAAATTCATATATAGTCCTATTATATTTATATTGTTTAAAATAATAAATATTAATAATTGTTTCTATAATTCTAAATTACATAGCTATGTGTTGTGATATAAAGTTCTTAAGGCTATGAGAGTTGTCTTTTGTATTAATCCAAAAAAATAAAGAAAAGAAAAAATCTTTTACCCAACATTTGAGGGATGTTTTTGTGGTACAAATCCACTTATGTATTCTTACATATCCATATTCCTTTTATGTGAGAGTGATCACTATTATTTTTGTTTTATTTCTTCATTTCATTCAATGATTCCATATACCCATCAGTTCATCTTCTTCTAAAAGGCATGAATTTCATAATTTTGGTCTCTAAAAAAGGTTTGATTGTTTTAAAATACATCCTTTTACAATCCATACTTGATTAAAACTTAATAATAGGTTCTTTGGTCACCATAATTGTGTTATTACATTACAATTTATCAAATAATGTATTTATGTCCTTTTATGTACTAGAATTTATTACTAGGGTGTCCATGATACCATGATTAGGTTCATTCGTGATCTCATATATTAAATTATGAGAATTGTCATAAGAATCATCAATTAAATTAAATGTATTTGAACATGTAGTGGTTTCATGTTCATGTGTATTATTTACTAATCCATCACTAGTGTTGGTAAAAAATTTATCACAAAAAATATATCGAGGTGTATATTTTAATGTGATCCATTCATATGTTTTTTTTTATTAATTTTTCGTAGTAAATCTCACTCTACCACCCTCAGGTGACTACTCTAAATATTTTCATGTTTATTAATTTATATATCTAAAATACAAGTAAAGTGTTTTTGAAATTCATAATTTAATATTTTTTTCTTTTCCCCTATATGTATTTTAAAAAAAATTATGGTTATAATATTTTTAGACCACGTCCCTCAAAATTTTTTTGAATGATGAATAATAATTCGATACACCATTTATATTTTAGACAACACGTCATATAAACATTTCCATATAAAAACAACATATTTAGTTATAATACCCACCTCTTTAAAAAGAAGTCTTGATTGATCTAGATCATGAAACATCCCAAAATAATTCTCATAATAAAAATAATCTATTTATTTATCCATTTTAATTGGAGTTAAAAGAATATGAAATGTTAATTATGAATCAAGGTTATAAATAAAGAATACTTTGATTGAATATATAAATTTAGACATGGTAATTAATATTTTATATAATGGATGGATTGAAATTCATCTTCATATCATGTATTATGATTATTCCTTGATTCATAGTGATTGATATAAAGATCCATTCCCTTATTTTTTTTGTTATCCCTGTGGAAAATAATGTAGTAGTAAAAATGGATAATATTAGTCAAATACCAATAAATAAACTAGAAAATATTTTTAATTTATAATACTAAATCCTTAAAAATACTTGGGTTAAATTATTTTATAATAATAACCCACATGGTGATATAGAATCATTATTTGTTATATCTTTATAAAATTTCGTCATGAAATTCTTTATCATTGGAAATGTTTCTCTTACATCTTTTTTTAGGGACTTAATTATTGAGATTAATGAATATTCATACAAAAAATATAGACACATTGTGGATGTTCATATTCACTTAATTTTCCATTATGGAGAATTATGCGTAATTTCACCTGGAGTAGTATAATAGAAAACATTATTATTTTAAAAAATGGGATAATAATGAAATGATCGGGATACTTACTATAATATTTTCCATTTTCTTCCTTTCCCCCCTCTAATCATCAAATTATCCTACTGATAATTATAACTATAGTTATATTAATAGTAATAATAACAACACTAATAATAATAAAAAATATTATTATTTGGTATATTTGTCTCCATTCAATTTTATTCTTTAGAGATTATTTTTAATTTTTTCTTTTATCATATACCTTAAAAATATTTGAAAAATAAAAATATAATGATAAAGTAATCTAATCCAAAATCATATCAATAATTTTATTCTAAAATTAGGAAAATATACTGATTAATAAAGTATACCTAATGATACCCATATGTATAATTGAGAAATTCCCTGTTCATGTGGAATTATTGTTTCCAAAAATACAACATAAGATTTTGAATTATTAATAATTACTTTTGTTATATTTTTTTTAAATAATAATAATAATAATTAGGTTTCTCCCTTCTGTGTATTTGCAAGAAATATTTTTTTTCTTACTTTCCATCAATTAAAAATATAGAAAACATGGAACTTGAACATCCAACTTATTCTTTCTAATAATATCTATAATTAAATTTAGAATAATTAGTAAGTTTTATAAATTAAAATCTCAACATTTGATCACATACATGGAATAGTGATAATACCTTGTATTTTGGAATAAATTTCCACAAATATGAAATAAAACATTTTTAATTATCCATCACGATTTTTGATAGTATTTCCATTTTAATAATACTAATAATAGTACTAGAAATAATAAAAATAATTTTTATAATTTTTTTGACCATTTTGTTCTCTTCTTTTATGTTTTCATAAAGGTGATATTTTGTATTCATTATGACAATTAATCTATAAAAATATAAGTAAAACGAGATAGGAAAAAATTGACGTACCATAATTAACAATTTACCTTGAAGATATTTTCATAAACATGCATTGTTTTTTGAAATAATTCATTTTCTTTTGTCACATACATTGTATTGAGAAAATGAAATTTATTTGGGAATTGAATTAAATACAAAAACTAGGTAAGAATTTTAATCATTAGTCATTACCAGTGATAATTTTTCATTTAAATTATTTATATTTTTAGAGGAAATTATAAACCAAAAATACAAACTGCCCAAGGAATTTTATTGTTTTATGACACATCTCTATCTCTACAGACCATCATAAAAAAATGTACAAGATTTATAATATATAAATTTTTCAGAGGAATATGTACCTGATGGGTCTGGGGAATATAAAAATGGAATTTTTATGGAAATATATATCCTTTAACAAGCATCATTTTAATATTTTGGAATAATTTGTTTTTATTTTTTTAATGAAAAATCATTATTTCGTCACATAAATTTAATAAGAGAATTCATTTTCATTGATAACTGAATTCAACACATATACAATATTTTATTTCTCATATCCATTATTTAATTTTTATTTTTTTTTATTGTAATAAAAACTATATAGAATAGAATAATCTTTTTTATTTCAACACCAAGACAATTTTTACATTTTTTAAATAGAAAATATATTAAGGGAGAATTACATGTGAAGAAAATCACATCCTTAAAAATTAACTACACTTACGATGAAAAGGCTAAATATATATTATGTTTTTTATAAATAATTTTTTTATTTCTATTTCATCACATCCACTTTAAATATTGAAAATACAATACATAAAGTTGTTGATATATCCTACATGAATATATATTTCGAATGTTCTGGAATAATTAGGCACATATGTTTTCGATAATGTCACTTGGTAGGGTAGTTTATATTTCAAATGAAAAAATACATATACAATGGGAGTTAAGGTAAATTCACATACAACACAATATCTTCTCATTTTATTTATCTCTCTCATTCAATAAAAATACTACTAAAGTAGATATTAAATGACCAGATTATCCTATACAACAATATATCATTAAAATATTAAAATAATTTGTTGATTAATTAATAATGACAGCTCTTGGTTATAACCAATATAAGACATAGAGTGAATCTATTAGATTTGGGAATTGGTGTTAGAGAACATATGGGATTATTGTTAATTAAAAGGGTTTCTGATAGTTAATAATAATTATTATTATAGTAATAATACCCATAATACATATTATTATTATTTGATAATATTTTTGTCAAACCCAGATGTTTTATACTTTGTGGTTATGGTTTTTAGAGAATGGATATTAATATTTGGTTAGTTTTTCATATAATAAGGTTTTTTTAAAGAATATTTTGTGTTGTTTCATTCCACCCACACATTAAATATATAGTAAACCTATACATATAAGGAAAAACCAATCCAAAATAAAAATATCACATAACTGTTTTGACATAATTTAGCCTGGTTATTTTTAGTGGGATGTCTTAGTTATATCCTACATATGGTGTAGTGAAAAGTTATTTACATAGTGAATTGATATTTTTATACATAAAACCAGAGTTCTAGATTTTTTATTCATATTCATTTATTGTTTTCCAAATAAATAATTTTCAATTTAAGTTTAAAAAAATAAAACAGAGGAAAATATTACCATACTGAGTTTATATATCAAGAGGTAAAAGAAAACACCTCCCCACCAAAACCTTCATAAAATATAAAATATGTTTTAGAAACAAAAATGAAAAAAAAAACACAAAAAAAAGAAACAAAAATAAAAATTAAAAATTTAAGAATAACAATAACAAAAAACAAGGAAAAAATATTCATCAATAATTTTTGGGTTAAAAATCATATTTTACATTAGTTTTAGAGAAAATTATATTTATAATATATAATATTGATGATGTACTCCCCCAAAAAAATTGGGTTATTGATGAAACCCCATTCAAGATTATGTGTTGGTATTGGGAGTTGTGATTGAATCATTAATCCTAAAAAGTGTTATTAAATCTGAGGATTTAATTTATTTTTGGTCTAGAGAGAATATCCATCATTTTCAAAAATAATGGATTCTTAGATAAAGAGTTTGTACCTACGTATTTCCTTTGTATAAAAATTCATACTGATAGTAATGGTTATAAGGAATATACTAATGATTTGGAATAGTGGTGCAAGATATTAGTATAAGGTACATTATCATTTCCTGATAGACCCATATGTGTATTATTTGGTTTTAATAGATATTTAATATGAAAAAAATCAAATTCCCCCAAAAATTCCGGAGATATATTTTTATCTATCTTATAAGATGTTGGTAAGATTCCCCTAAACAGTAATAATTTTTAGGATACAACACCAAGTCAAATAATTTTTATAATTAATTAAATTCATTAATTTGGAATGGTGAAACCATGTATTAAAAACCCATCATCCCAAATGATTATTAAAAATGTACACAATGAAAATGATTCATTGAAAAAAGTTGTACACAAACTATCTCCAAGACAAATTTATCATTAAACTATAATCATTTATTATATCTTCCACCTCTTCTTGATCCACCCCGAGTCCCCAAGTTACAACCTCATTTCAACTGCATAGGAGCCTTCTAGTTAATGTCTAGATCAAACATACTTGACTCATGGGGATAAAAATAATATTATAATATGTTTTTATCTTCTCTATTCTTTATATTTTTAAGGAATCATGTTAGTTTTTATTTACCATATCCATTTAAAATTGAGAAAACGTATTCATTAGAAGATTAATCTTTTCGATAAATTAATGTGGATATATATATTTTATAAAATTTAACCAATAATTTTTTGGAAAATTTCATCATGGGTCATTTATATAGATTAATGAAGAGGCCTTGGAATTGGAATATGATGTTAAACCATAAGTAATAATGTATTATAAATCCATAATATTAGACAATGATAGTTTTTTATTTTATTAATTTCTACTCTTATTTAAATGTAAAAACATATAAAATAAACTTTTCTAATCACATAAAATTATTTCTCAAGGATTCACACCACTATAAAGGGATTACCCATCACAAACATCATAATTTTATTAATAATAGGTTCAATTTTCATTTTATAAAAGGGATCGAATAACACCGAACCCAATACCATGAAATATATATTTTTTAAAATATTTTATATTAACATATATAATATTTATGCATGATAATTTATTAAAAAAATTAATTATATATATAAATTATTGAGAATCACCTTCTATCAGATTCAACGCTTGATTTCATGTTTTGTGACATAGATCCAAATATCTTCTCTTCCTGAAAATCCATATCTAGTTTATTATAAGTTCAAATCACCATAAATATATTCACTAGAATATCAATTAACGATAGGATTATGGACTGATATGAAAGTAACATTTTTCCATTTATTCAATGAAAACATATTAATTATATGTTCAATAATTTTGATGAAATCAATGGTTTTTTAAATCACTTATTGAACTCACTAAAAGTTTGTATCTTGATTAAATACCCTAAAAATGTATATAAAAAGGTGCAGTTCAATAGTTTATCTAGTTATTGATAGTGAAAATTCATGATGGATGATCTACATTAATTTGGGATGGTTGTGTAACTTGTATAAAAAATGACATGTTCTTATAAAAATAGAGGGGACAAAACATGAATATGTTATCTGGATCAAAATATTGAAATAAATGTAAATGGGGAATTATGAAATTAAAATGTTTTAATAATTATATAATGAGTTATTACTTTTTAATTTTTACTTTCGTAAATTCTTTGTAACTCCGACAATACCAAAGGAAACAACGGTTCATCCTATCCCTCCAGGAAAACCCATTAGTTTTTGTTAATCAAGTATGGAATATGATTGAATTTGATGATGGAAATATGTAAATAAATAAATGTAATGGATTAAATTTTGGTGTTTATAGAATTCACACTACAGATCATTGAAAAAAAATAGATTACAAATTTTCCATAGGGAATCTACTACAAATATATAATTATGAATGTGAATGATTATAATAGAATTCATTTACCTAGGTTATAATTTCACTGAAAAATAATGTTTCATTCAATATTTAGTAGAAGAAAACTATAATAGATTTATTTAGGTCCTTGGTTCAAATAAATGAAAATTAAATGACCCTTTGATAAAATTTCCATGTAATGATGGATGTTTATATCAAGAATATTGTGAGGAATGTATAAGGAAAATAATATGAATGATTTAAACAGGATCTATGAACATATACAATTTGTTAAGTTTACTTTTGATGATGATTTATGAGAATTTATACTATTTTTTTATCAATGATATGATATACAATTGTTGTCAATGTTAGTGACTCTAGTGGAAAAATGATATGGTGATTGGTGATATATAGAAATATGTTTGATATAATGAATTGTGGTTAAGGTAATTTTTGTAATGAATCAAAATTTTAATTAATACTAAAAATGATGAAGGTTGTCCTATCAGTAATACAATAAGAAACAATGGAAGGAATGTATTTTTATAGAATCAAGAATGAGTTGCATGGTCATGGTCCAACATGATAGAAATGACAAAGATTGTAAATATTAAGAAGGAAAATAAGATAAAAAAGGAGCACCAAGGAATGGTTTAAATGATGAGTAGTTTATATTTAGTGAATAAAAATGAATATACCAACAATTACATTCTAAGTGCGATCAATATAATAGAATCATTGGTGATGACTACAAGAGCATATTATTATTAAATTCATTATAAAATATTCCTAGATAATCGTATATCAAGTATGATTTAGAATATCTATATTGAAGATGATAAGTCCATAAACATTTTTTAAAAATGATATCTCGGCATCTATATAAATAATAGGGGATTTACAATGTTAACATAATTTTTTCACATATCTATTTTATGGGGTAATATAATATATATTTGGAAACTAGATTTTGTAGGATATAAAACTATTTTTAAACCTTTTTAGATATCTATACATTGGGATACAAAGAGGTTTAAAAACAAATAAATCATTGGACTTTAAAATTGTACATGAATTAAAATATGAATTATTTTTTAGGAAGTATTAATTATATTGATTTGGATTTTTGGAACTATTGTTTTGGTCACCTTGATGAGAATAATTTTAATGTTTTAAAAGCTAATAGAATAGTGAAGCATCAACACAGGTAAATTGGAAAGTGTGAGATTTGTGTGATAAGAAATAAGAGAAGAGTTTATTTAAACATATTTGTTTTTCTTCATTGGAACCGAAAGACTGATATTGTAATCTTATAGGTTTGGGGACCTGATCATATCCAATCCTTTGATGGTTTCCTTTACAATCTTATATTAATTGATAATGATACAAGGAATTCATATATTTACTTCATGAAATATATATCTGATGTATTTTTGTTGTTTATTTTATGGAAATCATCAACATAATTGGAATACATATGTATGTTGAAATGCATCCAAAAATAAGAAAAGGTGGTGAACACCCTATATGTAATTTTCTAAAAATCATTTAAAAATATGGGACATGGTTTGAGATTATGGTGGATTATAATCCATTCTATTATGAAGTATAAAAAATAAATAAGATTACATTTAATTAGATAGCTAAATTTTTGTCATTTTACTCAGTAATTCCTATGGAAATTTGGTTGGAAGAACTCAACATGGTAACATAATTCATCCATTGGGGACCATTATTGGGTGAAGAGAATGAATTTTCAAGGGAGCTATGATTTGGAAAGTAACAAGATTATCAATATTTTGGTGTCTTTATCTATTTAAAATATTCATATGTAAATGATAATTACTAATATAAAATTTAACCAAATAAAAAAGTATTTTTTTTCCCTTGGTTTTGGAGGTAAATTTTTTTAATTTCATTTGAGTTTTGATAAAATTGGAAAAAATTATCAAAAGTAGGATTTATTTCTTAATAAAATAGTTTTCTGGAATGACTACAACATATAATGGAATTATGATTGTGGATGTTAAATTTTTATATGCTTTTCTTGAGTATATATAGTATACCAACACCAGATAACAAATATGATATTTCTCTATGAACCAGAGGTCTTGGAGTAAGACCACTGATAGAAACACCAAAAAGACCATGTTCTCATGAATCATGAGTCTTAGCACTAGATTTTCTATATGCAGATGTTAATATAAAAAAATCTATATGTATTTAATGAATGACTACATATGATTAGTCCAATTTATGTTAGGATACCAACCATAATTAGAATACTACAAAAAATGGTATATAGTGGGGAGGAATTTTCTATATCAAATCAATGTCAGTGAGTCTAAAAATATAGATGAACTAAATTTTCTCAATGATATAGAACTATGGGAGTTAGTCATGAATGATGATATCGATTCATTAAATTTCAACATAATATGGTAATTTGAAAATTTTTATGAGGGTAAAAAAGAAACTTGAAAATCAGAGGGATTACCAGATTAGGGAAGAGGCCAATAGAAATAAAATATACAAAGCATGGATGGTTGTGGAATTCTTTCAAAAAATAAAGGTTGTTGATTTCCCTAAAATTTACTCAGAGGAAGTAAAACATTATACAATAGGAATAATGAAATTTATTGTCACAATGAATAATTAGTATATATAGTAGATGGATGCTAATACATTTTTCCTCCATTTTGAACTTGAGGAGGAAGTTTACATGCATAATCTAATAGGTGTACAAAATTTTGAGGAATGAAAAAAAATTGTAATGAAAAAAATTTAGTTTGGCTTGAATTGGGAACTGTATATTTCAAATCATAAATCTGACTCATTCATGTCATAAGAAGGATTCAACTGATATAATGATGATAAATTATATTATGGGAAGTAATGGGATGAAAGGAAATTTATCCTTCTTTTTATTTTAAGTCATAACGTTTAGATGGTCCAAATAGATGTCAAAAAAATTCTAAAATTGAAATAAACGTTGATCAGATGTTTTTATATGAAAAAAAACGGTTTCACTATATGAATATATTGAGGATAATGATATAATTATATATGAATACTCAATCATTAGTTCTATCATCGAATAATCTTATCTTGAAAATATTTAAGAGTTTTGGAATGGTGATATTTAAACTAGATTCTACTCCACTTGTTAAAAATATTAAATTTACCAATTCACAAGAACATTTATAACAAAATGAGAATAACTACAATGAATATGTATGTTATGCTTCAACTATTTGGATTTTAATGTTTTAAATAATTTATACTCGAATGGATATAACATAGTTTGTGATATTTGTAATAATATTCATGTCTAATTCTAGAAATACATATTGTGATGCCATTAGTGGGATCTTTTAGTATTTCAATATAATTAATGGTCATGATCATTTCTTTAAAAAAGAAAATCCACAGAAATAAAATTTTGATATTAACATTTAATGAGATTATTGAATGTTTTAAGAGAATAATATGATTTTTATTTTCATATACTGTAACATTAATTAGTATTATTTCATAGTTATAGAAACTTAGTACATTATATATAAAACAAGTAGAGTATTTAGAGTAAATTATAGTTGGGAAAGTGATGGTTTGGTGGAAGAAATTTTTGAAGGAGTTGGGAAAATTTTAGGAAGGAGGGATTCTTTAATGTGACATCCAAAGTGTGATCCACTTCGGAAAAATACTATTAAACATTGAAGGAAAATACACATTGACTAGAAGTGAGAATTTATTGGGATCATGTTATGTGATAAATTTTTAAATCTTTATAAGATAATTAGAATCCAAATTTCAATAGACATGTTAAAAAAGAATTTACAACCTGAAATATAAGAAAACAACATGCCTAAATGGGGCATTGGATAATAATCTAATGTAGAGGAGGAGTGAAATCTACAAAATAATGGAATGAATTAAGAATAAAGAATGAAGATTCAATAATTGTTTCCCTGAAATTATTATTAGAGTGGGATGTTATTGGGATATTAATCAATGTTTTAATGAATTTTATGATCATATTTCCATAAATACATTCACATTAATATATTCTAGTGGAAGGAAAATTGAATCAATATGAATGAATAAAATTTTCCATGACATAAGTTTTTATATTGTTATCAAAAGTTCATATCTTATGATGACATCATGGTTGGTACATAATGTTTAGAAAATACTCTAAAAGATATTCAATTGAATATAGAGTCATTAATTTTACAAAAATAAGTAGGCAATATCAAAGTGTTACTAGTGATCAATTATAAAAACCCCATATAGGGAATCCACTCAAATGTGGGATGTTAGTTCTATTGACAAATTTTGTTGGAATTTACAATAAAATAAGTAAGGACCATCCATAAAAATAACATTATAATCATGAATTGTGGACATGAAATGTAGAAAGTGAAACAAAGGATTTCAGTGTGTTAATCATTCTATAATGGGTTATTACTATTTAATTTTTTAGTTTCATGTAAACATTTCACTTTTAGTAATATAAGAATATAAATTAGTTCCTCTAATTATTTTAGGAAAACTCATCTGAAACATTATAATTAGTTGTTTCAACATAAAACATTATGTAATTACATTGAATCTTTTTGTAGTGTATATATTACAATTTATTTATATTTTATTGAGTTTTTTAAAAGGAATGTCTATGTTGAATTGTCATGGTGGTTTAGGTGTAGTTTGTTTATTATTAAATTATAATTAGTTACAGGGGGAAGTAAATATTTTGGTGGAATGAAATGTGTAATATATTGTATTGATATCAAAAGAAAAAAATAATATTTTAATGGGTTGTTCCACAAACAAACCATTGGGATAACAATGTATCAATAAAAATATAATTTATATAGGAAAGGGTAAGGACCATATTTTAGGGAATGATTACTATTTTTTTCATAGTTAAAAGTGTTCCCGTATATGAATTTATTATGTAGAAAAATAAATTATAGTAAATAATTATTGGTCTAAAGGTTTAAAATTAATCAAGAAAACAAATTATTAAAAAGAAATAGAAATAAATTATATGATAGTTCATATAATAACTTATTAAAGAGATAAGATAAAAATAAAGGAATATTATAAAACCAAAATAAGAATCAAAATCAATAATTATGATTTATTGTGATTATGTGAATTCAATGTATTGTATAAATATATGAAATATAAAAAATTCAAAACTAGATAAGTACCCAATTTTTTCTTCCTAGTGAGGTATTATTTTGACAACTAGGCCTGGAAGGAATTCCAGTTTACCCGTAGATGTCTATTGTTCACACCAACAAGTATAAATTAGTCTTAAAAAAAATGTATGGCCTCATAGGATAACACGTTTTATTTTCAATGTTATTTTTATCACCCACACATAACTTGGGAAACCTTCACATAGGTCACCCATAATAATCACTACCCCTACCAAACCATTTTTAACGATGTAGTTCTAGTCAGGTAGGATCTAGAGAAGAAAAGTTCACCATGATGGCATGGGTAGTGAAATTTAGTCATTTAACCCTTTAACATTGTGGGGTCTTACATTCAACCCCCATTTTAATAACAACATACCCTTATGAACACTACATCTCAACCCAAGAAGCACTACTACACATTTGATTAGCTTCCCTCTCATATACCAATATACCACCTGATACCCATAGGAATCGTATTTTCCCCAAAGATATGTCTTGAACCCTTTTGGGGCCCACACATGTTGATGAATGGGTCATCACAATAATGATTGTATGCATAGGATGGAACATGTTCTTTATAGTGTGATTTTACGCACTCTCACACACCTAAGGAATCTTCTCCATAGATCACCCTTCATAATCACTAAACCTAGGAAAACATCACAAACCATGGAGTTATAATCAGGTAGGCTTATAAAAGGAATGTTATACCTTATTAACATCGATATTAACATTTAGTCATTAAAACCTTTATCATTATGGGAGGTTACATCGAGCATTTATTGGACTGGTTTGGGTACCAATTTGAGGGGGGGGGTATCATGGGATAGTTAATTATAATTATCCAATATGAGTAAAACCAAACTCTAATTTCAATGGAATTAAATATGGAAATATATTCCTCTACAGTCAAAATCTTATTCCATTACCTTCATTTAACCATCATGATTCTAGTGATAATACCCCTCATCAGAACACTAATATTAATATCGTCACTTATTTCTCTATAAAAGTGAGTAATAGTGATTAAATGAAAATCATGAAAGACACATCCATATCCCAGGGTATCCACGATTTTTTAAAACTGGTGGAATATAAATACAAGAGAAGGGGATTCTAGTTTTAAAATAAACATACCATTTTATTCCTCTTCATGTATTAAGATAATTTTATTTTAATGTTATATATGTAATCTATTGTTTATTGGTTTTTGAATTACAGATATGATCAATATAAAATGTTTCTAAAATAAGTACATTGTGAAACAAAATCTATTTTTATATTTGAAATAAAATGATATTTATTTTAGATTACTGATGAAAAAGTTTATATAGTAGAACATTAAACAATCTGAATGATAGAAAAAATATTGGAAAATAGTACAACTAATATTTAAATAAAAAAAATTAATTGGTTAGTAAAAAAACTCATATAAATTGATATTTATTGTAACAACATCTTTAAATTGATTTGAATAGAAGACTTGTAAACCGGATATTAGGTATGAATGGTATTAAATATATTATAAGTTATAACATATTTTGTACCAATTAGAAGGTCTCCCTTCAGATCCATCAAAGACCTTGACTATAACTAATGGTATTAGCTCAACTTTAGAATTGATGTACATGATCTCTCTCTTTTTACCCATAAAATCACTCAATCATAAAACAATATAAACTTACGTATTCTAATCCCTATAATCCATCACTCATATTGTATCAAAGGTAGAACTA
The DNA here is from genome assembly GCA_963277665.1 of Viscum album. Lineage (NCBI taxonomy): Eukaryota > Viridiplantae > Streptophyta > Magnoliopsida > Santalales > Viscaceae > Viscum > Viscum album. The sequence continues at coordinate 1,934,795,492 of OY728165.1, forward strand.
TTATTTTGTAAAAAATAATATATTTATTGTTTTATATTAACACAATTGTAGATCATTGATAAAAAACATATAAATTAATAATTAAACTAATTGAAAGAACACTCAGAAAAAATAATTTTTTAATGTTCAATAGAAAAAATAACATTTAAAATTATCTTTATATAAATCATACTATTCTAGTTATGATGCTCAAGGTGGATCCTTATCTATAGGATACATTATAACAAACTATGATGGTAAAATTATCAAAAAAATATTATATAGGTTGTACCAACATCGCAAACAAATTCATCATATAGATATAAGATCATACTATCTATTTGTACAACAATTTTATTTTCGTTTATCTCCACTATAGTGCTTCCAAAAACTTATGGAAGTAATCTGATGATAATAAATTCATATCAATTTTTCTTAAGAAGTTCGTTTTCTAATATATCAAAAATCAGTTATAGTAAGTTCATTTTAAAACAACATAAGAATATAAGGTATCATAATTTATATTATTTTAATATGGAGTACAATTTTTATTAATAAAATAATGAATTACGTGAGTTATGTGACTAATAATATCACCAATAATCCCTATATTATTTGGAATTAAATAACATGATTGAAAATTTGAATCAATAAACTGAATATTAAAATAAATCCACCTAGGTTCATTATGGTATTAAATTTATATTCTTTTGTTTCTCTACTATATTTTGGAATATGTATAAAAAATGGGGTTTTTAGAAAAATATTATGTTATCCCTCCTTCTAAATTATTGAAATATATAAATATAAATATAAATATAAATATTTATTTATTTTTAAAATGTTATTAGTGAAGTCTATAATTCTCCCCCTTGAATATAGAATAAAACATTGAAGAAGAAAACTAAATATTCTTAACATTCTACCCATTATATAAGATAATCACCTAAAGAAAATTTATCCATAAAAAAGTTTCATAACATTATACAATTTTAAAAGTAATACACTATTAAATAGGTGAAATAATTGGAAAAATATAAATAAGAAATAAAATTTTCTTTATATTTCACTCCTTTTATGATTTTCAGAAAATAGAATAGCATAACCCAAAAAATAAAAAGGGAAAATAAATACAAACAGAACTAGAAACTTAATTCATTTTGATAATCTATCTGATCATTTATTATAGATTCCTTTTAAACTTCTTAATCTCATCATATTATTAGAAACATTATTTTTGGAACTATTAATATCATCATGATTATCTATATCAATTAAAATTTGAAAAATATTTATAGTTAAAAAATATATTATATTATTGTGATTTAAGATTCAAAATCACTTTATCTACCACTCTTATAAACATACTATGATTATCCACATAATAAAATATACGATCCTATATTATTATAAATTTAACTTCATATACATCATATAATAAGATAATGTCATTTAGTTACGTCAGTTACATTTACATTAGAAATAAATGATAATATGATATAATCATCAAAAATATATATTCTTTGGGAATCATTTATATAGAATTGTAAAGGTATAAAGATAGTATTTTTAAAATATATTGATATTTAGATCACTATATTGGAATTTCAAATTTCTATCATCCAATGAATTTTCATTAATGTGACAGTGTATCATAAGTATAGTTTACTAAATAAAATAGAATAAAATATTTTATACATACATTCTTAATTTGTAAATTTAGAATATAATTAGATTAAAAAAATAAACTTTTTGAAAAGAAAAGTAAAATTATCTTTAAAAAATCCAATAATTTACTAAATTCTTAAAAAATATCATCTTATATTATACAATAATTTCATTAGATCATGAAACTATATTGGTAAAATGAGTAGTCTTTCATAAGATTATATTATTTAAATTATAGTTTTCCTTCTGCTTTCTAGAATGTTTCATGAAATAATTAAAATATAAATTTAAATGTTATAATGAACGTAATTATAAGTGATAATTTGATAGACAGTTAAGCCTAAAAGATAAAAAATTAAAAATACATTGATTTGAAAATATTATATTTTAGGAGTAATAATTTTTTAATATTATAAATAATTTGAAATTTAATATTAAATGTTTTGAGAGGCATATAAATTTTAATTTTAGATAAATCTGAAAAAAAATTTATTCCCTTTTTTTAAAGAGTTTTTAATGTATGGAGGTAGAAGAATGTTTAGTGGATTTAATATCAAAAATAATTTATCATTCATAAATCCTATTTTAATGATCTCAAATCTATTAGATGTATGATTTTATATAAAAAAAGTTGCATATTGATTTTTTATTCTGATAAATTCAATAAATTTATCCCCTTTGATACCCATAGTTTGGATATGCGATCGTAAATTCAATTTATTATGGGGGGGGGTTTGTGTTTTTATTAGAAAACATATAATTTTCATCCTCTTAATGTATTAATATAATTATATTTTTCAATTAGAGATGAAATCAATTTTTTTTGTTTTCTCATCAAACTGATAAAATCAAGGATCAGAGTGAAAAAAATAATTACTGGATTGAAATATTGTATCGAAAATAAAAATAAAAATTATATAATTTCAAAATAATGATGAAAAGTTAAAGAAGGGGTACTTTAAAATTTTTTAATTATATAAATTTAATTCTGAAAATATTAAAACAAATTTTAAAAACAAAATTCGGATTATTTTTTAGTAAAATAATGCATCATTAGAAGAAAATATATTAATATCTCAACTTTCAATCAATGTAGATAGAATATTTTTAACCTAATATGATGTATTCATGACATTGATTCTATTTTAACATATACCTTGTTTTATATATATTATATGGTACATCTTTTTATAGCAAGATTTCTTCTACATTGCCAATATGTTAATACTCAACTTCACAACAAATTTATAGTAACTTTTCCTTTCTAGCAATTGAGTCCCTCAACTAAAAAATTGGATATTCCACTTTATTCATATATATAGAATCCCTAAATAATCAATGATTATAAATAAAATTATCATAATATAAAAACTAATACCTTTACATGAGTGACCTCATACAATAGTAGCTCTAAGCTAAGAAAATACTAATGAAAATTTTACACTGATGTGATGCATACTCCTTAATGGGATAATGAAATGATTTAAGATAAACATAAGAATTCCAAAATAAATTTATATGCATCATACTAATGTTATTATGATGAATGATTGGTTATTGTATTTATATGAATCATTTTAACAAACTCTATTTATTGAATGCCACAAAAAATATGATCAGTTCTGAAGACATTGTTAATATATTTTTATTCAATAAATGATATTAGACTCTTGATTTATCAAATGAAAGTACAGTTCAACACTAATATAATTGTATATAAATTGTATATACATAATATAACATTTGACCATTAAATCAATTTATATTCAAAATTTGTTAGTGTTTTAGTATATTATAAATCTGCTTTTGGAAGTTCATTTTTTAAAACATAATGACCATAATAATCTAATGATATATTATGTTACAATGAATTGTATTGGGATTTATAATATAAATAAAAAAAATTCTATTATTGAATTTAAAAACTCCAAGTATGATTTCATCTAATGTCAGAATCATTATTAATCTAGCGGCTTATAAGTGGTAAACAAAAATATATAATGGAACCTCTGCAAGTCTTCAAATTACCTAGATTGAAAATTCTAAAACAATATAAATTTTATTGATATAATTATTTAAAAAATTTATGTTACATGATAATATCTCTCATTAAATAAAAGAAAAATAAGAAAGGGGTTACTAAATTCATATAATTTAATAATCAACTCATGAAAATTTAGTTCCACTAAAATATAAAAATAAATTTTAATTAGTGAAAATAAAAATATTAAAAGTTATTTCTGGATGATTTAATTTTGGTTAGATTATTTTTAATTAAAACAAACTTTTATAAGTGGATAATTAATATCAAACTTATAAAAAATAGAAATCCATAATGCCCATTGAAAATTGAAGTAAAAGAAAGTATGGAAAATCCCTAATTAATGGTCTAAAAAATAAAAAAATATAGAATACAACACTTTCTAAACATGAATCAATATTCATCATTCCATGTTAAATATTCTAGATAATTAATATATATATTTTGGTGAAATCCATGGTTTATTAAAAACATCATGCTATCATAATAAAGATCCAATTTCTCAAATTTTTTACTAATATAATGATTAAAAAAATAAAATACAATTACATATAGGTTATTAAGAAATATTAAATAATTAATTGAATTTATAATTAAAATATTGAGCATATTAATTGTAAAAAAATACGATAGAGATAGTGATTAGTAGCTTGTAAAATAAATAAATAAAACATTTAATAAATAACATCTAAATCAACAAAGAGTTAAATGAGAGGAGTACTAGTCCAATTATGATCCATGAATCCAAGAATAAAAATATGAGATTATATCCATTTGTATTGATTCATAGTTAAATAAACAAATTTATTATAGTAAGGATAAGTATAGGAATTAAAAATAATGGATACGAACCATTTTAATTTTATTTTAAAACGAATCTTTTAAAATGACAATGGATTCAACATTTAAATGTAAAATTCACTATGTGATTATATCTTGGAGAGTGGTTTGATAATTGTTAATATTTTTAATATCATGCCCACTAGATTCAATAATTTTACAACATAAAATATATGAATTGTAAACAGGTTTCCATTTAAACACATTTCTAGTCCATGAAAAAAAATTTAAGATAGTGTTAAAAATATTTATTATTGATAAACTCCTTTTAAAATCCATTATGAAATAAGATAATATAAAAACAAACTATGAATTTATAATAAAAAATATACTATTAATATGGGGAGTCTCACCCTTCCACAGTGAAATATAATTGAAAACAAAGTAGAAAATCGTATAAAAAGAAGAAGCCATAGGGTAACACTAAAAAAGGAACAATGAGATAGTTGTATAAAATAAATCGACTTATAACCCCCAATGAAGTAAGAAAAACATGTTTTCTAAAATGGGATACACCATTGGGACCAGCCTATGCTTGCACTGAAAGCCTAGCCAGATGGTTTTGCGATGGTGGAGAGCTTCCATCATGATGCAGATGCTGGGAAGGGGCAGTTTCTTATAGTTATAGTCTAGTTGAATTCCGTATGACCTTTGGGTCATGCAATATCTTAAGCCTATGTGCCATGTAATCTCTAAGACTACAGACCTTTTAAGGGTTCCCCCTCATCCGTTGAAGATAGGGTAATAAAAAATCAGTAAAAATGAAGGCCTTCAGGCCATTCTAGTTAACATGGTTGTATTTTTTACCAATGTATAGGAATTAATAATTCCATCATATATCTAGTATAGAGAACATTTCATAATGACGAATTATATCATTAAGATGATCACATATACTATTATAAAACAATAGAATATAATAAAATCTTCATTATAGAAAATATGAAATGAGGTAGCCAAGATTTTATAGCCAAAATAGTATTAATAGGACATTATAAAACCATTGTAATTATGATGGAAGAATGGTAATCATTAAATATACTAAATAAAAAATTGGAGAGAAAATTAACCTATATAACCTTACGATAATGAGATTCATAATCTCCAGGGTCACCATTAATTCTCATATAAATCCTAATATATTTGACGAAGATTATAACCCAATTACTAATGGTTTCATTCAAATGAATCATTATATGGAAATGAATAATAGAACTCCATTTTTTGTGTCAATGTATTTAGAATCATCATATTTAATGTAAAAATTACCACTCCAAACATTAATTTTACATAGACTGGATGAATATGAATAAGATATGAAATATTTTCATATCCATCATCAATGTTTTAATCAAAATATATTAGTATTGAACAAATTTTTGATTAATCTTATAATCCAACAATAAATAATTTTTCAAATAACTATAGAATTAGTTCTATGAAATGAAATAGTTCAAAAATAAGATATTTATTACATATTTTCCTTCTAAACAGAATCAATAGAAATTTATAATTACTCTATTATGACAGAAAAACATCACTTAAAAGAGATTTTACAGTTTTTTTGACATAAATTGGAATTATATCCCACCAAACTTAAATGATCAATTTTGGAAATCCTAGAGGCCCTGAAATAGAGATAGCATTCATGAAATTGTCATTGACATTGATATCCATATAAAATTTTACATCTATATGAAATATATTTTCTTCATCTTTTTAAATATAATCAATTATATATGAATATAGAGGAATAATGAAAACATAATTTTTATTAAAAATACTATAATAATAAAACATAATTTGTTCTTATAGTTTAATAAAAATGTCAATGATGTCATCATAGTTCTTGAGATATTTAGGTTTTGAATTATATTTCTAATTATTTTCATGTTTTGAATGAAATATATATTTCTATAATATGATTTCAATAATTTTACTTTATATCATTAATGTTATATATTTTAAATATGTTTATGTAATATTTTCTGTTTATCAGTGACTTATAGTTCCTCAGTAAGTTCAAATTCATTAAAACCCATTTTTGAGATATTCAATTGAAAATGGATGATATTATCATTAAAAGTGTAAGTTCCTTTCTCCACAACCCTAAAAATTAAATTCCATATCCTTTGATATTTTTAATTAATTATTTTATTATCAAACTAAAAAAATAATGGTTATCAGAATAATTAATTGACCATCTTGTATTGTTAATCACTAGTATGAAATTTTTATTTTTTGGAAAATAATTAATGAATCTAAATTGAAAATTCTTAATATCATTATTTTAGATATTATTTATAATATTGTGTTATAGTTAAAAATAGTTATTTTTAGTGTGAGAGGATGCAATTTTTTTGAGAAATACAATATTTTACCATTAACATTTTTTATTTTCAAAACACTAACCATCTTATTATTACTCTTAATATTCCCAATGTACATGGACTTAGAAAAATTAAATTCAAAAATTAAATATATGTTAACACATTCCATTAATTAGATACTAGAGATATGAATAGCTGCATGATTTCTTCTAACTAACTCTACTATTACATTAAACAAAGTAATCAAAATTTATGGAGCATTAATACATTGATTGAAATTTTTAGTCTCATACCACATGAATCTAATATTTTCAAAACATGTGAAATCCTAAATTAATGAAATGGGAAAATTATTCTCCCTATAATTAAACTCATAAATAACCAACCAAAATATGATATTAAATGTAGTTCTATTAGTTTTATAATATCTAATAATCTAATGATATTATATGATAATGTTATAAAAAATGACCTAGATAATTTTATAACCTAAAAAAGAAAAACTACTTTCAATAAAATTAATATATTCAACCATAGGTTCAAAAAAATAAATTTGAAAAGTATTAGGTTAATAAATAATCCCTTTTAAGAACTTAATAGTATCTAATATAGCTAGTCTTTGGAAATTTTATAGATAAAATATTTTTTTTATTTATAAAAAGAACATTTAAAGAAAAAGTGGTAATCTAATAAATTAAAAATTAAAATAGTCATCCAAAAACAGATATAATACCCAAATATATAAATTGAAATTTATTATTTTAGATATATTAACTCTATGAAGACTCCATATTAGAGTGTCACCCTTCTTGATTAAATCATCTTTTAAGAGTTCTTAAATATTTTAAGCCAACATGTACCATTTTTTAATCAGGTCTTCCACATTAATATTATTCCAATTGAATAAACATTCCCAAAAGCCTAATAGATTTTGAATCAAGTCACCCACCTCCTTGTTAAATATTACATAAATTCACCTCCTGATGAGCCTAGAATAATCATCTTTCTCTGTAACGGCCTCTAGATCCTGCTCGAGGAATTATTAATTTCTAGTAATGATGGATTCCTTCTCATTACACTCCACCAATTCCTTTCTACTCAGTTGGGTATCATCTTTATCTCCCAAATTATCTACATTCACCTAAATAACGATAAATGATTCCCTTGCTGGTGATTCTAACCCCTTAGTAGAGTTTTCTACCACCTGCCTGTTAGGAACACTACACATTCTTAAGGAATTGTTATATGCAATTCTTGAAAATTTCAGAGGTTTTTTAAATTTACATTAATATCTAGTAATGGGAGGACTGGGTATGTAGGAGTAGTATTTTCTTCTTTGCAACATCCAAGAGTTCTGAATAAACCTAACTAAAACAATGTTAATGTTATTTCTCTCAGGTGAATAAGATATCTGATAGTTCTCTTTGATGTCCAAATCCATAGACAAAACAAGGGAGTATTAATCAGATCCTATACCCTCTTGAGAATATCCCTAGGAATCCTCCATTTCATCACCTTCCTCAGAAGCATGACAAACATCTACTCCCAACACAACAAACATGTTTTGAGAATGGATAACCACTATGAGAGAAATAACTATAAAAATATAAGATGGTATATCCTATGATCCCTAATCTAGTATGTTAGAACCTCTCGGCTACAGGAATGCACATACAATAAATTGGAGTTGCTTATTTTTACCCACCATGACAAAACAGTGAGGGTGATGACCATTTCCTTGATCCCAACAGACATCCTTATTTTCTACAGCATCATTGAAAGGGTTGGATGAAACCACCAACTCCTCCTATCAAAGAACATAATATGTGGCTGGAAATGGGATACAAATAAATCATGCCTAAATTTATCAAAAACATCAACAATCCATGGCCCCGAATCCATATGTTTTAGAACCTTCACGGTGCTACCGTACATCACAGCCTCAGATTTATCTATTGGAAAAGTCTGTGACCTAGACATTAACAATACACTACCATCTCTACCAAGCATACCTACATCAAACTGACCCCCCTTCTCTACTTCTACCTTATCTTGGAGAGAAGTACCAACTTATTTTTAATTATTATAAATAACTCCAATATCCAAATAATCCCTCTTTGTAGAATCGCACTAAGGTGGAGAATCGTGGACTGAAGCAGGATGATCTTATGGGACAACATTATGAATATCCTTTTTAGTATGAGTCAACTGGTCTTCTCCATGGGCTTCACTATTGTTATTCCTTAACATTTCCAAATGAATTAGTTTGACTCACAACCCACAGCTGTACCTGGGGGTGTATCTGACTCAGCCAACCATATGAGGTGAAAAACTCATACCATGACTTATAGATAATAGATTGATTCCACTCAAATTCATCATCAATAGAAATCCAGACCCAATTCAAAGGTACCTTCAGAACATCTTTCACAATTAATATGTAAGGGAAAACTGGGCGGCTAAATTCTTCCATTGGAATATGTCATTAAAATTAGAATACCTACCATTTTAATCTAATGTTGTGTTCAAAACCATTTTTCATTTAATTTAGTCCAATTTAGTGATTAAATTATTCATAAATGCCACCACTTTTTCAAAATGAATTTAAATATCATGTATTTTTAATTTTGTTATAACATTCTACTCCCTTTTCAATTAGAATTAACATTATGATCGATATTTTTTATAAATACTTTATTTCATAATATATCAATAAAATACTCTATAAATTATAATACTATGGAAAATAATCATTAACAATTTATGTTAAATTGAACAATATTATAATCGAATATGAATTTCTTGATTTTTTACATTTTTCATTGGATTGAAAATCACCTAAAAAGTATAATAAATATTAGCATAAACTAAAATGAAGTCAACAAAACTATAAAAAATTGACACTATATTATCATATATCATAAGATTCACCCAAATATTTATGGTAATTTCTTTCATAATGTTCAAAATGAAACAATACGAAACAGAGTCCATACAAGGATATACATATTTAAACAATTTAATTCTCATATATGATTGAATCAAAATTTATATCCCAACCTTAATGATTAAAAATTCATAGATTTGAGATGATAATAAAATTCACTAAACAATAATATTAAATATATGGGTGCAATAATTAGATTATAATAACCATTTTCTGTCAAAATGAGATTCTTGTCTCTCATACCAAGGATATATTAGATTTTAGGATTCAAATTAAAAATTTTAAATGGATTATCTTCAGAAAAATAATTATTCAAATAATCATGTTTTAATATACGGTAATTAATATCATTAGTTTATTAGAAGTTACATTAAATTAAAACATCCCTTACTCAAACATAATTATATTTTCCTCATTATTCACTCCTAATAAAGTGTCAATAGTGAGAATCCCATTTCACTTTTTAATTAGTTTTTTGAAAATAAAATAAAAGTTAAATAAAATTCATTTTGAGATGATTCCCAATAAGGAATAAAATTTACATACTTTTATGAATTAAATTCACCCTCCAAATAATCCCACACTATTACCTCATAATAAATAATATCCTTTATATTTAATTATAAAACCATAGAAATGATGACATTGAAACTAGAAAACAATAAATCATTTCAATATAACTATGAGTATACACTTACAATGTCCTCCATCTTTATAAATAATAATAAGAATCCAAATTTCATGTTCATGGGGAGGTGTCCCAACCCAAACCCCCCAAACATATTAAATTTAAAAAGTGTAAATAGTGAAAATGAGGGAAAATGAGTTTCCACCAATTGAGAATTTAAATATTACAAATTGGGAGTCAAAAAATAGTGATTATCAAAAATGTTATACAATATATGTGAAATAATTTATATGTATTAATTTTTTTACGGCAACTATGTGCCTCTAGAAAAATAGGAGAAAAGAGATGTTTCAGGTGAAAAATATTCCTTTGAGTAGAAAATCACATAAATCATTACCATAAACTCTATGGTTCTCTTATGGGTAACAATGAAACTAAACAAACATTCCCTTAAGGCCAAGATTATATAGACCACCCTAACTCCAAGTGTTATTCCACCCTAACATTTCCTTTTTCATTGGTTATTTTCAATTTGTATTATCTCTCATCCAGTTTTTAGATCTATATATCAAATTAGAAATATATCATACATAGAAACATATCTTAAATATTTTTACATAAATATCCCCTAGTTTTACTAACAAACACTCCTAGATTTTTTTAAAATGAAATATAGAAAATTCCATGGATTTTAAAATTTAAATGTTCACGCAAAAAACATAGGATTATTAAATAGAATTTTTTCCAATTATATTTTTTCATTTTGATAATAATAATAATAATAATTAATTTTATTAATATAATTATAATTATCATTATATTTTGGTTTATTCAAGGATGTTTTAATGGTTTTACGATGATTTTGGATAGCATCATGAGTTGTTATAGGTATGGATTTATGGTAAGTGCATGTGAATGGGAGTTACTAGGTGGAGACATACTATTTGAGAAGACGTATGTTGCATGAAAAACATGATAGATGGATATCTAAATATACCTAAGAATTGGCGATGCATACAAGTCTTATAATATATCTATATTCAAATTAAACATTGTTTAGAAATGGACCAACATTTTTAATTACATAATATACTACGATACTCAATAATCTATGAATAATGGATCATTTATATGCTTTGTGTAGGCTGGTTGGGGGTTAAACCTACCATTGAGGGGGAAGGGTTGTTTGAACCAACTCATTAATGTGTTTATTTATTATATGGGTCCATCTAACCCATAAATAATTATATAGATTATCATTTGGATTAATTTTTAGGTTATTTGATTATATATCATTTTTTCATTTTTCCATCTAATATATTAAATTTAAACAAATTATGAAATATTATTATCATCCTTTCCCACCAAATAATATATCCATGAATGAGTCATATAATTTGACGTATATGTATGTAATTAAATCTCTAACATGGGTCACATATATAGAATGGGGAAAAGCAAATGTCTTTTGGAATTATATATGTGAAACAAAAAAAGTGATTTTCTTAATGTTGAATCAATGCCATATAAATAATGTTAAAATAAAAGTATTGATAGTTATTATAGTTTTTGTTATTGTTGTTAGTAAATTTATTTTTTCAAAATATTGTTCAACAAATACGGTCCTATAAAGATATCTTTTTATTAGACCATAGACCATTAAAATTATAATTTTTTTCTGTTGAGGACAAAACACATTTGATGGTTGTATGAATTAACATTTACATAGGGTCAGTAAGTTGCTTATTCATTTCATTATAACCCTGATACATAAAATTAATTATTTTTTGATGTTTTTTCCTTTCTCCTAAGTTTTTTTAAATATATATATATATATTCTTCCCTCCCATCCATTATAGATTTATAAATTATGGATATATACTAACTAAATAATCTTGCAAATCAATATATCATAATAAGTACTAGAAAATAAATTATTGATTTGTTTAATAAAAAAATAGTATTGTGTGTATACATTATATATAAAATAATTCCTTGGATTTAGGAATTGATTACATCACACATGCACAATATTATTTAAAACATTCAATCTCAATCATTGAAATTATATCATTATAATTATTATTATAATGGGTACACCATTAAGGCATATTTAAGCATCCAAGAATTTTATAAAAAATATGAATGGTATATTTTTCCAGACATCCATAATTATAAATACTTATTTTTATCAGGCATTTGATCAAAAAAGATAGTATAATATTCACCCACTAATCATTTATAGATATTATTTGGTACCATATTACAATCTTTTATAGAGAAGAGATAATATAATGAGTATACACATAGTTATTAATATTGTCTTCCCATCTAGCTACTAATCTATATGAGTGTGTGTTGAACATTTATTTAATACCATTTAAAATATAGGTGTAATCCACAATTATAAAATATTATATCCACTACTAATTAAAATAAATTTAAATGAATATAATAACTTCTTCCATATTAGATACATAAGAAACTACACTCCCATGATCATTGTAAAAAATTGAAGAATATACACTTTAAGGTCTCTAAAGATTCTCCCAAACTGAATGGTATATGCTAGACTTCAGATTATCCATCCATATTGATTTTTACCCACACCCCCAATAAATGGATGTTTCTAAATATCACATAGATAACCATTATATGATGTAAATTAGTGCTTAATATAGTTCCTTGTCCAACCATTTTTCATTGTGTTAGAAACCAATTGAACATAAAATATTTCATTTATAGGTATCTATAAGTTAAGAGTTTTATTTGTAAGCCTAATCAAGTTTATATTCATCCAATATAGGTTGAAGAAATATATAAAAGGAACATTAAAATTATTGTACAATTGTGTAGATATTTCTAGGATGGAATAACTCAAATAGATTCATGTAAAATATTAAATATATAAATTTAATTGAATAAAATTAGGAATTAAGGACTTAATAGGTTTGTAATATCTATAATGGATATATAGGATATCATAAGGCACATCATAAGGTTTTCATAATCTTCACCCAGAGTAAAAAAAGGGAACATTTTTCATAATAGAATGATATATATATTATATAAAGGTAATATGAAAATAATGTTTTGTTTATGTTATAATAACATAATATTTTATGAATTTGTTTTCTAATAAATCTATTTTTTTATCATCTTGTGTTACACGCAACACTATGATTTAATGAATTGATTTATATTATTAAAATTATTATTTTGAGCATTATATCCTTGATTATAAATTTGGTCTTATGAAATGGATAACTATATTTTATATGTTAATTAGTAATTATTTTTATTAGAGAATATATTGATAAATAAGCACATTATTATCTGAAATGAAATTTTATTCTTTGAATACACTTATTTCTCAAAAAATTACATTAATTTATTTTTGTCAGAAAATAATAAGATTATTTGTTAACACATTAATAATATTTATTTGAAAAATATATCATATGATTTTAAATAAAAATTTCCAAATTATATTTGTGTGATTTTATAAAAATGTTCTTATAAATATTGAATTTCTAATCAATAGTGAAAAATAGATGTTTTTATTGGAAATTTCATTTTATTTTATGGAATTTAAATTTTATATTTTTTTAATATGGATATAAAAGTATTATTAGTTCAGTGATAATATTGAAAATTAACCTCATATCATTTAATATAACATTTTTTAAATTTTCATATAAGAATATATTTTGATTATGACAATATTTTCTTAGGAAAACCTCATTTTGGTCATGTGTTTGGGTTTCATTATATATTTAATTATTCAAATTGTATAAATTGAATTTTTTTAAAAAATTTCAATATTTTTAACAAGAATAATTAATATTATACAAAAACTTCACCTTAATTTATTGATATAATGAATAGTAAAAACAGTAAAAATTATTTACCTCATTTAGGGTTGAAATATGATTACACATTGGTAAAACTAAAATTTCAAGGGTTAAAATTACTTTAAACATGTAGAATATATATGTTATGGACATATATATACCTTATATAATATATAGTTCTATAATGATACATTTATTATCCTTATGTGTTGTGTAAAATGTTTTTATATCTTTTCGTTTTCTGAAATTCAATGTGTGTCATCTCCCCACCATACAAAATGACACCACCAATCCTCGCCTATTTAAAAATCCAAAGCGTATTGGTTCAAAAAAGTCCTGTTCAAATTTTACACTAAATTAGATAAAAAATATATAGTCTTTCATTATATTAATAAACCCTTTTATGAAGGACTTTTGTTAAAACCTAAATAGGTTCTCTAGAAAAGTTTCATTGTCTGAAGCTATCTGTTTTTGTTGTAATTATTCATCCACCACCATAATATATTCATAAAATATGATGATATAATAACATATTTATATAAAATACAATGATATATTATTATTATTTTGTTGTAAACTAAATATTCCCCCTCTCCCATCAAATTTGTAAAAAAACCATTAAACATGTGTATGGAGGTCTACTTCCTCAAAAAAACGATGTAATTCATTTTCCATCACTGCCATTAATAGCTAGATATAATGTTTTATTTTAAAAAATAATATTATAATTATTAAATAATTGTCCTTATTGAATTATTGTATCAATTCAACCTACTTATCATCATATCCATTGGAAAATGATAACAGCACACATGCCTATGTGTGAACTACCGCCTCCATGAAGTAATGTGATGCATTTTTCATTTTATTTTGAAATGGATTGTAATAAGGATTGATTCAATTAACATATATGGAATATATTTTTCAAAAATGATATATAAATTTTAATTAATATATAACATTCATTTCCTCCTTTTGTTCAAAAATCAATGCATTGTTTTTACGTTTATACGACATATCATCTCAATTAACAGTGTAATTTCTTGTTCAATCAAAAACTATAATGAATGTCTATAAATATTGATAAAATTACTATATATTTTCATTATATCATGTTTAAAATTATTTATACAATGTAATCATAATAACTATAAAAGTAAAAACCTATTGAACCAGAACAAACATTTAAATTGATTTAGTTGTCCCCCAGAATATTCATTATAGTAAATAATTATAGATAAATAGCTGGTAAAATGTTATAAATAAATGATGTTTTGAATTATTTATATTATTATTATTGTTTAATTTATTTATAAAAAAATATGTTCAGCATATTGGAGGATGTAACGTTGAGAAAGGATGGCGTAACTTTAGGAAATAGATTTTCTTCTCACATTAATTTCCTTGCGACATAAGCCATATTCACTATTCGATTATTTTTTGTGGTGTATTTAATACCCCTGAATATAATGTTTTATTCTTAATTTGAATATTATATGGATATCAATACCTATACTTGTTTATTTCTTTTATGGGGATTTCAATTCAATATTTTTTTAAGTAGTGAATGTTTTATACTACAATAACATTTTTTATCCTAATTAAATAAAACCGTGTTTTTGATTAATAAATATTATGATATGTATCTCATAAATGTCATGAATGTTATTTTCATGTTTCTATTTTTGGATAATAAATTCTTTTTTTTATTTTCCCCTCACTATGTATAATGAAGACCAAAATAATTTTTTCAAGAAAATTTTATGTATTTCGCATTTTGGTAAAAAATCATTTCTCATCCTTTTGAATTAAGTCCAAATAAGTTTTAAAAAAATGTTTTTAATATTATATTGTGACTTTTAAAACTAATTTTTACATATTTTTAATTCTTATAAAATTATTTAAAATAAATATATGTTTTTAATATATAAATTTTACTATTTACAAAAATAGGACATTAATATTTGTTTTGACATCCACATCATTAAAAATAGTTCCCACCATAGAGAATAATAAATGATTTAATTATTAAATTTTTACAATTATATATTAAAAGAAATGTTTTTTTTGTTAATATTTAAAAAAAATTGTTTTTAACGTAATAATTTCGATGTTGAAAGGAAATTTTCCATTCGAGATGTTCCAAGAGATACTCTACAATCATTTATAAATGATATTATATAGTAATTATTATTATATGTTTTCCAAGTGATATTCAATAATCCATTCCCCTATCAATTTCATTAAAATATGTTAACCAGGAGAAAGTAATCAAATTTTTCCCTTAAATTATCTCACTAAAATTAATGATATTATGCATAACTTTCGTTCCATTATGAAATGGCTGGGTCCACTTTGAAACCATAAAATGATATGGGATGTTGCATTTTACAATGGAATGGATGATAGAGACATTAACAACCTAGTACCTACTATTTCATTTCAAAGGAATTTTTTTCATAAATATAATATCAAATGTAATTAAATTATGAGACCCTTGTTGTACTATATAATCAAGGTACAAAAAAATACATGAATAAAATAGTTCCCACTTTAATATTAATGTGTATATAGTAATTTATCTTAAAATGACTATAGAAAAAAATTAGTGGGGAAACAAAATTATTAGAATTGTTTGTGAATTGACCTAAATCCCCAAAATAACAACCAGTAACCTCCTTAATAGCTTGAATTATCCAAATTTTACATTGTGACAATAATATAATATCATATGTATATAATCATTGAGAATAGGGTCTCAATTACAACCCATCTTGTGTGGTAATAATGAGTCTTAAATCCACTATGTTTGAATGACCATCCTATTTTAGTCCTATGAAATACAATTGAGGATGGAATATAAAATATTGACATATCTGATACCTCAAATTCATTATAAAAACTCATCCAGAGTTCCAAATTTTAAGAAAAACATATGTACAATCTAATATAAAATCTTCAACGATCCCATTAAGGACTCATTAAATCTAAATCTTTATTGAACATAAAACAATAATTCACAAGTAATAGTATCAACTTATTTTTTAACATATAGTTTGAATGAAATGTTACCAAAAAATTTATTTATATAAAAACTCACAATTTATAAAGTAAAAATGGAGAATTATTAAACCAATATTAAAAAGACATAACCAAATTGACTAGACGAGTTTACCCTTTTATGATATACTAAAATTATTTATACAATTTTTTACTCCAAATTATATAAACACTATTATCCAAAGAAATTGAACTATACATCTGTAAAGAATAAAAGAATATATATTGGGTAGGGGTAAAATATGAAACCCAAAGATGTGATTATCTCAATCTCATGAATCAAATTAAACACTTAATTATGATACAATCCAATTAACTTATAGGTTTAGTGCTTCAATTAATTATGATAAAAAACTTAACTAACAAATCCCATTTATATTCAAACTAATGGTATTTTTTTCCACTATATAAGGAACTAAAAAATCCATAAAAATCCATTAAGTTTTCTTAAAATTTTTCACTAAAATATAGGTCTCTATACAAATCATAATTACTAAATTTTTTAAAACATTATTAATATGAAACATAAGAAATAGATGACATTATATTATCACTAAGGGTAAACTTAAGAGACAAAAATTAGAGATCGTAATAGAGATAAAGATTAGAATATTAGTAAAATAATTGTACATAATAAATTCATTAAAAATAAATCATATATTAATAAACATAATACATTGAATATTTAAAATAATAGCATAATAAATGAATCAATATAGTCTTAGAATAAGATTCATTAAAAGTAATTCACAAGAGAATAACATAATCATTTTTATCAATAAAAAACTATCGTAAAACCATAATAATGAAAACTATTATGAACAAATCATTGTATTTCTATTGTTAAATTTGTGAAAAAGTAAATAAATTACAACACATTCCTTTTTTTTTCAGAAAAAATCCCAGTATAACCACTACATAGTATCTCATGAGATATGAAACCATATACATTCCTTAGAGGTAGATATATAACCCAAAGTGTCTTCATACACACATATTAGTTCGAGATAAAAATTAAAATAATTCATTTTATCCTAGAAAAAACAAGTTAAGAAAATTTATTTTATCTATGAAATTATTTGTAACACCGCACGTTTTAATAATGAAACACTGTTTTTGACAGCGTACAAGTTACGATACATCCACCTTAAATGAAAAAAATGTATTATTATTAAAATGGTACCATAATAACATAGCTGTTATAAGGGAGATAATGAATATTAATAACAAAATTACAAAAAAATGGTTTAAAAATGTTTATAAATAATTCTTTGGTGAAAAATTAATTACAAATGAATGTGAAACCCTTTTTAAGTAAATGGAATTGTTTTTATGAAAAAAAGTATTTAAATACAATTTAGTCTGTTTATAAAGTTATAAAATCACTCATGTTTGTTATTATTAATGTAATATACATGTAATATATTCAATATAATATCTTAATTTCATATATTGTGTTTTATTATAATTATATAACATAAAATCCAATTTTATGAATAAAATTGGTATTTTTTTTAAAAAAGACACTTTTGTAACCTTTTAATGAAAAAAAAATTATAAATATTGTTTTTTAAAATTTTAAAGGTTTGATTTGATAATATAAATATATGTTTTTTGAGATATAGAAATCAAATAAAATCGGATAATTTTTTCTATATTTTTGAAAACATTTATATTTTAATGAATAGTGAAAAGTACTATATTTTAATTCATAATAGGTTTTCCTTCTAATTTATTTATATAGTTTGATTGTATTTATTGTTGGTTTTAAATTATAATTATATTAAATATTTATCACTTAATCCAATTTATTTCATTGAAATCAATTTCATGTTTTAAATAGATATAAAAATATTTCAAACCTTTGACCATTTAACTTTAAAACCCATATTTTTAGTTTTGTTTGTATAATTAATTTTAAATAAAATTTCCCTATTTCCATGAATTGAATTAGAAAAAATGTATTTTATATTTGGAATCATAAGGTCCATATTAGGTTTTATATTGAATTTTATTTTTAGTTATCTAAAATTTACCATGTGGAAAATTATATTTACGGTAATAAAAGTAAAATTTTGAAAAGGGTTAAAAATTAATGTTAAAATCCTAACCTACAAAAAAACTACAAAATTAAAATCGTTTTTGAGGTTTGTATCAATCCTATCCATTATATAAAACATTAATTACAATATAAATTCATGGAATTTATTTCCACCTCTATATGGTCTGATTTTTATATGAGATAATCAATAAACTAATCACTTGAACCCACAACCCCCAATGTATAAATACCACTATTACTCCAACCATTTTTGAAAAAAGCCCATTATGCTCCTAAAATATTAAACCAAAACTCAAATACTCACTCTGCCCAAATTCCAGTACTACTGGTCTCAAAAAAAGTTCAAATTCAAGGTCTTCAAGGGTCTTTCGAGGAAGAGATATTTAAGATGTAATTTCCTCAAGTACATTTATTAATTTTTATAATTTTTTTACATTCTTATCACTTATTTCATATATAAATGAATTATAACTCCATAATAATATATATACCAAAGTTTTTTCTTTATAATTGGATATATAATACTGGTTTTATTTATCACCTCCTATTATTCAATGAAACGAAATTATTATCCAAGTTATGTCGGTTATTCACCTCTATGAATAAATATTTTCTTGCATTACCACATACATGATTGGTATTCAACCTTTTTTAAGGATGAATAATATTTAAATATTTATATTAAAATGTATTTCATATTCTCTAAATGTAATGTTAAAAATACCTTCATTATTTCTATATTTTTGTTATATGATAACTTCATTTGGGGATGTGTGGAATACCACCTCCTCAAAATAACGTGACTCGTTCACACATCACATGGAATTTATTAAGCATTGTTTTTGTAAAAATATATTAAATAAATAAAATATTAATAATACTATAATTATATTACATATATATAAATATTTATATACATTTAAATTTTTTTCTTTTCTTCAATTCGATAGAAAAAATTAATATAGTGTTAATTAGGACGTCTAACATACCATCTCTATAAATGGTATTATTAGTATGTCTTGAAAATATTATTAATAATACATATATAATGAATATATAATATATTTATATCATTTATTATATTATTTAGGTGATGGAAGTATAACCACATGGATATTGACATCATACCAAATTCATTTTTGACTCATGTACCGAATATCGGCAAAACGTCTGACATGAACTTACATTATTATGTAATTGTTATAACATGATAATAAGTGATATAAAATGAATAATAAACAAGAATAGTTTTAGAAATAAATTATAAATTATCATAATTTTATTATTCACGATGGTAAAAAACGTATGAGACAATTCAGATTCAAGGTAATAGATTTTTCTAATTTAATTTCCATTCATCGGGTTATACATCTACTTCATTTATTTTGTTTTTCCCAGATTATTTGTATAACAATTTTTTATTGTATTATGTTATATTTAAACATCTCATTGTGTGTAACAAATGTTTCTACACATAATCACCACTTTTATGAATTCTTATGTAATTGATATGAACTTTGTAAGGATTTACACGTCTTACTTTTAACCTTAGTGATACATATGCATTACTCACCACTAATTTATTTTGGGATGTATATATAATGAAATATCATGAATCTATTTAACATCATGTTTTTAAAATTTACATTTGATTATTATTACTTTTAATTGCTATATAATTTGATAGATTATAAGTTGTAATGGAATTTCATAACATAATTTACATTATTTTGTTTAAATTTATTCTTCTTGATTATGTTGTTCGAATATAAATTGTGAAATTAATTTTAAATATCTTATAATTTATTTATTTCATTAATTTAAATCAATGTTTTTTTTAAAAAAAATTTATATGGAGTGTTTGAGTTTTCATACAAAATCAGAAATCGAATTTTTATAATGTATATGACGACAATGACTTCTTTGCTGCCATATCTATTATTTGAAATTTTTATTAGTCTATAAAACTTAATGTTTTTTTAAAGTAAAATAAATACAATATTTCATTTTCATGTATTTTGGTACTAAAAATAGTTTTGTGAAGTGTTTGAATATGTTAGTATCCTGAAATGATGTCTTGTGATTGACATGTTGAAATCTTATTTTTTCCATTATACATGATTTATTTGTTGTCATTATGTTTTCATTCATGGTAATTTCCTATTTATACCGGTAATTCCATAATAAAATAATGGTGGGTGATCCCATGAAATCTCTCCAATTCATTGGTTAATGATAAAAAGTTTAACAATAAGTATGCTCCAAATAATATTAGTGAATATACGGTGATGAGCATTCCAAATTTAACCAGGAAGTTTACTCCCTATGTAGCTGTGAAAGCTAACCTATAAGTATGATATGGATTCGATAAGATACCTTTATGATTTATGATTTATAAGAAGTATTTTCAAGAATCATCTTATTACATGATTTATGGTTTTATGGGATTAATGTATGATTATGTGAAAATATTTTCAGATGTTTAAAATATTCATGGAATAATGAATTCATTACTTATTTTATATACCTTAATGAGAGTTTTGTGCTCAACCCATGTTTTTTTGAAAAATTTTACACATCGTATAGGGATGTGAAATAAAAAATAAGAAGTTAATAATATTTATATCAAAAATAGAAATCAATTTTTATTTTAAAATGTTTTACATGATGACACAAATGGATAGTGAGTAGAAGTGTAAACTTATAATATTTGAGTTATTATGTAATAGTTATAGCCTAATTATATATAACTTTAAATCGAAAGATTTACATAATTTGAATTCTGGACTTAACTCAATATTTTGTAATGTTTAAGGCTGGGACTTGATATTTGGTATCATAGGTTGGTTTAGACAACTTTAGAGGACAATGTGTAATTTAAAAAAATGTTAAAAGTTGTATATAAGCACAATGGTTAGAACATATTAATGGGTCATAGTTATTTTTAATAAATTTAATGAGATATAATTAAATATATTGTAATTTTTATGGGTATTATTTTAGTTAAATACTTTTTCTATAATTTTCATAGATTGATGAACGTTGGTTACAAAAGGAAGGATGTGGATCTCAAACAACATTAATATCTCTTCTTGATGAATAGATTTAAATAATTATTTCAAAGTCATGTTCTAATGATTTTGAAACATTATATTACAATAAAATATCTTAAAAGAGTTGTATGAGATATCAAACACCTCGTCTATACTTTGATACCATCATAGATCATGGGTTTATTTTAATCAAATCATGTTTTCTTAATATTCAGTTTTTTCAAAAAACGGTAAATATTATCATTGAATTTTCTAATATTTTACATTATCACAAGATTTTGAAGCTTATTACAACATTGAAAAAAATTATGAAGAATTAAACCTTAGTGAGTCCAATTTATAGTTGATTTTAAAATGTAATCATTCCGCATATACTAATGGTATTTTTAAAGGACCTTTGATTGAAATATTCAAGTCAAACTTGGACCAAATGGTTTACGAAAATCATGTTTTATCAGATGTTTGGAAAATAAATGGGATACATGATTATTTATCAAAAATATTTTTCTAGGAACTCCCATACAACCCAATTTTGAAAACGTGTATTTGGATAAAGTAATCATTTTATTTTGATGAATCTATAAATCATTATTGCAATACATCGACCTGCTATCTATGTGGGAAAAATGATGATGAAACTAGGTAGATACCATGATCAAGGTACCACGTTCTTTATTATTGGAGTAGTATTATTAAATCATTCTGAAATGAAATAAAAAATTTAACTATATATAAGAATACATGAAGTATGGTATTAAAGTTATTATAAGACTGGACTCAAACAAATGATATGAAATGAAATTTTAATACAAAACATGATATAGTTATTTTTTTGGATTTTATTTCAATTTGGTAATGTCATAATAAAGATATAGTTTCTAAAAAAAGATAACATGAAAAAAATGTGACGACCTATCATGTTAGACAAGGCTATGGGAATAGAACCCATAACCGTAGGGAGACATGTTTTTTATTTCAAACCACTAGACTATATGAAGTCCCTAGTTTGTATGATTTTTTTAAATTAATTGTGTTTATGGAATATGAATAATTTTTCTGGGAACATGTGTTTAATAAAATGAATACCATTGGTTTTGGAAAATGAATTTGGTATTAAGTGATAAATTTCATTTTAAAAGGCGTTCACTATTTTGGGAACCCTATATGACTATGGTAAATTGAAAACAATGGGATTATATTTAAGGAGTAATGTTTGAATTTCAATTTTGATGAATAACGGTTTTTCATATAGACTTATGGTAATTCATGTTATTTATGGAAATTATTAACCAAAATTGGAGAATATATAATTTTTATAATAACATTTTTATTATGATATGTTGAGAGATAATGAAGTTATTTGGAGATAAATGTAATAATTTATGTTGGAAGACTATGTAATCATATTCTTCTTAGTTTTGGTTTTCAATCATAGTTTGTATTATTGAATGGTATATGTTTAACTTTTGGTGTTACAATTGAATTTTAGAGATTAAAAGTATTTTTTTCATCATCAAAGGGTATATTCTTGATGAGAATTGTTTTATATTAACCTAACGATGATAGTGTTGGTTAATGTTTCAAGATAGCTTAAATCATCAATTAGTATTGTATGCATTATGTGATTATGTAGATGTTGATACACAAAAAATACTCATCATTTAGAGAAAAATATGAGTGTGTGGTCAAATTTTATAAAAGGATGAATATCTAATTTTTAAGTAATTTTATTTCCTTTGGTTTATAGATTAGGTAGTAAAATAATTCATCAATTATATGAAAACGGTTCTGAAAATTGAAATGTTATCGGATTTTGTCACATAAAGGGAAATCAATATCCTTTTAACCAAACACACATTTTTTTTTTGTGATTTTTACCTTTTTACTAAAAATTTTCACTATCACTCTACATCCGAACATTATGGTTAATTTTTTCTTGCATAACTATGTTTTCCTACACCGAACCCCTAGTATTTTTCATCTTAGATTATTTTGCTACCTATCATTCTTTCCTTTTATGTGCTAGTATTATTAATCATTTTTCAGATGTGGGTTTACAATAAAGGTATTTTGAAATTTCATACTTAGTTAACTACCATAAATAAAGATTGGGAGGACACAATTCATTGTTGTGGGGGATGATGTAACATGCTGAGTTTTAAGAAAGAAACATTATGTTTAATAGAATACATGTTACACTACATCAAACATAAAAGAATAACAAAATATTATTATTTAAAGGTTACAGTTATAACCTAGTCATTGGAATAAATAAAATTAATAGTAATAACTGAAATTTGAAAAAAAAATTGTGTACACATGTATACAATCAATTATTTCGTGCATAGTTAATTATAAATGAATGTAAAACCATTTTTAAATATAAGAAAATGATTTTATAAAAAACTATTTAAATGAAAATAAGGGAGCTTATAAATTAATAAAATATATCTTTTTATGTATGTAATATAATGAATATAATTATTATAATTAAGATTATTTGTTTTCAAAACACCATATATGAACAAAACAAATTTTACAATTAAAAGGGGTATTTAAAAAAGGATCATTGCCACATTTTGATGGTGAACAAATTTTAAATCTAGTTTTTGACAATTATAAAAAATTTATATCAAAAATAAACTTCTTATTTGAAATTGGGAAAAAAAACTAGTTTAGATAATTTTTTTTTATTTTATTTTGATAATTTTCAAATTTTAATGAAATGATAAAAATAATATATTTTATTTCAAAGTTTATTTTTTTAATTTATTTATATTGTTATATTACCCATATAATTGTTTTAAAGTATAATTAGATTATTTCATTATGTTTTAAGCAATTTAAAGTCATTTTAATCAATTTAAGTTGAAAATAGATATAAAAACATCTCAATATTTTAAATATTTCTCTTAAAAACCAGCTATTTCGTTTTGTTTGCAAAATTAATTGTAAATAAAATTTTCCTAACTATGTAAATTAAATTAGATAAACAAGATTCCATTTGGAAAATTATAAGCTAATGATGATGTTTTAATTTCTATTTCAATTTTAGGTTTTAAAAACATACAATGGTAAAAATATTATTTACCATAATAAAAGTAAAATTTTGAATAAGATTAAAATTAAAAGTTATGAGCTTAAGCTTTCTAAAAACTAGCTCAGCTATGTATAGAACCAAAATATAATATGAAACATTAATTATAAGGAAAATATGTTGAAATTTACACCACTTTATATGGTTGTATTTTTGAATTTAAGATAATTAATAAACTAATAACGTTAACCCACCCTCCTCAGGAATAAATACAACCACTCCACATCCCATCTTGAAACCAAATAGCCTTTTATCTCGTCAAATCTATACAAAAACATCTCTTCCTTAAACTACCCACACCCAAGTTCTAATGGACTCACCAAATGTCCAAATCTATGGTCCTCAAGGTCTTTTTAATGAGGGGATATTCAAGAGGTAATTTTCTCAACGTACCTCTCTTGATTTTATTTCATTTTATAATTTCTTTTTAGGTCCATAATATATAAATTGTTCATAAATACATAATAATGTATATACTATTATTTTATTTTTATAATTAAATACACCATACCTAAATCATTTCTCACCTCCTCTTATTTAAGGAAATGAAATTATTATCCAAGTTATATCAGTTATTTACGTTTGTTATATTTCCATTACCACCATTAAGGATGGTCATAATTAAAATTTCAGGATAAATAATATTTAAATATGTATATTATATCCAATTTTATATTCTGGAAATTTTATATAAAGGATACAATCATTATTTATATGTTTTTGTTATACAAAAGCTTCATTTGGGGATGTCTAGAATACCGCCTACCTAAAATAATGTGATTCATTCACGCATCACATGGAATGTATTATGTATTGTTTTAGTAAAAGTATATGATATAAATAACATATCAATTCTAATTTTTTTATTTTATAAATTTATAAATATTTACACAAATTTAATTTAATTATGTTCCATTAATATGACCGGAAAAATGAAAATAGTGTTCATGCTTACGTATGACCTACCATCTCCATGAATAGTATTTTTAGTTTTTCATACAAAATTATTATAAAAAAATTTATACTGAATATATGATATATTTATATCATTTTAATAGTATAGATATTATGGAATTATTACCACATTTTCTATTCACATCACGCCGAGTTCATTTTTTACTAAAGTACGAATGTCGACAAAACGTTTGATATGAACATAAATAATTATGTAATTATAATAATGTTGTAAGAAGTAAAATAAAATTAATAATAATAATTAATATGGTTCCAAATAAATAATAATTAAACTTCTTTTTGTTATTCTAGATGATAAATAATGTACGAGACAAGTGAAACTCGAGGTTAGGACCTTTCAAACTCAATTTCCATTTTTAGGTTATATATTTAATTAATTAATTTTATTATGACAGGATTATGCATTGAATAACTATTTAATTTTTAATGTTATATCTCTTCCTCTAATTTTGTGTATATAATATTTCAACACATAATCACACCATTGATAAATTCTTATGTCATTTGTACGAACATTGTAAGGATTTACATGTCTAACTTTTTACCTTTGTGAGATATATTAATTATTCACCTATAAAATCTTTCATGAGGTGTATATATAATGAATCTTGATATTAAATATCATGAATCTATTTATATTAATTTATTTAAATTTCTAATTCGATGAGTATTAATTTATGGTTCATACAATTTGACATATTATAAGTGGTAAGGGAATGTCTTAACAAAATTACATTCCTTGGGTTAAATTTGTACTTCTTGACTATATAGATCAACTATTACATGTGAAAATAATTTTTAATATATTATATTTTATTTATATATAGAATTTTTTTTAATTTTTTTCTAAATGGAATATCTTTATATAGAGATTTCCAATGTAACGGTTATTTGAAATTTGGATTCCTCAAGAAGAGATGATTTATTAAAAAGAATATGAATATCATAAACACTTTTCATGTAATTTGGAATTGAAAAGTTTTTTAGAAGGGATTTATTATGTCAATATCTTCAAATTATATCATGTGATTACAATTTGGAAATGTTATTTTTCCTTTAGGTGTGATTTTTTTGTTGTTAATATGTTTTGGTTCTTGGCAATTTGTTTTTAATATAGGTGGCTTTAAGATACACAAATGGTGGGTGGGCCCATGATAGATCTCCAATTCATTCGGTATTGATACAAAGTTAAATGATAAGGCTTCTCCTAATAGATTTAGGGAATATATTGTGATTGGTATTCCAAATGTAACCATGAATTTTAATCACTATGTAGTTGTGAAAGCTACAATATAAGAATGATATGAATTGAAAAAGTTAAATTTATGATTTATTATTTCTAATATATTTTTTTAGGAATCATATGATATAATGTGGAATGTTTATGTTTGTAGAAAGTATGATTTTGAGAAACATATTTCATTAGTTTGAAATATTCATGGACCAATGGTTTCATTCCTTATTTTATATCCCTTATTTATATTTTCCTTCTCGTCCACTTGTTTTTTAATTCATTCCATATTAAATTTAAATTGGTAATAGAAAAGAAGAATTTAAGATTATTTTTATCATGAAGATAAATAAGGTTTTGTTTTAAAATGTATTATATTATGATTAAAAATAGATAGTAATTAGAAGTTTCAAATTGTAATATTTCAGTTTTTATATAATATTTTTGGCCTAATTATCTAAAAATCAAAACATGAAAAGGCCCTCAATGTGAATTCTTGACTTAAATAAATATTATGAAATGTTTATTGTCTATTCCTTATATCAATGATAATCCAAGGATGGAAAATGGGATTCAAATCATGTTTAAGTGGATTCTTATAAGGAAATAATTTGTAATTCCATCAATAATCATAACATGATATAACCATGGGAAATACAATTTTTCCCAATAATTTACAGTTACTTTTAGTGTGAATACAAATAAATCATTATAATAATACATATGGTAGTTAAACATTATTGATAAATGGTATAGAGTTATGTTATTTATTTCCTAAATCAATATAGGTATGAAATATCTGTGAACACCATTCAATATAAGGAGTGAAAAATCCTGAATTCATAGTTGAAATGAATTTCATGAAATATTATTTTTATAAAAATAATGATTAGGAAAACAAGGAAATGATGGTACATTTTTCTTACAGTCATTTAATGTTTCATATTTTTTAAAACATAATAATAGAATCAACTAGTATATGGTGAATAATTTGAGAATAATAGTAGTATTTTAAAAGGTAAATATGGATGACTATTAATATTATTGCATGAAATCCCATTTAAAAATTAACAATAGTATAATGAAAAAATAATTTACATTTTAAATCTAAAAATCATCAAAAATAGAATCTAAATTGATGGGGAATCAGTTCTTTTTGTAGTCTTTTTAAATTACAGTTTCTTTTTCAAATTTTTATAATGAAAATATAAGTAAAAATTTTCACCTATTTTCATTGAAAATTTTTTTTATTTTTTTTAAGAAAAGGTTTGAGATATATTAAAACATAACTTTTTTCATAGTTAACAAAAAATTCAGTCTTTCAGTGAACAAAAAAATTTTATTGAGAAACCATGGAGTGAATGATATGAAATTTATCCATGTAATATATTTTTTAATTAAACAAATTCTATAAACCAAAATCTTAAATAAGGAGTTAAAATTTATATTTTAATGGTTATAATGGGAAGTCAGAAAATCACATGAATTATTTCATATTTGATTTCCTATATTGATTTGAAAAAATTAGAGAGAAATAAAATATGAAATGAAAGATAATATTCATTGGTATGAATAAGATTTATTCATACCAAATTTATTCATTTCTTTAGTGAAACCTTTATATATTAATAATTCATTGGTGATGAATTTTAGTTTAAATAGATATGAAGATGAAACACAATATAAAACAGCTGAATGATATGATTAAAAATAGCTTGAAATTATATTCAAGAAGGAAGAAATACAACCCAGTGTATCAGATTTTGAATCTATATAACCCATACAAAATTATAACTTTTTGAATGAAAACACTATGAATTATATAAATTCAAATGATCATTAAATACCATGAATAGTTATGGGATCATTATTAAAAATAATATTTTGGATACAGATAGACCATTCCAAATAAATAATGGTGAATTGTAGGAAACAAGTCTCATTATTAGATATTTTTTATTTATCATGGCCCATTATAAATGAACTCATGTCGCAAAAGGCCATTCGAAATGAGATTGTATTGCTAATTTGTCATCTAAATAAACGACATCTTAAATGAAAGTATTTGTGATAGTGCATCGTAAATGAAACATAATTACGACGAGTAAGGCTCCTACAACAAATTGTGTTTGTCTTTGTTTTAGAAAAGACATTTACAAATGTTCTTTGTAGTTTATTGAATTTATGATGGACAATTCATACATTATAAATACTATTATTATTTTAAAACAATATAGAAAAATAATATAGTTTATAAAAATTAAAAAAATTAAATATAACTAAAAAATATAAATAAACATATTTTTTATATAAAATTAATAAAATTAAAAATAATTAAAAATATAAAAACATTAATAATAATTAAAAAAATTAAAGAAAATTAAAAAAAAAGTAAAAAAAATTAAATTTTTAAATAATTATAAAATTATAAATATTTACAGAATTAAAAATAATTTCAAAATAAAAAAATAAATATATTTAAATATATATAAAATATTATATGTAATTAAATGAATTATGATAAATTAACAAATATTAAATAATTTAAGATAATTAAACAAATAAAAAATTAAAACGAACAGAAAAGTAATACACTATTACAAATAGAATATTTTTTCTTCCAAATTTACAAAATAGTATTAAAACATCACAAATTATCAACTGGCATCAGATTGAGGTGGATCACTCAAATGATTAGGATGAGGACACTCCATTGCAATGCCACATAGAAGCTGTCACATATACTCCAATATCATCAAATCTCTCTAAGACTACTACGGCTACTCCTCCTCCATCTATTTATACATTTGATGTATCATCTCATCCTTACCTATCAACCTCTCATCATATTCTGCAATAGACGATGAAATGAAAGATGACCCTCTACAATATCCCTTGGAGCTCACCGATGACATCACAAAAGTACCATAATATCTCATAGGTGTTAGTCGGGAACCAATACCAATCACCATCGCTTTCTTAACACCATGTAATGTCACCTGTATCTAGGCCCCCTCACCAAAACTCAACCCTTATGGTATCTTATTAACTCTTAACATTATTCTCTTATAAATGATATGTCTTAGCCACTTATGTTTCCTTCAAATATAAATAAAAATTATAATAATAATAAAATTAATATTGATGTAATTTTTAAATAAATCACTAACCACAATATGAAGCTATCTGTCATGTAAATCTTCACCGATGTGATTATCAATATATATATTCTCAAAAAAATAAAACTCAAAAAAATAAATGGGTCATTAATTTCTTTTATAAAATACGGAATATGATACAATTAAAGTATATTTAAATTAATTAATGATATTAATTACCATATATCATTGAAGTCTGCAAAATGTAAGACTTTCATGACTATATGGTGTCTCCTGTCTCCCCTATATCTGATTCCATTATGATGAACTCATATTAAAAATCTCTCTAATCCAGTAAAAGCACATTCCATCCCATTCCTGAGATGATATATATTTATATTGATTGGAGAGGCAAGACTGATTGAAAAAAGTATCATAAGCTTTATGCATGGATAATATTTTGTGGTTTTGTATATACTATCAAAATAACAACCGTATAAAATCACATAAGTCCCTCTGATCGGATTTATTCGACTCTAAAAAATCAGGAAACATAAATCCTAAAAGAAATTGAAAAACTATTTGTTAGTAATTATTAATTTTTGAATAGTATATATTATTTAACAAAATACAATATTGTGGTCGAACATATGGTGATGCACGATGATAAGAACGAGGTCCCATGAACCCTGTGGCTCTGAAATATAATTAATTTCAATATCACTGGCCTTACCAACAAATAAATGTGAAAAGCTGTATAAATAAAAACAATTAACAAGAAAAATTTTATGAAAATTAATACATATATTTAATAAAAAATAAATATCATAAAAATTTAATAATACATTTATAAATGAGAAAAAACCAATACATAGATGTATATATAAAATAGGTTGGAAAATCAGCTCTGGTGAAATACTGCACCCCCTCCCATTAGGTGCAACATCCTGTGGATTTAATGAAATGGCCTCATCATCCAGATGTCTGACATGAGTGGGGGAATTAAACAAATCATCAGGAGAATATCCATCTATAAAAAAATATTCTTTTCCATAATAAATTGTTAATTATAATATCAGATATAAAAACTAATAATTTCTAGTATATAAAAAACAAAGCTATAATATAATTTTAATAACTATATATAATATAAAAATCTGATAAATATCACAATATAATAATTACTTATAAATGAACACTAGATCATAATTATTTAACATGTAAAACTTTATTAATATATATATCAAATACAAAAAAACTAATAAATATAATATAGAATATATCATTCTTACCTATCAATAAATATTAATATGAATATCAATTTTAAAAAAACCTATAATTATTGGCTTCATCGAAGGAACTGAATATAAAATTGTGTCCACCCATAATAAAAAACAATCATATATTCAAATAATTTTTAATAAAAATACAAAATATAACAAAACTAATTAATACATAAATATAATACATCAATTGTCATATTATTCATAATTTTCACCATTAAAAAATGACTTCATCCTCATTTTGAGAAACATCAACTTCCATACCAATTTTTGTTTTATCATCACTTATAACGTCAACAACATAATCTATATGTCATTTGGTAAGAGGAATTTTTGACGTGTTTGGTGAAAATTTTCATTATTTTTTAACTCCAAAAAACCATATTTAGATTCCATTAACTGATTTCCACATGATTTCATTTTTATCACACTCATCCAGTCATTTAAATCTCTTGAAACATCATATTAATTTTCATAATAAACAAGATGTTCTTATTGTTTTGATATAAATGATTCATTATACCCATGAAGACTATTATATTTAATGTCAATTACTCTATGTCATGAATAAACATGCAACCCTCAATCATTATCAAATGAATGGAAAAAAAACATTGTTACATAATTTGTTCTGAGATAACATAACTCAATTATTTCATCTCGTTTACCCTAAAATTCAATTTTACTATCATTATGATGATATAAATTCAAACAAACACTAGTATTAATTAATTTTATTGATTCACCATATATGAGTTTGTGGAATTTAAATCCACTGACCACATACCCATTGTAAGATGTTAACAATTTCTATATAGGGTTTTTTGTACACATAATCAACTATCAAATTTATTTTTATGTCTTTCCTCCTACAAGTACTAATTTTTTTAATAATACATATAACTTAAAAACATGGTTTTTTATTACGTCAAAATAAACTTAAATTACCATTATTTTAAACCAATATAATTTTTTTACTGATGACATTCATTAAGTTTAGTAGATGTAATTTGTGTAATTTTTTTAATATGGTCATAATATTGTTTAAAATAAAAATTAATATAAATAAACAAATCATTAATAAATAGTTTAAAAATTAATAAATCAGCAGTTCTTATCAAAAAAATAATGTCATTTCAACCCAATTAATAAAGAAAATATGGATGAGATTTATATTTTCCTTCATCTAAAATCCATCATTCATGATAAACCCTAAAACCATTCTCATGATGATTGAAAATGGAAAATTGATGCTCTGTGAAATCATGGATATTTATCTCATTTTTACTCATTCTGTTATGTTTTTATGGATATTCCAAATTGAAATAATAAGTCCAGAAATTTAGAATTTTCTCCCATGAATGTTCTTTTTTAATTAAACCTTCAAATTATTATTTTTTAAATAATTTCTTCTTTAAATTTTGTATCCTAATATAAATGGGGTACATCCATTATTATTTTACAAATCCCCAATGTTTAAGTCTATAAAAAATTAAATATTATATCTTCAATTGATACAATGAAGCATGGATGGAATATTTTCACCAATTAAAATAAAATTAAAACAAAATACTTTTGAATAATAACAAATTCATTATAATCTGATGGTTCAACAAAAATATATAGAAATAATTATTATATTTTGTTCAGTATATCCATGATTAAAGAATTAAATATCCATTTACATCCAAAATGTAGTATTATTCTTATTATGACATGTCATTGATGACTTTTTAAACAGGTAATATTTCCATTTCTAACACTGCTGGACTAATTAGAAGTATAAACATCAAGTATCATAAAATCTAGAATCTACAAACAAAATAATAAATTTAATTCTTTAGAATGTTCATTAGATTCTTTTTGATTCATTAAATTGCGTGATCTTTCAACTTCAAATAAATCATGTTTATCTTGTTTTCATATCTAGGAAAGATCTAGCAATGCCTTTATATTAGCTTGGTTCTTATCGGGTGTGTCCAACATGATATAAAATGAGATATCAAAAAAATATTATCAATTAGAATTATATCAAACATGTGATTAACCAAAAAATAATACCAATATAAAAGTTCCCAAAAAATACTCCACATTATCCAATTATGATTATTTCCAAAACAATTTATTTTTTGATAATTTATTTTTTGTATTAAAGTTAATTTAGGTAACACATAGATAATTTATTTTACCTAATTACCTGAGAGCACTATAGAATGTTTTTTCCTTCAATTCAACCTTTGGTGAAATCATTTCTTTTACTTCTAAAATGGTTATCTTTATGATGAAATCTCTGATGGAGGACAACATAACTAGAATTTTTCCCATTACATAGAATAAACTAGGTGTTCTCAATCAGGAAAAGTATAAATTATTTATGACCTTGTGTGATCTATTTAGATAATATACCATATTCTGAAAATTTAATGATCATCCTTATTAATATAAATTTTAGTGTAAAATTATGATATGAAACTATATAAAATGTTGTCACACAATTGTTCTATATTGAAATTAACTAATCCATTAATGGATTCAATTAAATGTCAATATCTTTCTTTGGATGTATTATAATTAATGGAATAATATATATATACATATATATATGGTTCTTTAATAAACCTCCAAGGAGGAATGTTGTATGGAGTAATCAAAATAGTCAAACAAAAATATTGACAACCATAAGAAAAAAATGGATGAAATCAATCTGTAGATAGACCCAACGATATATTAAGAAGTTTTTATGTAATAGATTGTTCCATATGTTTAATGTGTTTCAATGAATCACCGTAACATTGTTGATTTAACATATTACGATTGGTAATATTTTATTTTTTCAATGTCTTCAGTGAAACTGTGTTGTGAGACACAAATGAATACTATAAATGAGGTATAATTGCAATACACCTCAACAATTTCATAAGAAATATATACATTACATTTTGTGCCTCTTTATACGTTGATTATCCTCATGATAGAAAATTAACCGAGGATTCATAATCATCATAATAAAATAAACAATCATCTGAACAAGAATGAATATTCTTATAACAATGACACAAATTATGGACAGACCTATTTTATAGAAACATTAAGTTAATGTATTTCCTTTAGGAAAAAAACGAGTTAAAAAATAATAATAATTGATCAAATATATTATTTCATATTCTAAAATATGCATTAATATCTATTAATTTGGACGGACTTATTTTTTGATCATCTCGAATCACAGATATAAGTCCACCTTAGTATATTTGAACAAATTTAAAAATTGAAAAGGTTCTTATATATGATTTGAAATAACAATATGATTTGTTTTTTTTTCCTAAATAGGCCGAGCTCCAACCTTATGTTGAAAATTATAAAATGATGGATCCTAAACGAAAAAAATTGTATTTTATAAAAAAAATAACCATTTTGATACAAAATATTATATTATTTCAAAAAACCAAAATGTAACAAATGATTTCAAATATATTCAAATGCTAAAAATCTCATATTATCCTATTTATGACATGGAGATTTAAGTATTTCATTAGAAATTACATCTTAATTCAATATTTAAAATGAACTAAATTATTCAACACATTTAATTTTGATAGAATTTATACATGATATTTATGGTTTTTTGAGATGATTAATCCAATCATGATCACATTATAGAATATATTGTTTACGTCCCCAGTCTATGATTATAAAAAATAAAAACTATATTATGAATAATTAACACCAACCATTTTGTCTAATTTATAATTATAATTATATTTAAGCACCATTAAATATTATATTGAATATGAATACGATAAGATGAAAGGTTAGTAGTAGATTAAAAGGCCCATAGAGGCTATGAGTAGATAGAATAAAGATATTAAAAATATTATTTCACACAAACATTGTATTTTGAAAACTATATAATATCACATAAATATTATCTAATATGATAAATCTATGTCCACCATCAGGTATAATATTTTTTTTACCTATACGCGACCTAAAATTTGTGAACTTTGGGATTTTAGTACTATCACACATGATGGTAATTCAATTTAATATTTTATTTTAAATTTTTATAGAAAATTGAAGTATCTCTATAATGGTGTTTCACATCAGAAATCTGGGACCTCTGTTAGAGAAAGGATGATGGGTTTTACCTAGCCATTATAATACATGTTTGTGTGTAGATTTATTGGTTACATGGAAAATAAGGGTAATTAATTTAATATTTTTATTATAGTTTTTTATAAAAAAATTATTATCTCTCAAACTCTGTATTGTATAAAAAGTTACAGACCAGCATTAGGTCAGGGAAGTGGGATTTATAATAAACATGACATTAATGTTTTGTTCATCAAGAGATTGGTAACATTACATGTGAGGGTAATTAATTTAATATTTTTTTATAATTTCTTTTAATATTATAAATTATCATTAAAACTATGTATCATCATGAAAATCGGCAACCACTATTAGTTCTGGGATGTGGGGTTTACCGTAGAGGCAACGTACCACTTTTTCACTTCATGAGTTTCATAATATCATGCATAATGGTAATCCCATTTAATTATATTATTATAATTTTTAAGGAAATTGAAGCATCTCCATCACAATGTATCATGTCAAAAATCATTTATCTCTATTCGATCGGGGATGTTGGATTTACCCTAGGCGTAACAAAACATTTGTAATCAAAAGGTGGTTGGTAACCTCACTGGTGAGGGTGACATTTTTTATCATTTATTAATATTTATATATATTACTACATTTATACAAATTATTTTAATTAATACAATAATTTAATGAAATATTGTGAATTTCTAATAGTTATTATTTTTTATATATTTTTTCTAGGATTAAAAACTGTATTTATTAAAAATAATTACAAATATAACTAGTTGATAAATTTATTTTTCACTAGTTTTATTTACTTATTATTTATAAATAAATTTATATTAAATATTACAAATTTTTTTCAATAACTAGAATTTCATTTCTTAAAAAAATATTTTTTTTAATTTACATGAGTTTTCAAATTATTAATAACATTTTTTAACTAACACTATAAGTTAATATTTATTAATAATATTGAATAATTTTTTATTAGTTATTATAAATAATGTAATTATAATTATTAATTATTTATATTTTTATCATTTTTACTAATTAATATATATATAAATGTAAATTTCTTTATTAATATATTAGCATCAAATATATTGAAACTCTTGTCATGAAAAATATAAATATATCAAATATATATATATATATATATAATAAACTATACATGTTATTTTAAATGGTTACATATACATATAAAAATGTTAATATATATATATATATATGTTATTTATCAATAATTTTAATTATAGATAATTTTGATTATATATTAATTTTATTATCTTGATTTAATTATTTATATAAAAACATTTATTTTAATATTTCTATGTTAATATTTATTTTTAATTAATAATTTTTAATTAATAATAATTTTGAATTAGTAATTATGAATTAATAATTATTTGGAATTAATAATGTTACCTAATTTAGGTGACATGTAAGATAATGATTTGTTAGAACAAATAATATTGTGTATATAATTGACAAGATATTGAAATAAAAAAACATTGGTAATATATATTTAAAAATTAAATGTCTGTATAGTTTACAATATATGAAATTCCAAGAAATAATCTAAAATTATAATATTTTTTGGTATATTTTGTTATTGGAAATCAATTTTTTTTATAAATATTAACCAAACCCATCAATATTAATAATTAAGTAAATTTTTATTATTGAAATTATATATATATAAATATATAAATATATAAATATATAATATATAATTTAAATATAAATAATTATTTATAATGACATAAATATATTTTTTAAATTATATACAAGTTTTTATTATTAAATATATATCCAACAAGACTATTCCCGAATGGTAAATACTCTTGTTGGATTTCCATGAGGTCCAGGCATCAAGACCATATGGAATCATGTACAATTACATTATTATGCATGTAGGGGAATAGATGATGGAAAATGTTGCCGAAGATGCGAGCATCACGTAGTCATGGCGACACATGCAGAATGATGCAGTCATGATGCTACACATGGATTTTGGGACATGAAATGGGATTCATTTCCACTGGGCTTATGGGCAATGTAATAAATATATAAATCTTGATCGGTGGGCTATTTTCAAAACCCGAGCCAAGATGGGGCTCAAGTCGCAACTACCCTAAGCCGACCCTCATATGCTAGTGGTGGTGATATGTATCAATGGAAATAAAACAATTGGTGAGCCATTTTTTAATGTTCCAATATTCCCACACACAACCATCTCAATGAATAATTACAGTGTGAAAGTGTAAAAGTTGATTCACTACAATAAATTAAACTAAAAATTCATGAACCTTGAGAGAGTACAAAACTATGGTAGTGTAAATTGGAAATTTAAGGGGAAAATTACTAGAAAAAATATATATGTGTGTCATCCTAAAAAAACTAGAAAATTAAATTTCAAAAAAACGTGATGATATCCAGAATCCTATGCTATGACCACTGTGGATGGTCCAAGACTCCAGTATCCATAAGACACTATGAAGTCACCATTGACCTATCTATCATCTTCATAAGACACGATACATGTGGGATAATGTAATGTTGGGGTGAGTATAAATACTTATTAATAAACCCAAAATGCTGAAGTAGGGGTATTAAGTGATACAATAGGGGTGAAAATACAATGGATGCAGGATACATTGAAGGGTAATAGCTCAACTCAGACCAAGAGTGAATGTAAGGCCATCTACACACAATGGGATAAATAAGATGAGTATATGAACTACCCATTGAGTGTTCACCATCTATATATATAGTGTTTAATGACCCATACATGAGGAGCTAAACATAGAGACTACATGGCATACCCTAATGGTCTTTGCCTCTCCTAAAAGTAATGTAACCAAATACAAGAAGTGGTTACACAAGGATATATATATACCCAGTCCAAATAATCCCAAATAAGAATGTAATGGGGTCTTCATCTCATATTTTAGTTGAATAAGACGAGTATCCATAGTTAATAATGTTCATAAATGAGTCTTATCATCTAACACGTCTGCCAAGAAGTAACATTCCAAGTCAAACTATGCCACACAACAGTGTCACACTGTCAAGGGGCCACCAACTCTACAGAGGGAACCCATGTCTGGGTATAACAAGAAGGTACCAGTATGACATCCATTGAGGATTTTCACTAACCATCCATACGAGATGGTTCCACATGATAGGTTATCGAGCAACTCCACTACCCCTCCCTACTAGAGGGTACCCCTCAAAAAGGATTCCAAGGAACACCACTACCTTTCCCTATTAGGGGGAACCAATTAGAAAGATTATCAAGGAACCCCACTTCACATACATGATATAGGTTACCACCTGGAACAGTTTTCGAGGAGCTTAACATCACAAATCTTATAGATGGTACAACACAAAAATGACATTGATGAACTCCGCAACCAATACCTACTAGAGGGTTCCACATGGAATGGACCTTCTGATCCGAGTCAATCACATCTATCACTGGGAATTTCCTAACTAAGATTCATTTCTAAAACATCCCACACCATTCCTCATAATACACAAAGGAAGGAGTCTTCATGTTCTATGTGGAGAAACAGTCAGTATAGAAAACTCGTGGGACAAAATCAATGTTTAATTGAAGGAGATATTGATGACTAATCTTTCTTCAAAAGATCGCAAGAGGTTCAATGTGTGTGAGGGGACCCACATAGGGTGTAATCCTACTACATTGTGTGTCCATGTCCTCTGCCGACACATAGTTCAATCCCATACAATAGTACACGCTGTATTGATGGACTACAAAGCATGTACAGGATAACTAGGACAAAGTTTTGTCTAATCAGTTATGTCTATGTATCGATACCCATGTAAATATAATGAACATGTTTCCATGTACCCTATACATGGTGTGTTTCCTCAGATGGGTTCACAGCCATGTACTTGGCCTTGTACTGCCACATGAAGTCCCTGACATGTGATCCATCACATGGGTAGTCAAAATGAGAATGGGAAAATGATTTGAAGAAGGACCACATGTTGTGGAATCCTTAAATTTTCCAAAATCATAGCGATCGCTGATGAGGTGGTTACACGGCCTATGTTCATCCCACTACATGACATGTAGTGATATTTTTTCTAGAAATATGAGACCATTTCTTTGTTCTTCGATCATGTATTTATGCTTCATATCTGGCCTTATCATTATTTGAAAATTATGGATATATCTAGAAATCATGATTTGTGGAAATGGTTCACTAGAAATTATCTTTCGTTCACTAACAAGGGTTTTGGTATATGTTTGGTTCGTTACAGATCCTTCCAGTATGGATTTTGTAATCCTAAAATCACCATAACTTGCATCAATTCCCTAAAATGATCCAACATATACTCTTTATTTTTAAATAGATTTAATATGCATGGTTCTGTCATGGTTCTAGGGGTTTGATCAAGCTCTGTACCACTCAAAAAAGTTGAACTATGAAAGTGTTATCAAACAAGTGACTAACATGAAGAAAACTAGGGATAAAACTACCAAAACAAATATTTATATGTTTTTGTAAAATCATTCTTCAGCATAGATCAATAACTGGAATTAAAGTTTTAAAAAATTGAATTAATTTCGATTACAATACATGGGTGCATGTAATGGAGGAAAAATTGAGTGTCGATCGATTAAAAAGTAGTTATCCACTCAATATATTTAAGAAAAGGGTTTAAATAACTATTTTATGAGTCATACCATGAGTATGTATCATTAAATAATGAAGAATTTTATTTTAAACAATAAATATAATTCATTAGATTCACTATATCCTAATTTGTTTTGATCA
Source organism: Viscum album (assembly GCA_963277665.1). Taxonomy (NCBI): domain Eukaryota; kingdom Viridiplantae; phylum Streptophyta; class Magnoliopsida; order Santalales; family Viscaceae; genus Viscum; species Viscum album. The sequence goes on from OY728165.1 coordinate 1,934,836,556, forward strand.
TGAATTTTCATCATCATACGATGATATTTTACAATAAATGAGGAACGGAGTACTTTGGAATTATCCCGGGGTTTAAACGACTAACCATGAAGATTCATTCTAGAAGTGATATAATAGATAATTTCGTAGTGGCCAATTAAAATAATGAATTAATTGATTGATTTTTTAATGATTTCACTAAATGTACCACTAATGAGATAAAAGTATGAACTCCCTGATCTGACCTATTTTATATCACACATTAGGAATACACTTACTTCTAGAGTCAAACATGATCTTAAGTTTCTGATTCGAGCATCATTTAAATATTTATCTCATTTTATTTAATAATTTATGCACAAATATTGTCCTATATATTTAATATTGGTATAAAAATAATTTTTGGTGCACTAGTACAGCGAATCACATGCATTTTCTATGTATAGATCTTGAAATATATAAAAAAACATTTCAATGTTTTACTAGGAAAAAACAAGGACTCTACATCATTCCCCCATTCGTTATTTTCATATCCAAAAATAAAAACAGAATAGAAAAATCGAGATACAGAACCTAATCTTTAGTATCCCTTTCTCATGAACTCTCCTGCACATAACCTTAATTCAGCAACACACAGACCAAGGGGATGATCTTCCAACACTTGATCCTCTCCTATTGATCCTTGATTACCATTGGGTCATATGAAAAATTGGATCCATTTGTGATGTTCACCTAATCTTAGTCAATTAAATGTGTTGTGTCATAAACAAACCACCTTAGTTATGACACATGGAAGGCATTGTGCCACCTCTCCAGTTGAGGGCATAGGGTGAGGTTGTAAGAAACAACACCAACCCTCTATTTAATATCTAATGATATGGTGAACCCGGGGGATATCTTCCCTCTATGGGTAGACATCTCTAATCATCATCAAGGAGATACTCTCCGGAAAATTGTGACTCCCAGATTGAAATCCAAGGGCCTAAAATGATAATCTGCCTATGATTTTTGTCTACTTTGGATTTTCCTCATCTTTCCCTGGATGAACTGAAATTTTCCCATTGTTACAAGCACCATAATTAACCCCACAAGTGATATCTCACCAATCAATGTACAGTACGAAGGAGAAAAAAAGGGCCTCTAGTACAGGTCCTCAAATGGTTCCAGTATGAGGGTAGAGTGGTAACTATTTTTTTTCATGATCATCCAAGGTTTGGTGGTCCCCATAACATCAACCGAAGGCTATCACACAAACCCTCAGAATCTCTTAAAACAACAGTATAGTTCTATTGGTCTTCCCAATATCCTTGGAGTGAAAGGATTTACTCATCCTCATCAAAGGTAAAAAATTCCACTTATAGGACTCTTCACAGTCATGGTTTAAATTGAACATCGTGATTAGAGACAATAGTCATGGGAACCCCAAGAAGGATAATGATATTCCCTATCCATAACATATCTAAACTCTACACCAAAATCTTTTCTCTAATATAACGTATTTGTGAATACATTTTGATTCATAAACATAAAAAATAGATGTTGTAATGTCCCTTCACTATTCATGGAATCCCTATGACAAAGTCCATGGATATTGCATCCCATTTCTACCCTGGGATCTAACGAGGTTGCAACTAATATATAGGAACATGGTTCTCATCCTTCAATTGCTAAAATGTGAGGATCTAATATACTAATTTATATATGCTTAATCTAATTTCAGACCACCAAAACTTCCACTAAAGGTCTCCATACATCATCCATAGATCGCGATATACAACCGGTGGAGAATTTTGGAAATCTGGAATCAAAACCATCTATAAAATGCCTGGAACAAAAATTAGTTAATCTAAAAATATGTCCTAATTCACTCTTCATATTATCTATCTAGTCATTATCCCAATGATATATATCCACATAACACCTCATAGTTGATCAATCCCAACTATGACTCTCTCACATGTTCAATAAATAGAGGAGTCAACACCATCAATTGTAGACAAGTCATACCATCCTTCTCCAAAAGGGTTTGTTGAAGGGAAGATAACTAATCTATAGATTTTGGTAGTATGTGAGCATGGGACTTCCTTCTAAGTAATATGAGACAATGTTTCCCTTCCATAGAGTAAGGAGTATGTCGAATTCATAGTTGTAACATCCCACCCCATGTGCCACTGAACAAGGCCCCATGAAGGTGGGACACATGACCTCAAGTGCATCTCCCCAAATGATGGAGGATTCCAAATAGTATAGAGGGACTTTTCTATGTATTTTTAGAGATTATTCCATCATATATATAAGCATAACACAATGGAAATCAGTTTGAATCATGTAGAGGATGAATTATATAAACACACTGCATCATAATCAATAAATAACCAAATGAAATAATTGATTACTGTTGGAGATGAATAATGAGATCAAATTAATATATGATGTCATGCTGTGATGTTTGTATGAATATATGAGTATGAGGAAAAATAGAAACAATAATGAACAATGGTCAATTAAATTGACAAAAGAAAAGTGAAAAAAATAATAAAAACAACATCTCTAACATGGATCAGTCCTCTTTCCCAATCTCCAACCTTTGCAATATTTAAATCATGCATCGAGAGTTTCATAATCCCCTTTATCCACACATGTGAACATGAAGTCTAATAGGGTACCAAAAATATCTTGAGTATGGGTGTGATATATAATCCCATTATTCCACAACCAATGATGTCTAAAACTTTACATTTTATCAGGTAAACATAAATCTTATGAAAATGTAAAAATTTAACCAGGAAAATAATTTAATAAATCAAGTACAACTTGGTCTGGCCTCTCAAATGGACACCTATCCTATGCTTCTTTCTTTGACCTGAGCTGGTCTTCTGAATGAAATACCTGGTAAAGAAATATATATATTTTCAAGACCTAAGTAACAATACATTCCAAAAAAGGCATACCCCCATGCTTGTGCTTTGGATCGGGGTCTAATTTACTTTTAAAACTAGGTGCACTAGAATGTACAAGGGAGGTATCACAATGTGTAAGGAAACTTTAGGAAACATTAATAAAATTATCTAATGAATCTATATTAAAACATTAAATTTATGAGGTGGAGTCTGACTACATTCCTAAGGAATCACTATGATACATCCATTCAAAGTATTCAATGACACCGAGCCCATCCAAGTGGATCCTTTCAAAAGTACATTTATATCTAATGGTATGGTAACTTATAGTCCATCCATGATATCCCACATAAGTGAACAAGTATCACTCGAGGCTTGGTGTAGCCATATTTTTAATGGTTACATCCTTGATTTCAACTTAGGGAACTAATATCACTTAATAGTATAATAAAATGCTTGGGGGAGACCTTACCTGGAAATCCTAAAACACCTCTTCCCCGTCACATTGTGTTGTAGCCTATCAAGTATAGAGAGTCTATTATAGTTTATTAAAATGAGACCCATGTTCTCTCTTTAGCCCAAATTAAATTAAAATATCAAGAGAGGTATATATATCATAGAAAAGGAATTCATTATTATATCAATTAAAGTTACCAATTAATGTCCCATGATTACTAATTATTAAAGCCCAACATTCATAGAAAATAACAATAACACAATATTATACAAAATGGACTCCATGCACAACTACAAAACTAGGTTTATCTAGAACATGGACTTTAATTGCACTATCTGAAAACACAGTTAAAGGAACCACTTTATTAGCACTAAAAAATAATATTTAAATAGGGACATTAATAGTGCATTTTCAGCGCTATTTAATAGGGTATTTAACAACACTAACAAAAGTTTCGTTAAAGGTGGTCCTTTATGAGCACTTTTTTATGAGCATTGATAAATAGGGTCATTCAAAATCACGGTTTTACAAGTGGTGATAAAAGTATACTTAAAAAAATTAAATTTCATTAAAAATAATATAATAAAAAATATTTATATTTATATTTATATAAATATAATATATTTTTTGAAATATATTTTAGATATGGTAAATATGAATTAACACTTTAAATATAATATATTTAGTGAAAATGGATTTTAAAGTAACTAATTTTGTTTAATTAGTAATTTTCTTATTATTACTTATTAAGAGTTATTTAATAACAAATTAAAGATAAAAAATCAATAATATAATAATAGATCAAAAATAAGATGAAAATATTACTCAAATATCAAATAGCCATAGATTTTGATCCAGGTATCTGTTTGAGCTCTACCACATATCAAATAGATACCTCTGATGAGCTCTACGTCAACATGACATGGGGAACCCAAATTACTATTTTTATAGGAAATAATTCCCACATGTCCTCAAAAACATCATTTTAGGTTGGGGTACCCCAATTTTTAATCATTCAGAGGATTTTATGCCATTGTATGGGGATCTGTTTTCCCTTTTTTAGTGGGTACTAACTTTATTCCCATGAATTACATTCATATTGATATTATGGATTTGAAATTTTATCTTTTTTCACAACATAATTTTATTTATAATCAAATATATAACAATATATACATATTTTTTATATATTCACACATAAAATTTTAATTTTAAAAATAAATAATTAAACTTTTTTCCATATATAATATATTAATTAATATATAAACATATATATAAATATATTTATAAAAAATGTGATGAAATATACATAAATATATAGATATATAATAAAATGTAAAACAACATAGTATAGGGGAGTGGAAACGGTGTTGGTGTATATGAAATTATTTCAATGCTGTGAAATCTAACAGCACCCAATTTTAAGGCCCAGAGTGCTGGGAATGATCCATAAAAGTTTTGTTAAACTTTAATTAGTGTTTGTAAGTATTTTTCTAAAAAAGTGTAAAAACTCTTAAATAGTTTTTCAGATCAATAATTTTAGGGCACCATTGTGCCCAGGGTGGTGGGTTTACCCTAGGAGTGACTTTTGTTTAGTCAGCACATGCCTCCTATGAGAAAACAGGAAAATGGCATAACCATAAATAAAATAATTAAATAAGGTTATTTTTTTCAAATGCTTATAACTCACAAACGGTAACACAGATTAAAAATTAGAGACCACCACTGAACTTGTAAGGGTATTATTTTTTAGGAAGATACTAACATTGGCTACTGCGGGCCACCAATGAAATATAGTTTTTGGCTGTAAATAAAATAGTAAAGTGATAATTATTTTATTTTAAAATACATAACTTTTAAATGGTATCTCAGATTGAAAATATCAGAGTACCATTGGGTTCATTGGAGCGTGTTTGACTTAGGCAGAGCCTAACCATGGCCGGTGCGAGTCGAGGGTGACTGTTAATAATTTTTTGAACTTTTTTTCAGGTACGTTCATTAAATTTAAGAGCTGTGTTTTGTAAATTTCGAACTAGTTCTCAAAATTGTAATCTGAGGACACTGTTGTACTCTTAGTGCCAATATTCTCTTAAGGATACCTTCACTTTGACCTTATTAGGTCGATGGTGGAAATTAGTTTTTGGACTTTTCGTGGTTGTGTTAAATGAATAAAAATAAAAAAAACCTCTTTATTTTATGTTTCTTTGTGACACCTCCCATTTGAATTTAGTGTTGGGGACCACCCAAACCCTTGAACTCCCTCTATAAATTTGAGTTAACGCTTGGAATCCTCCCAATTTATTTTTCCAACTTCAACTTCATTAATGAGCCAACCTTTAATTTTTTTATTAACAAACATAACATATTATGTTACCTTTCCATTTTATATGGGGGGAATTTGTGTTGGAAAATATGAGATGTTTTGTGGATAACATTTAGAGGATCATCTTCTTCAACAAAGAAAACTCTCCAATGAAGAGTATCCTCAGAAATCGAAGAATGAGGACGACGTACAAGCCCGAATCAGAAAGGTATTGCTGGAGCGGGGAACGTCGATGTCCCCTTCAACGACCTCATCTTCCTTCTCACGGAATTTATTACGAACGAATGAGGTACTGGTTTTGATTCATTTATAATTTTTTAAAGATTTCCTCTTCCCTATTCTTGAATAATATGATAAACGTGGGTCAACCGACTAATGGGTTAAACAACAATTCATTTCTCCTTGCAGTAGGTTGTTTCGGGGTATCTTTTTTGTGTTTTATTTTTAATTTGAAGTATGATTAAATTTATTTATTGATTCTTAAAATTTTGGTTTCACGATGATGATGGAAAAACTAATATGCCCATCATCCCATGCATATACCCTTCCTCCTATTTTTTGATTCTCTGTGTGTTCTTTGTGCGTTCTTCTACGTCAAATATTAAATAATGCTGGAAACACAATATTTTTTGAGAACGACATATGGGTGCGGAGACCTCGAGCCAAGGATCGTGAATATGTGATAAATTTATTTTTCTGGATTGGAATGAAGATGTAATGGCTCACGGAAGAAGGAATTGGCTGACACCCTTCCGGCCACAAGGAAGGAAGGGCGGCGTGCATCCGCCCTATCGGATGATGAGGAAGTTGCGCCCCGTAGGCCACGGTAGGGAATGGTGATGGCGGGAATATGGCCGGCTGCGGGGCTGAGCGACGGCGCGCGTTCACGACGCCGGAGTTGGAGGGCGCAACCACTTGGGAACGGTAGAGGCTAGAGGGTAGCTGAAACTCAGTCGGCCGCATAGGTGCGGCGATGCGAGACCGCGTCCTTGGGAGGAGGACCGTCCAAAGCACCAGCTAGCCGTTGTAGTTTGGCGGGACCCGCATGGGTCCCGTGGTGACCTGGAGGTGCCCAGAGGGGATACACCTATGCAGTTCTGAATGGAAGGGGGTCCAATCCCCACTCGATGCTAGCTTCGACGGACCGTTCCCCCATTGTCGTGCCCAATGGGAAACGCCGCCGGGCTTCCCCAGTGGGCGGTGCCCTGCACAGGTCTGCCCACGCCCAACGGGCCAGGTCGGGCCGCCCCCTATAAGGGTCATGTGGGGCCCACCATAGCGCAGGCCAATCGGGCCAGACCCAAATCGGGCCAGGATGACTCGAACTTGTTCAGGTTTGCCCAAGCCGGGTCGGACCGGACATGGGCCCATCATGACCCAGATATGAATTTGTGACCTATCTTGAGAACTGGGCGTCTGTTTGACGAACTTTTTACAGAACCATAATACGTGGATTGATACTGTTCTTTTTGATATACTCCACTTGAGTTTTGGATAAAGTTGGAGTACCATCAGGTTGGATCGAACCCCGCATCCAACCGGGACCTCGGTGCAGAAACACTAATAACATACAGAACAGGTGACCGATTGAAATATCGTCTGATGCATTGGGTCCCTTATGACATGTTAGACCTTTGGGATACTTTTTCATGGGACTTTATGGTGGTTGAGGTATGACTGATGGCTTGGGGTGAGTTTTTCTCATGTGCGCTACTTATAGAACCCTATGACCAGCTGATACATGATGACTACTGACCATTTGACTCGGAGTGACTTGATTGGCCCAGTGGGGAGTGCCTCTATGGGACACGACCGACCCATGGTACTCGATAGGAGGAGTAACTCAGTAGTCCATGAGGGGGGGTGCCTCTATGTGATGCGACAGACCCTTGGTGGGGAGTGCCTCTGTGTGACGTGGCAGGCCCACAGTACTCGACAGGAGAAGTACCTCAGTAGTCCAAGGTTAGTGGGAAGCGCCACTATGTGACATAGAAGGCCCACTGTACTCCATAGAAGATATGTTCTCCAAGACCTGAGGTGTTCATCATTGTGACTAGAGATGTTACTTGTTATTATCCCTAGAGAATATTTTGTCTTCTTATCATCTTTCATTATATCCCTGTGTGGTTCAGCATCCTAATCCGGTTTCTTTGAGGTGTATATCTAGATTGAGTTGAGTCTTATATATTCATGGTGTACCTGTGTGGTACTTTATCTTCGAGGTGATACTTGTGTGATACCCCTACCTTCGTGGTATAACTTTTGTGATATTCCTCTCTCTTGTGTGAGGTGGGTATATTCTGATAACTTAGGTATATGTATGGGAATATACATAGGTAGGGTTGAATATTGTTTTTATGTATTTTGGATTGTCCTTAGTGGATGGGAGAGACCATCGGGGGTCTCAGGGTCCATAATAAGTATTGCTATACTCACCCCTACACGAGATATGCCCGCACCTTGCTCTGTCTGGTGCAGATGATGGACATCGCTGAATGTTGAAGAGGGTACATTGATTAAAGACTACTCAAAGGTGGAACTTTGACGAAGTGATCCTCATAGTAGATTGGTCAAGAGTTGTACATACACTTCATGTAGGATCCTTTGAAGGTGTTCAAAGGTTCTGTACTCAGTTTTACATTTACATTCCAGATTTTCATGTACATTCCAATTGGGCTTTTATTCTGGCCCCTTTAATTTCTGTACGCACCATGTTTACTATATAGTTTACTATGTTATTGTATCTGGTGGTGTGCTTTGTTTTTTGAGTTTACAGTTTATAAAGGAAATTCCTCCCCGTTATAGGTAATATGCCTTTCGGTGCTTGCCACCAGCCCCTGGCCTATGGAAGGTGGGCTTGGGGTTGTCACGGCACGGGCCCCAGGGGACGGGTACTAACAGTCTATTGCTCAAAACTAACTTGATACATGGGTATTTGTGGGAGGATAGGAACTAATGTGATGATAAAGTGCTGGGAAAAGGATAGATAAATGGTTGGAAGAGTGCTAAGTAGTGATAAAGGGGGTGGGTGGTTCGTGGAAAAAAATTGATATACCCTTTTTCAGTGGAGCCTTTAGTAGTGGTAAAAAGTCACTAATAAAGGGGGAATTTAACTATGCTAAAAAATAACTAGTAAAGGACACCTTTAATAGCTCTTTTTTAGCAATGTCAAAGTGGTACTTTAAAAATTATTTTTTAGTGATGATAATGATTTTATGTTTTTAGCCGCACTTCGTTTATCATGGCTTTCTTAGCATTTATAAATTCCTTTTCTAGCATTGTTAAAGGAAAATTTTGTAGTAACATTATCAGTGTAAGGAGTGAAGTGACATTTAATAATTGAAAGGCATCTAAATATTTATAAAAAATAATTATTTCGGAAATAAATCCTAAGGAAAACCCAAATTCATAGTTTATTACTCATCCTAAAAAAATCAATTTAATACATCAACTGAAATTATTGCTTATGAACACGTAAATGATAAATAAAAAATTCAAGGCCCAAGGTAAATAGGAAAATTATATAATCACACCCAATATGATTTCCAATGAAATTGAAACAACCTATTGAAGGGTTCATCTCAAACAAGTGAAACAACAATCAAGGAAAAAAATGAAATTAAATTAAATTAAATTATTTAGATTTTACTAGTATGAAACACATAGTGGTACAATAGTATGATGTGAAAATATAAAAAACAAATGAAAAAAAAGAAAATAATCACCCTAAATAAATTTAATTTTATACCATAGTTCCTGTGAATACAATTTATTTGGCCTAAAATTGATGAAATCAGTGGATTTAACAAAAACCCCAAAATTCAGGCAAAAAAATCAATGGAAGATTTCCTAACGAAGAGATAACGAAACCCAAAATTAATTTTTGTGGATGAAAGTTCTTAAAATGAGCATCATAGTGCTTCCAATTTAATTGAAAATAGAGGATAAATAGAGGTGTGAGGAGTATCAGAAAGAGGAAGGGGTGGGGCAGTGCCTGGTGGGTGAGAGAGAGGGTGGCGTGTAAGAGGAAGAGAGATAAAAGGGTATTTGAGGGAAAATAATGAAATGAAAAAGTAATAAAGGATTTGAAAAAAATAAAATAATGTAATGTGAAAAATTAAAATAAAAAATAATATAAAAAAAGAGAGGGGAAAAAGAATGTAAATTAAAAAAAATTAAAAAATGGGTTTAACCCATTTTAATTATTTTCACGTTTCTCCTAACCCATTTTTATTTTATGATTTATTTTTATTCCTTTTTCATTTCTTTTGTGTTATTTAATTTATTTATTTCTTTTAATCCTTTTAATTTCTTTTAAACATAAAATGCTGCACCAGGACATGATGTTTTATTTTTCCTAATCTCGCGCAACCATGAAAAAAATTATGTACTTATTAGGATTAACATCAAGCCATGTGGGCATGTTCCCTAGGTCATTTTAAGGAATTATACTAAATTAATAAATGTTCTATACCTTGTATAATTCCAGGAATTTACAACCTTCTCTCCTTAAGAACTCATCCCTGATTTTCCCCTCCAACGGTAGTGGAATATCATCAAAGATATGTTCCATCCTATACACACTAACATCAATCACCTACTCCCATGTCTCTTCCAAAATACATACATGATTCCATAGCACTGGGACTAGAGTAATTGACCTAACTTAATGAACCTTTGTTATACAGTTGAGGATATGAATCAGACTCTCCTCAAAGGTTTCATCATCCTGAAGCTCTAAGATACCATTATTAAATGAATGTGTTGGTTTTGGATGATATTGTCAAAGATGAGATACATGTAAGACATTGTTCCTTGAATGATACCAATGAGGTAATAGAAACTGATAATATAATGGACCAACTATCTCTATTATCTCAAATTTCCCAATGTATATCGGTGATAGATTTCCATGTCTCTTATTTTTTTATGATCCAACCATAGAGAAACACACATAAAGAACCAATATCCCACCTCGAAATATAGGGTCCTATGATGATGATCTGTATAATACCTCTATCTGGAATGAGTTGTTGCCACCTGATTTGGAATTAGTTGTACTTTCTATGAAGACTCATGAACGAGATGAGGTCCCAGAAGTACTTCCTTTCTTACTTCAATCCAACTTAGAGGTGAATGAGAAAAACTACCATATAGGGCCTCAAATATATCCATTTTCATTTTTTCATGGAATCTATTATATTTATCAAACTAAACTAGAGTAATATGTTTCTCCCTATAACAAAAAAATTCATGTATATAGGCCTACATATTACATATAATACACGTATGGTCTTCTCAGACTACACATTAATCTAGGGTGACATGTAGTACTCAATAGAATATGTATACATTGTTAATTCTGAAACCATTTCCAGAATCACTATGTCAAATGAGCATCTCCATACATCATGATAGAACAAGGTATGGCCTGATGTCGAACTCGCTCACGAATATGTAGCTTTCATAACTCATCAAAAGAGAAGGTCTCCCATATAGGTAACATGACTGTGTCTTTGGTCAACATATTGATTATAACCCATACTAAATATCTACTTTTAGGATATCTTTTCAAGCATGTAAAAAAATACAAGACGATGTTGTTCCATTTCCACATAGGATTTGACAATGTGTATTGGATTCTAGATGGTCACTGGTGCTCTGGATTCATGTGCTGGTAGGTGGAGCACTAGGTAATGAAACCCTCTATTTTCTTCTTCATACATGGCCACTAGTATTGATGATTCATACCTCTGTACATCTTCATATGTCCCGAATGGACATCCCAACCAAAGGCATGAGATTCCATCCTCATCTCTTCATGAATATCATAAGGCACCCATAAATGGCCATGAAAGAGTAGACATTCACTACCATAAATAACCCAACAAGGGGGTATATTCTCCCCAATGATACTTTACATCTTAATGAGTCACTCTATATTAGATAACTGTCACATGCAGACTCTCTCATAAATAGAGGATGTCAATGTAAGAGATGTAAGAACTAGTTGTTTGCACTACACATGAACCTCTAGATGCATATAAGGAAATGAATCCATCATCTTCCACTCACTACTGGCTACCTGGAAATCTCATGTTTTTTTTCTCAATGAATCATCCATGACATTACCCTTAATAGGAGTGTAATAAAGCTCAAAGTCAAATGACTACAAGTATTCGACCCACATGTGCTTTGTCAAATTTATGTCTTCATTCGTAGAGATATTTTTCATGATTTTATAATCCATGTAAATAATGAACCTCTCACCCAAATAGTGGTGTCTTAAAAAGTTCAAATCATGAAACTAAACTACTAATTCTAGGTTGTGTATAGGATTGTTCTACTAATGAGTTCTCAGCTAGAGGGATCTATACACCATGACTCTATCACCCTGAATCAGAACTACACACAATCCGACTACTAAAGCATCACAGTAAATCATAGTACATCTACCCAGATAATTCATAATCAGCATCAGAGCTATTGTGAATCTACTTATTAACACATATAAATATTTCTCACAAACATCTAAACAGATGGACTACACACTCTTCTTATTCATGTTCATGAAAGGAGCTTCTATGAGGGATAAGTCCTGGATGAAACATATGTAACATATATTAAACCCCAAGAATCTAGTTATATCAAACACATTCCTAGGATACTCCAGGTAAACCACTTCACTCACATTCTTTGAGTTAACCTATACTCATTCTTTTGATATATTATGACCCAAGAAGTAAAAATTATTGACTCAAAAGGGGAATTTACTGATTATCATCTATATTTGGTTGTCTATTAGTGTACTACGCACAATATCAAGATTATTGGAATAGTTGTGTCTAGAGAGTGAGTAAACTAATATGTATTCTACGATGAATACTACAAATGAATCAAGGTATGAGTAGAGAAACCAATTTATCAGGTCCTTGAAAAATACTTGTTTCATTGTTAAACTGAATGACATAACCAAATATTAATACAATAAATACATTCTTTGGATTGTTTTATGTTTTATATCGGATGTTTCCCCACAAACGTGATGATTTTCTGGACCTATATTGATCATGGAGAAAAAAATTTCTTCTCAGATTTGGTCAAAGAGGTCAACTATATGAGGCAACAGATACCAATTTTTTACAATTTGATGGTTCAATTTGGGGTAATCCATGCACAATATAAGGGTACCATTATCCTTTATGACAAAGAGGAATATTGAACCCCATGGTGATGTGTTGGGTAGGATGAAACCCTTCTCCATAATATCATCAAGCTGCTTCTTCAGTTCCGAGTGCTCTGTAGGTGCCACCCTATAAGGAGGAATGGACAATAGTGCAGCACATGGGACTATAAGAATGTTGAATTAAAACTCTCTTTCTATATGATTACCAGATAAATAATCGTCTAATACAAATCTGATGAAATCCAAAATAGGAATAATCTTCACTGATTATAGTCCCCAATTGCTCATAAATAGTATTTCTAGATACATTATCACTCTACCCATCTTATAATGCTTGGGTCCAGCTCAATCTGTCTGGATATACCATTGTCCCTTGTGTATATATGTTTTTCCCTCTAGTTTTTTGAAGGAAATCCAATGATGATAACAATCCACAAGGGTATGAGAAATAATGAGCATGTGCATACTGAGAATGACATCAATACCGGTCATATCGTGGTTGATAAAATTTGAGATGAAACTGTACCCACTTGTCTTAAAGGGAACTAATGGGAGTCAGGTATTACCTCTATTTTGACTTCCAATGAGGATTTGAGAGACAAGACATCATAGAACTAATCAATGGAAAGCCCCAAACACTCAATAGTAACAAATGATATGAAATAGTTTGATGTAAGTGTGTCAAAAAGGGTAGAAACTAAAGTAGAGGCTACAAGTATAGTACATCGAACCATAGAGGTCCCCGGACTCTTCTCTACTAGAGATAGAAACAATATATACATATGGAAGGATAATTAGACCTAAGATGCTACCTGACTAGCCTGAGAAGGTCTGCCCAACTGACTCTAGTGTTCTAGAACATTACTAACATGGCCATGACCACTACTTCCTCAACCAGATTGGCCAGTAGAATACCATATCCAAAGTTGATATGGAATTTTATATCTCATACTAGATGGATGTGATGGAATAGGTCCCATAACATTAGATTATTATAGACCAGAATTAAAGAAATGATGATGGAGACCCATCTTACCACAAGATTGGCACTTTATCATGTTTTTCATGAATTGGGGATTCTTATGGCTGATCCTTCCCCATAATGAAATTTTATAGTGCTGTCAGTAGGTGATATTGGGAAATCATTTCCCAAACATGAGCTCTAAAAATGGTGGTTCATACATCCAGAAGAACCATCCCCCTCACTTGGAACTGAACTATCATACACTATATGATATGTTTCCCTATGAATTTGTTCCACATTTAAGGAAATAATAATGATATCTATCACAATTTTCAAACAAAATAATTTCACCTATGTGTAGATATCATATTCAAGTCCTTCCTCAAAGCATCTTGCAATCTTCTGTGTGTTACCAGTCAGAGATAGAGACAAATTATGGAGATCTGTGAAATATATAGATCACACTAACACTATCCTAGGGCCTTGTTGACGATTTATGAATTCCCAAGAATGATATTCCCTCAGAGTCTCTAAAAATAATTGATCATTTAATGTATACTATAATTCTTCCCAAACAATTTCTCTATGTTTCTATTCTTGATAAATGACATCACAACAATATTTAGTAGTTTTAGAAAGCATATAGACAACATGATTTTCTTTCAACTATGAAAGCATATCAAGATGGTTTAAAATGGATTTCATATATTTTTTTCAAGACTCTACAACATGAGGATTTCCATCCACTAAGAAGGTTGAATGATGCCTCTATAGAAGGTCCCACATATGCTCTCCCATTGTTGGGGAGAGCCTGGGAATATTCTAACTAATTTCATGAACCTAAGAGGACAATCCTTGAACTGAGCATCAACGTCCAATGGATTATTAATAGGATCTTCCACAGGATGCACTATAGGAGGAACTACAGGTTGTTCCGAAACCACCATTATCATAGTTTTATCATTTCTACTCTCTTGGTGTATGACAAAAAGATGTCTCAATGATAGCACTCAACAATTTCCAACTCACAGCTTTGATAAGATTCTATGGTAGATAAGGGAAACAAGTAAAAGTGTTTTCTGAAAAAGGAATTTGCAAAGCCTCATTGAACATGGAATAGAAGGTATGGAAAGAAAATAAAAAGTGTAGGTACATGATCTGCCTCTGAGGTTTACAAAAGTGACAGCCCAATGGAAGAGCTAGGCCGAGATAGAAATAAAAGGTATTAGAAAGATCATTAAGACATGGCAAACCACCCATTTTCCAGGAAAAGTGATGACAAAGCCTACAATTTCAACATAAAATGGCCATTACATCTGGACATGTGGTACACAATTTATATTTATAATAAAAAATTACTGTAAATTATTAAAAATAAAACCCTCAACAGTAACATGAATATTGGAAAATTCACATTGAAAGTATATATTTCATGGAAATATTCATGTCACTTTAATCCTTATGGTGCCTAATATGATTCATGTAAATGAAATTCCCTCATGTCATTGAAATGAAATAGTCATATTCATCATCTCAAAAATACCAATACCAGGAAAAACATAAAACAATTACATCACCCAATGGTGAAGTCATATAAATAATAAATTGTATAATCAGAAACTAAAATCCCCAACCTAGGAAATTTGGGTTTCCCATGTATATTAGATAGCTTTATCCAAGAACATGGTAACATGAAAATTCATATTTCCTAGTATTTTTTATAAACCAAAAAGAAAGATAAAAGGAAAATAAGTCACCTCTTATACCACTTTGTAGAATCATGTCCCGAGTTCCACTGAACTAGGCCCCAAGACGGTGGGTCACAAGACCTCGAGCATATCTCTACAAATGCTGGAGGCTTTTGACTAGTGGCAATGGACTTTGGTGTGTTTGTGTAGAGACTTTTCACTTATAGGTATAATAATAACACCTCTTTAAATAGTATATAACAATTAGTATAAGCATAATATAAACATACTATAATATAAGTAATAAACAACCAAATAGAATAAATGAAAGCAGCAGAGGCTGATTAATAACTCCAAATGCATAAATATTGTCATGATATGATGTCTGTACAAATGTATTAGTTCAAGAAAAAGGAAAACAAGAATGTATAATGTTATAACAAAACAAAAAATTAAATGAGACACAAAGTTCCAAAACAAAATCTCCCTAAAGGCTCCATCCTCTTCCCTAATATCTGACCTATGTATCAAGAAAATCAAGAATTAGGATTGGAAGGATTCTCATTATCCATACCTGAAAACATGTTTTCTACTCGGCACCAAACAATTATCAAGTATGTGTTTGAGATATAATCCGCGTAGGTTAGCATACATGGTGTCTAAACCATTCTATTTCGAACAGTAAACCAAAATAGGGTTCCAATGTATAAATTAATCCAAGAAATCATCAAATAAAAAAACTAAAACATAGTCCAGGTTCCCAAATGGACACCTGTACCTTACCAGCTAGTTCATCCTAATCAAAGAAACTTATTGAAATACCAACTAAAAAAGAATATATATATCAAAGCCTAAGTAACATGAGAGTCCAAAAAGATCTTACCCCCAAACTTGTTATTCTTCATGGGTTCTAATTCCTAGTCAAAACTAGGTGTTATAGAAGGAATAAAATAGGTATCATAGAACATAAGTAAACTATATGAATCATTAATAAAAGCATCTCAACCATTTGATTTCAAACATTCAATTTCAAAGGTGGAGTCCAAGATCATCCTTGAAGTATCATCATGGTACATAATTCAATATATAAAATGCCACCAACACCATCCCTGGATATTATTTAAAGTGTATAACAATCACTCATGGTATGGTAAACATTATAAAATCTCATGTATCTCACATAAATGATTGTGTATCAGTGGGTCAGTGCTGAGTTTCCCCATTGGGAATTGGTATCAGCCAATAGTGTAATAATAATATCGGGGGATCCCTCTAGTGTAAAAACTAAAACACCGCTCCTTCGGTTCTCCGTGTTGTAGTCTATCAGGTACAAATATTCCATTTTTTTTCTTAATTTGAGACCCATATTCTCTCCCTCATCCGAATTTAATTTAAATTATCACAGGAAAATTATTCATGATTAAATCCATTTAATTAAACATTTAATTCAACATGATTACTAATTACCGATGTTCAACAGTCATAACTAATAATAATAACAAAATATTAAATAAAACTGGCACATTATCAGTATAATAAGAGGAAATGACATTTAACAATAGAAAGGCCTAAAAATATATATAAAAAATAATCATTTATGAAAAAATATAATCCAAAGGAAATCATAAATTCCTAGTTTTGGAATCATCCTAAATAATTTATTCAATTTAAAACATGAACCAAATTTATCAATCTATCAAATGTAAATGATAAATTTAAAATTCATGGTCAAAGTTAAATAGGTCATTTATTTTGGTACAGACAATAGGGTGTCCAATGGAAACTCAATATCCAAGGAAAGGGTTACCCTCAAACAAGTTTCACCGTGATCAGGAAAAAGTTATTAAAATAAATTAAAATGCATTATTTAGATTTCACTAGTAAGTACTGATGAGTGGCACACTATTGCATTGTAAAAAAATAAAATAAATTATTTGAATAAATTTAGAAACCATATCACATAGTCATAGTATATCTCACATCCCATGAAAACCATTGATTTTACCTAAAACAAAATAAATTAGAGGATTTAACTATAACCCAAAATGTTTGGTAAAATATATATGTGATAGATTGAATTTTGAAGAGAAAATGAACCCCAAAATTTATTTTTGTAGATGGAATACTGTACCATGATCGTCCTGATTCATATGATGGTGTAGAAAACATATAATAAAAAAGTTGTGATAAGGATTCAAAGAGGAGGAGGGAGAAGTGGTGCTTGGTGTGTGGAGGAGAGGGAGGCGCACAAGAGGGAGATGGAGGATATAATAGGCTAGAAATGAAATAAATAATATAAAATAATTAAAGGAGAGGAATAAAAGATTAAGAATATAAATAAATAAGTAAAAACAAAATAAAAGGAATGGAAAGAAAAAATAAATAAATAAGAAAATGGGTTAACCCATTTTAAGTATTTTCAATTTTTTTCTAAAACCTTTTTATATTATTTTTTATATTATTACGTTTTCAATGATTTATTTTAATTATATTTTCATTTTTTTAATAATTTTAATTTCTTTTCAACATGAAACACATTTCCATAGAACTATCTATTAATTTTCAAAGTCCTACACAACCATGAAATAAAGTGTTCGTTGCTTAAGACCAACATCAGGCCACGTGGGATTGTTTATGTGGTTACATTATATAACTAAACTAAAAAAATAAATATTCTATATTGTGCATAAATTCGAGACATTACCATATTCCTGTAATAACTCTAACTTGAGTCGATGTCTCAGGTTCTAGTCTCTCTATGTGATGATGTACAAAAAACATTGGTTATCTAAGTAATCCAAAATACACTATCCTGGAATGTAGTGTGTCTACATCCTCAAGTTGAATTCTACCAATAATAGGTATGAGTCATGACTCATGCATTTCTATTCATGGGTACTCAGTTGCATTTAATGTTTTGTGATAACTACCTTATACTACATCAAAACGCAGCTGAGCCTAGTACTTGAGGTATTTAAATACACAATTAACTAAATTCCTACTCTGGGAGTCTCAACACTATTGAAATCGTCAATATCAGCCCCAACTCCTAAAATTCCTACAGGTAATTCATAGACTAGGTGAACAGATTCCCTTCCAAGATCGAGGTGGACAATGGTATTTTAATTATACATAAGTCATCAAAAACCACATATTTTACCATTCTATGAAAATAATTCTCTGCACCTTTGACATGCTATTAGGTGGATCCCATAAAATCACCACTTCTATCTTCATAGGATCCATGGATAAACCATGCTCAAAAATGAAAATCCCCAAAATGTAAATATCAAGAATCTATAAATGGGACATCGAGATACTTCCATATAGATGGTTCTCTTGAAGAAAATCTAGAAATTCCATCATGTGTTGTGTATTATCTTCCTCCAATATAGAGTAGATGATTATTTCACTGCTGAAGATGACATCAAACTGGTCTAATTATAATGGGAATACCTAGTTCCTCAAATCCAAAAATAATAGGGGTTATTAATCACATTAAATGGAATATATATAAAATTATAGTGTTTGTAGCAAAACAAAAATTACAACATTTGAATATGAACCTTGTAAATTCTCAAGTCATGGTAGTTAGAAATGATATCGATCTTAGAGAACTATATTGCGCCTCACAAGTATTCAAAGAGGCCTCCAATCATTGATAAGGGGTACATTCTTTATCATATCCTGGTTTAGGTAATGATAATCCAAAAAACTTCATAGGCTCACATATTCTTTTTTCATGAACAACAATAATGATGATCAGGGGACACACTTGGTCCAATGGAACCTCTCTCTTGAAGTCCTTAAACTGAAGTCACATCTCTCAAAGCTTGATATGGGAAATAGGATATACCGTAGAGGATATCAGATCAGTGATGGGATGAAAGTCAATGGAACACAACCTCTTAATCCGTAGAAAAATCCATACAACATCTTCATGGAATATATTCATGTAATTCTCAATAGCTGGTGGAAACCAAATTCCTAGAAAGTCATATGCACTAATGGATGTACTTTCCAAATGATGTGTGATCAGCTAAATCCTCCATCTTGTAGATCCAACTTTCCTAACCATGAGATATTTTTTTCTAGGAAAGGAGAATCATGTCCCATCATCACGTTGGCAAGTGAATTGTCTATAGAAAAATTCAATCAAGGCATGGAACCTGGGAATCTAATCCATACCCAATACGACAACATAGTGTTTCATAGAAATGACCAAAATTTCCAATATAAACATCTTCCCACCAAACTATATCTTCCACTACCAACATATATGAGATATAGAAGAAGGGTTCTTTCTAGTAACCACAACACAATGTTTCTGTGCTGGCACCTAAACTATGATCTCCAGATCTCACACCAAGAGTAAAGAGATAATCGAAAGGCATAAACATGTTTCTAATAATAGAAAACCAAGATTATAAGACACAATGATCAAGCCTATAATCATATCGGGCACTAAAAGATCCAAAATGTCCAATTCCTATAGTTGTTTGTGACCTCAATTTCCAGTTCCCTGATTCTGATGAAGGATTCATTTTGGTAGTGGTTGAATGATATCATAATATCATCCACCACTCATAGCTCTTCATTCTCCTCTTCTAGCACCCCTCTTTGAGGACACCCGGTCCACTCTTGGTAGATCCCTCATCAGATCACTATATTTCCATGGTGGTCTATCAACTATCTTTTCAATCTCCTTGGAATATCTATTCATACAATTACATGCACTGTGACCTATCCCATCGTATGAAAATCACGGAATATATCTATGATTCCCTAGTGGTCTATGATATCTCTTTACTATTTGAGAGTGCATATAATTTTGATAAAGATGTGGTCACCTGGGTTAATATCCTAACGCATAGTATCTTTTTAATTCATTAGGTGACTCGACTCTATTATTCCCACTACCATCTCAATCTTTCTGGTACCCCTTTATTAGAAAATTATTTATCACTAGCACTCGTCTGAACACCCCAGAATAGGTAGGGATGAAAAAAGGTCCAACATTGGAATAAATATCTCTCTATATTCCCTTCAAAACTTATTTTTCATGAAGTTATCCTTCATGGATCATGGAAGGGGGGTACCATGTATGATCTATGAACCTCACTACATACTCATCCACCATTATCCCTCACTACAATAGCTTCAGAATCTCTTAGATCTGAACCTATAATATGAAGGATGGGTAGTAATTCTTAGGGAATAACTACTAGTATTCAATCAACAAGAGTGTCGAATCATCATGAATCTAGGATAAAACCCTCCAATAGTTCCTAATTACTCAACAGAAAAGTCTAGCTTCAAGTGTAATCAACTTAACCATTGGGCTCTGAAAAACAATTAAGACAAAGACTACTAACACTGACCAATATTTCACAACCAAAGGATCTGAATCACTATGGAATCTCAGTGGCCTCTAGTGTTGGAACTCACAATGTTTGTAAAGATTATGTCCTTCCTCATCCTACATTTTTGGAAAAATCTGCCACTCAACTAGTGGAGGTGATGATGTATACCTACATGGAGGAAGTGGGCTTCGGGATACACCCTGAACTTTGGCCTCATCGCTAATTAGATCATCCTCACAAACCAAAAATGGTATCTTACAGGATTCCATCGTTAACATGTTATGATATTTATGAATACATGCCATGGTTAGATGAGCATTAATATATATCGACAACAATGAGAATTTTTCCCATGAAGGATTGTCAGAGATTCAATCCTGTATGATTCATGTATTGTTGATCCCTACAATAAAATTTCAATATATCGAGTTGACAAGAAGGTGGTTAAAGTCCTGGTGAATGGAAATTTTAGCCAATCATAACATCACTATACTCCCTAGATAGAGATACACATTCAATAAACTTGGAAACTATTTACCTAAACCCAACCAAAATCCTCGCAAGGGGATTTGTTTAAAAACATCCCAAGGATCGAAGATTCCCCTGATACTAATCTATCATGACCTAACCCAAGACGGGGCTCAATCCAATACTACCCCATACCCACCCCTATAGGCCTAGGTGGAGAAAAGTGATAATGGTGTAACTAATATTGTGGAGTCCACTTCCTAAGTAGCTATAAGAACACACATAACAATTTTGGTGGAAAATTAAAAATGGGAAGAGTGAATGATGAAACAAGACTACAAAGTAAACCAAGCTGCATGAACCTGTAGAAAATAAAAAATAATGAGAGTTTAAACTAAAATGTAATGTTAAAAAAATACTACCAAATTTGAACTATTTCCCATCCTAACATAACTAGAAAATTAAATATCAGAAAGAGTGATCAATTGTTGAATCCCAAGCTGCAACCACTTTTTGTGGTTTGAGGACCCAATATCCATATGATCATCTGAAGACACTACTAACTTGTCCTTCGTCTAAATAATAAATGTCATGTGTGAGAAAATCACATCCATATGTGAGTATATACATACCCAGTAATACACCCCAAAATCTAAAGGGGGAACATTAAGAGATACAATATGATTTAAAAGGAAGTAGATTCATGATACAGTGAAAGAGAACATCTCATGAAAGACCAAGAGTGAATGTAATCTCATCCGAACATAAGGGGATACAAATGATGAGTAGATAAACTACTCATTGACCGTTTACACATATAAAAGTATAGTAGACTCATCCAACCATGAGAAACTAAACAAAGAATGCACAAGACATACCTCACATATCTTCGCCTCTCATGTAAGGAGAGTAACACACCACAAAGAGTTGATACATAATTCAATAATTATATATATAGTTAGTAAAAAGAATCCCAAATGAGAGAGTAATGGGATATAAAACTCACATATCAAACTAATAAGAAGATTATCCAATCATTTTAAATGTCCACAAATGATGCCCAATATCTCACATGTTTACCCAGATGTAACAGCCCAAGTCAAACTACACCTCACCACTATTCCACATAGTTTATGGGATAAGAAAATATAAGCACAGAACCGATTACCTAGTACAATAGGAAGGTTCCACTTTGCTAACTATTGAGAAACTCCCCTACCCATCCCTACTATAGTTTACAACTCAATAGGTCTCCAAAGAACTATACTTCCCAGTCGTGGTTGATTGTACCACAAAGAATATTCATCGAGGAACTCCGTTTCCTAGACCAACTAGAGGGTGTTGATTTGAATTTTAATCAAGGATGTCCACATCCAAAACCTTTTGTCAGGCACCACAAGGAAATTTCATTGAGAAACTATGTTTCTGAAATCTGCATAAGGGTACTGCTTGGAAGGGATTGTGTGATCTCGTGTGATCACTTACATTATATGGAATCACTAAACCATGTGTCATACTCAAAACATTAAACAGCATATATCATAAGACACATATGAGGGAAACCATTATGTTATTAGTGAAAAACAATCATGACATGACACTCATAAGCTAAAATATGAGTACAAAAAAATGAGAAATAGATGATTGGAGTTTCACTAAAAGTGCTCTAGAAGTATAGGACATGTGAGGGGACCCACTAGGTGTGTGGGATAGCTCAACTACCTAGACATGTACAATGAAAACACATGGACCAATCAAATGTTTTAGTACAAGACATGTTGGAGGACAAAAGGGCATTTTCATGGTTAACCAGAATTGATTCGTGTTCTTTCATCCATGTCCATTTACTGAACCCCATGTCCATGTACAAACCCCATGTCTATGTGAACTATAAAATGCATTATTCATCACACGGGATGGTTCTAAAGTGACCTTCCCATGTCACTATAGTTGGTTACATGGATTTGTACCTAGAAATATAATCCCAAATGGGATATGTCCAATGTGATCCTCAAATGTGATTTACAATCTAGAAATGGTTACATGGTGCGTAGGATGGCTACACGCCATGTCATCCATAACCTTTCTAAAAACCTAGATGACGCTAACGAGGGGCTACATGCCTTGTGTTCATCCTACTGTAGAGTGTGTAGTCAGGTTTTTTCCCTAAATCCTAGATTCAGTCCACAAGCTTAAATCTTGTCTTACCACTCCAGATGAGAACATTTATTCTTCCAAGAGTTGTAGATCTATCTAGAAAACAATGGTTTTTGACCGTTTTTCATTGGAAACTTCTTTGATTCACTCACGGAGGTCTCTCTATATTTTTTGTTTGTTACAAATCCTTCCACTAATGATTTAATGATCATAAATTCATGAAAACGAGAATCAATGAAATGAAATGATCCCAGATCTTCCTATTCAAAATCAATCTATTCCTTTCATGCAATTCCTTTTTGATTCCAGGGGTTTGATCAAGATAGGCACCACCTAGAAAAGTTTAACTAGTACCATGGGGTCTGGATATTGAAGGAAATGATGCATGATAAAAAGAAAATGGGAAATATTAAAAAACATTTTCATGGAGTTCAGGGAAATAATCAAGAACTTGCATTCATGGTTAGAAATCAATTGAATAATTTTTAATTTCAACACTCATAAAAATGATAATAGCTACAAAAAGGGGATTCATAATGATAAAAAATGATCAAACAACTCTATATATTTAATAATATTTCATAAATCCCAAATTAATTAGTTCTACATTTATTGGGGATCATTCATTGTTAAAGAAATCATTTTCTAATGTGTCATGAAAGTCGTTGCATTTTCTACACCCTGATCTATTTTGATATTATGTTTCATTGTATTTCAATGATATTCTCTAATGAATAAAGAACAGGGAGCTATAGAATTCTCCAAGGGTTTATGTGACTAAACATAGAGAATTCATCATGGATGTGAACTTAAAGATCATTTCCTTGTATCAAATCGAAATAGTTAATTAATTAATTCACTGTATGTACCTCCAAAGAGTAGAGAGTCTTAACTCCCCATGTCAACTTATTTTAGGTTGCAAAGATGGTAAAAACCATTCTCTAGACTCAATATACTTATCTAATTTCTAATTAAAGTGTCCCTTTATGATTTAACCGATTTTATTTTAGAAGATGTACGAGGAAAATTCAAAATATATTATTTATTTTTTAAAATAAATTCCCCCCACATCGGGTATCAGAATCACATGTTGTCTTTGTACCTAGATCAAAAAATATATAAATAATTATTTAAAAGTCTTATAATGAAAAACATGTCTATACAGATATCCCTTGGGGGGGGATACGGTCTACCTTTCCAGTATTTCTTAATGGTTTGTTTGTATTTGAAAGTAATTTTACCCTTAACAACCTATTATATATAACTAAATATTTATATATAATTTTTTTACATATTTATTTAATATTTTCAATATATATTTATATATTTATATAACTATAAATTTATATTATATGTATATGTATTTATTAATTCTTATATAAATAATTATATTAAAATAAATATATTTACAAACAAATAAACAAATATATATAAGTATAAAAAGTTATATATATATATATATATTCTACAGGATACACAATTTTGTAGATCCAAATTAATTTCAATAACCCATGCAGACCTGATTACTAGGAAATTAATGAATAAAAATTTTTAATCAATATTCAATACCAATTAAAACTCTAAATAACATAATGAAATACACATATCCAAATGATTCAATTAGAGAAATAACTAAAAATAAATGGTAATAACTCAGGTAACCCTATTAATATGAAAAAAATGGGCTTTTAAATTTGATCCTATCCTAAACACCAAATACAACATTAATATCAGATGAATTTTTATACCTAGGGTTCGAGAAAACTAATTCCTGTAATAAAATAAATAAAATAAAAACAGAAGAAAAATTATGAAAATAGGAATCCATATAGAGTTTATTCGATTGTGGATCTATAAATATTGAAGTGTAGTGGAGTATATATCTGTGTGGTTGGATTGGTGGTCTGTGAGAAATTTGTGAGATTGAGAGGAAGGGGAGGATAGGAATAAGAAGATAAGGTGGTTATAATTTATTTTTATTTCTGATGTAATATTTTTTATAGATTTAATTTTTTCTTAAGTACTTAATAGATGAGGACTATTTACTATGGAAAAACTAGCCCAATGGAAATTTATATCGCTATATCATTTCATTCTTATAAGTGAGGAATCCCCCCATATGTATTTGTGCCAGATGTTTTTCCATATCACAAATGATAACTACTTATGATGGGATAAACTATCAATTGAAAATAGGTTCCTGTTTAAAATTAGTTTTGATGGGACAAACTCTCATCACAATTTTCCCATCGCAAATACCCCATATTCCATTAGTGTATCATGAAATTAAACTTCTGACCAGAAACCCTAACCGTAATTCCTCAAATCCACTAAAGTGAATAAATATCATATATGAAAAAATAATTATCATAATATCAAATTTTAAAACATTATTTATCAATATAAAAATTTTAAAAAATCATTTAAATTTATTCCCAAGATGTATATTAGTTAACTATTATATATTTTCATTAACATTTGGAAGTTTTCTTAATTGTTTTGAACTTTTTTGTATGATATGTGTTTTTAATTATTCATTACCCCAATATAATTATTACTTGGTAATGTATTATATTATAATATATAAAGTTTATTTATTTCAAGGTTGTTTTATTATTCCATTAGTGTTTTAGTTATGTTTAGGAAAGTGGAATTAGTTTCATAAAAATTTATTAATTTTAGCTATGGAATATGATATTTTAGTAATAATTTATATATTTAATAAAAAGGGTTTAGAAAGATAAAAAATAATTCATTATTTTAATATAATAATATTAGCATTTAGGTTCCCATAATCATCCTTTATATATATTTATAGCATTGTTCAAGTAGATGGTTAGACAGATTGAAATATGAATGTAACATAATTCATTTTGAGTGTTTTGTTAAGATAATATTTATTTTAAAATAATATATTTATATAAAATCATTAACACAGTAATTTAATGTTATTACTTGTTTTAATTATATTATATGTTTATATCATACATATTTAAGTTCATGATGAAAGATAAAAACATTACTGTGTGGATGTGGTAGTCTGTACAAATCACATTTAACAATTTCAATTACACGTGAATGAGAGGAAATAAATACGGACTATAAAATAACACTCAATATTCATAGTTATATTATATATTTTTATTTGTTATGTACTTCCATATTTATAATCAGTGAAGGGATTCAGTGGTGAAAAATGGATGATTACAATTCATTGAGGCAACATTCTACATAAATCATGATCAATGTTCTTTTATTTTTCTAAGTTAATGGTAAAGAATACATAAGGGATGTTGAATTAATATGATAAAATGTATGTATAATAATAATATTTCAATAAATATATTACTATGGTTAGGGCAGGCTTTGAAGATAATAAATAAAATAAATGTTAATGAGTAAGTAATTCATATGTCAACAACAAAAACTTCATCTTGATGAATTATTTTATATTAGTGACTTATACTAACATTAAGTGACCAGGGGGATTATAAAATGAAATAGAAATAATAAAGAGGAATATTGGGTATGTTTTCATGGATATTTCTATAGTAATGTGGGTCAATAAAACAAAAGAAGTGATCCCCTATTACTTGTGAAAAAATGAACACATTTTTAAAACAATTTAGTTTTCAATATATCATCACACTATTTAGGGGTAAATGAATAAAAAATTTCATGATGATTGATTTTTTTATATGGTCTAGAAATACATAGATTGTGTTTTCTATATATTTTATATATATATTATTGGTGTCATTTAGTTCAACATTTGTACTTTAACCTTTCTTAGTTTTTATTGGGGTAACTAATTTTTACACAAGAGACGTATGTTTTACTAAATTTATAAAATAACCAAAATTAAAAAATGTGTGTGTGATGTAATAATATATATAATATCATTATAATATAATTCAATTTTTAAATTAGAAAAACATTTCTTATAAATTCAATCATTAAATATATTGATGTACTTTTTTATAGAAAAATGATATTTTCACCATTTATTATTTCAAATCATATTTATTATTAAATAATAATTTTATGATAGCTAAAAATTTTAAAATAACATTAAAAATTATATAAATTTTATTTTTTAGAATTGGTTATATTATTTTTTATGTTAAAAATTACACTACATTAATAAATAAATAAGGAAATAAATATGTCCCCATTATCAATGTCATTAACTTAATTCATTATAAGCATAATTTATTTCAAAAAAATTAAATTGACCTTGTTAATTAAAATTATCATGTGGATATAAAATATGAAATCCCTTTTTTAATTTAATTTTTTATAAATTATGGATAATAAATTTTCATTTAAGGGTATTAAAGTAGTTATTAGTCTCGAAAATTTATTATTGTTCAAAAACACTAAACATGGCTCTAATAAATATAATATTTTATTTTTAAAGGATTTATTTTAATTCAAAAATATATATATATTATAAAAATTATTCACAATACTTTATATCATTAAATTAAAATATTAAAATAATCGATAAACATTTTACTATTCATCTACAAGTCAATTCTTAAATATAAATAAATAAATTCATCCTACGTTAATTTTAAAATGTTGAATTGAATATTGTGGATCATATTTAATAATTAAAATTTATAATTCATAAAATTTTCATTTAGAAAAAAATACCATATAAAATTAAAAACAACATTTTTTGAAAAAAAATCCCTCTAAAAACATTTGGTGTTCATAATAATACTTTGTAAGAATTTTAGATTGATTTCTATTATTTTTTCAACCCTAAAATATATTCATGAAATATGTTTCTTATATAATATTTCTGGAATCATTTTAGTGTTTCATGTAATAAATTATATTAAAATAAGTTTAATCGAAGGAAAATACACTGTAAAATTTTTGGTGGTTACGCGCTCACACATTAAATAAATTATGATCTTTATATTTAAATTATAAATAACAAATAAAATAGTTATAGGTGTTCATATGATAGATAAGAATCTACATATAATTTCTAATTATGTTTCACCCTCTATATTTTATTATGAATAGTGAACTCATATTTTCTCACATAATAGGTGTATGACTAACATAGATTTTATTCTCAACCAATTTTTGATAAATACCATAATATAAATGGAGTAATATTACATTGGGTGTTTTATAGTTATCCTTGTATTAAAAATTAATTGTGGGTTGATTTTTAAATATAATATTATTATCTTTTCACTTATCATGTCCTCTATAACAAGAAAAAAATCCATACAACACAAGATATAAAATTTTAATAAAAGAAATATGTTTTGTTTTTGTTGGAAAAAATTCCTATAAAAATATATCATTATGGGGTTATGTACTTGGGGTAGAATAATTCAATTGAATGTTTTCTAATAATTTAATAAATAATAATTTTGGCGGTGATTTGATATTATTAGAAAACATTCATGTTATAGAGGAGTAGTTTGAACATAAATAAAACATTAGAAGTTAATTGGTGGGTGCTTAGTGTTCTTTAATATAAATAATTCTCGAAACTAACTTCAATAATATTGGTTTCATTGTATTTCTCTTGTCTAATAAAATACTGGTTTCTATAATCCTTATTATACATTGGATTAGGGAATTTATTTTGATAATGTCCATATTCTCCACATTTAAGCGATTTAAATACTAAAGGAACATATAGATATTAACTTTTCCATAAAACAAATATTATATATGACCTCATTTTAGACATTGTAAACATTCCATGTTCTAGTGAGACATTTTCCTTTTCCATTATTCTTATTTTTTTAGAGGGAGGAAGTTGAATATTCATTCAATTATCATCTTCATTACTTGAACATCCACAAGACATCATATTTATCGTTTTTTGTTACTGTACACTTTTTATCATGATTATAGATAGTTGAATCAACATAATAACATGGTTATTAAATTAATTTATTATTCCATTAAGATTCTTTTTTCGACAATCTTCGCATTATCCAACCAATATAATATTATTTTTATTTTATTGGGATTTAACCATTATTGAAACTAAAAGAAGTTAATTTTGAATAATGATTAATTAACCCTATAAGATAATTATTGTAAAATAATTCATTATAAAATTCAACCTCAAAATTTATTAACTATAAAATTATTATATTTCCCTTTAGTCAACATAAATTGGACTTAGTAAAATCATGGATTCGTTATGTTCAAATCTCTTGTATTCTATAAACTAAATACATAACATGATATATCCTTATTAAAGTATTATAAATAAAATTTTATTGAAAAATTCATATACCGTATGGGTGTGTATCCATTTGTTCATTCTTAGAATAAAACATCTTATACCTATGTGATGATTGAGTTGACACTCAACTGGTAATTTTCAGGGTGATTAGACCTAGGTGTATCTATTTCATATCACCATCCACTTTATAGTATCAATAATTGAATGAATCTTTTTGAATAACTACATAATCTATAATTTAAAAAAGCATGAGGATGTTATCTAAGACATATAAATAACCTTTAAACTCATCCCTAGGGGTTTCCATAAAGTTATCATATCATAAATCTAAAAATATAAAATAATAATTCAACTGACCAAAACTGTTAAATTAACATTGGATATTATGATCATCAATTATATATTAGCTATTAAATTATCATCGGTATATATCATACACAATAAATTAATCTAAACCCTATACTAACAAAAACAATAGTTCCCCATAGTTGTGACCATATAAAAGGAAACAGTCGGTGAATAATATTTCATAATAATACAATATAATATGGGGTTTTTATAATAAGTATAACACATTAACTAACGAAACCCATGAATTTTTTAATTAATGGATATTTTTTCGACAATATAAGAAACTGCCTAATCCTAAAATAGTACACAACATTTCACAAAAATTATATATATATTAAAAATTTTTTTGGATATATCATATTTTTTAATTTTCATTATATAGTTAAGAAAGGATATATAGAAATGGGTAAGCTTATAATCCTAGTATTGGAAATCATAAGCTAAAATAATCAAATATCATAAATGAGAATAAAATGTGAAAATTGGTATAATCATGATAAATAAGAAAATCAAACTCTATACATTTTATACCCTAATGAATGAGTCAAGAAATATGAATTGGTATAAAAATAAATAATTCAATAGTATGTTGATAGATGATTTATTAAAAAATATCATTGAGATAATAATATAGTTATAATGATAAATATAATACTATGGAACACAAAAATCCTTGGAAAACATTATGGAAAAAACATTTATATCCACCATTGAATTTTTATAATAATTAAATTATTATCATCCATTGGTTTTGTGAATAAATAGCAGAATTTACACCTTTTAGATTTTTTATATTTCCATTTATGTCTCTCATTTAGTAACTCATAATATATAATAACCATAACCAAAGAATTGTAGGGTGATATAGGACCTCACATTTCACCACATAAAAAATAAATTATTTGATAAAATAATCCATTGAGAATAAAATGTGTCTCATTAATAAAATTGAAGAAAAATTGTAGAAATAAATTGTATTTAATATTTTATTGAAATGAATTCACATAAAGATATAATTTATAATTCTATCAAAAATCTTTTCATGATTACCCATTTAAAATAATAGGGTATCAAATTTTAGTATATAACATTATAGTTAAATTAATTTCAATAAAGATAATAAATAATATGTTATATTCATATAATAGATAAATCTTATATGATTATATCAAAAATTTACCTACTTAATCAATTCTTGAATTCTTGGAAAACATAATTCATTCAATGAAGAAAAAATAGGATATTCATAGACTAAATGCATTGGGAGAGAAATTATGGTCATACAACAAATATGATTATAATTGGAAAATTTATTCATCTATTATTTCTTATATAGATATTTAATGTTTCTCATTTATAAAAAATAGGCAATGATTGAACTAATGTGTGAAGAATACATTTATATGATGACAAAATATTACTTTTTAATTCATGTTGAGTATGACGTTTTTTCAATAAAACCCATTTTAAATAAAACTCATTGAGAAATGGAAAAATATTTTACAATATAAAATAATTAAAAATTTTAAGCAAGATCCAAAATTATGGGAAATTCCCTATTATGTTTTTTTAATTATTTTTCTTTTCATGTCTTTATATGGAACATATATATAACAAAGTGACAAGTTTATTTTGAAAATTCATTTCCAAAATTTTTTGAAATAAAAATTTAGAGATATATTTAAAAAATAATATTTTTATTAATCACTAAAAATAAAGTATAAAAGACACAGAAATGTTTTATAGAGAATATATGGAGTGGAATATAGGAAATATATATGTCTCAAAAAACAATTTAATATTTTGAAACACCACTACTAAAAACCCACAAAATGCTAAGGGAAATAGATTTTCTATTTGAATGGTGTGGATGATAAGTTAGTGGATCACTAGAAATAATATATATTTTAGTTTCAAATAATATAAGAAAATATTAAGGTGAAAAAAATATATACGAGGGTTAAAATATTCATTTAAAAAAATTAGGGTTATTTTTAAAAATATTAAAATTATATTTTAGAATTTTTTTATAAAACAAGTGTTTAATAATTAATTGAACTAATTTCCCCATTGAATAAGAGGAAATAACATATAAAATATCACAATGGTAGGACTAATTAATGATAGAAAATTATATTCACATTAAAAAGACTAGGACGCACTATATTAGAATTGATTTGATAAAACCCATTAAACAATAAAAGAATTGAAACAAACACCCATTAATGTGAATGATTTTTAATGAAACATTAAAAACCATTAATATTGAGATTATCATGATATAAAAGATTTATTATGATGATAATACACAATTCAAAATAAATCATGTTGTATAATAAGTACCCTAACTCAATAAATTAATTTTGAGAAAAAAACCCTTACCTTAATTCTTGACATCCCCTAATGTTATTGAATGATTATTTAAAAAATAAATATGTTAATAACATATTTTAAAATCTTATTCATAAATATAACCATTATTATAGTTAATTTTAAATGATCCTCCACATTTATAACAGTGATTTATTATCTTTTTTTATTATCAATTGTTAGTTATCATGATCGTTGTGAACAAGTATCATAAAAAGGCTTTCATTAACATTTATACTGAAAAAGTTAATACATACAAGATAATTTACGGTATTATGTAAGGAAAATTATATTTATATATAAATTTTTTATCTAATTCCATTAGTGTTTTATTTATGTTGCATGAAAATGGAATCAATGGTGTCTTATTTCAGTAATTTGTGCGATCAAATGAGATATTTATAAAATAATTTAAATACATATTATTACCATTTTAGAAATATAAATAATCATGATTTTATTATTAATTTATAATAAAATTGTAATTTATATTCCCGTAATATTTGACTATATATATTTATAGCATTGTTAGACTAGGTTCTTAGACTAACCCAAAAAATGATTGTACGAAAATTCGATAGGTGAGTATGGTTAAAAAGTCTTTTATTTGAAAATGATTTCATTAAAATATAATTATATTGTTATTATTTCGTTTTTTAATAAATTTTTATCAAATTTTATTTGGTTTGATTTTTTTAAATCCATTTTGAAAAATGTAAAATTTTTTGTTTTGGAGGTGCCCTTATTCACAATGGATTATTAATGTTTATATTTCCTGATGAATGATAGGAAATGTATATTAATTATACATTGTATCATAATATTACTAATTATTTAATATATTTTAAATTTATTTATCAATAGCATCATTACAACCAGTAATCTTATGAGGTGGTAAATAAGGTAATATGTTTTTCATAGCGGTAGTAGCCCATACAATGCACGATCTACATTCTTTTGATATTGTATATAGATGGTAAGGAATGTGTAAGGTTTTTTAATTATTATGATAACAATTTTTTATAATGATAATAAATATGTTAAAATTTTAATAAGGTTAGGTGGCGATTAGAAGAGAAATGTTTTATAAAAATGTTAATGAGTAAGTAAAAATTATAGTAAGGCCTTGAACCTCTTCTTGATGAACTCGAAAAAATTTATGGAATTAGGATATATTTTCATTAATATGTGTTTTTTGGAATTAAAGTTACTTCCATAATATGTATATTTTATAAT
Organism: Viscum album; assembly: GCA_963277665.1. Taxonomy (NCBI): domain Eukaryota; kingdom Viridiplantae; phylum Streptophyta; class Magnoliopsida; order Santalales; family Viscaceae; genus Viscum; species Viscum album. The sequence continues at coordinate 1,934,870,230 of OY728165.1, forward strand.
GGTTCAAGGATATTTCAAAGGGAATGTGAACCATTAAAATGGTGGATACAATCTCCTATTATAAGTGAAAGAAATTTAAACTTTTTTATTACCCCTTACTTATCAATGATATAATCAATGTTTTAAAGGGTAAATGAATAAAAAATATTTTAAAAATAGGCTTTTTGGGGACACTAGATTGATTAATCATTGTAAAAGTATATTCATACATATTTTCAATATAGTTGATGCTATTTAATATTTATATATTATTTTTTATTTTACCAGGGTAACTAGATTTTACCAATGTAACTTCTGTTTTATTAAAATTATAAAATAGCCTATAATACAAAATTTGGTTTCTTTGAACCGAAATTTAATCTCTATGTAATCTACCTATGTTTTTAATTAAAATAAAACTAAATTTTATATTAAAAGGGGTTATATATAGATAAATTGATTTTTAGAATAAATGCCTTCACTATTAAGTAATATTTACAATATTTAATATGGATTACTAATTTAATGAGTAATAATATATTTCAATTCAGTTTAATTTTTTTCTATTAAATTAATTTCTTCTAATATATTAATATATTTTATTACACAAAATTTACTTAATATTAGATATAAAATGATTTTTAATGAAAATAATAGTTTCACCATTATTATGGTCATTAACATTACTATTTGAAAACATATTTTTTGACAAAAAATGAAATGGGTCTTATCAAATGAAAAAATATTTTTCATTAAAAATATATGATCTATTTTAATAAATTTAATTTCTACTAGTGAAGATAATTAATTTATTATATAAGATGATTGAAATTGTTTTTAGTGTTAAAATTTACATAAGATAAAAAAATTCAAATATAGATTTTATAAATTTAATATAGTTTGTTTAAATGAATAATATTAATTTATAAATAAAATTATTATATTATTTTTTTAATTCATTTATTTTCCAAAAAAATCATTTTAATAATAAAATCTATATACTTTTCACAATTCACCTAGAAATCAATTGTTTTAGAAATTTCTCCTCAATTTAGTAATATCTAATTTCGACTTGTTGTATTAGAAAATAAATATTATTCAAAATAATTAGAAATTATAATATTTATAAATTTATATTTTAACTGAAAATAAAATACATTAATAAAAAATTAATTTATTTATAAGAATTACCTTTTAAAATTGTAGGGGTTCTTAATGATATTTTATAATGATTTCTAATTGATTATTGTCCTTTTATATATTATACGGTTCATATTTTTTGTAAATTTCTCATAAAATTGGGTTGAATCATTACATTGTTTCAGGTAAAAAAAATTTATTTAAATTATATATCATAAAGAAATATACATAGTGAAATTCTACGTTGTTACATTCTCCCTACTTAAAAAAACATCATCTACAAAATTTTACTAATTATAAATAATAAAATAGTTAAATGTATTCATAAGATAGAGAAGTATCTAAATTTAATTTAGAATGAGTTCTCACAATCATTTTTATTTCTTTTTAACTGACCAAATCACTCATAATAATAATTTAACTAACATTGATTTTTTCTCTAACCATCTGGGTCAAATATGCCAATATAATTGGTTTAATATTTTATAAGGAGTTTATAGTTAGCCTTGTATAATTTTATGGTCCATGGGATATTATTAGTATTTATCTTCATATGATAGAATGTATAATGTATTTTATTTATAGAGAACTAATACATGACTAATATAATAACAAATTTTACTAAAGGAAGGACAATAAAATACTATAGGATGCATATTTCTATAAATATCTATTAAATAGAAGATATATACTTGTTGTAAAATTATCATACCACTAGTATTTTTCAATAAATACACATCTAGTAATGTTTGGGGATTTTATGATCTTAAAAAACATACTAGGAACAGATTAGAAGTTTTAACTCAAATACAACACTTGCAGTTCTTTAATTTGTGATCTATGCCCATTAGTCCCAATCATTCTTAGAAATGACTTTAGTATTTATGGTTAAATAGGATTTTCAGTATCTTATAAATTACTAGTTCTTATCATTGTTTTTTTATCATGGATTAGCCTATTTACTTAGATAATGTACATGTCTCCCATACATTTTAATTTTTTTAAGTGGTTATTCTAAATGAGCTCTATTTCCTTTCATAGTTACCACAAACCCCTTTATCTTTTCTCATTAATTAGTTTCTTTATGAAATCATTCATCACACATAAAACATATCTATGTTAATTTAAGAATTTTTATTTGTCTTTCGTCCCATATTTTTAACCTGAATGAAATTGATTACTCTTCCCTTCTTCATCTCTGTCACTTAAACATCCATGATATTCTATCATTCTCTTCCTAATAATTTTTTGGAACTCAAATTTATTTATATTTTTAATAATAATTTTTTATTGTTATTTTATCATAATCAAAAATAATTTCAATTCAATTTTATTCATGTTTGGTTAATTGTGAGGGTAATCCTCATGGTGTCCTTGATATTCATTATTAAGTTTGTACATTTTCTATTTAATAATTACTAAAAACAATATGAGTTAATAAGGAGTGATAAATAATTAACACCGTAAGAGAATTATTAAAAAGATAACTATATGAAAAATTCAAAAATAAAAGGGAGTAATAATTTAAATTATTAAATTATCATCCAGTTTAATGTATAACATTAGTACTTCATTCATTGGATATTTATATTGTGTTCTCTCATATTTCATAATTTAATTACAAAACACAATCAATCCGTTATAATATATTTTCTTGTGAATGTGATGAAGTGAATAATATCCCAAGGTAGTGTCTATCTTGGTGTGGAGTCATAAGGGGACAAATAAAGCTTTGAACTGTAGATTGAGTGGATTCTGAACCATCATTTTTATGATTTCTCCTATGTTCATTTAGTACATAGTTGTATACAGATTCCAGTGTCTATATAAGAATATTAGTTATACAAGAAGTAGATAATAAATATTTAATGAAAATATTTGGATGTTCCCTTATATATATAAATTTCCCCTAGTCTTATCCATAATGTTATAACTGTTGATACCTAATCATAATCCATTAAATGTTCAATATTACCTCAAATAGCCTAAAGGGGTATGTAAACCATTTATATTATAGAAAAACATAACTTCTCATCCCGTATATTATTCTAAACAAACATCATAACGTCAAAAGTTAACTAAACCCTACTATGATACCAATAAGAGTTCCCTACAGATGATACTACAACAATTACACAATTTAATGAAAATATTTCAATAGAATAAATAAAATATACTTTCTCAGTTAGTGTTTTAAAGGATTATGAAATCACAATACATTTTAAAATAATGGATATTTTTCCACACTATATGAAATTACTTTATGAAAAACAATTTATCCTCATATCTCAAAAATAATCCATATAATATACACATTTTGAGACCTTATTCTTATTACATTCAATATAACCTAGGAAGATGAAAACATAAAAAATGGGTGATGTAAGATAAATAAAAAGAGAAAACATAAGATATAACAACCAAATATAATAAGTTTGATTCATATCCCTATACTAGTTAAATCATGATATATAATAACACTACACCCATAAAAGAATAGTTAAAAAAACACGACTCACAGAATATAACCTTGGCTAACATAACATATTTTTTAGGTTTTTGTGGAAACATGAGTAATTAATCATGTTCCATTATAGATTAAAATAGTCATAGATATAAACATAAAATTTTTGTACAAAAATAAGAAAATGAAAACATTATTAACTAATCCTTGTAATTTTACAAATTAATTTGTAACAAAATTCCTGTATATCAACCATTTAGTAATGTGACAAAATCCATGAATATCTGAGCTTTATTTTTATCAAAAAGTCAACTATAACTACTCTTTGGTAACCTATGATATATAAAACCTCAATTAATCTATTGTAGCATGTTATAGGACCCAACCCATCAAAATATATACATTTGATTTCTGATTAAAAAAATAAAATGATTTATATTTTCATATAGAATCTATTAGAAGAAATTATGTTGTTTTATCATATCAATGAGAATCCATGGAATTAAAATGGGGTTCATTTCTGATTCCAGTGGTTTCAGATGAATAAATCATTTATAATATCTATATATTATCATAACATGATAACCCTATGGAAGATAAATAGATATCCAATAGTGTTAATGAACATTTTATATCGATTCCTTTTAATATATTTAATGAAAAAACGTGTTATTTAAAACAAATAAAACAACGGTATATAGATAAGTCAATAATTTCACCATTAGATCAGTTTATAAATGTTAGGTGAACACCTTTCTATCGAATGATTAAAAAATAGAGTAATGAATGATGAAATGGATTGGTTGAAAAATTATCATTATAAACCAAATATTACTAAGAAACATAAACTTTTTGATCAATTATTCCTATTTTTTAGATTTTATATTTCTCATTATTGAAAACATTATTATATAATAAACTTATAGATGAAAAATGAATTTAATTTTATAGTAACATTTTATTATATCCTTAATGATGATAATGAACCATTTCCCATGAACATATGATATATAATACTCATATAATAATAGATAAATAATTTACATTATAAAGCCATGGAATATTGGAAAGTGGATTCAAAATGATTGGAAATATCTTTATTGGTAAAAATTATATCGAAGATTCTTTTGTTTTCATTATATAATGAATGTCTAAATGGAAAAATAACCACTTTTTATAGATTATTAATTTTAAAAAAGGTTGGAAATAATTATATTTAGATATATTAAATCATTACTTTTTAATAAATACCGATTAGTGTAGTATACAATAATAAATAAAGGTTTTATTGAAAAACATTGAGTTGATGTTAATAAATTTTTCCATGTTATGTAAAACCATTATATATTTTGATACACTTTCACTAATAACAAACATCATAAATATCGTAATATAATTTATTTTTGTAAAGTGGTTATTATAATGAAGATGATCAAATAATTTAATCTTTATTTAAGATCCATAAAAAGATGAAAATATGTTTTCCATGGAAAATATGTACATGTAGGAATTTATTCATTTATAAGAATAACATCCATTATTACAAATATTTTACATTTATTTTGGATTATTTTTTTATTAAATAAGTGTAATTTGATGGTATGATGTAATTTAAATAGGGAAAAATTGGGTATACCATATAGAACAGGGTAATAGGTGGATCTGGTAATCCTTGGAATAGGAATTCATGTTTGAAATACTTCAACCTAATGAATTTGAAATTGAGTTGATGAATATCTTTTGAAATTAGAAATTGTCTCTTAAAAACCCTTGAAATATTTCAATTCAATTAACTAATTTAATAAAATTAATTCAGCAATTACCATAATAAAAAATATTAATTGTATTTTTTATAATCCATTTTAGAGAAAACATTGAGTGTAATACATGATATGTATTAGGAAATTAAAATTGAGAACAGAAACCCATTAATAGGATTCCAGAAAAACATGAATATATTGAACAAAAAAATATCTTAATATAATTTTTCAACACGTTACCAATATCTGTAAACATTTTTAAAATTTATTAATTATTATTCTCTATATGTATATTAGTTATTTATTTTATTTTTTGATTATTACATGTGAGTTATTATGAACGCTTTGAACTACCTTCATAATATAAATTTTGTCCATTACTCTTCTACCCATGTTAATAATTAAATGATATATTAATGTACTATAATAAATTTATTATATATAATTATAAAACTACTTTCTATTTACATTATTATTTTTGTTATGTTTTATGGAAATGGAACTGGTATGTCCTTATTTCTGTAATTTTATCGATCAATGGATAAATTTTGATAATAAGATTATTACATAGTATAAACATTAACTGTCCATAAAAAATAATTAATTTAGATTAACTTATAAAAATATTATAATTTACATTCCTATAGACATCCATGATTGTGTTTTATTTCATTTCTCATGAAGGTTATTAGAGCAACCCAAATATAAACATAAGATAATTCGATGGGTGGATCTGGTTATGAAATTTTTTATTAAAATAATATCATTTTTATAGAATCATAATGACATTATTTTTAGAACATTGTTGTTTTCAATCGAATTTATGTTGTTTTGATAAATATTTAAAATTAATATGGAAAATATTATGTGTTATCTCATATTGCAGATAGACCAAACAATGCATGGTTAACATTTTCATTTAATGGTGAATGACATGGTATTAAGTTTGATAAAAAATTATCTATTTATATTAATAATTATTTTATATATTCCACATTTATTCTTGAATTCCATCATTACATCCATAAATAGTTGTGGGGCTAAAATATAGAAGATGTCGCTTTGCAGAGATGGTAGTATGCACGTCTCATGATTTTTCTTTTTACTCTTTTAATATTTTTATGAGAATGAATAAATAATAGTTTTCCACTATTATAACAAAACATCAATATACTAATGATTCTTAGGTCATTATATTAATATGGTTATGGTTGTTTTTGAAGTGAAAGACTAAGAAAAAAAGGAAATGAGTAATTAATAATTATGTTGATACTATGAACATCCATTTGATGAACTCCTTATAATTGAAGGAAAAAGGATAACATGTAGTGACTTGGGGTTCATGATAATGAATTTAATTCTATGATTGGAAAATTGGTTAGTTCTAGAAGTTTATTTTAATGGGAATGTAATGTATTGAATCATGGGAGGTGAGACTCTTTAATAAGCGAATAAAAGGGAACTTTTTTGAATATCATTTATGTTTCAGTGATATAATTTAAATAAAAGTATTTGGTGTGATATTGCATCTATTAATCCATAATAATGTATTTTAACACATGTTTTAAACATGTTTGGTTTATTTTACTCAAATATTTGTATTTTTAACATTTTTTATGTTGTAATTTGTTTTCGCCCAAGTAACATATGTTTAACTAAATGTATAAAATAACACCACCTAATAAATCGGGGAATTATTAACCTAAATTTAATATATATTTAATATATTTCAATTTCTAAATAAGTTGAAATTATCTTTTAAATATTAAATATTATGCATTCAAAAAAATATTATTTAAAAATGTTGTTTTCACAATTACTCATTATTAAAATTATTTAACAGTGATGAATAATTGAATAAATGATCATATATTTAATTATAAGTTCAAAAATTATGTTCATTTCAATTTTTATAAGAGATGAATTTATTTTACTAAATAAAAATTAAACATTAAATTTTTTTTATTAAAAAACCAGTATTACCAATATCATGATCAATAAATTTAATTTGATTAAAAATATTTTAGGCATAAAAACAAAATTGACCTTATTTCATAATATTTTCATGTTGTTATAAATATTAAATCCATCTTTTATATCAAATTTATACATGTATTGATATCAAATGTTAAATATAAATTAATATATGTTGTTTTCATAGTAAAAATTTACTTCTGTTTTCAAAAAATTAAACATTAATATCATAAATTCACTTTAGTATTTTAAAAAGATTAATTTTAATTTATAAATATAGTTTTCAATAGGTTTATTTCAAAAAAAATTGTCATAAAAATTACTATATTAGAAAAATCGTAATACTTTTTAGAATTTATCTAAAAATTATTTATTTTGTAAAAATAAAAAAATTCCAAATATAGTTTTAACATGATTAATTAAAAAATTAATTACCTTTTTAAAATTTAATATTATGAAATTAATAAATTTAACATTTATATGAAAAAACAATTTATAATGAAAAACTATATTTTCTAAAAAAATACCACTTAAAACACTATATGTTATTTATATTAAATTTTTAAAAATTAAAAATTGAAAACTATATTTTATCTTGGATTTCATTGATTATTTTTATAATTTTCTTTTTTACTATTTCTTAGGTCAATTTATTATTTCATATAGAACTTGTTATTTAGATTTCAATTTATGGAAAACACATTACAAAATTTTGATTCTTTATAAAAAATATGTGACTGTTGAAACCTATAAAAAGAGTTCTATTTAATAAAAAATTTAAAAGAATTTCAAATAGGACTCTATGTAAAATATTACAATAAATGAAATAATAGGTCGGATAACCCATCATGTCTTGGAGCACTATAAATGTTGAGGGAGAAAATAACCATGTTAACTTCTTCTAGGATAAGAAGTTTGGAAATATTTATTCTATAATATTTATTCATTACCTTATAAATATCACCCATTATTGTCCTTATATAATAAATATAATATTATTAAAAACATATATTATGTACTAAATATTGTGCTCATTGTGGGTATTAGTGTCACATAAAATTTAATGTCCATTCCTAAGATAATTTAAACTCATAATGAATTTTTTAAACTCATAATAGTATTCTCATTAAAAGTGGTCTTTCTATTACCCAATGTAATCTAACTGTATTTAAAACACATATTATATATATACACATTCATTCCAAATTAATATTAAATTTTATAATACAATTCAAATTCATTGTTGAAAAGAAAAAATTCAATATCTGACTAATGATTATTTTTATGTTTATTGAGATCCATTTCAATAGTATTATATTATCATTGAGATTAAATATGAATTATTTCCCCAATACCTATGGTTTTACTTTAGGTTATTTATATTTATGATATAATTAAATAATTCAATATATAATGGTATTAGCTTAGGTTTTCCTAATAATAATTCAATAAAAAATAAAATTATATAAAAACAATTAATAAGAAAGGATGTAAATAACACTCTATATCATTAAATATTGATCTGAGAATTGGTTGATGGATATAGTTACTCTTCTATAGAGTTTTAGTTGTAATTTGACATTATTTATAAAGAGCTTCTAAATTAAAAAACCAACTATCATGTTTTCATGAAAAAAATTCATCACATTTTCTATCCCATGTATATTTATCTGTATACCGTGAAACCCATAATAATCTTTTAGTGTTAATACAAAAATTAAATCACCAGGTATAAATGTTTAGAGAAGTTTGAATAGTCTTTTCCTGCATGTTGATAATAAAATCAGTGTCCCTAGTGGGAAACCATTGTCCTTGAATAGTATATTTTTGATTCTCAATTTGAAAATCAATTCATCATAGGTTAATAGTTTTATAAAAAAATAAATTAAATAATTAATGATAGTTTTATCATTAAATATAAATATTTCAGTTACCATATATTAAAAAAATTGACTAGTACTATGATCAGTCACTTTTTTAGACACAAGAACCTATAGGGTTTCCCAAACAACAGAGTGTTTATTAATCCCAAAAAAACACATACCTAGGACTTGAAATCAAATAATTAATAATAATTTAGATAACCCACAATTATATAAATTTCAATGATCATTGGATTTATATTCATAATAATTTTTTGGATGGTTCTAGAAATAGATTAGTTGATCATCCCAAGAAACATTCAAAATATGAAATTCATTTTTTACCATTTTTTTAATTTTTCTGTCATTCCACCTAATTATGGATTATTGGAACCATTTAATCCAATAATATTTCTATTAATTACATTTTTTGAGGGTAGGGGGAAGTAACTACCCCATCAGGGTTAACATAGCCATTTTATAGTGTGGCCAAAACAATAAATGAGCATTTCCATGATACATAATAGGAAAATATTTATAGAACAAATTTTGTCCCATTACATTCCAAATAGAGTTCACATTAACATTAACAAGTGTATTAGTATGGTATATATTATAAAAAAACCCCTCAATATTACTTTGAGTTGCTTTGGGTTTGATTATGATCACTAAAAAAGTAATATTTTTTGGACAAAAATCATGAGGTATGTAAATGTTTCAAAAAGATGGAGTTTTGGGGATATATAACAAAAATATTGTAATGGAATGGAATTTTTGAAATAATAATCATTAAATTTAATTTTTTCTGATTTTTGGATGAATTATTTTGAAGGTATTCTTTTCATAAAGGATAAACGTTACATGAATACATCATGTTTTTTAGAAGCACAAGCTAAAAAAATTATATTCCTATAATTTTATAGAAGAAAGGATTTTTCGAAAATAAATATTGAGGTTCATGATAATGTGGTAAATAGAGATAAAATATTAAAATTGGTTTGGGATACTAACAATAGGTTTTACACACTCTATTTGATGTAAGGAATCATTAATGAAGTTCCAAAGTATTGAAAATCACAAAAAAAAATTGATAAGAATTTTCTTGTGTCAGGGATTCATAAGAACATATATTCATTGACAATAAAACTATTTATATTTTATTTGGGTAGTTTACTAAATTATTTTATGTGTTCATGAATGGTTATATGATTCCTATAATATAAAATAACAGTAAAAAAATTTAATTTTTTGTGAAATATAATCAACGACATTGAGAAATTAAATCCTACATGAACCAAAAGTAATTACCTATAAATTTTATGGTAATTTTTTATTGATTATGTATATTAAATCTTGGATTTAGGCTTCCCCAGATTAGAAGTAAATAATATTGTTGATTTAAGTGATCAACACAAGAATCATATAAAGGACTAGTGTGCACACTTCATTAGATAGATAAGTGTGATTTCAAATGATGATGGTTTGTGGAGAAGGGGGGACATTTATTCTACACAAAAAATTGTATAATAATTGTTATATTTTGAATTTGGTACTAAATAAAATTCCCATTGTTCATTCCATAGATGTACCCTAGTGCAGGGGAACCATAACTTTTGTGTGACTCATGCATGATATCATTTATTCTCTCACATTTATTTGAGAATGGGATATAATATTTTGTTTTGATTAATAAAGAAACAGGACTCAAGTAGTGGAGGGTTTTAGTATTTCCTACAATAATTACACCCCCTTCAAGGTACTTATCATGGTAGAGACAATAATTTACATTTGAGATGAACAACAAAATCGGCCTTTCTCACTAATTGCACGAAATAGTGTTTTGTATTCATAAATTGATATTTATCTTTGATGAAAATATTATTCAATAGAGGAAGAATTAGATATGACAGTACATATAATAACTAGGAATATATTTCTTTCAGGTAGGGATTCATGTTATTTCATCTAGTTTGGATACTAGATCTTTATAAGAAGTAGATCAAAGAAAATTTTGTTCTATGGTAAGTGGAATCAATGATTTTGGGTATCCTAACCCAACACAACCTACCAAAAGGTGATTTTATGTAATTAATAACATTTAATGTGGGAAATTTATATGAACTTCTAAGATGGTGGATCAAATTTTTTAGAATCTAAACTATAGATTATATGGAATAAGTATGAGGACCTAATAATGAAAACTAATGAGTCATTTGTTGGATTATTTGACCAACTGAATGTTATTTTGGAGGGTATCCATGTTCTCTGATATTTACCTGATTATGTAAATATCATCATATTTATCATTAGATGATTTACACCTATATTCAATACAAATCTATCAATATTGGAGGAAAAGATGTAACAAATCTTTTATTGGATAGTCCATACAACACACTTGTCCTATAGAAGATGGGGAATAATAATAACGAGTTTATAGAAAAATTGAAATTCAAAGAGGTGGTATTCAAGGACATGAATAATATGAAAATATATGATGGATATAAATATGAATAGGTGAATTAATCCATGAAATTAATTTCATAAAATATTTTAACATAAAATCGACAGTTTAAAGAGAATCATACACTCTCATGGTTTTTATGTGGGAAAGATATATATCTTGTTGTAGGGTCAACATAGATGTTACTAGAGTATGATGAGGATGAATATAGAATTAATATGATATATAATTCATGTAATGTGAATGGTATAAAATTCATTAAGGTAAGTTTATTAAAGAAGAAGAACCTACTTTCATAAGAGAAATGCAGTTTTGAATAGACTAAAAGAGAATAAACTATATACTATAAATACTATAAGAAAAATACTAGGATGGGTGTTATGTTAAATTAATAGATAGGGTATGATGGGAAAAATGAAAGTGAAGTTTACAGATGATTGAATTTATAGCTCCAATTATAATCCAATCATGAGAAGATAGATATTTGGTGATCCAAAATAATGATTTCTGATAGATTGGTTAATTATTTCAAACAATATATGAAATAGTTGGAATAATAAAATTTTGATTTGATGGTTGAAATTAAAAATATATAGTATTAAATACCTTAAAAATATGAGAGAGTTATTGATAAAAAATCCAAATTTAATAACTTATCATGGAGATCCATAATTTGACTGAAAAAGTGAATGATATAACAAAAAGTATCAATGAACTAGAGAAATATGTTTTTGTACTGCAGAACAATGTTAATGAAATGTAAATAACCTTGGATCTCTGAATTACAGTTGGAAATAAGTCAACAAATGTGATATGATAAGGGATATTATAATTTTAAGATCTAATAAAATAATAAAAAATTATAAAGAGAATAAAATGAATCATTAAAATGATATAGTTTGTATGTTTATTGATTAAAAAATAAAATTACTGATGATTCATGGAAGACCACAAACATTAAATATTTGGGATGGAAATTTATATTATTATAAATTACAATAAGATGGGTCAGGAAATCCATTAAATATTTATCTTATGTTAATGACACATAGGATGACATGTCATATCAGTTTTTATTATTATGAATGGATATTAAATCCCCAAATGTATTTTCTGTATCCAAGAGACACTTAAGGGAAAAAAATATAAAGACATCCACACATGTTTCAATATTACAGAAATAATGTTTCTGGCCATTGTTTATAGTGTGGAGGATTTCCATACATTACCATATATTTCCAACCAATAATAGAGAGTGATGTTTTTATGAAGACCCAATGTGGTCCTAAATAACTGAACAATGAATAAACATTCCTAAAAATATAATATCGATTTTATGCTATAAAATATGAATTTAGTAAATGAAAATCCTATGACAATCAATAATATCATTCCGTACTGATTTAATAGTGGATGATGTGAATAATAAATATTTGAGTAGATAATAGTTATAGATATTTCCCATAAAGCCTCATATCGTGTGGGGGTGTGGATTTGTGAAACTATATTAAATTCCAATATTATATGAAATTAGGATTTTATCACATTGATAAAATATGAAAATAATGGTGTTTTAATATTTGGAAATGATTAAGAACATAAAAATATCTGATCAGGAGTAATATGTTTAAAGGAAAATATACTATATATTTTTATTTATTGGTCATTGAAGGCCTCAATCACAATTTGGTTTAGGCATACTGGTAAGCACCCCTTATTCCGACGTGAAAAATAGGGGTTCAAACCCCATTGGGCACATGTATTGTAGCAGCAAGATAACACATTGTAGTAGTGGTGACACTATAGCAACAGTGAGAACTATAGTGGAGGCAGGTCATTGTAGTGGCGGTAGGGGACTGTAGCAAGGGTCAGTACTGTGCGGTACTGTATGACCGTGGGTACTATAGTAGTACTATTCACATAATTGGCCTAGGGCCAAAAAATTGGGCCTATAGGCCATGTAATGGGATAAATGCCCACTGAGCTTTCGGGCTTTGTAATGGGTCTTCCACTACCCAGTTGAAGAGGTATTTTGTTTTCTTTAATAATAAATGAGGCATTTTCCCCAACCATTGAAAAAATTATCTCAATCACAACATTCTATGTGTTATTAAACTCTCAACCAGAGGGCATGTTATAAGCTTTATTATGAAGTTCCGTACCATTAAGGGAAAATGGAAATTTTTTATACAGGGATGTCACATGAAAGAGAATGTGTAACTTGTGATTGGAGATCAATACATGTGTTTTAAATCGAATGTAGAAGAAAATATATTGTGTAATTATTCTCTTAACCCCTTATTTCAAACATCATTGGAGGTTCTATTTAAATGGGAATCTTTTTTATCCCTCCCCAACTTATCATGTGATCTTAAACACATGGGTGATGATTTCCAACATGGGAAGGTAATTATAATGTTGTGAAATGATAACTAATCTAATTAAAAAAAATTTATTTTTTTTCAAAAATATGAATTTTTTATCACCCCAAATTTTTAAAATTACATTTTGTTATATAGTGTATAGAACACACAACACTGAGATTAATCAAACAAAACAAATATTTTTGTTAGAGTATGACCATTATAAACTATATACTGAATTATTTCTTTTGAAAAATATTAGTCAAATTATTTAATTTATATAAATGACCTATTCAAAAAAAAATATTGATTGTTATTTAGTCAATTGGGACTCATTTTTTATTAGTCAAATTATTTTTTATACATATGTTATCTTCAAAAATGTGTTTTACTTCTTATATATAAGTTAACAATATAGTTAAATTTTTTAATACATATTAATTTTATATGATAAAAAGCATATAATTATTTTTATCTTCATGATAAAATTATTACAGATTAGGTATTCCATTCTTTCTGAAAAAGGCTTTTTTTCCAAAAATAGGGAAAATAGTGATTTTCATCAAAAAATATGTTTTTCATAAAAATTTACAACTTTTCATTGACTACTAATATTTATTAAATGTAAAATTAGTTATATTATATTATTATTAATAAAATCATGATCATTAGAAATAATTATTTTTACCAAATTTGGAGAAAAAACATTTTATACATAAAAAGGATTTTTTCAGAATAATTAATATCTATTATGTTCTTTGTTTTAATATATAATTAATTTCAACAAATTTTATAAATTGAATCATTAAAATTAAAAAATATATTTGGAATCAGGATGATAAAATTTGGTAAATTGGCTCCTATTATTTTTTGTTATTATAAATAGTGATCGTGGTAAAATTACATCACCAGAGTAATAATAAAATGAAAAAATAAGCTTAAAACAATGATATAAGGTCTAAAAATCAACCCAAAAATTTATTTCATCCTATTATGTGGGTATATTTCTCTCACATCAATCCATAGATTAATATATGGACACTTAGTTCTATTTAACATTAATTATAACAATTATATTATATTAATGAAGGAACGAACAAAAAATAAACTCTCTTAAATTTCATATTAATAAAAAAATTTACATAAGGATAAAAAATGTATATGGTTGGATCAAAATTTTTATTTTAATAATAAAATATTCTTTCATTATGATGTATTATATCAAATTTTAATGGAATAAATAATTTCTTTAAATATGAACATAATAGAGACGTAATACTTGGTGAATTAATAGGTAAATTAAATAAGTAATATTAAAAATAATAAAATCAATAAAATTTCAATATGTTATTATTTTATAATAATTAATTGTTTCCCTTTGAATCCTTAAACGATTAATTAATAATAATATTTTCTAAAATGAAATTAATTATATTTTAGGAAAATAATATTTGATAATTTTTTTAAAGTCATAAAAATCAAGAAAGTGGATAATCTAGTTGATAAATAGCCAAAAATGTCATCCCATTTTAATTTATAAACCGATTTCATCTTATATTTAAAATAATTACTAATTAATATTGAAAAATTCATTATGAGGGTTATGTTTAATATTCGTTAATAAAGAAGTAAAACCAAATAATTATGTTCAAAATGATATCTAAAGCCATAAAAAATTGATTGGACAGATATATTAGATCATTAACATCAACTTATTTTAATCTATGAAATTTTAAAATTCTTTCAAAATGGTACATGGTTGAAAATATAATCTCTAGACCATTTATTAGTCACTTCTCGTTTTATGGAATCTTTTGTTACCCCTAAAGACTAAAAATAATGAAATAGTAGTATCAAAATGATTAATGGTCATTAAAACTATTTTATAATGGTTAACCAAATTAAACATATATAAATATTATTGGATGAGATTAATGTCAACTATACACATTTCATATTATACATATGTCACCTTTGTGTCATGTTGTTTTAAAATTGAGGTTATATTAATTTAATACTTTATGTTATTCAATGAGTGCCCCTCTCATCATTTATAATACAGAAACAGTTTTCATATCTTCATCAAACATTTTTAACCTTATATATCATAATCTATCAACCATTATTACTTCCCAGATTCCATAAACACATCCAATAAATTCTGGTATTGCTAAAAAACCATCCCATTAAACGTTATGGTATAATTCGAAAGAGGTTATTTAATGATGAACTATAACTATTAAATGAGCATTTACAATTTTAGTTTTTATTCTACCCGATATAAATCCATGATATTCAATATAAAAAATTATTTAGTTTCTTAAATATAATTAATAATAAACATAAATATGTTAAGAAAATTTTCCATCAGTTTTCTTGGTTTTGAAAATCAAATAGTTCACTTATGATTACATATTAATTATATTCCACACAACATGGTATAATTAAATTTTTTATTCTCACAATAAAAGTATGTTAATAAATCTAGTGAAAATTAATATATGTTATTTTTATAGAAATATTATTCATAAATAAGCTTAATATCACATCTACCTTATTACCTTCCAAACTATTGGAAAATAATAACATTGATCATGTGTTTGTGTAGACACCCCCCTCTATGAATAGATTTTATTCATTTTCATTTATTATTTACTTGGATTGTGATAATTATATATTGAATTAATATTTTTTTTTATATTATAATACCAATTCTATAAAGGGTAAACATTATTTACCTTTCTTTCTTTCCATTCGTTGAAAAGTGAAACTAGTGTTCATGCGTACGTAAAGCCAACCCTCTCTATGAACTATATAATTCATTTTTTATATATACATTCCATGGATGATTATATAAAATTATATATTGAATAAATATGATATTTCTTAAATAATTATAATTATTATGGTGATGTAATCATGAATATAGTACAAGTACTTTAACAGCCGAACTAAAATATGTATAAAAAATGAGACAGTCATCACCAAAAAATGATGTCTTAGATAAAGAATTTTTAATAAATATGTCTTTAAATATTATAATTTGAAGATATTTTTAATATAATAATGAAAATTATTAAATTATTGAATTGAAATAAATTTAAATTTTTTATACATGAGGTTAAAATAAGTAATGAAACAAGTCAAAACTAAGGTAAGTTGTTTCATAAATCAATTTCCATTCATTTGGTTATACTTATACTTAATTGACTATGTTATGAAATTATTATATGTATAAATAATTATATATTTTATTATATCATATTTATAATTTTTTGTAAAATTTTAACACATAATCAATTCGTTAATAAATTATTAATTCAATGATATGATCTTTATAAGAAATTTCATCCCAATTTACACTCAATTGAGACATTTTTTGTATTAAAAAACAATTTATTATTATGTGGGGTATATAAATACATTAAAACTTTTTATATCATATATATTCTTATATTAATTACATTTGAGGTTTCGATATGATTTAATAATTTTGTCAGTTATAAGAATTCAATAGGAACAAAAGTTATAAGGGTTACCTTAATCATAACATCATAATTACTTATTATTTATATTTTAGTGTCTATTTGGGGAATTATTCAATATTTATATCAGAATAAAATATAATTTAGTCAATTTTAGTTATTTATAAAAATTAACAATTTTCCATTAATTTTCATATTTTAAGTACTCAGGATACTGAACATTTATTTAATGATAAATAAAAATTGTTTTCTATTCAGTGAAGTGTATTTAACTTCCAAGACCATATATTCAATTAAAAAATTCACAAATTTATTAATTTTATAATTAAAATATTTAATGAAATTTTGACACCTATTTGAGATTATTTATTGATTCATTAAAATAATATTTTTTCATTTTCTGAACGATTTACAACATAAATTTTTATAAAAAATCTTAAAGAAATAATTGTTTAAATTTACTGGGTATGAGTAAAATTTTCCACCAGCACAACAACAAAAAGATTTAAGGATTCATTTTAAATTTTACATAGTTATTTTTAAATATATTTATTTTACAAATATTTTTGATATTTTTAGTTCTTTATAGTGAGTTTCAATATGGGAAGGGTACTTTTTGAAGAATGGATTTATGTTATTTTTATGGATTTACTGTTCATCGGTGAAAAAAAACATTATTTCACTTATACACCACTACGGTAATATTTTAATGGTACCATATTTAATATTTTTTTGGATTTTGAATCATTCATTTGAATAAGAAATTATATAAAACTCATAAACTTGTTCTTCATATATGAAATGTTTTTTCATTATTAATACCTGATTATTATATTTTTTTGATTATTTATAAGATAAATTCATTTGAATTATTATGTGATGGTTTATTCTTGGTTATATATATCCCCTCGATGAATCAGTTTTCTCATAGTGAAATCATGTTTGGGTATTTTTCTATGGACATACCCATTTTTTGTGTTTTTATGGAATGAGCCATGAAATTATGTTTACGATATCTTGGATTGAGGCCAGAATGCTTATTTTATGTTGTGTGATAATATAAAGTTCATCATTTTGACATCATTTATTGATGTCTATGTGATTATTGGAATAATTATGATATCCATGGATAATTTTCAGCCACATATGATTATTTATATCGTATTATTTGATCATTATTTTTTCTCCAAATATTATACTACATTATCATGTTATTGATTAAATGACATGTTTTTTCAAATATTTAGTTTCCCATATTGAACATTTCTTATTTATTCTATGATATATTCTTTTAGTTTCCTTTACATACTAATAATTTATTCACACTTATTTTATTTACTTTTCTAATTATATGATAAAGGAATTGTTGAATCATTTCAGTAATGGATATTTTTTTCTTTTAGTATGCCTTAAATTTTATTTAAAATATAAAATTGGACTAATGTATGATAATAATTAACCAATGATACTAAAATATTTAGTTCATTTTGATGTCATCACTTGTATATATTGAAAAAGTAATAGGGTAACCATCAGATCTAGCTACTAGATTATGGGTCTTCAATGTTTGTATTAGAGGATGTTTAGTACAAACCATGGTAACAAGATTTAGAAAAACCATCATTATAAAACATAACCCTATGGTAAAAAATTATGATATGTATAAATATATAAAATTATCATCATATTGTTTTGAAAGGTTTTTATAATATGGTATTTTAACCAATAAAACATTTTTTAGATATTAAAATTGGATATTCTTTAGCAAAGATGAATCAAGGGGTAACGATATAGAAAAGAGATAGTATAATATATATCAGACATTATTTTTGTGCAGAGTTAGTGCCACCATAATGACCACCTCTTTCGACACTCTCAGTTGATATACATGAGTCAATTCACATTTTCATTCAAAACCATTATGATAGAAACAATGAAAACCTATGATAGTCTATACTTATGTGGGATAAACCAATTCTATCTTCTATTAGTATGTCTATGATTTTTCACAATTTTAAATGCCTATATAACTCTTTTTGGTTTTATTTGAAGCATAATATGATTATGAGTATTTTATATTCAATTTATTGAAATATAACAGCACGCTCGCGTGTTGTTGGGCACAGGCGATGAACCAAAATTTATAACCTACTTACTACTTAGGACAATGGTATGACAATGTCAACCCACAGGGAGGCCTCACGATGTGTTTGACATTCTAAAAATAAACTAAACAAAAAGACACATGAAAAAACAAGAAAAACCCCTTGTTGGTGGTGAAGTACATTGAATGAGATTTAAGTGTGTGAAGAAGTGAGGGAACTCTAGTGAGTTCATAGTGAGTAGACTGAGTAGTAAGAGAAATTGTGGTGAAAACCCCCAATAGACGAGTAAGGGGAAATTCTACTGGACGATTTGATATTTCATAACCTCGTTCATGCACTTATGTTTTAAAAATATGGATTTGACTAAAAGTAACTATCCAGATTTTTCATCTGGTCAGTTTGTGATGAAATAGCTCTTACAGTCTATCGACTATAAAAGTAATTCCATCCAATGATGAAAATAAGTCATAAGTGACGAGGCTCAACTTGTCAGTTGAGTTCTGTGTGTCTCTCCCATTCGAGTATAACTGACTTGTCAGTGATTTACTCATATTGAAACAGTTTTTATTATGGTGAAAACAAGATCGATTTTCACTCGATCATGTTACTTTGAAAATAAACTCATCTGTAAACAATGAGAGAGACAATCTGATTAAATTATGCAGTGCATGAATGAGACTAAAAAAATCAAATCAACCATCTTATTCCCCCAAAGTAAAATATGCATACATAATGGTTGGTTTTAATGCAACAATAGAATTAATATTCATGAAATTCATATTTAAATAAGTTGTAGAAAAATAGAGAATAAGGAAAACTAAGATGTTAGAACTCCCTGCTGATTCTCCTGAAAGTACAAATTTCTACTGCACAATGGTGGAAGCGATGATGGAATGTACTCGATGTCCCACCCTGGCAATCGAGCTGTGAAATGCTCTAATCTTCTACTCTCGGTACTCTAATCTACTTATGATGGAATATGTTTGTTCCTCTTTCTCTACTCCTTTTCGTCTGGATCCCATCTTTGTTGCTTGTCTCAAGTTCCAATGTGTCCCGAATTGATCTTCACGAATTCTCTTGCTCCTTTCAATTACTCAATACCTCTCCCTACCTCATTTTCCTTCATTACCAATTCAATGTCTCTGGAATCTCCCTAGAGGTGTTCCCCGGCCTCCACGTGTAGCTTTCACTATGTTTCCCCACCCACCTCCTATCATCGGAGCAGTTTCTCTTAACCGAATGAAAAAGATGCGCGCACGATAATCTAATTTCTTCCATATAAAAAACTTATCCACGTGGCGTGATTTTATGTTCATGTCATGATCTTTTAAGTAAAATCAATTTCAGTTCATCATGCCCCCTG
Source organism: Viscum album (assembly GCA_963277665.1). Taxonomy (NCBI): domain Eukaryota; kingdom Viridiplantae; phylum Streptophyta; class Magnoliopsida; order Santalales; family Viscaceae; genus Viscum; species Viscum album. The sequence goes on from OY728165.1 coordinate 1,934,891,189, forward strand.
CAATGAAACAACAACAAATACATATGTGTAATATAATGAAATTATGGTATTGTATATAATAATATTTTTTCTTAAATAAAAATACTTATATATATATAATACCTAATATTATTATTAATATTATATGTAATTATATTTATTAATACGATATACTAATATTATATATAAGCTTATGTACAATTATTAATAAAACTATAATTATTATTGTAAAGTATATGATATATATATAATATATTATGTTATATTATATGCTATATTTGGTATATTATATATATGCTAATATATTAAGTATATATTATATAAATGCTATTACATTTTATATAAAATAAAATAAAATAAACAATGAAGATGGGGGAGGGGATCGCACACAATGTGAAGGGGAGTGGAGAATGAGGGAAAGGGTTCGAGCTTCAGAGTAGGGGAAGCGGTGGCAGTTTGAGGATTTGGTGTGGGTTGGTGAGGCTAGAAGTAGGGAGTAGTGTGGAGTGGTATGCAGCCAATTAGGGCTGGTGCACAGCTGGGCAGGACGTGGAGGGGAAGGCCGATGAGGGGAGTTATGGTGAGGTCAGCCGATAGCCGTGTGGGCTCGTGGGTATGGAGTAAGGGGTGCGGCCGATACTGGAGATGGGGAGTCCAAAGAGCGATGTACGAATCAAGGGTTTGCAGCGAGATGAGGAGCGGCAGTGATGTTGAAAGGGAGAAGCGGGCTCCGATTTTGAGGTAGGGGATCTTATAATGTTCAGGTTAGGGTTTGATATAGGATGTGAGGCCGTGATGATGGTCTGAGGATTTCAAATATGGTATTCGGATTTGGGTAATTTGATTCATGTTTTTTTTATGTTTGTTGTTACTGCAAATTTTTTTGGTTGTCTTGTCTTCTTTGTTGTGTTGTTTTTGGTCGATGTGTAGGGGCTAGAGTGTGTGGGAGGCAGTAGAAATATAATGTAATGGTGATAAATTCTGTGTGAACACGGTGAGGCCGCGAAGTGCTAAAACAGTGACTGATGCTTATGTTGAGTGGGGTAAAGAAACAATGAGATGTGCAAGGAGGCTCCTGAGTGTATCTCCCGGTGAGACAACACTGGTTTACAGTGTGTGGGAATCAATGGGGCGAAGGGAGGTTTAGACAACAGTGCAGGGGATGGAGGAGGTGAGACTGGGGGAAACGAAACAGTGGCAGGAATGGGGGATGGTGAGACAGTGAGAGGCGGACACCATGAGTGTTTCTCAAAGTCTCACAGTGAGTGAAAGTCACGGTTTTGTGAGATAGTGATTTGGGGTTGAAACGGGGAGACCATGACGGAAGTGGTGAGACTATAATATAGGCATTGTGAGTATCATGGTGAGACTGTAAAGAAATGGATGATGGGGGTGAAACATTGGGACAACAACAGAAACACCGTGAATTCTTGAATACTATGGCACCAGGGCAGTAGGATACTGAGTGACCGTAACACCTAAAAAACACAATAAAAAATTAAATAAATAAATAATTTAATAAAACTAAAAATAGATTATTCAATTAATAAATTATATTAAATAAGAATGGAATTTAAAACTAAATAAAACCAAGTTAAATAATAAAATTAATTTTGTTTTATTTAAACGAATTATTTTATTTAGGTTTAATAATTTCAAACAAATTAAAATAATATTGTTATTTGATGAAATTATTTAACCAATTAATTAACCAATTAATAAAGTATATTAAAGAATAAGATGTATTAATTGAATAAAATTAAATTATTACAACTAATTAAATTATTATAAGACTAAAAACTAAAAAGGTTTATTTATTTACAGTTTAATGAATAAAGAATAAATTATTTTAATTAATAGATTAATTAACTAAGTAGAATAGAAAAAATTGGAAAATTAAAAGAATAAATAAATGAAAGTCAGATTCAAAAGAATTAAATAAATTAAATAATTATTTAAAATGAAAATATTGTATATTAAAAACAATATATTTTAAAAAATTAATATTTTACACAGCAATGTACAAAAGCACAATAGGTATCAAATATTTAATAAAAAACAACAGTTTGAAATAAAAAAGTCAATAAAAAAATTATGTGTCAAAGAGTGTGAAAACACTGCCACATCATACTCCCCCATACTTAATGATTTTTTTCCTCAAACAATCAAATGCCTTTAACTATAAAATAGAAATAGGATTTGTATCTTTCTTCTCAAAAGGTGGATGGATAAAATTTAATATCCATAGGAGAAGGAAGAAACAATGAGTCGTGTTATCCAAAGGTGTTCGAAAATAATGTCCTGCTTGACTTAAAAAAACCCACTGGAAGTATAGAGAATCACAATTTCATACACTGTCAAGTATGTCATGTCTACTATGTGTATTTATTAAATTTCTTACTTCACCGTCCAATTCAAGTTCTGATTCAAGGAGTATTGACATGTTAGAGGAAGTGGAACTCAAAACATAACCAAATCCACCTTTTATTATGACCTTCCCCTAGGTTACAAAAAAATTAAATTCCATCAATTTGATCACATTATGGATTCAATTAAAATGAAAATTAATCAAGTCAATTTCTCCCTTATTTATTTGGGTTGAAAATTCCCATCACCTTAATGAGATCATTTTTGACAAGGGAACTTTATTTTACTCTTCCCTAGATATATACCATGTGCAGAGCACAATGCGTATCACTTTTTAAGATTGAAATTGGATTTATTTATTCACAAAAATTCACCCAATGCACATTGTCTCAGATACTCACCGTGGTATCCCATTTTACCATTTTACTCTTGTTACAACGGACTTAATTAATAATCAATCAAGTTGAATTCCTAAAGTGATTGAATTTTATTCAATAAAAATGTGTGTATCATGGGTTATAGTGTGAACAACAAGTTACCCTAAGTCATGATCATCATCCCCGAAAACTTATCATGTTGTACTCTTATCTTTAGTTCCCAAAAAGACAGAACCAAAGAGAAAGTGAACAATTTCACTTATAAATCATTTATACTTAACAGTTTCTAACTAAGTGTCACTCTCAACATCCAGAAAAAAATTATCTACTAAATATTTCATAAATTAAGTACTATTAAACAACCACATGTTCAAGATGGGGGAATTCAACATGACACTAGAATGACCCCTCTCCCCCATAATTATAATCCAACACTGTCCATAATGCTGACTGTCAAGTTGGGATAAAGTTTATGTTCAAAACAGATGGGAATTTCAGATGAAAAAGGATATGGGGGGGTATTAAAAAAGTTCCAAAACTTTCATTGACACACAAAATATAATAGAAAATTAAAACCCAAACAAAAAAAGAATAACCTGACCCAATCAACCATCAATAGCAACCAAGTACATTTCTATTCCTAAACTTTTCATGCTTTGAATCATTTTGATCAGACAAATGATTTAATGAATTTACTTGAAATAGTAGCATGTTTAGCAATGATGTGCAATAGGAGAATAATGAAATTGAAAGAAATGGGTGAAGGAATTTCTCAAATATCAGATTAAAATACATTTTCATCTTAAAATATATTAGCAGCTAACACCCAATCATAAAACACTGTCGTTTCTCATAGATTAAGAAGATGTTCCCCACACTTAATTCACATTAATGATTAAAAAAGTAATTGAATGTTAAAAAGGAAGAACAACAATTCCATGTATTTTTGGACCTTAAGAAGTGGATTTCATCAATAGATCTACTTTAGCATCACTAGGTTGTTACTCCTCTTCATTAACCTACAGTTTTACATAAGTAACCCAAGATTTCATAGTTTGAGGTTCCAGATAAGTATCTCAAGAGAGTGAGTATAATGAAATGATATCCATAAAATGCAGTGGATTTTTCCCTTGGGGTTTATTGGCCATGTTTCTGGTAGAAAAAAACTCTTTCTAAAATAATAACAGATCATGAGGAACCATCAGCAATTAAGAACGTGAACTGGAGAACAAGCATCAAAAATCAACTTTATTGAAAAACATAAAATAAAAGATACACTACAAAGAAACAATGGGTCAGTTCCCATGCACCACTGAGTTTATATTCCTCAGTTAAACATGAATCATCTCAATCTTTCAACAGAGATATGGCATCCATGCATTTTGGTTTCCCTTAAATGATGTTTCTTATTCTTTAAGCATTTTCTAAGAAAGGTCGATTCTCTTCTCCAACCAACTCAACAGCTCCATTAACCAAAAATCTAACAATGGTAAAGAGTCATGACCACTTTGACTTCAAATTTCCTGGAAATAGCTTCTATCTACAATTGAAATAAAAAACCCTCTCACCGACCTTGAAATAACTATATTGAATGATTGAGTCATAAAAAGCCTTTGATCTTTCTTTGAAAATTTCTACAATCTCATCGTACCCTCTTCGAACCTCATCTATATCACTCAACACTAGAAGTCTCCTATCTCGAGTAGCTTTAAAATCAATGTGAAGTGCCATCACTGCCCAATAAGATCTCTGTTGTAACTCAACAGTTAGATGGAATGGTTTCCCAAAGATTAGATTATATGGTGACATACCTATAGGAGTCTTATAAGAAGTTCTATAGGACCATAGGGCCTCATCTAACTACCTTGAACAGCCTTTCCTAGAGTTAGATGTCATTTTCTATAAAATTTGTTTGAGATCTCTCTTTTAAAATTCTTTTTATCCACTGGACTGTGGGTGATAAGTGGTACATGTCCTATGTGAGAACCCATAATTCTCCATCAATCCTTTGAAATTATAATTTGTTAAGTGAGTCCTATTATCATTGATGAATCCTCGAGGCACACCAAATCTAGAAAAGATTTTTTTATGAATATTACAACACTAGTAGGTGAATTTTCGGGCAGGGTACTGCCTCAACCCACTTGGACATGAATTCCAGAGCACTAAAATGTAATCATTCCCATAAGAGGATGGAAATGGTCCCATGAATTCCAAGACCCACACAAGAAATATTTCGACCTCTAGAATACCTTTATGGGTATTTCCTACCTTCTTCCAACATTTACCAACATTTTACATTTCTCATATCAAATAAAAAGACTCTTATAATTTTTAAATAGTGTTGGATAGTAGAATCAATCCTGGAGGACCATTTGAGTAGTCCTTTCTCCTCCATGTTTTCCACCCCACGGTGATGAATGGAAACTCTTAAGTATGGGTAAAATCTCATCCTCCACAACACATCTTCTCAAAATCCCATCTGCACGCCTCTTAAAGAAAAGAGGTTCATCCCAAAAATATTATTTTAGTTCAGATATAAACCTATTCCTCTAGTTGTGTGAGAGATATTTGGGCATGACTCCAACTAACAGAATGTTGGAATAGTCTGCAAACAAAGTAGACTGTTTTATAGAAGCAGAAAAAAATTATTCATCGGGGAAAGAGGTGTTGATCTCTTTTGGTTCCTTACTTGATGAATTGGGCAATCAGGACAAGTGATCTACAACTAAAATTTCTTCCCCTTTATTATCCTTAATTATTAAATCAAACTCTTGTAATAGCACGGTCCACCTCTTGAGTCTTGGATTTGTGTCCTTTTTATCAAGAAAATACTTAAGGGATTAATGATCTCTGAAAACTATGATCCTTGATACTACCAAATACTTCATGAACTTCTCCAAATAAACCATCACATCAGCCAACTCCTTTTTAGTGGTAGAATAATACCTCTGGGAATCATCTAGAATCATTCTTGTATAGTAAATAAAATAAATTTTATTATCCTTACTCTTCCCTAACACAGCTCCTACTGCAAAGTCACTAGCATCACACATAACCTCAAATGGAAGCTTCCAGTCCTGATAAGTGATTACATGTGAATTATTCAACTTCACCTTGATGAGATTAATAACCTCTAGACATGTATCATCAAAGACATAGGGTGTGTCCTAAACTAGAAGGGAGCACAAGGGTCTAGTAATCTTAGAAAAGTCCTTATTGAACCTCCTGTAGAACCTAGCATGACCCATAAAACTTTTAATTCCATTAACATTTTCAGGTGGGGGGAAATTTTGTATAACCTCAATTTTAGCAGTATCATCCTCCAACCACTTATTAGAAACATAATGTCCCAAAACTATTCCTTCAGTGGCAATTAATTTCCACATTTCCCAGTTTAAGATAAGGTTGGTCTCTAGGAATCTTTCTAACACTAGTTCTAGGATTTTATGATAGTTCTCAAAGTTATCTAACATAACAGAAAAATAATACATGAAAACTTCAATAATACTCTAAATCATGTCTGAAAAAATTTCCATCATGCACCTATGAAAAGTGGCAAGATCACCACACAAGACAAAGGGCATCTGCCGGTAGGAAAATGTCCCAAATGGACAGGTGAAGGTGGTTTTATCTTGGTCCTCAGATTCAATGGAAATCTGGTTGTAACCAGAATAATCATCATGAAATAAGAAGAATTCATTGTCTTCCAATATCTCTAAAATTTATCAAAAAATGGAATGGGGAATTGATCTTTTTGTGGAAGCATTCATTTTTTAGACTATACAGAATCTCCATTTATTCACAGATCTTGTTTGGATTTTCTCATTCTTTTCATTAGTGACCAATATCACTCCTCTCTTTTTTGGTACCACCTAGAAAAGATTGACCTAGGGGCTATCAAAAATTGGAAAAATTATTCCATAATCAAGAAACATAATCACTTCTTCTCTCACACCTTTCTTCATGTTGGGGTTGAGTCTTCGTTGGGCTTCTAATTTGGACTTACACTCAGGTTCCATGGGAATTTAATGCGTATAGAAGTTTGGGATTATCCATTTGATATCCTCAATTTAATATCCTATGACAGACTTGTAATTCTTCAAAATAGTTAGCATATTTTTCTCTTGAATAACCTATATATTAGATGAAATGATCATAGGAAGTGAGGAATTGTCTCCTAAAAAAGAATTTTTGAGATGGGAATGGAGGGGATTCAGTTCAATGGTGGGTGGTGACTGGCATGAGGGAAGACACATGGGCCTAGTTGCCTAAGGTCTTTATGCTGCCTCTTGATGTAGGAAATAGACAAGGCTTTTTCCTCAGTTAAAGATCATCCAAAAGATATGTCCCCAAACTTAGACTCCTCTCTCGGGGTAATAATGTTCTCCAAAACAAACTCATCTATGTTCTCAAATAAGTCTTCCTCATACTCATCAACAAATTCTATCTCTTTACTTGAGATGATCCCCATGCAAGAGGCAGTATGTATATTAGGTTCACTATTTATTTTAGCTATAATTCTTAGAAACTCTTCTTCCTCGTTATCAACACAACTCTTAGAAACTAACATCTCATCTTTTGGAAAAAATAGGTGGGTGAGTTCTTGGATTTTCTTAAACACATTGAATTCTTCTTTATATTCACCCAATTTAAAAAAAAATTCCCCTTAAACACATCTATCACAACTCCTCATATGGCCATTAAGGGCCTACCAAGAATGATAGGAACCTCCAAGTCACACTCCATATCAAGGATAAGAATGATAGCATGAAAAAACTGTTTTCCTACACCCACTAAATGATCATTGACCCTACCCACTGGATGTGTAGTAGACCTATCAGAAAGCTATAAAACAACAGTGGTGGGTTGGGGAAATCCTAATCTCAGGTACTAAAAATGTTAAAATGGAATCAGATAAATGCTAGCACACAGATCACACAAAAAATTGAACTAACCACATGTATCCCTAAAAGTTCAAGCGATGACAATGCTTCCTGGGTCTTAAAGATTAGGAGGTATCTTATTCTGCAAGACAGCATGACAATCCTCTGTTAAGCTATAGGTGGAAAATTCATAAAATGTCTTTTTGTTCGAACAAATTTTCTTGAGAGATTTCAGATATGATGGGCTTTGAATCAATGATTCCAAGAATGGGATATCAATGTTCAGCTTTTTATCCACTTTCAAAAATTTCAACAGTTCAGAATCATGAATTGGTTTTTTAATTATTTGTGGAAAGGGGATTGCAAGGGGAAAATTCAACAAAATATGGGGCATCTCTATAGCTTCTTCTTCAAAAAGTTTCTTCCATTTATTATCTTTGTTTTTAAATCCATTTTATTTGTCTTTTTTAGTTAGAATAGCAGGGACTGGAGGGATTCCAGTGGTGCTGCTAGTTTTGCAGATTCAGCTTCTTTCAAATTTATGTTTCTAGATTCATCCAGTTACTAATTTTTAGTTTTTTTGTGGTTCTTTCCTAGGCTTTTAGTGATTTTTGTGACCACATCTGGTGGTCACAACCATGGTATTCTCCCAATTATTGGCTTCAGTGGTTCCATGCAGCCTACCCTTTTCACTATTACTAGCTTCCCTAGCTAACTGCCCCATTTGAATTTCCATGTTCTTAATTATAGCATCCATTTTAACTTTATCAAAATCATTTTTAGTATTTTGTTCATCAAAACTCCCTATAAATTTATGGAACATGTCTCTCACCTCATCTTTTAAGTTGGATGACTCATCCTTTGGGTGGGATTGGGGTTGGAATTGCTGCCTAGGAGGATTATGGAATCCAGGAGGAGAAGTAGGTTAGAGGACTCCCTACTCCCTCCATGAAAGGATTGGATGGTTATTATATCCCTGATTGTTGGTGTTGGAAAAATGATCATCCCTATGTTGTATCTGAGTTCCATAGCCAGCAAAGATGTCACTCTCATGAGGCTGGATAGACATATCAATGTTTTGACAATAGGTTTGAGAATTTCCATACATTCCACAGTGGTGTCACTGCTCTTTAAGGATTTGATGTTGGTTCTCATTAATGAACCCATCTGCTTGGGATTCAGCTTGAGGAGTAGGGGCAATTTCTTTTCTCACATTGTTTATCCTCCTAGAGTGTTTGTGCTATGAATTTTGAGTTAATGTTTTAAATATCATTTTGAGCTCCTCAGTAGTCCTATCAGTAAATTCTTCTCTGGAAGACTGATCCACCAAGGTTTCTTGGTAAGGTATGAGGCTATTGTAAAATTTGTTCATAAAGAATTGGGGTGTGCATTGATGATTTGGACACTGGCTAAGTAACCTCTAAACCAATCCCAGGCTTCATGAAACAATTTTATTTCATCCTGAAGGAACCCATGGATTTTGTGCCTAATTTCAGATTTCAAACTCCTTGGATAAGATTTCATTGTGAAGGCATTGTATACTAGATCCCAGGTAAAAAATATTTCTTCTTCAAACAGTTGGAACCAAGACCTAGAATATCCCTTGAGGCAGATGTGGAACACTCTCAGTTTAAGCTCTTCCATAGTGAGACCCCTAAGTGGTTGCTACTGGAAACTATATTGGAAATCTCTGATGATGAAACGAGAGTCTTCAATAGGATTTCCATTAAAGGTAGGTGGATTACAATGCATATATTTCTTGATCTCATAATTCCTGGACCTAGGAGAGAATCTAATGCATGAAGGGTTGCTAGACAATGAAGGTACCAAGAAATCTCTCAAACTGGGCCTCTTAGCAATCTCATTCCTAGGTGGGTTCAATTTCCCAGGAAGTGGGGTTTTCATGTTTTCATTTCTATTATCTTCTATTTTGAACTTGTCTTTGTTATTTTTCACTTCCTTAAGGTGTTTATCAATTTCTGGTTTACCAGGTACTATGTATTCAGGCTTAGAACTCGTTTGCATGAAGCAGGTCCACAAATTTTTTTTAATTTAAATTTTTTTCTAATTTTTTTAGTGGTTTTTATTTTTCTTATTTTTGTGATCATTATATGTGAATTTTTGTTTTGTTTTTTTTTAAATGCAACTAGTCTCCCTGGAAACAGAGGAAAAATTTTCACGCTCATGTTTCATTGGGCATGGGTGATAAACTAAAATTTATAACTTAATTACTACTTAGGACAGTGGAAAGACAGGGTTGAACAACAGGGAGGCCTTATTTTGTGTTTTGAGTTCTAAAAATAAATTAATAAAAAACACACATGCAAAAAGAAGAAGAAAAAAACTTGGCGGTGGTGAAGTAGACTGAATGAGATTTTAGACTGTAAAGAAGTGAGGGTATTCTAGTGAGTTCAATGTGAGTAGATATAGCATCAAGAAAAATTTTTCTTCAAAAAAGAAAAAGATGAGTAAGGGGGAAAGTAAACTGTCTGATTTTATATTTATTAACCTCGTTCATGCACTAATGATTAAAAAATATGGATATGACGAAATGTAACAAGCCATATTTGTCATCCGGTCAGTTTGTGATGAAATAGATCTTACAGTCCTTCGATTATAAAAGTCATTCAATCCAGTGGTGAAAATAAGTCTAAAGTCACCAGGCTAAAATTTTTAGTTGAGTTCGGTGTGTCTTTATGATTCGAGCATAACTCACATGTCACTGAGTTACTCAAATTGAAACAGTTTTAATTATGGTGAAAACAGGATCAGTTTTCACTCAATCCTGTTTATTTGAAAAAAACTCATCTATAAACAATGAGAGAGACAATCCAATTAAATGATGTGGTGCATGAATGAGACGAAAGAAAGCAAATCAACCAGCTTATTCCCCCTGAAGGAAATTAGCCGAACATAATGGTTGGGTTTAATGCAACAATAGAATAAAGATCCATGAAAATAATATTGAAATATGTTGTAGAAAAACAGAGCACAAGGAAAAAAAATGTTCTAACACCCTGTTGATTCTCCTGAATATAAAAAATCCTGTTGTTCAATGGTGGAAGTGATGGTGGAATGCACTCGATGTGCCACCCTCGGAATCGTGGGGTGAAATTCACTAATCACCTGCTCTCGGTACTCCAATCTGCTTCTGATGGAAGATGTTTGTTCCTCATGTTCTACTACTTTTCATCAGGATCCCAACCCCACTGCTTCTCTCAAGTTCCAATGTGTCCCGAATTGATCTTCTCGAATGATCCTTCTCTGCACGATTACTCAATTCCTATCTCGGAATCATGTTCCTTCATCACCCAATCAATGTCTCTGGATTCTCCTCGGAGGATTTCTCTGGCCTCCATGTCTAGCATTCACTATGTTTCCCCACCTGCCTCCTGTCACTAGAGCAGATGCTCCTAACTGAATGAAAAATATGCACGGGCGGAGAGATAATTTATTCCATCGAAATAGCGATCAAAATGGTGTTCTTTTATGTACATGTCATGATATTTTATGTGAACTCAATGTAAGTGCATCCCTCCCCCTGCAACGAAACAACAACAAACGCACATGAGTAAAATAAAAAATAAAATGAAACTACAATATTCTATATATTAATATTATTTCTTAAATAAAAATACTTATATATATATAATAACTAATTTTATTATTACTATTATATGTAATCATATTTATTAATATGATATAATAAAATTATCTACAACTTATATACAATTATTAATATAACTATAATTATTATTGTATTGTATATGATATATATATATAATAAATTATGTTATATTATATTCTATAATAGATATATTATATATATTATAATATATTATGTATATATTATATAAATTTTATTATAAAGTATATAAAATAAAATAAAAAAACAATGAATAGGGGGAGGATCTCATGTGGCATGAAAGAGAGGGGAGAAAGGGGGAAATGATTCCGGCTTCAGAGTAGGGAAAGAAGTCGATGTTTGAGGCTTTGGTGTGGGTAGGAGAGGTGAGATATAGGGAGCGGGATGGAGTGGTACGCGGCTGAGAAGGGCTGGTGCGCGGCCGAGCAAGGGGTGGAAGGGAAGGACGACGAGGGGTGTTACGGCGACGCCAGTTGGCAGCCGTGTGGGCTCGTGGCTATGGAGAAAGGGGTGTGGCTAAGACTGGAGATGGGGAGTCCAAACAGTGAAGTATGAAGCCAGGGTTTGCAGTGAGATGAGGAGCAGTGGCGATGTTCGAAGGGAGATGGGGGATATGGGTTTGAGGCATGGGATCTCGGATGGTTCAGGTTAGGGTTTGATAAAGGAGGTGAGGTCGTGGAGAGGGATTGGGGATTTCAAATCTGGTTTTCATATTTGGGTAATTCGATTCATGTTTTTTTATGTTCATTTCTACTGCTGATTTGTATGGTTTTCGTTTTTTCTATTATGTGTTGTTTTTTTGTTGTAGTGTAGGGGATACGGTGTGTGGGAGACTGTGGAAATGTAATATAACAGTGACACATTTGGTTTGAATACAGTGAGACTATGAAGTGCTGAAACAGTGAGTGATGCTTACGGTGAGTGGGGGAAGGAAACGATGAGATGTGCATGCAGGAGCCGTGAGTGTGTCTCCAAGTGAGACAGTATTGGGTTATTTTATGTGACAATTGACCGGGTTCATGGAGGTTTGGAAAGAAGCACATGGGATGGAGGATGTGATACTGGTGGGATGTCAAACGTTGGCAGGAATGGGGGATGGTGAGACATTGAGAGGTTGGAACCGTGAGTGTTTCTCAATGTATCACTGCGAGTGACACTCATGGTTTTGTGAAACAGTGCAGTGGGGTTGAAACGGTGAGATAGTGACGGAAGCTGTGAGACTGTAATAGAGGCACTGTGGGTGTCACGATGAGACTATAAAGAAATTATGGATGGGGTGAAACAGTGGGACTATAATAGAAACACCATGACAGCTTGAAAACGGTGGCACTCGGATAGTAGGATCCTGAGTGATCGTAACACCTTCAAAAAAAAACACAACAACAAATTAAATAAATATATAATTTCATGAAACTAAAAATATATTAATCAATAAATAAATTAAATTAAATAGAATGTAATTAAAAACTAAATAAAATAAAGTTAAATAATAAAATTAATTTTTTTTATTTAGGTGAATGAATTTATTTGGGTTTAATAATTTAAAAAAATTATAATTATACATTAACTTGATTAAATTATTTATCCAATTAATTGACCAATTAATAAAGTAAATTAATGAATAAGAAGTATTAATTGAATAAAATTAAATTGTTAAAAATAATTAAAATATTAGAAGACTAAAAACTAAATAGAGTTGTTTATTTATAGTTTAAATAATAAATAATCGATTTAATTAATTAATGGATTAATAAACTAACTAGAATAAAATAAATTGTATAAATAAAAGAATAAATAAATGAATGTCATATTCAAAAGAATAAATAAATTAATGAATTATTTGTAAAGACAATAAAGAGTATAAAAACAACTAATTTAAACAAAAATTGATTATTTTACATAGAAAAGTACTAAATCACAATAGTTATCAATTATTTAATAAATAACAACAGTTTAAAATAAAAAATTCATTAAAAAACAAAAAGGATGTGGAAAAGAGTGTAAAAACACTGCAACATCAATAACACTTTGGATTAGTAGGGGTTTTAAGGAAAACCTTATTTTAGGAAGAAATCCATTAAATTTTATGGTTATAAGTTTGAAATTTATGGTAACATTTAGTGTTTATCATATACATTATATTATATTGATTTTATATTATTAAAATTTTGGAACATATTATATATAGTATAGCTAACCATTTGAATGAATAGTGATTTGGTGACTATGTGACTGATGTAATTTTTAATGAAGTTCAGTATCTTGGGGACATCATATAATTAAGTTAAATATAAATAATTTTAGAAAATATGGTTTATTTGGAAAAATGAGGATTTAACTTTTTTAAAAATAAATTGTTTAATTATGACATTATTTTGGGAAGTTATTAACACATTTTGGCGAATATATGAAAAAATGCATATATATATATATATATATTTAATTTGATACTTTAAGGTTGATTGATATAAATTGTAGATAATATCAATGTTGATCTTTAAAAAAATGTGATCCAATCAGCTATTATTCTTATGTTTTTAATTTTATCCAATATATTACTAAGGAAGAATTAAGGCTATCTATTTAGAGAATAGATTATATATAGGATTAAGGGAAATTGTTGAGGTTTTAGATATTAATCCATTTTTAATAACATTCACTAAAAAAATTTATTTTGCATTTTTTTGAAATAAATAATTTCTTGTAATTACATAGAAGATTTATAAACCATTAAAATATAATTTTAGAGATTTAAAATGAAAATTTAATCATCAATATTTATTTATTGGAATAAGTGATATTTTTGAAATTAATCGAAGCATAAAAAAAGGATGACATTATTCATTTAAAATAGAAATAATTAAATTAACTACATATTCTCAGGTTCAATATCTATTTAATAAAATAATACTAAAACATTTTGAAATGAATCATGATATAAAAATATTATCCTTTTCTATAATTTGTGATTAATTTTTTCTCTTTTAACCCATAATTTATTTATAGATTTTTGGTTATTATATTTTTCATGACCGCGTTCCCAACCATTACCTATTAATCAATGGATGCTAGTATTCTCTTCTATATATGTCCTTTAACATCACAACAATTTTTCTCTTTGTCATGGGTCCCAAATATCTAATATTTTAGTTATACTTATGTTTATGACTTTTCCATTTCAGAAGGAGTTTCAGTATCCCTCTATAGGTTGTGGGTATTCAAAAAAATATAATCATTTGATTAATTGGATAATATTTTGAGGGAAATTTTTTTTATGTGGTCAAATGTAAAACCTATATATTTTAAAAGAACACATAGTTTGATATCATATAAATCACACAACACTAAGCTTAATCAAATGAAAAAATATTTTTATTTAAATATGAATGTTATAATATAGTAATTGGATTGGTCTGTAAAGATAGGATTAATTGTATTGTGAAATATATATAATGGAATTTTTCAAAAAAATTATTCATTAAAGATTAGGAAACAATTAACTGAATTCTTAGTAAAGTTATTTTATTCTTAGCAAATATTTTTTCATAAAATGTGAGATTTTTTGTGTTTTTCTATCTAATGTTATAATTAATTTCTTGAATTATTATCAATTTTACTTAATAAAAATGATATAATTTTTATTATCGTCATGTATAAATTAACTTCTAATGTATTTTTTTATTTTTATGAGAATATTTGTTTTCCAATGAGCAGTGAAAATGTTCATTTTTATTGAAAATTATAATTTTGTTTCAATCATATAAAAAGATCCATTTACTTATAAAATTGTGTAAAAATAAAAATTTTTAAATTCAATATTTTATACTACATTGAGGTTCATTGTAAGTATTTTTATTACTTAAATTGATATAAATAAATTTTTATACTTCAAAATGTATATTTCTAAAAATAACATTTCTTTTGTTTTCTATTATTATCTTCATTTAATATTTTTACATTTATAGAGTTTGAAAAACTTATTTGGATACCATAGTTTAATTCAGTATGATCAAATTTACTAATAATTTCTCCATAATTTTTGGATATTATGAATTGTAACGATGATAAAAAATTTTCACATCAGTAAGGGTTAAATAAGAAAAATAGAGGTCAAACCATGTCACAAGGTATCAAAATCATCCTAAAAATTTCTTTTATCACTTTTAAATGGAGTGGTTTGGTTATTTTCATACTTTTAGAAAATATATTCCACTTAGTTCCATTTTCCTACTATTATGAGATATATACTAATTTACGGAATGGATTAAATTAAAACGTACCTATCTTGAATTTAATATCTCTAAATTATATACATAAGGATAAAAAGAGGATATTTATAGAAATAAATAAATTTATTTAAAATATATTTTAATTTGTTTTGTCATGGTAAATTAGGTTAAATTTTTAGTTACTAAATAATACCTCAATTTTTTATGCAACACTGACACATTATTTAATCAATGAATACAAAAAGTAACATATTTTAAAAATATGAAATGGAATGAATTTCAAAAAAAATATTCCAAGAATTTTATTGATTAATATATCATATTTTTTATCTGTGAAAGTAATATATTTTAATTATAAAAAATACTGGTTTTCTTCAAGGTCAAAATAATTAAATAGCATCATAAAATAAAATTAATAATAATTTTTAAAAATATTATTTTATTTAATAATTTTATTTCAAGAGGATAATTAGGATCAGAAATTGTGTTTATTTTTATAAATTGGACAATTATGATACAATGTAAAACTTATAAGTAAAATTATAATCATTTAATTTTGAAAAAGTAATTAACATGGTTAAGGTTCAAATTGAGTTACCAAGGGATTAAATCAAAATATAACATTTCAAATAGTTTAAAAAGAAATATAAATTTGATTTGATGATTAAATAAAATAAAAAATTGTATATTTTCTAAAAAATATCATTTTGGAACACTTATACTTCAGTTTGACACATTTTCTATGATGATATATATTGCCTTCCAAGAAAAGAAATTAATTATATATTATAAAAAATAATATTTTACTAAAGGATTTAAATTTATTAAATTAAACATGAATCAAAGTTCAAGGGATATTGTTCAAAATATCCTATAGGTTATATAATTAGATAACATGGCTTTTTATGGTAAATTAATGTACTACTAAAGAGTAAAAAATTACGATAACAAATTAATATTGAAATAGATTAAGCGAAATTAAAAAAAATCATTGAGGGATAAAAAATGAACATTCATAATTTTTTTTGGATGGGATTATTTAAAATTTTAATTTTTATATCTTTAAAATATTTCAATTGAGATTCACCTAATTTAAGAAAAAAAATTTATATTTATTCAATAAATTAAGAAATTCAATGAGTGTCCCACTCTTCACTAAAAACAGCACATCTTCCGCTCTCTTCCTCACACTATTTGATCCTTATATCTCATAAAATTTTTACAATATTACCTTTGTATATTTATTTTACACACACTATAAATTATGGTATTTCTAAAAGTCCACCTCTTAAATGATTAAGCTTTATTACAAAACAGGTTTCTCTATGAATATGTATAACTCTTAACTATGATTTTTCAAATTAATTTTGTCTAATACCTATTATAATTTGATTGTATTCAGTATAAAATAAAAAATTTGGTATCTTAATTATACATAATTTTTATAATTAATAGGGTACAATAATTTTCCATTTCTTTTCCATCGTATAAAAAGCTATAAAATTATCATGCATTTGTATTACTTACCATCTCTATGAACTTGTGTAATTTCTTTTTCATCACTACCCTATGTAGATTGTTATAAATATAGAACCATATATAAATTATAATTATGAAATTAATATACCTATATAATTAAAATATCATATCTATGCTATTATATACCAATATTTTATAAATCTATAATAATTCGTGTGTGTACGTGTAGACTACCACCACCACAAAGTGATGAAAATCTTTTTTTGTTAAGGATTTAAATGTATGTTTATAAAATTATATTAATGTAATATATTTCATATATAATAAATATTCAAGATTATATAAGGTTTATTATTTCTCATCGATCCCTCGATCCATTCATTAAAAATTTATGTCAACCACTAGGCGTACGTATGGTCTACCATATCCATGAATTATTTGATTAATTTTCTATAGATATCTTTCATGGATTATTACAGACATGTTTATAGTGAATATATTTGATATTCATATAAAAATAAATATTTAGATATGCTATAACCATGATCAATATAATATGACTAGAACTATTGAGTTGAAAAATTTTGTGAAAATGATACATCTCACAATAAAAAACATAGATTTAAAAAAAAATTATTAATAAATAGTGGATGAAATATAATTGATATATCATACATTATATTATATGATTGAATATGATTCTATTATTGACATATAACAAACTGATATTCATTACATTAGAGTAAAAATAACATAAGAATCATGTCAGACCTGAGGTAAAGGGGTTCTTAAATCAATCTCTATTCATTGGGTTATACTTATATTTAGTGACAATATAATTCAATGAATTTGTTTGAAATAAATAGTATTTGTTTAATGTTTAATTTACACTTATTTTTAGGGATTTTAACTGAATAAATTTCACATCAATGATATGATATTTGTAAATAATTTCATCTCAAATTACACTCTATTGGGAAACAATTTCTTATATTTACCTATTAACATTTATTTGGTGTATATAATTCCCTTATTACATATTATATCATGATTATTTTTTTTATATATAAGAATTTTTAAAAGTTGTTTTTATTTCCAGGGCCTTATGAATTCCAATGTTGCCATAGTAATAAGGGTTTATTTATCAATAATATCATTATATTGGATTGGTTATGTTTTAGTATCATTTAGGTGAATTATGTTATAATTATATATTATAAAAAAATATTTTATTCTCCCCTAGTCATATTAAAAAATTATTAATTTCCCTTCATTTTCCTTTTCTAATTCACCATTTAACAAAAGAAAATTTTTATTGAGGATTTTTGTTGTATTTTATGTTAAGTGGTGAATATTTTTCTTCTATGTAGATATTTAAATTAATTTTATTTCTATAATGTTTTTAATTTCCATGAATGAATTTTTAACATGATTTTTATGAATTTTTTATTTTCAATAAATTTTTTTAAAATGAATCTTATTTTCATTTGTTGAATGAAGTAATTTTTTGATTTTACGAAAATGTTAAAAAGGATATTTTTTAATATACATTTCATGACCATAATTTCCAACCATAATAACCCCCCAATTTATATAATCCTATATTAAAATCATACATATAACTTTTCAATGAAATTATTTTACATTTTATTCTAGAAAAAAATTATTCATAAAAATAAATCTCAATGTGGAATGTGTATTTTCCTAAATAAGGGTTTTAATGTACTTTTTAAGATATACCTATTACTCAATGGAAAAAAATATTTTATGTATTCCCCCCATTAGGTATATTATTAATTTCACTATAATTTTTCTTTCACTATATGGTTTATCATTAATTTAGCTAAGAATGTAATGAAATACTATATACTTGTTCTTCTTGAATAGAATGTATTTTTTCATTAAGGAAAGTTTTTTATGTATTATTTTTTATTAATATGATGATTTGATTATAATTATTAATTCATGGTTAGTTCTTGATTATAGATATCCCTTTAATTCATCTATGGGTATCCTAAGACAAATAGGGTTGGAAATTCAGACAAGGTTTTACCCATTTATGTAAGATGAATTTCCATGAGGCCATGATGACACATTTATTAAACGTTGATCAGAGGCCTCAGTGGTATGTATAAGATGTTTGAAGATATGCATTCAATTATTTTGAAATTATTTCTTTATTTCCTTGTGATTATATGAATATTTATGATAACAATATATAAGTTGAAATATAATCTGATTATTTATTTATCATTATTTGATCATTTTTTATTCCTACTATATTACTCTATATTCTCATGTTATTTCATAAATTATACATGTTTTTAGTTATTCAATATTCAATATTTATTATAAATTATTTATTCTTTGATAGATTCCAATATTTTCATTCCCTTATAATGAATTAGATATGTCCTATTTTTTTATTTCTCTTAGATATATAGATGTAATATTTGAATGAGATCATGGATTAATAGTATTTACATTCACTATTATTTATATTAAATTTAAAAACTAAAATAGGAAGCATTTATGTATATTTTATACTATTACAGTTAAACTATACATTCCTTTGGGAAGTGATTACTTGTATCATATAGAAATGTAATAATGTAACCATTTTATCCAGGATATTAGAGTATGTTAAATAATAATGTGTACCAATCACACCAAGATCCATTATTGGGAATTGGTATTATGTTAATTTAATTGACTATTATAGTATGATAGATTTAATATTTTTATCATTTTTCATAAGTATGAATTATTTTGTTGTTCAACGCAATACTAGAGAGAAAATATATAATATATTTGAAAAACATATTCTGATATTAGAACCCAATAATGGAGCTAAATTTAAAAACATAACATTGAAATATTATTTCAATAAACACAAGATAAGGATACTTGTTTCGTTGGTGAAAAATCCTCAGAAAAATGGATTCTTTGATAGGATAAATCGTATCAAAAAAACATTTCTAAAAAAATTATTATTAAAAAAAAATAGAATTTTTAAGATTAAGTATTCTTGAAATTGTGTTATATTTAGATTATATATTTTTATTTGAAGGAGAAAATTATATGATATGATCTTTTTTATTTAAAGAACACAACTTGGAAATAATTTTATATCATTGTAAGTAAGTGTTTTATTATCAATAAGTAGAAACACGGAATGTTTTAATCTATTAAATATATCTAGATATTCATTGGAAACATAGGAAAAATAAAATCATATAAAATCTTCAACAACTGGCATGGTGAATTGGTCGAAATAAATAACATTACTATTGTAAAAAATGATCATATTATTCAACAATATAATGACAAGTTTCTTTATAATAATGATAAAGAAATAAAAAACTTGGGGGAGTATAATTCAAAAATAATGATTAATAATAGTATATTGATTATGATTACGAAAATATATATATGTTTCGGTATAAATGATAATGAATGAATATAAAATTATTTGGTATAACATCATAAGTGATCAAAAAGTATGCATTCAATCATGGAAATGAATTCTCTATAGAAAATATCATTTCCACATCATGTAGATCCGAATTGGATTGATGATGTAGTTTGGGAAAATAATTTGTCTCATTCTATGAATGATGTAATTGAACAATTAAAAAGGACCAAACATGGGTAATTAATTTGATGAGGGGTGATAAAAATGTTATTGGGACAAAATGGGTGGTCTTGAAAAAATTAATCGAAGAAGAAATGATAATTTTAAGTAAATATTCAATGGTGTCCAATGTATATTCCCAAATTTTGGTAATCAAATTGTATAATACATTTCCACCAGTTTCTATGATGGATACATTTCTCTTAATCATGTACATATAAGTAAAATATAAATTGAATTCCTTATATATGGATTTGAAATCTTCATTTATAAATGGAGTTCAACAGGAAAGGAGTACATAGAACAAAAATATTTTTTTTTAAATGTACATGAGAAATTTTTTTTTTGGATGATGATGGGTATTATGGTTTGATAAAGGCCCTAGGAGTGTGGTATTCCTGGATTGATTAGTATTTTATGAAGCTCAATTTATACTCTGGTGAATTTAATTACAATGTCTATGATAAAATGATTATAATTAAATTATGACTATTCTAGTGTATTTTAGTGAAATTTTATTTGGTTAAATCAATGGAGTGTTGTAAAAATAGTTCACAGAAATACTAAAAATTTAGTTTAAAATGTTAGTGATAGGTGAGTTGAGGTTTTTCCTTAGGATAAATGTGTCTTAAATAATACATGACATGTTTACCCCTAAATAAAAATATGACAATGAGGAACTTATATAACTTGAAACATCAAGTTTCAAGGAGATGAAAAATGTTACTTAAACCCAGTTGATTCAGTCATATAGTGATAAAGATAATGTAGGTAATTAAAAAGAACAAATTAATATAATTAGATTCTTTTTGTACATAACAGTGACATGACCCATTTTTTCATGTTCAATGTGGTGTGATATCAAACCAATCCAATGTAAAATAATTTATTTTCATTGAAAAAATTTATTTGGTATACCAAGGAAGTAGTGGATATTTGTATAATATAATATGGATAATCTCAATAAGATTTATTTTGTTAGAAATATGCATATTTAGCAAGGTCAATAAATGATAAAAAATGAAAATTAGGTGGGGAGTTTTATCTTAGAATTTTGGGTAATTATAATATAAGAGTAGAAAAAAATTTATTTTGTTGATCACCACCAATGGTGAATATATTATAGCTAATAAATATTTCACATAGTTATTATCGTTAAAGTGAAAACTTGAATATTTTAGAGTTTATTTTAATTTTTTTATCAGAATCGATTATGTTAATTCAATTTATATAAATCTTATCAATAATATAGTCTATCACGCACAAACAAAGAACATTAAAATATAGTATTTTTCTATCGAGGAGAATGTGGATCGGTGGGTTATGAGGATTAATTATATTCTAATAGAACAATTTGTTTCAGATATTTTTGTGAAGGCACTACCTAATGAATCAATTGATTATTATCATCCTACTCTTAGAGTTAAATTGATTCCACACACTTGAGAAAGTGTGAAAATTAAACCACTATTCTCTAAGTTATTGTGTGATATATCCTATAATATGATATCTAATATTTATCCATTACCATAATGATAAGGGGTGAACATTATTTTAATTATAAAATGGGAATACATTTTTTTCATGAATGTTGTAAAATATGATAAGGGATGTAGAGAAATAATTTCATTAAAGGGAGAGTAGTTTTTGGACATTGTCAACTATATCGTATTGTTTAGTCGATACCCTACACATTCAAAATTATGGTAGTGGAAACCAAACACCCTACTATTTAGTGTGTTATTACCTCTATGAATATATTTTTTCATTATATTTTGTAAAAAGGAAAAGGAGTAAACATTTTTCTCTTTGTAAAAGGGGGAATTGTGTGGTCTTAAAAGGGGGAAAATAATTAGTTGATCCGAGAAAGAGTTTCATAACAGGGGGAGTAAATATAAAATTATGGCCCATAAATATAATGATGCATAAGAATTTATTTCAATGAAGATGAATCATGGAAGTTTCTCATGATGAAATAAAATCCTAATAATTTTTAAAAATATAGTCTTCTTGAGTGACATATTTTTTCAGTGAAACGATGAAATTTTTCTACAGAGGCCTATCATTGTCCTTAGATATGATTAAATTTTACTAAATCATAAGATTATTACACTTAATGCATGTACTTTGAAATAATGATTCATTGATGAACATTTCATGATAATCATATTTCTCAAACTATGTCTAAATCATGTGTGCATAGATTATTTTTTGATTAGTTTTTTTAACTCTCGAGAGTTGCATGATGATATTTTTTATTATAGATCATGTAGTGACATGTTTTATAAATACTATTAAAAGATGTAATATTTATAGTTGTATTATAGGATAACTTTTTTCTATTAACAAAAAATAGGGTTTATTGGAAAAAATTCCTTAAGGGGACATTAGATTGTTTTTTGACTGAATGTTTTTTTAGGAAAATCAATGATTATATGTTCAATTGTGATGTTCCAATATGAATTTCCAAAATATATGTTCAAAAGGATCTATAAAATAGTTATGGATGATTATAAAGAGATCCTGAAAGGTGTTGATTCTAGGAAAAACCATTACCCATTTATTTATGTATTATTTGTTTTAGAAATTTAGTGGGAGGGTAGAGTTTTGCATAAGATGGACCCTTAGGAATGAATCATGAATTTATAAAAAAGTTTATTGATTTCCAAAAATATTTATTAGTCCCACTAAATATTAGTGATTCCTATAATATTGTTTCTTGAATCATGAAATTTTTTAGAAGTAAAAAAGTTATGCGATGATACCATGTTTTTTGGAAGAATGCACAAAACGAACATATGACTAGGTGTTTTGGGAATAAATAAATTTTCATGAATATAAAGAAGAGTTTGATGGAAATGATGTGATAAAATATAATATATCATTATGGGGTGGATATATATATCAAAATGTGAGAACCCAAATCCTCTAAAGTATTTAATCTATAACTGAGATCCAAATGATCTGAATTCAGGAAAACATTTCATGATGTATTTTTTAAAAATGGTTAATAAGAAAATTAGTTATATAAAGTAAAAAAAATCAATATATCTATGGTAGTTTCATAAAATATTAAAAACATTCTAGGATGTTTTTATCTTTTTAGAATTACTATTGTTTGATGAACATTATATCTCATCAAAATGTTGACAAAGAATTGACCTAAAGACAATCTTATAAGAAGAAGAATGAATTTCCCTAAAACATTGAGGTAAAGTTTTATTCATTTTTGGATAAATTTTATGCTTAATTATTCATTGAGTGAGGTGTAAACAATATGTTCTGATTTGTTTAATAAAATAATATTCTCAAGGACCAGGGAACACACATTAGTTGATATAGTAATAAGCTAGATAATTGTGATTGGTAGTGTACCAAGAAAGAGAGTGAGTCTAATCTGAAAATTATAATTATAATTCACATTTGAGAATTTTTTTTACATCCACCCATAGTCCTAGGATGATACAGGGATGTACCCCAGAGTGGGTGAACCATGAATATTTTTTATATCATGAAAGTTTTGATTTAAGTTTATACGTTACTTTGAGAAAGGAAGAGAATATTTTTTTTGTCTAATGATGAAACAAGATCCAAATAGTACAGGGATTCAATCAGTCATAACATGATTTTCCCCATCATTGGGTATTTACCAAGGTAGAGCTAACATGGTTTATTGATCTTACCATTGATCTAGGTACAAATCTAAAATCCTACTAGAACATTGAATACCATTATTTCATTAGGATCCACAAATTATGATGAAATTGTTTCATTCATATCCAGAACTATATAAGAGTGTTAGGTATATTTTTCTAATAGGGAATATTTTTCCTTCACTAAGTCACTCTATTTATTACCATTAAGGTATTAATTACTGATCATGATCAAAAATAATTCATTTTCTATTGTATAATAAAGATAAAAAATTATTTTATTATAGTTTATGCTCACTCTTCTCCCCTAAAATTTATAAATCTCATTTAGTTGAATTTTTTGAGGTTACTATACATTGGAAGGTTCACAATTTTTTTCATTTTTGAGTGTACATTGATATATCATACCTCTATATTCATAGTATAAGAACTATACTACATGAGATGATGTTTACTAATAATTATGAAAAAAGTGACACCATGCCCCACCAATTTAAAATACTTTCTGGAGTTAGTAATGAATTAATATTCAAGTACCACATAAATTTCATCCCCATTCAATAGTAGTGTGATAATGTCAAGTGGGAGATGTTGGAGTTCAACATCCACAACAACCTTAAATAGTATCCCAGAAACACTTTAAGTATATTCTCACCCAATGTATAGTGGATCCAATGGATGATGAAATGTCTCTCCAAATATGGAGATTCCAAAACAACAAACTGATTCCATGGATTATCACCCAAATATGACCATTGGAATGATTTTGGTTGTTTATAATTAAATATAATTCCCATGATGAAAATCTGAAATACATAAAATTAAAAATAAAAATACATGAACACCATATAATATAGACAAAATCCACTTTTGAAAAACAAGATGTAATTATTAATTATTAATGATGATATTCCTCTAATTATCCAGTTACTAAATTCTATAAGTCACGAGTTTCAAATCCTAATCATTAAAATTAATATCACAAGAATAAATAATTATTCCCATAATTAGAGTCTTCCTTCATGAATCAATTATATCCTTGATAGAATCTATATTAGTTTTAATGGACACCAAACACATCCTAGATTTGTAAATTCATTACTCACTTCTATTTTGAAATAGAGATCTATTATTCTATGTGGCCTTCATTATTATCATTATATCAAGTGTTAACACTTTGTTAATAGATATATTAACATTATTATTTTTTATTATTTCCATGTTTATTCCGGAATCCAATTTATATATCTTGATTTTTTAAATTAAAATTATTATTCGTCATATATTTCATCATAAGGACCCCAGAATATACGTTACATATTCTAGTGACATTAAACTAAAATTCACATTCTTAAACCTATAAAAATATATTAGGATCTGATATTTTTATTATTTTAGAATAAATGTATCCTAAAAACCCCATATATATATACACACATATATATAGCAGAAACTTTTTACTGTTATCCATTATTTCCCACAATTTGATGCATTTAAAATAAAACAAGATTTCTGTTCATAAATAATAGTCAGGAATTTAAAGATAACTTATTAAATTACCTTTCCAATCCTAGTACCATATGAATAATATATTACAATACGAGATAAGGAAAAAAACTCAGTATGTGAAATAAGAATAATAAATAAATTATTTCTTTGGGAATATAAAAACTCATGAAAAATCTGTACTAATAAACAATCCATTTAATCTAAAAATTGTATCATTTTTTCTATTCGAAATATAAGTATATTACATTTTTAAATAAAAAACATACATGGAAACTAATTTATAATTATATAATGGTCACATAGGTTATTTCAGACATCATCTCTTAAAAACACTACAAATAAAATAAAATTTTAATACCCATTTGGATGACTTATAATAAAAGTTTTGGGATAACATAATCTTAACCCAATGCATTAGAGAGCTATCCAGGTGAATCCATCATATAAGATATAACAAAATCTCCCATGATATACATTAGGGATTTGCACTTCATAAATAATTTCTATGGACCAAGACATGAATAAGAACCTTGTAAAATACTTTTAGTCCCCTGTAGAAAATATATCAGATATTAAAATACCATTTCCTATTTAAAACCCATTTTCAAAACAGAAAAACCTATTAAAAGGGGATGATTATTTCTATTTTACAAAAACATGAAATTTGATAGTGGAATACAAAATTAAAATAATGAATATGTCAGTGGTAAAAGTTATTTTCATCATATACATTAAAAGTTAACTTTCCGGTAACACCCTAAAATTCTAAAGCAAGAACCCCGAATTGGAAAGCGTGAATGACATGTGACACCAAGAACGTAAGAAAATATAATATCCATATACAATAAAGTATATTTAATATTTAAAATAGATTCATTATATTCATCCAACACCAATTTATCTATCATTATATGTAAGAGTGACATTCCTCTATAGTTTACGTTACACCCAAGACCGAGATTCACTAAAAAACAACATATTATTAATATACTATTATTTAATAAACTATGGTATAAACAATAAATTATGATAGAAATTATGAATATTATTAATCAAAATAATATGATTTATGGTTTATATACGTATACAATGAATTCATGGGTTATCAATTAATTAGAAATGAAAATAAAAACCAATTTGATATTAAAAGAAATGTTATTACTTTTACACTTCTAAAATGATTTTAGTCTTAAAAACTACTTAAATACAATTAGTTAGTGATTTTATTGAAATATATATGTTTTATATTCAATATTCTATTTTTTATTTTCATCTAATTTATTTTATAATAAAAAAATAAGAACAAATCAAATTTTACACATAAAACCGTATATTTTTATCAAGTCATTTTTACGGTCTATTAATGGTGAACCTATTTTAAATACTAATTTAGACACATTTATATATTTTATTTCTCAAAATATTATTCATTTTTTAATTTATGACATCAAATTTATCTTAGGGTGAATTTTTAGGATTTTTCTGAGAAACTTCTTTTTTTGATGAATAGGGAAAAATGCCACATTTTAGTTAAAATATACCATTTTTAAAAATAATTATTAATGTTAAATTATATATTAATATTTTAACTTAAAATTATATCAATTACACATATATTAATAAAATTTATATCATTATAATAAATTTCACTTTGAAATTTAATATAAAAATATAACAACCTTTTGATCATTTTTCTACTAGAAACAGTTAATTCGTCCATCTGTGAGATTAGAATTAATCATAATTTTCCCACATTTATGAATTTAATTTCAAAAAAAGGATATCATCTATTTGAATAAGGATTACATATTTATTCTATAAATATAAAATTAATGTTTTACATAAATTATTAGTGAAAGTGATTCATATTAATTATAGTGCGTAAAGATAAAATTAAGCGTAATATAGGACCAAACCTTTTACTTAAGGGAAAAAATGACCTATCCACCGATTAAATCCACATTTTTATGGCCATAAATCGGCCCTAAATTTACATTAATTATTTTTTATCATATTTTATAAACATAGATTAGGTAAGAACATGTTTATACTTATCTTGTTTCCAAAAAATCCGTGTGAGTTATTTTCCTTCCCTATAAACGCCACCACCTCTCTCAGTTAATCACACATATAAAACCTATTATGATTCGTATATCCCTGACTAAATAGTTTCACAACATTCTCCTAGAACTATAATAATCTTTTGTGAATAAAAAATTCCATTGAAGCCTTTTGGTATAAACCAAAAAGGTTCACGTTTAAGATGTAACATCGTGTCTCTAGTTTATTATATTCATTTTAATTATACACCAACAAAAATCATATTATTATATTATTATATAAATAAATATTATAAAAAATATAATAGGATTCTTTTATGTTAATATTTTTACCTATATATAGTCACACCTCTATCTAATGGGTAACGAGCATACTGTTCTACGTACGATGAACTAATGTCTCACAAAACAAAACTTCTCCATTGTTCCTTTACCACCTCTCTTGGTAGCTATTATTATGAAAACTATGTTTAAATATATATTATTTATTATATTTATAATTTATTTATGCTTCTATAATTTTTATATTGATCAAACCTTTACACTTTCAATCATTGGTAAGTACGATATTTTTTTGGAGGAAATGTGTACTACCGCCCCCTCAGAACGATATGACTCAGTAATTCCATACATGGAATATAAAAACGATGGATTTAATAAAACTATGTAACATATATAACATATATATTTTACTATAATTATAATATTCATATTTATCATTCATATTTCATTATTTTAATGTGAAAAATAAATGAGTGCAGCGTTCATGAGTACATATGACCTACCATCTCCATGAACATTTCACATAATTTATATTCTCTAAATATTATAGACTACTATAAACACATGTATAGGTTATATATACGATATTAAAATCATGTTTTAAATTCAATATATGATTAAACAATGATATATTTAATAATAACTTCAAATAACAATTTAAAACAAACATGGAAATCTAGGCAATTATCTCCCAAAATTATCAAAAAAATTAATGAGTGTTAAAAACTGAGTACGAAAATATTATAATAAGGTAATATATGATACTATAAAAATTATAATTGTTATGGTATAATTTGTTATCATATTCAAAACAACTATAAATGAGAATAAAGTCCTCACAATATACTTTAGGTAATAGAATGTGATTGTTGCCTTTTTTTCTTTTCATAAGGCACACACCATATACACCACACAACTAATTTGTTTTATGTATCCAATACCCATTTTAGAAATTATATCATGAATCCTTCCCCTTTATGGTATGAAGAACATTCAATTATAGTGATTATTAATTAAATGTTTCAATTGGTATATGACACCTTTGGATGTTTAATGATTAATTTCATTAAATATATTCATAATGATTATCTTTGAAATATTACTTAAAATTTTCATTTCTAATCGTGTATTGAAACAATCAATTTATTGTAAACATTTTCCATAATAAATTTACACGAATATCCATATTTTCATACAGTGGATATTAGTATTTCTTGAACTATATAACTTTTTCCATACGGTATCTAATTTGATAGATATATAATTATTTCAAAAATTATTGATTAAAAAATATTCAATATTCAATATGGAAATTTGATAAAGAATATTATTCATTTGATTATTTTATTTGAGGAATGATTTGAACTGGTATTGATGCGTGGGTCTGGGAAATTATATTTTCCCTCTTTGGGTTGATAGAACCTTAGGAAATAAAATATTAAGGAAAATTAAATAGGTTTCTATAAGTAGTTTTTGACCATCATGTGAAAGGTATTGGAGGGAATAGGTTTTCATGTTCCTCCTATACGAAGTCCATAAAGAATGAATTTATCTCATTTATATTTAGTTATTATTCATGCATGAGATTTTGTGTTTACATATCTATGGATACATTTTAATTTTAATTTATTGAGTTATATGGAATGAGTTTTAATTTCCTACCTTTCCATATTGATAATTCCATATCTAGTTTTTTAATGGATTGTGTTATCTGCTACATACCTTTATGTTTGAATTTATTCCTATGGATTAATTATTGATTCTTCCTTACTAACCCATACATATCATTTAATCTCACAGGTATTTTGTTTCATTCCCCAAGTTATGTAGAATAAATATCTGAATATGTGTTAATAGATGATGTTCATTTCATGTTATTGTGTATCACGTTTTTTTTCAAATATATATGGGTATCATGTTTGTAATCCAGATTTCCATGAATGCTAAAATAAATGGTATTTCGATATATAAATCCTTATAATCATTCTAATTTAATATAATAATGTACTAGATCGAGCATTATATGGTCGGGGAATTATAGTTGGTATAATAAGAAATTTAGCAAAAACCTTTGAAACTATATTTGGACCACAGACTCTAGAGAAAATCCCTTATATAGATTTTGGGAATGTGTATATAATAAAATCATAAACTTTTGGGTAAGTTAGATATTGTTTATGATCCTAGAAATACTTCTTTGTCTGCATACTACAATTTGATGTGGTTCTGGAACAACAGTACCCAGTAGTAATAACTATGATAAGGTTATCTGAACCTGATTTGGGGTAACATGATTCTTAAAAAAAAGCCTAACAGTTCACCTAGTTTGACACTCCTAGGGTATACACTTATGGTAGTTCAAATTTTATTTACATAACATTATGATTGATTTAAAAGTATTGATTTTCCCAATGTAACCAATGTTTATGATTTAGGCATCTATGATGGATAAATTTCTATTATGTGATATATAATGATTAGAGTAATAGAATTTTCAGAATTTTATGAGATAATCTTGCATATTTCATTTTCTACAATTGGATATTAAGAAGAATATGTTTATCTACAATCATGGAAAATGAATATATTTCTATAGTGAAGAATTCAATTTACCAGGTATTTGAACTATGAATGTTATGGATACATTTGGAATATTTGTCATGTTATGATGAATAACCTTTACAAAATGGAGAAATCTAGTCCGTAGAAAGAATATACTCCGATATATATGATTATATGGTAAAACCCCCCATTATTTAGTGGGACTACTAATATAATTATATATGAGTAATGGATTAAGTCTCTGGACAAGATATTTATAGACATTGAATGTAGTGAAAAAGAAAAGTTTAAACTTGCAGTCTATTATCTCAAAAGTGATTTTGGTAAATGGTGGTCCTTGATCTATAATTAATAGGATGAGGTCAAAATATAACTCACGTAATTGAGAGAATTTAATGACACATTCATTGATTAATACATCCCTTGTGAACAGAAAGTTGAGATAAATATAATGTTTTTTAGTTTAAATCAGAAGGAAGAAGAGAGTGTTGTAGATTTTGAAGATAACATTACAAGGTTATATATGTATTCTACTAATTATATATGAATCACAATGTACATGAATAAACTCTTATATGAAGGTCTTAACAAAAAATCTAAGGGAACTGGTTTCATAGAATTTTTCATCTTATGATGAGAAATTTTTATATTCCATAATAACAGAAAATGAATTCTCTAGATCATACGTATTCGAGGGAAACCAAGAGAGTAATAGGTCTTCTAAACACCATGGAAAATGGAATTAGTTTATAAATATCATGTAAAATAATAATTTTCCAACATGTGATAACTGAGTAATGAATATCCCAAGTAAATTCATGAACGACTTTAGAGTTTGTTATATGTTTTATAAAAAGGGTCACCTGGAAAAAGAATACAGTGGGAAGAAGCTAATCAATGATGTTTAGTGATAAAAATACAAGGATATGGGGAACTGTGAAAATTAATTCCCCAAGAGTGAAGGGAATATACCTCTAAATAATATAAGGGTTTATGGTAATGAATATGTTATCGAAAAAACCAAAGTGGAATGATTAATGTACTACTATATTTGGATCTATGAAATACATTGTAAAAGTATTTTATATCGGTTTTTCTAATATATTAATTTATGAAAAATATAAGGATTATACTATAAAAAAATTTTGTTAAATATTTGAGACCATATGATGAATTAAAACATGAAAATTTATTGAGTGAAATGTTAATTTTCTGTAAAACGCATATTGAGTAGAATGTTTCTAGTAAGGTATTATGGTAATTGGAGTTATTAACATATTTTAAAAGGATAGCTGATGATGTTAATCACAAGTCTAGAATGCGAAAATTTATAACTAAATCATGTTGGATAAAGGATAATGATAAGATAATTTTGTTAATTCAGTAAGATTATTTCCAATATATTGGATCAAAAAAATTTGGAAAAGTTAACCACTTATGAACTTGTTTAAGTTGAACTTTTGATCTGGATATAATGATTGATGTATTAATTAACTATATGATGCATCATGTGATACGTGATTAAGAATAAATAGTTCAAGGTGTAGAAAATTGAAACAATTATGATTATAAAAACATGTATTTACTTATATTATTATAGTGTGAAAGAATTTCTTATCTATAAAAAATGGTTTTTTGATGAAAAAATTGTCCTATTATAATAATTTTTGATAATATCAATGGGAATTATTCAAACCACTAGATTATATTTTGTGGAATATTGGATTCAGATGAACATTTTCTAAATCACTCACTATTATAAGATGATTTTTGGATTTTTTCTTTCCCCATGTTTCTATTTCACACCTATGTTCCCCTAATAGGGAACCTGGATACATGAGCATTACACTTTCCTTTCTCTCATATTAATAATATGTGTTATTAAACCTATATATCAGGTGATATTTTCATCAATACATTATTTTCAATCCCTATATTACTATTATCATGTTTAAATTGAAAGGGTTTAATTTAATTATGGTGGTGAGAATATAAAACCCCAAAATTCTAAAGAAAGAAACTTGTATTTGATAACGTGTATGTCATGTGACACGAAGAACACAATAGAATATAATATCTATATACATTATAATGCATTAAATTATATAAAATA
The DNA here is from genome assembly GCA_963277665.1 of Viscum album. NCBI lineage: Eukaryota > Viridiplantae > Streptophyta > Magnoliopsida > Santalales > Viscaceae > Viscum > Viscum album. The sequence goes on from OY728165.1 coordinate 1,934,923,965, forward strand.
TATTCTATATATACATGAAATACTGATTTTTCTTCTGTTACATGCAAGAGAGACCTTCCTTGATATCTTACATTACATGTAATACTGAGTTTCACCAAATAACAATGTATTATTAAAATATTATGATTTAAAATAATATGATAAAACCTAGATGTTTTGTTTGTATTTATGAATAGTATTAAATAACTTATTAGTATTTATGGTTTATATGACAATAAAATGAATTCAATTGTTATGAATTAATGAGAAAATAAAATATGAACTAATTAGATATTAAAAAAAATTGTTATTTTTATGCTTCCTAAATATTTTTGTCATTATAAACCTAATAAAATATAATTATTTTATTTTATTAATTATATATATAGGTTTAAAATTCAATTATCTATTTTTGAAATTCAACCATTTGATTTTATTAGTATAAGATAATGATAATCCCAATTTTACACATAAAAACCTATATTTTTATTAAGGCATTTTTATCGCCTTTATATTAGGCACCTATTATAATTATAAATGTTGAAAAATTTATATATTTTAATTTTCAAAATAAAGTTCATTTTTTGAATTAAATACATCTCAATTATCTTAGGTTGAAATTATGGTATTTTTGGAGAAACATCATTTTTTGATGAATAGTAAAAAATACTGCATTTATTTAAAAAAAATAATTTTGTTGAAATAATTTGTAAAGATTGGGAATTTCTATATATATTTTTAAATTATTGGGGATTATTACGAGTCTAAAAAAATTGACGGCATAACATTCCGAGGACCAGAGAGTCCAGAACAGAATTTTGTACTTTTTTTAAGGTACGTTCAGTAAATGTTCGTGTAATGATTTCTATCTTTTGAAAAGGTGCTCAGATTAGAAATCTGAGGGAACCGTTGAATTCCCAGTGTATATATTATCTTACGAAAAGTTTCACTTTTACCAAAAAGGGTCGGATGAAAAAATTAATTATTAGACTTTACAAAAAAATTAAAAAATAACTCAACAAATTATTTTATTTCTTTATTTGTAACTGATGAGCGATGGGGGCGGGATAGATGGGTTTTCAAACCATTTAATGGCCGGTTACACTTTCTTGTATAACCACACAGTCTAGATATTAATGTTTTCATTAATTTAATTCATTAATGAACCTCATTAATTATGTAGTGAGTTAAAAGCATCTCTTTATCTATTTAAACAATGCTTGGTCATTGGTCTTGTGCTCTCACGAGAGGAACCTCTAATGATGTTTTAGTGACGATTTTCTCCAACATAGAAAGGAGATTTGACGCCTTAAAGGATTAAATCCGATGTTCCAAGAATGCCAATGAACCCGCTACGAACTCATACCTGTTGTCCTCATATGCACCGTCAACCAATGTGATCAAGGTAGGGGTTTTATTCAAAGAGTTTTATAATTCTTCTACTCTTGTGGATGATTGAATTTCTTCCATGTTATAATTATAGTGCAGAGGGTGTGGGCTGAAAGAAAAAGGAATGGACCCTCCGAAAATCTCAGTATGGGTTTCTTTCTTCGTGGGACATCAGAAAATATGGAGAAATGGTGAAACAAAGAGTTTCTCAGTGTAGGTTTCATCCTTGGAGGCCTGTAGGTGCAGGAGAGAATGCAATCGGACAACCGGATCATCACTGATGTCTGGCGGAAGCAACACGGTTGTGGCAGAGCCAGCAGCTGAAGGAGGTGACAACCATAAACCAGTGGCCTCTTGAAGGGGGTTGTGCCTGAAGGTGTTGTAGTGGATAAAGGTGTCACCATACATCTTTGGCCATCTTGGAGCTGGGCTGTGCGCTTCGGTGGCACGTCATGGGGGAGGTTCGTGGCTTCCAGCCGTGACAGAGGTCGGACCTGAAGTCTGTGGGTTCCAGAGGTAACTGGTCCGGCCGAAGGGCCAAGTGGAGTGGTGCCAACCAGTTATGTTGATGGTGATACTCTGATGGATTTCCCATTCAGGAGGGGAGCAGACCCATCCTCATCCAGCAGGCAAAGAGGTTCCGTGACCCAGAGGGTTGTGCCCAGCTGGGTGGCCCGAGCCGAACCCACGGCCCATCAGGCCTACCCTGTGGAAAGCAGTCCAAACCCATAGCCCAGCTGACTGGACCGGGACTTGCCAAACTAGGCCAATCCAAGACCCTTTGGGTTAGGTTGCTCCGACCCGGTAGTACCGGACCAAGACCCAGTTTGTCCCCAATTTCACATAAATGTGTGTAACTCCTAAACCAGACGTTCATTTGACGAACTTTCTGCGGTGCTAGAACCCATAATAAGTGGAAAAACATTTTAGATACTCTACATAGTTTTAATATGAATGTTAGAGTATGACTATGTTGGATTGGACTCTAATCCAATTGGTCCCCTTGTATTGAACTTCCAATAAGTTACAGACTGCGCGTCCGATTGACACGCCACTTGTTACGTTGGAACCCTTGTGACATAGTGGTTCATCGGGTTACTTCTTCATGGGAATTCATGCCAGTTAAAATAAGACTGATGGCTTGAGGGGAGGATCATCCAAGAATCAAAAATTCAATGTGAGGGAATCCATTGACTGGATATAATGGGGAGAATGAAGGGTGATTCTGTAGGAGTTAGTAGCTACCGATCCTATATGGGTTAGATCCTCTGGGAATCAGTGTTCAGCGATCCTATGTGGGTAAGCACATACAGATCTAGTGGGGGTCAGATCATTGTGGGGAAGTGCTCAGTGATCCTGTGTGGTTCAGCTCCTATCGATCATGTGTGGGTCATATCCTATGTTGTTCAGTGCTCAACGATCCTGTGTGGGTCAGCTCATACTGATCTTGTGTCGATCATCAGTAGAGCCTCTTGATAGAATAAGATGATTTAGTATTACAACTAATTATCTGTACTTTTTTACTTACTTTATACCTTGTCTGAGTTATATATTTTGTAATGATTTGTGTTTGAGGTCATGCTTTTGGGTTATTATTTTTTAGAAAAATGAGAGACCATTGGGGGTATTAGGGTCCCTATTGAGTATTGTTATACTCACCCCTTCATGGGCATCAACCACACATTGTTTTGTCTTGTGAAGATGATGGATAGCTTTGACAGGGACTCGGGGAGCCAGTACATGATGGTGTATAGAGGTGACTAGTTGATGTGGAGAGCCACAATGATGAGCTGTACCTACCCTTCATGTAGGATCCTTAACTGGTGACCTCAAGAGATGTTTTCCTTTCACCTATACTTCCATCTCAGTAGGGAATGTATTTTGGACTCTTTTTACTTTTAGTACATAGTTATAAACTCATTTGTGTTTTTTCTCTTGGTTGAGACACCAGCAAACAAGATGGTGATCTTATCTGCTAGCCTCTTTTAGGGTATAGTGGGGAGATGGTGGATCCTAATACTCCAGAAACATGAGGAGGAGACACTCTCCTGGTTGTACTTTGAGGGCCTCTTCATGGTGGAGTTCATACTAGTAACACTACACTCTATGATTATTTAAGAGCTACTACACTTATATTAGGGAAACCTGATAGTATCCCAGTACTTGGAAATATTCATTAACCTCTCTCTCTACTCCCCTGAAGTGGTACATGAATTTTTTTAGGGCCTGATCCTCTGGGTAGGGTCTCTGACATAAGATCATAGCATCGATGATATCGCTCAATATCCTGATTCATGCTAGAATGGTTGAGTGAGAGATTTTGGTGGAGATATTCTTAATCATGGGTTAGAGATGCAGTTGATCGGGAAAAGATAGATGAAGTGATTTCTTGGGAGACACCCAAGAGTGTGACAGAGGTGCGATGTTTTTTGGAGTTGGCTAGGTACGGTCTGAAATTTGCACCTAAATTTTCTATGGAAACAGCACCCTTTTCTGTATTGAAGTATAATATATATCCTTTCTTGTGGAAAGAGAGGCACCATCATTGTTTCCAGGAGATGAGGTGGAGACTAAGAAGTTCCCACATCTTGAGGTACCAGAAGAGGGATTTGGGCATGTAGTCTACGTCAATGCATCAGGGACTGTACTAGGGTGTTTCCTGATATAGTAGTTGGTGGTGATCACCTATAGCTCATGGAATCTAATGAAAGATGAGTAGAAAATCACGACCAATGATCTAGAGTTTGTATTAGTGGTATTTGCGATGATGATGTGGTATCACTAGAATGTGGGTGAACAATTTTCTATCTACACTAATCATAAGAATATCAGTTATATCATCTCATATATAATCTTGAACCTGAGACAACAATGATGGCTCGAGTTATTCTAGAGTTATGCATTTGAGATAGTCTATACTCATGAGAAGGGGAATTTGGTTGTAGATGCACTCAATATGAGGTCTGGACTGTAATTTCAGAGTGAGGTGATAGATTTGAAAACCACGTTTTAGATATACTTTATGGATAGCGATGGAGAAGCTTCCCTCTAGTCTATGATAGTGACTCCCACACTCCTTATGCGATTTAGGGAGTCACAACATGGGGAAATTTACTATGTCATCTGACATGCTCAGATATCAACAAAATGGGATCCTGAAGGATTTTATTCAGGTGGGGAGCACATCATCCTTTTCATAGGGCATACCATGGTTCTAGTGATTCTACAATAGGAGGTGTTGAGAGAGATCCACACATCCCCTTTTGTGGTAAATCCTGATGTGGAGAAGATGTACTAGGAAATCATGTATAAGTACTGGTGTTGAGGGATGAAGAGAGTAGTGGTTGTGTTCATTTCATGGTGCCTCACTTATCTGTATGTAAAGGTTGAGCACCAGGTTCCCACATGCTTGACTCATCCACTTGAAGTGCCAGAATGAAAGTGGGATCAAATTTTTATAGACTTCATTACATGGGTACCATGTATGTCTAGGGGACACGATTCCATATGGGTGATCATTGAATGACTAACCAAGTCAGCACACTTCCTACCCATCCGAGAGAAGGGATCAGTAAAGGGCTTGGACACCTCTATGTATAGGTGATTGTACGACTTCACAGGGTGCCATCGACCATCATTTCAGATAGTGATGATTGTCTTAAATCTCAGTTTTGGATGGGATTATAGGATGTATTTGGGACTCAGCTACGCTTGAGCACCGCCTTTCATCCTTATACATATGGTCAGACAGAGCGGACCATATAGATTCTTGAAGATATGCTTCATGCTTGTATCCTTGATTTTGGCCGCAGTTGGGAGGACCACCTTCCCATGGTGGAGTTTAGATGAAGAAATATTTATCACTCCTCCATCGTCATGGAACTATTTTTTTCCTTTTAAGGTGACCATTTTGATCACCTCTATGTTGGACAGACCTAGGGGAGTCAACACTTGTGGGTATAGAGTTTGTACGGGCTACCACTGAGATGGTGAAAATCATCCAGGAGCGGATTAAGACTGCACAGAGCAAGCATAATTCTTATAAAAAAAAGATAATGGCCATTGGAGTTCGAGTTGGGAGACCATGTTTTCATATGGGTCTCATATTGACAAATATTGTAAAGATTTGGCCAGGGTCACAAGCTATCATTGATTTTTATCAGAACTTTCCATATCCTCAGTAGAGTAGGAAAAGTGGTGTATCACATAGCTCTTCCACCACAGATGGATCAGGTGCATAATGTTTTCAATGTTTTGTAGTTGAGGATATATGTGCATGATACATCACACATTATCAAATGGGGAAATATGGACAATGATTATGGGGTGACATTCACAGAGTCCCCAGTGGAGATAGAGGATCGACAAGAGCATGTCCTTCATGGATGGTTGATCCCTCTAGGAAAATTGAGGGCACATGATTCCAAGGCCCGTAGAGACATGAACTAAATTTTGATATTTTTTATGTTATGTTTAGTAAACGTGCAGGTGATGATTTATATCTTTTGAACTGGTGTTCAAATTAAAAACATAAGGGCACTATTGAATTCGAAGTTTCGGGATTTGCTTCGGCAAAGCTTAACATTGACCCGCAAGGGTTGGGAAAAGAAGATAATTTTATGAAATTAAAAAAAATAATATAACTCAATAAGTTATTTTATTTTGTTCTCTTTAATCGATGAGAAATAGTGGAAATACAACTGGGTTGTCAGACCATTTAATTGTCTGTTACACTTTCTTGTGTAAAATTACTGTCGGGGGATTAGTGGGCTCATAAATTTAATTCATTAATAAACATCATTAACTTGGAAGTGAGTAAAACTCCTCTCATTACCTATTTAAAAATTCTTGGGCATCGGTCTTCTAAAATCATGAGAGGAACCTTTGATGAAGTGTAAATGATGACTTCCTCTAACATAAAAAGGAGTATCGATTCCATATATGATTCAATCGAGAGTTTGATGAACGCCAACGAACATGCTACAAATGTAGAACCATCTTCCTCATCTTTATATTCTACCAACACGTTCGAGGATGAGGTGTTATTCAAAGAGATTCCTAATTATTATACACTTTTTGATGATTGAAATGATTCAATGTTATTATTTAATCGCGGAGGGTGCAAGATGAAATAACAAGGCTCGGACCCTCCACCAATCTCTGTATTGGTTGTGTTCTTCGTGGGAAACCATAAAATATGGCAGAAAGGTGAAACCAAGGTCCGTGAGGTATAGGTGTCATCTTGGTGGGCATGAAGGTGCTGAAGGGAAATAAATCAGACCACTAGAGCTTCACCAGTGGCCTATGGAATCATCGTCGGTGTGGCGACACTGGAGACCGCAGGAGGCGGTGGCAGGCTACTGCCTACCTAGAGTAGGAAGCATTGCCATAATGCACCCTGGAAGATGAGGTGGGCGGCCGGCCAGAGCAGACAGAGTTGGAGCTAGGCGGTGCGCTGTAGGGGAGGGTCGCGACATCATGCAAAGATGGAGGGTAGACGCATGGTCTGTGTGTTCTGTAGTTGACTAGTCCAGCAGACCCGCAAGGTGGAGCAACACCAATAGGCACCACTGATTGATGTAGCCCGAACCATTTGTCCATTTGGGATAGGAGAAGTCCAATGCCTAGTAAGTGGTTCGGGTTGTTCGGTGGCCTAGTGGGCGATGCCCTGTCTGGTGGGCCAGGCTGAACCCATGGCCAGCGGGCCGAGCCCACGGCCCAGCCGAACCGGTCCGGGGCTAGCAGAGTGGGTTGGGTCGGTCTGTCTGGGTCAGATCAGACTCATTCCCTTTTTGGGCCCATTTTCACTTAAATGGGTGTGACTCCAAATGTTTACATTTTTTTTGAATTTCCTATGGAGTTGGAACACTTAGGATGAGACGAAACTTTTGAGATACTCCACTTGGGTTTTGAGAGAATGTTGGAATACAACCCGGTTGGATTGGATTCAAATCCAACAAGGCCCCCATCACTAAAATAACTATCAAATACAAACTGGGCATCCGATTGATGCTTCTCCTATTGTGTTGGAACACATGTGATGTTGGGGATCATCGAGTTACATATTCATGAGACTTCATTCTGGTTGAAATACGACTGATAGTTTGAGGAGATAATACTCCCAGAATCAAGTGTGCTTTGTGTGGGAATCCAGTGTCTTGCTGTGATGTGTAGAATGATGGGCGATCCTATGGGGGTTAGTAAATACTGAAATTGTGTGGGTCAGATCTAGTGTGGTTCAACGCTCATTGATCTAGTGTGGCTTAATGCATACTGATCTACTGTGGGTTAGATCCTGTGTGGGTCAGCACTCAGTGATCCTGTGTGGGTCACTGAAAACTGATCCTCTGTGAGTCAGTAGTAGATCTTGTTGATAGAATAAGATGATATAACATTACGTCTAATCATTTTTAATTCTATACATAAGTTATTTCTAGTGTGAGATGTATTATTTTTTCTGATTTGTGTTTGAGTTCATGCTTTGTGGTTATTCCTTTGTGGACTTCTGAGAGACCTTTTGGGGTCTCATGGTCCCTATTGTGTATTTTTATACTCACCCCTTCAGAGGGTTTTCAAGGACCTTATTGTGTCATGTATAGGTGATGTGAAGCTTTAACTAAAACACGGGGAGCCAAGACTTGATGGTGTATAGAGTTGACAAGTTTACATGGAGAGCCTCTATGACGATCTCTACCTACCCTTCAGGTAGGATCCTTGGAGGGTGACCTCTGGAGTTGTTTTCTTTTTACATGTACTTCCATCTTAGTTGGGATTTTATTCTATCCCCTTTTCTAATTTCAGTACTTACTTTTACTCATAGTTGTGGTTTTTAGTTGTGGTTATAAATTTTATATTTCATTGTGTTATACTTTAACACAATGTATGATGTTTGTGTGTGTACAGGTTTTGAGGAAATGCCTTCCCTTTTTAGGGATATTCCTTTTCAGTTCTAGTTGCTAACCCCTTGCCTATTAAAGATCCCAAATGATATAGAAACGTTTCCAAACCCCATTTTATAGACATATATCTTCAATAAAATGTCCATTATTGAGTTTTTTTATTTGGTATGACTTTTTATTAGGTAAGAATATGTGTATTCCAAACTTGTTTCCAAAAAATCTAAGTGAGTCATTTTCCTTCTCTATAAAAGGCCACCACCTCTCTCACTTCTTCACCCCTCACAATACTCTCAGGATTGTAATAGAAATTCCAAATACTCTCCAAAAATCTCCTCCCAGGAACTATAATCATCTCTATGTGAATAAAATTTTCTAAGGAATCATTTTGGTATAAACTAGAGGACGTTTCCAGAGTAAGAGGTACTGTCTTTTCTCAGGTTTCATAGTATCATATCCATTATCTACCCAATAAAATATTTTTTCTCTATTATTACATAAAAAAGAATCCTAAAAATACTATTATGTTTCTAGGATAATATGCATTCCAACACATACAGACACCTCTTTATAATATGTAACGAACATACTATTACTATGTACGACGAATTACAACCTCACTAAACGATGATTGCTAATATTTCCCTTACCACAACTTATAGTGTCCATTATGATGGAAACTATTTTTAAATATGTATTATATATGATATTTATAATTTCATTATCCTTATTTTGTTTTAATTTTTTATATAATTTTATTTTTTCCATGAAGGGTAAATATGATAATTTCCTTTGAGTAAGTGTTGACTACTGCCCCCTCAAAGCGATATGAGTCATTCATTCGATACATATAACTTATAAAGGATGGTTTTAAAAAACCTATGTATTATATATAACATCCATGTGATAATTTAATTCATATATACATAAATATCATTCATTGTATATTATTTTAATTTCAAAAAGAAATGAAAGTAATGTTTCTGTGTACGTACCACCTTTCGTCTCCATAAACAGTTCACTTCATTTTTAATCTCTAAATATTATAGAATAATATAAATACATATATGAAAGATATATATGATATTAAAATAATTTTTTAAATTATTAATATGATTAATCCATGATATAGTTAAAAATAATGAAAAATAACATGTTAAAAAACATGAAGAACTGGGTAATTAACACCCAAAATAGTCAAAATAATGAAAGGCTGTTAAAAAATTGGTAACAAAATATTGTACAAAGATAATATATGATATTATGAACATGATTATTGATAAATTATAAGTAGGTAGCATATTTTAAACCACTATACCTTTGGATAAATACCACAAAACAAAAAATAGGATAATGTAAGTGATCCTTGTATTACTTTTATTTTCATATTGCATAAACCATGTACACCACACACATAATTTTTTTATAGTGTATATACTTCCCAATTTGGACATAATATCACGAATCCTTTTCCTTCATGGTATGAAAATATATACTTTATGGGGATTATGAATTAAAAAAATTTTGTGTTATGTGACACATTCGGATGATTAATGATTAATTTCCTGAAACATACTCTTAATTATTATTGTTGAAATATCACTTAATTTTTTTTAACATTATTGTGAAAAATTCACATTATTGTAATGATTTTTAATTGGAAATTAAATTGAATATCCATATTATCATACAGTGGATATTATTATTTCATATACCATATTCCATTTTACACATGGTATCTAATTTGGTAGTTATTTTATTATTTCAGAAATTATTGACAAAACAGTATTCTTAATTCAACACAGATATTCGATAAGTCATATAATTGATTTGATTATTTTATTTGAGTAAATAATTGGACTAATATTTACGGTTGGGGCCCAAACAATATATATCCCCTCAATGCATCGATAGGTTTTCATGAGATAAATTAGCTTGACAAACTAAATTGGTTTCTATCATATGGTTTAAAACATCATGTTAATGTTATTTACAGTAATAGGTTTTCATGTGACTCATAAATGAAATACATAAGGAAAGAATTTCCCTCATTTATATTCAGTTATAATTCATCTAGTATAATTTTCATCAACATATATATGGATACATTTCATTATCATTTTATTGAGTTATATGGATAGAGTTTCAGTTTCTTACCTTTCCGTATTGATATTTCCTTATATAGTTTTTCAATAGAATTTTTTATAAGTTACATAAATTAACATATTAATTTATCTCAATGGATCATTATTTATTTGTATTTATATAACAATACTGATCGTTTGAGATCACCCTTATTATGTTCCTTCCCTAGGTTATAAAGAAATATATTTGAATAAGTGTTCATGGATGAGGTTCATTTAATTGATTATGAATAATTCTTTATATTTTTTTGTAAATATTAATGGGTATTATGCCTATAATTTGGTTTCCAATATTGCTAAACTGAATGGTACATTTGTATTTTAATCCTTGTTATCATGACAATTTAATTTAATAATACACTAGCATTGGGCTTCTATGGATGGAGTGTTACATTTCCTTTTTTATTTTTTTGTAAATAAATTTGAACAATTTGTGAGACCATTTCTCATTAAAATAAATTAAATAATCTAAATATAAATATAATTAAATTTATGAATATTTTATTTCTATATAAAAATATACATAAAATAACATTAAAAATATGGATATGGAAGAACATGATTGTTTTTATAGGAATAATTAAAATATAATTTTCTAATTAAATTCCTTTACCTTGACTCAGACTCATCATGTACGTTCATTATCCTCATGTATAGAAAACACACACAAAAATTATAATTTTTTATGAACCCTTTTAAATATCATCGTTAATTTATATTATTTAATAAAATGATATATACAATTACATAATCAATTAAATTCTCATCGGGTGTTTTGATGATATTTGGCTCGTATTTCATAATTAACTTTGATAGGTTGAATATGGTCAAAGAGATAATCATTACATTATTCACAGAACAATAAAAATGAAATAACTAAATTTTTTATACCTCAATTATATTTTTTTAATCATTCCAAGGATTATGGTTATGGAAAATGAACTATATTACAATAATTATGATAGTAGGCCTTACATAGGCATGACTAACATATCAATTTTTAAATTAACATAATGGAAAGAATGTGACTATTTTTATATATTAAAATAATTAAAATTTTACCGTCAAAATCATATAAAGCCTTCATGTATTCTTATATATATAATCAATGTGATCTAGGGATAAATAACGAATCACATCACTTACTGTAGGTGGTTGTCCACATGCACGCATGAATGAAATTACCATTTTATGAGTATTTAATCATAAGAAGGTAAATAATATATACAATTTTGATAATAATAAATATTTCATTAATAAAATATAGATATTAATTCTATCATTACAATCCATCAATTATACGTGGTGATTGAAATGAAATTAAACCGGTTTGTGAGTCAGTAGTCCACCGTACAAAAGAATAATGGTTTCAAATCCCATTTGATCGATTATGAGATATATATAGTATGCTCTTTTAACATAAACAAATAAAAAATATTAATTTAATATTTTATTATATAATTACGATTAAGGACGATTTTTTGGAGGTGTAATAATAAATTCAACAATAATGATTGGTTCAAACATTACTTATTCTTTGGAAAGTCTCTTTAGATTAACACATTTATCCGTAATATGATTGTAATATTCCTAAAGAGTGAAATATAAAAAGTGATGGGAGATAATAGGATGCTATTTGGGTTGGTATTGGTTGAAAAAACTTATTTGTGAATTAAAGGAAATAATAGATCATGTTAATAAGAGAGTGGAGGGGAACCAATGAAATATCTGAAACTATTAAAATAATATAAATTAATACTTTCAATATAAATGGATCAAAATTGATTTATTTAGAATATACGATGAATTTTATTATAATCGTATCATAAATTAAATATTATACATGTTTTTAGCACATTTTTACTATTATTGTTCTGTTTTAAACCCTCGCAAACCACTTTCACAGTTATATGAGCTGTAAGAATTTTTACTCATCGACAGTTAATATATTTACTATAAGTGGAAAAAACATCCCATAGATAAACCATTTTTTATATAATAAAATATACCCTAATAAATTTTTTATTTTTTAAGAATTCTAAATCATTTAATAAAATGTAATTTATTATAATATATCATTACTAGATTTTTTTGGAACTATTCATTGCATTGATTTTAATAACATCAACAAAAAAGAAATATCTAATAGAAATTTATTAATAAAACCCTAAAAATTAATGATATTATATAAAATTCATGAATCACATTAATTATCTCATATTAGTTTATTTTTTTTAAAAATATATAAGATTTTTCATTAATTAAAAAATTATCCTATCAACATTGTGTAAATATGTAAGGTAATTAAACAGTTAGTAAAAAATAAAATAAATTTCCCTGATTAAAAAAACTTATTTATATTTCAAAATATTATTCGTAAAAAACACATCATTAGGTTATCCCTATGTCTAAAATTTTTATATTTATTAATGATATAAAGTCGCATTTATAACTTTTAATTCAATAAAATACTAAAAAGTTTATAATAACATCCAAATAGAAAAATATATATATATAAAAAAATATTGAATGATTATGTTAGAAATACTCTAATAATATAAAATTATTTCAAGTGGGAGGATAATTTTATAATCCATACAGAATTGATTTTTTACTTTAATTAGCTAATAACCCATTTACCGTGGTAACAAAAATTACTATGATTACTAGCCATATTGATAAAAAATAAATGATAAATAGTTACCATATTTAAATCCATTGATTAAAAATATTGAATCATTTTTTTTAAAATATATATTTGGAATAATTTAATTAAAAATTATTCCAGCAATCCTTGATGAATAATTTTTTAAAAAAAATTCATTTAAATGATAAATTGACTTTATAATAAATAAATGTATAATATTAATTTTAAAAATTAATAGTTTGATATTTTAAATCCAAATATCCTAATTAAATGTTATAACTCATAAAAAATATATTTTTATATCTCAAATATATGAAATTAAATACAATATTTAAAAACAAAATCAGAAATAATCAATATTCACTTAAAATTTAATATATTAAAAAAATTAAAAGCTTATTCCGAATATATATATTATATAATTAAATGTTATAATATATTATTTCAAATTAAATTCAGTTAATTTGAAAATTAAATTTTTTATTAATACCATATAAGAATAGAGGTTAATAAATTTATTCCCCTTTTGATATAATAATTACTTAATATTTTTGTAATAACTATAATTCAATATTATATTTGCAATGAATATTTATTAGTCACCAATAATTAATAATTACAATATTAAATTGTTTTTTAAATTCAATTTCCATTTTGGAAATTTTGACCTCAAAAATTTATTCACTTATTAAATAAGGGAGGATACCTTTCTTTTGTAGAATTTTGAGACTTTTACATTTTTTCTTCAACAATATGGTTTTTCCATAAAACACTAACCTAGAGAATTTTTTATTATAAAATAATATCTCATTAAGTTCAAAAATATTATTAGGTTGTTACTCATTATAAATTCTCTATTACAATTATACTGGTTTGGGGCTCAAAAACTACAATGAATCTTCCACGCACATTCTTACATCATAACATTAAATACATTTTGTACTTGGGATAAACTCATTGAAATACTAAATCAGATATAATCTAATCTAACATTATCTCGAATCTCATATGTTCATGTGAACTATAGACAAAGCTTTCCCTTTTTACCAAAAAAGTAACTCATTTAATTACGTATAGTTTAAGAAAAACATGATAAACTACCTCAAATCAAATATCATTCCTATGCTTGTCAGCCTAACATTTCTTCATACTCTGAGATTTCCCCGTATGTTGCTAAATTACAATCACCATTAAAACCATTTACTATAAAATTATATCCTTGTTATCTTCCATTCAATTTCATTAATCTAAAATATAGGTGTACGAAAATGTTATTTATATGAAACATCAGATTGTCCCATTAGAATATTGGAAAGAAAAATATAAATATAATAAAACTAAAATAATGAAATATAATTATCAAAACAGCCCTCATAATCCACTAAACAATAATGAATCAATTCTTCTTTAAATACCCAGAATTTACCTGTAATTTTATAATTAAATAGGAATTTTATGAGTCTCCAAAAATTGAAGGCACGTGATCCATAGGCCCGGAGTGCCCGAAATGAATTTCTGAACATTATTTCAGGTATGTTTAGTAAATATTCGAGCTAGTTTTTCTAAATTTTGAACCGGTGCTCGGAATTGAAATTTTAGGGCACCGTTGAACTCACAGTGCCAGTATTCTCTTAAGAAGACTTTCACCTCGATGGAGAATGGTCTATAGTGAAAGATAGTTTTTGGGTTTTTTGTGGACTTCATAAAATAAAATAAGCCCATATTTTATTTTATTATGTTGTAACCACCCGCCATGAAGATGTTTAGGGGTGGGGTACACTGGAACTAAAACTCATCTTCATGATTTATTGTGTTGGGGAAAACTCATTTCCATAATAATGGGAGGAGAGGAAGACCTCTCAACCCCCCTCATAAATGTGGGGGAAGCCTCTTCAACACCTCTGCAATTTTAATTATGCCAACACACCTTATTATTAGTTCCAAATCCTCTCGATTAATTAATTGAGTGAAGACATAAATTAATTAATTAATTTTTTTTTAATATTATACCAAAGACTTAGTAGTTATTTCAATATATTATTTTGGCTACGAATTCAAATGGGTGGAATTGGAGAGAGGAAAAACTTTGGAGAAATCTCCCAATGAAGAACGCTTCCTCAACGAAGAATGTCGATGACTTCGACCTTCTTCCCCAGAACATCCTTTGATGTAGGATATGTCCATATACAACAAATCGATGTCCACCTTATCATGAAAATGTCAACCAACATCGAACAAGGTAGGGTTTTTAATTAAGTATGAATTTATTCCCTTGATTCATTCCTTCTAAAAAATGAATGCGGATCATCTGATTATCAATTTGATCCATGAATGTTTTCCATGTTTGTTTGGAATAAATTATTGAGGGATTAAGGGAATTGATGTTTTAAAATATCTCTCATGATCGTTCTTTGTTATGGTTTTTGATGAACCACTTGTATGAACTCTAAACACTGAGGGTGCAGGAAAAAAAAACATGGCCCGACCATCCGTCGTTATTATTTATGGTGTTCTTCAAAATGGAGGAAGGAGAAAATAATGTTGAAGGGGAAAAAGGAATCATCTGTGCCACCAGCGTCCTCCGTGACATGTGCCGCCCTCGCGACGCTCCGCTGCCCTGGGCCGAACCGTGTCACCCGCTGGCCACACCACCCACTGCTCGCGACGCCCGCCAGCCGCGCCACCCACCTGCTCGCACCACCTGCCGACCTCTTGAGTCGCCCCGGTCGCTCCAGCCTACCGGACATTCGAACCCCTAGCTGAATCATCCCCTCGCGGCACCCCGGCCGAACAAGGCCACACCCTCACGGCGCCCAGGCTGAACTGGTCCCACACCTCAGGCTGAGATTCCAATGCGACACCCTCTGGGCCGAAACACCCTTGTGCCGACCCGCGGTCAGTCCACACCCTCGCAGCCGGTCTGTGCCCTTGTGGCCGGTCCATGCCATATTTTCCCTCCACGGCCCCTCTCGGCTATCTTGGTTGGGATTAGTGTGCAAGAACGAACCCAACGTGCCGTCCCTCCCAATGGGCCAGGCCAGACCTAACAGGTTAGGACAGGTCGACCTGAACTAGGTCGACCTAGACATGGTTGGGCAAGCTCGGACAATACCAGGGCCCACAACGACCCTTAACATTTTTTTGGCCATATCGTAGGAACCAGACATCTGTTTGAAGAACCATTAGAGGCGATGGTATTCATGAAGCATGAATGTAACTTTGAGTATACCCCAATATAGTTTCAGGTATACTTGAGATACAGTTAGGTTGGATTGTACACGAATCCAACTAGGCCCCCATGACTAAAATAATAAAAATAAATATGCTGGGAGTCTAATTGGTGCATCTTCTATTACGTTGAGACCCCTATGATGTGGCATACCATTGAAATACTTCTTCGTGGGATGTCATGACACTTGGAGTATCGACCAGTTGCTCATGGAGCAGATCCTCCCCAAGGAGAGCGAGCATAGTGAGAAGACCTAGTAGCTGGATGAGACCTGATGACCGTTGATCGATTGACTTAGAGGGACTTGACATTCCCATTAGAATTTTCCTTGGTGTCACGGAAGAACCTATGGGGAGTAGTGCACTTGGTGATGCGGTAGACCCACTGTACTCGACAGGAAGAGTACCTTAGCAAGCAACGAGGTGGAGTATTCTTGGTGATGTGGCCGACCCACAGTAAGGATCACCTCTATGTGATATTGCAGACCCATGGTACTTGATAAGGGGAGTACCTCAATAGTCCAAGGATAATGGGAAGCGCGCTTGGTGTCATGGAAAGCCCATTGTACTTGATTGGGAAAGAGTTCTCTAGAAGTCAATGTTTCGATAATGTGAATGGGGATGTTACTTGATACTACCCCTAAACTAAAATCATGGTTGAGCTATGTCAGTACTTCTATGTTTTCCTCATGATTGATATGGATTACTGAATAACATAGGTATATATATGGACATATACCAAAGTATTGTTATCTGTTGATTTCGTACGTTGTGGTTTATCCTTGTTGGATTTTTTGAGACCATACGGGTCTCGGGGTCCATACTGAGTATTGTTATACTCATCCATAGACGGGATATTCCTGCACTATGTTGTGTTGGATGCAGATGATGGACAACACTGACTGATCTTGAGAGTACCAGGACTGGACGATACCCAGAGGTGGACCATACGGCTTGTTGGTACATGGAAGAGACAGAAAGACATGGATTTCTGAGGAGGCGATCTTTACCTACCCTTCAGGTAGGATCCTCAAAGGATGATCTAATAGATGATTTTTATTATTTTTCATCAGTTTTATTGTTTTCAGTTGTACTTGTATGTTTACTATTGGTCTTTTATTCTAGACCCATTTACTTTTAGCACTCGTTTGGTTATACAGTTTACTCATGTTCGTATCTTTCTCTGTGTGTTTATAGGTTATAAAATCAAGGTTGTCCCAGTTTTAGGAAATTACTCCTTTGGTGCTAGTTATGAGCCCCTTGCATATGGATGGCGTGCTTGGGGTACTCATGGAACGGGCCCCAGGGGATGGGTGGTGACACAATGGTATCAGAGGAGTCGGTTTTACTGCAGAACTTCTGTCTATGATCTTTTCTGTGAAGTAATAGTGTTAAGTGTTGTTAGTGTGGATTTCAGTTCAGGGAGTGTAGTGTTAGTGCGACGGCCGATGTATCCATACACCAGGACCCTGACTACTGATTTCCAACTCATTGCATGAAAACACTAATTTCATGTGTTTTTTAAAAAGTTTTATTTATGTCATGTCACCAGGTCTGCTCACCAGGTATAACTTTCGATCGTGTGGTGTCAGAGCCTTTTCATGATTCCCCCACGCAAACAGCTTTTTAGTGTCCCTAGTGTTGTACGCATTGATAGCCCACCGAGCAATGAGGCCTCGGTGTAGGGTCCCTTTCTAACAGAGAAACCATTGGTACCACTCCCCTTTGGGCCACTGATGCCACCATCCCCAACAGCAGACAATGCACGCCGCTTGAGCGCATTGCATGTGATCTAGCGCTAGAGGCCAGCTAGGTTCAGTGGAAAGACATACCCACAGGTAGGTGAGGATTGGCTGGAGGCTATGGTTAGAGTTTTCGGACTCCTAGGGACATCAGAAGATCTCATGGTGACTCTTCCTGCCATCTTCAGTACTTACAGATAGAAGTTCCATTCATTATTTCATTTCCAAAACCCTCGTTCAGAGCTCAGATATTCCGATGGAGCCATTGGCTCGATCCATACGACTAGAGACTCATATGGGAGTAGACACAATGATTACACACTGGTGACGGCAGTGTGAGCGTACTCTAGTAGGTGAGAGCTTTATCTAGGATCTCCTAGTAGTGGCGTCGAGGCCTTACGAGGTCATCTTGGGTATGGAGTTGTTATCTACAGTCCATGCTTAGATTTTACTGTATTAGATGAAAATTACAGTGTTTCTGCAGGGATGGGACTAGTTTAACCTTCACCAGTGCGAAGGGAGCCTTTGCAGCATGGGATGGTCTTACACGGAGGAGAGTTCAACCGATCACTCATCAGTTGGCTATCCTTACCGTCAGAGCTGTTGATGTGGAGAGTCCGAGTAATCCTGTCGTGGTGGACCAATACAAGTATGTTTTTCCTGATGATATCCTAGGTCTAACTTTTCACATAGAGGTTTAATTTTACATTGACTTGTACCTCGGGACGACATAAATATCTAATCTAGTGTATCAGATGGTTCCCTCAGAGCATCGCGAGCTATGAGTACAGCTATAGGACTTGCAGGGGAATGGGTTTATCTGGCACAGTGTTTCTCCCTAGGCAGCCCCGATTCTATTCACCAAAAAGGTGGATGGGAGCTTGAGGGTTTGTGTCTACTACCATCACCTGAACAAGGTGACTATGAAAACAAGTACCCACTTCCGAGTATTGAAGACCAGTTTGATCAGATGATGGTTTCACGATGGTTCTAAACGATATACCTCAGATCTTGCTATCACTAGCTCGGAGTTCAAGATGATGATGTGCAAATAATGGCTTTCAGATATTGGTACGACCTCTATGAATTTTTTTGATATACCTTTCAGTTTAACCAACGCTCCATCAGTGTTCATGGGACTCATGAAAAGGGTCTTTCAGACATACCTTGACCACTTTGTCATAGTCTTTATCGACAAAATTCCGATTTACTTGACTATTGAGGCGGAGCATACCTATCACTTTCGAGTAGTATTGGGCACACTCTAAGAGCACCAATTTTATAGTAAGCTCTCGAAGATCCAGTTCTGGATCTGAGAGGATCACATTCTGGGATATGTTATCTTGGAGGCTGGAGTTGTAGTCGATCCAATGAATATTGAGGTGGTACATTCTTGGGAGCCACCCAGGAGAGTGACAGAGATATGATGTTTCCTGGGATTGGATGGATATTACCGGAGGTTTGGGATAAACCTCTCTAGAGTTGTATCACCACTTTCAGCATTGAAAAAGATGGGGAAACCCTTCGAGTGGTCAGAGAAATTCCAGTGGAGTTTCTAGGAGCTGAGGCAGGGGATGGCTAGTGCCCCCATCTGAAGGCTTCCAAAGGAAGGCGTTGGGTATGTAGTCAACTACGATGCATCAAGGACAAGAATTGAATGTGTCTTGATGCAGGAGTGAGCAGTGATCACATATGGTTCATGAAAGCTGAGACATCATGAGTAGAACTACACTACCAATAAACTAGGGTAAGTAGTAGTATTAATTTCTTTGAAGATTTGGCGGCACTATCTGATGGGAGAACATTTTACCATGTACTCAGATCACAAGAGTCTCATGTATATATTCACCTAGAAGGACCTGAACTTGAGACAACGATGTTGGCTTGAGTTCCTCCAGTACTATGACTTTGACATAGTCTATACTCCTGGGATGGGGAACGTTGTTGCAAAATCACTTAGTAGGAGATCTAGTATACAACTGTTTGGCGAGGTGACAGAGTGTATTCTTGTATTGCAGATATTTTTTGTGGATAGAGATGGAACAACCTTTCTATAGTCTCTTATTGTCACTCCCCCCACTTCGTCAATGATTTAGGGAGGTGAAATGTGGGGACGCTGACTACGAGGTATGACATGCTCATATATCTATAGGACATGCACCTGATGGATTTTCTAAAGTTGGGGAGCATGTCATCCTCTTCAGAGGACGTACCGCAGTATCAATGTCACTTTGGGAGGAAGTGTTGGAGGAGTTACACACATCACCTCTAGAAGTCCATCCAGGAGTGTAAAAAATGTAACCGGATCTCCGACGACAGCACTGGTGGTCGGGAATGAAGATAGAAGTAATAATGTTTGTCTCTTGATGCCCCACTTTTCAGCAAATGAAGGCGGAGCATCCAGTACCAGCAAGATTGTTTCATCATTTAGTGGTCCTAGAGTAGAAGTGGTATGGGAAATTCATGGACTTCGTGACATGGCTTCCATGTACATCTAGGGGACATGACTCTATATGGGTGATCATTGACTGACTCACCATGTCGGGCCACTTCCTACCGATCAGAGAGAAGGGTTCAATAGAGAGCATAGGACACCTCTATGTACAAGAGATTTTGAGAATACATGGAGTACCCATGAAGATTTTCTCCGATAGTGACCCACAATTTACTACCCGTATATGAAAGAGTTGTAGGAGGATTTTGGGACATAGCTTCATTTTAGAACCTCTTTCCATCCGAAAACGGACGGTCAGACTAAGAGGACCATTAAGACCCTCAAGGACATGCTGCATGCTTATTTCCTCGACTTCAGTCACAGCTGGGATGATCACTTACCTTTGGTAGAGTTTTCATACAACAACATAAATCACTCTACCATTGGGATGGATCCTTTCGAGGCGTTGTATGTGAGACCATGCAGATCACTTTTTTGGTGGACAGACCCAGGGGAGTCAGCACTCGTGCGACCAAAGATGGTACGGGCTACCACAGAGAAGGTGCAGGTCACCAGGAGTAGATGAAGACTTCATAGAGTAGGAATAAGTCATATGCCAACATGAGACATAGAACTCTGGAGTTCGAGGATAGTGACGACATATTTCTACGGGTCTCACCTCGACGAGGTTTGCTGAAATTTGGCCAAAATGGAAAGATATATCCAAGGTTCATCGAACCTTTTCAGGTCCTCAGCAGAGTTGGCGAGGTGGTATACTACTTAGCTCTTCCACCTCAGTTTCACTGGGTGCACGACATCTTCCATGTATCCCAACTGAGGATATATGTGCATGACATTTCTCACATCATCAATCATGGTAAGATGGACATCGATGATGGGGAGGATTTTATGGAGGTTTTAGTAGAGATTGAGGATCGGTAGGAGTGGTTCCATCGTAGACGGTTGATACCTCTGGTGCGCGTTCGCTGGAAGCAGGGGAACCTCCAATAGAGGAATGGGAGTGGGAGGATTAGATGTGTGCTTAGTACCCCCACATGTTTTCTTAGTTGGACTTATGGCTTATGGGGGAATAAATCCTAATGTGGAGAGAATATAAAGGCCGGGAATTTCCATGTATTTTTATTAAATTTAATGGGAATTTTACGAGTGTTCTAAAATTGATGATGCATGATTCTCTGGATCGGAGTTCCTAGAATGAATTTCTAAACATTATTTCAGGTATGTTCAAAAAACATGCGAGCATGATTTTATATCATTTGAACAAGTGCTCGTAATTTAAATCTGAGGAAAATGTTGAACTTGTAGTGCCTGTATTCACTTAAGAAGATTTCACCTCGACGGCAAATGGTGGAGAGTGAACTATAGTTTTTGGTTTTTTTTGAACTTAATAAAATAAAATATGAACATATTTTGTTTTATTGTGTCGTAACCACCTTCCATGTGGATGTTAAGGGGTGGGGTCCACCAGAACTAAACCTCATATTCTTGATTTATTGTGGTGGGGACCACCACACCACCTACCAATGGGAAGATAAGAAAACCTCTCAACCACCCTTATATATGTGGGCGGAGCCTCTTCAACACCTCCAAAATTTTAATTGTTCCAACACACCTTATGAATTGTTCCAAATCCTCCACATTATGTAATTGAGCCAACACATCAATTAATTCATTAAATCATTTTGAATATTATGCCAACGACATAATAGATATTTCAATCTATTATTTTGGCTACGAATTCACTTGGGTGGAATTGGGGAGAGGAGGAACATGGTTGAATTCTAAAAATGAATAACGCTTCCTCCATGAAGAAAGTCGATGACATCGACCTTCTTCCTCGAAACTTCATTTGACGTAGGACGTGTCCGTCAATAATGAATCTATGTCTACCTTCTCACGCCAATGTCAACAAACATCGAAAAAGTTAGGGTTTCTAAATAAGTGTGATTTAATTCCCTTGATTCATTACTTATTAAAACAAATAACACTGATCAAAATATTATCAAGTTGTTCCACTAATGGTTTTCTTGTGATTTTGGAATACATTGTTGCTTGATTATGGGAATTGATGTTTTAAAATATCTCACAGGCTTGCTGTTTGTTTGTGTTCTTGATGAACTGCTTGCAACCACTCTAAACATGAACGGTGCGGGGCAAGCGAACATGGTCGACCCACCACCGTTCTTCATTGTGGTGTTCTTCAAAACGGAGTAAGGAAACAATGGTGTCGAAGGTGAAGAAAGCACTGACTGTGCTACCCACGATCTCTGCGACCCGCACCACCCCCACGACGCTCCGCCACCCTTAGCCAAACCGTGCAGTCCACCGGCCATGCCTCCTGCCAACCACACCATCCATCTGTTGCGCTGCCCGTTGGCTCACTCCACCTACCTGCTTCACGAACTGCCCTGACTGCCCTAGCCTGTCGGCCTTCAATGTCACCATCCAAACTGTCACCTCGCGGCTTCCCGACTGAACCGGCCTGCGCCCTTGCAGGGCCCCGTCCGAACCGGCTCATGCCCTCATGGCGCCCAGGCTAAACCAGCCTTGTGCCCCGGGCCGACCCTCCCTCGTGGTGCCCTTTACGTTGATCTGCCCATGCAGAGCCCTCCGGGCCGAACCGCCCTTGCAGCAACCCATGGTCGGTCTGTGCCCTCATAGCCGGTCCACGCCCTCTCGACCCTCTACGGCCCCTAGCGACCTACTGGGCTGGGCCCAACGGCCCAGGCCGAACCCAACAAGATGGCCTGCCCAACAAGCCAGGCTAGAACCAACAGGTCAAGATGGGTCAACCCAGTCCGGTTAGGCCCATACTGGGTCGGACTGAACCCGGGTCGACTTCGACCCATTACTTTTTTGGCTATATATTTGGCGCCAGATTTCCATTAGACGAACCATCAGTGGTGCTAATAATCATGGAGCATGACTGTCCCATTTAATATACCCCATTGGAGTTTGTGGTATAGTTGAGATATGGTCAGGTTGGATCGTCCACGAATGCAACTGGTCCCCAAAGACTAAAAGACTAATAACTGGTAGATTGGGCATCTGATTGACGCGCCATTTATTACGTTGATACCCCTATGACGTGGCTGACCATTGAGATACATCTTCACATGACTTAGTGATAGAAGGAATATCGAACAATATCTCATGGAGGGGATACTCCTTAAGATGAGCGAGCATATTGCGGAGACCTAGTAGCTGGCTGAGACCTGATGATTGCTGACCGTTTGACATGGAGTGACCGTACTATCCCGGTGGGGAGAACCTTGGTGTCATGGAAAACCCACAGTGGATGAGCACGCTTGCTGATGCAAAAAACCCACGGTGGGGAGTGCCTCTGTGTGACGAGGTAGACCAGCAGTAATCGACAGAAGGAGTACCTCAGCAGTCCAAGGTTAGAAGGATGTGTGTTTTGTGTCGCGGTAGAAACACTTTTCTTAATTGGTCCGGAGTTCTCCAGTGACCGAGGTTTTGATAATGTAACTGGGGATATTACTTGATATTACGCAAAAAATAATGTCCAGGTTGAGTTGAGTCAGTACTTCAGTGTTTTCCGTATGATTGAGATGGATTACTTAATAACTTAGCTATATGTATTTGCATATACCTATGTAAGGTTATCTATTGATTTCATTCATTGTGGTTTATCCCTGTTGGATTTTTTGAGACCTTGAGGGTCTCTGGGTCCATACTATGTATTTTTATACTCACCCCTGCACAGGCTATGCTCTCACATTATTGTGTTGGTTGTAGATGACAGACAGTGCTGATTGAGGCTGAGAGTTCCACGATTAGACAGTACCCGGAGGTGGACCATACAGCTTGTCGGTACACGGAGGAGACAGATGGACGTGGAGTGCTGAGGAGGCGATCTGTACCTACCCTTTAGGTTGGATCCTCGGAGGACGATCCATTAGCTGCTTTTATTTCTTTTTCTTCAGTTCTATTTTTTTCAGTGGTACTTGTACATTTACTGTTGGGCTTGTATTCTGTCCCCGTTTACTTTCAGAACACTTTAGGTTATACATTTTACTGGTGTTCGTATCATTTTTTGTGTGTTTATAGGTTATGAATGAAATTCCTTCCATGTTTTATGGAATTAAGCCTTTGGTGCTAGTCGTCAGCCCCTGGTCTATTGAAGGCGAGCTTGGGGTAGTGATGGCACGGGCCCCAGGGGATGGTTCATGACATCTTCTATAGTCTATATTTTTTATTCTGACATTCAATATGATTGAGGATGAAATGTTTTACTAAAATTTAATTACATTACAAATGACTTCTAATGTCCCTTACAAAAACATGATGTGAATATGGGATTATTGTCAGATATAATGAATAGATGAAATACTTATAAACTGACTATATAATTGAGATAAAATTTTTAATTCTTATGCATAGTCATGGTATCTATCATGGGAGGGAAAATCATAGATTAATTTAATCATTCAAAGATAATATATATTAAATTATCCAAAAAGTATTTCATTTGAAATCCCACTGTGAAATGCATCGATATGTTTTCCATTTTCCAATATTGTATATGAAAATGATGAGGAATCAAAATTCTTGATTTCTATTATTATTCGATCTGTTAAAATGTAAAAAATTTCCTAGTAAAGTCATCAATACCTTTTCTATTCCCTCATATCAGTAATACTCTCAAAAGTATATATATATATATATATATATTATTATTATTATTGTAGCTAGAATGAATAGAAAAATGGGATCTATATGCTTCACTAGGAAATTAATTAATCACCAAAAAATCACATGGAATATATAATCCCTTTAAAATATAATAAAAACATCTATGTTGACATTATATCCAAGAAACATAACCTCTCTAATCAATTACACCTTTTCTTAAAACCAATTTTCTTCTTTTTGAGTTTTCTTAATTTTATGTATCATTTTTTAGTACACTGGAATCCATATTAAAAATGTGTACGCTGGAGGTGAAAAGTAATCTCTAAGACTCATCAGACCCATTTAGGTCCTCATAAGAGTTGGCAAGGTGGCATACCAGTTAGCTCTTCCACCTCAGTTGCACCGGGTTCACGTTGTCTTCCAAGTATCTTAGCTGAGAAGATACGTGTACGACCCTTATCACATAATCGACCATGGAGATATAGATGTCAAAGATGGGGAGAATTTAATTGAGGTTCCGGAAGAGATTGAGGATCGATAGGAGCAGTTCCTACGTGGACATTTGATACCTCTGGTGCATGTTCACTGGCAGTATGGGAACCTCCAGAAGAGCACATGGGAGAGAGAGGATTAGATGAATGCTTAGTACCCCCACTTGTTCCCTTAGTTCGAGTTATAATTTACTTGTACATAATGCCCTTATGTGGGGAGAATGTAAAGACCCGGAATTTTAGTGGAAATTTTTTTTCATAAATACATGGGAATTTGGAGAGTTCGTGAAAATTGAGGGTGCGTGATTCCGAGGCCTGGTGTGCCCAAAATCAATTTCTGAAGTTTTGTTCAGGTACGTTCAGTACGCGTACAAGCAGGTTTTTATAACTTTTGAACAGGTGCTCATAATTAAAATCGGATGGCACCGTTGAACTCACAACACCAATTTTCGCTTAAGGAGACTTTCACATAGATGGTTGTGGGTCGAGAATAAAAGATAGTTTTGGGGTTTTAGTGAAAGAATTAAATAAAAATAAAGTTGTGTATATTTATTTTTATTTTTTTGGTTAAAGCCTCCATGTGGAAGTTGGAGGTGGTGACCACCACAACTTAACCTAACATGAGAGGTTATGGTGGTGGGTCCCACCCGTACATAACCTTATCTTCATGTTTATTATGGTGGGTACCACCAGGGTTTTTAACCCACATGAAACTCGCCATTAATGGGGAGAAACCCTCAAACATCCAATAAGTGTGTGGAGCCTCTTCAAAACCCATAACACTTAATTTTTCCAAATCCTCCTCATTAATTATTTTAGAAAACGCTTTCAATTAATTGTTTAAACCATTGGAATTTTGTGCCTACAATTAAATAATAGATAAACATAATCTATTATTTTTGCTTGGCATATTCATCTTGGTGGAACTTTGGATAGGAGAGAACTTAGGGAAGAAAGCTCTCGCCAATGAAGAATGATGAACACAATCTTCCAACGAAGAACGCCGATGAGGAGAATCTTTGACATTCTTCCATGGAACCTCCTTCGAGGTAGGATGTCTTTGACTACAATGAGCTGGAACACAAATTGACTATTGAGGAATACGCCGATGCCTAACTTTTTCCAACGATCTGTCTTCTTCCCCGCAACTCTATCGATGAACAATGATCATGGTATGGGTTTAATTTCATTTAAGTGCAATGTTCTTCCATTCTTTCAAAACGAAGATTGAGGATGTTTTCCTTTTGTAGGTGGGTTGTTGTGCATAGTTCTTAGGAACTGATTGGTATCACCCTAAATGTGGATGGTGCATCCCAAACTAACCGTGCTACCCACAGTCTCTGCAACCGGTGCCACCATCACAACGCTTTGGTCGAACCGTCTCTGCCGCCTCGACTGACCTCATGGCCTCCCGGCTGCCTACCGACCTCCTGGCCACCCACTGACCTCTCGGATCCCTGCCTTCTACTGGCCTCCTTGCTGTCCAGCCGCCCACAAGCCTCCTAGCCTGTCGGCTCCTCGCTTCCCACTCACCTCCTGGCCGCCCACCAGCCTCCAGGCTGCCAACCACCCATCTCCCTCCCATATCCCAGGCTGAGCCACCAAAGCCACACCCCTTACGGCGTTTGACCGAACCGGCCTCCAAATCCGAGACACCTGAGTCGCGCCCCTCATGGTACCCATTCGAAGTCATCCTCCCTCACCTCTAGTGGCGCTCTAGGCCGAACCGGCTCCACGCCACCATGTCGAGTCGCCTACGTGGCCCCCCTTCGGGCCGAACTGCTTTTGCGGCCTGTTGGGCTGGGCCTAGTGGGCCGAGCCAAACCTAATGGGCTGACCCACCCAAAGGGTCAGGTTGGGTCACCCGAACTGGGTCGGCCCAGACTAAGTTGGTCCGTGTATTTCCGACCATGTCGGACTAGAGCCAGGCCTACTACCGACCCGTTACTTTCTTTTGGACATATCATGGTATCGGACATCTGTTTGACGAACTGTCAGTGGAACTGGTAATCTTTGAGTGTGTCTTTCCCTTTGAGTATACCGCACTAAAGTTTGGGGTATAGTTGAGATACAGTCAGGTTGGATCATGCACCAATCCAACTGGAACTTGGGGACAAAAATGCTAATAACTCACAGACTGGGTGTCCGATTGATGTGCCGTCTATTACGTTGATACTCCTATGATGTGGCGGACCTTTGAGATACTTCTTTGTGAGACTTTGTGACAGTTATAGTTTCGACCAGTAGATTGGGGAGCATATCCTTCCGGTGACGAGCGAGAAGAGTGTGGAGACATTGTAGCAGGGTGAGACTTGACGACTGCTAACTGATTGGCTCGAAGTGACTCGACTAGCCCATTGGGGAGCGCATTGGTGTCATGGCAGACCCACGGTGGAGGAGCGCCTATTTGTGGGAGAAGACCTGTGGTAATAGATAGTAGTGGTACCTTTGTAGGCTATTAGGGGGAGTGCCTAGTTGTGGCGGCAGAACCACGGTGGGGAGCGCCTTGGTGATGAAGTAGACTCACGGTATACGACAGGAGGAGTACCTCAGTAGTCCAAGGTTAGTGGGAAGAACATTGGTGTCACGAAAGTCCCACTGTACTCGACAGAGGAGGATTTCTCCAGCATCCATGGTTTTGATAATGTGAATAAAAATCTTGGTTGAGTTGATTTAGTAACTTTTTGGTTTTCCTCATGATTGAAATTGATTACTTGACAACTTTGGTATATGTATGGGCATATTTCTAAGTGGGGTTATCTGTTGATTTCATACTTTGTGGTTTATCCTTGTTGGACTTTTTGAGACATTGAGGGTCTTGAGGTCCCTACTGAGTATCATTATACTCACACATGCATGGGCTATACTCGCACATTTTTGTGTTGGTTGTAGATGACGGACATTGCTGACTGGGGTTGAGAGTACCCGGATTGGACGGTACCCGAAGGTGGTCCTTACGGTGTGTCTATAAATGGAGAAGATAGACGGACATGGCGTGCTAAGGAGGTGATCGGTACCTGCCCTTCAGGTAGGAATCTCAGAGGATGACCCAACGATAGTTTTTATTTTCTTTAATTGTACTTTCAGATTCATGTACTTTACAGTTGGTCTTGTATTTCCGACCCCTTTTACTTTTAGCACACTTTTGTTATGCTGTTTTACTTAATGTTTTGTTTCTAGCTTGTTCTCTGTTGTGTGTGTTTATAGTTTACAAAGGAAATTCCTTCCCAGTTTCAAGGAATTGCGCCTCTGCATGCTAGTCACCAGCCCCTATCCTATAGAAGGCGTGCTTAGGGTAATCCCGGCATGGGCCCCAAGGGATGGGTCGTGACATATATGATCAATAAACATAATAAGAAACTTATAAAAATATTAATGGGAGACGCTTTAATGAGGAAAAAATACCACTAGTGCATAAGACATACCAATGGAAATAAATACAATCTTATTTTACTATATCTTGTCCAAAATTCATTCTACAAAATATCTTCCTCCATCACATTACATAGATGGAACTCATCTTTGAGATCAGTCTTCAAAAAATAATACACTCACTAGAGATAATCAAAAAAATCATTGACATGAGTAAAATGATATTATTTCGTGAATATGATGTCATTCAAATATCTAAAATCTAAGAAAATACTAATAGAACAATTTGTTATTTTAGAAACAAATAGGATCACCAAAATGTGTAGTATATGGATGATGGAAACCATCATTTAGAAACAATTGGATTTGTTTTTTGAGTTACAAATTTTCTAATTGAGATATTATATAATCGGTTTTGAAATTGTATTAGCATCAAGTAATTAGTCAATTTAAAACCTAACATCCTGATCAGTAATCGTTTACATTGAATCCTCAAGAAAAAAATCAATATATTCATTCACTAATAGAAAATCCCTAATTTTTATAGTCATATTATTTTCAAATATATATTCTAAGAAACATTCAATACCATATATAATTATTTCCCCATCTTCATGGTATGTTATCAGTGGTATAATATCACTTAACAAGACATTATTATCTTTGTATTCTATCTTATCTTTTGTAACTGAATAGAAATCCATACCCAAAATGAAATCATACTCTAGGATGGGAGGATTAACAAGAATTTTAAGAAATACCATTCCACTATTAACTATAGGAATATTCTTGTAATTCCTTATTTCTTATATATTTCCACCTATCTTATTCACTAATTGTTCTATTATAATTTCTTCATATGATAATCCCTATATTCTTAAACATTTCTCATAAATTAAATAATGTGAAGATATAAAGTCAAACATAATTTCATCATAATTAAAATAAACATGAAACATAACTATCATCATTTTATTAGTTTTACATCTCATCAAATATAGTAGTGGAAACATATGTTTCAACACCTTTCTGAGTTCGGTCTACATAATTTATATACTAAGGAACTGACATCAAATAAATGTTATTATTAAGAAAAAATTAGTATGACTAAAATATGTAATCGATGAATGGATATTTGTTACCCAATTTTTTTATTGTTCATAAATATTTTGATTATAGTCATGAGCCATTTGACCAAACATGCCACACTATATACTCTGACCAAAAATTACTAGTCATTATACAAGATTATTTTTTCCACACATATCCCAATATGACATGTTTATTTTCTTACATCTGAATTTATATAATGAATTCATCCCTATTTACCAATATAAAAAAAATATAATCTTTTTTCTATATAATTATTGGTCATTGGGGAATTCCTTTTTAACATTATTAATTTAAATTTTTTATTGTACTTTTAAAGTAATTTTTATGATAATGTATATTGATATATTGGTTTTAACAATTGTTAAAACCGATTATTCTTGATATCATGCACCCGAACAAAATCCATAACATACATGTCCAATCCTATTAAATTATCTCCACATGGAGTGGTTAAATATTCATTATTTTACAACAATTCCATGAATTGGTTCACCATCCTATATCAATCAACCTTAATGAAATGTTTCAAAAGGAATATGTTCCTAAGTATATCACATTCCATGGAATCAAGATCGTGACCATATTTTGTATTCATAATAATATACCACCATCGATACAATTCAACATTAAAATCATAAAAATAGAGGGTTTCCTTTTGATCTTTTATAAACCCTTTGGCTTCAAATTTCTTCTACATGTCATTGATGCATCCATCAGCTGCCTCTAGGAAAAAATATATATTAAATACAGGAGGATATTGTTTCATAAATGCTCTACTATCAGCATATTCCAATATTGTATATTGGACTTATAAATGGCATCGGTTTGACCACAATTTATATCTCATGTAAATTGATCTGTCACATCAAAAAAAATCAACTCAAATTCTGACCATTCCATTTTGATGATTAAGAACGATATCATCCTCTTGGTGCCTTCCTGTTACATCTGTCATATTTCCTCTACGTAAAACCATTATAAACATGCATTAGTTAATGAAACATAGACATCTTTAAATTCTATATCATTTAAACATAACCATTTGGTAAAATATTTAATGGGTATTATATTATCATTACCACATTCCCTAAATATGTGTAAAAGGTTCTTTAATAAAAATTGTTAGGACACTACCTTAGACATTGCATATTCTAGTTAATTTAAACTATTATTCAATATATTAAATTCCTTAAGATTCTTTAGGTCTATAGATTTACATATTTTTATAAAAAACTATATATAAAAAATCCATATTTATAATATGGATAGTTTTAATTAGTATCCATTTTTAACAAAGTATAAAAAATTTAAAATAAAACATGATTACAATTCATGGAATGTCTTTATTAATTTCAACATAACATCTTCCTCTCCCGTAATCATTCTTATTCCATATTAAAATAACATTATAAATAATTGGATTATCATACATGTCTCAATAAGGTACATAATAAGGATAAATATCATATTCCAGTAAGAAAAATGAAATCCCATCAGAAACATTTTCTAAAAAAATATTCTTTTTTATCTAAAATGTATATTTTTTTTCATCAAATAAGATCATTATATTACCATAAAAAGAGAAAAAATTACATAAAAATACATTAGTATTATATAAAAGTATCATAGCTTCCTTAAGACCTCATTATCATAAAACCCATACATAACTCCAAAAAATTTGATTAACCATTTGGATGAATTCAAATATAATTTCCTAAAGAAAATAATAATTACATAATTAATTGGTTCACTATTTTGTTTCACACGTCGTATAAGATATATCAGGATCACCCATCATCTATAATGGGGCTCAACTATTCCAATACACTATCCATGGACCATATCATGAATAAAACCCTTAGAGATCTCTTTTAAACCCATGCATAAAACATTTTTGATAGAAAAAAAACGTTCTTCGTAAAATATCATTTTCAATAAAAAATACACCAAAAACTAGAATAGGGTTTTTATTTGATGAAAATTTTAACTCTAATATAGGAAGAAAAGCATGAAATATTGGTTATGTTGTTTCCATAATTCATTGCGTCATAAATTTTAAAACTGAAAATTTATTTTTTGAATTTTTGTAATGAAATTCGAGCTTTATTAAAAAAGATTACATTTTAAAACCATGACAAAAATGTAAAAATATAAATTATATATATTTTAAAAATAATTTATGTCTATATGTTAATATCCATAAAATAAAATTAATGATTTGGATATGTAATAAAAATATAATTTTTAGTTAATCATTAAAACATGGGTTCTCAATGAAAGCCTCACACCTTGAGTCTAACTCACCACATACGTTATTTATATTTAAAAAAAATAATTTATAGAATTAATAAGATCATTTTTAATGTTCATTATCATTTTATTTCATTTAATTGAATTTTATATATAATTAATTAATTATTTAAATTCCCATATGGTGTTTTGATGATAGTCAACTCATATGTCAGAAATGACTTCAATAGGTTGACTATTATAAAAGAGGAAATTATTCCCCCATTTTAGTTATAATTTTAATTAAATAATTACCATTTCTTATACATTTATTACATATTTAAATCTAACCATAAAATATGGTTATGTAAAATAAACCATTATAAAATCCCAGAGATGGTAGGTTGTACATACTAATGAGAAACATTTAAATTTTTTATTGATCACTATAGAAAGAAGGTATGAATTATCTTATGATTTCATAATAACAATTATATCAAAAATATTATATTAATATTTTAAATATAGTTATATATATCAGGAGTGTGATGTGGTGATGTGAAATGAGTCACATCTCTTCATAGGAGTGGTAGTCCACACACACCAATAAATGACATTACCATTGTTTAGTGAATGGAAACATAAGAAGCTAAATTAAATATAATTTTTTTATAATTATAAATGTATCATTATTTATTTACATAAAACCTAATTATATCATTATAATACATCCATCATAAATTGTAATATAAAATTAATTATGTTGGTTCGTAAGGTTGTAGTCCACCGTACACAAAAATTATGGATTCCTTTATCATTTTATGGATGTGAAGATGGATATATAATGTAAAATTTTCATAAAAAAATACATAAATGGAATATACAAGTGATTTAATATAATAAATGTTAATTAATATTTTAATAAGGCGGAATTATAAACAAAACTAAAAGAAGTTGTTAAAAATTATACCCCTTCGTTGGAATTTATTTTGTATTTAACTCTTTAATCACACATTGGTTTATATTATTCCAAAATAAAGAAAATATAAATTATTATAAGGGTATAAAAATGGATTTTTTAGGTATTTCATAAAACAAATGAGTTTTTAAGTGTTAGTTAAAGGGAATAAGAAATTCCATTTTATAAGAGAGGGGAGGGCCACTATTGTAATATCCCAAAATCGTAAAATAATATAAATCAATTTTCCATTCCAGATGAATCCAAACTCATAAATTTAAAAATATATGATTAAGAAGGATAAACAATTCTCCAAAAATATTTAATTTATACATTTTTGGATAATATTTTTTCCCATATCTTATTGTTTTAACCAATTGTTGAACCCTTTCACACATAATGCGACAAGAATAATATTTACACATTGAGGTTTAATATAGTAAATGTAAGTAGATAAAAGAAAAATAAATGAACCATGATTTATATATTAAACCATATAATAATCAGTTAGATTAATATATTATTTGAAGTAATTTTATTTCATTTAAATAAATAAATTATTTATTCAAATATATCATTAAGGTTAGTATTTGGGGATATTTATTACATTTATATTAATAACCACAAGAAAAATAGTATAATTTGAGCAATTATTGACGTATATATAACATGTAATTTTAATCTATAATATTAATTTAAAACATTGAGTATTAAAATTTTTTAATATTTTTAATATTTTTAATATCAGTTATATGATTTGTCTATTAATTGAATAATTAATGTTCCTGTAATGTGTATACATTTAAGTTCATTATTTATTTACTAAAAATTACATATAAATTACCATAATTAATATAAATAATTTATATATTAAAAAATATTCATTATCAAAATTCCCTCTTGTTAACTCTATGTGAAAAATGTGATCGTTATTAAAAACTAGTGTGTACCATTTTTAACTTTTAGTTCAATAAAATATTATAATGGTTATAGTCACATCCAAATGAAAACAACATATAAATTATTAATGGATGAATTAATAAGAAACATACATAGAAAAAAAATTATAGTAACGTTCTAGGGTCATTTTATAATCTTTATCATTTTATTTTGAACATTACTTACCATATTTATCCTTTACTGTGGTAAAAAAATTATAAAGGTTATTATTCACAATGACCAAAATAAAACGGAAATATGTGAAAACATTTACTCCAATGATTCCAAATATAAATTAAATTTTAGAAATTTAAAATATATTATTTGATGAATTTAATTTAAAATTTAGAAGAAAATTTCAATGAATTTTTTTTAAAAAATGATGCCCCTTATATTATAAAAATATTTTATAGTAAATTAAAGTAAAAAATTATTTTTCAAAAACCATTATTATATTATTTAATGTCAAAATGATATATGAAAATTTTAATATTCATAAGAAATAGATTTTTACTTCATAGATAATTGATAATAAATACATTTTTGAATAAAAAATCCTAATTTTCAACTATGCACTAAATAGTGAATATTTTACGAAAATTCTCAAAAATTCATGATAGGATAATTTAAAATATATTAAATAAATAATTAAAGTCATTTTG
This sequence comes from Viscum album, assembly GCA_963277665.1. NCBI lineage: Eukaryota > Viridiplantae > Streptophyta > Magnoliopsida > Santalales > Viscaceae > Viscum > Viscum album. The sequence goes on from OY728165.1 coordinate 1,934,958,865, forward strand.
TGAAGACAAATTTATAAAATTTGAAAAGGAAATTTTTAAATAGTACCATATAATAAAAATCATTAATAAACCAATTACGTAATTGATTAAAAAATTAAATAACATTTATCTAATGAATATAACTAAATAATATATAAGTAATGAATATTTAAAAGACATGAAGTTGAATTATTCTATAATTATTTGGGGTGTCACATTCAAAATCTTAGTAAACATATATAACTCAATTGATAGACAATGAGGCCCCTAAAAATCATTTCTCAAATGTCCCTGTTGTATAATTTCTTATAATAATTATTCTAACATAATGTATTTTCCTAAGAAATTGAATAATTTATATTTTATTATGTTATATCACATTTTTTAAATTACTCAATAATATTTCTCCTTCATGAAAAATATTTATATCTATAAATTTTATCATTGATCATGGTTGGATGTAGATAAATCTAATGACTATATCTGAATTAATAAAATAGCATAGAAATATATTATTCAACAATATATCCAGTTATTATTATGTATTTTAAAAAATATGAAATAACTATTTTGGTATGTATATGATAATGCTTTTCATTCATAATACATGAACAAATTTTCTTCATGATGGTTAAATTACCATCAAAATAAATATAGTTATGAGAAATCTATTTACAAAAGAAAATAATAGTGAAATCAATAAAAACAAAATTTTAAATATTAATACTACCTTGATTATTGAATTAAAAATTAATGAAATAATTTAAAACATATCTAGTTATCAGGTCACATAAAAATTTGATTGAGATATTATTCCATATATTGTTGGGAAACTCACAATCTAGAAATCAATTCCTATAATTTTATGATAGAATATAATATTAAATTATAATTGAGGTCACCTATATGCTTCCTATCTTGATCTAGTATTTGGTTGGAAATCTGTAGTTCAAAATCCTATAAATTAGATTCATCTTGTAAGATAAAATAATTTTAACCTAAAGGGATAAATCACTTTCGGTGGGGAATTATAATCTTCACACTAAAATTAGTATAAAAAAATATTAATATTGATATCGTCCATGAAGACTGGAATCTAGTGAACAACAACATTATCATTGAATTCATAATTTTTCATATATTTCTAAATATCATCTTTTAATAATCCTTCAATATAGTCTATCATAATCAGCACATGTTTAATGGAATTTTGATATGTCTTTATGGTATGTTTAAAGAACTGGATAAAATAATGTTCATCCTTTTTTATGTAGAAATTTTTATTTTAGAGTGTGTTTATGAAATATATTTAATATATTGAAAATGTTCCCCAAATTTAAATTTAATGTTATTACAAATGGAGGACCTCAAGAAAAATTTGTTATAGATAAGAATCCTATTAATGATTCTATCCCTCAAGAATCAAGTTATTGAAAATCATTTTATATAAATATTTGAAAATTAATTATAAATTATGGAACTATTGAATAATATAATTATCTAAATAAGAAAATATACGAGATCAATTTTTTATCCGAATGTTTCTGGAAAAATCTCACTAAATTTATCTCATAAATATTTCCAATTAACACAATATTTGAAACTTATTTTTATATTTTTTTTATAAAGAGATCCTTGTTAATTTGTAAATGTAGAATGACACAATATTGATTAATTAATTAATACATTCCACTAGGAAATTTTCTTGACTATTTGACAGCATTTTTTAAATTTAGATAATTAATTATAATTAAATTAGAATCATAATCTCTAATAAGAAAAATATTTACCCTGTTATTTATAATTAGAATATAAAAATATAAAAATAGAAGATCCACATATTTGATCCCAATATACCTGGTGATGGAATTTATATTAGTATGCATCATACCCTTCCCAAATATGAAAATTTATTTTTTTCTAGGTATTTTCATTACATGAATCTTCCTCATAATATTTGAGGTTCCATTTTAGTGGTTTAAAATTTAAATTCTCGTCTCAAAAAATATACGAATATCATCTATATATAATAGGTGAGTATGGGAATTAATGTTTATATAATATTTAATGGGATTAATATGGATAATTTGTAAATCATTATAGGTACATATAATAAATAAATCATTAATAATATAAAACATGTCGGTAAAGATCATGTCTCAATTCCTTAACCGACATGAGTAGAAAAAAAATAATTCTTGTGATTATTTAGCAGTTAGTAAAATGTAGAGTGACTTGAATAAGATAATATATAATACATATAAAAATAGTAGAGAAACTATATCTAATAAATATGATTGATATGGTTTTCTAGTTGAGAATGTGTGGGGAATATAATATATCAACATTGATTGAAATGTTTCCATTATTAGGTTTCCTTTTTTATAATATTCACACAATCATAGGTAGTGTGTAATTATTCATGTATCTTCCTCCTAGGTATAATTTTTTTTGAGATAATTATATATCAATTATACCTATCCTTAGTGAAAATAATTTTCTAATGATAATTTAAATTTTTGTTCCCATGAAAATTACTATAAATATAAATGTTTTCCATGTTATGATTGGAATTTATTAAGATTTTAATAAAAAATATATTGATCCAATCATTGATAAATTACTTCATGAAGAATCATTTCATTTCATATAAGATTTCACTAGCAATATGATCCTATAATTCAATGAAAAAATTTCCCATGAAGTACTTTTGAGGATAAAAGAACATTAATTTTGGTTTCTTGGAAAACTTGGATGAACATAAAAATTAAAAGCATTGTGATTCTTACTCTTGTAACAAGGTGAACATTTCAATTTTTTTAATAAATTAGAGGTATCCCTGTAGGTATTTACATTGAAGGATCATCATGATTGTTTTGAAAAAAAATATGGAACTATTTATGACCTTTGACAGGTTGTCACTACAATTAAATAGAAATGGATTCACTAGAACCCTCCAATAGTATATCTCCATATCAACTCTAAAAACTATTTTTAGATAAGTCTCAATTATTTTCAAGTGATGGTTTTAAACGCATTGGGATCTATTTTACTATCAAAAAATGTTTATCTTTTAACATATAACTTCTTTATTACTATATCATTGTCCAGATATCATGGAATCATCTTATTATAATATTATAAAATATCATAGAATAATCTTAAAGTCTCATTATCCATAATTAACTTGTATTTAAAAACTCCTTCAACTTCACAGTGTAAGGATTTATATAGCATCAGATGATATAGGTTATTTATTAAAGTAAGTATGATTATTAACCATATATAGTGATAATGGAATATGAAATATCACTATATTAAATTTGAGATCTATTAAATATATATCAAGTGTTTTCTAGAATTGTATGCATATGTTTAGATTTTATTTTTCTCAATGGTGATTCTTTAAACCTTCATTATTTCATGCCTTTATAGTTGACATTAGTGGCCATGTTATTAACAAGAATATCCTTGGGTGGGATAAACAATAGAATTAAGGAAATGAAATCTTCACTAGACCCCACATATATTATAGGAGCCTCAACTACCTCTTGTAGAACCTATGATGTTCAGTAACCTATCATGACCTTGTAAAATTCCTATATATTTGGAATGATATTTCCCACCTTAATTATGTCCAAGACCCCAATAGCCACAATGCATGGAACATCTAGGAATTTTGAATCCACCATATCCACCTAGATTAACTCGATATTTAGAACATTATAAAAATCCTCCATTGAAGCTAAATCTATAATAACCACCTCTTATGACACTTCCATGTCAGGTTTATCCACTAAAGTCTCCTAGAAGACCTTTTTTGATGTTATATCCTCTCCCAATGGTACTATACCATGATAAATCATCATCATAGTTTTCAGAGCTATAAATATTATATTAACATTAATTTGAAATAGATGGTAATCCAATCCTGACTTGTATAAAATATTAAAGGAAAATTAGAATGGGGGAATAGATTATTATAATAGTATAGCCCTGTGAGAATCTTGGATATATTCATGTGAAATACCTCTATAATTAAAATTCCTTTATTTTTCATTTCCTTAGTCATAGTTTGTACTAATTTAAAAAAATATATTTTTAAAATCGAAACTTTAGGGAGAAGCTCCATGCCCCCCCCCCACAAGTGTTGTGGAACCAATTTCGTTCACCTGATGTTGATTATATACCTCTTTTTAATCAACACTCACTAATTACTACACATTTAAATAAGATTTGGGTTAAAATATTAGTTGTTTTGTAGTTTCAAAAACCTCAAATTTTATAATATTTTCCTAATAAAAGTGAGGACCACCATCCAATTGACAGTCCTAATATGCATTGCTTCCCTAGTACTCTACCTCTGACCACTCTTATAAATCCATAGATAAAGATAACTCACCTACCTATCACTGGTGATATTATTTTAACAATCATTGACATTTGAATAATAAAAGATGTTAAACCACAAATCATTTAGGAAACGATGGTAAAAATAGAAATGTTTGTCGTTTTAATTATATTATCACATAGATTCCCAAAACTATTTTTTGAAATTCATAATCAATTCCCCTCACTTTTGTATATATAGAAAATCAATATAAAATTAAACATCACTAAAAATAACTTTATATTTAATTTCTTTATCCTCTCAAAATATATATCCGACCAAATGTGTTTCCAATAACATAATAATATCCAACTTGGATTTTATAATCACTCGTGATGGTAAGGGATTGTATCCTCTTATATTTTATTCAAATACATTATTTTAACTATGATTTTTATTTCTAATTTCCCAATAATTTATATATTTTTATATCCTTGTACTCAAATTTATTATTCCCAAGTAATGATATATCAATCAATCTCATTCTACCATTTCTTGAAACATTATTTAAATGTGTTAAGGTACAAAATTTAGCATGTAATTTCCACGCCAAAATTTTGTGTTTGGAATAATAATCCCAATATCTAATCAATTTTATTCACCTATAAGTTAACATTATTTATAAATTGTTCACATACATGTATATAATTAACACTATATAATCATGTTATTCAATGTGATGAAATATTTCCTTATTTTGTATGATCTAGGTGGAACCCAAATGCGTGTACATAATATCAATGTGATGTGTGGGAAAGAAATTATACCTCCATCTAATGCATTGGGTAAAAATCTATCTAATTATAGAACATGTATATAAAATGGGATGGTCTTTTTAAGAATATTATGTTATAATATATTCATGGATATCCTTGACTTATCCCAAGGATTAACCATGTAGATTTAGAAGATCTATATAATTATTATGAAATGTAATGGAGTTTTAATTAATGAATTCATATCCCTAAAACTATATAGTGTGATATGTATCTAATGACACAAATAAACAAGTAATATCTATATTTTGGAACTGTTTTATGGGTACCATTATATAGCATATCATGATTTGTATTTAACAACTTATTTGGGTAATCATAGTTTTTACTAGAGAATGGTTTAGTTATTGATGGGTATTTGGATAAGATAATATTATTTAATGCATTATCTATAATATCAAACATAAGAAAAATCAATCAAATCAGTAATGTATATATTGAGAGGTATCCATGAAATAAAATCCACGTCAAGATACTACATGTAGATATGGATTAGGAAAAATTGCACCTTGGGGTAAGAAACACAAGAAATGGTGAATTGGGTATTAACTAGGTCATCAAATGATGAATAAAAAAGAATCATCATTTCAATTCCTATTTGAATATCATCGGCGAAATTATGTGGTAAACTCACATGATCATTATGAACTATAATAAACGGCAAGTAATTACTATGAATGTTAACATTAGGAAATAAACAATTAATAACTTTGATTGAATCGTATAAATTCATATTTTATATAATATATATCACTTATGAGTTATCAAATAAATATTAAAATTTTATCATTCATTTTGTATGAGTTTGGAAATATTCATCCATAATTTTCCATTTATTATATTCAATGACAGGAAACAAGATTAACTAAGACAACAACCATGGTCGAGGAAAACATTATGACTACCCAATGGTGATGAATGTCCCAATACAAGAATGATTCAATAAATTTATGAAAATAAATACTAAATTATGTTATATATTGATTTGGAAAATTAATCAATGGAAAACCCCACATCCCAAAAAGAAATTGAAATATACCAATGATACCATTATGTGACAGAGGTCATTGACTTTTACAGTAACTTCTAGTCCCTATAAATTGGAACAATTGATAAACATAATTGAAAATTTCTTTTCTATCATTAAATTCCATGATCATGAGAAGGTGATGTTAATTTTTTATTTTATTTAGTTATAAGATTATCTATGGTGTAAATTTATCTGGAATATGATTAATAATGATCAAATAGAAATGATTGAGTAAAAATAATTAATTATTTTTTTGGATTAATATTTTCCTCATACTCTCTAATATAAGATAGATACTGACATCCATGGCCTCACAAAATATCAAAACCAATTCATTGAGGTTTTTGGGGAAGACGAAAAATAATAATTCTATGATATACCTATAGAATTTTAATTTTATCTAAATGTAAAAAAGGATTATAATCTATAGTGAATCAAGTCATTGAAATATATTAAGAAATTGTCCAATGTGCCATAAGAATTAAAACAGATATGGTTAATATCAATTTTCACAGTATTGAAAGTGTAAAATGGATATTATTTTAGTTGTTCTGATGGTGAAATATCATGATGATAAGGAATTCAAAAATCCCTATTGTAAAAAGTTAGGTTATCAGGATACTAAAAAATTATTAGATGGGACACAGAAATTGATTTGGTTCAATATAGAGGGGAACCAATTAAATGAATATCAATTGGAGGAAACACAAATATTTCATAAAATAATGGAATATATAATTCAACCCTCAGTCTATTTTCCAAATCTACAAGTTCAACGAGAAAGGACAAAATGATATCTAGTGCACTACACCAATGATTGTTGAAGTTGGGAAATGAAAACAACCTCCAATTCCAATAGTGTATTGGTGAGAAGTTTTCATCATAACTACGAATGTGGATACCTAATATCATTCTAGTAATAGGTACAATAGTTATTCTTTAAAGGATAAAAAAATTTATTTTTGATCAATAATTATTTTATAACACAAAAGGTTTGTATAATTATTAAAACACAACATCAAAAAACATAAGCTGATATATCTGTTAAAATGGAAAATTGGGTCATTATTGCAACACATTTATATAAATTATCCCATATTAATATTTATAGGTTGAAATTCAAGGAAAATATTTTATTACTATTTTCTACAGAATTTGATACCATTCTTCTATTGGATTGGAATTACATATGTAGAGATAAAAAAATTATAGGGAGAAGGAAATAATGTTCCATATGGAGAATATATCATCTCTTTCTATATAAGGTCAAAGAATATGATGAATATATCTTTTAATCACCATTTCATGAATGAAAATTATTTTCTTATGAGAAACCATACTTATCTCAAATGATTAAAACTATTAAAAAGATAAAACATGATTAAACTCACATACTAATAGAATATATTGATTTGTTTACTCAATAATTTGCATATCCCCATCCTAGCCGAGTGGTTGAGTTATAAATTTAATGTAGTCATTGAGTTTTTAAAATATTAGAGACACTAAATATAATAGCCATAATTTAGTTTGTGGATATAATTAATAAACTACAACATAATTTTTGAACAGTGTATATACACCTAATTTATTCACAATCGGTAATACATTCCATATTAATTGATATTAAGGATGGTTCAATACACCTAGGTATATCTTATCATGATCTCTCCTTTAACATGATAATGGGAATGTATCACATTCCATGAATTGATTAATTTTTTATTAGTTATGAGCATCCTTGTATATATCTATGAGGATAGTTAGTCGAGATATTATAATGTAAATGTAAAAAAGAATTATATCTCCAAGAATACATTTTATACAAGGTACATGTATGAAGATATAATAGGGATGAAATTTTTACACACTAATGTTCTATATGTCTTCTTAGACTTACTGAATTGGGTCTTTAGGGATTACCATGACAAATTTATGGATGTCTATAAAGGGAATATTCTTATCTACTATAAAATAAATGATTAACATGAAGAATATATGTTGTATGACCCAAATAACATTTGTAATGAATTTTTTTATGTGTTATATATTATATGTATGTTTTGGATGGGTAAAATAATATTCATGGATAATTATATAAAAAGAATGTTTAAATCTATGGATAATATAAAAATATAGGGAATTAAAAGATTCCCCATTCAAATTTTTGGGATAGTGGTCAATAACATCAATGGATTATCTAGGAATTGTATTCATTTTTTGAGACACTTATCAAAATGTCCAATTCCACTAAATAGGATAACCCAATAGGGAGTGATGTTTTTTTAGACAGATGAATATATGGATATCTTGGAATTCGTAATGATGATTCCAATCACTACAAAAGTGATCACATTACCCACCATTGGGAAAGGGTTTATGATCAACAAAAATTCATCTTAAAAGGAATTAGATGATTAATAATGAATGATGATAATGTAATAGAATACATAAACTATCAAATATGGAGTCATGAGAAGAAGTACCCAAACCATTATTTTGAATTGGATTCATTTATCATCACTATTTTGATTGGGTGAAATTATCGATTCAGGGAAAATAGTGTCATATATATTGATCATCAAAATTTAAAGTATATATTCACACAATAGGAAGTCAATATGGTAAAATGATAGTGAATCGATTTGATCATGGATTCTAACTTCAAAATCCATTATCATTCATGGATTGTAAACAATGCAGTAGACTCTCAATGTTGAAAAAAATCCTTAAACCATATTAATGAAAAGGATTTAATGGGATCCAATATTCCTTAAAATTAAATATATGAACATGGGAATCATAAATGTATTGTAATATTTTAATGCTTTATAATCATAAAATAAAATATTCTTTAGAGGATCAAGGTGACCAAAAAATATGATGTGGATCAAAAGGGGAAAAAATGAATATTATGGAGTTCTAATTTTCTAAAATTGGATTTATGGGCTTCAGAACATGGAAATGTGTCACATAAAAAGAAGAAAAAAAGTGGGTTGTTTTAGACAATGTCCATTGCTCATCGATATATATTCATTCATGAATCACTATGATGTATTGAGATATTATTAAATATTTTAGTGGCATGACTTTATGTTCGATATTGTATAATGTGTATCTCAGTGCTAATTATAAAATCAAGGAAAGGATGAATGAAAAAATTCTAATCAATTGATGGAACCATTTCCCATACCAATATAGATGTGGTAAAAAATAACCTTGAATTTAATAATAGGATTAAATATGATATGTACAGAAAAGAACCATTTTTTTATTCAATCACCTTAAAAATTTAGTGGAACTAATTTCTATAAACTAATATATCTCCCTTGACCAACAAGAAAAAAAATATTTTTAAGAGAGGTTGTATTAATGAAAGGAGTACAACTATCTATCATATTTAATCATCCTGAAATTTTACCTAAAGGTTCATGAGAATCCATTAACATGTTTTGGTTATATATTTGAGTTTTATTACATATTATGACTCTCATATTGATTTTTGGTCTAAGAGAACTATGAAAAATCTAGAGGGTATGATAAAATGTTAATTAGTGGATTCCCATGATTCTTAGGATCAATACCATTTGTTTTTTGAATTTATCATATAATAAATATTTTCCATTCTAAAATTCAAATTTGACTTCATAAATATCAACATAGGAGGATTTTTTTAATAAAATTTATAGGAAGAAGTTTTATAGTGTAAGATAATGGGACCTGAACATATCCATTATATGATAGATAAGGTTAAGACATTCAAGATAATATAAAATCAATGAAATGTAAATGGAAAACCAATGTAGATAGTTTTCAATTAGAGATGGAGTATTTTTTTATGGATAAGGGGTTCCTTCATATTTTTTTGGTAAGGAAGCTATATGGATTATGTGTATAGAAATTATATTTCCCATATACATAAACCCCCTTGAGGTCATTGGTCAAATCCATGTTTTGGCCTATAAAGTAACACTCACTCAGAACATATTCTAAATTCGTGATTTTTTCTACATATCTCTCATGTGGAAGTACATACCTGACAACTCACATGTACTGAATCTAGAGTTGGTATTGATAAAGATTGATCTGTTATACAAGGAGCATCAGGGGAGGATCTTAGATCATAGAGAAATTTCTATATGAATCAATAAAAGTCACCTACTAAATGTAATCTGTTAGAACCATATGTTTGATGCCAGAATATGTGAATAATTAGTGGTGATAAAACATAAGTACCATCATCTGTTTTTTTGTACAAAATAAAAAATTGAGGGAGAAAATTGATAAGTGAAGAATAATGTAACGACAAGAAAAATTATAAATAAAATTTTATATCAGAGTGATTAAAATCTATAATATGACTAATAGTAATATAAAACACATAAAAATATTCTAATTTTTTATTTTTTACCATTATAATTTTTTTTATAATTTATCTATTTGGAATAATAAACCCTTAGGAATCTTATCCACATAAATATAATGATTTTTTGTTGACCATAAAGATTAAAATATATTATAGGTCATGATAAAGTATAATTGATATGGATTGAAGAAGGGGTGATCTAAACTAGTATGATATTTTCTATTGGCACTAAAATATTCATTTCATGTGACGGTTTATGGACAGAAAACCTATTTGAATTGAATTTGAGCCAAAAATACCTAATACTAAACCTATGGTACTAGATTCATGATGTTCCAAACAATAAATGATGAACATAGCTCATGGATGCCCCCCAACTATGGAGAGATTTGACATTAACATCCTTGTGGCATATATTTTGTTTGAAGAGCCCCAATTTTCATATGTCCCCATTTGTAAAAAGCTTTGACAGTAAAATTTTCCCAACATAATTATGGTTTTAAAAACCGATTGTTACAAGAATATTATATTATTTTTAATGAATCAATTATTAATGATACAGATTCACTTTCCTTCGCTAGGCAGATAACCATCCTATGTATTAATTTGAAGAGGACAAGAAATTTCATCTTTTAGGAAGAATATATGAAATTTATATACTCATAAGTTTCAATACAAATAAATATGATGGATTTACAAGGGTATACATATACAAAAAAAACATCACCCTATGGGTATTTGTGTACATGAACCCTTGGTGGGGGTTCCTTCCAAAAATTTCCATGACCTTTTCATAAATATTATTTTATTTGAGGATCTTAGGGTGTCATGAGATAAATATCATTAATGAAACTGACCCCATGGGAACCCAGAATTCAGCACAAGGAAAGATGAACCTATTTCATGAAACATAAGCATCCTTGAGACCCCATACCTTTATAAGACCCAAAAAAATCATTAATATAAAATAAATTCATGAAATCTATACATCAGTGAAACCATCCTATAGTCCTCTCTATGCTGCCTTTTTCATTAAAATACAGTTTTGAAAAATTTCAGTGCCCATGGCCCCAATAAGAACCCAAAACTTGTTCAACCACACATCAATTCTTCATGAAACTAGTACATCCAACCCTACATGTTCCTATATGTATAAGATACCCTAATGAAATTTTATCCTAATCATAGGTACCCAAAAATTTGGCCTCCTAATTTCAAATCCCCCCATAAGCGTTTTAGTGTGATGCCTCCTCTAGTGGTGTATGAGTGGTGGAAACATATTCAATAAAAGTGGTGCCACTATGTGAAATAACTTACTTGTCCTGGTAGAGAGAGCTTATGATAAATCATCATATCTACATAAAAAGGTTCCCATTATGGTGTATCCCCCATTAATGTCCAATCTATATGATGTAAAATATCTTATCACCACATCCCAATTGTACGATGTTAAACTGCAAGACAACATCCTCAGCCCATGACATAAAACTGTAGCCTAAACATGGTTGGTGAACAACATATTCCCATGCATGATAATCATAGGATTCCAATACATTTTTCTCATCATGGGATTAAACACCTGTAATGGGTAACTTCAATGTTTGATCCCCCAACCATCCTTCGAAACCATGGGACGAAACACCTTCCACATGTACTTTTCCTGCATATTTCCCAAACAATAACTCGTCAACGCTTCTTCCACAATATGAGTCTCATTACCAAAAAATGTTAAACTGAATGGATGAGTCTTGTCTCATGATCTTAAACTAAAAAATATATTTATGTGGATTTTTTATCCCTATTTTCCAATATGGTATGTAAGAATCCACCATAAGGTGCAGTCTTGAAAACCACTAAATGTTAATTATCCACTCTTGGGGAAACACTACACCATCTACCTATGGAATATTCCCCTTTGGGGAACACACTACATAAAATACATGTGAGAACACATACCTATTTTAGGACACACTCCATAAAATATAATTTGAAATATTACCCTTTGGGGGTCCCACTCCATTAAATCCAAGTGTGAAATCTTCCCTCCTTTTGGGGACCAACTCCATCAAATCCAAGTATGAAATCAACCCCCATAAGAGAAAACACTTCATAAAATCAAGATGTTGAATATTCACTCTTGAGGGTACACACTGTAAAATCCATATATGAAATATTCCCTATTGGGGTGTCACGATTAGAAACATCAAATTTTAAAATCTTCCCCTTTGGTAGACACATGCGGTTAAATCTGAGTTTCAAATATTCACCCTTGGGGGACACACTCAAACAAATCTATTTGTGATATCCTCCCCCATGGGGGATACACAAAATCAAATCCATGTGTGAAATATTCATCTTGGGTGGAATACCCCATCATCTGGAGTGAAATAGTAACAATTTGTGGGGATGAAATCCACAAAATCCAAGTGTGAAATCCTCACCCTATGGAGACACACTTGACCAACCAATCATCTCCACAAAAAGTTAATAATATGGTAGATCATATCCCCATGATGATAACCCTGTGACCTTATTCAGTGTCCCTTCCCATTAAAATAAATTTGGGATTCGTAATGTTTAAATATTCATTAGGCTAATTCACATGGCTTCAACTACCTTGTGTTCAACATGTGATTCCATGGTTTCTACAAAAAAATATGGCTCACATATTTGATTCCCTCAAAATATGGAAAACATTAATGGTGAAAAACCTTCCCATAATCTAGAAATACCCAAAATTCCCACTATTACTACCTCCCCTTACTAAATTTGATACCCTCTCAAGATTAAAGCATCATATTTATGAAAACCCCGCCTCAAGATAGTACAGGGAATGAGTTTCATGAACATGACCAAAACATTGAGGGATGCCTAGACTAGGTGATGATATCCCTGGAGGAATCCATTAATAGAGGAACCAAAAACCCATCATCCTATATCGATCAAGGAGTATAAATTTTTAATTAACATGATAGAATCCATATACCTTCAGAATGTTGGAATGTGGGGAAATTGGAAGGCACCCATGGTATGTCATCTCTAACAAAAGCATTAGAAACAATTAAATATCATCTATTACCATTTCTCTAGGAGATTTCATCACTAGGGAATATGCTAGTGTTATAATGGGTAATGTATCTACTCTCTAGTTGTATGAATTTTTATATATAAATTCATATTTATAATGGATTATATTTTCCCATTTATAATGAATGGGTCAAATAGATAAATAATGAATTAGTTTGATGAATATAAAATTTTCATATGATGAAATCAAAATTATATATTTGGAAACAATAATTTCAATTAAAAATTATTTTTTTATAAATTAAATAATTTTTTAATTAATTTATTTTAGTGAAATATTTTAAACAAATAATTATTATTTAAATACAAATTATTCTATAATTTAACAGTGTAAAATGAAAATTTTATAATGATCCTAAAGTAGTTAGTATTATAAAAACTATTATTTTACTTTAAATTAGGTTTCTTATTTAAAAGTGTTAATTGTAATATAATGAAAAATATTTTCAAAAAATAACAATAATTATTTAAATTTGGAACATAAAAATTATCTAATGGTGAATTTTTCCACAATTTCAAAGATACTGATTTTTTTGTTAAATAAATAAATACATTATAGATATAAAAAATTTATAATAATATCAAAATATCCCCAAATATATGTAATATATAATATAAAGGAAGTAATGATGAAAAATATATTTAACATCTATAATAATTCATTTTTATGAAATTTGGTAAATTTTAGAAACCATTAATGAATACTTCAAAACCCTTTATTATATTATATGGTTTTAAAATGAATTCATTATAACATGGATGAATTACACATCACAAATGGATATATTTTTATGGATTCAGTTCATATCATAATATTTTATTGAAAAAAACTACTCTTTATTATAACCATAGGATTGTTTGTCATTTTGAATAATTTATCATATAGATTCCCATACCTATGTTTAAAAATTAATATAGAGTTAAAATGACATTTTCTATAAATAACAACACAAACTATCATTAATAATCACTGAAAACCATTTATAAATATGTTCCTCTCTATCTCTTAATCTCTTTGAAGGTGTTCCCAAGAGCATATGGATATCATCCAACGCTTTTTGAACCACCCAAAATGTGTAAGGAATTATCTCCATGCATTTTTTATCCATGTAAATTTATCATTCAAATACTTTTTTATTAATAAATTATCAAGTTTTAATGTGTTTATACATATAATTTATCTACCCTTTTTATTACATTATAATAAAGGGTAAAATATTTCCATCATTAATACCTTCAATGATGCTCTATGTACACATGTTATACTAAAACAATTATCCTATGTTTTTTTATTATGAATTTTTTAATTATAAATAAAATTCACCATATCCACTCAATGGTATTCACCTAGATGTACTAACATAATAATTTTTTGTAAAACAATGTCTGTAACCCATAGTCTATAATCATGTAATTTAACGTGACAAAATATATTTTATTTTTTTTGATATATATAAAACACCCATGTATTTTCTTATCATCAATATGATAAATGAGACCATAGTTATATATCCCTACATTAAAATAGACAATTATTTTATTTCATGACATATATTTTATGATGCATGGGTTGGTGAATTATTATTTTATTATGTGGTTGATATTCAAGAATTATTCATATTATTTATGGTTTTATGACTTTTCCACATGTTAATTTTTCCCTTATGTCATAATCATATATAATTTTTTTTTGTTCACATTTATTAATATAAATAATATTTATCACCATTATAGTATTCTTTACTTAAATAAATTACTTATATTATACAATTAATTGATTACTAACTACATGGGATTTATTTATCAACCTTTTATAATGTATAACCCTACCATATTCAATGAAATTTTTTAAAATCAATGGAATTCTATGGGAATGTTATGGATTTTTGATTAATATTATTTTATATTTATTGAATGTTGTTATGACATGTAAATATTTAATAAAATAAAACATGCCTCTTAATATTTTTTTATTTTAATATATATATATAATTTAAATAATCATGAGTTATGATGTATAAAATATTTTTTTCATATGATGTCATCAAATTTATATCAATATCCTGAAGAAACATGAAATTTAGATTAACCCTATATGGAAATAATATCATGATTCACTAGAAAAAAATTATATCATCGAAGGCTTTTTAGATAGAGAATATTTCTTTCACAACTACATTAATCCCATAAAAGCATGTTTTAACTGATTTCATTTGTGAAAACTATTATTCTTTAGCATCTTCCATAGAACATGGAATGTATAATATTTTAAATTTGAATTTCTTAAATATATATTAGTCTGTTTCCCACATGGAATTTTAGGATTTACAAAAAAAATTATAATTAATTAGTTTTGGTTAAATCCCCACAAAAAACGGATAAATCTAGTATCAATATTAATCCCATCATGGATTCCATCAAATGAGGCCACAATATGTATTCTATCTAAAAATACATGCATATAATCAATATATATGTTCATTAATAAATACAATAAGTGTTTCTACATTCAATTTATCTTTAGTTGAATGTTATTTCTCTCTAAGATTATAATCACTTGGTGATTTACTACTTATATGGAATTCATAGACAGAATTCAATTATGTTAACCATTTTCATTAATAAAAAGCTTATTCAATTCTATATTAAAACACATGGGGTGGTTTAGGGTTATAATATTAGATTATATTATACATTTTATATATTTTTTATTCTTACATAAAACAATAATAAAGCATATTCTCGTAGAAATATATATAACAA
The DNA here is from genome assembly GCA_963277665.1 of Viscum album. Taxonomy (NCBI): domain Eukaryota; kingdom Viridiplantae; phylum Streptophyta; class Magnoliopsida; order Santalales; family Viscaceae; genus Viscum; species Viscum album. Next base: position 1,934,975,256 of record OY728165.1, read on the forward strand.
AATGAAATAAATCGAGAAAATATTTATAGAATTTCATAATAATGAAATCCCATTGAGAATACAGAAATATATGTGGATATATTAGAGTCACTAAATCAATCAACGATTTTTATTTTCATAAAAAATTCAATGTTCTTTGTGGATTAAAACAAAAATACATCAAATTTTCTATCACTCCTATAAATAACATACAACATTTTTAGAATAAATTAATTTTGATATTTGATAACATTTATTTAGATCACACTGATATGGGATTGAAATTACTAAACATTTCCATTGCATTTATAACATCTAAACTAACATTAAAAATTTCCTTTCTAGAATTTTTTTGGGGACTATTCCCTTTCATAACTATACTGTAGTTTTTTATATTAATTAACTAATGCTCATCACAAAACATCTCAATTTGTTCTACCTGGTGAACTAATAATTAAATATGAAGACTTCCTTTTTACTAAGAACTATACCTCACACAAAATCATTATGCATATATACCTCTATAATTTTACTCTAGACTGATCGCTACATGAACTGTCATCCAAAATAGTGATAAAAAATACGCTAAAGAGGCCTACGAATCAAAAAACACCATTTGAGCCTACATTAGGCTTTATAGTTATTCCACCTCAAACCCCCTTCATTGTAATAACCCCTGAACTACCATAACTATTTTATTCATTATAACTACTTAATAATTTCCATTCTACCATCAAATAATTTAGGGTAATTGATAATCAATTAAAATCTCATCTCTTTAAAATTAGTTGATTAGGGGGTCGTAATGTAGTTAAAGAAACCCAAAAAACAAGAAAATAAAAATATAATTATTCATATCAATATTCAAAATAATTTAGATAAAAAATTCTTTCTTAATAACATGTATCATAAACCCTTCCATCATCACAACAGTTTATCACCTCTTTATTAGAGCTAATGAGTCTCCCTTGACCTTCTACAATTGTCTCATAATCCTCCAACATGAACAGAAATCCATGAAAAAAAAATCTTCAGATTTGAGCATGGAATAGAACAAGACATAAAATACAGATCATTCCAGAAAAAAAAAACGTTCTATATTAACATTTGGGAACTTTCATCATGAAATCATCTATATTGTTTTACGTTTATAGTCATTTTCTTTCTGACATGAATATAGATATCAAGATCACTGTAAACATCACGTATATGTCACATTAAATTCTATAGATATATATTTTTATGTGATTACTGATTACATGAATGTAATTCTATAATAACATTCCCTATTGACCTTTTCAATAACTACAATGTATCTCATTCAACAGATACCATCAACCGCGTTTTTCAAGAAACACAACTTCTTGAAATCAATGAAACCAAATTACTTTTATATGATTCATACATAAAAATTATTTATTTATTTGATAATAAATAATTTATTTTTCTAATTCATTTCCTTGTTTTGGTAGTTTTATTCGACAATTTTATCTTCTTGGAAAACCATTAGGATTAAAATTTCATTTTTGTGGTCTTTTAATTATCTTTTTGATTTTTTCAACAAAAAAATTCAAGGTTATGTTTTTCATTTCAATATATTATTTCATTAATGATTATCATTTACTACAATATTTTATCATAACAACGTATAGTTTTTTTAATAATTTTTTGTCACATGTATCAAAATTAATTAAAAATATTCATTAAATAAAAACATGTGGGGTTACATTATTTTCCCTAATAAAATCTCCCTAAATACATAAATTATAAGATATATAGAAATGATTGTACAACATCAAAAATATTTTTTTGTTCCCACATCGCATTAATTATCATATAAATCCTATTATAAAGATTGAAAAACTGTGTGGGATTTATTCCATAGTATATTTTCACCACGATCCATGGACTATAACAGTTATTACTCATAAGAGAAATCACATTCCATTATTCAAACAAAGAGTTTAGTATATATGTTTAAATGGGTATTTACATAACCAAATGTGATATATGGATCATATCATTCAGTTTGGAGTGAATCTACTGAATCTTTGGTTGATTTTATAATTTCCAACATCGTTGATGAATTTAATGTGTCTGGTGTATCTAATGGTCATCATTCACTTAATTTTAATTTTTATAAAAATCATTTTTGGTGTTAGTTTTTGAAATAAATATTATTTAAAATTCAAACGTGAAATCCCACTAATAATGGTTTACAATATTCATCATATTATATTAGGATTCCATAGTATGGTATTATATTTTTTATTCTTCTTCAAATTAAGTACTCATTTGGGTAAGATAGAAAATATCAATGTTATTTAAACACATACCTTCAATATAAAAATCATAATTTGATTCATTTTTTGTTACTATAATCATCAGCTAGTAATTGGTTACTTCTCAACCCAATATATGGAGGGACACATTGATAATATGAAAACATATTATCCACATATCTAACTCACATATACTAATCTGGTTACATCTATATATAATTATTAAATGATTCCCTAATTCTATATTCTTTTAATAATATTATAATATAACATATCGCTTGATCCTAGAATGTTTTTATCCTTAATATATTTATTAAATGGTATGATTATGTGATGAAAATTTAAATATCATCAATGGTTTCTTCAGAGAATATAATATGATCTCCTCAAATCCACTTCAAAATTATATATATATATTTGTGTGTGTGTGTGTTTGTGTGTGTGTGACATAAAAATTCAAATATCATGTTATTCATGTGGTTTAAAAATGTCATATCTCCAATTCATTCACCAAACATAAATAATTTAAAAATAAACTAATATTAAATTAATAAATCTATATTATTTTAATATTTAATCAGTCTCTAATTTATGTTGGGGTATATTTTTAAGTAATAAAATAACCCCTCTAAAATTTTCAAGGCTGAATTCACAAGAATATTACTATTCCTTCATGCTATGTTTGTAACGAGAAAACATGATTTTAAAACCATTTACCACTATAATTTTGTAACACCCCAATCCCAGTTACCCAAAGATGGTTCTTTATTACATAACATTAGAATTATATAAGGAATCATGTCCCCAACATACCGATCAGTTTAGTTTTATTGGAAACAAGATACATACATAAGATAAACAATACAACTTGAAAATAAATACAAAACTAATTTATTCCATTAGAAACATCCAAGCCACCTAGATTATGCCTACAAGTCACTCGTAACTAAATTCTTCATATAATGGGAAAGTGAAACATAATAATGGGGTGAGCACAAACACTAATTAAGGGTATGCAATACAGCAGAAGATAACATAAACATTAGGCCTGATGAATAATTAAAAACACATGCCTTGAGAAATAATAATCATGAAAACTTTATGGGAGAAACATGAGCTAAGTAAATAATGGCATAATAAAAATTATTCATGGGTATTTTACTAGTCGAATAACCACACGAACCATCAATATTAATTTCATAAAGAGAGAATGTATAATGTTGGACATTCTGAAACATTTTGACAAGGCCTTGGCCAAGACGTCTGAAATGAATAAGGCCTTAGCCAAAACCATATATCAAATCGGGAAAGGGCTCGGAAAATTTAATGTCTAATTGTCTCATGAGAACTAATGATGCACTGAGGAGCTATAGCAGGCTCCACCCATCACATACTAAGTCTAATACATTCCTCATATGAAAAAGGTTGAAACATAACATAAACATTCATTTTAAAACTAGCATACGAAATTTAAATATATTATCCATAAACCATGAATGGTATAAAAATAACACATCCACAGTCAAACATATCTCAAAACCTTAAATAAAATATGGAATATTTGTATTATAATAAATCAACTTCAAAAGAGTGTAAATTTTATCAAAGGATGAGGACAAAGATAAATCAATACTTTTTGAGAGAAATATATCTTTTTAATTTTAAATCATTTAAGAGTCACATAATTATAAAAGAAAAAATTTATTTTAAAAAAATTCTTATAATCTTGTAAAGTAAGCTTCGACGATGTTATAAGGGTATAATATAGCGTCACCCACTGTATAAGTTAAAAAAACATTCTTACCCTAATTTTGTCGAAAAGGTCATAAATTACCTTGTATAGAAAATGGCAAAATTATTCCATTAAAAACATATATGGTCAAATAAGGGTATAAATAAATTTTACGCATAGTCTAGTAATTAGTAAAAAATATTCAAAATAAATTTTTAAGAAAACACAGATGTGGATGATAAAGAGGTTCTAGTAGATACATACATAAAAACAAGCACAGATGATAAAGAGATTGTGAAATTACCCCTTAACTTGTAATTTTCCTTATTCTATGGAAAATTAACCTCTTGTATAATACTTAAAACATTTTTATTAAATTATAAAATAACTATATACATAAATATGATATCATATATGATCTTCTAATATTTCGTTGTTAATAATATTTTAGTAGTATCATCATTTTGGTTGTTAGATAACTCATTTTTCTTAATATTATTTGTTACATAAGACATGTTTTTTATGGATATTATGTTTTTGATTCATATCCAGAATGATATTAAGTTTTTGAACATTATTTGTAATCATCAAATGAAAATTATTCTTGAATGGTTTCGATGGGTAAATGAATCTCATCTCGTTCGTGGAGACAATATTTCATACGTATGCACGAGTGACAATATCATTATATAAATGGTGGAATAGTATGTAATTGGATGGTACATCAAAAATAAAGAATAAATAAAATTTTATATTTATTACTTACATCAATTATACTCATTATTATACTAATAAAATTAATAAATTGATTGAATAACAAACTACACCACGATGTGGAGACGGCTAGCCGTACATACACACGTATGGTGACTTTGTCATTCATATGATTGATAGAATAATAAATAATGTTTTAACATTTTTAAAATAACATCACAGTACATAGAATATACTATAGTTATTATTTTATAATGGAAACAACAAATAATGATGAAGTGGAAGAAGAAAAGAACTTGAAAGTGGTGATGAAATATTTACATCTTCTTCGGGTTCTTCCATTTGATTTGATCAAAAGGGCTCTTTAGGTTGGCTTTAGGACCAAATTAAGGACACTATGATGAAGGTAGGTATGTTGGGAGGATATTTAGGCCGGGGGTATTGAATCCAAAAGAATTTGAAGGTGCGAAATTAATATAAGGGGAAGTTCCCTTTTATAAGAGAGGTGAGTGTCACTCCAGGAAAAAATTCAGATATTATTTTATAATAAAATAATATTCGGTTTATAATGGACCAAAAATTAATTATTTAATGTCTATGGTTATGATGGGTCGAAAACCTTGCAAAAAATCGTTTTTAGACAGGTTTATTCCATCATATATACCTTATCTTTTAGATATAACTCTTAGTTAAATAGTTTGACATTTACCATGTCTCTTTGTATTTTTATATTATATAGTTAATAAACAAATTATAACAAGATAGGAGAACCCCATGTCGTTAATTATTAATATATATAACCTTATCTAAGTCCTTTGTTTGAACTTTAGAATTTTAGGAATATTTTATCAATTAATAATATAACATTTTTTTAAAACTCAATTATGTCAATTTGGAAACTATTTAGTATTTGATTTTTAAAGCCATCAAAACATTAATAAATTGAATAAAATTTATTTATCCAACCCTAAGATGTCATATTAACATATAAAATTAGTTTAATTTATCATAAGTCTCAATTTACATTTATTTGGATATTTATAAAATCAATTATTTTAATATTTCATTATTAAGGTAATTACTGCATCATCATTGTGTCGTAAATAAATTAAATTATTGAATTAATAAAAATTATAAATAAGATACCATTATGTAGGAAATATTTTTTTCTTTATAGTTAACATTTATGGTTGAAGAAGTCAATTAATAACCCCATATAAAACAGTTTTACTAAATGATACATGCTTTTGTAATTTTTGTCTTTACATTAGATTAATTAATCTAAAATGTCATTATCACTACCAAGTGGCTCCATGGGGTCCCAAAATCAACCCATGGATGCCCATGATCAGATATTTATCAACCAATAGTAATAGGACACATGTTAGGGTAATTTATATTCATTATAATATTATTTGTTACCCTTATTTACTAGATTTTCCCTTTAACCATGGTAAATAAAATATTTACCGAAGTAATTATTCATCATGTATAAAAATAAAAGTTGCCTATTTACACAATGTGGACCTCCTGATTCCAAATATAAAATACATTTTTCCAAATTCGATACATAGATGTGTAATAAATTAAATTAAAATTAATACTCGTTGTCAAAACAAAAAGTGTGTTTTTAATATATAACAACTAACAAAAGATCGAAAATTCATTATGTTTAGTATAAATGTGAAATCACACACAATGAAGTAAATTATATTAAATGATTAAATATAATCTAAATATACTTTAAAACCACTAAATTCTATATTTTAACACTATATTATTTCGATTAAAAAATTTATTTTTAATTAAAATTTAATATTATTCATCAAAAATTGAATGATTTCAAAAAAGTACCAAAAATTCACCCTAAGATAATTTCTATATTCCATATTCAAAAATAAATTCTATTTTGAAAAATAAAATTTATAAAATTTAAAAAATGCAGTATTACTGTTCATAACGGCTATTTTGATTGGTCACGGTGTGTTGGAATCTCAAAGTTGCATACAATAGAAGCTATTGAATTATTTAAAGTGAAATATACTGTGGAAGCATGGGGTTCTACATTATTCTCTCCTTAAAATTATTTCATCCTTGAAATTTCTAGAATACTACCACACAAAAAGATTCAGGTGGTTCTTCATCATAAGTTCCTCTAGTTCCCACTTTGCCTCATCCATGTTATGGTTTATCCATAGAAATTTTACAGATGAGTTTTCCTGTTTGTCAGCAGTTGTTCTCTGATATCTAGAATTTTGAGAGGATCTTCACAATAAAAAAAATCAGATTCCAGTTCAATTTCATCATAGGTGAGTACATGCATTGGTTATGGCATGTATTTTCTCAACAGTGACACATGGAATACATCTTGATCTTTGGAGAGACTTGATGGCATTGCTAAATGGTAAGCTACAACCCCAATTCATTCTAGAATTTCAAAAGTTACGATGTAATTGGGAATTAATTTACCCTTCTTTACAAATCATATAACTCTCTTCCATGGATATACCTTCAATAAAACATGATATACTACCTAAAATTCCAAATCCTTCCTTCAGTTATCCACGTAGATCTTCTACCGACATTGTGCTGCTTTGATGTGGGTTTGGATAAACCTTACAATTTCCACCATTTTTTCAACATGTTCTGTGCCTACAAGTTTTCCTTCACCAACATCACCCCAACAAGTTGGTGTGTGACATATCCTTCCATATAATTATTTATGTGGGGCCATCTGAATACTTGAATGGAATATATTTTCATTGGAAAATTATACCAGAGGTAAATATTGATCCCACATACATTAAAAGTCATGTGAGCAAGATTTTAACATGTCATATAAGGTTTTAATAGTCTATTCTGATTGTCCATCAGTTTGAGGGTGGTAGGTAGTGCTCAAACAATGTTCATTATCCAGGTCTTTCTGAATTATTTTAAAAAATCATGATGTAAAATGGGGATCCCAATCATAAACAATCAATAGGGGTACACCATAATGTCTTAAAAATTCATTCATATAATTTCTTGCTAAATCTTCAAGTGGTAAATCTTATCTTATAGCAAGAAAATGTGCAGACTTGGTAAGACTGACAACAATGACCCATATTGCATTATTCCTTCTAGGATTCATTGGTATCCACATATCAATTTCCATCGTAATATCATCCCATTTCCACTAAGGTATGTGAAGAGGTTTCATGACTCTTATAGGTTGTTGTCATCTTACATTAACTTGTTAAAAATTAATACATCTTGACACGAAATCAGAAATCTCCCTCTTCATGTTGTCCCACAAATAACAATCCTTCAAATATTTATACATCTTGGTTCTCCCATGGTGTATAGAAAAATTGGAGCTATGAGAATCATCCAACAATTCCCTTTTTAGATTAGGAATGTTAGGAACACAAAGTCTCTTCCCAAATTTCGAAATTCCATCATCATATATGATGTCACTCCATCTCCCATCATTCACAGATTTAATATTCTTTTGAAACTCCTCATCATCAGCCTGAGAAATCTTTATCTTTTCTAGTAAAGATTGTTTGGAAACCATTTGAAAAAGTATTGATGATTCTCCTTCTATGGTTATTCCTATATCTATCTTTACTAGATCCATGACTATAGGACCCATTTCAACTCTCATCTTGTTCAAAACTCCATGATCCATTCTACTCAAGGCATCTGCCACCTTATTTTCATACCCAGGGTGGTAGTGAATCGTGCAATCATAATCCTTGAGTAGTTAAATCCATCATCATATCCTCATGTAGAGTATTTTTTGTTAGAAAATATACTTCAAACTCTTGTGATTAGTATAAATCACATATTTTTACCATAGATATAGTTTCTCAATATCTTCAGATTGAAGATTACAGTTGCTAACACAAGATTATGAGTAGAATAGTATTCCTTATGAATTTTTAGTTTTCATTATACATAGGCAATAACTCTATCATTCTGCATAAGGACACAAACAATTCCTTTTAAATGAAGCATCACTCTAAATAAAAAACTTATCTATCCCCTGTGGCAGAGTAGAGATAAGAGAATTAACTAATCCTATTTTCAGTTCTTCAAATCATTCTTCACACTCTTTTTTCCATACAAATTTAACCCCTTTACATGTGATATTGGTTAATGGGTTAGCCAAAAAGGAAAAATTCTAGACGAAACATCGATAATAACATGCTAAACCAATAAAGCTGTGTACTTCAGTTATACTTGTCAGTGCTGGCTATTCTTGGATTGACTTGTTCTTTAAAGGATCAACTGAGATTTCATCCATAGAGGCAATATGTCTGAGAAAAAAAATCTCTTGTAGAAAAAATTCAGACTTTCAAAAATTCCCATATAATTCATTTCTATTAAGAGTCTTCAAAATAATGCGCAGGTGATTATCATGATCTTAGTAGATTTTGTAGTATACCAGGATATCATCAATAAATACCACTACAAAGTCATCAATATATTCCTTGAAAACTCTATTCATTAGATCCATGAAGACATGTGGTGCATTAGTCAATCCAAAAGGCATTACTGTAAACTCGTAATGCCTGTACCTAGTTCAAAATTATATTTCAAGAATTTATTCCTTCATCACACACATCTGATGATATCCATATCGAAGGTCAATTATTGAAAAATATTGAGCTCCATGAAGTTGGTTGAATAGATCATCAATGTGAGGTAGCGGATACTTGTTCTTTATTATTATATCATTGATCTCCCTGTAGTAAATTCTCAACCTCATAGATCCATATTTCTTCTTAACAAAAAGAAAATGGGCTCCCCATGGAGAAACACTAGTGAGAATAATTCCATTATTACTCAATTCCTCTAGTTGTTTAGTTCAAATAATTCTACAGTGTCCATTATATAAGTTGTCGTTGATATGTGCCTTGAACCATGAATTAAATAAATGGAAAACTCAATTTCTCATTCTTGAGGATGTCCGTGTAAATATTCTGGAAACACATCAACATATTCTTGCATAATAGGTACACCCTCTATTCGAACATTCTGTTCCCCACCCATAATTATTTCATTCTCATCCTCCCCAATAATTGAATTTAGTAATGCTACTAGGGTGGATCTAGATAGGAATCAGATGGTGACATTTATGCTCTAAAGATAAGGTTCTCCTTATCATCATAAAAAATTGTAACCTCCTTCTTATGATAAATTTTCACATCATAGTCTGAAATCCAATCCATACTGAGGATTATATAAAATTCAATCATGGGTATGATTATTAGAACAACAGATAAATATCTTTTATATTCCATGATGGGAACTGACACACAAAACCTTGTTGCAATGATACTTTCCTTAGGAGTTTTTATGGAAAACACCCTTGTTAAATCAAATTGTAAATATCTAATTTTTATAAAAAACTATTATGATTTAAAACAATGCAATGATCCAGAATAAAAAAAACATTGTCTAAACTTGAGGAAACCATTAAATTACCTTCCACCATGTCTTTCGGAGCATCAACCTCAGTAGTAGTGATAGCATAAGATTTTCATTGATCCCTTGGCCTTTTCTGAGGTACATTTCTCTACGTTTTAGTACATTCATTCTCATAATGACCCATATCCCTCAAAGTGTATCATTGAACATTGGTGTATTATTTCTTTCACTTACAATCATGAGAAATATGGCCTTTCTGACCACATTTGTAGCAGACTTCTTTTCTTTTTAGACAGTCACTATATTGTTTCCATCCACAATTATAACCGGGTCAAAATTCAACTCTTCCCTTCTTCCCTATTTCTTTATTTCCTTTCCCATAGTTTTCAATATATCACTTCTTCCCTTTCTTTGCTTTAATGTTGTAAGACTTAGAGAATTCCTTTTCAATCATGATAGAACATGATACAATATCTTCATACAATGAGAATGATTGAATGAATAATGATCAATGGACAAATGGTTTTCACTCATCAAATAAATGATAAATCTTACTTCTTGGGTTATTTATATAATCTACAACATGCCATGCTAACCTCATAAAGTTAGCATCAGACTTTAAAACATTATCATCCTCATTTTGTCTCAGAATCAGAAATTGTCTTTCCATATCCGCTCGATGGTCAAATGGAAAGTATTTTCGTAAGAAAATATCTTTAATCTCTATTCATTCCATACTTGATAATTCTTTATCATCTTTTGTGTTTTGAATTAATGTCCACCATTGATCTTCATCTCCAACTAGGTGATAAACTACCATGACATCTTTTCCCCATTCGCTACTCCCCAATGCATGAAATATTTTCTCTAAAGAACTTATCCATTGTTTAGATACAAATGGATTTGTCGACCCATTGTATTTTTTTAGTTGCTTCTTTATTAAGCTATATAACATTGACCCTCCACTTTGTGGATCTGGGTGCCCTATACAGGTAAGGTTATTATTTATAACCTGAGTGAGTTGTCTTAGTACGGTGATATGCTAATCAGCAATAATGTCATCACTAGCTCCGCTATAGTAATCTTGAGAAGGAGGAAAATCCTTACATGGATTACATGCATTGATATGGTTTCCATTCCTTAAAATGGGATCCATTTCTAAACAATGGTATACAATAGATTAGTTTATGAACCGAAATACATAATTTCGAACTTGGAAAACACTTATCATAAATTGAACAATTTGTGGATATAATTCATAATCATAAAAATGTTCTTTCTAGAGGATAATACTCATAAATCCTTCATAATGGTTTGTATAGAAAATAAGAATTGCCCTAAGCACATCCCCCCAGGAGTGTTGTAACCAAAAGTGTAGCAAGGCCTGTTGTCGTGCACTAGTTCATGTTCGAGCCTAGCTCAAAGTGGTTTTTTTAGGTTTTACAACTAGGTACATATGTGCCAAATATTCCTCTACCGACTCGTATCCAGATAGGGATGTATTTCTTAGAAAACTCACAATATCTCTACAGTATCAAAATTTTAGGAAGTTCATCTATACTAATCCTCAAAGTCTATCTTAGGATAATTTTCTCTATTAAGAGTTTTTCTAAATCTAGTTTCTAAGTTTTGTACTAAACATCCTTTGATACCAACGGTAATGCCCTGAACCCAGTTACGCAGAGCTGGTGCTTTAGTACATAACATTGGAATGATACAAGGAATCATGTCCCCAATGACCGATCAGTTTGGTATTATTGAAAACAAGATACATACATAAGATCAACATTACAACATGAAAATAAATACAACACTAATTTATTCCATTAGAAACATTCAAGACTCCTAGATTATGCCTACAAGTCACTCATAACTAAAATTTTCATATTCTGGGAAAATGAAACATAAGATAGGTATGAGATCAAATGCTCAGTAATGGTATGAAATATAGTGGAAGATAACATAATCATTAGGCCTGATGAAAAATTGAAAACACTTTCCTTTATAAATAATAAACATGAACAGTTTATGGTAGGAACATGATCTAACTAAATAATTCCATATCAAAACACAGTCATGGGTATTCTACTAGTCGAATAACCACATGATCCATTAATATTATTTTCATAATGAGGGAATGTATAATGTCGGACATTCTGAAACATTTTCCCAAGGCCTCTTCCAAGACATATAAAAATGATTAAGGCCTCAGCTAGAACCATATATCAAATTGGGAAAGGCCTCAACAAATTCCATATCTAATTGTCTCGGGAGACCTACCGATGCACCAAGGAGCTATATCGGGCTCTACCCTTCACTTAATAAGTCCAATACATTCTTCATATGAAATTGTTAAAACATAACATAAACATTCGTATTAAAAATAGCATACGAAATGTCAATACTTTAACCATAAAGCATGAATGGTATAGAAATAACACATCCATAGTCAAACATATCATAAAACCTTCAATACAATATGGAAGATTATTATCATAATAAATCAAATTCATACATGTGTAAATTTTATCAAAGGGTGTTGACATATATGAAATCAATAATTTTTGAGAGAAATTTCTCTTTGTATTTTGAAATCATTTAAGATTCACATAATTATAAAAGAAAACATTTAACCCATATTCTAGTAATTAGTAAAAAACAATCTAACCTTATTTTTGTCGAAATGGTAATAAAGTACCTTGTTTGGAAAACCACAGAAAGATTCCATTCAAAACATATAAGGTAAAATAAGGGTATAAATTACTTTAACCCATATTCTAGTAGTTATTAAAAATGTTTTGAAATATATTTTTATGAAAAAACAGATGTGGATGATAAAGAGGTCCTTGTAGATACTTAATTAAAACAACCTTGAATGATAAAGAGATTGTGAAAATAAAATTTACCTTTTAATTTTTCTTTTGTCTATGGTATGTTAACATCTTGTATAATAGTTATAAAATTGTTATTAAATTATAAAAGAACTATATACATAAATTTTATATCATATATAATCTTCTAATATTTCTTTGTTAATAATATTTTTGAAGAATCTCCATTTTGGGTGATAACTGATTCTTTTCCTTTATATTTTTAGTTATGTAAGCCATGTTTGTTATGGATATGATGTATTTGAATCATATCCAGAATTATACGTTCATAAAAATTATTTTTAATGATCAAATTAAAATTATTCTTGAATTATTATGATGCGGAAATGAATTTCATCGCGTTCGTGGAGATGGTAATCTGTACATACGCATGAGAGACAATATCATTATATTGATGGTGAAATAATATGTAATTGGATGTTATATAATATATACAGAATCAATAAAATGTTATATTTATTATTTACATTAGTTATACTAATTATTATACCCATCCAAACAATGAAGTTTTTAAATAACAAACTACACTAGAATGTGGAGGCGGTAAGCCATACGTACGCACATATGGTGTCTTTTTCATTAATATGATAGATAGAATAATAAATATTGTTGTACCATTTTTATAATAACATCAAAGTATGTATATGATACTGGAGTTATTCTTTTATAATGGAAACAACAAAGAATGATAAAGTGGAAGAAGACAAAAAACTTGAAAGAGGTGATGAAATATTTACCTCTTCTTCGGATTCTTCCTATTGATTTGATTAAAAGGGATCCTTAGCTTGGATTTATGACCAATAAAAGGCCTCTAGAATGAAGTTATGATTTTTCGGAGGATATTTGGGAAGATATTTTCCCTGAAAAAGGCTTTGAAGGTGTGAAATTAAGTGAAGGGGAAGTGCCCTTTTATAAGATAGATGGGGGTCACATTAGGAAAAGCTTGAAGTGTTATTTTATAATAAAATAATTTTCGGTTTCTAATAGCACAAAAATGAATTATTTATAGGATAAGGTGTTTATGGGTATATAACCTTTCAAAAAATTGGTTTTGGATAGGTTTAGGCTATCATATTACCCTTTTCATTTATATTTAACTCATTGTTAAATAGTTTTAAATTTACCACATCTCTTTGTATTTTTATATTATATGGTTAATTAACATACTATAAAAAGACAAGAGAACCCTATGTGGTTCACTATTAATATATATAACCTTATATAAGTCAATTTTTAACATTATATTTTTATGAATGTTATATCAATTAATAATATATAAATTGTTTTAAAAACTCAATTTTGTCAATTTTGACACTATTTGGTATTTGATTTTTTCTGAAAGACATAAAAACATTATTACATAGAATTAAACATATTTAACCAACCCTAACATTTCATATTAACCTAAAATTTTATTTTATTTTATTTAAAGTCTAAATTTCCATTTATTTGTCTATTTATAATATCTATTATTTTAATATTTCATTATTAATGAAATTACTACATTATCATGGTGTCATAAATAAATTAAATTATTTAATGTCTAAATATTATAAATAAAACACAATTATGTATTATATCCTTTTATATTTATAATAAATACTTATAGTTAAATATACCAATTATATATCCCCATATAATTTTTTTTAATAAAACCTACATGCTTTTGTTATTTTTGACTTTACTTTAGATTAAATAATTTAAAAAGCCATCATCACTCCCAAGTAGCTCCATGGGGTCCCAAAATCAATCTAAGGATGACCATGGTCAGAAATATATCATAAAATAGGAATATGAAACATGTTCGGGTAATTTAATATTAAAATAATATTATTTTTTACCCTTATTTACCAGATTTACCCTTGAACTTTGATAAATAAAATATTTACCGATGTGATTACTCATAATGTCAAAATATGAAAGTTAACTATTTACACAATTTGGAACTCCTGATTCAAAATATGGAATCCATTTTTCCAAATTCAATACACATAAGTGTAAGAACATAATTGAAAATTAATTCATGTTTTTAAAACAAAAAAGCTTGTTTTTAAGAAATATTAACTATCAAAGGATATACACTTGTTTATGTTTATTATATATGTAAAATTACACAAAATGACCTAAATTATATTAAATGATAAAATATAATCAAATGATACATTAAAACGAATAAAATGTATAATTTAACACCAATTTATTTCTGTTAAAAAGTTGTTTTTAATTAAAATTTAATACTATTCATCAAAAATTGAAAGTTTTCAGAAAAGTACCAAAAATTCAACCTAAGTGAATTTGGATATTCTGAATTAAAAAATGAATTCCATTTTAATATATAATATTTATAAAATTTCAAAAATTGGGTATTACTATTTATTACAGCTAGTTTGATTGGTCGTGGTTTGTTAAAATTTCGATGTTGCATACAATTCAATTTGTTGAATTATTTAAAGGGAATGTACTGTAGAAGCTTGGGTGTTAAAAATTTGATTTTAATTACATTATGTATGATTTAACCTTATTATCAATTGTTATATAAAATTAATAACTATGAAAATCATGGTTCACGGTATATGAAAACAATCTAGTAGAACTTATTATTCATTAAAGTATCAACTCTTACATTAATGTCCATTTTTTAAAATAAATTTTCAATAAAATCATCAACACATTTTTTAGAATATATTGATAAAAAATATGGGCTACATTTTGTCTTTTTACACTGTGATTATAAACTCACGGACAAAATATAATTAATTTTATATAATCATAATCTTTTAACACATTGTGGTAATTTTATTACAAAATAAATATTTCATCATCCCATAGTATATGATAGTTAGTGTTATGTCTGATCCATATATATTTATGATAATTATTTCAATAAATAAATAATCGTCATTTTTTTAAAAAATATTGAACATTAACTCTAAAAAAAATATAAATATTGTTACCTAAAAAATGTAAAATGGGATTATGCTGTAAATTTCATTTCATCACCCTCGATGTGAAACCCATTAATTGGTTATTAAAAAATTCAACTATTAGGAAAAAATCACATGAACATCATGAGGACAATTCTTAGAATTATAAAGAGATGGTATGCTACCTCTACGGAAATTGTCTAATGATGAATTTATAGCCACTTGGAAGATATAGTTACCCAATGCTATTTTACCATGTTCTTGTTCTATATAACATCTACATGAACTAGTATTTGATTATTCTGTCACATTGAGATAGATCTGATATTTCAAAGAAAAAAATCCTCCTCAGTTGGTTATGATATCTCTAATCAAAGACATAGTGGAAAAAATTTCTGTCAAATATGAAGGACACAAATGTTTAAGAGTATCATAGTTAATGTTATACGACTTTAATCAATCAATTACTCCATACTACATACTTTTATCCATGATATTCACCCACAATATGGTTTGAACATTGAATCCACTGGTAAATAAATACAATATTTTCTAATATAGGGGTACATAAATTCTAATTGGGAATGAAACATTTACAAACAAACTCTATCAAATTATTGAATAATAAAGAGTGAATCCTTTAATGAAAAATTCTGAAATATTTAATGTATTAGGATGATTTCCATGGAAATCAATAAAATAAAACATTTCATGCTGGAAAACATCATTGTATAATCAATGTCATCTAATTATTTCATGGTTAGTATACCAAATAAAATGTGAGATATCATTATCCTTATATATGTGTGTGAGAGTGTGTGTGTATTTAACATGGTGTCCTAAATAAGACATAGTAATTCTATCACAGGTTGAATCATCCACTCAAAAACAAAACCATTATTTCCATAGATCATTCTTCGTGATCTTAGTTATCATGAGAAATTAAATCCATTAATATAATTTATGACTAATATAATTCTATGATCAATACATGATGAAAGTAAATTTCATTTCTATACTAATCAAAATATAAAATTCCCATATAATAACACTTTTTATAGTTTGGTAATTCTCAATGGAATTTTAGTTTTTGATTTGGTGTGATTTTTTAGAATGAAAACATAGTATGAGATTTCGTGGGATTAAATATCAATTAATGGTGATTTTAGACATTAATTGAAAACTATATTTTTTATGGTGTCTCAGGATGATGTAGTATAATGGTCATGAGGTCCAAAGGGTGAAATTCTTGTTACTTGTATCCATTAATAATGTGAACCATGGGTCCACATTTTTGATGTTGTATAATGTGGGGTAAACCACTACGATTCAATAATTTTATGTTCTAAAAATTAATTTTTTATGTGAAATATACTAGAAGGAGTGTTTTGTGGTGTGAAAACAATATTATATGTCTTGAATATAGCCTAGGTATTATTTTATTTGGAAAGGAACATTAGTTTAACAAGATAAACATTCAATTTTTTTGGACATTTATCAATGTGTGAGGGGAATTTTAGATTCATACATTCCTCATCTGTGTTCCATATTAATTCCACATTGAGAGGGTTTAATTTTAATTGTGGTGTTATAATAGTAAAATTTTATGTTGTTTTTCCTTTCTTCTATTCTTCATTGACATCATAAGAATGGATTTTTCAATTTTTTTATGTTTTTCTGAAAATTTCATTGTAGACTTATAAAATCATAAACCATCGATGTATATTATTCTTTCTATGCTTTTTGGGAGTCATTATACAATGTATTCATGTATTCATAGAATTTTTCAATGACTTTTTTCATCATAAAGTTTTGTATATGACTATTGAATTAAATGAAATTAATTTTGTGTTATTTGAGTCATGATTATTATGATTTTTGTCTAAAATTTTTCCATAATTATGTTTGTGACATTCCAGATGTTGGGGGTGAGGTTTTAATATTAAAATTATTCTTGGTGAGCTTCTATGAAATTATACACATTATGAAGATATTTAATAAATAAGTAATTTTTTTGTAGTTAATTATTTGTGTCATATTTCATGATCTAGGTTTTTGTGAATGTTGATGAGTCACTATACATTTGAAAATGAATTCATGGATATTATTTAGTAGTTAACAACATTATCTTGGTATTTTACCACATTAATAAAATACCATTTGTTTTTCATGCATAGGTTTATTTTCATGAAAAATATACATGGTTCAGGAATGGGGTTTAGGAACCTAGTGTTCTATGATTAGATCAGATAATAATTACTTAAGCCTTATATTCTTGGAATAAGTGACCTTTTCACAAAGGTATTTTGATATCACCCTATACCTATGTATCCAATGGTATATATATTTGTTTGATAATATGAAGGAAATAAAAGAGGTATTGTTATATAAGAAGGAGGTAATGATGGTCGTGGTTGATCTCTTACAGATAGTGGGTAATAAATAGTGGATTAGGACAATGTTAATATTGGTGAGATGAGAATATATCATGAAGTTGAGTGGAAACTCCCTTGTGAGGCAAGAGGAGTGTCATGTGTGTGATAGGTGAGTAGGATATGTCCTCCCAAAAATAAAATCTATGATAGAGATGGGTTTTATAAAGGTAAAGGGATGACAGATCTTTCATTTATATATGGAAGAGTCCAAGTTCAAGTTGTAGGAATCATCAATGAGATGGAATGAATCCTTTAGATGATTATGGAAGTATTTATTGGTGAAATATATGGCTAGTGGCAGTAGGAATGAAGATGATTATGTTGAGGTAAAACCAAAAAATGTTATTTTAGAGTTGGATGAATCTATGAGATGTGATAAGGTTATTGTTTACTGTAAGAAATTTTAAAAAGATGAAAAAACGCTATAATTGGCCTATAGTATCTAGTATACACCATAACATTTTCTTATAGTCATGTTGGGATAACGGAACTGGGGTTGGGTGACTATCTTTCTGTTGAAAACCCATTGTGCCGAGTGAAGGAAAATGAGACCTATTATTTGTTACAATTATGTGGGTGATAGAATTTTTTTGAAAGGAGTGGGATTCTTGTGAGGGATATGGTCATAATGAGTTATCCCATTATGAGTGAGAGAGTACAAGTTTGGCTACCGAGTTTGACATGGATTCTCCATTGTGTATGATGTTTGGTCTGACCATTACATAGATGGATGTACCTGATTCCTTTGGAATCATTATGACTTGGATGAGATAGTCATCCTTAATAGGATGGATATGGTAGTCGATACACTTTAACGGGTGATATTGTCTCCAATATCTGATAGGAGTGGATCAGTGGAGGGATTTTCAAAAGTAATATGTAGAACCCACCATGTTAATAATTGTGTGATTTTTTATTAGACTACTATGTGTGTAACATGGTCTTGGATTTAATTCTACAATTGGTTGGATGATGATACATCTATGAGGGATATGGGGTTCTAATGTGATATAGGATTAAATATATGTACCCAACAATGATTTTGGTGATAGTAGTTTCGGTTTTAATCTATATCCACCTTGTGAGACAATGTGGTTCTAGAGCCTAAAAATATGACCATACCCTAGCCCTTTAGATAATTTTCAAGACATAGATGACACCCTATAGAATGTGTTATTGTATGGGAATATTTTTCTATTATGAGTTTTTTGGTGGATTACAAGATGGAATGGAAGAATTAATAGTCATTTTCCAGAGTGTCTTCGTTAATTTAAGATGGTCTAACATATATGTGTATCTCATTGGGTGTCATGGTGTCCCAAATAGTACATAATGACTTTTCGGTCATTTTAATTTATATTTTTCTCACATCCATACACAATAATGTAAAGTATTATATCATGGATATAGGTTTAAATGTATCAATGTTATATACTGACACCCTTTACCAGAATATGGGTGAGTATGAAGACTATATGCCTATATTTAATATCACAATAAATGATGTTTAATATATCAGTATGGAGGATCTCGTTGTGTATATGAGCAAAATATTTGTATTTATTTAGGTATTTATATATTTTTATGGAGTGTGTGTTTTATTTTTATTAGTTTGTGGTCAAGATCAATGTTGTGTGTAATAATTTTATATCAGTTTTTTATGAAAATATTACTATTATTTTAAAAAAAATTGGCTGATTCATCCTCACTTATTTCTTATATATGTTTTATGTTATTGCAACAATATATTAAGATACTTATTAAATTTAATATCCTCTATATTATAGGGATTTTTTCATCAATGTTATTTGAAGGATTTGGGGTATGAAGATAAACAAAAAAGGCTACATTGAACTCTGATTCGGGCAGTGGTTTTTGACGGGGGAGTGACAATGTGGTATTTGGTCTTGTTTGCTATATATTATTTTATGATATGATTAAAAGGTGTATCATTTTCTTTATATATTACTACTTAAGTTAGATATCCTTTATGTTAATAAGTTTTTATTTCCATGTTATGGTATTGATGTTTTTTATTTTATAGGTTATAATTGTTTGACCTCACAATTGATGACATATAACTGTTTTGGGTTAATGAATTTTTGGATTTCTCTCTATCAAAATTAGAATGATACCCATGTATATGAATCATATTTGTAATGTTTGACTCACATGACATATTTTTTCATAACTAAGTTTGTTCTCTTATTAGAGGTTCCTTTTTTTATTTTTTTCGAAAAAAATATATACCATTGTATTCATATAACGTATGAGGTAAATTCTACACCACTGGTCCATGAATTATTTCAATATAAAAATAGTTCATGTGGAACATACATTAGGTGGTTCTATGTATAAGGTAATGTTGTTCCCTAATTTAGGTATGTATGGTGACACATCATGGGTAAATGTGGTAAAAATTACATGTTATCATAGTATTCCAGAGAGGTGATTCAAGGATATACACAAGCTACCATACAGATATGAACCCTAATGGGACAATGAATTAATTTTATAAATTTAATGATTCAAGAATTTTTTTCCCATACATCCTGTTGTTAACATTCATCACCATAACATGTATATGAGTAAAGTAATGGAAATTAATCTAGAATTTGGGATGTTAATTACTTGTATTTTTTATAGTTTTGTGTCATGTTTTATGGGAGGAATAGATTTATGGAATTACATGTGGTTTTTATAATACTTTTTTAGGTTGAATGGTGTAATAATGGGTAGATTCTATAAGTTTGGGAATGATACACATATAGTTTTTGGTCTTGTTGTTATCCTTCGTATTGCGGATTCCACATTAAACATTATAGGTCGACATGAGAAATGGTATGGCTAGTTTTATATGGCTATAAAAAATGGTTTAATTGGACATCAATCATGGGATATTTATTCTAGATATGTAATTATGTTTTATAGGATTGTGAAAACATTCAAAATAGTTGACATTGATAATTATTATAGGAAAAAATAACTGAGGGGGTTCTTTGTGGAAAAATAATACATGGATATATTAGAGTGGTAGTTGGAGAGGATTTTGGGGAATGTATACGTATGAGAGTGTTGGTTCATGCATGATAAACATGATTCTTGGTTGGGAAAAAATTGTTTAAGGATCCCATTTTAAATATGTTGAGATTATTTTCGTCTATGAATTAAAGTGAATTTTGTAAATGTTTTAGTGCATTAATGAGGTTCTTCTGGGAATGAGAAATTAATGTTTTGTTACTTGATTGGGGTGTGGTACAAAAGGCATGAACATGAAATAGAATGGTTTTAATGAAATTTTTTTGAAAATTATTCATCTTGATACTCAATGACCATTTTAATGGAAGAGACATGTTAGTTTGGAGGAAATTTAATTTTAGATGTCCAGATAATATGATGATTTACTAATATTGGAGAATGTGAAAACAATTTTGTTTTATAGATGTCTTATAGTATGAGTGGAACAACAATATCAAGTCATTTTGAGTGGTAATAGATAGATAATGGTCCACTAAGATCACTATTTTTAACCAAGGCAGAGATAATGATACTCCAATGGTGTATAGTATTGTATCAATCGGGGGATATATAAACCACATGTGGGATTGGTCATGTGTATAGAGACAAATAATAGTGGATAGTTAATTTTTCCCTAGGGTACCATTACATGAAATGATCTGATGATATATAATCTCTTACATAATACCACATTTGATATGTAATCCCTTCCATAATACCATTTTTTATATTTGTATTCAAAATTAAATGGACAATATATTTTACATCAAATTTTCCGTTTTATAGTTTATAGGGGTGAGAGAAGGATGGTTGTTGAAAAGGTTGATTAAATAAATAATTAATTACTCCTGATGATGGGTTCAAAATTTGGTGTGGGGTCAGTTGATCTAGGTATTCCTTTGTCATTGGTATTTCATGGGAGTTCCGAATAATATTGGATATTGTTATTGGTGTAGGTAGTTTGGATGTGGAATCAATTTTATAATTATGGTGTAGAATATGGAATGTTCATGGTGAATATAATTTTTTGTTGCATCTATGTCATTTCTATTGGAAAGATAGAAACTTCTTGATGATGATGGTCTATATAGAGGTAGTTTATAATTAATAATGTCGAAATGGATTATTAATTATTAAGCAGATTATTGATTTTTTGGTTTGTGAGGGGTTTCATTTGAGAAATAAGAATCATTAAAATATTTTGAACATTTTTACATCTCTAAAAAGTATTTATCAACATAGATAGAGACTCTGTTGGTGGATTGTTTCTCGAGAGACCATCTAAGAAGGTTAATGTATTCATGGGGCTAAAATTTAAATAACAATTATATATTTGTGTCATGAACCATGGGTTCACATAGTTAAATCTATTTTATATGTTGTTATCCCCTAGTTTCAAATATTTTAGGCCATCAAATTCAATTTAGTTTATTAAAAGATCTGGAGAAAGGGATTAATTTTGTGAATTCCCTACTTCATGATGTGAATAATTATCAAGTAAATTTTTTTGATTATGTTCATGACCATATTTTTATGTAAAATCCCCATTCAATTTTTATGGGATTATGTGGTGTGGGAGGTATCTTTTTTCTGAATCCATTACCCCATCTCATTTCCCTTTGATCCCCCGTGATTGGGTAGTGTTCATCATTTCGTTGTTATAATGGAGTAAGGTATGGATTTATATTTCATTATCTAATATTCATTATCATCAATGGTAGATAATTTATTTATTTTTGTTACTTATATATTTTGATAATTTCATAATATAATTGTAAAATAATTCGTGAATGAATGGTATAATTCTTTTCCAGTGTAGTGTGATTTTTGAGACTATGTGTGCATTTTGTTACATTCCATTTTGGAGAATTTAGTTCATTGTGTGAATCTTATATTATTTATATTAAATTATATATCATTTGTATAATATAGGTTTTAAATATTAGTATTTTTTAATAGTTTTGGGGATACTTTGTGTAAATTACACTTATTATCAGAAGATGTTTATGTGTGAAGAATAAATTTTGTTTCAATTTTTGGAAATTATTCCTATTATAAAGTTACATAAAATTTAAATTTTATTTTTTATATAATAATTTATTTGAATATTATGTCATGATGGAGATTCTAAATAGCATGGATGATCCTTTTTGAGATTTTATGAGGCTTCATTGATCATGATAGGTGGATTAATAAGATATGTTGGATTACATCCACTTTAATAAAAATCCAAATATTTTTATATTCATGATTTTGAAATCATTCACATTTCATGGTGTTTTTACATAGTCTTTAGAGATGTAGGTTTCCATGGTTTGATAAAAAAGGATATATTTGTATCTACTATTATTAAAATAATATATCGTTAACTCTTAAGACAACAATAATTAATCGATAATTATGTTTACAAGGGGAAGGGCATTGTATAAGAAAATAAGAGAGTACTAGTAGGTCCTGGGATGTTATTTGGAAGTTAATATGTCCATGGTTGATCTATTTATTCTATTAGTTAAACATGAGAGGATTCGGGATGAATAACGGGGGTGATATAGTGGTATGTCAGTGGGTGAAGATTAACTCCTCATGTGTTCGGAGGAGAGTCGTAGTGCGTGTGGCGAGGGGGGTAAGTCCTATTGTAATTTCTATATTTGATGGATATTGGTAACAAGTTTCTATAAACATGAGTATTATCCTTCGGATATGTGGGATGAAATCCACTGTCCGGGATTTGAATCATTTGAGACTTAACATTAGGATACCAATGCATTTTAGAGTAGGATGTCTTCATAATATCATTAGTTAATGAGACCCAGAGTGAAAATAAATTTTTTGTGAGGCTAGCACCCTTATAGTGAGGAAATTGATGGGGAGAAATTCAAAATGGGTGTCACAATAGGTTGATGGATTTTAGATTTTAATTAATTAAAATTACATTGTTGTGTGTACCTGTTCTAGTATATTCCCTCAGGGGAAATATGGGAACAATTTCCATATTGGGATATGTCTGAGTGACTAGAGCATTGGCGATGAGATGGTGATATATCTTCTCAGATATGGGTTCAATATATTGTTTCTATGTTTATGTATAACTAAGTGATTTTGATATGTGATATATGTTGGTGTGAAAGATTATCATGAGGTATGATATTGGTATATGTCATACCGTAGTGGCTATACATCCATGAGTATATCATCACTAACTCAAGAAATATTGGGCTACAATTGTATTACATTATTGGTATAGGATACATGATTCCGTTTAAAACACAAAATATTAGTAAAATTTTATTAATATATAAATAAATAGATTTTAATAAAAACATTAGATATTGTATCAACACATTGATAAAACATTTTAAACCCTTCTTCATATCCTTAATAAGTACATAGATTTATTTAATATGTATCATGGGGAATAGAAAACTGATAAGTGAATGCTAGAATACCCATGAAATAATATAATTCATTTGAATATCTCACAATGTAAACATTTAATAGTTTTTATATAATAGATAAATAAAAAATATGTAGTAATAATTAACTAAAACATATGTCATACTGGTCCATGATAATAAAAATAAACATTAAAACTAATCATCATTGATCTCATTATGATGGAATTCAAAATGACGGAGATAAAAACATGTGTTCAAGACCTTGATAATAAACATACTACTAATATAGGGATAATTATACACCAAAACCCTTATAATTATTTCTCCCAATACATGTCTATTTATTGAGGGAAAATTTACTTATCATCCCCACTCATCACCTAAATAGGTTCAACAAATTCATCATAAGAGTGAGAAATAAATTTGATAGCATTCAAGATGAATACATTAGATGAATAAAAAATAGTTATCTAATTAATAAAATATATTGAAATATCATACATCCCCATTCAATAGAATAATGTTGATATATAGGATAACATACCCTAATAAACATAGATTTTATGGTGTACCATCAATGTAATATTATGCACACTTGTCAAATAAATATAGCGTCATGGAAAAATAAATTTTCTTGGGTTGTATAAGGATATAATTTTTAGGTATAATAGTTTACATTTTTTGGAGAACCAAGAAATTATATGAAAAATCATTCATTATAATTCCTAAAGAGAATTTGAATATTCCAAGTAATATCCCATATGAGTGTCTAGTCAGATGTGGAATCCTATTCCCACTTGGTGTGTATCTATGTGATGATAAATTAAATTCTCAACCCACACATATTTGTGCAATAACCACTAGATTAATGTTTGATACATCATAGAATAAATTCTAGTATCTTTGTTGGGATTTATTTTATAGGAAGTAACAAAAACTAGAACCTTTCCAAAACATTGGATGCTTTTTCATCATGGAAATGATTGATTTTTTCAACTAAATTTGATAATATTTAATAAAACAATAATGTATGGATAAAAATATAGAAATTAAAATATGTTAATTAAAATTATAAATGTATTATAGTTACCCGCCATTGAAATTATTGAACAAATTTAAATGAAATATAATTGATTCCCCAATGAATAAAGATTGAAATGGAAAAACCAAATATGTATTGGATAGAAATTAAATGAAAAACTGAAGAAATATAGGGATTAAAATTGATCATAAAATAAAGTGAATAAAGTAAATAAAATGAATTTTATTATATTACATCACTTATAATAATTATATATAGCACAATAATGAAATTAGGTGTATTATATAAAAAATGTATCAAAGGAGTAATTTGAGTTAAAAAAACCATGCATACTATCCAGTTTAATAGGAAAATATATTAACCTCATTTATCACAAACATATATATCATAATAAATTATCTCATAACCCCATTAACATCTATTTTCAATAAAAATATTTTTATATTTTTATTTCTCCATATAAATTTCAGTTAGTTTGAATCTTTTCTGTTATAGGGGGTTTATAGTTCGATCAATTGTATAGGATTCATAAATATATTTTTATAAATTTTTAATATGTCAAAGTTAATCATTACAATATAATATAAGTAATTAGGATAGGAATATTTTATTTATTTATAATTTAATTATGTAATTCTACTACTTTTTAGTAACATGGATATGGATTTAGTGTTAGCTTATTTTTATAATTATTGATATCAATGATATTATTTCACAAATATATTTAATAAATAATTTACTAATTCAAAATCATTAAAAAAAATTCATTATTACTATATTAAAAATTAGTATTTATGTTCACATATTCATCAATGGTGGAGTTATTTTGAATTTTTTAATTGGTGGTAAAACTGACCCAACAATGAATAAACTATAATTTATTGATGGTTATGAATGTGAAGGTTATTTTTTAGATGTAATATAGTTTTTAAAATATAATAATTGTATTAAAAATATTTTTATTAATGTTCAGTCAAAATTAATTAGTGGTCAATAAATAAGAAAAAAAATTATTCCAAATAATGATATAATTTAATTCATGTAAGTGGTAGTGCACACAGTGCATGATTAATAGTTTTTTACATCTCAAATATTGATAGGGAAATAATGTGAATGAAAATTTAAATTTTATTAATCATAGATAAAATATAGTTATCATATTTAATTCAATAATATAATTAAAAATATCTATTAGTGGATGAATTGAAAAAACAAATTTTTAGTGGCAGTACAAGGTGTGCAAACACTAACTAAATTTTTTCACTATTAATAAAGAGTAATAAATAATAATTATTCCATTAATACAAAAACATCTCTATAAAATAATTATACATAATTAAGTATACATATATTGATAGATTGGAATTTTAATATAATGAGTAATAATAAAATACTATGAGTAATCTAATACTTACTCTATATGCTTGAGGTTTCCAATAGAATTATCCATTAAAATCATGGTATCATGATATAAAATGGTCAATAGAGGCCTAATTAAGTGGGAGAGTTTTATAGGATGAAAAATTAGGAAGATTTTCATGAATAAATTATGGGGATAGATACTGCATAAAGTGAAAGAACTATATCCCTTATATTAATTTAAAAAATAATTTTTTTAAATAATACATACTTTTCATCAATATTATTACTCTATTATAAATTAATAAAATAAAAATTCTTGTAATAATATAGTGTGAGATATATTTTGTATGGTAAAGACTCCAACAATAATTTTAACATAGTTCATAAACATTCTTTTTATTATTTACTATTATATTTTTACATTTTATTATTTTTATTTTTATCATGGTAACATGGTTTAACTAAGTAATTTACATTTAATTATAAATATAATGATCAACATAATTAAATATTTGGTGTTCTAATAAAACCTTTATTATCTATTTAATCAAAATAAATTTATATATATGAAAAAATTTCCTTTAAAATTAAATAATATAATGTATAGAAAACAAATTATGTAGAAAAAATATATTTTCACAATAAACAGTTAAAAATAATATTTATTATTGGTTAATAAATGAAGAAATTTTTATAACATCCAGATAATTCAAATGAAGAACATTGTTTTTTATAGCTCCTTGAATACTCAATATCGAGTGTAAATAAACTATAATATATTATAATGTTACGACCTAGAAGTTAAATTTATAGATATTAATAAAACAAAATAAATTATGAAATTTAATATTATTTATTTACTATGAATAGAATAATAATCCATTAAATTGAAAATAAATGTTTCTTGTAAAACACTATTTTTTCTAAACAATGGTACAATCATGATTTTCACACATAATTTAAATGTAATTTGTATCCATTTTTGAAAATATATTTTTAAAAAATTAACATCATTTTGGAATTGAACACATCAATATTAAAAAAGAGTGAATTTTAGGGATTTTTCTAAAAAAAATATTTGATGAATAATGAAAAATAAGGAAATTTAATTCTAAAACACATTTCTGTTTAAATTATTTTTTGAGAAAAATATAGTTTAAATTTATTTTAATGTATTATTATTTTAATATTTTACATATTAAAGTACAATTTATCATTAAAATAATTTTCATGATATAAATACTTTGTATGTTTCTAAATATTTGTTCCTTCAAAACCCACTTTCTCACAATGTCTACATGTTTAATTATAAAATATATTTTCTAGTTTTTCTGATATGAATTCGGAAAAAATAAATTTCAGATATTTAATCCTGATAATTAATATTATATAATATAGTTAACATAATATTTTCCAATAATGAATAGAAAAAACTATAAAAATTATTTACCGTGGTTAGGGTTAAAACTGATTTACCTGAGGGTTAAACTAATAATATGAGGGTAAAAATCATATAAATTTTTTTTATGAAATATATTTTTTTGAAATATTTAGAACTTATAAGGACTAAGTCTCTATAATAATCCATTTTCACCAATTTTTAATGTGAATATTTGGGGTAAAAATTTTCTTTTCAAAAATTACATGTGTGACACTCACCTTACATATAAATTTTCATCCATATAATCCCTTATTCTGACCTTCAAAAAATTATTTTTTCCCATGATCTGCCCAAATAACATAAAAAACCCTCTTATAATCAAAAAAATATTATTGTTATTATAAATCAATCTTTTTAAGATATTTAGTAAAATCCTAAGATGGTTACCCTTGGAAGGGGTAAGGTTCTTCATCAAGAATTTTTATTTTATTTATTCCTAAAACTCAATAAATTATTAATAATATGGTAGACTAAAATAAAATCATAATATTTATTATAATAAGAGTCTTTTATGTTATTTCATATACCTTTGACCATCCCTACATCCATCGAATTTGGAACAAAATAATATTTCATGTGTATGGAGTTCTATCACCCCATGAACTGATGACATTTGTTTTTCCATTACAACCTCGCATGGTTGGATATAATTATGGATATAATGTGTATATATGATATATATATATATATATGAAATATATTCCAATAGATTAATTATATAATACATTCCTTTATTTACTTTCCAATCTATAAAATATATAATTACGCCAGTCATGTGTATAGAGGACTGCCGCCTTACGAAATGATGAGATTTATTTTTCACTAAGGATTTATATTTAAGTTAAAAGGGGTTAATTTAATGAATATGTGTTATATAAATGATATAATTATGATATTCCAAAAATATTTTTCATTATTAAAAATTAATATTTAATTTTCATTCTTTATTTTTCACACACATAAAAATGATAAAATTGTTCTTATATGTGTGGACTACATCATTCATGAAGCAATGTGACTCACTTTTAATTTAAAAACTATATGGATGATATATATATATATAACAATATTTAAAGAATTTATATGGTATATATGATATTATTATCATTATTTAATGATAAAATATTATATACCTATTTAATGTAATGATCTTTTAGTCATAGAATCCTTACTGATGCATACATATGACCTTCCTTCTCCATGATTGTATCATACTTCATTTTTCAAAACCATATTTAATTATTGGTATTATAGTTATAAATTATGAATAAATAAAATAAAAAGTAAAAGATAATTATTATATGGATGGTGTACTATATTTTACATAGAAGAACTATAAATTTCATGAAAATAAATGATTGATAAAATTAGTAATTTTTAACATAAAACAAATAAAATTAAAAAAAATTATAATTGAATGGGTTTGAAGATGTTATAAAAGGATTATATATAATATTATAAATATTAATATGGTTTTTTATATGTTATTAACATGTTTAATACAATTATATAAGATTTTATAAAATGATCCACTAAACGGATTCATGATGTTAGGGACTTTATCTTAATTTTTTACTTCATTGAGGCATATTGTAATGTTATACACAAAATATATTTTATATAATTTATATAATTTTCATTTGATATGTAATATAGCGGTTCATAAAAAATTAATTGAATATAATAAAATGTAAACATTTGTGAAGAATTTCATAAATCAATTTCCTTTCATTGGGATATATCAGTACCTCACCTACATTGATATTATAATATTATTTTTGTAATGAATTTTGACTATATATATATATATATATATATGTCAACTTAATTAACATGAATTTAAATTTGTTTCACAGAATAAATTCATTAATTAGTTTTCACTTCAACATTAAGAACATTACATGGGATTATTTCATAATCAAACATTAATTGATAATGTTTTTACTTAAATATCCATTGTAGTAAAGTATTTGATAATTATTTAATAAACCATCTCATTTTCTTGTCTTATTATTATTTATGAACTTTTTTATTTAATACTAGTATTTTATAATTGTTTTTACTTAAATTTATTTATAAAATATTTTAATAAAATTTTAATTCATTTCTATCTTTGGTCCGAAATCCACTTCATTCCAAAATAATTATTTATAACTAATATTTCAATACATTTATACATTTTAAATGTAATAAAATAAAGACATTTTTTTCCAATTTGTATTTTCATTAAAAAATGAATGGCATATTCATGCTGTTTTAAAAATAATTCCATTATGGTTCTTACAAAAAAAAAATTAATTGAATCATTATATTAACATACTCAAAAAAATTAGAAGTTACCTACCATCATTACTAGGCCATGTTTTAAAATCTACCTTATAATATTAAAAGGATATTTTTATAGAAATTGATTTTTTAATTTTTTTATCATTTTTTAGGTTTAAATGTTTATTTAGAAAATGAAAAGGATATTTCCACCATCAATGTTTTTTAATGATATTATTAATGTATTTTACTTTTTCAATGATTAGTACACAATAATTTACATATAATATTCTTCATATATGTTTTTTTGATACCATTATTATTTCTCCTCTTTGTGGTTTATGATTATTTTGACTAAGGATCATATTGAAATTCACATCATTGGTTAATTTATTTAGACACTCACATTTCTAGGAATTAATTACTTTCATTTGATCATTGGGAATTATATTTTTTTTAATAAAACATATTATTAAACTTTATTTTTCTTAAAAGATATATCATTTCTACATATGGTTTTCTATATTGTTTTTTTATAGGGAAATTTTGATAAAACCTTATTCTTTATGCAGTACATATATTTGAAGATAAAGCAAATTTTTTATTAATTAAATTGATTATAAGATATACGAGTAATGGTTTGGACTTGTAGTTATGGGTGAGGCCCGATTATAGATATCCCATAAATGCAGCAGCAGTCTATTGAGATGAATTAGATGTGCAACGTCAGTTAAATGGGTTATTTGTAGTATAACTTACCATAATATTTATATAGTCTTGGTTAATGATAATGATATCAGAGGTATCATAATTATTTATTTCATGGAAAACAATAATTTAAAATTTCATTCATTGAAAATTAATTATATTTTATACATGATATTTCCTCAATGATAGTTTCTTTGGATGAATTTCATTCTCAATATATTGATAACATGGTATCTGTTTTAATATATTTATGATGTTGTAATGATTATGATTTATCAATTTATGATAGTAATGTAATTGAATATATGGATTTTGTGTTTAGTAATTTAGATTTCCAAATTTATTATCCATATTTATCGAGATTATAACGTTTTTTTAAAGGAATATTTCTTCATTTAATTATAATTCCATATAGATTATTAATTATTGGATCATTATAGATTCAACTACACTACAAACATAATATGAATTTGATAGCACAATAATTTTGTATCATTTTCTCAAGATTCCACGAAGTGTACCATGGTTGGTATTCAAGGATATTCTTGATAGAATAACGTTATTCCCAAAAAAAATTGTAATTTATTTTTTCAAATGATATATTTTAATCATTAATGTATCTAGTATAACAAGACTAACACACTATTTTATCCTTTGGGATGTGGTTCACTTTTTATTATGCTAATCTAATAAGTAATTCATTGGTTTTTAGATACTAGGGTCAGACGCACTATAGTATTTATGATAGAATATTTAGTAGAAAACATGGAACTGAGTTTATAAAAATAAATATTAGGGATCAAAACACTATGATAAACATATAAAGAAAGTATAGAAAAAAATCATATTGTTTGGGTATGTTATATATTCTGTGGTTTTCATTAAAATTGAACCTTATATAGATTCTGTAAATTTACATGGTTTTGGAACACATGTACCAAGGGGTAAAAAAATATGAAATGGAATTATTGGGCTTGACCCAATAATCTTCTAGCTTATGTTTACAATTATTTCTATGAACCATGTTTGACATTGTTGGGGGATATGATTATGATAATTGACATTTTCATCGCAAATAAATATAAATGATTGGAATAGATAATAGTAATGAGAGATCATTGATAAACCTAATGTGGATTATATTGAAAATACTATGTTTATAATGTATGAAAAAATAATTTATTTGTGAAAACTGTTGGAATAATGAAATTAATTTCAATAAAAAAATTTGGAGTTCGATGAAAGGAATTAAATCCAATAATAAGGATAAATTTGTATGTCATTGTCTAAAATTTGATCAACCTGGGAAATATCTAAGCAAAGATACTCTTCAAATGGTTTAAATCTATATCATAGAGGGACATATGTTGTCATAA
Source organism: Viscum album (assembly GCA_963277665.1). NCBI lineage: Eukaryota > Viridiplantae > Streptophyta > Magnoliopsida > Santalales > Viscaceae > Viscum > Viscum album. Next base: position 1,935,008,235 of record OY728165.1, read on the forward strand.
ATCTGATGAAGATTTTATGTATTGGTATTCAATAATTAAATTTCAAAGTATTTTTACCAATGATATTTGGATATAACCATCCTGAAACATCTAAGAATAGTGTAAAGTTTCAGAAGCATATAAGTCTTTATTGACCTGTTAGTTTTAGATACCCCCATGGAATTATGATTTTCTGGTTGATCATAAGGTCCATGTCCTAAATACCATTTTGGAAAAACATTTTTTGGAATACAATGTGATTAATGATAAATTTGGAAATCTTTTATGGAAAAAACACATTGTTGTAATATATGAAAATGTCAATTGAGGAACAGTTCCTTTATAATTTGAGAGACCTTATGTTGAAATGTATTGGTAAAGTTAACGTTTAATCTTATGTTTGATGTTGTAGTCAATACGGGTCATTAGAATTTGGGAACTTTATAGTAATTATATAATTTTTTTTTAGAAAATATGATATACCAACAGATGGGTGAAAACCTTTCACATTAGTTAAGGCTCTAGGGATTGAACAGATAACTGAAGTACAATAAGGGTTTAGCATCTACCACTATCCTACATAATTATCATCTAAATATTTTATTGTTTTTCATTAAACTATTTGTTGAATAAATATTAATGATGAACAAATGGTGTTACTATTTATGTTTAGAGATTATTATTTCATATTAGATAACGTATTTTGGAAAAAAGTTAGTGACAGATGGAATGAAATTTTGTAAAACCCCATTTATTTCTAAATATATTTATAAATGCATGTAACTTGGTTTTAAGTAGATATTTATAACTATCCATTAAATATAATTTTTCCACTTCAATGTTTTGGATTTCAAGAAACTGCTATCTACAATTGTATTTAGTAAGTTATTTAGAGTCTGATGAAACCGAAATTTTTTTTTGTGAATAGTAACATACCCTTATGAAAATTAAAATTAATAGTAATATGACCAAATTAATAGTACATTTTATTATTATTTAATTTTCTTAATTCTTTAAGACAACAATATCTTGGTTAATTTTTCATCTTGATATAGCAGTAGTTGTAGAATTATAATTGTTAATTTTTGAATTAAGTATGATTTTATTTAAAAAATAAATTATTAATATTTAGAAAATTATTTCCCTAAAATGGACTTCATTTATGAATTCAACACATCTAAAAATGGTTAGGTTAAATTTTTTGTATTTTTTTGAAATTCTTGAATTATTAACGAATAGTAAAATATGATAAAATACCGTATAATCAAATTATCAGTAAAATAAGCTATATGTGACATAATAAGTGATATAAGGCCACTTGGTTAGAAATAACATGAAATTATTACTATTTTATCTCACATTAACTATGACTATTCATAATCTTGGTCAAAAATAATATAATAATGATTAAAATAATGAAAAATACCCCCTCTCCTCCACTATAAATACTACCCTCACTCCCATCTTCTTCAAACACCTATTAAGCCATGATACATGCCTATATTATACCCAAAAATCCATTCAATGATCTTCCCCACATCCTAGAGCTTTTGGAGTCACCAATAGAACAAAACTGAAGCTCTTAAGAAGGATCTCAAGGAGAATAGATCAAGAGGTAAACATCCTATTTTATTTTTTTTCTTTTCATTCATTTTATGTTATTATCTTCTTTTTCCATTGGATTATTCTGGGATATTTCATTTCATATCACCCATTACTATCCATATTATGTAATAGTGATGATATATCACCTTTCTCAAATCAAAGTATTTTTATGAAATTTTAAAAGACGTCGTTAGGCTACCGATTTTTTGTGAGAAATTTGTCATGTTTTTTTTTCAAGATTCATTTCTTTTATTCATATTTCCTCACATCCTCTTATCCAAGGGGATTTAAATCTCTATAATCATGTATATTATGGATTTTTTCATGTTCATGGAAAATTCCTCATCACAATTATTCATCTCTCCCACTTATTCAAGGAATAAAAACATTGTTTATGATGTGTCGAATTACAGACATCGTGGATGATGTGAATTCAATTTACAATAATTATATCAATTCCGGTCATGAAACCATTTATATGGTTGATAAATTATATTATATATATATTTTTTCTCATCCATGGTTCTGGTATTCTTTTGTATACATGGATTTAATTTATAAAACAAAATGTGGTCATTATTATCAAAGAACCACTAAAATGATCTAAACGAACATCATTAATGTTTTAAATTGTGAATCATCCTCATATAATAATACAAAATGATAAATAATATAACATATGGTACTATAAATACTTAAATACTACTCCATTCCAATTCTTTAGTTTCACATACAATTTATAAGAACATCCATCATGAACCAATCATGGAAATCATGTAAAGAACTCACCCAAAAATAGTGCATGGAGAAAAATTCGAACAATTAAAGGGTGAAATAATGTTATGAAATGATTATATAAGATATTATAATTATAAAAATGTTTTGTAATATACTAAAAACACTTTTTAAGAATTATACCATAATTTTAAACATATTTGAAGTTAGACAAGCCAGAGGTAAGGGAATTCTTAAACCGATTTCCATTCCTTGGGTTAACGTAGTTATTCGTTATTTATATGGTATTTAAATTTTTTGGGTGATGAATTATGATTATGATATTTTTAATTAGGAATATTTAAATGTTATATACATATTCTAAAAACTCTTTTAAGACTCACCTAAATTATATGATATTTATAAGGGACTTTTATTTTAATCTATTATTTTAATATTCTTTTTTATAAAATTAAATAGAAATGATTTTATGATAATATTCATGTTGTATGATTATTTTTTGGATCTTGGGAATTTTTTATGATGAAGGGTGGGATATATATTTTCCTCCAATGCATTGGGTATGTGTAATATGTCGGTCGACCGTATGGTTACTCCATGTGTAACTACGTTGGTTACACAAATTATTAGGTAGCCTTGAGGGTTACAAAATATAAGGTAGTTGTGAGGGTTACAATATTATGTAAGTAATTCCCTATGATACCTTTATGGTTATATTTATGTTCTTATTTTATGGTAATATTGCGGAAATATCATGTTTTACAAAGTAAGTATTTATGGGTGACAATAGTATCTTTTGAAAGTGATTTCAAATGTTACAAGTATTCTTGGTCTATTGTTTATTTTATATCGCTTACTGTGCTTTCTATGATCATCCCAATTTTTTAAATGATTTTCACAGGTTATAAGGATGTGTATGAAAGTTAATGAAGCCAAGTTAAATTTTCGAAGATCTATCAATGAAATCATGTTTTATTTGGAAAGGTTTAAATTTTTGAAGGAATGAGTACTGGTTTTTTGGTATCCACTCTGTAATAATGTGTAATGTTATGAATGTACATTCCCAATTATCTAAATATCTATACATGAAAATATACTCAATGTAAAAAGGAAGTGATTTTTTGACTAAATTCAAGACTATGTAATGTAATAATATCGGGTACTTATAGTTGGTATCCGAAGATGGTTTCGATAACTTTTGGGGTTAGGGTGATGTTAATAGAATACCATAAATTATTTTCACTCTATGATTAATTTGAAATGCTATAGAATTTAAGTATCACCATGTATCTTCATATAAGGTGTTTTTGTTCAGAATAGTTTTCCACAGAAGAAACAAGGAAGATTAAGTGGAGAGGCACCAATGAAATGACATCCTTCTGGATCTACAGCCCAGAATTGTAGGGATTGGAACCGAGCTGTTTGTGACAGTAATGTATCATCTAACGTAAGCAATAAATTGTTGCGGCATCCATGAATGAGAAAACCTAGAGGTGACACAATGAAACATGACAATAGTGGAACTTTTTTTGAGACAACACCCTCCTTCTTTCAATGGATATTATGACCCAGTACCGGCTGAAGGATAGATTAAATCCCTTGAAATGATATTCGATGTTATGGGATGTTTAGAAAATAAAATCTATGCAATCAAATTTATCATTTTGAGGTTGAATCTGATCAGTTGTGGTCAATGGTAAATAATATCAGGGATAGAGAGGATTTTGATTCCTTAGAGTGAGATTAATTAAAATGTCATCTCCTTAAAAAAATTTTTCCTAAGGTGGTGTGACTTATGATAAAGAATAACTTCCTTGAATTGAAAAAGAAGGAGGTAGATTTAGTGTCCGTGTATGATGATAAGAATACTTGACTGGTGAGGAATGCTCAAAATTTTATTATGGATCTTGATAGAAAAACCAACTGCTTTTACTCAGGACTTAAGTCATGGTATCAAAGGGTGTTGGCCTCCCATGAATTAAAATGTTATTAGAAACGTGTCTGATGTGCTGAGAGGGTAGAGATAGATTTTTCTGATGATCACATGCATTTTGGAAACAATGAGAAGAAGATGTATATATGGAAATCAATGGGTAAGAATCAACCAAATAAATCTGATGGTAAGAAAATACAGTTTCTAGTTTGTGAAAATTGTGGCAAGAAGCACCCTGGGGAATGTCTTAGAAAAAATGGGAAGTGTTTTAAAAGCGGTAAGTTTGGACATATGGTCCAAGATTGTAATAAAAAAGATCCTAAGACTAATCATCATAAGAAAACTATAATGCATTTTAAATGTGGTGATATGGGTCATTATGAAAATACCTTCCCAAAGTGATATCTTAATGATTCAAAGAATCCATACTACAAGTAGAAAGGTCTAGTGAGATCCTTTGTGACCATGTTTGCAGACATAAGACCATTAAATGAAGTTGTATCATGTACTTTAATTGTTTACTTTTATTTTTCTAATGTTTTGTTTTATATGGGTTCTACACATTCCTTCATCTCTGATAAATTTTCAGGGAAAATTGGAAATAACACCTCAACAAATGAGACATGAACTTTTTGTTAAAGAACTAGGGAGAAATATTATAGAAAAGAAGAATTATAATAATCATTAAATTGTGGTTTGTGGAAATTAATTACCTATGAACGTTGTTCTTTTTCCCTTAGTTGATTTTGATGTGATTCTGAGAATGGATTGTCTTTCTATTCATCATGTTAAGATTGATTATAGATCTAAAGAAGTTATTTTTCAGAATTAATTTTAGATTGTATATAAGAAAGAATCCATATAATTGATTGCATATCATAAAGTTGAGATACTATCAATAGATGGAAATAAAATTTATCTTTCTCATATTTTTGAAAACAACATAACTGTTCATATTAATGATATGTTAGTGGTAAATGAATACCATGATGTTTTTCCTAATGATTTACCCGTTGTCACACCATATCAAGAATTCGAATTCACAATTGACATTGTTCCTGATGCTAAGACAATTTCAAAACCCTCATATCATATGTCTCAAATAAAAATTATTGTATTGAAAAATAAATTGCATGATTTTCTTTAGAAAGGCTTCAATCATCCTAGAACATCACAATGGGGTGCCCCGGTTTTTTTGTTAAAATGAAATATGGTTGAACGATACTTTTCATTGATTATAGATCATTGAATAACATCATTATTAAAAACAAGTATCCTTTTCCTCATATCTATGACTGGATTGATTAGCTCCATCGGGCTCAGTACTTTTCCAAGATTGACATGAGATTTGGGTACCATCAGCTGAAGGTAAAGGAGGATGACATAATGAAAATAGCCTTTTGTACTAGATATGGTTATTATGAATTTGTTTCTATGCCATTTGGATTAACTAATGCACCTGTTGTATTCATAAATCTTAAGAATAGAGTATTTCATGTGTTTTTGGATATGTTTGTGGTTGTGTTTATTGATTACCTTTTGGTATTTTCTAATCATAAAGAGGAGCATGAAAAACATCTAAGGGTTGTTTTACAAACCTTAAAATAAAATAAACTGTATGGAAAATTTATAATGGGGGGTTTTTTGTTGCAACATATTTTTTTTCCTAGGAACATTGTTAATATGTTGTAGACGCCGGAAAAGTCCGTTGTTCCCAAACGAAGCTCCGGATGCGGAAAGCGAGGTCATATTTGGAGTCGGAAGAATGTTTCAGAGGGCCCGGAGGCCTTGCGCGGAATTTCAGAGGTCTGCGCGCAAAGATGATGATCCGCGCGCAAAACCCCCGGGATGCGCGCAACTCCCTTGCGCGCGGTGCCCGATTCCGCGCCCGCGAGGAGAATTCCGCGCTCGCGCCTTGGATTCCGCGCCCGGGGTTGCCTATAAATACTAGGCGACCCCCAACGTTTCAAGGGTTGCTGGAAGTCGAACGGTCTCCCGCGCGCGCAATTCAATCCCTTCCGCGCGCAATGCCGATCTTCAGGTAACCTCCTTTCTTTCGCGCAATCGAGCCTTGGGATCCGACTTCGCGCGCAATCCCCTTGGCTCATCTCCTTTGAACAAATTTCAACCCGAAGGCCTTTGCGCGCAAAAGAAGCCTCTTGCGCGCAATTGCCCCCGGGTGCGCGCAATCCAACCCGATTGCGCGCACCCCCATCTTCAAAGTGGCCATTCGTTAGAGAATGAGCCGTTGCCCCCGCGCGCTACCCGAAGCCCGGTGCGCGCAATCCCAATCATCCGCGCGCGAAGCGCTGGCCCAATTCCGCGCCAGCCCGCCATTTTGCGCGCCGATCCGCGGTTTTGCGCGCAAAGCTCCTCTTTTGCGCGCAATCCGCCAGGGTCGCCTCCCTTGACCCCCTTTGGGTACCCGCCTGCGTGGCGCCCGATGGTCTTCATCGCAGGTGCCCGCGTTGTGCGTCGTCTTTCCGTGCGGCCCCCCCTAGGCTCGCGCGAAGTGACACGGACCTACCGGCGGCTTTATCGTCCAGCATGATGCTAAACTGCACTACGTCCGAGCTACAAGACGTTAAACTGTTCATCATTTGTCCAGCATGATGCTAAACTGCACTACGTCCGAGCTACAAGACGTTAAACTGTTCAGCATTCGTCCTGCATGACGCTAAACTGCACCACATCCTACACGACGTTAAACTGTATACGTCCAGGCTGCACGACGTTAAACTGCCTAGCCCCCATCGTCCGCGCTGCAAGACGTTAAACTGCCAAGTGTTTCGTCCTCAACACACGACGTTAAACTGTACTTCGTCCGGCAAGACGTTAAACCGTCCGCTTCGTCCTCAACACACGACGTTAAACTGTACTTCGTCCGGCAAGACGTTAAACCGTCCGCATCGTCCGATCCCGTGCTCTGCACGCAGGGTCTCCCCCGGTTTGGACGTGGCCCCCACCCGCTCGTCTCTGCAGGGATGTCGGGATTGTCCCGCTTTTGGGACGATTTAATGGGAGTGGCTTTTCCCTACGGGGGCAGGGTATTACAAACCCCTAGTTTCTCGTGGGAGGCTGCACATGTGTATCTCCATTGCGCCTCCCCACTGCCGAAGCCAGTAGAGGGTGTGACTGGGACCGAGGTGTCTTCTGATTTCGGTCCAAGTCCCTTCCAACTGAGTTTTGCCGCATCCGGGCTGCCTCAAGTGCGTAAGTCCTGACAAATGAACTACGTGGACTTTGATCCCTGTCTTCTATACAGGGTACGTAGGAAGCCTCCCTGAGGTCCAAGCCCGCCACCTGGTCGTCCCGGTCGTATTTACGTCGGTTCGTCCATTAGTGGACCCCTCCAGGGTTCACGCTTGCGTCGATTCACCTATGAATCCACCCCTGTGGGAGACTGCCCGTGTGTATCTCCACTGTGCCTCCCCACAGCCCCCCTTTTTCCATTTCTCCTTTTATCGTCCAGCATGACGTGAAACTGTGACCCACCCGGCCGTTCCACCCCCCTCTGTGCGAGGTGGTTCGGTTCAATCCTCCGCCCGGCGGCCTAGACCTCTTCGTGAGTCGGCTTGCCGACGTCCAGCATGACGTTAAACTGTATACCCGAACTACGTTGACTTTGATCCGTGCTAACGCGCGGTACGTATGAAGCCCCTGCGGGGTCCAAGCTCTTCACTCCATCATCCATCCTGATCCTTACCCGGGCCGCCACATCCCGGTGGGGTCATGCCACTTCACTCCACTCGACGTTACTTGGGAAGCCGCCCATGTGCTGGCCCCAGCGTCGGAGGTTCCCCGCAAGGGGTTCTGTCATCTGATCCACTCTTCGTGTTGATCGGTCCGACGCCGTCCCCGCTGGACGTTAAACTCGCGGCATACCCCGTGTTAAACATGGGAAGCTGAGGAAAACCTCAGGTGACACAGTTCCCCGCACCTAGTACGGGATGCCTCAGGCCATCATGCCATCGAGAAGCCCTATTAGGGACGGAAGACAGACGTGCAGAGCCGCAGTGTTACGACACGCCCCCATCACCCAGAGCCACCCGGCCTTCTCACTGCAAGTTGCTGCCCCGCCCAGACTCCTTGGAGCGTCCGGGCGGAAGCAGCGTAATTAACCGGTGTCCATGAAGATATGGCGCCGGGAACGAGATTCACGAACATTCTTATGTCTATGAGGGAGACCCGGATTAGGCGACGAGTTCCGAGGAGACGTCCAAGGAAGGAGGAGCCGACATCCCATCATCCCGGTTTCGATCAAGGAGCAGACGCCCCTGAATAAGGGACGAATGCCGCCCGCCCTTGGAAAGCGGGACTGCGGGACCACAAGCCGCGCGCCCATCCCCTCGGGTTGACGGGTGCACGCGCGAACGCGTCCTGGCGGAACAGCGTAACCCGACGCACATCCGCACCGAAACAGAAAAATGGTGAACCCGACGTGAATCTCTTCTCCTCGATACGAAGACCGATGGCTTTCAGAGGTGTTGGAAGACCGGCATGTTGCCCGGCCAAGCATTCAGTCTTACCAACCAGGGGCTGGGGAAGGGACATCGGGCACTCCGTCTCGCAACGTCGAGGGCCTGGGTTCCCCCGACGGAAGGCGTCGTGGCGCTAATGGTTGGTTGTCGATTCCTTTTTCCTGTCAGTGTTAATGGGTTCTTCTCCCTGCTTTCAGAAATCAGGTCGCCCGATCCAGTGCCCGATCGCCACCCGCCCACTGGCGTAGGGATAGGGGAAACACCGACGCGGCTACTCCGCGCGGTCCTGCCCGTTCCACAGTCGTCCCAGCAGCCGCAATTGCGGGACGACCACGCCCTCTCTCCCCCTCGGAGGTCATCCAGAGAAGGGTGATCAATACCCTGGTGCGGAGATACGAGGAAGAGGGAGTCATCCCCACTAGGGAAATGGCTCGCCTAGACCTTGAGGAGGCTGCGCCTCGCCACCATCGCTGCCCCCGAGGGCCGCGCAGGGAGGCACCGCTGCCTATCTCAACGTCCAACCGCTTCGGGAGTTTATCCCCGGAGCGCTCTGACAGTTCCCTTCCCTATGCGGATGAGGTGGAAGATGCCCGGGATCACCCTATCCGGGATTCGCTCCAGGGATCTACGGTAAGGACTCCCGCCAGGCCACGGCGACACCGCTGCCAGGCCTCTCCAGTCGAAGAGCGGGCTCTCCACCTGCCCGCGCCGCTCCTCCCGACTCGTCTGTCGCGACGCCAACGTCGGGCACGAGCGGAAGAGGATGCCCACCTTGGGGCTCTAGCAACAGCGGCCGCATTGGCCCAAGCCACTGCTGGCACCAGTCGCCAGGCCTCTGCGCATCCTGAGCAGGGGAACTCCTATGCCCGACCTGGATCGAGGCCCCGACCGCCCCAATGGCAGGTTGGGTTGACTCTCCCGGTTGCTGGCACTGGCAGTAGCCACCGCGGACCACCTCGCGGTAGCGCTATTCACCGGCGGGATCTACTCTGTGTGGCCGATCCAGGAGGCATGGGTCATCCCACCTTCCGATCCCGGCCCGGAGTCCTTCCCAGAATCATCTCTCCCCGTGTCCCCTTTGATATCTGTCCCGGTGCCCCTCGCACCTTGGTTCCCAGTCCTCTTGGCCCCAGCACCAGTGCGGCCGGAGGACGCCAGGACAGAGATCAGCCCTGCCCCGAAGAACCACCCAGGGGCAGGAAGGCAAGGCGTCGACGCCGAGGGAAGAATGTTACGGAATTCCGGACAGAGATCCGACCGGTTCGCTTCTCTGACTCAGAGGCGGAGTACGATTCGGCGACAGAGCCCCTTCCCCAATCCCGCCAGTCAAGGGCAGGGGTAGAAATGCGGCACGTCAGCCTCGTGCTCCCCGAGAGCGAGATCGGTGTGATCCCCGCTTCTCTCCGAAGGTATATCCGGAGTAACGAGGGCCTGGTAGACCCCCAAGGATCAAGCTTGCGGTTGGTACCGGCCCCTCCGGAAGTGCCTTCCGTCTCGATCGGAGAAGCCGGAGACTTTTTCTGGGGATCGACGGTCGAACCACGATCTGGTGCACCCTCGGCGAGCACCGATGCTACGGCAGGATGTTCGCTCGCCGGCCCGTCCTATCGTGATGTGGTAGCCAGGGCACCGCCACCCTCAGAGGGCGGCCCGGGATATGGAGCCCAATCGGCCTGCTCGCCGTATTCACCGCCGGCCAGCCCGTCAGCCCGGCGGCCCGCCTCAGCACCACTACCAGTTCCCCGTCCGTTCCCAGCCATGGAAGAGGACCAAGGAGATCTGGGTCCCGAGTTTGAGTCATGGAGCTTCTGGACCGTCCTTGCAGAGGTCCACTTCCCTGAGAATTTTTGGCCAGTCATAGGACCGGGCTTTGATGCACCCGAATCGCTCACCCCGGATGAGTTCGAATGCTTCCGCCGAACTCTCCGGGAGACTCGCTCCTGTCTTCACCGCCTACAAATGCCATACCTCGGGAGTCAAGCGCACCTGGAGGATATTGGTGAGCAGTGCCGTCAAATTGACCTGGCCATGCTCCTCGCGGTTCGGCACCCCGGGTCATTTGAGCGCCACGAGGCCCTCCAACAACGATGCGTTGAGTGTTTTCAAGTACTCCGCAAAGTTATCGAGGAAGCCGCTCCCCACGTGTATATCCGTGGATGGGGGCAGTACGCTGCCCTACGCTTCAGTGTGATTCACCGACAGCCCGATTCGCTGGGTGGCCCTGAGGGTATATCCCCAGGGACAGGAACGGTCAATATGGCTGACCTGTCGGGAGAGGGGAACGACTTGGAACTTCTCGACGGGGGCTTCCCCCCCGAAGACAAGCCGTCGTCAGATCCATCGGTGAGAGTTACTCGTCATCAGAGGAACCTCCTGGGGCTCCCCGCACCCACTGAAGCACTGACGTTGAGCCGAAACGTCAGCAAAGGAAAAGAGCACAGCGAGGCTACAAAGCCCGCCGACCCATCTGCCTCCATGCGGAGGGCAGAGGAGGATCCCGAGAAGGCTACGCTACGTCAGCAGCTCGCCGAACAGAAGAGGCTGGTTGACCAGCTCCTCGCCGAGCGCGCTGCAGAACGGCGGCCTGACTACGGTGATCCCAGGCCAGGACAGCAGGGACCGGAACAACCACCCCTCGATGAGACTCTCCCGGGCAACCGTGATTACGCCGTGTTCGCCGACAGGAGAGAGGCCATTGCCTATGGCAAGAGGGCGCGTTATGTTTCGCCACACCCTCCCGAGCGGCGTGACTACCTGAGAGATCCCGCTCGGATTCCTCCCGCTGCCCCCAGGGCCGCTCCGCCCGCCATCCCACGAGCTGCCGAGTTCGACGACCCGGTCGACGACCCGATTGAAGGGCCATGCAATGCGCTCGTGGTTAGAGATCCTCGCCAGGACTGGAACCCATGTCCGGACGATCCGATGGTGGCACTCATTGCCCGCTTGGAAGCCTTGGAGACTCGGCAGGTGGCGATCCCACCGGACGGCAAGCCCTACCCAGCATGGGTGGATGACATGCCGGCGCCTCCGGGATTCGGGAATCCCACTTTCGCCCCCTTCAACGGAACTGGAGATCCGCCACAGCATTTAGCCCACTTCAACTCGAGGTGCGGGCCTATGTTGGGGACTCCGGCGCAGCAGGAGGCCGCTAAGCTTCGCTGCTTTGTTCAGACACTGGAAGGGCCAGCATTTGTCTGGTACAGCCAGCTCCCCGTTGGGTCGGTAACCAGCTGGGAGGACCTCCGTAGACAGTTCCTCTACCAGTTCAGTTCCACGACCCGGAAGACAAGTATCTCAGACCTCTTCAAGTGCAAGCAGAGGCCTGATGAGCGAGTCGCGGACTTCGTCGCCCGATGGAAGGGTCTCACGTATTCCCTTGACATGCCATTGACTCAGGAGCAGTTGCTGACAATGTGCGTCGGGAACGTCAAGACCGAGCTGGTCCCTTCCCTGATCACTCAGAATTACCCCGGAGGGTTCAGGGACTTCTCAGACAAAGCTCAACGCCTTGAGGAAGCCCTGCAACAGGCCAGCCAGGCACACCCGCTGCCTCCTATGATTCCTGCAAGGAGAGTCAGCAGGGCTGAGCCCGCTGCTGTCGCCCAGATAGAGGCCCCCAGGCCATTAGAGCTGCTGCCGGTGAGGCCAGCTCCACAGCCTCACAGGAATCCGCCTCCACGGGCTCAGTTCCCGGCCCAGCAGCGGCAGCCTCAGAACCGGCCGGCCCCTCCGCGTAATGTACCGCCACAACCCAGGCGAGATAATCAGGGTCCACCTCCTCGGCCGGCCCCTCTAACCCCTTGTCAAGACCACGCTCCCAGGGGCCCGCGACACCTGACTTACTCATTTCATGAGGATCAGGTCCCCGGTTACTTCCGGAGCGCCCTGGAGAAGAGGATTGTGCGATTGCCTGAGTGTTGGAGGCCAGAGGAGGCACATCTTACGAATAACCCCCGCTACTGCCCCTACCATCGGGCTCTGGGGCACACCATCCAGCGGTGCTATGTGTTTAAGGATTGGCTCCAAGACCAGATTAACAACAATGTAATCAGGTTGGGCCCAGCTCCAGCACAAGTGGCGGGCGTGTTCGTGGGATCAGATGACGATAGTGGCAACGAGGACGAATGGCAGCTGGTCTCCGACCGCGGAACCCAGAAGTATAATAACTGGATGGCCCGCAAGACGACCATTCGCGCCCATGGAATCATCCGTGCGCGCTTGAATCGGCCTGAGCCCCCAGAACCTGCGGGTGCTGCTTCGGCATCGTCGTCCCAGCCTGCCTCTTCCAAGAGGAGAAAACGGCGGCAGCGCAAGAAGGAAGAGCGCGCCCCGCCGGTTCCGCCACTATCCCGCACTCTCGGCGATTTCATGCCCCCGGAGATGGGGTTCCCTCCTCGGATCCGCCTGGTGATGGATGATTCGTCCGATGACGGTATTGGGAACGCTTCGGTTAATACCGTCGAGCTGGTAAATCCCTTTTCGGTTCCTGACGTTGAAGAACACCAGGTGGACCTCCCTAGTGTCCCCGGTCGTCGCCACCGTCGGAAGAACCGCAGCAGCAGGAGTCGCCGGGGCACAGCCGCTGGTGCCTCCAGCCAGGCCGTGCATGCCACTGAGACTAGGCAGCAGGCTCAAAACCGAGCTCAGCGCGCGCAGCCCCCCCATCCGGGGATGACGGATTCGCCTCCGCCACTGTTTGTGGTGTGGGACCAGGCAGAACCGCCTCAGCCGCGTCGCGACCAGCTCCGCCCTGCCACGAGTCCATCCCGGCCTCCTGACTCCAGTACGGTGACCATTTCCCGGACTGCGACCAGTGAACAACGAGATGCGCCATGTACCAGTCGGCCGCCGATCCAACCGGCAAGGTCCGTCATGCCACCAACCGCAGAGCAACCTCCTGCAACCAGGGGCTCGCGCTTGGCCAAAAAGTATGATGTCCTGAAGCACTTGGCCGACATCCCAGCAAGGCTCTCCATCCTTGAGGCTCTGCGCATGTCATCTGAGATGCGCGAGGCACTCGCTGAAGCCCTGAAAAGCCCCCTCCAGTTTGAGACAGAGGTTGCGGCTGCAGAGGCCTTTCACGCCGAAACGATCGAGGACGCCGAATGTCAGGAAGTTATCTCGTTCTCTGGTAAGGATGAAGACCCTCCTATACAGGGACATATCCGTCCGCTGTATGTCACTGGCCAGTTCAATGGCCTTGAAGTCCGGCGCTGTCTTGTCGACACGGGGTCCGGGATTAACCTGATTCCAACTCGGACGCTCCGGAGATTGGGGTTGTCTGAGGATGACTTGATTCCCTCCGACCTCAGGATCCAGGGGTACGACCGCACCGAGCAAACCCCGGTCGGCAAGATACGTTTGAAGACCCAGTTCGGTGACTTGGTTGCCAACACCGAATTCATGGTAGTCTCTCAGGACACTGCGTATAACGCATTGATGGGCAGGCCATGGATTCACCTTCACGCGGCGGTTCCCTCGTCATACCACCAATGCCTCAAATACTCCCTTAATGGTCGAGTAGGCGTGCTTCAAGGAGATGCCTCTCCTTTTGCCTCATGTGAAGCCCGCTATCTGGACGCGGACTATTACAAGAGCAAGGATAAGCAGATCCTGGCAGGTGAGGTTGAGCCTGTCGCTGTTGCAAGCGATCCCTGGGCAAGTCTGGATGACGCTTACGTCCTCCCGATTCACCGGTTGGACGTCGCCATGGTCTTGACGGTCCGCGGGTCTCCTGATGAGATGGCCGCGACCGCCCGTGCCAGCACTAGTGGCCCAGCAGGATCTGGTAGCCCCAGTGCAGTTTCAAACGCAGTCTCTCCCGTGGACGATCCCTCCCCGAGCGGAGAGGATATGGAAGACGCACCCCCAGCCTTTGAGGAGGGCGTCCCCGCCACGGTCGATGAGTTAATACAGGTGAACCTTGGAACCGAGGCCGATCCAAGACCCACATTGGTTAGTGCCGCCATGCCCTCTGAGGAGCGGCAGCAGTACATGGACTTTCTCAGGCAGCACCGTGATGTGTTCGCTTGGGGCTATGACGAGATGCCGGGGCTAGATCCTCAGGTAGCCGTCCACCGCCTTGGTCTCCCGGCGAACCATCGCGGGTTCAAGTAGCCTCCCAGGAAGATGCACCCATCCCACGGTGCCATGGTTGAGGCCGAAGTTGACAAGCTTATCAAAGCCAACTTCGTGAGGGAAGTTCAGTACCCCAAATGGCTGGCCAACATTGTGCCGGTCAGGAAGAAGAACGGGCAGATTAGAGTCTGCATCGACTTCCGCGATCTCAACCGCCACTGTCCGAAGGATGATTTTCCCCTTCCAGTGACAGAGCTGTTGATTGATGCCACGGCAGGGTTCCAAGCCCTCTCCTTCATGGATGGATACTCCGGATACAACAAAATTCGGATGGCTCCTGAGGATGAGGAGTTCACTGCCTTCAGGGCCCCCCAAGGTACCTTTTGCTACCGGGTCATGCCTTTCGGCCTGAAGAATGCAGGTGCCACCTATCAACGGGCGATGCACCGCATATTCAAGCCAATCCTCGGCACACTGGTGGAATGCTACGTCGACGAATTGGTTGTCAAATCGCGCCAGCGTCAGGACCATCTCAAAGATCTTGAGAAAGTGTTCAGCTTCCTCCGGTCTCGATGCCTGAAGATGAACCCGTTGAAGTGTTCCTTTGGGGTCACCTCCGGAAAGTTCCTTGGATTTGTGGTAAGATACCGGGGTATTGAGATCGACCCAGAGAAAATCAGGGCGATTAGCCAGATGCCTCCCCCAGGTACCGTCCGGGAACTGCAAGGGTTCCAAGGCCACTTAGCCTATATACGCCGATTCATCCCGAATCTGGCCGGCAAGTGTAAGCCCTTTTCTCGGCTCATGAAGAAAGGTGCCACCTATGTATGGGATAAAGAGTGTCAGACCGCTTTCGAGGAAATCAAGCAGTACCTGCTTCAACCTCCGGTCCTGATGCCGCCCGTATCCGGAAAGCCGTTGGTCCTTTATGTGACCGCCCTGGAACGGTCCCTGGGTGCCCTTCTCGCCCAGAAGAACAACGAGGGAACAGAGAATAGCCTCTATTACCTCAGTCGCATGATCCTCGATGCGGAAGTTAGGTATTCCCCCATCGAGAAGAGCTGCCTGGCGCTCGTATTTGCCGTACAGAAATTACGGCACTACTTGCAGCACCATGAGGTACAGTTGGTTTCTCGGGTAGACCCGTTGAAATATATCCTGAGCCGGCCTATGTTGACTGGCCGCCTAGCGCGGTGGGCTGTGATTCTCCAGCAGTTCGACATCAGGTATGTGTCTCAGAAGGCCATCAAAGGGCAAGCATTGGCAGACTTTCTGGCAGCACACCCGACCTCCGCGGATCAGCCGCTGGATCTAGGCTTTCCTGATGAGGCCATTCTCTCGGTTGATCGAGCTGATCCATGCTGGCAGATGCACTTTGACGGTGCATCCCGGAGCCCCACCGGTAGAAGACTCGATAATCCTAAGCTCAACAGAGTGGGATTGGGCATCGTCTTCATTACCCCGGAGCGAGCCGTGCTGCCATACTCTTTCCTGTTGTCAGAGGGCTGTACCAACAATGAGGCGGAATACCATGCCCTCATCACCGGCCTCGAGTTGGCTCTCGAGATTGACGTGCCCCGTCTGTGCGTGAAAGGGGACTCCGAGCTGGTCGTTAAGTAGATCAATGGCGACTACGTTGTCAGGAATCCGGAACTTGTGCCATTGTTGGAGTGCACCCTCCTTCTGATGGCCCGGTTCCCTTCTCGGCCGGAAATTGTCCATGTTCCCCGGTCGCAGAACGGTCGAGCAGATGCTTTGGCCAGCCTCGCTGCGTCACTTGCGGAGCCTGAACAGGACAACCTGATCGTCCGCGTGACGCGCCGCAGACTCATCGCTCCCGTTATCCCGGAAGAAGATCGCGGCCCGTTGGTAAGTAACCTCACCACGGTTGCCCCTATGCCCGGAGCCCCGAGTACCCCAGATTTGACAGTCGGATCAGCCCCTGATTGGAGGACGCCTTTGGTTGAGTACCTCCAACATGGCATTCTTCCATCGGATCGGGCCGAGCGCGAGCGAGTTCGACGCCGTGCATCGCAGTTCGTCCTCCAGAGCAGTCCCGGCCTGGAGCAGCTCCTCTACAAACGCGGATTTGATGGTATTCTCCTCCGTTGCCTTCAGGGAGTTGAGATCCCACGAGTCATGCAAGAGGTTCATGCTGGTTCATGCGGCGCCCACCAGACTGGGCCGAAGCTGTCTCACCAGATTCGGAGGTTAGGATACTTCTGGCCCTCCATGATCCATGACTGCATCGAGCATGCCAGGAGGTGCCATGCGTGCCAGGTTCATGCGAACTTTGTGCATCGGCCGCCGGAGCCTCTCCATACCACAAGGTATTCCTGGCCCTTTGCAGTCTGGGGACTGGACGTTGTGGGACCTTACCCGCCGGCGACAGCTCGCCAGTGCCGGTTCATTCTGACCGCCACGGACTTCTTCTCCAAATGGGCAGAAGCGATTCCGCTCAGAGAGGTCAAATCCTGTTCGATCGCTGACTTCGTGACCTCCAACATCATCTATCGATTTGGAGTGCCTCACGCTATCCTCACGGATAACGGAACCAATTTCCGAGCAGCCGAGTTGAAGAAGTTGTACGCCAAGTATAACATTCGCTCGAACCATACATCTCGCTATCATGCGCAGGCGAATGGACAGATCGAGGCGTTCAACAAAACCCTCTCTAACATTCTGCAAAAGATGGTTGGTCAGAACAAGAAGAGTTGGCCGGACAAGCTCCCCAACGCCCTCTGGGCTTATCGGACGACGACTCGCAATTCCACCCAGATGACCGCTTATTCCCTGGTGTATGGAGCTGAGGCTGTCCTGCCCATCGAGATCCAGTTGCCGTCCTTGCGCACTGCGGTCTACGACCAGCAAGCGCCGGACAGAGTTGCTGAAACCCGTCTAGTCGAGTTGGAAGCACTGGATGAGAATAGACTTCGCGCTTTGCACAACTTGGAGAGGCATCAAAGCAGAATGGCTCGAGCTTTCAATAATAAGGTTCGCCTCCGCTCCTTCCTGCAGGGTGATCTAGTGCTAGCCCTAAGAGCACTGATGATCCCCGGCAGGAAGCCACCCAAGTTGGAGCCCAAGTGGGAGGGACCTTTTGTTGTCCACAAGGTCTATCCCAATGGCGCGTACTCCCTAGCGACTATGGATGGTGAGAGTGTCACTCCTCCCACCAACGCTAGGTTCCTCAAGCAATACTTTGCCTGAGTGTTCAGACGTCCAGCATGACGTTAAACTGCACATTTGTCCAGCATGACGTTAAACTGCACAATCGTCCAGCATGACGTTAAACTGCACATTCGTCCAGCATGACGTTAAACTGCACATTTGTCCAGCATGACGTTAAACTGCACAGTTGTCCAGCATGACGTTAAACTGCACAGACGTCCAGCATGACGTTAAACTGCACATTTGTCCAGCATGACGTTAAACTGCACAGTCGTCCCGCATGACGCTAAACTGCACTTCGTCCTGCATGACGTTAAACTGCACCACGTCCTGCACGACGTTAAACTGCATTCGTCCAGGCTACAAGACGTTAAACTGTTCAGCATTCGTCCAGGCTACAAGACGTTAAACTGTTCAGCATTCGTCCGCGCTGCAAGACGTTAAACTGCCAAGTGTTTCGTCCTGCATGACGCTAAACTGCACTACGTCCGAGCTACAAGACGTTAAACTGTTCAGCATTCGTCCTGCATGACGTTAAAATGCCTCTCAAGAACTACGTGCGGCTTGATTCCCATCCTTATGGGATACGTAGGACCGCCTGAACCTTCATGTTTCAGGCCCAGCCCCATCCTTCGGGAATTTCCATCCCATCTCGGGCCCTTGGCCCAGTTGCCCCCAGGTGTGCGGCGTATGGTGTGAGCGCGGGGCTATGCCCTCATTCACGTCGGTCTACTGGCCGCGCCGTACGCCTCCCCCGTGTGTGGGACTACCTCACACCCCTCATCGTCCTGCATGACGTTAAACTGCCTCTCAAGAACTACGTGCGGCTTGATTCCCATCCTTATGGGATATGTAGGACCGCCTGAACGCTTGTGTTTCAGGTCCAGCCCCGTTTCTTGGTTGATCACGGGGATCTACCCTCTTTTGGTTGCTCTCAGGGTGAGTCCTCCGACCCTTCCCGGTGACCCGTTAACATGTTTTGGGTACTTCGGTCTATGACTCGTAGTGTCAGATTCAATCCCGACAAGTCCTGTGTTGCTTGTCAGGCCTCGCGCTTCCTCTTGTTCGAGCCTTCACTCGAAGGGATCCTCGTTAGCAGTTTGGGTACGATGCCTCAGTGCTCTCCTACCGCTCCGGGTCGATTTACCGGCGGGTCTTGGGCCGCAAATCGATATGAATCCTGCGATTGAGCGGTTGATGCTCGTTTGCTTGCCCCGTCTTAGGCTGACGCGATCAGATGTTGTGTTGCGAATGCGTCAGCAACATCCTTGATCGCCATGTCGGCTCTTTCAGGCTCTGAACATTGGTTGCGCAGTCCTCATCACACTCCGCCTTTATGCGTTGTAGTGGAATCTCGACACTCTTCATACTGACCTACAGTACACCTCTACACGTTAGACAGACCAACCAGGGTAATGATGTCGTTCGAGGCTCCCATGATCTGAGCACCAAGGATATATGCGGATATCCTCCCTAAGGGCCGTGCATAGCTGGACCCTCGTCCCCATAAGGAGGAAGGAGTCGCCCGAACAATCGCGTTCTGGGCCCAGTATATCTGGAGGCTAGCATCTCTGCCCCTCGGGTGATGGACATACGCAGACCCCTATCCCAAGACTCTCCTCCTGGAATCGTGCGTGACCGCAGGGCTGGGTATGTTCCCACCTCCGCCGTGTCCACCGTACCGCAATAAGCGGATTCCTCCATGGTCCGAACCACACGACCTTAAACTTTGTTGTCTGGTCCTACCACACGACCGTAAACTGTGATCGTCTTGGCCGCCCGACGAGAAACGGCACTGCATCGTGATGTTCTCCTCGGGGGACACTCATGTTGGGCGCTGGTTAATAACCACGCCATTCATCAATGCCTTCCATGGCTTGATTATTGTGGCGACGCCAGAGATTTCTCAATCACAGGCATGTCGCCGCACAAAGAAAAACCATTCATCTTTAAGGACAAACAAGAAATATCAAATGCCGCTCCTTCTGTGTGCGAGGGTCAGACCCGCACTCTTCCTCGCGCTGGTGCCCGATTGTGATGCGCCGCGCTTCAAGAACTATGTGTGGCTTGATTCCCATCCTTACGGGATACGTAGGAACGCCCGGATGTTTGAAACTTCGGGTCCAGCCCCCCACCACTTAGAGATTCCCCCCTTCTCTGGGGAATCCGCCGCCTTCAGGTCACCCTCAAGGCGTGTTCCCCGACCCCTTGCCGTGGTCCACCGGTGTCAAGAGTACTCTGGTTTATTGCCAGGAGTGTCAGGTTCAGCTTGGTCAGGTTCCTTCCACTTTTCAGGCTTCGTGCTCCCTTTCATTCGGACCCATCGTCTACGCCCTGGGCGGAGCCCCCGTGAACGGTTCGGACACAATGCCTCAGTGCTCTCCCACCGACTCGGGCCGGTACCCCCAATGGCCTCGGGCAGCAAATCGATATGAATCCTGCGATTGAGCGGTCGATGCTCGTTTTCTGCCTCACTCCACCAACGGTGAGTGCGATATTGATGCTGCTTTTCCGCCACGGTCGGCAGTACTCCAATATCGTTACACCGGTGCCCCCAGTCCTTGAATGAATGGCCGCATGATTCACATTTTCCACCTCCCATTCCGGCCAGGCAAAACCTCGACACTCTTGACACTATCCCTCAGTGCATCTTCGTATATCCAGGGGATATGACCACGATGTGGCGTGCTTGGAGGTCTTTATGGTCCGAGCTCTAAGACCTTAAACTAAGATCTCTCCTTATGGTCCGAGCTCTAAGACCTTAAACTAAGATCTCTTCTTATGGTCCGAGCTCTAAGACCTTAAACTAAGATCTCTCCTTATGGTCTGAGCTCTAAGACCTTAAACTAAGATCTCTCTTTATGGTCCGAGCTCTAAGACCTTAAACTAAGATCTCTCCTTATGGTCCGAGCTCTAAGACCTTAAACTAAGATCTCTTCTTATGGTCCGAGCTCTAAGACCTTAAACTAAGATCTCTTCTTATGGTCCGAGCTCTAAGACCTTAAACTAAGATCTCTCCTTATGGTCCGAGCTCTAAGACCTTAAACTAAGATCTCTCCTTATGGTCCGAGCTCTAAGACCTTAAACTAAGATCTCTTCTTATGGTCCGAGCTCTAAGACCTTAAACTAAGATCTCTCCTTATGGTCCGAGCTCTAAGACCTTAAACTAAGATCTCTTCTTATGGTCCGAGCTCTAAGACCTTAAACTAAGATCTCTCCTTATGGTCCGAGCTCTAAGACCTTAAACTAAGATCTAGCCCTTATGGTCCGAGCTCTAAAGACCTTAAACTAAGATCTCTCCTTATGGTCCGAGCTCTAAAGACCTTAAACTAAGATCTAGCCCTTATGGTCCGAGCTCTAAAGACCTTAAACTAAGATCTACCCCTATGGTCCGAGCTCTAAAGACCTTAAACTAAGATCTAGCCCTTATGGTCCGAGCTCTAAAGACCATAAACTAAGATCTACCCCTATGGTCTGAGCTCTACGACCTTAAACTAAGATCTCCCCAAATGGTGTCCTACGTCCTGCATGACGTTAAACTGCACTCTCAGAACTACGTATGGCTTGATCTCATGCCTGATGGAGTACGTAGGAACGCCCGGGCATTCCGACTCGGGTCCAGCCTCAGGGATCGTTAAGTCCCGCCCCTCCTCGTCGCCGGCCGTCTGGCCTGACTTCGGGTAGAGTGGTGCAGTTGTGATATTCTCCCCGATTCAGCTCGGGATGCCCCATCGCAAGGATGGGAAGCGACGGTTTCCTCGTCAGAGAGGTGCTGTCTGAGAATTGAGGTGACTCACGGCCAGATTAGTGCATCCGCCTAATACGCTCTCCCCACGGTGGCGCAATTTTGAGAGTGTTGGATTCTGTCCGAACAAATCGTCACTTCGCCCCACGCTTCGCATGCCCTGTTGATCTGGATTTCCACCCTTGTGTCTGAAGGAACCCCAATGCGGTATTCATGATGACATGTGGTCCGCCTCCTACCATATGAATGATGGCCTTTTTCGGTCCGTCTATTGCAGTTGTTATGGTCGATCCACTGTCCGCCTACCGTCTTGGGAATTTCCTGGAAGGCCGACCGTTGTGGATGTCTGGATTCGGGACACACGATTCACCTTCTCTCATTTCCCTATGTTCGGATAAAATCTCAACGCCCCTAGCATTGTCCCGCTCGTGTGTTGGAACAGGTTGGGGGGATGGTACATTGATTAGGTCTGAGGTCTCCTTTCTTAGGAATGACCTCCCTCTTTTCTCCAGAAATCCAGGCCCAATTGTGGATGCCTGATGCTTGGTTAACACTCCCGCAAGACAACGAATTGTGGTTGAGCATGTTAAACCAAAAGATGCAGATAAATATATTGATTCATACAGATGGATCAAAGTAGAGGAAGCAAATGTTTTGGGAATGGCAAAACAAAGCCCTTAGGGATTAGAGTTCTGGATGAGTCTTTCTAATGCCGCTACCCTTTGGCTGGTGGCCTCCAGAGCTGCTTCTCGCTCTCTGCGTGCCCTATCTTCGCCGGCGGTCGCAGCGTGCAATTCGTCGATTCTAGCCTGTGCACGCTCCCGCTCGACCTGAATTGTGACCATCTGTTGGCCCGCCTCCGTCAGCTGTACTTGGGCGTCAACCAGCTGAGCTGCTAGTTGCTCCACAAGCTCGGTACACGTTGCGACGAAGGCCTCCTTCTCTGCCGCCTGCCCTTCGAGGCGCCGGACTTCCTACTCTGCCGCGAGGAGCGCCCGCGCGCTCTCCGACATGTCCCGACTTTGTGCGACGTCGGCACGCCGGCAGCTCTCGCGCATCTTTTCGGCCATGAAATCACCGACCGTTAGATGGAGGCGTTGAGCATCAGCTCCCCCGGCACACAGGAAGCGCAGCCAGGTTTGAAGTGATCCCATGCGCCCCAGCCACTCCGATGGGTCTCGCTTGAGGAAGCGCTGGATGCACTTCCACCCCCTACGGCGCGTTATCCGGCTGTCCTCGACCGCCTCCGTGTCTGAGTCGTCCATCTCCTCGGGATCGGCAGGCCGGTAGGCAGGGAAGGCAGCCAGCAGGTCTGCTGCAGGGTCCGCCCCTGGGAGGTCCTCATGAGGGATAGGTTCCCCAACATCTGGGCGACCTTCTTCTCTCTCCCCAGCGGCGATGACACCCTCGTCAGCCCCCAGCCTCTCTCCGATGGCAGCATCGCCGACGTCCGCAGCCCCTTGATCAGCAGTTGGTGGGGCCGGCTCGGTTTGGGAAGTCTGTTCCGGAGCAGGCGGCATGTCCACCACTGGTCCACTCGTAGATGGCCCGGGTTCGGCAACCCGACGAGCCTCCAATGTTGAGATCACTGCGCGGGGCATGCCATGGTTAGTCACGGATCGTCAACAGCAAGCACCAGCAGTAATGTAGGGAGACTTACGGGAGTTCGGAGCGTCATCTTCCGCTATCCCGGTCGCCGCAGGAACAGTTGCAGCAGGGGACCCCTTAGCGCTTGTCAGTTCGATAATGGGTGCCTGGCCCCCGCCTTGTCCTGCTGGCGCCTCTCCTACTCCTGCTGAGGACGCCTGACCGACATCCGTGTGCTCCTGAGAAAGATGGAGAAATGGGTTAGAAGCTGCATAAGAGAGTGGATGAAGAATATTGAGTAGGGATAGAAGCGGACCTCGAGGAGCTCAGTGACATCAACGTTGTCAGAGCCGGCCACCTCGCCGCACTCCCGTGGGCTCCCCTGATGGGATCTTCCCTTGGAGCCTTCATCCTCCCCCATTTCCTCCTCTTCTTCGGAGTCGCTGCTACTGTCATCTTCTTCCGGCGGCATCTGTTCCGGAGCGGGCTCGAGACCGAGCATCACCTTCACCAGAAGGGATGGTTCCGCGCGCTGACCACGTTGGCGCGCGTACTCGTCCATGGCCGCCAGATACGCATACTGCCGGTTGAAGTCCACTCTGTCGGCAATCTGGAGGCGCCCGACCTCTGGCAGATAGATTCCTTCTCTGAGTATCTTTCGCCAGATGGCGTCGGTCCCCAGTGACTGCCGCAGAGTCATCCAGGCCGACCACAGTGCCGGGAAGACCGCATCATGGGAAGGTTCGAGCAGACGTCTCACCTGCTTCCCGGGCCGCTCGTCGACCACCGCACGTGCCCCCTCTCTGGGCGCTGAGGTCGTGGCGGTAGCTCGCGATGTGCCCGCCGCCGAAGTCCCTGCCCGCGCCGGCTCCGCTGTTTGGCGCGCCTCCGTTCTCCCCCGTGTGGCGGCACCTCGCCTCCTTCCTTGACGCCCGGTCTCCGCACGGGTAGCCTCGAGCCGCCGAACTAGCTTCCGCAAAAGCCCCTCGGGGTACGCGATGGCCCAGTGTTCGGCGTACTCGGTTGCCAAGCCTGCGTCAACTCCGGTAGGAGGGAGAGTTATGACGTCGCCAGAGCCGAAAGCGGCAAACATCAGCCACATCTGGCGAAGGATGCCAGGGTTCGTCTCCTCCCGGACAGCAGTGAATACCCTCTTCGGCATCCGTTGAAGGCACCCGAACTGCCTGGCGAACCGGGTCGGCACGTAAGGCTCGCAGATCACCTTCCCGTCGATCCGAGCCACGAGCACCCCGCCCCGCATGTTCAGGAAGTATTCATGCTGCTCCAGCGGACCCTGCCCATTGTCGATCATCTGGCCGACGGGAGTGGGGAACGGACTGAAGTTGAAGTTGGCATGATTGCCAATCCGGATCCGCACGCCCTCCTCACTTAGGGTCATCGGAGCGACCCCCGCGATGTTCAGCAGGGAGGGTCGCAGGCCGTTGCCCGGAGGAATGATGGCGTTCGGAAACGTGTACCCACCGAGGTGAGCAGCCACCCAGCCGTGGAAGAACTGAAAGGGCCCACAGATCCTTCGTGGCGACCCCCCTCGTGAGATGCGTCCCAGGATGGCATACAGCCTCGCCAACACTGGGACCCCGAGGTTGTATCTCTTGTTGGCGGCCATAGCGCCCGCCATCGCCAGTGCCGC
The DNA here is from genome assembly GCA_963277665.1 of Viscum album. Lineage (NCBI taxonomy): Eukaryota > Viridiplantae > Streptophyta > Magnoliopsida > Santalales > Viscaceae > Viscum > Viscum album. The sequence goes on from OY728165.1 coordinate 1,935,033,200, forward strand.
CGGGCGAACGCCCATTCTCGCGTCCCGCACTGGCAGGAGCCACCCACTCAGAAAGGCGGCCAGGAACGCCGCGTACCGGACATTTGGGTCCCGGGCCTCGATGACGCGGTACCCCCATGAGCGATAGTCACCCGTCTCCAGGACCCGCCAGTACGACCCGTTCCGGCTTCTCTGAGCTGCGGTCGGGCACCGCTTCCCCCTACCTGGCATCTTGACCGCCGGGTCATGCTCCAAGAACTGGCCGAACCATTCCTTGTAGGCTATGTCCTTCTGGAAGTCTTTGATCCCAAGCCGCTGCGTAGCCAGGTCAAGCAGATGCCAGGTCAGGATGGGAGTCCGTGACCTGTCCTCCCAGGTATTCTTCGGTGGCAGGAACTCATCGTATTGGTAACCCTCCAGCGGGATACCTCCGATGCAGTGGATGTCCCAGAGACCGATGCCGACCTCCCCATGGTGAAGATGGAAGGTGTTGGTATCCGGAGACCATCGGGTGAACAGCTCCGGCCCGAGCTCGGACTGCTGGTAGAAGTGGAACTACGACGTCCACACCGCCTCGAACAGGCCGATGTACCGCAGCTCCTCTGCGAAGTGATCGCAAGTGTGGCGTACCCAGAACGCCCAGGCCCACTCGCTGGTGAAGTTGCCCCCAGACCGCAGGTCCCAGTCCTTCAGCCAGCCCTTGGTGTCGTCCGTGACGCTCTGGCGATATATGCTCGAGTAGAGGGCTGGAGAATTCTCCGCAGTAGGCTCACCCCCATTAATGGTTCGCGTCCTCGGGTTCAGGACATAGACATCCAAGTGTCTGGTCTCCCTGGCAGGATGCCCATTGTTGGTGATGTTATAGCGGAGAAGCTCGTCCTCCCGGGTCACCCAGGTCCGCGGCGCATCAATCTCGAACCCTGGCACCGGAACCTCATCTAGGATGCCGAAGTTCCAGAGCGGCAGGTTGTCCGACAGTGGATATGTCTTCTGGGCCGGCGTCAGTAAGTCGAACAAGGATTGATTGTTGGAAACAATCTCCTTGGCTCCGTAAACCTCCTCGTTCGTCGCCATCTCAGCCCTGCGAGTGGCGGCATCCCCCTCATTTCCTTGATTCGCGGCCATCTCAGAAGTTCCGGGGGTCGTGTGGGTTATGGGATGAAGTGTGCGGAATCGGACGAGGCTGGTGGAAAAGTTTGAGAGTCGGCGCGCAATCCTAGTGGACGGCGCGCAATCGGAAAGTCGTTCGCGTAAAACCCTGGGTATTCGCGCAAAGACAGAGCGAAATCCAGACGGTTTTGCGCGACGAGCGGGCGAATTCCGCGCCGGAAAAGGAAATTTCGCGCACGAGAGCAGAGATGCTTATCGCGCGGAAGGCCAATGTACGGCACGAAGGGACCTAGTGCCCCTATTTATAGGCGAGGCCGGGGTCCGCGTTGCGCGGAAAGCGCTTCGCGCGACCGCAGCGGCGAATTTCGCGACCGGAGCCCCTTTTTGCGCGCCTAAGTCCCGTGCCACCCAGGACTTCGGCATTCCGGCGTCTCCCTCGGAACCCGATCGTTGCGACCTCTCGCCGATCAGATTCCGAGGGGGGGCTTTTGTAGACGCCGGAAAAGTCCGTTGTTCCCAAACGAAGCTCCGGATGCGGAAAGCGAGGTCATATTTGGAGTCGGAAGAATGTTTCGGAGGGCCCGGAGGCCTTGCGCGAAATTTCAGAGGTCTGCGCGCAAAGATGATGATCCGCGCGCAAAACCCCTGGGATGCGCGCAACTCCCTTGCGCGCGGTGCCCGATTCCACGCCCGCGAGGATAATTCCGCGCTCGCGCCTTGGATTCCGCGCCCGGGGTTGCCTATAAATACTAGGCGACCCCCAACGTTTCAAGGGTTGCTGGAAGTCGAACGGTCTCCCGCGCGCGCAATTCAATCCCTTCCGCGCGCAATGCCGATCTTCAGGTAACCTCCTTTCTTTCGCGCAATCGAGCCTTGGGATCCGCCTTCGCACGCAATCCCCTTGGCTCATCTCCTTTGAACAAATTTCAACCCGAAGGCCTTTGCGCGCAAAAGAAGCCTCTTGCGCGCAATTGCCCCCGGGTGCGCGCAATCCAACCCGATTGCGCGCACCCCCATCTTAAAAGTGGCCATTCGTTAGAGAATGAGTCGTTGCCCCCGCGCGCTACCCGAAGCCCGGTGCGCGCAATCCCAATCATCCGCGCGCGAAGCGCTGGCCCAATTGCGCGCCAGCCCGCCATTTTGCGCGCCGATCCGCGGTTTTGCGCGCAAAGCTCCTCTTTTGCGCACAATCCGCCAGGGTCGCCTCCCTTGACCCCCTTTGGGTACCCGCCTGCGTGGCGCCCGATGGTCTTCATCGCAGGTGCCCGCGTTGTGCGTCGTCTTTCCGTGTGGCCCCCCCTAGGCTCGCGCGAAGTGACACGGACCTACCGGCGGCTTTATCGTCCATCATGACGCTAAACTGCACTACGTCCGAGCTACAAGACGTTAAACTGTTCAGAATTCGTCCAGCATGACGCTAAACTGCACTACGTCCGAGCTACAAGACGTTAAACTGTTCAGCATTCGTCCTGCATGACGCTAAACTGCACCACGTCCTGCACGACGTTAAACTGTATACGTCCAGGCTGCACGACGTTAAACTGCCTAGCCCCCATCGTCCGCGCTACAAGACGTTAAACTGCCAAGTGTTTCGTCCTCAACACACGACGTTAAACTGTACTTCGTCCGGCAAGACGTTAAACCGTCCGCTTCGTCCTCAACACACGACGTTAAACTGTACTTCATCCGGCAAGACGTTAAACCGTCCGCATCGTCCGATCCCGTGCTCTGCACGCAGGGTCTCCCCCGGTTTGGACGTGGCCCCCACCCGCTCGTCTCTGCAGGGATGTCGGGATTGTCCCGCTTTTGGGACGATTTAATGGGAGTGGCTTTTCCCTACGGGGGCAGGGTATTACAAACCCCTAGTTTCTCGTGGGAGGCTGCACATGTGTATCTCCATTGCGCCTCCCCACTGCCGAAGCCAGTAGAGGGTGTGACTGGGACCGAGGTGTCTTCTGCTTTCGGTCCAAGTCCCTTCCAACTGAGTTTTGCCGCATCCGGGCTGCCTCAAGTTCGTAAGTCCTGACAAATGAACTACGTGGACTTTGATCCATGTCTTCTATACAGGGTACGTAGGAAGCCTCCCTGAGGTCCAAGCCCGCCACCTAGTCGTCCCGGTCGTATTTACGTCGGTTCGTCCATCAGTGGACCCCTCCAGGGTTCACGCTTGCGTCGATTCACCTATGAATCCGCCCCTGTGGGAGACTGCCCGTGTGTATCTCCACTGTGCCTCCCCACAGCCCCCCTTTTTCCATTTCTCCTTTTATCGTCCAGCATGACGTGAAACTGTGACCCACCCGGCCGTTCCACCCCCCTCTGTGCGAGGTGGTTCGGTTCAATCCTCCGCCCGGCGGCCTAGACCTCTTCGTGAGTCGGCTTGCCGACGTCCAGCATGACGTTAAACTGTATACCCGAACTACGTTGACTTTGATCCGTGCTAACGCGCGGTACGTAGGAAGCCCCTACGGGGTCCAATCTCTTCACTCCATCATCCATCCTGATCCTTACCCGGGCCGCCACATCCTGGTGGGGTCATGCCACTTCACTCCACTCCACGTTACTTGGGAAGCCGCCCATGTGCTGGCCCCAGCGTCGGAGGTTCCCCGCAAGGGGTTCTGTCATCTGATCCACTCTTCGTGTTGATCGGTCCGACGCCGTCCCCGCTGGACGTTAAACTCGCGGCATACCCCGTGTTAAACATGAGAAGCTGAGGAAAACCTCAGGTGACACAGTTCCCCGCACCTAGTACGGGATGCCTCAGGCCATCATGCCTTCGAGAAGCCCTGTTAGGGACGGAAGACAGACGTGCAGAGCCGCAGTGTTACGACACGCCCCCATCACCCAGAGCCACCCGGCCTTCTCACTGCAGGTTGCTGCCCCGCCCAGACTCCTTGGAGCGTCCGGGCGGAAGCAGCGTAATTAACCGGTGTCCATGAAGATATGGCGCCGGGAACGAGATTCACGAACATTCTTAAGTCTATGAGGGAGACTCGGATTAGGCGACGAGTTCCGAGGAGACATCCAAGGAAGGAGGAGCCGACATCCCATCATCCCGGTTTCGATCAAGGAGCAGACGCCCCTGAATAAGGGACGAATGCCGCCCGCCCTTGGAAAGCGGGACTGCGGGACCACAAGCCGCGCGCCCATCCCCTCGGGTTGACGGGTGCACGCGCGAACGCGTCCTGGCGGAACAGCGTAACCCGACGCACATCCGCACCGAAACATATGTATTGAATAATATTTGATCCTACCAAAACAAAAGTGGATGATGAATGGCCAAGACCAAAAATTGTTATACAGATTCATTGTTTTCTTGGATTAGCAGGTTATTACTGACATTTTGTTAAGAAATTTTCTCAGTTATCTATCCGGATAACTAAGTTAACGCAGGAAAAGGTTAAATTTGTTTAGACAGAAGAATGTAATGTTTGTTTTCATGACCTAATGACGATATTGGTGAATGATCCAGTTTTATCCTTTCCTTCCCAAAATGGTTAGTTTTTCATCTACAGTGATGCTTATTTGATGGGACTTGGTTGTGTTTTGAGGCATAATGATTAGGTAATTTCTTATTCTTCGAGAAAACTATAACCTAATGAGTTAAATTATCCCACACATGATTTTGAATTGGCAGCTTTGTTTTTTTCATTAAAAATTTGGAGATATCATTTATACGGAACCAAATGTCAAATATATATAGACGATAAAAGTCTGAAGTATATATTCACTCAGTAGGAATTAAACATGAGGTAGAGAATATGGTTTCAACTAATATAGTATTATTATTTCACAATCAATTATCATCCTAGAAAAGAAAACAAATTGGAAGATTCCTTGAGTAGGAAACATCATGCATCATTACCTATGTTTCATTTGGAACATGATCCCTTGATTAATGACTTGATAAATTTTGGCATAGAAGTTGTTGGTGTAGGAAATACCACTTTTTAGTTTTAAGTTGTAGTTTCGTCGTCATTATCAGATAGAATTATGTGGGCACAGAAGGAAGGCCATGAGATATAGAAAAAGTTTGAATTTGTTATAATGGGTAAGTTGATAAAATTTATCATTGATAAATATTTTGTTTTAAGATTTGGAAAAAGGTTGTGTGTGCTTAGTGATTCTCAGTTGAAAAAATATTTGTTGTGTGAAGCTCATAGTTCTCCTTTTTTTAATTTATCATGGAAGTACTAAGATGTATATAGAGATTCAAGATTATTATTGGTGCGATGGAATAAAAAAAAATATTTCTGATTTTATTGTGAAATTCATAACATGTCAACAGGTTAAAGCAGAGTAGCGGTTACAGAAGGGGATGCTACTGCCATTTCCAGTGCCAAAGTGGAAATGGGAGAATTTATCCATGGACATTTTCGTGGGAGTACGAATGACATATCGAGGTAACAATGTAATATGGGTTACTGTTGATCGGCTGACAAAATCATCACATTTTATTTCTATTTGAGGTACAATGTCTTTTTATAGGATGTATCTATTGTACCTCAATGAGATTTTCTGGTAACATGGTGTTCCTCTTTCCATTGTATGTAACCAAGATCACAAGTTTACGTATAACTTTTGGAAGGGACTTTAGAAGTTGTTGGGCCAATAATTAAATTTCCGTATATCTTTTCATCCTAAATCAGATGGGAAACCAGAACAAACAATCTAGACATTGGAGGAAATGCTTCGAGCTTGTTCAATATACTATCAGGGAAGTTGGGATCATCATATTTCATTATTTGAGTTTTCTTATAATAATAGTTTTCATTCTAGTATAGAAATGGAACCTTTTGAGGATTTGTATGGGAAGTAGTGTCTGACTCCAGTATTTTTGGATATAGTCAGTGAAAAAAATTTGATGGGGCAGAATTAGTAGAAAAAGTGGCTGAGAAAGTGAAGATGATCCAGCAGCACATGAGGAGAGCTCAGAGCTAGAAGAAAAGTTATGCAGATAACAGAACTAAAGACTTATCATTCGAGGTAGGTGACCATGTTTTCTTTATAATATATACATGGAAAAGTGTGATTTGTTTTGGTAAGAAATAAAAGCTATGTCTGCAATTCATCTATCTTTATTAAATCCTGGAGAAAGTTAGACCTATTGCATACATAGTAGCTTTTCCTCCGGGTTTGTATTAGGTACACAATATTTTTCATGATTTGATGTTGAAAAATTATGTTCCAGATTCATCACATGTCTTGAGCCCAAGAAGCAATTCATATGGAAAAGAACCTTTCATAAAAAGAGAAACCGGTTCGTATTCTTGATCAAAGGGAATAGGTATTGCGGAATAAGGTAATCCACCAGGTAAAGGTTTTGTGGAGAAACCAAATGGTTGATGAAGAGACATGTGAGTCTGAAAATTCAATGAGGCAAAAGTACGCTCACTTGTTTAGTATGTAAATAAAATTACGAGGTCGTAATTTCTTGAAGGTGGGGATAATGTAACACCCCACGTCTTTCTAAAAATAAATAGATAAGCATGGAACTTTGTTTTAATTAGATACGTATAACTAGCCTTTAAACATAATTTTTCCACATCTATGTTTTTAATTTCAATAAATTATCATCTACAATTGTGTTCAGTAAGCTATTTGGAGTCTAATAAAACCAACTTTGTTTTGTGAATAGTAACATACCCTTATGAATTGTAATATTAATAGTAATATGACCCAAATAAATAGTAAATTTTATTTTTATTTTATTTTCTTAAGGCTTTAAGATAATAACATCTTTCTTAATTTTTCATTGTGATATAAAAGTAGTTATGGAATTAGAATTGTCAATTTTTTAATTAAGTATTCTTTTATTGAAAAATTAAACTAATAATATTTAAAAAATGGTTTTCAAAAAATGTACTTCATTTTTGAATTATAAACGTATAAAAACGGTTAGTGTAATGTTTTGGGATTTTTATAAATTATTGAATTTTTTATGAATTGTGAAATACGATAAAATACCGTATAATCAAATTATTTGTAAAATACCCTATTTATGACATCATAAGTGATGTAAAGAAACATGGTTCAAACTCAAATGCCATTATTACAATTTTATGTCACGTTAACAAAGACTATTTATGATCTTGGGAAAAAATATTATAATAATTATTAAAATAATAAAAAATATCGCCTATCCTCCACAATAAATACCACCCTCACTTTTCTCTTCTTCCCACACCTCTCATGCCTTCATACATGCCTATATTCTTCCGAACACTTCTCCTAAAGATATTCCCCACATCCTAGATCTACTGGTCTCGCCAAATATAAGGCCCCAACCTTAAACCTTACTTAATCTTGAGTTATTACAAGATTACACATTAAGGATCTTTTCAGGTTTAGAGTTTTAGAGAATTAGATCATGAAACTTGCATTACATTCCAAATTTAAACAAAGTGGTTAGATAAAAGACAGTATTCATTCTTCCAATCAACACAAACATATTTAAAATAAAGCATAGATTCTTTCTTGACCCATCCTTGACATTATCATCACATCATTTACCTTTCCCTTGACCTGTGAAAAAAATTTCAAAAACATGGGATGAGCATAAAAAGCTCATTAAGGGTTATAAAAATATGGAAAGGAAACATGAGTTCATATATACATAATAATGAAATCATACTTTACCCATAAAACATAGGCACTTTAACATACCTCATCAAATCATGAATAAATCATAGAAATCATAATACATAAAAGGTAACTTGAGGCATTCATAACATTCTTACGTAGGGAGTAACCCTCTTGGTTAAGTTTGGAATACCCACCAAAGTATATTCCCTAAATGTCTTCAGAGAAACCTAAAAGTTTCACTCCTTCGCGTTTTCCAATGCATTGGAGAGCTATATCTGGCACACCCTCCCTTAGTTTATTACAGAACCACCCATCTTCATAATAATGCCCAAGAACCTCAACATAATCGTATCACATAAAACATGCATAAAGGAAACATAACATTTCCACCTTTAAATCACAAGATATCAATACAACACATTGATATAAAAACATTATGAAAACCATTTTCAATAAAAAAATAAAAGAAAAGTAAAACATGGTATTTATTTTTCTTTTAAAAAGAAGGTATGGCTTGTAGAGGAAGAAGAAACTCAAATAATGGTCACGACGACGGAGAAGTCATTGTCGCCGCATATGTACGACAAAAACATTCCCTTTTGTTGTTTAATAAACACTTCGTATAAAAAATATTCCTTTTGAATAAACATAATAGTCAAAGGGGTTTATACACCGTATAAAATAAGGTTGTGTCTAAAACAGAATATGCCTCAATGAAAGGATATTGAGACGAAGTCCCTTACGAAGACGGTATCCTTTGTTTAAGGATAAATAAATTACATAATTATGTGTAATAAAAGAATACACCAAATATAAGTGGATATTAATTGTAAAATAATCAAAGGTAATTCACACATATTAAAAGGATGACATATTCAATAACTACATGTTGAACCCAAAGAAATCGAAATTGGGTTAAGAAGTTCCCTTGATAGCCTAACGGCGTCACATAAAAATGAGATGATGAGAGTTAAAAAAATGGTATCTCATCACTTGGACATAAAATATACATCAATAATAATATATGAGAACATATCCCAATATAAAAATATGTAAATTAAATTACCCAACAAAAGTAGTCTTTTTAAAAGAAGAGGGTGAAAGGTTCCCTTACTGACATGGGTATCTTTTGAAACAAACACCTCGTGAAAGAATGACAATACAACATTGATGTAAATAGTCATAAAAGAAATTATATTACACAATTACTAAAATAATGGGCATTATAAACAACACTCAAAGTAAATTATGGAAAATGTAGCATAAATCTCATGGGAATAAAAGTGAGATGAAAAATCCCTTACGAAAACTCGGTAGCCAAACGACACCACATAAAAAATACAAAAATGGATTGATGAGATCAAATAGGGTATCTAATTATATTAAGTTAAAGTTTATAGAATGATTAACATAAAATAACATCCCCCAACATAAAAAATTGGAGCTTAAAAGAAGTGAGATAAAGGAGAGTACTTAAAAAGAAAGAGAGAGGTTAGATCTCTTATGAAAATTCGGCAGCCTAACGGTGCCACTCAAAACTTCCAAAATGGATTGATGACAGAGAATAGTGTCTCTCATCATATGAAAATAAAAACTACAGTAATATTAATATAAAATAACATCCCAATAACAAGAAAGATGATTTTAAAAGGAATGACATAAAAGAGTGTACTTAAAATGAAAGAGTGGAGTAGGATCCCATACCTCAAGTCCAACTTGTCTTGTTCGTTTCTTTATATTACTGAATAATAAACATTGGCCAATTAATAATTTCCTAAGTAACTCCTTTATAGATTATTATTCAGTTCATATCACATATTATAAAGTTATAATAATTGTTTAAAAATGTTAGTTCATATCAGACGTTTTTGCCTATGTTTGGTACATGAGTCAAAAATGAACTTGTTTGAAAAAAGATTGCCCATGTAGTTATATGTAAATAATTTCAATAATATTATTAATGATTAAAATATCATATATATCCAGTAAATATTCATTTTACAATATTCCATATCATTTGGAGATAAAAAAACGAAAAGCATCGTTCATGGAGACGGTAGGCCGTACGTACGCATGAACGCTACTTTCTTTTTTTTGTCATATTAATGGAATTAAAACAAAATGAGAGAGATATATATATGTTATAATTCCAGAATGATATCCATAATTTAGATGTAATATATTAAATATATATGCATTATATATATGTACTTATAATATTACATAACATTTTGAGATAAGAAATGAAATGTATCGTTCATGGAGACGGTAAGTCGTACGTACGCATGCACGCTACTTCCACTTCTATTTCATATTTAATGGAATTAAAACATAATGATACATAATATTATTTTAATTCCAGTATTTTATCATATATAATATCATTAAATATATCCTTTATGCGTACCACATATGGTATTAACGAATCAAATCACTTTGATGGGGCGGTAGTCCGCACTTCCTTAAATAAAGATATCGCGTTTACCCCTAATGGAAACCATAAAGGTACACCGTAAATGAAAAATACAGAAGAATAAGTAAAACATAAACATATTAGATATCATATATAAATATAGTGTCATATTAATTTACACCTTTGAATGTGTTAAAAGAATGTTGAACAATCATTGTTTCGGGAGGCAGAAATTCTCCATCCACGGAAACAGTATGTTCTTTATCCATTATATGTATGTGTGTAAAAGTGTAGCTATAATCCTTCTTATAAAAACATCCTATTATATTTAAGATACTATAGTTGTTTCAAAATAAATGAATAAAAAGATTTTAGGGGGTTGGAGAAGAAAAATAAAACAAAAGGACACAAGTGAAGACATTACCTTAAAATCTGGTAACTCCCATTGGTTTGAGCTCAAAGGCTTCCTTGGGAAGACTTCTGACCAATGTGAGGATTCAAGGATTAAAATAGGTAAGTGGAGAGACAAAATGGTCAGGGGTTGGCCGAGCCAAAGGCTTTGGAAGTGTGGGTAAGGAGGTAGAGGTGGGGGCCTTTTTTAAGAGGAGAGGAGGGGAACTCTTGTAAAGTTACAAAATGTTACTTTATTCTCAAAAGATTTTCAGATTTTAACGGTCCCAAATTGATGAATTTTGTGGATAAGGTGATAAGGGTTCCAAATAACTCATAAAATAGGTTTTGGACATTTGTAGGTCTTAGATATTACATTATCTTTCCATTTTATTTAAATCGTTAAATAATGAGGTCATCGCTGCCTCATCACGATATCATAAATAATTTAAGTTATATAACGTCTAAAAATTATAAAATAAATACTATAATGTAGTAAATCTTTTTAACTTTCCAATGACTATTTATAGTCAAAAATTTGACTTCTATAACTCCATGTAAAAAATGTTTTAGTAAAACATTTCATGTTTGTGTCATTTTTACTTTAACATTAAATAAAAAGATATTTATGTCATTTTCAAACCAAAGAGGCTCCATGGGGTCCCCAAGTTTACCCATGGATTTTCTTGGTCGGCCATGACACATCCAATAATGGTAGGACATGTTTCTATGTCATTTCATTTTATTAAAACATTATTCTTACCATAAACTACACTAATTACCTCTAATCGCGATTAAAAACATAATAAGTTACTATTCACCAAAAATTATTTGTATCCCATTGAACCACATTTTAATTCTTAATGACAACCATGTATGTCAGATTTTTGAAATTCAAAACACAAATATGGAAAAATTTTCATTTAAACGGAAAAATCAGTTTTTATAAGTACCACTTAGTGGTTTCACTATTCATCAAATATTGAAGTTTTTCAGAAAAATCCCAAAAATTCACCCTAAGCTATATTTGATATTCCGAATTAAAAAATGAAGTCTATTTTAAAAAATTAAAAAAATATAAGTCACATTAATTAATTTAATAATTAATTCCCACTGTCAGAGAAAATAGAGTGTTTTATGAAACAATAAGTATCAAAAGATTGACACTAGTTTAAGTCTGATTTCAAAGTGAAATTAATTCCAAATACCACTATTTGATTTAATGGTAAAAATGTATTCTAATTTCACTTTAAAAAAAATTCAAAAGATAATCTAATCATATAAATAAATTACATTAAAAAGTGGTTTTGAATTAAAATACAACATTTTACACTATTCATTAAAAAATGATCTTTATCGGAAAGATACCAAAAATTTACACAAAGTAAATTTTGATGTCCCAATTCTTAAGAAGAGTTTTATTTAGTCCAATATAATGTATAAGAGTGAACAAAACTATATTTAATGATGGTTCTCCATCAAAAGGTGATAAGTGAACCTTTAGTGAAAACTAGGGCATATACGTCTAAAATTGAATTGTTTCCGTATTTTAAGCATTTATCTTTTATTGGATAAATGTAAAAACATTTAAAAACATATATAATCATATTTTAGTTATTTCTATCCATTCCTGCCAATACAGCGGCTACATGTTAACTACCATTTAAAATAATATTATTTTATTATTAGAGTGGAACGTAAGATTCCCAAGAAACTCGTTGTTGCGTGTTGGGTACACCATCGAGCATAGCATCCCCTTTAAAGTCATATTAATATTTTATTCACAAATAAGGATAATGATGAAAATTTCATATTCTTTATTTACCTGGGGTGTTACATCCTTCCCCCCTTTTGGGAATTGTGTCCTCGCAATTTTTAAAATTGAGCTTGGAAACATCCTTGAAAGTCCCACATCGGAACAAGAGTCGGTAAAACAATCACTTTAAAATAAAGGAAGATAAGTACAGAGGTTACCCGAGTTAACCCATACTAGGATTCCATGTAAAAAAACATGGACATGGAAGAAAAAGAAAAGGGTTATGTTCTTGAGGGAGAGTGATAGTAAACATGTCTAGGAGAAAGTAAACCATAAGAAAATCACAAACTTGTGATGGGATAAACGGTATTCGATTCCCCAGTTGGAAAAGTTAATAGACAAAAAAATTTAAGTTACTTTTTATTTAGGAATTTATTCCTATGGAAACTTAATCACTTATCATGTTGACTTTCATCTTTTACTAGATTCCTTAATCAAACTCATATTTTTTTTCCAAAAGACGAGTATTTAGGGAGACTTGTTCGCATTAAGAGTACTATATTCAACTTACAAAGAATCACCTAATCCACCAAAGAGAAATATATACTTTACATGTCTTTAGGCTTTAACGAAAACCAAAACCATAAAGGTTAGTACAAGGTCAAATAATCTAGAAATGATAACCCTTTAAAAAGAAAATATATTCTTAATCTCCAAAATTTGTCCAACAAAACCCAAAGTTCAAAGAGGACCATCCGATAATAAATTTGTCCATAAAATTCTTCAAAGTAAACCAATATAATATTGAAACACAAATATTTGAAGGATTTAGTCAGATAGTCTTCCAAGTTAAATCGTAACATTTATCTCCAAACAACATCAGTTGCTCCTAAAGTATCATATTTAAAAGTAACTAACCTAATCAGATATCCTCCATGATAGGTTAATCATTTTCATAAATAACCCAAAATCAACTTACTCTTAATTCATAAAATCATATAACTAAAAATAATCAGTCAAACTAACCAGGGACTTCACGTAGTCCAGTGGTAGGCGATAAATACCAGTCGCACATTGGTTGTGGGTTCGATTCCCGCAGCTTTGTCTGACGCGATGGGTATCCACACGGTCTGTGTGTTGTCCTTTTTCCAAAACTATATAATTCTCAAATCATTCCCCAAAAATGGATAAAATCATCAAAAATCACCATAACATAATTTAACCTCAATTTTATCTCATTCCATTCACTTCAATCATAACATATAGTAACCCCTAATTACCTCAAATGTAAGGATCATATAAACCCAAATGGTTCTTTATAACTATGTACAAAAAAGAAAAGATAACTATTCCTTGAATAAAATTTTCATATATTAAACATCAGGGTTACACATAATATAAAAAGTCTTCTAAAGTAACCCCATCATCAAAAGAGACTTAATACACTTAAGAATTTCACCATAACTCTTGAAGCCATTATATGTTGACATCTTACTCATTCAACATTCATCATGATCCATTAACCATTCCTTTCCAACTTATTCCAAAATACCTCTTTCCTACATAAAAAATCATGAATCATATCCTAATATTCCAAAATAGGAAAACGATAGTCATGAAATAATACATACCTTTGATTGGTCATTGTCAATTTATTCATCCTCAATCGGAATGGCATTAGGTATTGGTAAACGAACATTTGTACGCTCTTAGTGATCCCATTCACGAAACTTCTTCATAGGACATGTGTTTGCATAATGACCATTCACACCACATTTAAAACATTCAATTGATCCCCCAGAAAGAACTTCTTGCCCTTTCCTCGAGTCAACTAGATGCTTCCTTTTTCCATGGAAGGTTCTTGATTTTTGACCTTCATTTCCACATCTATAGCATATTTCTGTCCATTTGAAACATTTTCCTAGGTGTTTCTTTCCACATCTTTGACACATAAGTTTTTGAACACACTTACCTTTATGATTATTACCTGTACTTCCGTAGGGATTTTTTTCTCGCATATATGATGTCCTAGAAAAATCACCAATGATTAGGTGGTAAATAATGACTCCATATAGTTGGTTGAGGATAATCACAAGAGTTCTCATTGCAACTCCCATATCATTTAGTTTCTTTCTCAAAAAACTGTCACAGTTTCCTTCACATCCACCGTTACTTTGGTGCCTGCTAGATCCAGCCATTTACTAAAACCAAAAATGTCAGTGTGAGTATATAAAAAAAAAACACATCATGTACTAATGAGGAAGATAAACATTATGATATACTTACTCATTCACTTTATCTAAAACTAGGACTCTTTCTGAAATCCTAACTGTTATGGTAATGCCACTTATGCTTAAAGAATACCCTAATCTCTAAAGTTATCTAAACCGACCTTTGATACCAACTATAAGGCCCCAGCCTTAAACCATACTTAATCTTGAGTTATTACATGATTACACATTGAGGATCTTTTCAGGTTTAGAGTTTTAGAGAATTAGATCATGAAACATGCATTACATTCCAAATTTGAACAAAGTGGTTACATAAAAGACATATTCATTCTTCCCATCTACGAAAACATATTTAAAATTAAACATGGATTCTTTCTTGACACATCCTTGACCCTATCATAACATCATGTACCTTTCCCTTGACCTGTGAATAACATTTCAAAAACTTGGGATGAGCATAAAAAGCTCAGTAAGGGTTATAAAAATATAGAAAGGAAACATGAGTTCATATATACATAAGAATTAAATCATACTTTACCCATAAAACATTGGCACTTTAACTTACCTCATCAAATCATGAATAAATCATAGAAATCATAAGACATAAAAGGTAACTTGAGGCATTCATAACATTCTTACATAGGGAGTAACCCTCTTGGTTACGTTTGGAATACCCACCATAGTATATTCCCTAAATCTATTCGGAGAAACCTTAACGTTTCACTCCTTCATATTACCCAATGCATTGGAGAGCTATATCGGGCTCACCCGCCCTTAGTTTATCACGGAACCACCCGTCTTCATAATAATGCCCATGAACCTCAACATAATCGTATCATATAAAACATGCATAAAGGAAACATAACATTTCCACCATTCAATCACAGGATATCAATACAACCAATTGATATAAAAACATTATGAAAACCACTTTCAATACCAAAATAAAATAAAATTAAAACATGTTATTTATTTTTCATTTAAAAAGAAGGTATGGCTTGTAGATAAAGCCGAAACACAAATAATGGTCACGACGATAGAGAATTCATTGTCGCCGCATACGTACGACAAAAACATTCCCTTTTTTCGTTTAATAAACACTTCGTATAAAAAAGATTCCTTTTGAATATATGTAAAAGTCAAAGGGGTTTATACACCGTATAAAATAAGGTTATGTATAAAACAAAATATGCCTCAATGAATGGAGATTGAGACGAAGTGCCTTACAAAGACGGTATCCTTGGTTTAAGGATAAATCAATTACATAATTATGTGTGACAAAAGAATACACCAAATATATGTGGATATTAAGTGTAAAATAATCAAAGGTCATTCACACATATTCAAAGGATCACATATTCAATAACTATATGTTGAACCCAATGAAATCGAAATTGGTTTAAGAAGTTCCCTTGACAGCCTAACAGCGTCACATCAAAATGAGTTGATGAGAGATAAAAAAAGGGTATATCATCACTTGGAAATAAAATTTACATCAATAAAGATATATGAGAACATATCCCAACATAACAATATGTAAATTAAAAGACCCAACAAAAGAAGTCTTTTAAAAATATTAGGGTGAAAGGTTCCCTTACCGACATGGGTATCTTTCGAAACATACACCTCTTGAAAGAAGGACAATACGACATTGATGTAAATACTCATAAAATAAAGTATATTACACAATGAGTAAAATAATGGGCAGTAAATACACCACTCAAAGGAAATTATGAAAAATGTAGCATAAATCTCATGGGAATAAATGTGAGATGAAAAATCCCTTACGAAAACTCGACAGCCTAACGACGCCACATAAAACTTACAAAAATGGATTGATCAGATCAAATAGGGTATCTCATCATATTCACATAAAGTTTATAGAAAGAGGAATATAAAATAACATCCCCCAACATAAAAAATTGGTGCTTAAACTAAGTTACATAAAGTAGAGTACTTAAAAAGAAAGAGAGAGGTTATATCTCTTACGAAAATTCGGCAGCCTAACGGCGCCACTCAAAACTTCCAAAATTGATTGATGAGAGAGAATAGGGTCTCTAATCATATGAAAATAAAAATTAAAGTAAGATTAATATAAATTAACATCCCAATAATATGAAAGATGATCTTTAAAAGGAATGACATAAAAGAGCGTACTTAAAAAGAAAGAGTGGAGTAGGATCCCTTACCTCAAGTCCAACTTGTCTTGTTCGTTTCTTTATATTCCTAAATAATAAACACTGGTCAATTAATAATTGCCTAAGTTCCTCATTTATAGATTATTATTCATTTCATATCACATATTATAATGTTATAATAAATGTTTAATAATGTTCGTTCATATCAGACGTTTTTGCCGATGTTTGGTACATGAGTCAAAAATGAACTTGTTTGAAAAAAGATTGCCCATGTAGTTATAAGTAAATAATTTACAGAATAGTATTAATGATTAAAATATCATATATATCCGCTAAATATTCATTTTATACTATTCCATATCATTTGTAGATAAAAAAAACGAAAATCACCGTTCATAGAGACGGTAGGCCGTACGCACGCATGAACGCTACTTTCATTTTTTTGTCATATTAATGGAATTAAAACAAAATGAGAGAGATATATATATGTTATAATTCCATAATTATATACATAATTTAGATTTAATATATTACATATATATCCATTATATATATGTACATATAATATTACATAACATTTTGAGATAAGAAATGAAATATACCGTTCATGGAGACGGTAAGCCATACGTACGCATGAACGCTACTTCCATTTCTATTTCATATTTAATGGAATTAAAACATAATGATACATAATAGTATTTTAATTCCAGTATGGTATCATATATAATATCATTAAATATATCCTCTATACATACCACATATGGTATTAACGAATCAAATCACTTTGAGGGGGCGGCAGTCCGCACTTCTTTAAATGAAGATATTGCGTTTACCCATAATGGAAACCATAAAGGTACGACATAAATGAAAAATAAAGAAGCTTAAGTAAGACATAAACATATTAGATATCATATATAAATATAGTATCATCTTAATGGCCACCTTTTAAGGTGTTAGAAGAATGTTTACCAATCATCGTTTCGGGAGGCAGAAATTCTCCATCCACGGAAACAGTATGTTCTTTAACCATTAGATGTAGGTGTGTGTAAGTGTGGCTCGAATCCTTCTTATAAAAACATAGTAGTATATTGCAGATACTGGATTTGTTACAAAATAAATGAATAAAAAGAGTTTAGGGGGTTGGAGAAGCAAAATAAAACAAAATGGACACAAGTGAAGACATTACCATAAAATTGGATAACTCCCTTTGGTTTGAGCTCAAAGGCTTCCTTGGGAGGACTTCTACCCAATGTGAGGCTTCAAGGTGTAAGAGAGGGAAGTGTAGAGACAAAATGGGAAGGTTTTGGTCGATCCAAAGGCTTTGGGAGTGTGGGTAAGGAGGTAGAGGTGGGGGCCTTTTATAAGAGTAGAGGAGGGGCACTCTTGTAAAGTTAAAAAATGTTACTTTATTTTCAAAAGGGTTTTGGATTTTAAAGGTCCCACATTGATTTATTTCGAGGATAAGGTGATAAGGGTTAAAAATCCACTCATACAATAGGTTTGGACATGTGTAGGTCTTAGATATTACATTATCTTTCCATTTTATTTAAATCGTTAAATAATGAGGTCATCGTTGCATCATCATGACGTCATAAATAATTTAATTTATTTAATGTCTAAAAATTATAAAAAAACTAGTATGATGTAGGAAATTGTTTTATCTTTCCAATGACTATTTATAGTCAAAAATATGACTTGTATAACCCCATGTAAATAATGTTTTAGTAAAACACTTAATGTTTGTGTCATTTTTACTTTAACATTAAATAAATAGATATTTATGTCATTTTCCAACCAATGTGGCTTCATGGGGTCCCCAAGTTGACCCATGGATTTTATTGGTTGGACATGACACATCCAATGAGGGTAGGACATGTGTCTAGGTCATTTCATTTTATTAAAACATTATTCTTACCATAAACTACACTAATTACCTCTAATCGCGAATAAAAACTTAACAAGTTACTATTCACCAAAAACTTATTTTTATCCCATTGAACCAAATTTTACTTCTTAATGACAACCATGTATGCCGGATTTTTGAAATTCAAAAAACAAAGATGGAAAACTTTCATTTATACGGAAAAATCAGTTTTTATAAGTACCACTTAGTGGTTTCACTATTCATCAAAAATTGAAGTTTTTCAGAAAAATCCCAAAAATTCACCCTAAGATATATTTGATATTCCGAATTAAAAAATGAAGTCTATTTTACAAAATTCAAAAAATATAAGTCAAATTAATTAATTTAATAATTAATTCCCGCTGTCAGAGCAAATAGCGTGTTTTTATGAAATAATAAGTATCAAAATATTGACACTAGTTTATGTCTGATATCAAAGTGAAATTAATTCCAATGACCACTATTGGATATAATGGTAAAAATATATTCTAATTTCACTTTAAAACCAATTCAAAAGATAATCTAATCATGTAAATAAATTATATTAAAAAGTGGTTTTGAATTAAAATACAACATTTTACACTATTCATTAAAAAATGCACTTTATCGGAAAGATAACAAAAATTTACACAAAGTAAATTTTGATGTCCCAATTCATAAGAAGACTTTTATTTGGTCCAATAGAATTTATAAGAGTTAACAAAACTATATTTAATGATGGTTCTCCATTAAAAGGCGATAAGTGAACCTTTAGTGAAAACTAGGGCATACACGCCTAAAATTGAATTATTTCCGTATCTTAAGCCTTTATCTTTTATTGGATAAATGTAAAAACATTTAAAAACATATATAATCATATTTTAGTTATTTCTATTCATTCCTGCAAATACAATGACTACATGTTAACTACCATTTAAAATAATATTATTTTATTATTAGAATGCAACATAAGATTCCCAAGAAACTTGTTGTTGCATGTTGGGCACGCCATCGGGCATAGAGTCCCCTTTAAAGTCATATTAAAATTTTATTCACAAATAAGGATAAATATGAAAATTTAATATTCTTTATTTAACTGGATAGTTACACAAAAAGCCCAAAATCAAAGCCCTTAGGAAGGATATCAAGGAGAAGAGGTCAAGAGGTAAACATCCTCTTTTATTTTCTTTATTTTCTTTCATTTTATGTTATACTCTTCTTTTACATTTGGATTATGTTAGGATATTTCATTTAATATCCCTAATTAATTTCCATATTAAGTAATAGTGATGATATATTGCCTTTCTCTCATCAAACTATTTTTATGAAATTTTAAGAGACGTCGTTAGGCTGCCGAATTTTCATGACAAATTTCTCTTGTTTTCTTTTATTTCAAGATTCATTTATTTTCTTATTATTTAATCATTTCCTCTTAACCAACATGCATAAAAGCTCCAGAATCTTGTATATTATAGATTTTATAATGTTCATGAAAAATTTATCGTCACTATTCTTCTCCTCTCCCACTTATTCAAGGAATAAAAACATAGTCCGTGATGTGTCAAATTACTGACATCATAGACAATGTGATTTCAATTTCTATTAATTTTGTCAATTCTGGTAATTAAACCATTAATATGGTTAAAACAGGTTATAATATATATATATTATGACTCATACATGGTTTTTTATTTCTTTTTTACAAATGGTTTTAATTTATAAAACAAAATGAGGTTGTTTTTATCAAAGAAACACTAAAATGATATAAATGAACATCATTAATTTTTTAAATTGTGAATCATCCTCATGTGAGAATTCAAAATGATAAATAGTATAATTTATGGTACTGCAAATATTTAAATACTACTCCATTCCAATTCTGGAGTTTTACTTACAATCGACAAGATCATCCATCATGAACCAATCAGGGAAATCATGTAAATAACTCACCCAAAAACAGTTCAAAGAGAAAAATACTAACAATTAAATTGTGAAATGATGTTATCAAATGATCATATAAGATGTTATAAACATTAAAATGTTTCTTTAAAATACTAATAACTCTTTTAAACCATTTTACTGTAACATTAAGCATGTTTTAAGTAATACAAGCCTGAGGTAAGGGAATTCTTAACCCGATTTCAATCCTTTGGGTTAACCTTATTCTTCATTATTTATCAATTATTTGAATTGTTTGGTTGATTACATCTGATTATACTATGTTTAATTATGTTTATTTATAGAGTATATACATATTAAATCCACTCTATTATGTCTCTCTTCAATTATATGATATTTAAAAGGGACTTTTCGTTCAAAATCCTCTTTTAAAATTCTATTTTACAGAATCAAAAGTAATATTTTTATACTAATATTCACGTTGTATGATTTTGTTTTGGAAATTGGTAACTATTTATGGTGAAGGGTGGGGCCTATGTTTTCCTACAATTCATTGGGTATGTGTATGTTGGAGGTTAGTCATAGGGTTACTCTATGTGAAATTGCGATGGTGACACAAATTTCAAGGTAGTCATGATGGTTAAAAATTATAAGGTAGCCATGAGGGTTATAATTTTATGTAATTAATGACCCAATATACCTTTTTTGGTAATATTTATGTTCTTATGTTATTGGGAATCTGGTTTAAAAATAATTTTTTACAAAGTAATTATATATGGGTGACAAGAACATCATTTGAAAGTGATTTCATATGTTACAAGTATTCTTGGTCGAATGTTTTTTTATATCCTTTACTAAGATATTTGAGCACATCCCATGTTTTTAAATTACATTCATAGGTTATAATATTGTGTAATAAAGTGAAGGAAGAAAAGTTAAATGTTTGAATATCTATCAAAGAAATTATGTTTTATTTGGAATGTTTTTAATTTTGGAAGGAATGAGTACTATATTTATGGTATAGATCTTGTAATAATGTGTAATGTTATGAACATATTGTCACAATTGTCTAAAGATATAAACATGAAAATATCCTCAATGTAAAATATATGTGATTTCTTAAATAAATTCAAGACTGTGTAATGCAATATGGTTGGGTCCTTATACATGTCACTCATTAATAAAAATTAACATCCATTAAAAGTGAATTTTAGTTCATTAGGCATAGAAATAATTCTTGGATATTAATTTCTTATAGAAAGTAATCAATTAAAAATAAGTCAAGGAAAAATTATTCTTATGAAATAAAATATTATTAATTGTGTATATTTATTTATATTCATAGAAATTAAAATAATTACTCAACATGTAAAAATGTATCTTGAAACAAATATGTTGTCCTTGTACATTCATTTCTGATGAATCAAACAGTCCATTAACTTAACACAGAATTATTATTATTTTATGTTTTTTAACAATCCCTTGATCAACCAAATTCTTGTGATAAATGACCTATATTACTCAATAATAATCATTTTATACTTATATTCCCTTCAATGTCCTTCTGTTCATTTCCCACTTATTTTCACCTACATACAAACATAGTAATTCATTTTTTCTCATAACCATCAAACATACATTTATATATTATTAATAGAATATTTTACTAAGAATTTTTCAATAATAGTTATTGAAAGAAGTTGTTTTACAATGTCAATACATTGATTAATGATATCAATTATAAATCTTGAGGATATAGTTAATTTATAGTGGGGATAATGTGACACCTTTAGATATTAGAAATATTAAATTGTTTATGATATCACGAATAACATGTAAACCCATGGCTAAATGAATTGCAACATAATATATAAATATGAAATATCCATTAAATTGGGAGTTATTAAAAAATATAAATAAATTAAGAAAATTATAGCTATTAATTGATTAAAATTTAAATAAGTTTCATTTAATTAAATTTTTTTTTTCAATTAACTCTATTTTTTTTGAAAGATGGTTTAGTCATGATTTGAGAAAATAATTTATGAATAACTTTTACCAATTTTAATTTTTTTTAAAAAAATCATTTTTATATCATATAAATATAATTATCTTAGTGTGAAATCTTTGTATGTTTTTAATAATTTCATTTTTTATTAATAGTGATGAATAATTATTTTAAAATGAAAATTTCATTTTCTATTAAATTATTTATAATGATATATTATATTTTAAATTATTTTTATATTAAAATTAAATAATTTATATATATATATATATATTATATTTTTTCATTTGAATCATTTTTTAAATATTTTTTTATATAAAACAATGTAAACAAATGATGATTTTCTCTGAGAAAACCTGTATTGTCATCGCGTCTGTGGGATTTAAGAAAAATTAAAATTTTTAAATTATATGAATGGAATTTCAAAAAATTTATTACATATTTAGAATAAAAATAATTTATATTATATAATATGTTGAACATATTTTTGAGCCATAATGAATAGTATAAAAAATCAAAAAAAATATGTGGTTAAGGATAAAACGAATTTAGTGGGGTGTTAAACTAAGATGGTAAGAGTTAAAATGACCAAAAACATTCAAAAAAAATATTTTCTAGAAATACTTCAAAAAAATCATGTTTATATCTCTAAAATATATCATTTTTTACACTTTTTGAAGGAGAAAAACGTGTTCAGAATTTTTTCTTTTCAACAAATTACATCTGTACCACTGATCTCACTTTTTAAATGTCAACCCTCTCTAACGTTCTTCACATTATATAGATTAACATAATCATCCTATACGAAAGAAAATAACCTAAAGATCCCTTATTTTCATCATATATTCAATATTTTGATTATAATTACAACTTTAGAAGGCTTTGGTTCTTTTTTAAGGTGGTCAACCAAGGAAGAGGTGACTTTCTTCATCAAATGTTTTTCTTCTTTTTCATTATCCACCTCATTCAATTATTATTAAATCTATATAATAAAATAACTACATTATATTACATATAAATAGATATTTTTATTTTATTAACATGATCTTAAACCATCCCAACATCTATAAAATGGTCTATTAAATCATCATTTGTTTGTACAGTAGACTACCCCCTCATAAATCGATGTTATTTGTTTTTCCATTAACACATCTCATGGTATTGTATGATGATGGATATATAGTAAATACTTGATATTTATAAAATAATTATACTAATATATTTATTATATCTTATATAAACATTTTTACATTCCATTTTTTGGGATATAATAACATCTCTTTTGTGTACAACAGACAACCATCTCGCAAAGAAATATGATTCCTTTTTCACTAAGTCATTACATGGATAATAATAAGGATAATATTAATGAATATATGTCATATAAATGAAATAATTATTATACTGATGATATATTTATCATTTTTAAAATATAATATTTCATATTATTTCATAACTTTTCACTCACTTAATGATGATAACATCATTCATGTATGTGTGGACAACCTCTTTCACGAAGTGATGTGACTATCTTTCCATAACCCCACCGCCAAGCTGATACATATAATAATATTTAGACAAATAATATGTCATTTATTATATTATTATCATTCTATAAGGATAAAATATTAATTTCCTTTTTATATAATGATCCTACAGAAAATAGAAATGATACCCATGTGTATGAATGCCATACCGTCTCTTTGATCGTATCATAATTCATTTTTTTAAAAATATTTCATGATTGTTACTAAAATTTTTATTTAAGCATAAAATTGATAATTATTTCAGAATTTATACTCTTGAGGTTATGGAACTATAAATATCCACAATAACTGAAACATTCCTGACAAAGCACATATCGAAAAACAAGGAAATTAACACATGAAGCAACAAAACTAAAGAATTATTATTAATTAATGAGTGATAATATGTTATAAAAGCAGCATAAATGAAATTATAAATATTAATATTAATATTTTATATGTCAATAACTAGTTTAAACCCACTTTACAAGATGCTAAATCACGTTTAACCAAAAATAAGCATTAGGTAGGTGACGTCATATAGATTTCCCTCCATGGAAGAATATTTTATGGTTGTGTATGAAATTTCATCTATATGGTGTATATAAATCACCATTGAAATATTATATCATTATTAATTAAAAAATCATTGGATTATATTTTTAAATTTGAGTAATTCTATCCAAATGGATTTTCCGTATATTTTATTAGGTTGTAATGAATTTCATTATGGGTTTTTGTCATTAAATGGAATATGTTTAAGTGGAATGTTCTTTTAGTTATTTAACATTCAATATTTATTATTATTTATTTATTTATTATTTAATACAATCTATATATCCCTTAATGATCAATTTATCTCTTTGTAATTTTTTTCATTTCTCTTTGATTCAATGAAATGTACTACGATTAATGTGCAAAGATATTCTTTGGGGAATGGTTTTATTCTCAATAAAAAAATTATATTGTATTTTATATTATATAATGTAACATCATAATCATGTATGTATCAACTTTACTTACAAAACCCAACTATTTTCTCTCTTGGGATATGATTCATTGTAACTTATTCATATTTAAAAATGTAGACTCTGGATTCGGGTTACAGGATTTAAGTTGTTATAATGTTTATATATTTGATATAGGTTGTTACATTATGTTATAATAATAACTGAGAAATGATTATTTTATTTTATTAGAAAAAAATTAAATAATAATTTAAACAAAATTCTTTGAGAAATTCACTATTTTCTTTATCAGAGTAGTTAAAATAATCATCATATAATTTTTTGTGAAAAAATAAATAAAATGGATATTTCAAATTCATTATGAAATAATGATTAAATTTTTTATTTATATTTAATAAAAATATATTTATAAAAGTGATATGCTAATTTTAAAATAGTGAATATATAATCCATGGACAAAAATTTGTTGAAAACTTAGACTTAATTATTTGAATATATATTATAATTTTATATATTATACACAATATTCTAAATAATATAGAGTTATATTTAAAATATTTATATATTTTTAATATAATTGTTTTTTAGTTTTTTATGATTACAGCCTAATGACTTCATAATTTTCAAGGTTTTAATATAAATTCTAATTTCACTATTCATATAAAAATAATTTCCTTCTATATAAACATAAAATTTCATTATAAGATAATATAATTATAATGAATATTAATGTGATGTTTATTTTTAAAAGATAACATTTTATCACACATATAATATTATTTTATATCTAATAATGTATAAATAATATTTATTGTGTGCATTTGGTGATATTTATAGATATAGTGTTTTCATGATATCTCAGGGTCTTGCATATTACATTCTCACACACCCCACTAGTACAATTTAATCTATATAATTGGTTATATATTAGTTATTTATCAAAGGTGGATATTCCATCCTCGTAGTTTATTCAATATCTAAGGATCAACATTCATGTTTGTGATTTCTCAAGGTTCATTCACAAAATCTAATTTTACAATTTCAAAACAGATGATATCAACCCTAATAAATATTAATGGTTTTATAATTATTATAGAATTTATGGTCTCACTCTGTTACCTCAGATGATATCCCATGAATTAGATTTACTATTTAATTCCTCATTAATGAAATAGTAATGATTTCATCTACTTGTGAAATAATGGGAAGAATATTCAATCACTAATATAAAAATCCAAATAATTAATATAGCTACATAGAAATTTTATCTTAATTTATCAATATACATTTCATTTTAAAATTACATGGTTGAATAAAATAATTTTTAGAAGCATTGGAAACTTGGATACCTGAAAAACTAATTCATAAAATAGATAAATTTCATCCCATTTATTTCTCCAAAACTAGAAAATTTTTTAGAAACATTATACACAAAACGTTTCATCGTATAATAGTGAAAATAAAACATAAAAAATAATTAGATGATATGATAAGTGGGGGTAATAAATGTATATATAAAAGATCATTTAAACATAATATGAGCATAATTGGTTTGAGAATATGATATTAATTGTTCAATACCACACACATTCATTCAAAGATCCTAAACTCGAGTGATGGATGAAATAATGTTTATTTATAAGAAATTATTCATAATAATGGAAATGATTGTTACCAAAGAGAACATAAAATTATTATAATGTCATGTGATAAAATAGTAGAATAAATTATGAAATTTCTATAATAATATAAATCAAATCTCAAGGAAACCCAAAATGACATTCCTAACATGTTAGTTTTTTCTAACATACCAAATACCTACTTTGGTATTGGGATTACCTCATATACACCCTCTTCCGGGATTGGGACAACATTCAATATACCCTATTTCATGCTTGTGGAAGCCTCATGTGTACCCTCATTCGAGGTAGGGTGAACCAAAAATTTATGATTTGAGATTAAAAAACATTAATATATATCTAATTCATTAAGGGATTTATAATTATAGTCATACCAATTGTATAATAATAATTTTTTTAATAATATCAAAATAAAATTTATTAAATCATAACCCCAAGATATAATAAATTATTCATCAATATTTCCTCACAATGACCATAAATTGTCTAATTATGTGACAAATATTGTATAATTTTATCTTATCCTCATAAATAATAAGTAAAAGAAATGGAATTTAATAACCATAAATAATCATTTTAAAATATTTTGATATATTTTATTAGGAAATTACCCCTTTCATTTTTTAATCACATATTAATATCTAAAAATTTTCATATATTAATGAAAATAATTAATTTCAAAATAACCTTTAAAGAATTAAAATGATGCATTGAATAATTTCTTGTTCATGATATAATTTTTCTTGCCAATGTCATGTGTGTTAAAAAAACATTCATTGACATTTTTGGTATGAAGTAAAAAGTAATTTTTTCTAAAAATGAAACAAAAATGAAATTTAATACCTTTTAGCAAAATCTATGAATTGGTTAAAATGATTCTAAACAACTATAGATTAAATTAAAAATCACGCCTTCATCACCGTCGAGACCTCGATGCAGTGCCATTTCCCCCTACGTTGATATCAAAGCATCTCGAGGAGTCAACATCATCAGTCACACACAATTGATAACCACCTCCGTAACAACATCACCGACTCAAATCCACAATTTTCATTGAACATACCCACCAGAACGATGGAACCCATCATAGAATCCAAAAACATCCTGCACTAGAAAAGGACCATCGATGAAAATAAAAGAAGCCATTGAGAAGGAGGACTAAAAAAAGGAACACGAAACCGAGAAAACCCCTAAAAGAAGACAGGTACAAAACCCTAATGAAATAAATGGATGAAACACTAAAATAAATCTCAAAGAACTCAAACCATAGTCCCAAAATTGTGTGTACCCATCTCTCCAACTCTGACCTGGAAAGAAACGGTGGAACCCTAGGTCAGAGTGGTTTGGGAGGCCGAAGAAGAAAACCCAAATCTGGTAGCAGCTGGAAACTCAACGTCCACCTAACCACAATCCCAAATCCTCATGGATATCGTAATACCATCCTGAACTAAAAGAGGGATGAAGTTATTAGAGGCCAGATCAGGTTAAGGAGACGGAAGCCATCCAAATCACATACCTTCGGCGGCCTCGTGGTAGAAAGCTACAGCTGCAATCACTATAGTATAGAAGAAACCAAGAGAGAAGGGATAAACTAAGATTTGATGGGTGGAGCCATGAGTTAAGGGAAAATCCAATAAGGGATGATGAAACCCTATAGGAATGAAAGATATTTATAATTAAATTTATAATGTTTGGTAAGGTCTTTATATGTTTAGAAATATTATTTTCATACATGAAATGCTTTTTTATGTCCTTATTTGATGAACAATAAAATTAATTTTAGAAACTCTTAAATATTTCATTAGATAAAATAAATATCACATTTGAATTTCGAATGTCAAAATTAACATAAGGTGAATTTTTAGTACTCTTCTGATAAGTTTTATTTTATTTATAAATAGTAAAAAAATACTACGTAGTAGTTAAAATTTTCATTTTTTGTTTAAATATTTTGTATAAATTAAATTAATTTTTAAGAAAAAACAAATCAATTATAAATATATTAATAAAATTTAGGTCATTGGAATAATTTAAATGTTGAAATTAGATATATATTTTTTGAACTTTTGAACATTATTTTTATCACCTTTCTCACCACATCAGCGGGTTTATTATTAAAGTTAATTGTTCTGCTTCTCTATATTGAATTTTTAAAAATGGACATACATGTTGGGAATATGTATGATATTTAGAGTCTAATATAAAGAACTTTAAATTTCATATATTACTAATATTAACTTTAGTAAAAAAATTACCACGGTTAAGGGTAAATTGGATAATTAAAGGTAAAAATAGTACATCAATTTTATAAAATTTCCATAAAAGTTGTCGAAGTTTCATTGGATAAGTGTTTTTAAACTAAAAAGATCCTTAGGCCGAAATTACAACCTTTTTAATCCACTTGGGTAGAATATTAAAATTATTATATTTTATTTAAAGATAATTAAAAAATCCCAAACTCATATTTTTTATAACTATAACATTTTCAATATATGATTTCCTATAAGCTAAATTCAATAATAATTATAAATTTGAAAAAAAAATTATCTACTTCAAGATGATTTATTTATAATTTTTAGTGATAAAATAATTAACTTATAATTTGAGACAATGGTGATACAATAATTGTTTAATTAATAAAACGTCCAATTAATTGATATTCGAAATAATAAAATTAATATACATGTAATTAATTATTGTAATTCAAAAATATAATAGGTTAATATGAAATTTTAGTAGTTTTTTAAATGGTTTTTTAAATTATCTTGTTGTTTAATTTTATTTAAAAACAATGTTGTGAATACTGCGAAATTGTAAGTAATGGTATTTTAGAATATAATATTTGGTTAAATTAATTAAAAATTAAAACAATATTTAAAAAATAAAAATAGATTATTAGAAGGTATAAAATATCATAATTTACCAATTTATGGGAAATTGACACGACAAAGTTATTAATTTATAACAAACTAATATGTAAAATTCTATCACCACAATTAAATTTACAATCAATTATTTAAGGGTAAATGAAAATTGTATGATTTAAAATAAAACCAAAACATGTCCAAAAATTATTAGACAAAGTGGATTCATCTATTATAACTATAAGATATAATTATATTATTTTAATTGTCACATGTCCATAAAAATATCTTTTATATTATTTAATGTCAAGGATTGTTACAAAATATCCCTATCTTGTATTTAATATATTTTATGTGTCCCAACCGGGAGAAAATAAATCTATTAATGAATATAAATATCTATTTTTGTCATAATTGAATTCATTTCATTATATAAGTTTTTTTATAAATTATATTATTCCCTTATATTATTATTCAATGTTAAAAAATATTTATTTAATTAAAAGAAAAATAAAATTATCGATTTTAATATTCTTAATTTTGATATATTCTTGATTAATTAATGTTCATAAATATTTTTATAGAACTATAAGATATATTTGATATATTTGAAACTATTATATTTAAATTACAAATTTTTCTTGATAAATTTAATGCCAAATTAAATGAATAGTATCAAATTTGAAAATAATGTTATTTTATTGAATTAATGTATTATTCAATGATTTAAAAAATAAAAAATGATAAATAATAAAAACAATTGTATAATATATGTTTAATTTTTTTTTCCAACATTAATTTATATATCATTTTGAAGTTTTTTGATATATAATAACATTAATATATTTTAATTTTTTGTGGATTTCCAAAAGTGCCCCCACCTCAATTATAAAATGACAGCTCCTCTGTCACTTCCCTACACATTATTTAGACTTTTAGCTCAAAAAACAATTGATATTTCTCCTCCCAAATTCCATATCCATGTTTTGGAAGACTTGGTGTTCTAGAAATACCATCATTATATCCCTTGAGAAGAGATCTAAAGAAAGATCATCGATGAAGAGGTAATCTCCTTTATCGATTCTCTTGAGAATTTTTTTACACTACTTCTTTTTAATGTGTTCAATTTATAATAAATTAATAAAAATATATAACCTATATTATTATATGTTATTATGACTTTATAAAAACAAATTATACCTTCTATTCAACTTATGAAAATGGAATGTACCAAGTATGCATACATACGACTTACCGTCTTCACACTATAGTGTAATTTGTTTTCATAACCACTTAACTTGGATATGTATAATGATGAAAATTATAATTATATATGATTATTATAAATTTATATTTATTCTGTAAGAAAATATATACCATACACTTCCTTACTTTTTTACAATTGATGGAATGATATAATCGCTCGTGTGTACATACGACCAACTGTTTCCATGACTAGATGAGATTCATCTTCAACATTAACCATTTAATCAATGGTTATAAAAAATATATATAATGAATAAATATGAGAGATATGAAATAATTTATATTGTAATAATATATATATATATATATATCATTTACCTTTATTCATTCTATACGATAATACAATAGAAACATCATTCATGTTAACGTACAGTTTACAATCCCTATGTATGGTGTTTTTAATTCCCCATATCTATAATTTATATATATATATATATTTAGATACTAAATATATATTATATAAAAATCATGTATTTAATTTTTTATGTAATTTAAACACAATCTATTAAATAGGATCATGAATAATAAGTCAAATCAAGAAAGATAAACAATGTGCATCTTACCCGAAACATTTCTTTAACATGGAACAATTAATAAATAGTTTATATTATGTAATAAATAAATAATAGAAGATATAATAAATACTATTATGATTCTTTTATAAGTTCAAACTATTTTTTAAACAACTACACAGTAGTTTTAATCACATATTGGGGGGATCAAACCTATGGTAAGGGATTTTTTCCACAGATTTACTTCTGTGATACACATGCCTCATACAATACTTGTTTCATAAATGTGGTGTTTATACTACTGATTAGTTTTGTTTGAAATTAATAACCAAAATCTTATTCTATTTTCATATTCCTAAAATTTTATTTCTTTCATGTGGAATTGTATTCTATTGATTATAATGTTCTAAGGGTTAATTACACAGCCACATTATTATAGAGATTTTTTATACAAGACTATCTACTGGGAAATATTTATATTCCTTGACCTTGTTTCTTAAAAATGTATTCTGAAATATTTATACAATTTTCTACAGTTATTTTTTTTAAAAATTACTGATTTATTTCTTTTTATTAAATGGTTTGAATGGAAGATTTTTTCATGAGGTACATTTTGACATTTCCTGGAAAACTTTGAGAAAAATGTTTTTTTAACTTATATAGAATGAAAGAATTTTTATAATTTCTTGAAACATTATTTCGTTGTATCTTACCTTAATATAATATAATTTTATTTTCAAATAAAATCTTTTCTTTTAAAATTATAATGCTTTTTATGAAAAAAAATTATTTCAATAAAGAAAGGATATTTGCTTCAATAATTGTTTTCAATTAATGTATAAAAATCACCTTCCATTTAAGATACCATTATATGATGTTAAATATTTTTTACTTGTTATATGACTAAATTTTACCTTTATTATTACTTCTATGAATGGTTTATCTTTATAATGGAATGGGATTTGAGAAACCAATTTTTTGTGTTATATGTTTTGATTGAAAGATGTTTATGAAACCTATTACATTACATAGGTTATAATATGATACATGAATTTTATTCTTATAGAACATAAATTTATGTTAATTATTTGATTTTTGGGACATATATATCCACACAATGAATTGGGGAAATATTTATATCTCATGATATAGACATAGAGGACATTTTCCTCTAAAGTTGTCCATGTAGTGATCCTTGACTACTAAAATGACTATGAGAGTGATACATGAAAACTAATAAGATTATGGGAGTGAAACATGACTAAAATTATGGTATTGGGAGTGAACCCATGTCATGACCCGTCCTCGGGGCTCATGTCGTAACTACTCCAAGCTCGCCTTCCAAAGGCCAGGGGCTGGCGACTAGCACCAAAGCTGTAAATCCCTATGCATGGAAGGAATTTCATTTATACAATTAAAAACACACAACCAGAGTGCACAACTAGAATCAAACACTAAGTATATATGTATACATAAGAAGAGATGGAAAGTACAAAAGGGCCAGAAATACAAGCCCAATAGTAATGTACAATGAAAAGACGAAACATGTACAACTAAAAGAGGAACAGCTGGAAGGTGTTTAGCAGCACTTGGAACGTCCACCATAGATCCTACCTGAAGGGTAGGTACAGATAGCCACCTCAGTTCTCCATGTCTGACCGTCTCCTCCGGGTACCGACTCATCGTGAGGTCCGCCTCCGGGTACTGTCGAGTCCTGGTGCTCGTGGCCGCCGTCAGCACTTCCCGTCTTCTACATCCAACACAGCGAGGTGCGGGCATAGCTCGTGCATGGGTGAGTATAACGTTACTCAGTAGGGATCCCAAGAACCTCATGGTATCACAAAATCCAACAAGGATAAACCACAAAGTATGATTTCAATAGACAGCACATACTTATGTATATGCATATACATATACCTAAGTTATCAAGTAACCCATCTAAATCACGAGCAAAACACAAAGGTCATTGAATTATCTAAAACCATGATTTTCATTAATGAAACCATGACTACTAGAGAACTCTTCCTCTATCGAGTACAATGTCCATGTCACGACTACGAGGAGCTACTCACTAACCTTAGACTGCTGATGTACTCCTCCTGTCGAGTAACGCGGGTCTTTTTCCAAACTAGGTGCTCCATCTGTTGTGGGTATGCCTCCAAACCTGGCGCTCCCTATAATAGACTACATAATTACTCCACCTGTTGAGTACTGAGGGTCTGCTGCCAAACTATGCGCTCCATCCATTGTGGGACTGCCGACAAACTGGGTGCTCCGTCCATTGGGCTAGTCGAATAACTCCGAGTTGAATCGGCCAAGCAGTCGTTAGGTCTACAGCTACTAGGTCTCTTCACTCTGTCTACTCATGTCTGGGAGGTTCCACTCCACAAGCTACTAGTTTATAATCCAAGTTTCACGAATTCTCACGTGGAAGTATCCCAATGGACCGCCATCCCATATGGGTCTCAACGCAAAAGAGAGCGCGTCATTCAGATGCCCGTTCTGTGAGTTATTATTCTTTTAATCCCAGGGTCCCGGTTAGTTTCATGTACGAACCAACCTGACTGTATCTCAACTTTACCCTAAACTCCCATGAGGAATTATCAAAGGTACGGTTATGCTCCAAGAATATTGGCGCCGCTGACGGTTCGTCAAACGGACGTCTAGTGCCAATGATATGGCTCAAGGAGGTATTGTGTCCGTAATGGGCCCCAGTCTAGTCTGACCTGGTCGGACCGACTCGGCCCAACCCAGTATGGGCCCAACCAGTCTAGGTAGAACCGATCTAACTCATGGGGTCTGACCCGACCCATTGGGTAGGTCATCCTGCTATGTTTTGACACGGTCCGCTAGGCCTGTCCCAGTAAACCGCGAGGGCGGTTTTGCCAGACAGGCTCCACGTAGGTGGCTCGATAACTCAGCACAAGAGGCTGGGTCGGTTCGGTCAGCGACACCGTGGGTGCGCCGTGGGTCGGCTAGGGAGGCCAGTGTCCGGGAGGACAATAGGCAGGCCGCACGGGGCGCAGGACAAAAAGCTGGTCACTAGCAGGCAGCGGATGCACCCGGCCAGGCGCCGAGGTGTCGGGCAGGCCGCCATGAGAGGCCGGATGTGTGGGCACCATGCAGGCCACCGACAAGTGCACGGGGAGCCTGGAAAGCCGCCTTCCCAGGTGTGGGGCGTTGGATAGGCAGTCGGAAGTGCCGTGGGGAGTGGGGTGAGCCAGGAAGCACGCCGTAGTGGCACCGGGCAGGCCGAGCAGTGCTTGGGGCGCTGGGTGGGACAGGAAATGCACTAGGGGGGCGCTGGTCCGACTGGGCAGTGCACCAGGTAGGCTGGGCAGCGTGTCGGGGGGCGCCGGGATGTGTGCCGGGGGAGTGGGGCAGTGCTCCGTAGGGGCGCCGGGCGGGCCGAGGCGGGGTCGGGCAGCTTGCCGGAGGGGCCACGGGGCACGCGTAAGTGCGCGGGACAAACCGCAGGTAGTGTGGCAGTGGTCGGACTGGGGCATCAGAGCACCACGGGTGCCGCATTATTCTCAGAGGCCGCAGGTAGCATGGCCTTCATTGTCGCCGCCTTTGTCTTCGTCGCTTCATCACCATGTCGTAAGATGTCACATGAAAGAAGAAAGACATTGGATTTTGGCCCATGTTAGGTTGACCATAATCCTACGCGTTTAGAGGAGAATCAATTGGATTAATTATATAAGAAGTTGATCATTAACATGGCCGCAACAAACCCTTTCTACCCGATGAAGGGGATATTAAAATGCATAAAATCTTCATGAAATAAACCCCCTACCTTGTAATTGGTGTCATTTGACCAAGTGGCGGTATTGTGGCATCACTTTTTCAATGACATGAGGAGGTGACATCGTTATTAGTGATGTTCTTCGCGGGCGGCATCTCACCTTTCTTTGACTCATTTGAAGAAGGAAGAAGTCGGTGTTGATCTTTGGTGGAAGGAGCATTCATTTAATTCTTCACGTTCTTCATTGGAAGAACGGTTCTTCGTTGGTAACTTTTTCTCTCCTTAGCAATCCACAAAAGAGATGTCCACCAAGAGAAATAATAGATTTCCACTTATTTGGTTGGAACAACGATTTCAAAAAGAAGAAATTAATTACGTAGGCTCCCCCAATTAATTCATCTGCGGTGTCACATTAATTTGTGGGGAATTCAAGAGGTTATCCCTCATTAATGAGGGAGAGTTGGGAGGTTTAACCCTCCTACATTAATAGGGGTCAGGTGGTCCCCACCCCTACTATTTAATGGATAGGTTATTCTCGGGTGGTCCCCACCACAATTATCCTCCCAAGTGTGGATATGTGTAGGTGGGCCCCACCACCATAACCTCTCCTGGGAGATTATGGTGTGGTGGCCCCCTCCACCAACCACCACTTGGTGGTTTTCACCAACACCAATAAAAATAATGATAAGACTTTATTATTATTCAACTAAATTAAAAATCCCAAAAACTATCATCCACTCCTGTTAAAACATAACTACGACGGAGGTATTACTAAGAAAATTCGGACGTTTCAAGTTCAACAGTGCCCTCAGATTTCAATTCTGAGGACCAATTCAAAAGATATAAAATTCCGAATGCTTGTTTATCGAACGTACCCAAGATTAACTTTAGAAAATGATTTAGGGCACACCGGGCCTCAGAATCAAGTGTCGTCATAAACTACGGACTCGTAAAATTTCCATATATTTTAGAAAAACATTCCCTGGAAATTCCGGGTCTTTAGATTATCCCCACCTCAGGGATTTACATCCCCATATGCTATAACTCACACTAATGAAACAAAAGAGGGTAATGAGCATGCATCTCATCCTCCCACTCCAATGTGCCCTTCTGGAGGCTCTCGTGCCACCAGCGAATGCGCACCAGAGGTAAAGACCTTCCACATAGGACCCACTTCTTTCGATCCTCAATCTCCACTGGAATCTTTGTAAAAGTTTCCCTATCATTGATATCTAGATCCCCTTGGTCAATAATGTGGGTTGGTTCATGCATGTATCTCCTCACCTGGAATATGTGGAAGACATCGTGAACTAGGTGCAACTGATGTGGAAGTTCTAAGCGGTAAGCCACATCCCCCACACTGTTGAGGACCTGGAAAGGTTTGATGAACTGCGATGATAACTTGTCGGGTCGTCCAAATCTCCGCTAGTCCGGTCGAGGTGAGACACATAGAAATATGGGGCCGCCATCCTCGAACTCCAAAGGTCTCCTTCTTATGTAAGCTTATGACTTCTATCTGCTCTGTACAGTCTTTATCCCCTCCTGGATAATCTGCACCTTCTCTATGGCAGCCCGTACCATATCTACTCAGTAGGAAGAGGGCCGACATGGTGAGTTGGTCTACGATAACCCAAATAAAGTCATGTCCCCTAGACGTACATGGAAGACCCATCATGAAGTCCATGAATATCCCATCCCACTTCCACACTGGGACCTCTAATGGTTATACTAAGCTTGCTGGTACCTAGTGCTTCGCCTTCACTTGCTAACAAGTGAGACATCGTGAGACAAACTCTGCTACCACCTTCTTCATACGTGGCCACCAGTGCTTTCATCGATGGTCCTTATACTTCTTCTCCACTCTTGAATGTACCGCTAGAGGGGAAATGTGGAACGCCCTCAACACCTCCTCCATAAGTGCAACTAGTATCATGTTACATCCTCTTAATAAGATGACATGCTACCCACCATCAGAAAATCCATCAGGTTCCTGCCCTATTGATATCCGGGCACATCACGACTCGCAGTCAGCATCCCCGTGTTGCACCCCCCTTGACACACTGAATAAGTGTAGGAGTGAAGGTAAGAGACTATAGATAGGATACACCATCTCTATCCACAAGGGATACATGAAAGGTTGACAACTCCTCTGTCTCCTCTCCTAGCAGTTGCATACCAGTCCCCCTGCTGAGCACATCCCCAACAATGTTCCCCTTCCAAGGAGTATAGACTATCTCGAAGTCATTGTCCTGGAAGAACTCAATACATCACCAATGTCTCAGGTTCAGGTCCTTCTGAGAGAAGACACACCTGATACTATTGAGATTACAGTAAACCGTAAAATGTTCCCTCAACTAACTATGGGTGAGTCTAGCCAATTGTAAGAACTTGACTTCAGCCTTCTTCGACTACATTCTACAAGAGCTTCTAGGATTTCTCCATCACTGAAAAGAGAAATATGGTCTCATCCCCTGGATAAACCATGTCCCATGCCTAATACAATAAAACCATCCATGAATGGTACTAAATCATCCAATGGACTACGTCGTAAGGCCTCGATGCTACAACCAAGAGATCCAACCGTTACTCTTGCCACCAAGAGTTGATTCCCACTGTCGGCGTCAGTGTGTGGCCACTGGGTCTCCTCCAGCAGGATTATATAATGTGAGGGTCAACTCTGCAGTTTTAACCAGAACCTATTAGTATTAACCATAAAAAAGGCTACAAAGAATATGTCACAAGGACAAGTGTCTTTTATTTCTGCATCTCAAAAAAAAGACACAAAAAAACCACAAACAATGACATCAACAAAGCTAGAAGAACCAAGAACAAAGGCATATATGCCTGGAACTGGTCCCACTCCTGTCTACATGCTTCCAGAGCTCCATAGTCGTATGCTTTAGCTACCTGAAGCTATTCTCTCCCTTATCCACATGTTCCTTGCGGTCGGGGTGGACCTCCTTGTGGTGGTGGTGGAAACACCTTGAAGCATGGTCCACCACTAGCAGTACAACCAGCTCCTCTGTCATGGTATCCTTCTCCTAGCGGTCTTCCTCGATCAATCCTCTACATGTACCTGAGAGGTCCCTGAACTGCCTACATATCGTCTATATAGCAGTTCAGACAGTCACGTGACATGTGACCAAGCCCGCTGCAGGAGTAATGTTGGCCGCTCCTGGTATGACTGGATCTCTCTCCACCCAGGGTACCCTGCACAACCAATCTAGAGTCATGCAATCATCCACCTAGGGGTATGTTCCTCTTGGACCATAGTGTCAACTGTCTACTGATAGCTGCAGAAGACTCCTTCGCTAGTCGACTAGTGGTGGGTCTCATTGTTGGAGACTGCTCAGCAAGGAAACTCTCCACTAGGAGGGCACGCTCCAACACCCCCATCTGCATCGGGATTCCATGGGAGATAACTGATGCTCTGATCTCTCTCCTAAGTCCCAGCTCCAAGGTTTGGGCCATGAAGAATGGGTCCCATACCATACCAGTGGTGTTGCGTGAGAGGTCGGTGAACTCCATTGAGTACTTCTCCACCATCATGATACCCTACTGTAGATGCATTAGATCCTGTATCTGCACCTCTCGATGGGTGGCTGGTAAAAACTCTTCCCAGAACAGGATCTCGAAGTCCTTCCATAGAAGTTTCACCTTTTCATGCATCTAGAGCATGAGGCTCCACCATCTGTCTGCTGCTGCCTGAAGGAGGCTGGCTGCACGGAACACCATAATGTCTGCTGGTGTCCCTACCGGTCTGAAGAGTCTCACCAAAACCTCCATCCAATCCTCAGCCGCCTGTGGGTCTGTCTCTCCCATGATCCTGGGTGGACTCTGGTGCTGGAACTCGTGCAGTGTGCTCAAGCGGCATGTACTCTCTACTATTGGGGTTGGTGGCATCGGTGACCCATTGGGAAGTGGTACCGCTGGTGCCTCTGCTGGAGCCTCAACTAGAAGTGGGCCTTGTACTGAGGCCTCATCACTCGACGGACTGTCAGTATGTACAACTCTCGTGGATCTAGCTGGTCATCCACGGGGAGGCATCATGAAAACAAAATTATACACGGTCATAAGTCTATACTTGGTGAGATGACCTGGTTTGAGATTACTTAAAGAATACTTTTTAAAACACACATGCAATAAGGGTTTTCGTGCACTGAGTCGGAAATCAGATTTCAGGGTCCTGTTGTATGGATACGTCGGTCGCCCGCACCAAAACTAGACTCCCTGAACTGAAAACCACACTTAGTACCCTTTAAAGTATTGCGTAAAATAATAGAAATATCAGAGTCCTAACTTACGCAGTAGAACTGACATCCTATGATAAAAAAATTTCATGACCCATCATTGGGGATGGTGTCGTGACTACCCGAATCCCGCCTTCCATAGGCCAGGTGTTGGTTACTAGCACCAATGGTGTAAATTCCTATGATGGGAAGGCATTTCCTTTATACAAGTAAAAACACACAACCAAAGTACAAAACTAGAAGCAAACACTATGTATATCTGTATACATAATAAGTGTTGGAATGTACAAAGAGGCCAAAAATGCAATCCCAAGAGTAAAGTACAATGAGAAGACAAAACATGTAAAACTAAAAGACAAACAACTGCAAGGTGTCTAGTAGCTCCGGGATCATCCACCACAGATCCAACCTGAAGGGTAGGTACATATAGCCACATCATCACTTCATGTCTGACCATCTCCTATGGGTACCGACTTGTCGTGAGGTCCACCTCTGGGTTCCATCTAGTCCTGACGCTCATGGCCGCCGTCAGCGCTGTCCGTCGTCTGCATCCAACACAGTGATGTGCGGGCACAACCCGTGCATGGAAGTGTATAATGTTACTCATTAGGGATCCCATGAACCTAAAGGTATCATAAAATCCAAACAGGATAAACCAAAATGTATGATTTCAATGGATAACCATTAATTAGGCATATTCCCATACATATACAAAAGTTATCAAGTAACCCATCTAAATCATGAGGAAAACACAAAGGTCATTGACTCAGCTCAAAAGATTATTTTCCTTAATGAAACCAGGGCTGCTAGAGAACTCCTCCTCTATCGAGTACAGTGTCCCATTAGCAACTCTGAGATGCTACTCACTAACCATAGACTGCTGAGGTACTCCTCCTGTCGAGTACTACGGGTCTGCTTCCAAAACGGGGGCTCCATCCATTGTGGGTATATTACCAAACTGAGTGCTCCCCCAAATAGCATGTAGAGGTACTCCAACTGTCAACTATCATAGTTCTACTTCCAAACCAGGTCCTCCATCCGCCATGGGTCTACAACCAAACTTGGTGCTCCATCCACTAGGCTAGTCGAATCACTCCGAGTCAAATCGGCCATGAAGTCATCCGGTCTACAGCTACTAGGTCTTCGCACTTTGTCTGCTCGTCTCTGGGAGGTTTTTCTTCACAAGCTACTGGTCGATACTTCAAGTGTCACAAAGTCTCATGTTGATGTATCTCAAAGGACCGCCACATCATAGGGGTCTCAACGCCACAGATGACGCGTCAATCGGATGCCCGGTCTATGAGTTATTAGCCTTTTAGTCCCGAGGGGCCCGGTTTGTATCGTGTACGAACAAACCTGACAGTATCTTGACTATACCCCAAACACCTGTGGGTCATTCTCAAATGGAATTCTAGGTTCCATGAATATCGGTGCCGCTGACAGTTCGTCAAACGGATGTTCGGTGCCAAAGATATGGATCAAGGAGGTAATGGGTAAGTAATGGGACCAGATCTGGTCTGAACCGGTCGGACCGACTAGGCCCAACCCAGTCTGGGCCCACCTGGTCTGGGTCGACCTGTTCAAACTTGCTGGGCCTGAACCGAACCATTGGGCAGGTCAGCCTGCTAAATTTTACCTGGTCCACTGGACCTGACTTAGCGAACCGCGAGTGCGGTTCGACCCGATAGGTTCCACATAGGCGGATTGGTAACTCAGCTCGGAATACTGGGCCGGTTCTTCCACTGACACTGCAGGGGT
The DNA here is from genome assembly GCA_963277665.1 of Viscum album. NCBI lineage: Eukaryota > Viridiplantae > Streptophyta > Magnoliopsida > Santalales > Viscaceae > Viscum > Viscum album. Next base: position 1,935,074,117 of record OY728165.1, read on the forward strand.
ATTTTGGGTCATCTCATGAGTCCAGGTGTCGGGAGGTCAATAGGCAGGCCACACGGGTCGCGGGCCAACTAGATGGTCACCGCCAGGATGCGAGTGCACCCGGGAGGGTGCCGGGGTGCCGGGTAGGGCTCCGGTAGGGGCCGGGTGTGAGGGCACCAGGTAGGCCACCAGTAGGGGCAGGTGGTGCCAGGAAGGCTGTCGACATGGGCGCAGGCCACCGGGCAGGCCACCGACACGGGCGCGGAGATCCGTGCTTGACGGCTAGCGCGCCGTAGTGGTGTCGGGCTGACCGGGCATTACACCGGGGCCCCGGGCATGATGGGCAGCACACCAGGGGGCGGTGGGGAGGGGCTAGCTGGGCAGCGCGCCGAAGGGGTTCTGGGATGGGTGGGTAGCATACCGAGGGGTGGCGGAATGCCGGGCAGCGTTCCGACGCAGCTGGGTCGGCCTGGCAGCGCGCCGGAGGGGCGCCAGGTGGGCTGTGGCGGGGTCGGGCAGCGTCCCGGAGGGGCCATGGGGTGCACGGGGCAAACCGTGGGTAGCGTGGCAGTGTTCGGCCCGCAGCATCTGTGCGGCATGGGTGCAGCGTGATTCACGGAGGTCATGGGTTGCACAACCTTCGTTGTTGCGGCCTTCGTCGTTGTCGCTTCATCACCATGTCGTAAGACGTCACAAGAATGTTGAACGATGGAGGATGTCAGGACATGTTATTTTGGCCCGCATCCTCTGCGTTTAGTGTAGAATCAATTGGCTTAACGAGATAACCAGTTGACCATTAACATGCTAGCAACAAATCCATTCAACCGGATGATGGGGATAACAAAAAGTATAAAATATACATCAAATAAACCCCTACATTGAAATCGGTGTTATTTGATGAAGTGGTGGGATGGTGGCGTCGCTTTTTCAACTTCGGGAGGAGGTGACGTCGTCGTTGGTGACATTCTTTGGGGGCATCATCTCCCCTTTCTTTTCCTGGGTTGAGGAAGGAAGAAGTTGGTATCGATCTTCGGTGGAAGGAGCATTCTTCACGTTCTACGCGTTCTTCGGTGGAATAACGATTCTTCGTTTGGAGATTTTTCTCTCCTTATCTATCCACAAAAGAAATTTCCACCAAGAAAAATAATATATTTCCTATTATTTGGTTGGCACAACGATTTCAAAAATAAGAAATCAATTACATAGGCTCCTCCAATTAATTCCTATGCGGTGTCACATTAATTGGTGAGGAAGTCAAGAGGCTCTCCCTCATTAATGAGGGAGAGCTGGGAGGTTTTATCCTCCTCTATTAATAGGATTCAGGTGGTCCCCACCCCTACTATTTAATGTATAGGTAATGCTCGGGTGGTCTCCGCCACAATAATCCTCACAAGTGAGGTTATGAGTAGGTGGGCCCCACCACCATAACCTCTCATGGGAGTTTATAGTGTGGTGGCCCCCACCACCAACCTCCACTTGGTGGTTTTTACCACCACTAATAAAAATGAATTTAACACTTTATTTTTATTCAAATAAATTAAAAACCACGAAAAATATCTTCCACTCTAGTAAAAACGGAACTGTGGTGAAGGTCTTACTAAGAAAATTTTGATGTTGCAAGTTCAATTGTGCCCTCAGATTTTAATTATGAGCACCGATTCAAAATTTATAAAATTATGAACACACTTTTACTAAACTTACTCTAAAAAAACTTTATAAAATGATTCTGGGCACACCGGGCTTCCAAATCAGGCGTCGTTAGAAACTGCAGACTCATAAGAGTTCACTGCATTTAAAGAAAATTCCTCGTAAATTCCGGGTCATTACAATCTCCCCACCTCAAGGATTTACATCCCTGTAAGCTATAAATCACACTAAGGAAGGAAAAGCGTGTACTGAGAATGTATCTTATCCTCGCACACCCATGTGCCCCTAGAGGGTCTCATGTTGCCAGCGGACATGCCCCAGAGGTAGCAACCATCCACATAGGACCAGATCCTGTCGATATTCAATCTCCACTGGAATCTCTATGAAGGTCACCCCCTAATTTATTTCCAGCTCCCCTTGGTCGATAATGTGAGATGGGTCATGCACGTATCTCCTCGGCTAGAATACGTGGAAGACATCGTGAACCCAGTGCAACTGAGGTGGAAGAGCTAAGCAGTAAGCCCCCTCGCTCACTCTACTGAGGACCTGGAATGGTCTGATGAACTACGAAGATAACTTTCCACCTCAGCCAAATCTCTGCAAACCCTGTTGAGTTAAAAAACATAGAAAGACGTGGTCTCCATCCTCAAAATCCAATGGTCTCCTTCTCCTGTCAGCATATGACTTATGTCTGCTCTGTGCAATCTTTATCCACTCCTGGATGATCTGCATCTTCTCTATGGTAGCCCATACCATCTCTACTCAGTAGGAAGACGGCCGACATGGTGAGTCGGTCAATGATCACCCAAATAGAGTCATGTCCCCTGGACATACGTGGAAGTCCCATCACGAAGTCAATGAATATCCCATCCCACTTTCACTCTAAGACCTCTAACGGTTGTACTATGCCTGCTGGTACCTGGTGCTCCGCCTTCACTTGTTGATAAGTGAGACAATGTGAGGCAAACTTCTCTACCACCTTCTTCATACATGGACACCAGTGCTATCATGGAAGGTCATGATACTTATTCGCCACTCCTAGATGTACTGCTAGAGGGGAAATGTGGAACTCCCTCAACACCTCCTCCTATATTGCAACTAGTACCATAGTACGTCATCTAAAGAGGATGACCTGCTCCCCACCTTCAGAAAATCTATCAGCATCCTGCCCTATGGATATCTGAGCACGTCGCGTCTCGCAGTCAGCATCCATATGTTGCGCCTCCCTGACTCACTAAAGAAGTGGAGTGACTATAAGAGAATGTAGATAGGTTTCACCTTCTCTATCGACAAGGGATATATGAAAGGCAACCAGCTGCTCTGTCGCCTCTCCTAGAAGATACATACCAACCCTCCTTTAAAGAACATCCCCAACAATGTTCCCATTCCCATGAGTATATACTATCTTGAATTCATAGTCCTGGAGGAACTTAACCCATTTCTATTGTCTCTGGTTCAGGTCCTTTAGAGAGAAGACACACCAGAGACTATTGATATTACAGTAAACCATTAAACGTTCACTCAACTATCTGTGGGTGAGTCTATCAAATTGTAAGAACATGACAACACCCTTCTTCTCCTATTTTCTACAAGAGGTTCTAGGATTTCTCCTTTAGTGAAAAGTGAAATCTGGTCTCATCCACAGGATGAACCATGTCCCATACCTAATACTATCAATCATGAAATGAACGATACTAATTCATTCCATATAAGGCATCGTAAGGCATTGATGATACTAGAAATAGATCCAACCGTTACTCGCTCCTCCAAGTGTTGAGTCACACTGTCGGCATTAGTGTGTGGTCACTGGGTCTCCTCCAGTAGGAATCTCGGATGTGAGGGTCAATTCAACGTGTTTAACCAGAACCTCTTAGTATTAGACACCCAAAAGGTAGGAAAGAAAACTTCACAAGGAGAGGTGTCTTTTATTACTGTAGCTCGAAGTACAAAGACACAAAGAAACGAAAAACCACAACATCAACGTGGCTATAATCAAAAAGAACAAAGTTATCCATCCCTGGAACTATTATCGCTCCTATCCACCTACTTTTGAAGCTCCATAGTCATATTTCTTAGCTTCCTGAAGCTGTGCTCTTCCCTCTCCACATGTTCCCTACGATCGGGGTGGACCTCCTAGTGGTGGTGGTGGAAACACATTGAAGTGTCATCCACCACCAGTTACATGACCATATCCTCTACCACGGTCTCCTTCTCCTTGCGGTACGCCTCTATCAAACATCTGCCTCTACCTGTGAGGTCCCTCAACTACCTGATTATCATCAATACAGTGGTTCGGATAGTCACGATCCATGTTACCAATCCTGCCGCAGGAGTAACACTGCCTGTTTCTAGTATGAATGGTTCTGCCTTCACCCTGGGTGCCCTACCCAGCTGATCCTGAGTCATGAAGTCATCCACCTGGGGGTCTGGTCTCCATGGACCTCAGCATCATCTGTCTACTTCCAGCTACAGAAGACTCCTCTACAAGTCGACTAATGGTGGGTCTCACTGCTGGAGAAAACTCAGCAAGGAAACTTTCCACTAGGAGGGCCCATTCCAACTCCCCCCATCTGTGTCAGGATGCTGTGGGAGTGAAATGAAGCTCGGATCTCTCACCTGAGTCCCTGCTCAAAGGTTTGGGCTCTAAAGAACGGGTCTCGTACCATATAAGTGGAGTATCGCGAGAGGTTTGTGAACATCGCTGAGTACTGTGCCACCATCATGCTACCCTATTGTAGATGCAGTAGCTCCTATATCTACACTACTCGAAGGGTGGTAGGTAAAAACTCCGCCCGGAACAGGCTCTCGAAGTCTGTCCATAGAAGTGTCATCTCGTCGTGCATCTGGAGCATCAGGCTACACCATCTGCCTACTGCTTGATAAAGGAGACTGGCGGCAAGGATCACCATAAAGTCTGTTAGTGTCCCTACCAGTCTAAAGAATCTCATAATAGCCTCCAGCCAATCCTCATCCACCTGCGGGTCCATCTCTCCCATGATCCTAGGTGGCCTCTGGAACTAGAACTCATACATTGTGCTTTAGCGGCGTGCACTCAATGCTGCAGGGGCTGGTGGCATCAATGGCCCAACGTGAAGTGGTACCGCTGGTGCCTTCGCTGGCGCCTCAACTGGAAGAGGACCCTATACTGAGGCCTTGTCGCTCAGAGGGTTGTAAATACGTACAACTCTCGAGGCTCTAGCTGGTCGTCTGCAAAGAGGTATCTTGAAAGAAACAGATGTGATATGGTGGAAAGACTACACCTGGTGAGCTGACATGGTTTGAGATGACTTAAAGAAAACATTTGAAAACTGAAACACAATAAGTGTTTTCATGAACTGAGTCAGAAATCATATGTCAGGGTTCTGGTGTATGGATACGTCGGCCGCCAACACCAACACTAGACTCCCTGAACTGAAAACCACACTTAGTAACCATAACACAATTTCTTCCCAGAAAATAAATATCAGAGTCCTATGTTCTGTGGTAGAACTGACATCCTCTAATACCAATTTGTCATGAAACGTCCACGGGGCTCGTGCCATGACAACCCCAAGCCCTCCTTGCAAAAGCTAGGGGCTGGTGACTAGCACCAAAGGCGTAAATCCTTATGCTGGGAAGGCATTGCCTTTTACAAGTAAAAACACACAACTAGAGTACACAACTAGAGGCAAACACTATGTATATTTGTATACATAATAAGCACTGGAACATACAAAGTGGCCAGAAATAGAAGCCCAACATTAAAGTACAATGAAAAGAAAATATAGTTAAAACCAAAAGGAAAACAACTGAAAGGTGTCTAGAAACTCCTGGATCATCCCCCACGGATCCTACATGAAGGGTAAGTAAAGATAACCAGCTCAACGATCCACGTCCGACCGTATCCTCCGGGTACCGACTCGTTGTGAGATCCACCACTGGGTACCATCTGTTCCTGGCGCTCTTGGCCACCGTCAGTGATGTTCGTCGTCTGCATCGAACACATTGAGATGTGGGCATAGTTCGTGCATGGGTGAGTATAACGATACTCTGTAGTGACCCTGAGACACTCAAGGTCTCACAAAATCTGACAAGGATAAACCAGAAATTATGATTTAAATGGACAACAATTACTTAGTTATATTCCCATACATATACCTAGGTTATCAAGTAGACTATCTATATCATGAGGAAAACACAAAGGTCATTGACTCAGCTCAAACTAGGATTTAATTAACGAAAATACTGCTTCTGTAGGACTCCTCATCTATCGAGTATAGTGGCCTTGTCATGACTCCGAAGCACTACTCACTAACCTTAGACTGCTGAGGTAGTCCTCTTGTCGAGTACCACGGGTCTGCTGCAAAACAGGGCGCTCCATCCATTGTGGGTCTGCCACCAAACCGGGCGCCCCCTTAATAACCTACAGAGGTACTCCTCCTGTAGAGTACCGCGGGTCTACTTACAAACCAGGTGATCATTCCACTATGGTTCTACTGCCAAACTGGGCGCTCCATCCACTGGGCTAGTCGAATCTCTCTGAGTCGAATCGGTCAAGAAGTCATCAGATCTATAGCTACTAGGTCTCCAAACTCCGTCTACTCGTATCCGGGAGTTTCTTCTCCATGAGATACTATTAGAAACTCTAAGTGTCATGAAATATCACATGGAAGTATCTCAAATGACTGCCACATCATTGGGTTTTCAACGCAACAGATGGCATGTCAATCGGACATTCGATCTATGATTTATTAGCCTTTTAGTCCCAGGGGCCCCGTTGGATTCGTGTACGAACCAACCTGATCGTATTTCAACTATACCTAGAACTCTGGTGGGGAATTATCAAAGGTATGGAAATCCTCCAAGAATACTGGTTCCGATGAAGGTTCGTCAGATGGACATCCGGTGCCAAAGATATGGCCCAAGGGGGTAATGGGTTAGTAATATCTCGGGGTCCGGTCCCACCTTGTCTGGGTCGACCCAGTTAGACTCACTGAGTCTGACATGACCCATTGGGCAGCTCAGCCTGCTATGTTTTGACCCGGTCCACTCGGCCTAGCCCAGTGGACCGTGAGGGAAGTTCGTCCCGATAGTCACCACGTAGGCGTCTCGGTAACTCGGTCCGGGAGACCAGACCGGTTCAACCAGCGACACCGCGGGGGCACCATGGATTGGATTGGGAGGGCCTTGTCCAAGAGGCATGCAGGCAGGACGCGCGGGGCGTGGGAAAACTGGATGGTCACCGACAGGCTGCGAGTGCACTCGGCCAGGCGACGGGGTGTCGAGCATGCCGCCGGGAGGGGCCAGGTGCGGGGGTGCAGGGCAGGCCGCCGGCAGGGGCGCGAGGTGTCGAGCAAGACTCGAGTAGGTGCGCGGGGAGCCGGGATGGTAGGGAGCATGCATAAAGGGCATAAGGATTCCCGGGAAGTGCACCGTGGGCACCGGTATGGATGGGAAACACGCTTGGGGGGCATTAGGCGGGCCTAGCAGCGTGCCGGAGGGGCACCGGGCTGGCTAGGCAGCGTCTTGGGGGGGCTCCGGGTTGGATGTGAAACGTTCCGACCAGGTCGTGGAAGGGCTGAGCTGTGCACCGGAGGGGCCGCGTGGCATGCAAAAACGTGTGGGAAAAACCATGGGTAGCACGATAGTGTTCGTCCATTGGCATCGGTGCGCCGTGGGTACAACGAGATTCTCGGAGGCCCCGGGTAGAGCGGCCTTCGTTGTTGCCGCCATCGTCACCGTCACATCATCCCCATGCCGTATGATGTCACATGAAAGTAGAACAACGGAGGATTTCTGGCCATGTTAGGTTGGCCCACACCCTCTTTGTTTAGTGGAGAATCAATTGGCCTGATGAGATAGGAATTTTATCATTAACACGCCCGCAACAAACCCTTTCTACCTGATGAAGAAGATAAGAAAAAGTCTAACATATTCATGAAATAAACCCCCTACGTTTCAATTGGTTTCTTTTGATGAAGTGGTGGGATGGTGGCATCTCTTTGTCAACGTCGGGAGGTGGTGACGTTGTCATTGGCGACATTCTTCACGGGCAGTGTCTCCCATTTCATTTCCTCGGTTGCTGAAGGAAGATGTTGGCATCGATCTTCAGTGGAAGGAGCATTGTTCGTGTTTTTCATTGGGAGATTTTTCTCTCCTTATCTCTCCACAAAATAAATTCCCACCAATAGATATAAGGGATTGCCTATTATTTGGTTCGCAAAATGATTTCAAAAAGAAGAAATCAATTAAGTAGGCTCCTCCAATTAATTCCAGTGCAGTGTCACATTAATTGGTGATGAAGTCAAGAGGCTCTCCGTCATTAATGAGGCAGAGTTGGGAGGTTTTATCCCCTTCCATCAATTGGGGTCGGGTGGTCCCCACCCCAACTATTTAATGAAGAGGTTATGCTCGGGTGGTCCCCGCCAATATTATCCTCCCAAGTGAGGTTATGTGTGGGTGGGCCCCACCACCATAACCTCTCATGGGAGGTTATGGTGTGGTGGCCCCGACCACCATCCACCACCAATAAAAATAAAGTTAACACTTTAATTTTTTTCAAATAAATTAAAAACCCTGAAAACTACCTTCCACTCTAGTTAAAACGCAACTGCAGTGAATGTCTTACTAAGTAAATTTTGACGTTCTGAGTTCAACGGTGGCATCAAATTTCAATTCTGAGCACCGATTAAAAATCTATAAAATTCAAAATACACGTTTACTGAATGTGCAAAAACAAAAATTCATAAAATGATTCTGTGCACACCGGGCCATTGAATCCAATGTTGTTAGAAACTACAGACTCGTAAAATTTCCATGTATTTAAAAAACATCCCACGGAAATTCCAGGTCATTATAACACATGATAATAAAATGGACATTTCAGTTATTCCTAGAATATAATGATATTAATTTATATTCTTATGTGTCTAAAAAAATTCCAACTCTTATTCCTATGGTATGATATCATGGATTAAGTTCTAATTTCTTTATGATTCATGTTTTAAAAATTAAAATACTTATGAATTTAGTTGTTAAGATCATTGATATAAAGGGTATGATATTATATTTTCATGATCTTGTTCTCAGTCTATTATTCTCATGTCTATTTTTACATGTCTCCCTTGTTTACCTTGATTGAGCACCTGAGATAACACTTTTTAACATTAATTTTTACCAGGATGTGAAGAATGGTACGATGTATGATATGTAAAAGGATTATAGTTATGATGAAATTGGTGGGATAAGATGTATATGAGATATAAATTAGTTGTTTATATTTTAACATTTCCAAAGGTACTAATCTAAAACATTCTTTATCCATGAGTTTGTTTAGGTTATTAGGTGTTCTATAAATATGTTGTAATATCAATGTAGGAAAAGAATGGATAATTATAATTTGTATCAGTGAAAGGATTTATTTAACCCTTGTACACTTGGATGATAAAACATTAGTGAGATCCATCGGGTTGTTTCTGATGATATGTATAGGTATGTCTCTATGATAAGTCTAAAAATGAGAAAAATTATAAGAAAGTGTACTGGAATTTTAGTAGTGGATAGAGTGAGTGGCTTCCTAGAAATAAATCCATGTATAAACACTAGAAGTTTATGTTGCTCTTTAATAGCATTAACTATGGGTAACAACTCTGATAAGGTGCACCGGGCCTGACTTGATAGTAACCTCATACATGAAAACAACCCTTTCTACAAAACTAGTTTTATTTACACAAGGAATATTTTTTCCAAATTTAAAAACACTTTATAAACCATCCTGAATGATTTAAATTAACTATAAATAAACTCGGATAAACCAAGTGTGTCATCAATTCAAATGTATATGTTTTTATTTAGACATCATATTTGTAATTTTTCCGGATAATTTGTTTTTCACAATTGATATATGTTTCTCACCGTATGATTTTTGGTTTTAGTAAATGAAGATAACTAGAAGGAACATGGTTAAAATTGAATTTTTAGGATGTAGAAAGTACGAGCATTATGAAAATAAATTTCCAAAGTCTAAATTTTATAAATAGAATTAGGAATGTGTTATTAGTATTGGTAATACATCCGAAGATTCATAGACTATAAATGACATGTAAAAGGTATGTGATGTTCTTCCAGTACTTTTTACATTAAATATAACATCCATGATTAGATTGAATTTGAGGAATCATAAGACATGATTCAAATTTTATATTCATGTAATGTGGTACTAAGTTATATGTTTATGAATCCTTCATTATTATATAGAATAAATTTTCATCAATAAAGTATTTAAATTTAATAATTCAAAGATTTTTTTAAATGACTCATGAAATATATTACAATTTTTTCCTTGATTTTTCAATAAGGATTATAAAGTACATGTTGAATTGTGATGAACACATAGAAAAGTAATTTTTTGTTAAGGTATGTAGCCCTTAATATGATCAAATTTTTTTCAAAATTGTGTTTAGCATTGATAAAGAGATGATTGATTCGGATAATTAAATTTGGATAGTATCAATGACCTTAGAACCAATTAAATATTTTTTAAAAATGTTGTCTATTCCATCATGGATAATGTTTAAAACTTCTTGGATATAAGGAATACCTCTAGAAATATTTGTAATAAGGATGTATACATATTTTTGAAATGGATGTATGGTAATTCAGTTTATTTAAATATTTCAAGGGAATAAATGATAAAGGTATTAACCTGTTTGTTATGTAAAAAACACGTGATACTCTTTAATATACCCGAGATTAATGATAACCTATTTTCTGTGAAATTTATTGACCAAATTTCTAATGTTTTCGACATTAAACTTTTATAATGATTGTACGTTTATCCATTTAAGGGAAGGTTATGTTAAACTATAGATGATATTTGTGAGATTAGAGAATAATTTCACCATATGTGGATTTATTCATTTCTGATAACCTATGAAAACCTTTTTTTGTGATGACCTATTATTCAATTAGTGGATCTTAAGATAAATTAGTACTTCAGGAATGTTAATCTCAACTTCATTTTATAGAATAAGAGATGATGTTGAAATAGATCATGGAATAATGAATTTTGTCATTATACTGCAATCAAGAAAGAAAATCTCTATGTTAAAATTATTAATAATTAGGAATGTATCTTGAAATAAATGTTTGTCTTATCATAATTTTTTCTGATGATATCAATGACCATTTTCAAGCCTCTTTGGGTAACAGTTTTGACTTTTATCTTTCTCCTAACTATGTTCTCTATCACTCTCAATCATGAAATGATGGTTAGATTTCTCTTCCATGTCAAAGTTTTCACTTCCCACCTATGATCTCTTATGTGGAAATCTAGTTATTAGTTACTTTGGGTAACAATTATTTTCCAAAAATTACATTCTAAAAGAGATTTTTAGTATTCATTTATTCGATAATGGGTTATTATGAATGAAAAATTCATGTATTAAACCATTAATAACCTAGATGAATTGCATAGCTAAAATTCATTTTAAGGGGGTTATAATGTAAGACACTAAAATTTTATGAATTTATTTTCTTTCCAATTAATTTAATATTTTTTTAAAATTTTCAGTTTATGTGAAAATTTATAATTATTTTTTTATTATATAAAAAACTATATTTTTATTACTTCATACACAAAACCGTGTTAATATTCCACTGCGCAGAACACATCTATGGATGCCATTCCATGCAACACCGATATTCTATGAAAAAGAATAATTATAGTTATTTAAATGCCATAGTTATGACCAAAAAATTGAAAAATTTAATATAAATATTAATAAATAATTTTATTATTTTTTTGAAATAAATATTACATATTGAAAATGAAATTTAAAATTTTTTATAAGGTCTTTATATGTCTTGAAAAACTATTTTATTAAAGGAAAATCTTTTTATTCTATTTTGTGAAAAAAAATAAAATTAATATTAGACAATCATATACATTTGATTTAATTAAATACAAATAATTTTTGATTTTGGAATTTGAAACTTAATTCAGAGTGAATTGTTATAATTTTTCTAGGAAGTTTTAATTTTTTAATCAATAATAACCAATATTAAATTAAAGTTAAAAGATGCTTTGTTTTCTTAAATAAATATTATATTTATAATTATTTTCTGTATTAAAATAGGTCAATTATAGATATATTAATCCAATTTAGTTCATTTTATTCATTTTATATTTAAATTATATATAAAAACTCATTTGACATATGAATATTCTTTTTATCCACTTTCTCGCTATATCTGTTGGTTAGCATTATGTTTAATTTTTCAATTTCTGTGATTTGAACTTAAATAAGTTTAGAGAAATGGTGGTAATTAGTATTATATTTAATGTATAAAAAACAAAATTAATATTTTGTTTACTATGAATATTACCATTAGAAAAACAATTTCCAAGGTTACATGTAAATTTGATAATTAATGACAAAAAAACTATTATCATATTAAAAAATTATCTTACACTTATCTTAATATCATTAGAAAATAGGGTATCAACTAAAATAATAATTATCCTTAAATGATAACATTTTTAGTCTACTTGGGTATGAATATAAAATTTATTATATTTTATGTAAATATATTCTAAAATTTACAGAGTCATATTTTTAATAACGGTATCATTTTTTATATAGTGTAATACGAAAGATAAATTCATCTATAAAAATTAATTTGAAATATAAAATGTTTATCTACATCTTCAAGATAAATTTATAATTTTTTTTGATAAAATAATCAAGTCAAATGGTGACATATTGATGATGTGGTAATTGTTTAATTAAAAAATGATGAAATAAATGATATTAAAAAATATTTAAAGTAAAATCATTTTCATTAATTTTGGAGATCCAAAAAATTAATAGATTACTATGATGATTTATGAGTTTCTTAAATTGTTTTGTTCTTATTTATCTTTATGTTGGTATTTTATATAAAGATAAAGTTGTGAATAGTAAAAAAATTGACACTAATAATATTTTAAAAAAATAATATTAAATTAAATTAATTAAAAATCTCAAAAATATTTATAAAAATAGAAATATTTTATTATAATATATATAATTTATTAAATTTTAAATTTATAAACAATATTCTCTATATACGTAATAATTTATACCCTCTTAATATTTCAAAATGTTGTTACCATAATTAAAATTACAATAGATTAATTAATTATAAATAAAAATGATACGGTTTAAAATAAATCAAAAAAATTTCAAAAAATTATTAAATGAATAGTATTATAACCCTGTCACCATATGATTTAATAATAGTAGTTTAGGGCCCAATATTCTATGAGAATTACATTTATATTATTTAAAGTCAAGGATAGTTAGAAAATATCACTCTATCATATTATATATATTTTATGTGTCCAAATAGGGAGAAATTAAATATATGAACGAATATAGATTTCCCTTTTGATGTTAATAATATTTTATAACTTTATTTTTAATTTCTAAAAATTATATAACTACCCTATATGCATCATCATTGTTAAAATAATATTTAATTAACTAACAAACACATCAAAATAAATGATTTTAATGATATTATTTTTTATATATTTTCAATTTATAAAAGTTTATAACGAATATTACAGTTCTATACAATATATTAAATATGTGTAAAACCATTATATTCTAATTCCCACTTTTTATCAATGCTTTGAAATCCAAAATAAATAAATAGTACCAAATTTGAAAATAATGATATTTTATTGAATTAATGTATTATTATATTATTTAAAAGAAAAAAATGATAAATTATCACAAAGGAGATAATATAATGTCTAAACTGTATTCCTCCACTAATTTATATATCATTTTTTTGATCTATAATTGCCTTATTATATTTTAATATTTATAGGATTTATAAAATTACCACTCACCTCAGTTAAAAAAGTGCCCCTCCTCCCTCAGTTCCTCACACACATTGAGCCTTTTAGATTGAACATCCCCTGAATTATCTACTCCAAATATCCATATTAATGTTATGGAGGTATTGGTCTTCCATAATGGACACATTAAATCCATTGAGAGTATATCTAATGGATGCTCACCGAAGAAGAGGTAATCTCCATCCCGACTCTCCCATGATAATTTATTCTTGTACTACCTCTTTTAGTGTTCCATCCATTATAAATTAATAAATTAAGTATCAAATATATTGTCATATGTTATTATTATTAATTAACTATAATATTCCAATTTTTATTCATCATGTAAAAAAATGAATGTACCATGCATGCGTACATACAACATACCGTCTCAACGTCATGGTGTAATATGTTTTTCATCACCAATTTACATGGATGAGTATAAAAATTGATACAATAATTATATATGGTTATTATAAAATTTTATTGATTATGGTTAAAAAATAATAATTTCTACTTCCTTAAATATTTTCAACTAAGGGAATGATATTATCACTCAGGAGTATGTATGATCTATCATCTCCACAACGAGATGAGATTCATCATCCATATTAATCATTTTGAAAATGATTAAAAAATGAATAGAATGAATAAATATGAAATATCAGAAATAATAATTTTTATTTTATAATATATTAAAATATATATTTCATTTATCTTCATACATTTAGTACGATAAGTAAACAGAAACAACATTCAAGTGTACGTGCGACATAATGTATCCTTTTAAAGTGTATTCCATTTCATATATCTATAATTTTTATATATTTATATATAAAATAAATGTTATGTATAAATAATGTTTTACATTATGGAAGTATAATGATCTATGTAGCAGGATCATGTATAAAATATCATAGCAAATGTGATAAACAAAGTGGTTATTACCTAAAACATTGGTTTAACTTGGAATTGTTAACAAATAGGTAATATTTGGTAATAAATGAATCATATGTGATATAATAAATATTATTATGATGATTTTATAAGTTAGTAATATTTTAAAAACCACTATATGTGAGTTTTAGTCATGTATGCTGGGAATCAGACCTAAGGCAATGGATTTTTATATCACCTTAACTTCTATTAGACACATGCTTTATACAATACTTATTTCGTATACGTGGTGTATATATAACACATGAATTTATTTTATGAAATGTTACCATATTTTTATGGTATTTTCATATGCAATTTACTTTTTTTTCATGGGTCTTACGATTAAACTAATTATAATGTTCTAAGGGTTAATTCCATAATCTCATTATTATCAGGATTAGTAATAAATAAGTATCTTCTAAGAAATATTTATATTCCTTATACAAGTTTTTTAAAAACATATTCCAAAATATTATTTATATAATTCTAAGATTTTCTATAATTATTTTTACCCTGGTATGACTTATTATTAAATGGTTGGAAAGGAATATATTTTCAAGAAGTAGTTTTTTGACTCTTCCAACAAAAGTATGAGAAGGATGTATTTTAACTTATTCAGCATGAAAATGTTGTTACACATCCATGAAACCATATTTTCATGGAAATTACATTAAAATATAATAAGCTAATATTCAATGAAAATGTTTTCTTTTAAAATTCCACCTATTTTTAAGAAAAGAAAGCGATTTCAAAGAAGAATGAATATTTTCATGAATATTTTTTTTCAAATGATATATAAAAATTATTTTCCATCTACGATACCATTATAGGATTTATCTTATGTTTTTTAAGTGTATATAATTAAATTTTACCATTTTTATTCTTTCTATGTGTGGTTTTTTATGGATTGATATTGATGAAACCCATTTCATTTCAATATGTTATGTTATTATTAAATGATTTTTGTAGAACCATTTCATTCCATGGTTTATGATATAATACATGATTTATTTTCTTGTGGAACATATATATATAATATTTCGTTATGTGTTTTGTGGGACCTATATCTTCTTCAAATGAATTGTGCAATGATTTATTTCTCATGAAATAGATATAATGGACAATTTCTACTACGAGAGTCTCAGGGTGAACCATGACCACAATAACTATTAGGGGAGTGTACCATGACTTAAAAAATGTTAATTAGAGTGATTCATCAGTAACAAAATGGTATGGGGAGTGATCCCATACAACTTAGATGGTCTTGGTAGTGATTCCTTGACTACTATGGAAATCACTTTATATGCTTATATTTATGCCACAAATTCCATTTCTAATTACTATGTTATTCATTCATTGATTTTGTTCTCTATTTCCAGATCATTCATGTTATATAAACTACGAATATTTATGTCATGGTTTTTGATTATCATTTCTACGCATCATATGATATTCGATTTTCAAGATTATGTTATCATACCCTTATCATCATGGTTATGTTTACTTGTATCCCTTGTTTAAATTTATTCTGCATATAAGATCACAATTTATTATGTATTATTATTCTAGGATATGAAGAATGTTATTAAGATTGATATGTAAAAAAAGGTTCATTTTATGGAGAAATATACGGAAGAAAAAGTATATGTGTTATGAACCAATTGTTTATATTTCAATATTTTCAAAGGCACTAAACTCATATGGAATTTAGTTATGTGTTTGTGCAATATATTATTTATTTCACAAGAATGATTTAATATAAATATATGAAAATAATGGATCACTGTATTTGGTGTAAGAGAAAAGGTTTATTTAACCTTTTGAAACTAAGAAGAGAAAAATTTAGTGATATCCATAGGGATATTTCTAAGCATATATTTAAGGATTCCTAGAACGATAAGTTTAAGGATGAGGAAATGTATAGGAAAATGTCCTAGAATTATTGTAAAGGACAATGTGAGTGGTTTCCTTATAATAAATCTATGTCTAGATACTACAAGTTGATGTTACTATGGAACAGATTTATCTAGGGGTAATAACACTAAAAAGGTTCATTAGTTATGACTCGATCACAATGTAGTACATGTTAATGGGACTTTCTTCATAACTTGTTTAACACCACCAGTGGATATGCTATAGAAATTTAGAAACTCGTTAGCAACCATCATGAAGGATTTAAATATAATATGAATATTAATAACCTAGGATAATCCAATGGTTTCATTATTTAAAATATAGGTGTCATTTTTTAGACATCATATAAGGAATTTTTAATGATTATGTGGTGTTATTTTATGATATATGATTCTCACCACATCCTTTATGGTTTTATTAAATAGTGGGAACTAGAAGGAACAATGTTAACATTTAATGTTCTAGAAATATAATATATGTGGATTATAAAATTCGATTTCCCATTTCATAATATCATAAATAGAAATTGGAAGGTGGTAAAAGTCTTGACAATAATTACGAAGATAAATATACTGAAAATGACATGTGAAAGGTATGTTATTTTCTTCATGTATTGTTTATATGAAACAAAATAACAATGATTAGATTCAATTTTAGGAACCTTAAGACATGATTCATATTTCATATTCTTGGAAGTATTATGGAATGTGCTGATGTAACATTAGTAATGGTTTAAGAATAGTGTTGGATGAATGATGTATTTATTTTTTTCAATTCAAATATTATGTAATATGAATCATGAAATATTTGGGTATTTTCAGTATTAGTTTTAATTAATTATTTAAAAGGATTTGGTAAATGGTTATGAAGACTTAAAAAAGATATATTCTGGTTATGTTAAGGTAACCATTAATGTGAGCATGATTTTCGGAAAATTTTGTTTATCTTTGATAAAGAGACGATTCTTTTGGTTAATATCAATAACCACAGAACCAATTAAGGATTTTTTGACTATGTGTTTAATTTCACCATGGATGAAGTTTAAAAGATATTGTAATTAAGGAATAAATTATAGTAATATTCAAAATAAAAAAGTGTACATGTTTTTGAATAGTATTTATGGTAATTTGGGTTATTACATTGTTTTTAGAGAATACATGATAATGGTATTCACATTTTTTTGTGACAAACAAGATATACTATATCATATACATTTGATCAATGATAATATGTTTTTCAGAAATTCAGTGACCATATTTCTAAATTTTTGGTATTTCATAATGTAGAAGGATTATAAGGTTGTCCATTTATGGAATGGTTCAGTTAAACATCATATGTAATTTATGTTATTAAAGTATTATCTCACAATAGGAGGATTTAAACATATTTGATAACTTGTGATAACATTTTATTATGATGGCTGGACATTATATTTATATATCTTATGATCTGTTAGTACATAAGGAACGAAAATAACAACTTATTTAATTAGAATATGAGATGAAGTGGAAATTGATCAACTCAAAACAATGACTGAAATTGTATTGAAATAATGTTAGAATATCTCCATGTTAAAATTCATAAACATTAGGAATGGATCTTGAAATGAAAGGTTTCCCTAATATCATCATTTCTGATGATTTCAAAAAAAATTCACGACTCTTTGGCTTATGTAATTGATTTTTAAATTTTGTATAACCATGTTCCCTATCACTCATCCTCAGAACGTGATGGTTTCATTTCTCCTCCATGTATATTTTTTCAGTTCCCACTAATGTTCCCCTATTTGGAAATATCGTTATTAGATAATTTGGGTAGCGGTTAGTTTATAAAAGTATTTTTAAAAGTATGTTTTATTAATCAAATTTATGATACAAGATTCTATGAAAGGGAAATTCATGTATCAATCCTTTGATAATCCAGATGAATTTCAAGTCTAAAATTCATTTGGGGGGGGGGGGTAGAATGTAACACCCCATAATTTTGTAAATTTATTTTTTTCTATTTAATTTAATTATTTTTATATATTTTAGTTTAGGTGACATTGAATATATATATTTTTATTATATAAAACTACTATGTATGGATTATGTTATATAAAACACTAATTTATTCTTTTAATACATGCAATTCTGACTTCCCTTGCTTTACATGCAACACTGAGTTTCTATGAAACAACACATTAATAATATAATTATTGAAATTTGGTAATTATAAACTATAAATTAAATATATAAATATGAATATAAATAACTATGTTTTAAATTATTTCACGTAAATAAAACATATATATAATAAAATTAAATATTTTTGGTAAAGACTATATTTTTAGAAATAATATTTTTTTTAAAGAAATTCTTTTAATGTGATTATGTGAAAAGTAATAAAATTAAATTTAGGAACTTGTAGAAAGTGAATTTTTTAAACTAAAAATATAATTTAAAATTGGAATGTCAAAATATATTAAGGTATTTTTTAGTTTTTTCTTGATCAGTTTCATGTTTTTTGATGAATAGTAAAAAAATACTAAATTGTAGTTAAAAATATCCTTTTACATTTAAATAATTATTATACTATTAATTTATTTTTATATAAAAATAGATCAATGATACATGTATTAATCCAATGTTGTTCATTTGAATTATTTTTATATTGAAAATGGATATAAACACTTATTAGTATTTGGAAAAATCTTTTTGTCCGCCCTCTCTCCACATCTCCATGATTAGCATTAAACATATATTAGAATCTTCAATGATTTTAATTTTAAAAAATTTCCAACCATGGTTGTATTAATTATGAGATTTTGTGTATAATTGGATCAACTTAATAATTCGGATATCATGAATACTATCATTAGTACATTTTTATTTACAATAGGTAAGGGTAAGATTGATAATTAAAGGTAAATATAATATTATAAAATTATAAAATTACCCTTAAAGTAGTCTTAACTTCCTAGGATAAGTGTTTTTCATATAAAACTAAACATTGGATGAAATTATAACCATTTTGTTCCACATGTTTATGAGTATGAAATTTGTTATATTGTATTCAAAGACAAGGTAAAAATGTCATGATCTTATTTTTAATAGCTAAATCATTTTTAATATATGGTTATTGAGAAGATGAATTCTACTATAAATATAAATTAGAAATTTAAAATGTTTATCTACATATCTATGAAATAATTATAAATTATAGTGATAAAATAATTAACTTAAATGGTGAATAATTTGGATATTTTGAAAAGTAACATTAGTAAATTTTTATTTACAATTGGTATGGGTATGTTTGATAATTAAATGTAAATATAACATTATAATTTTATAAAATTACCCTTACAGTAGTCTTAATTTATAGGAAAATTGTTTTTCATATAAAACAAACCATTAGAAGAAAGTATAACCTATTTATTTTACATGGTTATGAATATGAAATTTATTATATTTAATTTAAAGATAAGGTAAAAATGACATGTTATTATTTTTAAAAGTTAATAATTTTTAATATATGGTTATTTATAAGATAAATAATACTATAAATAGAAATTAGAAATTTAAAATGATTATCTACATAACTATGAAATATTTATAAATTTTAGTTATAACATAATTAACTTAAATGGAGAATAATTTGGATATTATGAATAGTAACACTAGTAAATTTTTATTTACAATGGGTAAGGGTATGTTTGATAATTAAAGTTAAATATAATATTAAAATATTATAAAATTACCCTTAAACTAGTCTTAATTTTATAGGATAGTTGTTTTTTTATATAAATCCAACCATTGGAACAAAGTATAACCTTTTTATTCCACATGGTTATGAATATGAAATTTATTATATTTAATTTAAGGATAAGGTAAAAATGGCATGATACTATTTTTAATAGCTAAATAATTTTTAAAATAGGGTTATTGAAAAGATATATTCAAATATAAATAGAAATTATAAATTTAAAATGTTTATCTACATAACTATGAAATATTTATAAATTTTAGTGATAAAATAATTAACATAAATGGTGAAATAATGATGATAGATTAATTTTGTAGTTAATAAAAAGATCCAATAAATGATATTAGAATGATAAAATAAAAATAATTTGAATGAAAAAAGGTACTCCGGTAATATTACCGGTGCCTATAAAATTTTAATGCTGTCTTAAATGGTGTGGTTCAAAATTATTTTTCTTTTTGGGTTTTTTTAAAGATAATGTTTTGAATAATGTCAATATTAACCCTACTGATATAATATAAAAATAACATATTTTTAAATTAAATAAATACAATAAAAATATTTAAAAATATAAATAGATTATTAAAATTTCTATTATTTCCTGAATTTTCCATTTATATTCAATTCACCCATATATGTAATAATTTATAACCTCTTAATATTTAAAATGTTTTTAGCACAATTAAAATTACTGTAGATAATTATCCATAAATAAAAATGACAAGGTTTAAAATAAAACCATAACATGCCCAAAAATTTTTAGATAAGGTGTACTAGACCATTAACACATTAATATATAATTATATTTGTTTAATAGACCATAGACCATGAAGTTAAATTTTATATAATTTTATTTTAAAGATAGATACAAAATATAACTCTGTTGTATTTAATATATTTTATGTTTACACATAAGGAAAAATCAAGATAAAAATTAATATTAATGTATATATTTATCATAATGAAATTAATTTCATTATAGAAATTTATTTTTAATTTCTACATATTATATAATTACCTTATATGTTTCATTAACGTAAAAACAATATTTATTTAATTACACAAAAAATAATATAATTTATTTTATTAATCCTAATTTTGATATATTTTTGATCAATTAAAATGTATAAAACAATTATATATCTATTAGATATAATAGAGATGTGTGAAACCATTATATTCTAATTCCAATTTTTTTATGAATATAAATCGAAATTAATTGAATTGTTTGAAATTTAAAAATAATGATATTTTATTCAATTAATGTATTATTAAATTATTTAAAAGTACAAAAATTATAAACAATAACAAAGGGGATAATATATGGTATAAAATGACTTAAAACATTAATTTATATATCATTTTTATGTTTTTAGCTCTCAAATAACTTTATTATATTTTTATATTTTGAGGATTCCTAAAAGGGCCCCTCATTACAATTATAAAAGGGAACCCCCACCCCCACTTCCTCACACAAAATTTAGCCTTCTAGATCGACCATAACATAAAATATTCACTTACAAAAATCCTTACCATTGTTTTTAAGAACCACTATTTCATAAAAACATGTTCATATCCCTACAAAAGTGATCTAAAGGAATCTCGCCGAAGAAGAAAAAATCTCCTTTAAGGATGCTTTCAATAACATTTTTTCTTCTACAAACTCTTCCAATATTAAATAAATTATAATGTAAAATCATTAGTATCATATATATTATGAGTTTTTATAATCATAATGGAACAACCATAATCGTTGTTTAATTCATTCTATAAAAATTGAAAGTACCACTGATGTGTATGTACGACTTTCCATCTCCATGCAATAGTGTAACAAGTTTTTCATCACCACATTATTTGGATGAGTATAATGATGGAAGTAATAATTTTATATTTTTATTATATCATTAAAATTTACCTGGAAAAAAATTTATAATATCCTATTACTTACTTTTTTTACAAGTATAAGAATTATATCATCACTCATGCGTATGTATGACCTAACGTATCCACAACGCAATGAGATTCATCTTTCACATTTACCATTTTATGAATTATTAAAAAAATATTATTTAAAGAAAGAATAATAAATATATGAAATAATAAATTCTAATTGAATAATATTTATACATATCTTTAATTTACCTATATCTATTCAGTAGGATAAGAAAACAAGAACAACATTCATTCGTATGTATGGTTATCGTCTCTATGAACGGTGCTTTAAATCTCACATATATATATCTTTTATATATATTTATATACTAAATATATATTATATATAAATAATTTTCTACATTATTTATGTAATTAAATAATAATATAAGTAATATGATCAAGAATAACATGTCAAATCATGTAAGATAAACCAAGCAGTTATTAACCAAAATGTTGTTTTAACTTGGAATTATTAATATACTGGTAATATTAAGTCATCAATGAATCATATATGATATCATAAATTTTATTGTGATATCTTTATATGTTAATTATGTGTTTTCAAACATTATATTAGAGTTTCTAACACATTGAGTTGAAATCACACCTAAGGTAGTGGATTTTTATCTCACTTATACTTATGTGAGACACAGGTATCAAAAACAACTTGTTTCTTCTAAGTGATGTATATAATCCCCATGAATGTTTTTATGAGTCTCAACCATAATATTATTATCTATATAATTTTATTCCTTCAATGGGTAATACAATTCTTCTCATTATAAAGTTATAAGGCCTAATTCCACAATCTCATTATAATCAGGATTATTTATATGTAAGTATCTGCTGCTAAATATTTATCTTCTAATTCAATGTTTTTTAAAATTTTATTCCAATATATTTTTATTATTCTTATAAAATTTCTCAATTTTATTTTTACCCATTTATGATTATTTTTAAATGGTTTTAAATGAATATTTTTCTGCGAGGTTATTTTTTCACTTTTTCAGAAAAATACAGGAAGACTATTTTTTATAATATAAGGAATGAATGAATTTGTATTCCTTAATGATTAATTATTAACATGAAGAATACCATATAATAATAAAACTTTATTTTAAGTTAAATTATTTTTCTTTTAAAATTATGAGGCTTTTTAATAATAGAAATATATTTTATAGATGGAATGATATTTTCTTCAAGAACAATTTTCGAATGATCTATCAAAATTATTTTCCATCTAAGATAACATTATTTGATGTTACATATCTTTTACAAGGAATATTATTCAATGTTACCATTCATAATTTTTATAGAAATGGTTTATGTTTATAATAGAAATATATTAATGAAATTCAATTTTTAGTGGGTTGTGTTATGATTGAAAGAAATTTATGAAACCCATTTAATTACATCAGTTATGATATGATACATGATTTATGTTCCTATTAAACATATATGTATGATTTCATTATGAGATATAAGGGACAAATATCTCCCTCAAATTAATTTTCTATTAATTTATATCTCCCATGATAAACATAAAGGGCTTTGTCCGCTAAGATAGTCATGGGGGTGAACCTTGAATACTAAGACAGTTTTGGGAATAAACCATGACTTTAAAGATGGTTATCTGAGTTAACAATTATTATCAAAATAGTATATGGATTTATGAAATAATACCATTATGAACATGGAATCAATTACTTAATAAAATGGGAAATCATTTTATATGCTTATGTTTTTTCCAAAATTTCATATTCTTTATCCTATGTTATGATTTCATGTATTATGTTATGTATTTCAATATGATTCATGTTTTAAGAAATTAGAATATTTTTTACATGATTTAAAAGTATTATAATTTATATAAAGGGTATGGTATTCTATTTTCATGATGATTTAATTGTACCCTTATTCTCATGGTTATGTTTAAATGTCACCCTTGTTTACCCTTACTATGCATTTGAGCTAACCCATTATTATGTTTCTTTTATCAATGATATGAATAAATATATTAAATTTGATATTTCAAAAAATGATTCTAGTTAATAATAAATATGCGGGAGAATAAATAGATGTGTTAGAATGAATTTTTTATGTTTCAAAACTTCTAAACACACTGAACTAACACTCTCTTCAGGTGTGTGTTTCTATAATGTGTTATATATTATAGAAAAAACTATGTAATATACATGTTTGAAAATACTGGGTCATTATTAATTATATAAAACTATACTTATTAGAATATACATTAATGGGAAATTAAAAATTAGTTGTATCTCTTGGGGGAGGTGGTAGTCTATAGTTATGTACACCAACATTATAGTTTTCCTACTAATTGGATAGTAAAAAGTTAGATATTATCTTAAAAATAAATAATCATAAAAATTTTATAGATTTAATTTATATGATTTAGAATAATAACAATAACCATTTATTAAATAAGGTGATGGAAAATTATTTCTATCATTATATTGAGGCGGTAGTTCACACATATGCATGAGTGATACTTTCATATCCCATTTCATGGAATAAAGGGGGGAAATTATTAGTTAGATAATCATTATAAAATTACATTATATTAAGGATATTTATGTAATTATTTAATGATGAATTCCATAGTATTTGGAAGGTATAAGAATATATAAATTTATAAAGGTCATGTGTGAAGACTATGTCTTCTCTAGTTGGCCTCATTTATATATCTTATTCAGTTCCTATGGAATAGTCATTCGAGAAGAAAAAACATCAAATTCATGGATATTAAAGTTTATAATGAGATATATGGATCAATGAGTTATAAATTAAATAGAAAAGGGGCTTCATTATATAATTAATCAAACATAAACACATTAAACTACAATGTAGGTTAAAATATAATTACGTAATTCTCAATAAAAATGATTCTAAATTAATAGAATTCTATAAAAATGATTACAAATGTAAAATATCATTAGAAAATGCAAAGTTTTTTCCAGTATCTTTAGTCATTATCATGTGTTTTGAACCCTTAGATAACTAATCTTAATCAAAACCATAATAATTATATTTTAATATTTAATGATATATATTTTAGAAAAATTTAAAAATTGGATAATAAATGATAAAAATATTCCATATTATACAATTTATAAACCCACTTTTCCTCATTAATTATTTTAAGTTTTTTTACCAAATTAAATAAAACATATTTATGTTAAGATTCAATTAATGTAATTTTAATATCTAATCATATATTTTGAATTATAAAACAAAATTAAAATAATTGAATACTTATATAAACCTATAAATCATCTCTAATATTATATAAATGTCATCAATTTTTTTAGAATTTATGTAATCACGATGATACTATTTATATAGTTTTTAACATAATTTAATTGATTGTTCAACTACTTGAGCCAACACACTGACAATATTGGGTAATTATTTAATGAAATATTATAATTAAAATAAGAAATGAAATTTTAAAAGTGAAAAATGAATTAATTAATTTGGAAATAAAATTTAATATTTATTCCAAATGTATATTTACTAAAATCCAAGTCATGGAATGTTACTTAATATGTTACTTTGTCATTTCTAGTCTTAACCAATAATTCAAAATGAATTTAGAAAATTCAATTGTTTTATAAAATGACATTGAAGATATATATATATATATAAATAAAAAATAATTTTAAATTTTTAATAACAAATTACATCTCTGACTTATTCATTAACAAATATTATAATTATTTATTGAATTTTATTTTTCTTATGATGTGTATAAGCTATAGTTGTATTAAAAAATTATATTTATAATTAATAAAATAATAGATTATTTTTTTTAATTTATGATTGAATTATATTTTTATTATATTATAATAGAAGATCCTTCCCATTTCTTTAAAAAATTATATCAAGATTATTTCCATGAGATTTATAAAAAGGTATAACATTTCATTAAAATTGTATTTCTTACTATTCATCACAAAGTTTTATTTTAATGAAAAATATCAAAAATGAACTGAGAATAAATATTATTTAAATAATATAAAAATAATATATATTTCATAAAAGTATATTCCTATAAGTTATATAAATTAAAATCAATATAAATGAGTAAAACACAATGAATAATAGAATGTTGAACAATGAATTTTTTCTTCGAAAATTGAACTTATACAAAAATCAAGTATAATACTGACTAATATGAAATTAATTAGGGTTTAAATATCTATATGATATCTATGATAATTTAAAATCAAATTCAATGTATAATGTTAAATCTAAATGAAAAAATATAACAATATTACAAAAAAACATTAAATGGGAATTTTTACAAAACACTAAAATTTCAATCTTTTTAGAAAAATAAAAAAATACCAATAAAATAATTTTTAGGGAAGGATTTTAAAAAAAGATTTTAATTTTTTCATATCCAATTAAAAATATTTCTAAGAAATAATTATAATATTTTCTCTACAAAATTAATCAAAATCATTATTTATGAAGACATTTTATTTATGAAATTATAGGATTCTTTAAAAATTAAATTTCTATATACTTCTAAAAATTCAATAAAATATTATTATTTTTTTAAATTTTTGTATAATTATTTGCATTATAATCATGTTTTTACCATCAAATTTTATGGCTTTCTTATAACGTTAACATTTAAATAATAATGTTTGAGGGGATGTTTCATGACATTGTTGTGTATTATATTTTCTACAAAGAATATTGTTCTCTTAAAAACATGTGATGATATATTCTCACAACCCTCCCACCATTAAATAAATTTCTACATCAATATATTATATTTGTTATCAAATGTACAATATTTTAAAATACCATTTTTGAATTACATTTCATAAAATGTGTTAATTTAAATCCTTTAAAAAAAATTTGAGGATAATATAATTAATATCTGAAATGAATCTTAATCATGTTCCTATAAAAAGAGATCATTGGTGGGAATTTAAAATATAGATATAGAGAACAATACATATACATAATCTTATCTAGTATATGATAAAAAATATGGTCTTGATAACATTAATAAATACAAAACCTTAAATCTCTATGGAGTGAAAATATAAACAATTCATTATAAATAAATCTAAAAAGAAAATATTTTCATTTTACGATTTTTTCCCAATGTTGAGGGATTATATTAATACTATGATAGATTGTAACACTCGAGATTTTTTATGAGTAATATTTTGTTCAAAGGAATCTTTCACTACACACTTTCTTGGATTACTTTAGACGCAATCGCGACCTTCCTCGATAGCTTGTGTCGTACGCAATACCGAGTTTCACTAAACAACGATATGCTATTAAACTATTATTAAAACTAGCCGTTATGAATAGTAATAACCACTTTTTTAAATTTTATAAATTTTATTTTTCAAAATGGAATTCATTTTTGGATTCGGAATACCGAAATTAGCCTAGGGTGAAATTTTGGTATTTTTCTGAAAACTTTCAATTTTTGATTAATAGTGAAACCACGAAGTGGTAGGTTAGAAACTAAATTTTGCATAAAACTTAATTTTACCGCTTCTGTGAATGGAATTTCGAAAATCAGATAGACACGGTTGATATCAGTAAGTAAAATGTGGTTCAATGAGATAAAAATAATTTTTTGGTGAATAGTAACTTTTTACTTTTTTTTACCGCGGTTCATAGTAAATTGGGTAACTAAGGGTAAATATGATATTACTATTACCCTAACACGTGTCATAATTCTATTGGATAAGTGTAATTCGACCAAAAACAACCTTGTGAATAAAATATGACCATTTAGGCCCACTTGAGTTAGATTAGCACATTTATTATTAATTTATTTAAAGAAGGGTTAAAATAGTTAAAATCAAAGTTTAATAGGTTAATCATTTTTAATATGGGGTTATACATAAGATAAATTCGACAATAAATATTCATTAGAAATCTAAAACGATTTCCTACATAATGGTATTTTATTTATAATTTTTAGACATTAAATAATTTAATTTAATTATGACACAACGATGATGCAGTAATTATCTTATTTATGAAATATTGACATAATTGATGTTATAAACACCAAAATAAATGTAATTTGAGACTATTTATGAAATAAACTAAATTTATAGGTTACTATGATATATTAGTGTTGATTTAATCAACTAGTTTAGAAGATATAATTCTTTTATGACTTTCACAAAAATCATATATCAAATAGTGTCAAAATTGACACAAAATAGTTTTTAATTCAAATATTATATTATTAATTGTTATTTTATTCTTAAAAATCTAAGGTTCGGCCAAATGACTTAGATAAAGATATATATATTAATAATAAACAATTTGGGGTTCGTTTGGCATGTTATAGTAACTGTATTAACCATATAGTGAAAGAAAACAAAAAGACATGGTAAAAGATAAATTATTTAACTTAGAGTTAAATCTAATTGATAAGGATAAAATAATACCCTAACCTTGTCTAAATCCTATTGGTTGATAGGATTTCGACCCATCCCCACTTTAGCTTCGAAATAAGACCCTTTGGAACCATTATAATCCGATTTTGACTTTAATATAAAATAATATTTTGAGATATTCCTAAGGTGCCCCTCTCCACCCTTATAAAAGGGCACCTCCTCCCCCTCCTCCTCACACCAATTTGAGCACTCAAGCTCGGCCAAACCCTGCCATTTTCTCCTCTCCACTTCTCTAGAATAGTCCTAGAGGTCTTGGTCTTCTTCAAATACCAATCTTAGTTCCCTAAGTGGAGGATTCAAAGAAACGTTCCAAAGAAGAGGTAATATCCATTACCGATCTTTTCAATTTCTTTCTTCTTCAACTTCTTATTCTTTACTTGTTTCATGATAAAGTAATAACATCAGTATTAATTACATACTGATATGTTATTATAAATATGAAACAACCCTAATTCTCCTTCTATCCATCCTATGGAAATATGAAATCACCGCGCGTACGTACGTACGGAATACCGTCTCCACGCCGTGGTGTAATATATTTTCCACCATCACCTTAAAAGGATGGGTATAATGGTGTAATGAGTAACTATTTATGATTATTATAAAGTAATATTGATAATGAAATAATATATATATACTCCAATAAAATTCCACAATCATAGGAAAGATATCATCACTCGTGCGTACGTACGGAATACCGTCTCCACGATGTGAAGCGACTCCTTCTACATGATCATCATTACATAGTAATTATATAAATGAATTGAATGAATAAATATGATATATGTTACACTAATACCATTATAGATATAAGGTATCTATAACCTTAAAAGAAGAATAATAATTTATTCGGCAAAACACGCATATGAACAAAAGGCAATAAAGACCCCAGTAACAAGTAACAATGAAATATTACTAACAAGAAGCTAAGAATATGACAATTTATGATATCATATCAATATGTATGATTCTGTAATAAGTCAATAACATTATTTAAACCATTATACATGATCTTCGGACACGTACAAAGCAAATTGGACCTAAGGTAAGGGGAAATATCACAATCTCATTTTTATCCGAGATTGTTTATACTTTGGTATTTACTGGGGTGTATTTTATCATCCACATCCATGTTCCCTCAATATTTAATATTGTTTCCATCCACTTACAATAGTTTAAATCCAATTTTACCCTTCGGTGAGTTTTTAGTAAAGAATATGAAAGGAATCTTTTGTCGTTTTTTCGTACGAGGTACTTTTTGACTTTTCTGACAAAAGTACAAAGAATGTTTTTTTAAACTTATACGGAATGAATGGATTTTTAAAACATTATTTCCAAGAAGCTTACTTTACAAGTTTTCATGTTTATTTTTTATCAACTTCTTTTAGTTTATAATTGTATGACATTTTAAGAAAAGAAAGTGTTTTTGAAGAAGAAAGGATATTTTCCTCAAGAATGGAGTTCAAGTGTTTTATAAAAATTATTTTCCATCTAAGATAATAAAGGGTTCTGTTTTTATCCCTATTATTACATTTATTTGATCATGTTGCGATGGAAATATTTTTATGAATTCCATTATCTTATTGTTTTATGATGTCATGTTGTTTAAGAATCCCATTTTTATTACATGGGTTAGGCTATGATGTATGGTTTATGATTTAGTGGCACACATAAGAATGGTTTCATTATGAGATGGGTGGGACCTATATCTCCCTCCAATGCATTGGGTAAGATTTTATATCTCATGAGATAGACATGGCTGGAACGGTAGGTTATACCGGTTCAGTGAAACAGGACTGGAACGAGGGTGACTCAGTTCAGAAAGGGACTTTGTCCACTAAGATAGTCTTGGCAATGAGTCATGACTAACAAGAAATGATTTTCCATGATTATGTGTGCATGCCACAAAGAATCAAGTTTCATGTTATGATTATGGAGATCTCATTTTCACTTCTATGATTTATTCCATGTTAAGATATTATGATCTCTTTTGCAGGTTATGATTTTCAAAAAGATATGATATGATTTTTATTTCCTTTATTTGCACTTGCTGAGAATTTGAGCTCACCCTTTTATGTTTTCTTTTCCCCAGGTCAGGAAGATGGATATTAAGTAGAATATGCTAAAAGGGACCCTAGATATGATGAAATAAATGGGAGACACTGTAGAAGATTTATGAACCAGTTTTTTATGTTTCCTAGTTTCTAAGGACACTATACATATATGGCCCTTTGTGGTTTTGTCATATGTTGTAATAAGTGTTATTCCATTTTGAAGTATTATCAATGTATGTAATGTATGGGTTGTTATATTTGGTATCAGAGGAAAGGTATAGTCAACCTTTTGAAACTAGGATGTGAAAGTCTTAGTAAGAACCCTAAAGATAAGTCTAAGCATAGAACACAATCTTAGTGTTTTAGAAATGGCCATGAATACCCTAGGATAAGACCTTAAGTGTGAAATTTTATCCTTGATTATGTGGTTTTCCTATTATAATTAGTGTTGCTCACACTATTCTTCTTGGTTTTAGTCAATGGCTGGAACCCGAAGGAACCGTGTTAATGAGGAATGCGATGGGAAATGCAATGATTGTCCCCCTGAGCAACCAAACGATATGGGAGCTGGAATGAAAAATATTGTAGCCATGCTCAAACAACTTTTTCAAGCTATGAATCATGCAGGACTTCCAAACGAGCAAAGTAAGGAGCAAGATTCTGTTGAATCCTTCATGAGGCAGTGTCCACCTTCTTTCAGCGGGTCTACTGATCCATTAGTTACTGAACAATGGATTAGTACTACTGAAAAGATATTTTTAGTTCTTCAATGTTCGGAACATGATAAAGTCATCCTATCAGTGTATCGTTTGGAAGGAGCTACTGATCAATGGTGGAATCTTATTAAGAATACGAGGCAAAGGTGTGAAATTGAGTCTATGGAATGGGACGAGTTAAAGAACATATTTTTCAATAAGTACTTCCCTCGTATTCTCCGAACAAAGATGGAGAAAGAGTTTCTTGAACTGAAGCAAAGGGATGATGAATCTATTGGTACCTATGAAGCAAATTTTACAAGACTTGCAAGGTACGCTTCTGGTATTATTATCCAACCTGAGAGTAAGATCGATCTATTATTTAGTGGCTTAAAACCATGTCTTTGAAGGGAGTTAGCCATAAGGGACTTCAATAGCTACGAGGAAATCGTTCGATGTGCTCTCAAAGTCGAGATGGAGATTGGAGTAACCCATCAGTCACATGGGTTTGATAAGAAGAGGAAGATGGAATTCAAAGGAAAATCTAAAGAGCACACTGAAAAGAAGATGAGCTTTCCCTTATGCTCAAAGTGTGGAAAGAAACATGGAGGGAGTTTTCTTAAAGGGACAAGTAAATGTTTCAAATGTGGAAAGGAAGGTCATCAGGCATTTGAATGCCGTGATAATGGGAAGAAGATTTCTAATGATGCAAACAAAGGAAGGGATACACAGAATGAACCTACTACACTTCAATGTTTCAAGTGCAAGGAGATGGGGCATTATTCCAATCAATTCCCAAATCCAAGGGTTGATGATGATGGTCGACGTCAACAAAATCTTAAGGCTAAAGACAAAGGAAATTCACATGCAATTTCTATCAGTGATGTGGAGTACGATAACGAAGTGGTGAAAGGTACACTTACCATCCACTCTAAAGTAGAAAATGTTTTATTTGATTCTAGATCAACCCACTCTTTTATTTCTAAATAATTTTCTAAGGGTATCACCGTATTACCTCAACAATTAGATGTTGAGTTAGCTGTGACAACACCTAATGGCACAACAGTCGCATCAAAAGTTTATAATTCTTCTCTGATCGAAGTTTGTGGGAAAGTGCTTCCTGCAAATATTGCGATCCTTCCTTTAGTGGAATTTGATGTGATTCTTGGCATGGATTGGCTTTCTCTACATGGATCTCATATCAATTGCCAAAGAAAGGAAGTCACATTTCATATTCCAGATCAATCTACGATAGTCTATCGATGAAAGGATGAATATAACCTTCCAGTGGAAATTCCTTCCATCTTATGGGTCTTGATTCCACAAAATGAAGGTTATTTATCTCAAATGGTTGGTGAGAAACTTACGATTAAGAATATTCCCATCGTACGGGAGTTTGATGATGTCTTTCCAGAGGAATTACCGGGTCTTCCACCAAATCGTGAAGTTGAGTTTTCAATAGAACTCGTACAGGGTGCTTTGCCTATTTCAAAGACACCTTAGAGAATGGCCCCAATTGAGTTGCAGGAATTGAAGAAGCAACTCCAAGATAATCTTGATAAGGGATTCATACGCCCTAATGCGTCACCTTGGGGAGCACCTGTTCTATTTGTTAAGAAGAAAGATGGATCAATGAGACTCTGCATTGATTATCGAGAACTTAACAAGATCACTATCAAGAACAAATATCCTCTCCCACACATTGATGACTTATTTGACCAACTACGCGGAGCTCAATACTTTTCCAAGATTGATCTTGGTTCAGGGTATCATCAATTAAGGGTCAAAAGGGAGGATATACCAATGACGGCTTTCCGTACAAGGTATGGACACTATGAATTTATAGTGATGCCATTTGGTCTTACTAATACCCCTGCTATCTTCATGGATCTAATGAATATAGTCTTTAGAGACTATCTTGATCAATTTGTGGTAGACTTTATAGATGATATTATTGTCTATTCAAAGAGCAAGGAAGAGCATGAAGATCACTTGAGAATTATATTGAAGACCCTGAGAAAGGAGAAGCTTTATGCCAAATTTACCAACTGTGAATTTTGGCTTCAAAAAGTTTCATTTTTGGGTCACATAATCTCAAAAGAGGGGATATCTGTGGATCCAGCAAAAACAGAGGTTATCGAAAGATGGTCAAGACCAACAACAGTAACTGAGATCCGAAGTTTTCATGGTTTGGCTGGATATTATCGACGTTTTGTAAAGGATTTTTCACGATCATCTAATCCACTCACCAAGTTGACTCAGAAAGGAGTTATGTTTGTTTGGACAGAGGAATGTGAAGAAAATT
The DNA here is from genome assembly GCA_963277665.1 of Viscum album. NCBI lineage: Eukaryota > Viridiplantae > Streptophyta > Magnoliopsida > Santalales > Viscaceae > Viscum > Viscum album. The sequence continues at coordinate 1,935,107,668 of OY728165.1, forward strand.
TCAAGGAGTTGAAAAGAAGGTTATCCAGTGCACCTGTGCTCACACTGCCTTGTAGTGGAGAATGTTTTGTGATCTACAGTGATGCATCCAAGAAGGGATTGGGGTGTGTTCTTATGAAAAATGATATGGTGATAGATTATGCCTCATGACAGTTGAAAATCCATGAGCAAAATTACCCAACACATGATTTGGAGTTGGCTGCGGTAATCTTAGCATTAAAGATTTGGAGGCATTACCTTTATGGTGAAAGGTGTGATATTTATACTGATCATAAAAGTTTAAAGTATATTTTCACACAAAAGGAGCTGAATATGCGTCAAAGAAGATGGTTGGAGCTGATTAAGGATTATGACTGCTCAATCCATTACCACCCTGGGAAAGAAAACAAGGTGGATGATGCATTAAATCGACAAGACCATGCTAGTTTATCCATGATGAGGATCACAAAAGATCCAATATTTATGGATTTACAAAGGATGGATCTTGGAATTATAATGGAAGGGGGAAAATCTTATCTTTCTCAAATGAATGTTCAACCATCTATACATGTGAAGATTAAAGAGGCACATAAAGAAGATGTATAGTTACAAAAGAAGGTGAGAAATGTTTCCGAATTCAACCTTGATTGTGATGGGGTAATAAAGTTCAGGAATCGGGTTTGTGTTCCTCCCATCCCCGAATTAAAGAAGGAGCTGCTGGATGAGGCTCATAGTTCATCATTCTCTATTCATCCTGGAAGCACGAAGATGTATAGGGACCTGAAAGAGTACTTCTGGTGGGATGGCATGAAAATAGATGTTGCTGAATATGTATCTTGATGCTTGGTTTGTCAAAAAGTTAAAGATGAGAGACAGAAGTCTAAGGGGATGTTACAACAATTACCCATACCCGAATGGAAATGGGAAAACATCACTATGGACTTTGTCACAGGACTTCCTAAAACATCCAAAGGCAATAATGCTATTTTGGTCATAGTTTATCGTCTTACAAAGTCTGCACACTTCATTGCTATTAGAGATGATTTCTCTCTAGATCAGCTTGCCAGGATATATGTAAAGGAAGTGGTAAGATTGCAAGGAGTACCACTTTCTATTATATCTGATCGGGATCTGAGATTTACCATGAAGTTCTGGAGAAGTCTTCAGCATACTCTGGATACAGAGTTCAGTTTCAGCACTGCTTATCATCCCCAGACAGACGGTCAGTCTGAGAGAACAATTCAAACCCTAGAAGATATGTTGAGAGCTTGCTATATGGATTTCAAAGGAGGCTGGGATCAACACCTACATTTGGTGGAATTTTCTTATAATAATAGCTTTCACTCCAGTATTCATATGGCTCCTTATGAAGCTCTCTAGGGAAAGAAATGCAGGACTCCAACTTACTGGGATGAAGTTGGGGAAAGAAATCTATTAGGACCTGATCTCGTTGATGAAATGGCAGAAAAGGTCAGATCTATTCAACAACACATAAGAGCAGCTCAGAGTCGATAGAAAAGTTATGCCGAAAACCGAAGAAAAGACCTAGAGTTTGAAGTGGGTGATAAAGTGTTCTTACGAATATCTTCCTGGAAGAGGGTTATGAGATTTGGAAAGAAGGGGAAGTTGAGCCCTAGATATATCGGTCATTTCGAAATAAGGGATCGTTTCGGAAAGGTAGCTTACCGATTGGTGATTCCACCGAATCTCTCTCATGTTCACGATGTGTTCCATGTATCTCTCCTGAGAAAGTACATACCTGATCCTTCACATGTACTCAGATTAGAAGTTGTACCGCTGGAGCAAGATCTTTCTTATGAAGAACAGCCGATAGAGATTCTGGATCGTTGCGAAAAATTCCTACGAAACAAGACCACTCGATTGGTGAAAGTTTTATAGAGGAACCACCAATTAGAAAAAGCTACATGGGAGCTTGAGGATATTATGAGGGAGAAGTATCCTCATCTGTTTGTTACGATGTGACGAATTTCGAGGGAGAAATTCTTTTTAAGGGGGGTAGAATGTAACACTGGAGATTTTTTTATGAGTAATATTTTGTTCAAAGGAATCTTTCACTACACACTTGCTTGGCTTACTTTACACGCAATCGCGACCTTCCTCGATAGCTTGCGTCGTACGCAATACCGAGTTTCACTAAACAACGATATGCTATTAAAATATTTTTAAAACGAGCCGTTATTAATAGTAATGACCACCTTTTGAAATTTTATAAATTTTATTTTTCAAAATGGACTTCATTTTTGGATTCGGAATACCGAAATTATCCTAGGGTGAAATTTTGGTATTTTTCTGAAAACATTCAATTTTTGATAAATAGTGAAACCACTAAGTGGTAGGTTAAAAACTGAATTTTGCATAAAACTTAATTTTACCGCTTCTGTGAATGAAATTTTGAAAATCCGACAAACACGGTTGATATCAGTAAGTAAAATGTGGTTCAATGAGATAAAAATAATTTTTTGGTGAATAGTAACTTTTAACTTTTTTTACCGCTGTTAATAGTAAATAGGGTAACTAAGGGTAAATATGATATTACTATTACCCTAAAACATGTCCTAATTCTATTGGATAAGTGTAATTCGACCAAAAACAACCTTATGAATAAAATATGACCATCTAGGCCCACCTGAGTTAGATTAGGACATTTATTATTAATTTATTTAAAGAAGGGTTAAAATAGTTAAAATCAAAGTTTAATAAGAAAATCATTTTTAATATGGGGTTATACATAAGATAAATTCGACAATAAATATTCATTAGAAATCTAAAATTATTTACTACATAATGGTATTTTATTTATAATTTTTAGACATTATATAATTTAATTTAATTATGACACAACGATGATGCAGTAATTATCTTATTTATGAAATATTGACATAATTGATGTTATAAACACCAAAATAAATGTAATTTGAGACTTTTTATGAATTAAACTAATTTTCTAGGTTACTATGATATATTATTGTTGATTTAATCAACATGGTTCGAACATATAATTCCGTTATGACTTTCACAAAAATCATATATCAAATAGTGTCAAAATTGACACAAAATATTTTTAAATCAAATATTATATTATTAATTGTTATTTTATTCCTAAAAATATAAGGATCGGCCAAATGACTTAGATAAGGATATATATATTAATAATAAACAATTTGGGTTTCTTTTGGCATGTTATAGTAAGTGTATTAACCATATAGTGAAAGAAAACAAAAAGACATGGTAAAAGTTAAATTATTTAACTTAGAGTTAAATCTAATTGATAAGGTTAAAATAATACCCTAAAATTTCCTAAATCTTATTGGTTGATATTATTTCGACCCATCCCCACTTTAGCTTCGAAATAAGACCCTTTTGAACCATTATAAACCGATTTTGACTTTAATATAAAATAATATTTTGAGATATTCCTAAGGTGCCCCTCTCCTCCCTTATAAAAGGGCACCTCCTCCCCCTCCTCCTCACACCACTTTGAGCACTCAAGCTCCGCCAACCCCTGCCATTTTCTCCTCTCCACTTCCCTAGAATAATCCTAGAGGTCCTGGTCTTCTTCAAAGACCAATCTTAGTTCCCTAAGTGGAGGATTCAATGAAGCGTTCCAAAGAAGAGGTAATATCCATTACCGATCTTTTCAATTTCTTTCTTCTTCAACTTCTTCTTCTTTAGTTGTTTCATGATAAAGTAATAACATCAGTATTACATACATACTGATATGTTATTATAAATATGAAACAACCCTAATTCACCTTCTATCCATCCTAGGGAAATATGAAATCACCGCGCGTGCGTACGTACAGAATACCGTCTCCACGCCGTGGTGTAATCTATTTTCCACCATCACCTTACAAGGATGGGTATAATGGTGTAATGAGTAAATATTTATGATTATTATAAAGTAATATTGATACTGAAATAATATATATATACTCCAATACAATTCCACAATCATAGGAACGATATCATCACTCGTGCGTACGTACGGAATACCGTCTCCACGATGTGAAGCGACTCGTTCTACATGATCATCATTACATAGTAATTATTTAAATGAATTGAATGAATAAATATGATATATGTTACACTAATACCATTATAGATATAAGGTATCTATAACCTTAAAAGAATAATAAGAATTTATTCGGCAAAACACGCATAAGAACAAAAGGCAATAAAGACCCGAGTAACAAGTAACAATGAAATATTACTAACAAGAAGCTAAGAATATGACCATATATGATATCATATCAATATGTATGATTCTGGAATAAGTCAATAACATTATTTAAACCATTATACAGGAGCTTCGGGAACCTACAAAGAAAATCGGACCCAAGGTAAGGGGAAATATCACAATCTCATTTTTATCCGAGATTGTTTATACTTTGGTATTTACTGGGGTGTATTTTATCATCCACATCCATGTTCCCTCAATATGTAATATTGTTTCCATCCACTTAAAATAGTTTAAATCCAATTTTACCCTTCGGTGAGTTTTTAGTAAAGGATATGAAAGGAATCTTTTGTCGTTTTTTCGTACGAGGTACTTTTTGACTTTTCCGACAAAAGTACAAAGAATGTTTTTTTAACTAATACGACATGAATGGATTTTTAAAACATTATTTCCAAGAAGCTTACTTTACAATTTTTCATGTTTATTTTTGATCAACTTATTTTAGTTTATAATTGTATGACATGTTAAGAAAAGAAAAGTGTTTTTGAAGAAGAAAGTATATTTTCCTCAAGAATGGAGTTCAAGTGTTTTATCAAAATTATTTTCCATCTAATCTAATAAAGGGTTCTGTTTTTATCCCTATTATTACATTGATTTTATCATGTTGTGATGGAAATATTTTTATGAATTCCTTTATCTTATTGTTTTATGATGTCATGTTGTTTAAGAATCCAATTTTTATTACATGGGTTATGATATGATGTATGGTTTATGATTTTGTGGCACACATAAGAATGGTTTCATTATGAGATGGGTGGGACCTATATCTCCCTCCAATTCATTGGGTAAAGATTTTATGTCTCATGAGATAGACATGGCTGGAACGGTAGGTTATACCGGTTCAGTGAAACAGGACTGGAACGAGGGTGACTCGGTTCAGAAAGGGACTTTGTCCACTAAGATAGTCTTGGCAATGAGTCATGACTAACAAGAAATGATTTTCCATGATTATGTGTGCATTCCACAATGTTTCAAGTTTCATGTTATGATTATGGGGATCTCATTTTCAATTCTATGATTTATTCCATGTTATGATATTATGTTCTCTTTTGCAGGTTATGATTTTCAAAAAGATATGATATGATTTTTATTTCCTTTATTTTCCCTTGCTGAGCATTTGAGCTCACCCTTTTATGTTTTCTTTTCCCCAGTTCAGGAAGATGGATATTAAGTAGAATATGCTAAAAGGAACCCTAGATATGATGAAATAAATGGGAGACACTGTAGAAGATTTATGAACCAGTTTTTTATGTTTCCCAGTTTCTAAAGACACTATACCTATACGGTCCTTCCTGGTTTTGTCATATGTTGTAATAAGTGTGCTTCCATTTTGATGTATTGACAATGTATGTAAAGTATGGGTTGTTATAGTTGGTATCAGAGGAAAGGTATAGTCAACCTTTGGAAACTAGTATTTGAAAGTCTTAGTAAGAACCCTAAGGATAAGTCTAAGCATAGAACACAATCTTAGTGTTTTAGAAATGGACATGAATACCCTAGGATAAGACATTAAGTGTGAAATTTTATCCTTGATTATGTGGTATTCCTATTATAATTAGTGTTGCTCACACTATTCTTCTTGGTTTTAGTCAATGGCTGGAACCCGAAGGAACCGTGTTAATGCGGAATGTGATGGGAAATGCAATGATTTTCCCCCTGAGCAACCAAACGATATGGGAGCTGGAATGAAAAATCTTGTAGCCATGCTCACACAACTTTCTCAAGCTGTGAATCATGCAGGACTTCCAAACGAGCAAAGGAAGGAGCAACATTCTGTTGAATCCTTCATGAGGCAGCGTCCACCTTCTTTCAGTGGGTCTACTGATCCATTAGTTGCTGAACAATGGATTAGTACTACTGAAAAGATATTTTCAGTTCTTCAATGTTCTGAACATGATAAAGTCATCCTAGCAGTGTATCGTTTGGAAGGAGATGTTGATCAATGGTGGAATCTTATTAAGAATACGAGGCAAAGGGATGAAATTGAGTCTATGGAATGGGACGAGTTCAAGAACTTATTTTTCAATAAGTACTTCCCTCGTATTCTCCAAACAAAGATGGAGAAAGAGTTTCTTGAACTGAAGCAAAGGGATGATGAATCTGTTGGTACCTATGAAGAAAATTTTACAATACATGCAAGGTACGCTTATGGTATTATTATCCAACCTGAGAGTAAGATCGATCGATTCTTTAGTGTCTTAAAACCAAGTCTTCGAAGGGAGTTAGCCATAAGGGACTTCAATAGCTACGAGGAAATCATTCGATGTGCTCTCAAAGTCGAGATGGATATTGGAGTAACCCATCAGTCACATGGGTTTGATAAGAAGAGGAAGATGGAATTCAAAGGAAAATATAAAGATCACACTGAAAAGAAGATGATCTTTCCCTTATGCTCAAAGTGTGGAAAGAAACATGGAGGGAGTTGTCTTAAAGGGACAAGTAAATGTTTCAAATGTGGAAAGGAAGGTCATCGGTCATTTGAATGTCGCGATAATGGGAAGAAGATGTCTAATGATGCAAACAAAGGAAGGGATACATAGAATGAACCTACTACACTTCAATGTTTCAAGTGCAAGGAGATGGGGCATTATGCCAATCAATGCCCAAATCCAAGGGTTGATGATGATGGTCGACGTCAACAAAATCATAAGGCTAAAGACAAAGGAAAGTCACATGCAATTTCTATCAGCGATGTGGAGTACGATAACAAAGTGGTGAAAGGTACACTTATCATCCACTCTAAAGTAGGAAATGTTTTATTTGATTCTGGATCCACCCACTCTTTTATTTATAAAGAATTTTCTAAGGGTATCACCGTATTACCTCAACAATTAGATGTTGAGTTATCTGTGACAACACCTAATGGCACAACAGTCGCATCAAAAGTTTATAATTCTTCTCCGATCGAAGTTTGTGGGAAAGTGCTTCCTGCAAATCTTGTGATCCTTCCTTTAGTGGAATTTGATGTGATTCTTGGCATGGATTGGCTTTCTCTACATGGAGCTCATATCAATTGCCAAAGAAGGGAAGTCACAATTCATATTCCAGATCAATCTACGATCGTCTATCGATGCAAGGATGAATATAACCTTCCAGTGGAAATTCCTTCTATCTTATGGGTCTTGATTCCACTAAATGAAGGTTATTTATCTCAAATGGTTGGTGAGAAACATACGATTAAGAATATTCCCATCATACGGTAGTTTGATGATGTATTTCTAGAGGAATTACCAGGTCTTCCACCAAATCGTGAAGTTGAGTTTTCAATAGAACTCATACCGGGTGCTTTGCCTATTTCAAAGACACCTTATAGAATGGCCCCAATTGAGTTGCAGGAATTGAAGAAGAAACTCCAAGAGAATCTTGATAAGGGATTCATACGCCCTAGTGTGTCACCTTGGGTAGCACCTATTCTATTTGTTAAGAAGAAAGATGGATCAATGAGACTCTGCATTGATTATCGAGAACTTAACAAGATCACTATCAAGAACAAATATCCTCTCCCACGCATTGATGACTTATTTGACCAACTACGCGGAGCTCAATACATTTCCAAGATTGATCTTCGTTCAGGGTATCATCAATTAAGGGTCAAAAGGGAGGATATACCAAAGACGGCTTTCCGTACAAGGTATGGACACTATGAATTTATAGTGATGCCATTTGGTCTTACTAATGCCCTTGCTATCTTCATGGATCTAATGAATAGAGTCTTTAGAGACTATCTTGATCAATTTGTGGTAGTCTTTATAGACGATATTCTTGTCTATTCAAAGAGAAAGGAAGAGCATGAAGATCACATGAGAATTATATTGAAGACCCTGAGAAAGGAGAAGCTTTATGCCAAATTTACCAAGTGTGAATTTTGGCTTCAAAAAGTTGCATTTTTGTTTCACATAATCTCAAAATAGGGAATATCTGTGGATCCATCCAAAACAGAGGTTATCGAATGATGGTCAAGACCAACAACAGTAACTGAGATCCGAAGTTTTCTTGGTTTGGCTGGATATTATCGACGTTTTGTAAAGGATTTTTCACAATTATCTAATCCACTCACCAAGTTGACTTGGAAAGGAGTCAAGTTTGTTTGGACAGAGGAATTTGAAGAGAATTTCAAGGAGTTGAAAAGAAGGTTATCCAGTGCATATGTGCTCACACTGCCTGGTAGTAGAGAAAGGTTTGTGATCTACAGTGATGCATCCAATAATGGATTGGGGTGTGTTCTTATGCAAAATGATATGGTGATACCTTATGCCTCACGGCAGTTGAAAATCCATGAGCAAAATTACCCAACACATGATTTGGAGTTGGCTGCGGTAATCTTTGCATTAAATATTTGGAGGAATTACCTTTATGGTGAAAGGTGTGATATTTATACTGATCATAAAAGTTTAAAGTATATTTTCACACAAAAGGAGCTGAATATGTGTCAATGAAGATGGTTGGAGCTGATTAAGGATTATGACTGCTCAATCCATTACCACCCTGGGAAAGAAAACAATGTGGCATATGCATTAAGTCGACAAGACCATGCTAGTTTATCCATGATGAGGATCACAAAAGATCCAATATTTATGGATTTACAAAGGATGGATCTTGGAATTATAATGGAAGGGGAAAAATCTTATCTTTCTCAAATGAATGTTCAACCATCTATACATGTGATGATTAAAGAGGCACAGAAAGAAGATGTAGAGTTACAAAAGAAGGTGAGAAATGTTCCTCAATTCAACCTTGATTGTGATGGGATAATAAAGTTCAGGAATCGGGTTTGTGTTCCTCCCATCCCCTAATTAAAGAAGGAGCAGCTGGATGAGGCTCATAGTTCATAATTCTCTATTCATCCTGGAAGCAAGAAGATGTATAGGGACCTGAAAGAGTACTTCTGGTGGGATGGCATGAAAAGTGATGTTGCTGAATATGTCTCTCGATGCTTGGTTTGTCAACAAGTTAAAGCTGAGAGACAGAAGTCTAAAGGGATGTTACAACCATTACCCATACCCGAATGGAAATGGGAAAACATCAATATGGACTTTGTCACAGGACTTCCTAAAACATCCAAAAGAAATAATGCTATTTGGGTCATAGTTGATCGTCTTACAAAGTCTGCACACTTCATTGCTATTAGAGAGGATTTCTCTCTAGATCAGCTTGCCAGGATATATGAAAAGGAAGTGGTAAGATTGCACGGAGTACCACTTTCTATTATATCTGATCGGGATCCGAGATTTACCTCGAAGTTCTGGCGAAGTCTTCAGCATACTCTGGATACAGAGTTCAGTTTCAGCACTGCTTATCATCCCCAGACAGACGGTCAGTCTGAGAGAACAATTCAAACCCTAGAAGATATGTTGAGAGCTTGCTCTATGGATTTCAAAGGAGGTTGGGATCAACACCTACCTTTGGTGGAATTTTCTTATAATAATAGCTTTCACTCCAGTATTCAGATGGATCCTTATGAAGCTCTCTATGGAAAGAAATGCAGTACTCCAACTTACTGGGATGAAGTTGGGGAAAGAAATCTATTAGGACCTGATCTAGTTGATGAAATGGGAGAAAAGGTCAGATCTATTCAACAACACATAAGAGCAGCTCAGAGTCGACAGAAAAGTTATGCCGACAACCGAAGAAATGACCTAGAGTTTGAAGTGGGTGATAAAGTGTTCTTACGAACATCTCCCTGGAAGAGGGTTATGAGATTTGGAAAGAAGGGGAAGTTGAGCCCTAGAAATATCGGTCCTTTCGAAATACTGGATCGTGTTGGAAAGGTAGCTTACCGATTGGCGCTTCCACCGAATCTCTATCAAGTTCACGATGTGTTCCATGTATCTCTCCTGAGAAAGTACATACCTGATCCTTCACATGCACTCAGCTCAGAAGTTGTACCACTGGAGCAAGATCTTTCTTGTGAAGAATAGCCGATAGAGATTCTGGATCATAGCGAAAAAGTCCTACGAAACAAGACCACTCGATTGGTGAAAGTTTTATGGAGGAACCACCAATTAGAAGAAGCTACATGGGAGCTTGAGGATGTTATGAGGGAGAAGTATCCTCATCTGTTTGTTACAAAGTGACGAATTTCGAGGGAGAAATTATTTTTAAGGGGGGTAGAATGTAACAGTCGAGATTTTTTTATGATTAATATTTTGTTCAAAGGAATCTTTCACTACACACTTTCTTGGCTTACTTTACACGCAATCGCGACCTTCCTCGATAGCTTGCGTCGTACGCAATACCGAGTTTCACTAAACAACGATATGCTATTAAAATATTATTAAAACTAGCCGTTATGAATAGTAATAACCACTTTTGGAAATTTTATAAATTTTATTTTTCAAAATGGACTTCATTTTTGGATTCGGAATACTGAAATTAGCCTAGGGTGAAATTTTGGTATTTTTCTGAAATCTTTCAATTTTTGATGAATAGTGAAACCACTTAGTGGTAGGTTAAAAACTGAATTTTGCATAAAACTTAATTTTACCGCTTCTGTGAATGGAATTTCAAAAATCCGACAGACATGGTTGATATCAGTATGTAAAATGTTGTTCAATGAGATAAAAATAATTTTTTGGTGAATAGTAACTTTGTACTTTTTTTCCCCGCGGTTAATAGTAAATAGGGTAACTAAGGGTAAATATGATATTTCTATTACCATAACACATGTCCTAATTCTATTGGACAAGTGTAATTCGACCAAAAAAAACCTTATGAATAAAATATGACCATTTAGGCCAACTTGAGTTAGATTAGGACATTTATTATTAATTTATTTAAAGAAGGGTTAAAATAGTTAAAATCAAAGTTTAATAAGTAAATAATTTTTAATATGGGGTTATACATAAGATAAATTCGACAATAAACATTCATTAGAAAGCTAAAAATATTTCCTACATACTGGAATTTTATTTATAATTTTTAGACATTAAATAATATAATTTAATTATGACACAACGATGATGCAGTAATTATCTTATTTATGAAATATTGACATAATTGATGTTATAAACACCAAAATAAATGTAATTTGAGACTTTTTATGAATTAAACTAATTTTCTAGGTTACTATGATATATTAGTGTTGATTTAATCAACTTTTTTTGAACATATAGTTCTGTTATGACTTTCACAAAAATCATATATCAAATAGTGTCAAAATTGACACAAAATAGTTTTTAAATCTAATATTATATTATTAATTGTTATTTTATTTCTAAAAATCTAAGGTTAGGCCAAATGACATAAATAATAATATATATATAATAATAACCAATTTTGGGTTCGTTTGGCATGTTATAGTAAGTGTATTAACCATATAGTAAAAGAAAACAAAAAGACATGGTAAAAGTTAAATTCTTTAACTTAGAGTTAAATCTAATTGATAAGGTTAAAATAATACCCTAAACTTGTCTAAATCCTATTGGTTGATAGTATTGCGACCCATACCCACTTTATCTTAGAAATAAGACCCTTTGGAACCATTATTAACCGATTTTGACTTTAATATAAAATAATATTTTGAGATATTCCTAAGGTGCCCCTCTCCTCCATTATAAAAGGGCACCTCCTCCCCCTCCTCCTCACACCAATTTCAGCACTCAAGCTCGGCCAACCCCTGCCATTTTCTCCTCTCCACTTCCCTAGAATAATCTTATAGGTCCTGGTCTTCTTCAAAGAACAATCTCAGTTCTCTAAGTGGAGGATTCAAAGAAGCGTTCCAAAGAAGAGGTAATATCCATTACCGATCTTTTCAATTTCTTTCTTCTTCAACTTCTTCTTCTTTAGTTGTTTCATGATAAAGTAATAACATCAGTATTACTTACATACTGATATGTTATTATAAATATGAAACAACCCTAATTCACCTTCTATCCATCCTACGGAAATATAAAATCACCGCGCGTGTGTACGTACGGAATACCGTCTCCACGCCGTGGTGTAATCTATTTTCCACCATCACCTTACAAGGATGGGTATAATGGTTTAATGAGTAACTATTTATGATTATTATAAATTAATATTGATACTGAAATAATATATATATACTCCAATACAATTCCACAATTATAGGAACGATATCATCACTCGTGCGTACGTACGGAATACCGTCTCCACGATGTGAAGCGACTCGTTCTACATGATCATCATTACATAGTAATTATATAAATGAATTGAATGAATAAATATGATATATGTTACACTGATACCATTATAGATATAAGTTATGTATAACCATAAAAGAAGAATAAGAATTTATTCGGCAAAACACGCATAAGAACAAAAGGCAATAAAGACCCGAGTAACAAGTAACAATGAAATATTACTAACAAGAAGCTAAGAATATGACCATATATGATATCATATAAATATGTATGATTAAGGAATAAGTAAATAACATTATTTAAACAATTATACAGGATCTTCGGACACGTACAAAGAAAATCGGACCTAAGGTAAGGGGAAATATCACAATCTCATTTTTATCCGAGATTGTTTATACTTTGGTATTTACTGGGGTTTATTTTATCATCCACATACATGTTCCCTCAATATGTAATATTTTTTCCATCCACATACAATAGTTTAAATCCAATTTTACCCTTCGGTGAGTTTTTAGTAATGAATATCAAAGGAATCATTTGTCGTTTTTTCGTACGAGGTACTTTTTGGCTTTTCCGACAAAAGTACAAAGAATGTTTTTTTAACTTATACGGCATGAATGGATTTTTAAAACATTATTTCCAAGAAGCTTACTTTACAAGTTTTCAAGTTTATTTTTGATCAACATTTTTTTGTTTATAATTGTATGACATGTTAAGAAAAGAAAAGTGTTTTTGAAGAAGAAAGGATATTTTCCTCAAGAAAGGAGTTCAAGTGTTTTATCAAAATAATTTTCCATCTAAGATAATAAAGGGTTATGTTTTTATCCCTATTATTACATTGATTTGATCATGTTGTGATGGAAATATTATTATGAATTCCTTTATCTTATTGTTTTATGATGTCATGTTGTTTAAGAATCCCATTTTTATTACATGGGTTATGCTATGATGTATGGTATATGATTTTGTGGCACACATAAGAATGGTTTCATTATGAGATGGGTGGGACATATATCTCCCTCCAATGCATTGGGTAAATATTTTATATCTCACGAGATAGACATGGATGGAACGGTAGGTTATACCGGTTCCGTGAAACAGGACTGGAACGAGGGTGACTCGGTTTAGAAAGGGACATTGTCCACTAAGATAGTGTTGGCAATGAGTCATGACTAACAAGAAATGATTTTCCATGATTATGTGTGCATACCACAAAGTTTCAAGTTTCATGTTATGATTATGGGGATCTCATTTTCACTTCTATGATTTATTCCTTGTTAAGATATTATGATCTCTTTTGCAGGTTATGATTTTCAAAAAGATATGATATGATTTTTATTTCCTTTATTTGCCCTTGCTGAGCATTTGAGCTCACCCTTTTATGTTTTCTTTTCCCCAGGTCGGGAAGATGGATATTAAGTAGAATATGCTAAAAGGGACCCTAGATATGATGAAATAAATGAGAGACACTGTAGAAGATTTTTGAACCAGTTTATTATGTTACCCAGTTTCTAAAGACACTATACCTATACTGTCCTTTGTGGTTTTGTCATATGTTGTAATAAGTGTGCTTCCATTTTGAAGTATTAACAATGTATGTAAAGTATGGGTCGTTATATAGATAACATGTGGAAATATAATTTATTGATTTATTTCAATTTAATAATAAATATTTCATCTTATTCTAGTTCTTTAATAAAGTTCTTCATTTTTTATTACTATAGTAATAGAATATTCATGAATATATTTTCATTCATGATGAAATAAAATTAAAATTTAACATGTCATAATATTCTTAATTTAATGAAACATCATTCCTACTATCTATAATTATTTTCAAAACCAAAATGTCTAGATATATATTTAAAATATGGATCAATACAATAAATAAATATTTAAAACCTAAATAATAAATACTAATGTAAAATATTATACATTTAGTAGTTATTTAATTATAAGACCCCTCCAAAATATTTCTGATTAAAATAAAATCCTATAAATCTAAAATATTTTTCAAATATAATTTTTCAAGATCTATTTTAACATATATACCAAGTGAATATGAAATAAAACAAAAATTCACATACCAAACATGAGGATTCCCAAATGATACTATAACATTCTAATATCATGAATCCTCATAAAATCAAAATAAAAATGTATATGATTAAACAAATTAAAATTTTTCTTCTTCTATAAATAAAATCAAAAAATCTTAAAAAAATTTCAATTGCAGAAAAACATTGAGAAACATCACCAATAATGAACTAAATTACGTTTTTATCAATTCAGAAAAAAAATTCATGATTACCAAAACTATACCATTTACATCATAAAGGTAAATTATATATTCATCCCAAATAAAATTTATTAAAACATCATCAAGAAAATATTAAATAATATATTTTCATTAATAATTTGTTAAATAGAAATATCACCTTACCATTAAATTTATTTTCGTGGTTATAAATACCATTAAAGATATATATTCAAATCCTTAATGTGAACATACTATGGAACAAAACATTAGTGTTTCATAAATTTATGACTAAAATTTTAATTTTGAAACACTTATATAATACACATATTTTATCAATATACATACTCACTTCAATAATTTCACATGAATGATTGGTATATTATAGGTCCTTAGCTTATGAATTATTCCATCGATTAGGGAATTGAATAAAATAATCTCGATCTTCCTAAAATATTATCTAATGAATTCATTAGTGATTCATTTTTATAAAACCTTACTTTTCACATAGAACACATTTTCCTTTTTTTTGATACATTATCCAAGGGTACTCTTTATAACATTGATGACATTATGAAAATTGAACATTCATACCTTTGTGGTCATGAACGTATTAAATTTCGTAAAATTCCTTCATCCTATTTTTTTATGTGGTATAAAACTCAATGACTTTTTCATTATTAATCATATATAAATATGTGTTATTAGGTATTATGATAAGGTTTCAACTTCCAATTTTTATCTCATATAATTTTGCGTAAGGGAAATCATTAAATTTTCCACCACATTCTCTATTAATGTTATTCCTCCTGGTTCTAGCCATTTTCAGAGACCGATAATCATATTTTGAGAAACAATAATCCTAGTGAGTGATCATTAAAAATAGTTTATAGAATGTATAAATCACGAAACCTTATTTCCAATATGTGACAATGTATGTTTATCCTTGGTCATCCTTTATTATATTCTAATCCAGTCATTCATAAGTTTTCATAAGGATGAATTAAACCAAGTATATCCCTCAAGAGTGTCAATCTAGGCGTATAGTAAGAGAACACACACCATATACCATAATGGTAGATGAGATATTCTCAACCATCTATTTTTAAGGTTATTACCCCTCAATTAATATATTCTAAAACCTCGTCCATAAATTGTATCATGGATTTGATTTATTACAAGTAAAATCAAATAATTTTTTCCTTATCCAAACATTTGGATGTTATAATATAATAACATATATTTACATGGTTTTAATTAATATTACCTAATACTAATCTCCAATTATTTATTACATATATCCTATAACACAAAATATAGAGACCCGTACATTATTCATATAAAAATTACATCATAAAAGATTAATATTACTTAATTTTTACAAATAAATGACTATAGAACATAAATGTATAACATATTTGGAAACATCTACAAAAGAAAAAACAGTAATTAAAAGAAATAATGTATATCCCAAAAAGTTCTCCATAATTAGTACCCTTCAAAACCACATCATACATGAAACAATTCATCATATCATGGGATAAAAATAATATAGTAAACTCATATTAATCCTTGAAAATCACATAACGGGTATGAGAACATGACCATAAAAAAGAACATGACCATAACAGGTATGAGAATAAAATATTAATCCTTGAAAATCTTATATGGAAATTGATTGATCTTAAATAGTGGCTAAGTAATAAATCATGAATATTCATACGAAATGGATCATAAAGGGATCATTGAACTTTATAAATGACAACATAAAATTGTCTTAAACTCATGTCATAAAATAATTAAAAAATGTGAGTCATACTAATAATAATATAAATATTTTTTTCAATTGTACCTAATATTATAGTCAAGACATGTTAGTCATAGGCTATCCATATATGTAATTTCATTAAAATTAGTATAATCTCTAGTGTAAACTATTTCATGATTGGGAGAACCTTCTGTCTACCCTCATTAGAGCATGGGATAACCTCCCACGCACCCTATTTCAGGATTGGGACTACCTACTATGTACCATATGAGTTTATAGAAGATAAATTATTACACAATTCATTGGAGGGTTATATTGTCATGACCCGTCCCTTGGGGACCATTCTGTGACTACCCCAATCTCACCTTTCATAGGCCAGGGGTAGGCGATTTGTAGTAGAACGGTGTATCCCTTAATTGGGAAGGAATTATCATTAATCCTATACAGAAACATAGTAAAAGAACACAAAAATGGAAACCACGAAGTAAACTACTATAGTAAATGTGTGATGAATGTAAAGGGGCCGGAATACAAGACAAAGTATAACTGAAAAGTGAAAAATAACTCATGGATCATCCTTTGAGGATCCTACATGAATGGTAGGTTCAACTCATGATCTGAAGTCCATGTTTCTTGTCATGAAAAATGATCTATCTCCGAGTATTGTCCAGTCCGATCTCCCTCAACCTCAATCAATGTTGTACGTCATCTACACAAGGCACATCAAGGTGATGTCATAGTCGGGAAGGGGTGAGTATAACGATAATCTGTAGGGACCCTAAGACCCCCGTAGGTCTCCCAGATTTCCACAAAAGAAAACCCACAAATCAAGAACCCCAACTCAAATCCTGAAGCACTAGACACCATCACTACTTGGGTATGATCCCATATATGTACCTAAGATATAAAGATATACTCATCCCATACATGATGGAATAATAAAAAAATGGTAACACCACTAAGGTAGAAGTACCACATAGGTAACACCACGAAGATAGAAGTAACACATAGGTAACACCACGAAGACAACACCACGAAGGTAGAAGTACCAAACATGTAACACCATGAAGATAGAATTACCACATAAGTAACCCCATGAAGATAACACCAAGAAGGTAAAATAATCAACTCACAATAATCTATAATATAAGTACAGAAGTAAATATGATTATTCGTAAGCTAGATCATCATATTATATTAAGAGGCACTGCTTCCGACCCACATAGAATAGTCAGGTAATAAGCCCCGCCAACCCACATAGGATATGACACACACAGGATCAGGGTGAACTGACCCACATAGGATCTCTGATCAGTGACCAACAATAGATCTGATAGATGTTGACTCACACATAATCGATGGATGTTGACCCACTTAGGATCGATGTTCTTTTTTCACATTACAGCCTGACATAAGATTCCTCACACCCGGTGTGCTCGAGTTCTATAGAATTTTCACCTCAAAAAATCCAGTCATACCTCAACCTCCACTAATCCCAAAAAAAACTAGTAACCCAAATGACCTATATGTATTAAGGATTCCAACGCAATATACGATGCATCAATCAGATGCACAGTCTGTGAGTTATAAGCATTTTAGTTCGTACGGTCCTGTTGGATTCATGTTTTATCCAACACAACCATACTCCAACCATCTCCAAAGGTCACGTACAGTACTAGAAAAGTACCATGTCGATCTTAGGATCCCAGCTCCGTAGACGGTTCATCAAATGGACATTTTGTTCTCAAGATATGATCCTTTAAGTGATTTTGGGTCCAGTTGGGTTAGGGTCCAGTCTGACCAAGTCATATCGACCCAACCCGACCCAGCCTGGGCCGACCCGACATAGTCTGGGTCCGACCTAGATGGGCTGAAAAATGACGGGCTCGGCTCGTAGGGCAGTGTTCTGGCCCAGCATGTAGGGGGACGAGGCCCGGCTCGCAAGGGGGCCGTCCGTCCCGTAGGGGGGCACAACCAATTGGGCGAGTAGCACGGGGGGCGCGCAGCCTGCTGGGTAGGCTGCTCGGCCATGTGAGGTGTGGCCCATGGGTGGGTGGAGGGTCCCGCTTTAGTGGGGTCCACCCTAGGCACAACCCTTGCGAGTGTCCTCGGTTTTCCCAAACGGCAACGAGGACCGTTCGTGTAACACCCGATACTTTTATGAAAAATATTTTGTTTTTATATAAATCATAAAAGTAATCTTTCCCTACACACAACACTATCTTGGCTTCCTTTAAACGCAATCGCAACCTTCCTCGATAGCTTGCGTCGTACGCAACACTGATTTTCACTAACCATGATATGCTATTAAATGATTATTAAAATTAGCCATTATGAATAGTAATACCCACTTTTTGAAATTTTGTAAATATTATTTTTCAAAATGGTCTTCATTTTTGTATTCGGAATATTTAAATTAGCTTAGGGTGAAATTTTGGTATTTTTCTGAAAACCTTCATTTTTTGATGAATAGTGAAAACACTAGGTTACTATTTAATAACCGAATTTTTATTTAAATAATTATTTATTTTATTTAAATTTATTTTAGGTAAAAATTGATTCATAATACATTTATAAGTTTAATGCAATTCATTGGAGTCATTTTATAATAATTTTAGATATATAAAAATCTTATCGAACTTTTCACCGTCTTTTACCCACCTCCTAGGAGAATATCCAAATTCACATAAAACATAATTTTACCTCTTCTTTGAGTGGAATTTAGAAAATCCGAGAGACACGGTTAATATCAAGGACTAAAATTTGGTTCAATGAGATGAAAATAATTTTTGGTGAATAATAACTTTTTACTTTTTTCCCACGGTTAAAAGTAAATAGGGTAATTAAGGGTAAAAATGATATTATTATTATTACCCTAAACATGTCCTAATTATTTGGGATAAGTGTAATTCGACCAAAAACAACCTTAGGAATAACAAATTACCATTTAGGACCACTAGGATTAGATTAGGTTATTTATTATTAATATATTTAAAGAAGGGTTAAAATAGTTAAAATCAATGTTTAATAACTAAATCATTTTTAATATAGGGTTATACCTAAGTTAAATCCGACTATAAATATTCATTAGAAAGCTAAAATGATTTCCTACATAATTTTATTTTATATGTGATTTTTAGACTTTATATAATTTAATTTATTTATGACACAATGATGATGCAGAATTGATATTATTAATGAAATATTGACATAATTGATGTTATAAATACCCAAATAAATGTAATTTGAGACTTTTTATGAATTTAAATAATTTATTATGTTAATATGACATGTTATTATTGATTTAATTAACATATCTTGAACTAATCATTCTGTTATGATTTTCAAAAAAATAAATTACCAGATAGTGTCAAAATTGACATAAAATAGTTTTTAAAACAAATATAATATTATTAATTGTTATTTTATTCCTAAAAATCTAAGGTTCAGCCAAATGAATTAGATAAGTTTATATATATTAATAATAAAAAACTTTGGGTTCGTTTGGCTTTTAATTGTATGTTTAGTAACCTTATAGTGTAAGAAACCATGAACACACAGTAAAAGTTAAATTATCTAACTTAAAGTTAAATCTAAATTATAAGGTCAAAATAGAAACCTAAGCTTGTCTAAATTCTATTGGATGAGAGGATTTCGACCCATCCCCACCTTAGTTTCTAAATAAATCAATTTGGAGCTGTTAATAACCGAATATGACTTTATAAAAAAATAATATTTATAGTTTTTCCAAAGGTGACCCTCTCCTCCCTTATAAAAGGGCACCTCCTCCCTCTCTTTCTCACACCACTTTGAGCCTTCAAACTCGGCCACCCATCCCATATTCTCTTATACACTTCCTTAGAAACATCCTAGAGGTCCTGGTCTTCTTCAAAGACCAATTTTTGTGCCCTAAGAGGATGTCTCAAAGAGGAACTTCAAAGAAGTGATAATGTTCGTTACCGATTCTTTCAAATTTATTTCTTCATCCACTTATTCTTCTTTAGTTGTTAAATTATCAAGTAAAAACATCAGTATCACTCATATTATGATATGTTATTATAAGTATGAAAGAACCCTATTTCACCATATATCCATCCTACGGAAAACTAAATCACCGTGCGTGCGTACGTACGGCATACCATCTCCACGCCGTGGTGTAATCTACTTTCCACAACCATCTTACATGGATGGGTATAATGGTGTAAATAATTTCTATATATGATTATTTTAAAGTGATATTGATTATGAAATAGTATACATACACTCCAATACAATTCCACGATCATGGTAATGATATCATCGATCGTGCGTACGTACGGAATACCGTCTCAATGATGTGATGCAACTCGTTCTACATGATTTTAATTGCAAAATGATTACATAAATTAATTGAGTGAATAAATATGATTTATATTACACTAATACCATTCTGTAAATGAGTTATCTATAACCTAAAAAGAAGAATAATAATTTATTTGACAAAACACGCATAAGAAGAAAAAGCAATAAACACCAGAATAACAAGTAACAATGAAATATTACTAATAAGAAGATAAGAATATGACCATATATGATATCATAAAAATAAGTATGATTATGGAATAAGTCAATAAAATTATTTAAATCATTATATAGGAGGTTCGGACACTTAAGATGCAAATTTGACCTAAGGTAAGGGAAAATCTCACAATCTCATTTTTATCAGAGATTATTTATACTTCATAATTTACTGGGGAATATTTATCATCAACATCCATGTTTCCTCAATATGTAATATTATCTCCATCCACCTACAATTTTATAAATCTAGTTTTACCCTTTGGTGATTTTTTAGTAAATTATATGTAAGGAATCTTTTCTCATTTTTCATACGAGGTACTTTGTGACTTTTCCGGCCAAAGTACGGGAAGAATGTTTTTTCAACTTATACGGAATGAATGGATTTTTAAAAAATTATTTACAAAAATATTCCTTTAAAAGTGTTCAATTTTATTTTTAATCAAATTCTTTTAGTTCAAAATCATATGACATGTTAAGAAAGGAAAATTGTTTTTGAAGTAGAAATGGTATTTTCCTCAAGAATGGAGTTCAAATGTTTTATCAAAATTAATTTCCATTTAAGATAATATTGGGTTCTGTTTCTATCCCTATTATTACATTGATTTGATTATATTGTGATGGAATTATTTTAATGAATTACTTTATCTTATATGATTTTTTTTATGATGTCATGATGATTAAGAATCCCATTTTTATTACATTGGTTATGGTATGATGTATGATTTATGATTTTGTGGCACGCATAAGAAATGTTTCACTATGAGATGGGTAAGACCTATATCTCCCTCCAATAAATTGGGTAAATATTTATATCTCATGAGATAGAAATGGATGGAACGGCAGGTTAAACCAGTTCAGTGAAACAGGACTAAAACGAGGAGTGAACTCGGTTCAGAAATGTAATTTGTCTGCTAAGATAGTCTTGGAAATGAGTCTTGAATACTAAGAAATGATTCTCTATGAATATGTGTGTTTGCCACAAAGTTTCATGTTTTAAGTTATGATTATTGGGATTACATTTCACTACAATGATTTATCCCATGTTATGAAATTATGATCTCTTTTGCAGGTTAATATTTCCAAAATGTTATGTTCTTATAAATATGTTGTGATTGATATTTCATTTATTTACCCTCTCTGATCACTTGAGCTCACACTTTGGTATGTTTTCTTTCCCAAGGTCAGGAAGAAATTTATTAAGTAGGATATTCCAAAAGGGACTCTAGATATGATGAAATAAATGGGAGTCAGTGTAGATGCTTTATGAACTAGTTGTTTATGTTTCTTAGTTTCCAAAGACACTATACCTATATGGTCCTTTCATGGTTTTGTTATATGTTGTAATAAGTACGCTTCAATTTTTACGTATTAACAATGTATGTAAAGTATGGGTTGTTATAGTTGGTATCAGATGAAAGGTATAGTCAATATTTGGAAACTAGGATGTGAAAGCCTTAGTAAGAAACCTAAGGATATGTCTAAGAATAGAACACAATCTTAGTGTTTTAGAAATAGACATGAACAACCTATAATAAGACCTTAAGTGTGAAATTTTATTCTTGATTATGTGTTTTTTAATATTATAATTAGTGTTGCTCACACTATTCTTCTTTCTTTTAGTCGATGGCTGGAACCCGAAGGAATCATGTTAATGCGGAATGCGACAGGCAATGCAATGATTGTCCCCCTGCGCAACAAAACGTTTTGGGAGCTTGAATGCAAAATCATGTAGCCATGCTAACACAACTTTCTCAAGCTATAAATCATGAATGACATCCAAATGATCAAAGGAAGGATCAGCATTCTGTTGAATCCTTCATGAGGCAGCGTCCACCTTCATTCAGCAGGTCTTCTAATCCATTACTGGCTGAACAATGGATTGGTACCCCTGAAAAGATATTTTCAGTTCTTCAATGTTTGAACATGATAAAGTCATCTTAGCAGTGTATCGTTTGTAAGTAGATGCTGATAAATAGTGGAATAATATCAAGAATACGAGGCAAAGAGATAAAATTGAGTCCATGGAATGGGATGAGTTCAAGAACTTATTTTTCAATAAGAACTTCCCTAGTATTCTTCGAACACAGATGGAGAAAGAGTTTCTTGAACTGAAGAAAGAGGATGATGAATCTGTTGGTACCTACGAAGAAAATTTTAAAAGTATTTCAAGGTAAGCTTCTGGTATTATTATCCAACCTGAGAGTAAGATCGATCGATTCTTTAGTGTCATTAAACCAGGTATTAGAAGGGAGTTATCCATAATGGACTTCAATAGCTACGAGGAAATCGTTCGATGTGCTCTCAAAGTTGAGATGGATATTGGAGTAACCCATCAGCCATATGGGTTTGATAAGAAGAGGAAAATGGAATTCAAATTAAAATATAAAGAGAACACTGAAAAGAAGATGAGTTTTATCTTATTCTCAACGTGTGGAAAGAAACATGGAGTAAATTGTCTTAAGGGGACAGGTAAATGTTATAAGTGTGGAAAAGAGGGTCATCGGGAAATTGAATGTCGAAATAATGGGAAGAAAATGTCAAATGATGCAAACAAAGGAAGGGATGCATAGAATGAACCTACTACACATCAATGTTTCAAGTGCAAGGATATGGGGCATTATTCAAATCAATTCCTAAATACAAGGTTGATGATGGAGATCGACGTCAAAAAACTCTTAAGGCTAAAGACAAAGGAAAGTCATAAGAAATTACTATCGGCGATGTGGAGTATAACAACGAAGTGGTGAGAGGTACACATACCATAAAATCTAAATTAGAAAATGTTTTATTTGATTCTGGATCCATCCACTCTTTTATTTCTGAAGAATTTTCTAAGGGTATCACCGTATTACCTCAATAATTAGATGATGAGTTTGCTGTGACAACTCCTAATGGAACAATGGTTGCATTAAAAGTCTATAATTCTTCTCCGATTAAAGTTTGTGGGAAACTGCTTCGTACAAATCTTGTGATCCTTCCTATAGTGGAATTTGATGTGATTCTTGGCATGGATTGGCTTTCTCTATATGGAGCTCATATCAATTTCCAAAGAAGGGAAGTCACATTTCATATTCCAAATCAATCTATGATCTTCTATCAATGCATGGATGAACATAACCTTCAAGTGGAAATTTCTTCCATCTTATAGGTCTTTATTCCACTAAATGAAGGTTATTTATCTCAAATGGTTGGAGAGAAACTCACGATTAAGAATATTCCCATTTTACGGGAGTTTGATGATGTCTTTCTAGAGGAATTACCGAGTCTTCCACCAAATAATGAAGTTGAGTTTTCAATAGAACTCTTACCGGGGGCTTTACCTATTTCAAAGACACCTTATAGAATGGCCCCCATTGAGTTGCACGAATTGAAGAAGCAACTCCATGATAATCTTGATAAGGGATTCGTACGCCCTAGTGCATCACCTTGGGGAGGACCTGTTCTGTTTGTTATGAAGAAAGAAGGATCAATGAGACTATGCATTGATTATCGAGAACTTAACAATATCACTATCAAGAACAAATATCCTCTCCCACGTATTGATGACTTATTTGAACAACTATGTGGAGCTCAATACTTTTCCATGATTGATCTTCATTCATGGTATCATCAATTAAGGGTCAAAAGAGAGGATATACCAAAGATTCATTTCCGTACAAGGTATGGACACTATGAATTTATAGTGATGCCATTTGGTCTTACTAATTCCACTGTTATCTTCATGGATGTGATGAATAGAGTCTTTATATACTATCTTGATTAGTTTATGGTAGTCTTTATAGATGATATTCTTGTATATTCATAGAGCATGGAAGAACATGAAGATCTCTTGATAATTATATTGAAGACCCTGAGGAAGGAGAAGCTTTATGCCAAATTTACCAAGTGTGAATTTTGGCTTCAAAAATTTTCATTTTTGGGTCACATAATTTCAATAGAGGGGATATCTGTGGATCCAGCAAAAACAGAGGTTATCAAAAGATGGTCGAGACCATCAACAGTAACGGGGATCTGAAGATTTCTTGGTTTGGATGGATATTATCGACGTTTTGTGAAATCTTTTTCACGATTATCTAATCCAATAAAAAATTTGACTTGGAAAGGAGTTAAGTTTGTAAGTATGGAGGAATGTGAAGAGAATTTCAAGGATTTGGAAATAAGGTTATCCATTGCACCTGTACTCACACATCCTTGTAGTGGAGAAAGGTTTGTGATCTATAGTTATGCATCCAAGAATGGGCTGGGGTGTGTTCTTATGCAAAACGATATGGTGATAGCTTATGCCTCACGATAGTTGAAAATCCCTGAGAAAAATTACCCAACTCATGATTTGGAGTAAGCTACGGTAATCTTTTCATTAATGATTTGGAGGCATTATCTTTATGGAGAAAGGTGTGATATTTATACTGATCATAAAAGTTTAAAGTATATTTTCACACAAAAGGAGCTGAATATGCGCCAAATAATATGGTTGGAGATTATTAAGGATTACTGATGCTCAATTCATTACCACCCTGGGAAAGAAAACAGGGGGGCGGACGCATTAAGTCAACAAGACCATGATAGCTTATCCATGATGAGGATCACAAGAGAACCAATATTTATGGATTTACAAAGGATGGATCATGGAATTATAATGGAAGGGGAAAATCGTATCTTTCTCAAATGAATGTTCAACCATCTATACATGTGAAGATTAAAGAGGAACAAAAAGAAGATTTAGAGTTATAAAAGATGGTGAGAAATGTTCCTGAATTCAACCTTGATTGTGATGGGATAATAAAGTTCTGGAATCGGGTTTGTGTTCCTCCCATCCCAGAATTATAGAAGGAGTTGCGGGATGAGGCTCATAGTTCTTCATTATCTATTCATCTTGGAGGCACGAAGATGTATAGGGACCTGAAATACTACTGGTTGGATTTCATTAAAAGAGATGTTGCTGAATATGTCTCTCAATGGTTGGTTTGTCATCATGTTAAAGCTGAGAGACATAAGTCTATGGGGTTGTTACAACCATTACCAATACTAGAATGGAAATGAAAAAACATCACTATGTACTTTGTCACTGGAATTCCTAAAACACAAAAAGGCAATAATGCTATCTAGGTCATAGTTGATCATCTTACAAATTCGGCACACTTCATCGCTATTAGAGAGAATTTCTCTCTGGATCAGGTTTCCAGGATATATGTAAAGTATGTGGTAAGATTGCATGGAGTACCACTTTATATTATATCTGATCGGGATCCGAGATTTACCTCGAAGTTCTGGTGAAGTCTTCAGCATACTCTGGATACAGATTTGAGTTTCAGCACTGCTTATTATCCTCAGACAGATGGTCTGTCTGAGAGGACAATTCAAACTCTAGAAGATATGTTGAGAGCTTTCTCTATGGATTTCAAATAAGGTTTGGATCAACACCTACCTTTTGTGTAATTTTGTTATAATAATAGCATTCACTCCAGTATTCAGATGGCTCTTTATGAATCTCTCTATGGAATGAAATGTAGGACTCCAACTTCCTAGGATGAAGTTGGGGAAAGAAAGTTATTAGGACCTGATCTTATTGATGAGATGGCAGAAAATGTAAGATCTATTGAACAAAACATTATAGCATCTCAGAGATGACAAAAAAGTTATGCCGACAACCGAAGAAAAGACCTACAGATTAAAGTGTCTGATAAAGTGTTCTTACGAATATCTCCATGGAAGAGAGTAATAAGATTTGGAAAGAAGGGAAAGATGAGCCCTAGATATATCGGTCCTTTCAAAATACTGGATCGTGTTGGGAAGCTAGCTTACCGATTGGCGCTTCCACCGAATCTCTCCTATGTTCACGATGTGTTCCATGTATCTCTCCTGAGGTAGTACATACCTGATCCTTCACATGTACTCAGCTCAAAAGTTGTACCACTAGAGAAAGATCTTTCTTATGAAGAACAACCAATAGAGATTATGGATCATAGTGAAAAAGTCCTACAAAACAAGACCACTCGCTTGGTGAAAGTTTTATTGAGGAACCACCCATTAGTAGAAGCTACATGGGAGCTTGAGGATATGGTGAAAGAAAGGTATCTTCATCTTTTCGTTACAAAGTGACAAATTTGGGGGGTGAAATTCATTTTAAGGGGGGTAGATTGTATCACCTGAGACTTTTATGAAAAATATTTAGTTTTTATATAAATCATCAAAGGAATATTTCACTACACAAAACACTAGCTTAGATTGCTTTACACGCAATAGCAACCTTCCCCGATAGCTTGCGTCGTACGTAATACCGAGTTTCACTAAACAACGATATACTATTAAAATATTATTAAAACTAGCCATTATGAATAGTAATACCGACTTTTTGAAATTATGCAAATTTTATTTTTCAAAATGGACTTCATTTTTGGATTCGGAATATCGAAATTAGCCTAGGGTGAAATTTTGGTATTTTTCTAAAAACTTTCAATTTTTGAAGAATAGTGAAAACACTTGGTTACTATTTAAAAACCGACTTTTTATTAAAATTATTATTTATTTTTTTAAAATTTATTATATGAAAAAATTGATACATAATACCTATATAAGTTCAATGCAATTCACTGGAGTCATTTTATAATAATTTTAGATGTATAAAAATTTTATCAAACTTTTCATCGTCTTTTACCCACCTCCTCGGAGAATTTCCAAATTCAAATAAAACATAATTTTACTGCTTTTGTGAGTGGTATTTAGAAAATAATATAGACACGGTTAATTTCAAGGACTAAAATGTGGTTCAATGAGATGAAAATAATTTTTGGCGAATAATAACTTTTTACTTTTTTTACCACGGTTAAAAGTAAATAGGGTAATTAAGGGTAAAAATTAAATTATTATTACCCTAACACATGTCCTAATTCTATTTTATTAGTTTAATTCGAACAAAAACAAGTTTAGTAATAAAATATGACCATTTAGTCCTACTTGGATTAGATTAGGACATTTATTATTAATTAATTTTATGAAGGGTTAAAATAGTTAAAATCAATGTTTAATAACTAAATCATTTTTAATATAGGGTTATACATAAGATAAATTAGACAATAAATATTAATTATAAATATAAAAAGATTTCCTACATAATGGTATTTTATTTGTAATTTTTAGACTTTAAATAATATAATTTATTTATGACACAATGATGATGCAGAAATTATATTATTAATGAAATATTGACATAATTGATGTTATAAATACCAAAATAAATGTAATTTGAGACTTTTTATGAATTCCAATAATTATATATAATAATATGACATGTTGGTATTTATTTAATTTTTTTTGAACTAATCATTCTGTTATGAGTTTTATAAAAATCAATTACAAAATAGTGTCAAAATTTACATAAAATAGTTTTTAAAACAAATATTATATTATTAATTGTTATATATTTCCTAAATATCTAAGGTTCTGAAAAATGACATATATAAGGTTATATATATTAATAATAAACAACTTGGGGTTCGTTTGTCTTGTTATTGTATGTTTAGTAACCTTATAGTGTAATAATACAAGAAGACACGGTAAAAGTTAAATTATCTAACATAAAGTTAAATCTAAAAGATAAGGTTAAAATAAAAACCTAAACTTGTCTAAATTATATTGGATGAGATTATTTATACCCATACCCACCTTATTATCTAAATAAATCAATTTGGAGCTATTAAAAACCGAATATGACTTTATAATAAAATAATATTTTTAGTTTTTCTAAAGATGCTCCTCTCCTCCCTTATAAAAGGGCACCTCCTCCCTCTCTTCCTCACACCACTTTGAGCCTTCAAACTCATCCAACCCCCACCAAATTCTCTTTTAAAATTCCCCTGAAACAGAATAGTGGTCCTGGTCTTCTTCAAAGACCAATTTTAGTGCCCTATGGGGAGTTCTCAAAGAGGCGCTTCAAAGAAGGGGTAATGTCTATTACCGATTCATTCAACTTTTTTTCTTCTTCCACTTCTTCTTCTTTTGCTTTTTCTTTATGAAGTAATAACATCATTATCAATAATATAATTATATTTAATTATATGTATGAAAAAACCCTATTTCACCATCTATCCATCCTATGGAAAACTAAATCACTGTGCGTGCGTACGTACGGAATACCGTCTCCACGCCATGGTGTATTCTATTTTCCACCACCATCTTACTTGGATGGGTATAATGGTGTAAATAATAAATGTATATGATTATTGTAAAGTGATATTGATTATGAAATATTATACATACACTCCAATACAATTCCATGATCATGGTAATGATATCATCGCTCGTGTGTATGTACGGAACACCGTCTCCACGATGTCATGCGACTCATTCTACATGACATTCATTGCATAATGATTACATAAATGACTAGAGTGAATAAATATGATATATATTAAACTTATAACATTATGTAAAAGAGGTATCTATAACCTAAAAAGAAGAATAAGAATTTATTCGACAAAACACACATAAGAACAAAAATCAATAAACACCGGAATAACAAGTAACAATGAAATATTACTAATAAGAAGCTAACAATATGACCATATATGATATCATAAAAATAAGTATGATTTTGGAATAAGTCAATAACATTATTGAAATCATTATACAAGTGGTTCAGACACTTAGGAAGCAAATCAGACCTAAGGTAAGGGAAAATCTCACAATCTCATTTTTATACATCAGAATTTACTGGGGAATATTTATCATCCACATCAATGTTTCCTCAATATGTAATATTATTTACATACACCTAAAAATTTTTAAATCTAATTTTACCCTTCGGTGAGTTTTTAGTAAAATACATGAAAGGAATATTTTGATGTTTTTCGTACGAGGTACTTTTTGACTTTTCCTGCCAAAGTACGGGAAGAATGTTTTTTTAATCTATACAACATGAATGTATTTTTAAAACATTATTTCCATGAAACTTCCTTTACAAGTTTTCATGTTTATTTTTAATCAAATTCTTTTAGTTCAAAATTATATGACATTTTAAGAAAGGAAAAATGTTTTTGAAGTAGAAAGGATATTTTTCCTCAAGAATGAAGTTCAAGTGTTTTATTAAAATTATTTCCATTTAAGATAATATAGGGTTCTATTTCTATCCCTATTATTAAATTGATTAGATTATGTTGTGATGTAATTATTTTTATGAATTCCATTATCTTATATGAATTTTTTTATGATGTCATGACGTTTAAGAATCCAATTTTTATTACATGGGTTATGCTATGATGTATGATTTATGATTTTCTGGCACACATAAGAATGGTTTCATTATGAGATGGGTGGGACCTATAGCTCCCTCCAATTCATTGGGTAATGATTTATATCTCATGAGATAGACATGGCTGGAACGACAGGTTAAACCAGTTTAGTGAAACAGGACTGAAACGAGGAGTGAACTCGGTTCAGAAATGGACTTTGTCCGCTAAGATAGTTTTGGAAATGAATCTTGACTACAAAGAAATGATTCTCTATGATTATGTGTGTATGCCATAAAGTTTCATGTTTTATGTTATGATTATTGGGATTAAATTTCACTAATATGATTTATCCCATGTAATGAAATTATAATCTCTTTTGCAGGTTATGATTTCCAAAATGTTATGATCTTATGAATATGATGTGATGGATATTTATTTTGTTAACCCTTACTAAGAATTTGAGCTCACCCTTTTTTAATTTTTCTTTCCCCAGGTCAGGAAGAAGGTTATTAAGTAGGATATGCCAAAAGGGACTCTAGATACGATGAAATAAATGGGAGACAGTGTAGATGCTTTATGAACAAGTTGTTTATGTTTCCCAGTTTCCAAAGACACTATACCTATACGGTCCTTTCATGGTTTTGTTATATGTTGTAATAAGTATGCTTCAATTTTGAAGTATTAACAATGTATGTAAATTATGGGTCGTTATAGTTCGGTTTCATCCACAGTGGTGGCGCTGCGTGGCATTGCCAAGTGGTATGTGGAACCCGCTGAAGCGGGTCCTGCCTCCCATCGTGGTTGGCTGGTGCCGGCTACCATTTCCAATGGTGTGCGACCGCATGCCTCTCCTCCAACTATGGACGGCTGGTGTGTTTTCCGCCTCCTCCAGTCTACCACGACTGACGAGCCGTGACCCACATCCTCTAGCATCATGCTGGTCCTACCTCCCTCTTCTTCCACGACCATTTGATTTGCCTGCCGCCTCCTCTGACTAATACAGCCGATTCCTCCGGCGTTGTTGATGTGTTGCCTTCTATCGCATCAAGTCGATGTCGGCTACCACCTAGGACCCTACCAGCACCGGTCGCCAGTACCGCCGCACCAACGTTCTTCCATGGAGAACAAAAGTGGTAGCAAGGTGGCGGAGGGTTTGGGCCATGTTTCTTAGGCTCTTACCCTCTATGTTAGCTTGAAAACAACACAGGGGAGGAAAATGGATTCTAAAACTAATGAATTAAAACTAAATGTAAAACATATCCCTAGAACAGTGGAGAACACCTGCAATTGAGGAAGTGGGTCGGTGTTCATCTCTCCTGCAACAAGAATCCAACGACGTCGCTCATACATCGTCCTTCAGTACGATGTTTGGTGTCTCCATTCACCACCCGCTAGAACCGACTCCATCATCCAAGGGTTTGGATTCATGTCACTTTGGCAGCACTTCGTTGCATGATGATGAAGTGATGATACCTTTCCCCAAGCTCCATTTGAATATATGAGTGGGAGGGTGTCTAATGCTCGTAGGATTTATGAGGGTTCATTAATTTGGAACCTTCACAATTCCCAATAATGACATTACATAGGATTTTAAAGGTCAAGTCATTTAATGGATTGAAAATTTGTCATCCCAAGATGCCGCAAGTCTGTTGGTGGTAATGAAAGTATAAAATAACAATGTTATTTTATTTATTCTTTTATAAAAAGTCTAAATTCTAACTTTTTATCCATTCCTACTATTTTCGAAGTAAAGCCTCCCAAAAGCGAATCCCAGTACTGTGGATTCAACGGTGCCCTCATATTGTTAACCTGAGAACCGGTTCAAATGATAGAAAATTACACTCTCGCGTTTAGTGAACACACCTTAAAAAATGTTCAGAAATTCATTCTTGTCACAACGGTACTTGGAAGCACACACCATAAATTTTTTCAGATGGATAATAATTCCATATAATTAAAACAAATTACATGGACAAATCTGGGTCTTTACATATATATTTATTGGCCCACCTATCCTGTAATCAATAATAAATTTTCTTGTATTCCACAATATCATAAAAACATTCATCAAAACATAAAACTAACAAAAGAAAACATGTTTTTCATCAATATTTCATCATCGTGACAATAGACCATCCAGAGAAACAACAAATATGGAATCATTAGATCATATCTCCTAGTAAATACTATGTCACATCAATGTCTGTTTTCATGGATGAAAATTCCACATAATATTTCACAAGATTATTTCATGAGGAAAATACTATTCCCATTTTCATATAAACAAATAACGTATAAAATCCAGAAAAATATTGGGGAATTTTTTTCATTTAAAATAAACATATCTCATTTTAATGGAATATTTCATGTATTTACACATCCAAATATAAGGAAATTATTTTTCGTATCGTGTTTGTTAAAATAATCATTTCTTTAAAATTTTTAGTCAAATTTAAACAGAAACACCTTATGAAAATTAGAATAAGATTTATTTTATAAAATTATTAAAATAAAAAAAATGGTAAAAATGAATTTACAAACCCATTTAATTAATATTTAAACAATTTTTTATTTTTCTAGAAAAAATGGAAATGGATGAATTTGTTATTTCAAACGAAGATATATATCTAGTAGGTTATCCAAAAAATATTTCCTTTAGTATCTTGAGTAATTAATGTTATAAAAATTTGGGGAGAAAACATAATATATGGAAATAAATGTAATAAAATAAAATTATTTTATTTCAAAAAAGATACATATTTAAATTATATATTTTTAATTTTATTCGTATTCAATATCAATAATCAAAAACATTATAATATAAATCTTCTACAACATTGGTAACTCTTAAATCATAATCCCTTTGAAAGAAAAACTACATTAAAAAATTTAAATATAAAATTCATAAAGAGATTAATTATAAAAATATTCAATGGGTCTATATACATACCACATAAAATAATATAGTTTCATAATAAAATATATGACCCAAGGAAGAAAATTTGATATGATAAACCCTAAAACCATGAATTACTTATTTCAAATGAGCTATAACCACCTATATGATAAATTTTAATATTTTTAATATTTATAATATTTTTTTACACACTTATAATATCATATATGATCAACTTAAAACATTTACACACTTATTTTTCAGAAACTTATTATTAACATCATTCTTTCTGGGAGCTCACTTTTTTTATGGGAATTTCATGTCAATAGCTTCCATCCATGTATATAGATCATGCTTATATGAATTCTAGAATTCTAAAAATGACATTAATTGAATATATATTTAATATATTAATATATATAGTCATCTAATAAATGATCGAGACAAAAAATTAGGTACACCATTCATGGAATTGTTTTTTTACATACTTGAGGATAATTGTTTTACTTTTTCCATGAGTTGAATAAATAAATGTTAAATAATAAATCAACTTTCCAAATAAAAATTATTTTTCAAATATATAATATTTTTTCAATAAGCATTTACTTACTAAAATCCACGTAAATATTAAGTGAAACACCATTCACATCACTTTTTGGAGGTGGTAATTCATACATACACAATAATAACATGATTTTTTTTAAACAGAAGGATGGTAAGAGAGTAGATGTGATATTATAAATATAGAATAATAATAATTTTAAAAATATGTTATATAAAAATTATACCCATAATAATATCCTTTCTTGAATGATGTGGTTTAAAGATACTTGTATCGCTACATGTAGGTGTTAGTCCATATATACACTTGAGTGATACTTTCAGTTCCCAATTGATGGAATAGAGTGTTTATATCGATGGTTACATAATTATAATACAATTATATTATATTGATAATTGTCTATTTTTTAATTTTAGATAAATACCATATATTTATAAAAGGATTAAGAATAAATAAATTTAGAGATGTTATGAAATAATAATACCTCTTTTTTAGTAGGCTCATTTAGATCCCTTATTAAAGAGCCATGTAAGGGTATTTAATTAATACACAAACCTATAATTCATGTCTAGGAAATTTTAGAGTATAAATTTTCAGATGTTGGCTAAGGTAGAGGGATCATGTATTTTTAATGAAAATATAGAATGATAATCCTTTTATAAGGATGGAAAATGACACAAATGAAACTACAAAAATGTTTATAATATAAATAAGTCACTCTCAAAAGCATATTATTCAAAAAGAAAATAAAATTGAGGAAAAAGAGTAAAATTTTTAAATATCATCATCTTATAAAATTTTCTTATGTTTCGGGTTCATTTAAATAAATATATTTTTCATTCACAACTTGTTTATCCAAATTTAATATTATCTACAATAATTAATTTATAAAACATAAAAGGCTGCAATATTAATAATATTGAAAAAAATGTTTCCAAAATATTGAATGTATTGCATTTAGCACTATTTCTAATCAAACTTATAATCTTGGTTGTTTTTTAATATTTTTAAATAACTTAATAAAATATTTTTAATAGAGAAAACTATTACTAAAATTATAAGAACTATTCACATTATTTGACAATGAAAACAGTTAAAAATATTAAATTCTAATATAAAGCATTACCATTTCTATATTATTTTTTATTTATCAACAATAATTTTGGATCTCTTGAACCTATCTATAAAGTAATTTTATTAGTGTCTAAAGAATGAATTTATTTTTCTACCCCTTTCACAACAACTATATAAGCTTTACATAAGAATTTAATGTAATTATTTATTCACTAAAATTTAAATACAAATTACTAACATAAATGTAAATAAATTTTTTTTATGATATGTTTTTTAATTATATAAATATTTATATTTATTCACTTCTATTTAATGGAATATTATTTAATATGTTATTTTGACTTTTCCTTCATAACGTGGGAATTAAAAAAGTATATGGATAATAAAAATAATATATTAATATAAATTTTATTTACATTAATAAAAATCATACATAATAATAACGTTTTTATAAAAATTTCTAGAAATTACTTCTATTTTATTTAAAATGTTCTTTTCAAAATCAAATTTTACGTTTCCAGTGT
This sequence comes from Viscum album, assembly GCA_963277665.1. Taxonomy (NCBI): domain Eukaryota; kingdom Viridiplantae; phylum Streptophyta; class Magnoliopsida; order Santalales; family Viscaceae; genus Viscum; species Viscum album. Next base: position 1,935,142,874 of record OY728165.1, read on the forward strand.
TGTAAATGCATTACGTTGACATTCAAATTGATTTTCATATATATTAAGAAATAAATTATAAATTATATTTTTTAATTATTATAGTTTTATATTTCCTTAAAATTACACTATTTTATTCTATTTATATTTTTAATAAGTTTCAATATAATTTCTTTGTATTGGTGGTATCTTGAAAGATACCTTATTTCATTAAAATTTCATGTTTTACTATTTTTAAAATTTTAACATCCTCAAAAAATATAAAAAATTTATAATATGATAAATTTACAAATATTAATCCAAAAATAATTAAAATTTTGTTACTATATATATATATATTAAATAAATTATTTTTAATATAAATGTGTAAAATTTAATGAAAAATAGTTTTAGAAAAAATGCATTTTTGACCAAAAATAAAGTTACATAAAAATTATGTATAATATAGATTCCTATATAATAAATTATTTTATTTTTATCTCAAGGATAAATAAGATAATATAATATTATAATCATAATGGGTCATTTAAATGAAATGAAATGATTTTTTTACAAAAAAAGTCACACACAAATTGTATTCTCACTATTCATTGAAAATATGACTTTTAAAAAAAACCTAAATATGAACATAATGAAATATTGATATGAATATTGGAAAAAACTAAACCAAATTTAATCATATAATATTACAGAAATAAATTACTATCTTTTCTCAAGAAAATATATATATATAAAATTTACGAAAACATATTTTTAAGATTATATATAAATTCTTAAAAATTGACATAATACTTCCTAATAGTTAATCATTAATTATTTACTCATTAGATAAATAATATATGTATATATATATCATTATATATTTGATCATATTTGTGTCTTCCAATTCAATGGATAGTTTATCATTATAAAATTTAATTAATAATATTTCATTATTCATTTAAGATTGGTTTCGCGTGTTGCAGACACTATCGAACATAATGTTCATTTAAAATATCATTGTGTTATAATTATATTATTTCATAATGTCTAATGTAACTAGGTATTTTCATACAATTTTTAACAAATCATACAACCCACATACATTTTTAAATATTCAATGATAAGTGATCCAATAATAGAATTTCCAAGTCCTTACATTGATTATTAGCATAGAAATATCTCTGTTCTGGTATCATTTAATATGATAATAAAGAGTGTATACATTAATAGAAATATTCTATAGATTATTTTAGAAAACTATATTTATTTATTTCTCATATTCCCAAATTCCTAGAGTACAAAATTTCTTTTCATATAGTGCTTCGCATTGTTCTATCTTGATGCTTGAATAAAGATGTTAATGATGGAAAATTCCACCAATGGAATATACCGTTGTAGCTAAATATATTTTTTTTTTATAATCAACGAAAAATGTGTATTTTATATGTATATGTTGAGGATGAATTAGATTATAGTTTTCTATCTTGGAATTCAATTTTGGAGAACCTAATCATTTTGAAGAAAAAATATCAAAGAAATTGAAATATACATTGAAATAGAAGTGTGGATTTTAATAATGGATGCTAAATTTAATTTTTTGATTTCATTATTGATAAATAATTACTAATTAATTATGAATATTTATCAAATAGTATTCATGGATTGTATTACATTTTCTATAACACCCAATCATGCTTTTCAAGTACTTCAATGATCATGTTTTGTTCATCATTAATGATGTTGAGTTTTTGTAAGAACCAAAGTTTTGATCCTGTAAGACTTTGACATTTTTTTATGTTATTATTGAGAAGGGCGTTCAGACGGCGTGTGATTCTGAGCCCTGATGTGACCAGAATTAAATTTTATGATTGTTCACACTAGTCATGCCAGATAAACAGAATAACTCCTAAACGGTTGCTTGGATGGGAAAACCAAAGGTCACCGTTGAGTCCGGAGTGTACTCTTTACCCTAGGAGGGGTGTAACTTTCGCGGGTGCGACCCTTATGTGGAAAACACCATTAGGGGCATTTTTGTAATTTAGCGGCCTCAACCGTGAACTTTATAACATCTGAATAGAGGCTCGAATTAAAATTCCTAAACAGTGGTTGCACTTAAAATGGGATTTTACTGTACGGTTGGATTAACCCGAACCCCGTCGAGATTTTGGTTACATGCCCACTAGTGGGGGGATTTAAGACTTAATTAATTTTAATTAATTATGTTTCTATACTTAAACACATATCCCCCCTTTCTTTCACCCATATAATTCTCTGGAGGAAGCTCTTCCAACCAGAATCCACCTCCCATCAAGATCCTCTCCTCCACATATCTAAGGCGGCACATCGGTCTGACGGATCACTTGTGAAGCGACGGGTTACACCTGGTGATGTAGGAGTTTGTGTTTTCATTTTTAATTTTAGCATCTTCCTTGAATTAAGTTCATTGCATTTAAATGCTTTACAATCATCAAGTGAAGAAAATAGATGTGTAGAGATCGATCCATGCTTTAAAACACTCTTTTCGGATCGAAAATCTGAGTCCTGGGGAATCTGGAGGAGGCCCGAGAATTTTTCTGGCCAAACATGGTTTTTCGGTGATCCCAAGCGGCGGTGGCGCGAATGGATCCCAGTCGGTGGCGCGAATGGCCCCCAGGCGGCGGCGACATGGATCCTAGGAGGCGGCGGCGGGTTCCCAGGCAGCGGCATCATGGATCCCAAGTGGCATCCTGGCAGGCATCTACGGTGGACCGACGTGATGGGTAGAGGTCACCGGTGCGGGGCGCGACGGGGGTTGTGGCGCGCGACCACGAGTGGGAAATCGAGACCCGCCAAAGGAATGTCTCCGCTCGGGATATCGACCAAACACGAGGGCCAGTTGGCGTGGGTGGACCACAGGTCAGCGGTCGGGCTGCGCGGAAGGTCCGCGGGCCTGCACTGGGGGCCGGGCCGGCCCAGGCCAAGAGGACAGTCTGGACCAGGTCGGTACAGCCCTAAAGGGATATCCCCCTTGTCTTCAGACACCCGTAACATTCACTACGGGTGTCAGTTTGGCATGTTGTCTGTGGAAGAATAATTCTTGGATTGAGACAGAGGTTTTGAGATGGTCTCGGGGATTTTAATTCCTGAGATGGGGCACGGTGGAATGACATTCCTGTTAAGTATGGTTTAGAGCCTTTTTGGGATTCTTCTTTCAGATGGTGTGAACACATCTATAGTCCATTTATGGCATTGTTAGTGGATTTGTTACCCTAGTGTCAAAACAAATTTTTCTATAGTGGTTTTAGGCGTTGAAGCCGGAGCTGAGTCCTAGGCCCTGTGGGCCGTCTTTTATACTGTGAACAGCTTTTACAACTTTTTTCATTAGTCATCTGTTCCGGGTGAATAAAGAGTCATTTCTGTGTGTTTTTTGGAGATCATCACGATGGCGCAGTTCTCCCAAACTCTTTTGGGACAAATGTGTGGGCCCAATGAGACTCTGTTTCAGAATAAAGATTTGTTTAATAACTTTTTCAACAGTAGTCTTTTTCCAGTGAGTAAATAGTCTATCTCGCAAGTTTTTCCGTGAGTATTTTAACAGTGTAAACTATTTGGGTGTTCAAAGACTCTTTATAGAGCTAATTAAAAGTGAAAACATGAATGTTCATTATTTGGTGGTTTCTTTAATGCACTCCGACCCAATGCATGATCACAATGTTAGCTACACCCAGAGACTGTTCAGGTAGTCCAGAGTTATCGGACCAGTTCAGGGTTTTCCCTCCATTGGGGCTGGGTAGTGGGTAACCCAATGGCATATCAGGGCTTAACCTCCAGCGATGATGGGCAGTGGGTTACCCGTTGACCTTAGGGATTACCCTCCATTGGGGATAGGTAGTGGGTTACCCATTGACTTTAGGGTTTACCCTCCACCGGGGTTGGGCATTGGGTTACCCGACGACCTTTTAGGGATTACCCTCCAGTGGGGCTAGGTATTGGGTTACACGAAACCCTTTTAGGTTTAACCCTCTAGTAGGGTAGGGTAGTGGGTTACTTGATGACCTTTTAGGGTTACCCACAAGCAGGACTGGGCAGTGGGTCACTCAACAACCTTTTAGGGTTTACCCTCTAGCAGGACTAGGCAGTGGGTCACCTAACAACCTTTTGTGGTTTTCCCATTAGTAGGGCTGGGAAGTGGGTTACCCGATAACTTCTTTCAGACTCATCCCTTTCAATGAGTCTAGTCAGTGACTTTTATCCATGGTTACCGGAGCGGGATCCTTGGTTTCACAATTCTGCGATGAGACATCATTGATATGCAAGACGTTTGGGATTCAGTGATGTATATCCTTAGAATAGTTGGCGATATATCCTGGGATGATCTTAGAGATATAGATCCGCTTACGCACTCATTCATGCATCTTGTTGATTATATATATATATATACACGCTACATTCATTCCCACTCCATAGGTTCAGTTACTCTCTTTCTAGGAGGGGTGAATACATGCGGGTCATGCCACATGCTTTATGTGTCTATCACATCTTAGTCAGACGAGCCTACTTCTTTTCTATTGGTGGGTTGAGCTACACTCTATTTACTGTACTCTTTCATTGTTCTATGTTTTGTCTACTACTCACCGTTTTAGTACCTCCTTTGTTTCTCCCTTGAGAATTTGGGTTAGCCTAATGAGTATCAATATACTGACACCTTCTTGGTCTTTTCCCTCAATTGGTGTACCCTTGAAGGCAATGGACAGGTTGAATGAGAATACAGAGGATCATAGAGGACATAGAAGCATGGGCTATGGTCAGTGGTCGTAGTAGGACTTTCTAGTGTGAGACTCACAAGCTGTTTACTTTTTTTTACCTATTTCCGAGTTGTGGAACCATCCAGGTTGGGCGTGTGTTTTTTCATTTTTCTTCTGAGTTATCTTGTCAGTACTTTTCATCACATTACATGTTCTATTTAGAAGTTGATTCATGACCGTGTTTGGGTTATAGTTGTTTTTCCTTCAGTTTTATTTTGACTCTACACTTCTGTATCGAGCTGGCTGTGTGTGCGTGTGTATAGGTACATAGGAAAAGGCCTCCACGAGATTGTTACGCTTTCGGCGCTTGTCACCATTCCATGGCCTATGGATATAGGCTTGGGGTAGTTGTAGCTCTAGATCTGTAGGGTCGGGTCAAGAAAACATGGAATCAGAGGTGGTTAATTCCTTGGGGCGTTGTTCGGATGTCCCTAAATAAGAATTGGTTGGGATTTAGGGCAATAGTGTCGACATGTACCAAGAGCAGCTCTCAGGATAGGGATTCCAATGATGGTACGAGCGACCAACGTATCCATTCACCAGGGCCTTGATAACCCGCTTGTTGACTAGGCACGCTGAGACACTTATTTCATGGAACTTTCAAACTTGAATCCAATAGTATTGAGTATTTGAATTTCCATTTTGAGTGATTTCCCCTCAGTTATTACGGATATATATATATATACATATATGCTAATCTGATCGCGGTAATCATTGATAATTTTCAGGATTCCCCCACGATAGCAGCCATCTAGTTTACCCTCTCCAGTTCATGAGGACGACCTGGAGAGTGATGAGGCATCAGTTCAAGGACCCTCACATGATCACCTTCCACCCAGTGCTTTAGCATTAGCTCCTCCACCTGGAGAGAGGCAGTTAGTACTGCCAGCCCAAGATGAGGTTGAGTGTCGGCTGAGTGCACTTCGAGACATTCAGTGTCAGCGGTCGTAGAAGTTCTGCGGGGACCCGAATCCCTAGGCAGCAGAAGACTGGCTAGAGTTTGTGGACCAACTTTTCAGGCTGGTACGAACACCAGTGGACCAGATGGTAGCCCTAGCTTCCAGCCTTTTTCTATGGATATTCGGGCGTTGGTGGGGGTTGGTTATATAGACCCATGATGAGTCATCCCTCACGTGGGATAGCTTCTAGCAGCTCTTCCAAGAGGAGTACTCCCCCTCTTGTTTATGCTCTGTTCGGATTCAGGAGCTTCTAGAGCTAAAGCATGGAGGATGAACAAGGAACAGTACTCATCCCATTTTACCAATCTGATATTCTACTCATAATATATGGTCTGTGATAGTTACTTTCAGGTGTGGAAGTTTATGCAGGCTCTTTTCTGGGTGATCCATACTAGTGTAGTAACCTTGTGCATACCTACTTATGCCAGGGTGCTAGAGCGGGTGCTCGTGATAGAGATCAGAGCCTCCGTCAAGGGGAACCTTCTGTGCGTAGACTTAGGGGCAGGTTCTTACACCACAGTGGCACCGTAGAGCACCAGGGGTGTCAAGAGAGAGCTGGTGCTATGCCTGGGATGGATGGGGTCACATAGCATGGGATTGCCCGACCAGGCATATCGAGAAGTCATGGACGGTAGTTGGCGAACCATAGTGGCAGAGGCAGTTCTGTGACCAAGGATCACCCAAGTGATGACAGGGATTCCATCAGCGAGGCGGTGCAGGCAAAGCGGTAGGACCTGGGGGTGGGGGATGGTTTTTTGAGGTCCTTCCACAACTACAACCGGGCGGCCCATGCCAGGCTCAGGGAGTTGGCTGTAGGGGTCGCGGGTAGCTTCAGGCTATGAGTGTCCATGACCCCCAACACACGAGATGGTTCGAGGTACGCTTTGTGTTTACTCTAAGTTTTCATTCATACTAGTAGAAACATGTGCTGACCACTCCTTTGTATCACTGCTTTTGGTACGGGAGTTGGATCTTCCAGTAGAGGCGCTGACACCTACGCTTAGCCTCAAAGATGCTATGGGAAGTTCCTCGTTAGTGACCTTTGTTTGGAGACAGTGAGAACTGTCGTTCGGAGGAGATAGTTTCATTTGGGACCTATTTTTCATCACGATGGATCATATCGATGTAATCCTGGGCATGGATTGGCTTTCTATGGTCCTTGCCCAGATTGACTGTCGTCGTAGATGAGTCAGAGGTGCCTTTTCTGATGGGACGAGGATTTCCATCCTCAGTGATCGAGACCTCATCGAAGAGCAGACAGGTACTCTGAGCAGGATACCACGCCATTTTTCTCACCAGTTGGCGAGCATGGCTCCTTGAGTAGCAGATGCTACGGGCACTTCAATCCCTAACATTGTAGAAGACTATAAATATTTCATTCCCGAGGATGTCCCGGGGCTACCTCTAAGACAGGATATGGAGTTATGCATTGACGTGTAGCCGGGGAGCTCCCCCATATCATGTGAAGCATGTCAGATAGCACCCACAAAGCTTCAGGAGCTACTACATCAGCTGGATGACCTTCATGAGAAGGGATTCATCAGGCCCAATGTGTCCCCCCGGGCATCTCCGGTTTTGTTTTTGAAAAAGGATGATGGGAGCCTATGGCTTTGTGTGGATTATCGTTTCCTGAATCCGGCCATGATAATGAAAAAGTTCCCTTTTCTAAGGATTTATGATCTCTTCGACTAGTTGAGGGGTGTGAAGTGGTTCATCCAAGATTGATCATTAGTCCGGCAACCACCAGTTGATGGTTTGTGATTATGACATCCCGAAATTGGCTTTCCATTTCCATTATGGGAAATACATGTTTCTGGTGATGCCCTATGGCATGACGAATTCCCCCTCCATTTTCATGGCGTTGAGGAACAAGATCTTTCAGCCGTACTTGGACCGGTTTGTGGTTGTCCTTATTGATGACATACTCATATAATTTTTGATGGAGGAGGAGCATGTTGAGAATTTGAGGATTGTCCTAGACTTACTCTAGGAGAACCAGCTATATGGGAAGCTCTCGAAGTGTCGGTTCTTGATTCATGAGGTACACTTTCTGGGGAATATCTTTTCAGAACAAGTTTTGGTCATAGATCCCACAAATATAGGGGATGTGCTTCCTTGGGAACCACATAGGATTGAGTCAGAGGTGCAAAGATTCCTTGGTTTGGCAGGGTAATATAGGAGGTTCGTGGAATATTTCTCTAGGATTTTTACCCCTTCGACCGCATTGAAGTGTATGGGAAAACCGTTCACCTGGACTGATCAGTGCCAGAAGGCCTTTGAGGAGTTGAGGCAAAGGATGACTAGTGCTCCAGTTTTGAGGCTGCCAGAAGAGGGCATTGAGTTCGTGGTATACTACGATGCTTCAAGAGCCGGGTCTGGGTGCATGTTGATGTAGTTTTGGGAAGTGATTACATATGGGTTGAGGTAGTTAAGCCCCCATGAGTTGAATTGTGTGACTCATGATTTGGAGCTAGAAGCGATGGTCTTCTCCTTGAGTTTATGGAGACACTACCTTCTGGGTGTACATTTTGTGGTGTAATCAACCACTAGATCCTCAAATACATATTCACTCATAGGGATCTGAATATGAGGTAGAGGTGCTGGCTGGAGTTTCTACAGGACTATGATTTCGAGATAGTATACACTCCAGGGAAGGGAAATGTAGTATCAGATGCTCTTAAAAGGAAGTCCCAAGCTAATTTAGTGCGGGAATATACAGACAAGTTGGCTTCCCTATGGCTGACCTTGGTGGAGCAGGAGCGTACATCTTTTTTGCAGTATATGGTGTTGACTCCTTCGATCTTTGAGCATGTAAGAGAGTCACAGCTGTGGGAATTCGACAGAGATGTGCGACGTGATTATGTATCCATGATCGATGCACCCGATTGGTATTCTGTAGGAGGGAATCATGAGATCCTATTCCAGGGGAGATCTGTAGTACCACATGAGATGCAGGAGTAGGGGATGCAGGAATTCCCCACATCTCCATTGGCTGTACTTCCTGGTGTGGGGAAAATGTACAGATTCTTTCAGTAATAGTTTTCATTGTTTGGCATGAGGCAGAGCGTGGGTGAGTTCATTTCTAGGTGTCTTACCTGTCAGCATGTGAAGGAAAAGCATCAGGTTCTGGAAGATTTTTTGCAGCCCCTTGATATCTCAAAGTGGAAGTGGGATGGAATATCTATGGATTTCATCATAGGGCTTCCATGCACAGTGAATGGCCATGATTCCATTTGGGTGATAGTGGACCAACTCATGAAGTTGGCTCACTTCATTTCCATCTGGGAGAAGAGCTCAGTGGAGAGTTCAGTTCGTTTTGACATTCAAAATATCGTCCGCCTTCATGGAGTACATTCAATGATCGTCTCCTACGGTGACGTGTGGTTTATGTCACGATTGTGGTGAGGCCTGTATGAGGCATTCGGGATGTGGCTGCAGATGAGAAAAATATTTCACCCCCAGATGGACAGGCTGTACCAGTGCAATATTCAGGTGTTGAAGGATATTCTCAAGGTGCGCGTGTTCGACATTGGCCTAAGTTGGGAGGATCACCTACCCTTTGTGGAGTTCACATATAACAACATTCACCACTCTACTATCAGCATGAAACCTTTTGAGGCCCTCTAAGAGAGACACTTCAGGTCACCGTTGTGATGGACAGAGGTTGAGGAGACATCCGTCGTGGGCCCAGTGTTGGTGCGGGCGATGATAGAGAAGGTGCAGGTCATTCGTGAGTGGATGAGGATGGCGCAGTGAAGACAAAAGTCATAAAAATACCATCGTCATAGGCCATTGGAGTTCGATTAGGGAGACCAAGTATTTTTTAGCGTCTCCCTATAGTGTGGAACAAGTAGGTTTATCCAGGGATGGAAGTTGTCCCCGATGTTCATTGGTCCATTTGAGATCGTGTGCAAGGATGGTGAGGTTGCCTACCGTATTGCTCTACTCCCACAACTATAGGGAGTGCATGACGTCTTCTACGTGTCATAGCTGAGGAAATACATACATGAACCCTGATCGTTATCGACTGGGTATTACTGTACATTGAGGATGGAGCCACCTTTTCGAAGCACCTAGTGGAAATTGAGGACCGGATGGAGTGGACACTGCGTGGATGGACCATTCCTTTGGTTAGTGTGCTGTGGTAGCACGGGAGGGTGCATGAGAGCACCTGGGAAAGGGAGAGCCAGATGCGGGCTAAGTATCCTAAGTTGTTTTTGTAGATTTTTTTTTGGGATGAAAAACATGAAGGAGGATATTATGTATGAACCCGAGTTTTGAGCATGTAAGACATTGAAAATTTTCATGATGTTATTCCTGAGCAGGGCATTCAGACGGCGTGTTATTTCGATCCCCAGAGTTATTGGAATTAAATTTTAAGTGTGTTCTCACTTGAAAAACCAAATAAATAGAATAAATCTTAAACCATTACTCAGATGGAAAAACTAAGGGTACTGTTGAGTCCGGAGCATGTCGTTTACCCTTGGAGGGGTGTAACTTTCACCAGCAGGACCCTTATATGGAAAACATCACCAGGAGAATTTTCGTAATTTAGATTCATCGATCGTGAAAATTATAACTTGTGAATGTTGGCTGAGAATTAAATTATAAGACCTCCTTTATGCTCAAAAAGTGTATTTTATCCTAGTGGTGGCTTAACATCGACCCCATCGAGGGTTCGAGTACAGGCCCACTGGCGGAGGGGGTTTAAGACTTAATTAATTTTAATTAATTAAGTTTCTCTACATAAACACATCTACCCCCCCACCCATTCTTTCACCCTTAGCATTATCTAGAATAAGATATCCCAAAAATAATCCATCTCCCTTCAAGCTCTTCTCCTCCACCTCTCAAAGGTGGAACAGTGGTCCAACAGATCACTTGTGAAGCGACGGGGTACGCCCAGTGAGGTAAAATTTGCGTTTTTGTTTTTAATTTCCCCATCATCCTTGAATTAAGTTAATTTCATAGAAATGTTGTACAATAATCGATAAAATACCATAGATGCATAGGGCTCGATCTCAGCTTTACAACTCTCTTTTCTGATAAAAAATACGAGTCTCAGGGAGTCTTGGGGTGCCATGGGATGTTTTTCAGAAAAACATTGTTTTCCAGTGATCCCTGGCGGCGGTGGTGGGCTATCAGGCGGAGGCGGCATGGTAGGATCCCAAGTGGCAGTGGCGTGGCTCCTAGGCTATTGCGGCGGGCTCCAAGGTGGTGGCGGCATGGCTCCTAGGTGGTGGAATAGAGGGCGTCTACGGCAGACCGACGTGGTGGGCGGAGGTCACCGATGCAGGGTGCAATGGGGGTCGCAGCTCGCGACCGTGATCGGGAAGCCGAGACCCACCAAAGGCAGGTCTCTATGCGGGACAACACCCAGCCACTAGGTCCAGTCGACATGGTTGGACCATGGGTCAGCGGTCGGGCCACAGAGAAGGGCCACAGTCCGACGATGCGGGTCGGCCGAGGTCAGGTGGACTGGCTGGACCGGGCCGGTCCAGCCCTAAGGGGTTATCCCCCTTGCCTTTGGACACCCGTAGCATTCACTACGAGTGATGTTTTTGCATCCCGTCTATGGTAGAACCATCCTTAGATCAATATGGAGTTTTTGATATGGTCTCGAGGATTTTTAATTCTCGATACGGGGGCATGGTGGCATGACACGCCCGTTAAGTATGGTTTAACACCTCACTGAGATTCTTCTTTCGAATGGTGCGAGCACATTCGGAGTCCGTTTATGGCACCTTTAGCGGCATTGTGACCCTGAAATCGATAAAAAAAATTCTAGAGTGGTTTCAGGTGTTGAATCCGGAGTTGAGGTGTGGGCCCCGTGGGCTACCATTTAAGCTGTGAGCACCGTTTTGTGACTTTTTCCTTAGACGTCTGTTCGGGGTAAATGAGTAGTCATTTCAGGATGTTTTTCCGAGAGCATCGTGATGATGCGGTTTTCCTGACCACTTTTGAGACCATGTTATGGGCCCCACATGACACCATATGGGCATAATGTGCTGTTCAATAATTTTTTCGTCCAGAGTCTATTTCCAGTGAGTAAATAAATTATCTCGCGAGTTTTTCCGCAAAGATTACAACGGTGTAATCTATCTAGGCATGTGGAGCCATTTTAGAGATTTCATTAAATGTGGAAACATGAAACTGCATTGGTCGGTGGTTCCTTTGACACACTCCGACTCAATGGACGGTCATGATGTTATAAACTCCCAGAGATGTTTCGGGTAGTGTGACGTTATAGGACCAGTTCAGGGTTTACCGTCTATTGGGGATGGGCAGTGGGTTACCCATCGGCATATCAGGAAATACAATCCAGCGAGGATGGGAAGTGGGTTACCTATGGACCGTATGGTTTACCCTTTAGAGGGGCTGGTTAGTGGGTTACCCATTGACTTTAGGGTTTACCCTCGAGTGGGGTTGGGTATTGGGTTACCCGACAACCTTTTAGGGTTTACCCTCTAGTGGGGATGGGCAGTGGGTTACCCGATGAACTTTTTGGGTTTACCCTCTAGCGGGGCTGGGTAATGGGTGTCCCGACAACCTTTTTGGGTTTACCCTCTAGCAGGACTGGGAAGTGGGTCACCCGACGAACATTTAGGGTTCACCATCCAACATGACTAGGCAGTGGGTCACCCGACGACCTTTTGGGGTTTACCCTCCAGTTGGGCTGGGCAGTGGGTTACCCGACGACTTCATTTAGACTCATCCCATTTTATGAGGCTAGTTAGTGACATTTCTCAATGGTTACCAGAGTATGATCATTCATTGTATGATTCAGTGATGAGACAACTTTGGCGTGTGGGACGTTTGGCAAATTTGTGATGGATATCCTTATAATTGTTGGCGACTTATCCTGGGTTGATCATAGAGATGGAGATCCCCTTAAACACTCATTCTAGATTCTTGTTGGGAATATATATATACACCCTACTTTAGTTTCCACTCATTGTGTTCAGTTACTCTCTTTCTAAGAGGTTCAAAGACACGTGGCGCTTGCAACGTGCTTTCTGGGTCCAGTTCTTCTGGTCAGACTAGCCTACATCCATTCTCTTGTTAGTTTGAGCTGCAATCTATTTACTGTACTCATTCACTTTTCTCTGTTCTATCTACTGCTCACCGTTTTAATAAACCCTTTGTTTCTCCCTTGAGATTTCGGAGCATCCTACTGAGTATCTTTATACTCACCCATGCTTGGCCTTTTCTGGCACTTCGTGTGCCCTGGGAGATGACAGGCAGGTCCATCGAGACTACAGAGGAGCGTAGAAGACACATGAGCTTGGTATGTGATCAGTGGTCATTGCAGGACATTCATTTGTGAGACTCACCAGCTCTTTAATTTTGTTCACATGTTTCCTTATTGTATCACCTTTCTGGTTGAGCGTGTGTTTTTCCCTTTTTCTTCTCAGTTATCTTGTCAGTACTTTTCAGCACTTTACTTGCTCTATTTAGAAGTTGAATCATTACTATGGTTGGGTTATAGTTGTTTGTCCTTCTCTTTTCTTTTGACTCTGCAGTACTGTATAGAGAAGGTTGTGTGTGTGTACAAGAATATAGGAAAAGTCCTCCCCGAGATTGTTACGCCTTCGGCAGTTGTCGCCAGCCCCTGGCCTATGGAGGCACGCTTGGCGTAGCTGCGACTCGAGACTAGTTGGGTTTGGTCATGACCGTTTTACTGTAAATACTTGAATGTTTTCTATCTGGTGACTTGTTAAATGAAATTTAAAGGGACTTCATACTATGTAATGTTAATCAGGAATATTACATGGATTATTATTAGGGTGTTAATGGTTTAAATTATAACTCCACAATCTTCCATGGTACGTTTTTCTTTGAATAACACAATAGCTTGCGTTGTATGGAACATGGAGTATTAGCACACCATGACCAATCAAAATAGCCATTATGAATAATAATACCAACTTTTTGAAATTTTGTAAATTTTATTTTTTGAAATTGTCTTCATTTATTGATTCGGAATATAAAAATTTTCTTATGGTTAATTTTTTTTATTTTTATAAAAACATTCAATTTTTGATAAATAGTGAAAAACACTATGTTATTGTTTAAAAACGACATTTATATAAATAATTAGTTATTTTATTTACATTTATTTCAGGTAAAAATAGATACATGATACCAATATATGTTCATTGTAATTCATTGGAGTCATTTTATAATAATATTTGATACAAATATTTTTTTTTGAACATTATATTATCTTTTACCGACCTTCTAGGAGAATTTGTAAATTTTCATAAAACAAAATTTCACCTCTTCTTTGAGTAGAATTTTAAAATTTTGAGAGACATGGTTGACATCATTATGTAAAATGTGGTTCAATACGTGGAAAATAATTTTTTTTGAATAGTAAATTTTTGACTTTTATTTACCACGGTTAAAAGTAAATAGTGTAATTAAAGGTAAAAACAATAATATTCTTACCCTAACACATGTCCTAATTCTATTGGATAAGTGTATTTCTACCAAAATAAACCATAGGAATAAAATATTATCATTTTGGTCTAGTTGGATTTGATTAAGATATTTATTATTATTTTATTTAAAGAAGAGTTAAATTTGTTAAATTCAATGTTTAATAACTAAACCATTCATAATATTGGATTATTTATTATATAAATTAGACTATAAATGTTTATTATAAAGATAATGATATTTCAAACATAATGGTATTTTATTTATAATTATTAGAAATTAAATAATTAAATTTATTTATGAGACAATGAGGATGCATTAATTACCTGATTAATGAAAGATTAAAATAATTTATATTATAAATATCCAAACAAATGTTAATTTAGACTTTTGATGAATTAAAAATAAATATCTAGGTTAATATAACATGTTATTTTTTACTAAGTAATTTATTTCAATGTGATAATGTTTTTAGGTCTTTCAAAAAAAATTCAAAATAGTGTCAAAATTGACAAAAATGAGTTTTTAAAACAAATACTGTGTTGTTAATTGATATAGTATTTCTAAAAATATAAGGTTTGGAAAAAGTAAATATATGTGGGTATATATATCAATTATGAACCAGTTGGGATTCTCTAGGCTTTATATAGTATGTTTATTAACCAATTATTATAATAATATAAGAATGTATGGTAAAAGTTTAATTATTTAACTAAGAGTTAAATAAAAAAATGTACAGTTAATAAGGTGATGTAAACCTATCTACAACCTATTGGTTGAGTGGTTTCCAACCCATATCCTCTTTATCATAGAAATAAATCATTTTGGGGCCATTATAAACCGAATATTATTTCATAATAAAATAATATTTCAAGATTTTCCTAAAGTGACCATCACCTCTCTTATAAAAGGGTACTTCCCCTTATCTCAAAATCACACCTCCACAACCATTTATATTTTCTATAACCTACTCAAATATCCTATCAAATCCCTTAAATACTACCTATAGGAATTATTTTGATCATAAATCCAAGATAAGTATCTTTTTTGATCAACCCAAAAGGAAAAACACGAAGAAGAGGTAATAATTTCACCACCTCTTTCAATGTTCTTTTCTTCTTCCAATTCCTCATTCTGTGATGTTTACATACCAAAATAATAAATCTAGTAATTTATTGATACTATTATGTTATTATAAATATGTCACATCCATATTAATTATTCTATTCATCCTATGAATTAGAAGTCACCATACGAGTGTACGTACGACTTACTGTCTCCACGTCGTGGTGTAGTTTGTTATTCAAACACTTCATTATTTGGATGGGTATAATAATTAGTATTACTTATATAAAGAATAAATATAACATTTTAATTAATATTTGTATATGATATACCATACAATTACATAGGTTTTCACCATCAATATAATAATATTGTCGCTTGTGCATACGTGCGAATTACTGTCTCCACAAACGTGATGAAATTCATTCCCCATCATAACCATTAAAGAAAAAATTTAATTTTATGATTAAAAATAATGATTAAGAACTTAATATAATTATGGATATTAATCAAATACATCATATCCATAAAAAACATTCCTTACACAACCAAGAATATAGTGGAAAAATGAATCAGTTTACACCCAAAACAATGATACTACTGAAATATTATTAACAAAGAAATATTAGAAGATAAAATATGATATCATTTTTATGTATGTGGTTCCTGAATAATATAATAAAAAATATTTATTTATTATACATGAGGTTAATTTTCCCTTGATAAGGAAAATTAAAATGTAAGATTTAATTCTACAATCTCTTCATTATCCGAGGTTGTTTATATGTGAGTATCTACTAGGACCACTTTATCGTCCACATACGTGTTTCTTAAAAATGTATTTAAAAATTTTTTTTACTATTTCCTAGGTTGTGGGTTAAATTCATTTAAACAATTGTTTTACTTTTTATAATTTTTTTAAAGTTATCTTTTTATCATTTTCCAAACAAGGTCCTTTATGACCTTTTCGACAAAATTAAGGAAAGGATGTTTTTTTAACTTATACGGTGAGTGAGGCTATTTTACAACATTATATCAACTTCAAGAATACCTTACAAGATTATAAGTATATTTTAAAAGTAAATGTTTTTATGTGACATTTAAATGATTTCAAAATAGAAATAAATATTTCTCTCATATAGATTTTATTTCATCTATATCAATATCCTTTGAGGGATTTTACACTATTTTGAAGTTGATTTCCAATGATAAAATATTCCATATTGTATTGAAGTATTTTAGATATGATTTAATTTGGACGTGTTATATTTACACCATTCATTTTTTATGGTTAAAGTATTATCATTTTTTATGATAGTTTTAATATGAATTTTTAGGTTATGTTTCAACCTTTTCATATGAGGAATGCATTGGACTTGGTATGTGATGGGTGGAGACTGCTATAGCTCCTCTATTCATCGGTATGTCTCATGAGACAAACAAGTTTCATGGAATAAGGCCTTGAGAAAATATTATTTTTATTCATGGAACGAGGACTTGACTATGTGGTTATGATGTCCGTTATTTTTCTTTCCATTATTATGAAATTGGCTATTGATATTACATGTGAAATTTCGAATTGTAATATATCCAGGTGAATAATTAAATGGAATTGTTTGATTTATCTTTGACATGTTATTATGAAGTTTAATTTTAAAATTCTTGTGTTTTAGTCTTATACATTTCCTTAAATGTTAATGATTATTTATGAATGTTTCTGCTATATTGTTATCCTTACTGAGCACCCAAGATCACCCCTTTTGTATGTTTTATTTTATAGGATGAGAAGAAGTATATTATTATTAACCAGTAGGAATAGAATAAGGGTTATAAAAGTGTTCAAAAGGGGACCCAATGTTGTTTTTTTATTTCATGATGTAATGTAAAACTTATGTATGTATCTAGTACTTCCAAGTCTACTAAATTGATCGGTATTTTGGGATTTGATCCTTTGTGATCAGGCCAATGTTGTGTAATAATGCACTAACTCTGGATAACTAGGGTCGGGGCGTTACAAACATGACCTGAAAATGGTTCACATAATGTAATGGAAAAAATTTATTTTTATTAAATGCTAATCTGTCTATCATGGTTTTCATTCTTCATGGAATTCACGATTAGTAATGGGATTAAACACCATTAAATTCTCAAGATATGTGGTTTTTAATTAATTACACATTTTTTCATTTCACTTGGTTCGAAACCTTGATCTTTTATCAGATATCTTAACATAGGAGATTCTGGTTAACTCCTCTCCTTCTGAATAATTTTTTTATGATTGATCATTAGGGTTATTATGGTGTGGCTACCTAGGAAAGTGTTCATCTTTTTATCATTACTATGGTCTTGACCACTATAATGATTTCATTTGTTATTCAGTTTCATGGTATGATAGTGTTTTCTATCAATCCATTTCATATTTATGTCACACATTGTTATTCGATGGCTCATGATTTCATTTCAAATAACTATTTTTTATGGTGGGTAGGATTATAATGTTTTGATTAAGATGTTTCAATGCAACGAGATAATTTAGTAAATTGTGTATTTTTCTTGATAAATTCATTCGGTATTCTTTTAATTTAATTTCATTTTTAATTTAAGGGAGTTTTTGGAATGATAATATTTTTTAAAGGGGTTTTCTTTAAAAAAAGATTTTTAATTTGAAAATGGGGTTTTCAAACACAAAATATATTATGATGGCTTTAAAAAAAATTTATAAATTGTGAGAATGTTTTATAAATTTATTTTAAAATCATGGAACATTAGGAACCTCGGTTTCATTGGGGAATAGTCATAGCTAGTGTTATTTAGTGTGGCACCACTAAGAGGTGACCTCTGGAATATCGAAGGACTGAGGCCAGACTCAATATTTGTTGGTACCAATGTTTTCCCTATATTAGAATCTTTAATTTCTAGTAAATATTTTACCATCAGATAGAACCAAAATTATATTTTTCTTTTTCATTTACATATTTATATCTCAATATGAATTTTACCATGGATTGTTGCTCACAGGTTTTTATATGAGTTTGTATCACCTAGAATCTCATGATTATATTTCATGGATATGTTTTTACATTCATACCATTTGATTCATGGACATAAATTCATATTTCAACACTTATAATTTTCATATTATAGCATGATAATATGAAATTATTCTATTAAAAAGCTCAATAGAAAATATTTTATAGATAGATTTCATTTTTGATAATGATTTAAAAATATATATTGATTTTAAATTCGAGAACAATTGAACTCTTGATATTGGAAGTTTTTTAGACTATATGGTGGTATCCTACTATGATTTGTATTCTCACCATACTATTTAAATTGGGCTCTTTTTAGATGTTATATTATAGAATTCATGTAATTTTAAGGGAAACTTGTAGACTTAAGGCTTCTCCTTTCAATTTTTCCTTCATAGTGGGGTTGTTTGTAAGTGATTGTTGGTCACATAGATATTTCACGTACATTTTGGTTTAGCTGATTATGTCTTGAGATATTTTTATACCATTTTCATCAACATATAGTTTTTTTTCATGATAAATTATATTCAAGAATTGTTTCCTTTATCAATATTTCACCTCACCAAATGGTGGCCAAATCATGTGTATGGTTTGGTTTACCCAGGCTTGGCTGTTATAATTTGGTATCAATGGAAAGTATCAGAATTAATTGTTTCTACAATTATAATGTGTGGTAATTTTTCTTGGGTGCATATGAGTGAGGACCATTAAATTTGGGATAGTAAATGCAAAAAATGGGCATGTCCCTCCCAATTCCATGACTGAACCTGAGAAAGAATAAATGGATATTGACAATTCACTAGGTATAAATCGTGGTGTTTAATGTTATTTAAATTCACTGTATGGGAGTTATATTTAAATATCTATATTCCCTTTTAGAAATACCATCCATTTATAGAAATTATAATTTCATTAAATTCTCTTTGTTTTAAATCATTGGTCTCAATTTTTAATTTTGTAAAATGATTTTTGAATTTTCTCATGATAAAATGGTTATTATATTACTATAATTAAACATTGTCTCTAAGATTACCTCTTAAAAATATAATATAGGAATTTTTGAGATAGGGTCATTAAGAAAATACTCTATTGGACACTAACATGGTTGATGTTGTAATACACACTTTTCAAACACTAATTTAAGTGGTTTTCAATAACCCTAGATGTGTGGTGGATCATATCTCTTTGTTTACTAAGAAGTATGCACTATTATTTTTTAGTGACAAGGGAGAATTGAATCTGGGGAGTGTATTGAAAATATTGAGAGTATCTTTATCTTCATGTAGAATCATAATTACACTAACGTGGGTTTTTCAACACATGTGTTCGATGGACCTGGAAGGTGTTGGTGGGTATTCATTTTTCATTCTATTTTGAATGAGGATCTTATATAGGCTTCCCTCAATGACATCATTAATTAGTTTTTTATCTATATATGTTACATGAAGTGAATACCTTGGGGTATCTTACTTGGGAGTTGGGTAAGTATACAATTTTTGAGTATTCTTACAATTTTTCTAGACCTCTACAAACATCAGTGGATCTTTTTACTAATGATTACCTAATGTCTTGAAGGATTGATTTGTTACAAAGGCATGATAGTAGGTCAATGTTTATTCTCATGTTTCATAAAACTATCTTGGATATTGAAATTTAATAATGATTTTTTGAGGTAGATATATCTTGTATGATAGTTTTCATTGTCTCAAACCGCAAGAAAAAGGGGGTGTTCAGGTTGGTAAGACTGGATGTCTTTATATAACTGAATATGCAGAAGAGGAATCTGATGGGGGCCATTTATTGCAATAGGTAAGGATTTAATTTCATCTTCTATGGTTAGATGATTGTTTGAAACATGTTCTTTTCATTATTTTATATTTTCAATGTTAGTATACATGATTGTCTTTTATTCATAGCATATACCATACATGTTTGTTATTCACTCTCATTTTGGAAGGAGGTCCAAACCAGGTTTCGTGGGCCCCACATATAGGGTGATCAATGTCGACTTTTAGGTGGTATGTTTGTTTTTAGATATCAATCATTACATCATCTACTTTATTATTAGAATAGTTTGATGATAATTTTTATGGCCCATATTGTCTATTATCTTCATTGGTTATAGTTTTTGTCTTATGATATGGTCACTCTTATTTATCAGGGTGGGTGGGACAATAGACTAGGAAGGTCATGGACTGGTATTCTTTATTCATTGGTAACCATGTGCCAGTTTGTTGATATGTATCTTAATAATGTTTTCCCTTTTGGGTTTTTGACTTCCTTTAGTGGTGTGTCAGTACACTGAGGTCTTCTCATATAATTTGTTTGTTTAACATGCCAAAGTGAGGTTGAGTTTATATTCACCTTATCTATGGTATTATTGACATTTGTATGCCTTCTTATTGAATGGAACTACTAGATTTGGTGGAATATAAGTTTCATCATGAGGAACTAAAAGCTAATGTATTTATTCATTATAGAATGTCATCATTGTCTTTGATTCTCAATGATCCAAAGAAGGAGGATTAGGGTTTCATAAATTTTATTGACTAAAAAAGATGAATATTGTGACCTTTAAGAAAAATTATCCCTTTCCCTGGATTGAGGAACTTTTTGACAATATTAAAGGGGAATTTGGGTTTTTAAATATTATCTAGGGGTTAGGTTACCACCAGTTGAGGGGTGAAGATGTTAATATAGCTAAGACAATGTTTAGAATCTAGTTTGGGCATCTTCAATTTATAGTTATGTTGATTTATTCTTACTATCTCCCCTACGGTGCTTATGGAATTTATGAATCAGATCATTCATTAGTTCTTGGACTCTTTTTTGGTGTATGTGGATGAAATACTTTTCTACTCCAAGTAAAAGGATGATCCTTGGGACCATTATGGTGTCAATATTAAAACTATGAATGACATCATTTATATGGTAAGATATCCAAATTTATGTTTTAGATTTTTGAATTTAATTTTTTAGGGAATGAGATATCTAATGGGGGTGTGTTAATGGATCCTAAAATGATACAAATTGTTATATACTTGGAGGATCTCAGAAATTTTTTTCATTTCAGAAGAATCTTATGCTTGGTTTCACACTATAGATTTTTTTTGGGATTTCATTAATCTAACATCTATGATAACTAATTTTACCAGTATGAATGTATTGTTTTAATGTAACATAAAATTTTGTATATATATTAGTGAGATGATGGTTAGGTTGAATGTAATAGAAGGATTGATTCTTCAAAAACTAGTTTTGGGTTATAATGTATGTTATGATTCCTAAAGTATAAGACTAGGATGTGCCTTGATTTAGGGGAAATATGTGGTGGCCTATGAATAACTCAATTTATACCCTAATAAGAATAAATACCATAAAAATTATTTTGATTTTTTAGAAGTTATGTTTTTAGTAAAAATATGGTGTCACTATTTATTTGGGAGTAGTTTAGTTTTCATTAAAATCATAAGTGTGGGAAATATATTTTTTCTTTGGGGGGATCGGAACCTGCATTAGTGACACTATATGGTGTGACATAATTTTTTTGATAATGTTATTGTATATGACCCAAGGTTTGGAAATGTGGTTTCTAGTTCATTGAAATGAATATTACCTATATAATCCTTTATGAATTCAGTTGAGGAGTGGTCTCTGATGATTTTTTTATTAAATGAGTTTTGGAGTAGAAGAGGTTAGTATATGGGTGTCCTTCATATCAATTTTAGCTAGAATGAACATTGATGGCAGTGTTCAGCTCAAGATAGTGACATGCACTGAGTTCTATTGTTTGGGTTAAATCCTTTATGGTGGCGGATGTCATGTGAATGACCTAGGACTCCCAGTGCAACATTGTTCTTCTTGATTAGGATGGTCAATAATTTTCCTTTAGGTACAAGTTGATAAAGAGTGGAAACTAGTATTGTTATTCTATTCACCCTTGGGGTTCCACGTTGTATGAAGACATGAGAAGTCAGTATTTTTGGAAGGGGATGAGTTAGTTGTTTTAATATTTAATTTCACAGTGTCTTACTTATAAGAGATTTTAGTCAGATCACTAAATACATGTAGGTTTGTAGAAACCCGTAAAAAGTATTTTATATTAATTAGATGATATTTAACTATATTTCATCATTTTTTTTCATATAGTCCAAGTGGAAAGGATTAAATTCTCATGACCATTGATTGACTCAAGAAATTAGATCATTCCCGACCTATAAAGGTGATGAATAATGTTGATCAATTTGGGGAATTTCATGTCCAAGAGATTGTGAAACATCATAGGGTTCCCTCTATGGTTCGATCTGATAGGGAACTGAGGTTCACATAAAGGATCAAGAAATTATTAAAGGATCCATTTTGTTCCCATATTATATTGAAAGTGGATTAGCATATGTATATGGGTGGACCAATATATATTGTTATATAGGGTTTGGAGGCTAAGATGTAGTCTTGTGTGATTGATTTTGGATGATATTGGGAAAATAATTTTCATTGGATGATATTTCATATATCAATAGTTATCGTTCCTCAATTAAGATGGTGCTCATTGGGGATTTTCATGGGCAACCATATAGATCTACCTAAGGATTTATAGAGTTGGGTGTGTTATCTTTTCATTGGTCGAATCTTGTTTATGAGAAAATGTAGATGGAATAGTTGATCTAGAAGAGATTTATCATAAAACAGAGTTGTAAAAAATAATATATAAATCATTACCATCATCCAATTTAGTTTGAGTTTTTAAATAATAATTTTCTTATTGTTTCACTTCTATTGGGACATCATCAGATGGGTAAGTATGGAATGTTTTCAATGAAGTTTTTGGGCCCTAGTGAGATCGTTGGATGACTGGGAATGGTGTCATTTCCATTGTATGTACTATCTGGTTTGACTTTTATACCAGATTTGATTAAGGTCCCACATTAGGTATCATATACCAGATTGTTAAAATATTTTGGGATGGGAATATATTGATAGTAACACCAACACCATTATGGATGAGTAGCATGTTTAGATTATGGATCACCAAGAGAAAGTAATGCATGGTGAAAATTTTCTTCCTGTCTGAGTACTATCATAGTGAAAATGTGATATCCAAGAGAAGTGGGATGGGAATTATTAATTTGGAAATAGTGATCAGAATTTTTTTTCATGTCTAGTAATATAAGGTATTTATAGGGGATGAAAAAAATTATTGTGGGGAGATTATAATGCCCTTTTATTCTTTTTATATACTCCATTGCTCGTATTTTATTTTTCATTATTGTTTTTGAGTTTGGTAGAAGAAACTATTTTTTTTCTACCTATTTGGAGAGTACACAACATGTACATATATTATATGTTATGTAATGGTCACTGAGAATATGACTTGAAAAAGGATCAATGTTTGAAATGTTTACACACTTAAAAAGGTTTCACATTATGTAATGGAAATAAGATGGTTTTTATATATAGGTTATTAATTTATCATAGTTTTTTACATATGTTGAGTTCATAATGTATAAAAATATTTCACACTATATATTTCTTATGAGATGTAGTTTTTTGAGTAATTCATAGATGATTTTATTTTCAATCATTTTGCATCCTCCTTAACTCGACCCAGATCACCCACTATGAAACATTAGAGATCTCTACAACATCTGGGTCATTCAATCTGTGATCAATCAGTAAGGTTTTTATGATTCCTCAATCTTGGAAAGAATTCCATATCATTATTCGTTCTATTAGTTTTTTCCACTGTGTTGGATGTGTTTATTGATCAAATTTGTGATTAGATAGCATTTTATATCAATCCATTGTATCTTTTTATCACACAATATCATTCGAATGATGATCTCATGGTTTCCAATCACCATTATTTAGTTGAAATAATATATATTTTTGAGCTAGGTGTTTAAATAAAAGGGTTAAAATGAAAATTTGAATATTTTTACTGAAAAATACATTTGTTTTTTCTGGTAAATTGAAATGAATTTTTTTCAATGGATTTCTTGGAATAATACAATATTATAAAGGGATTTTCTCAAAATAAGGATTTTTGTTTCAGAAATGGGGTTTTCAAAAAACAAAATATTTTTTCATAGCTTTGAAAACTGTTTTATAAATTGTGATCATGGTTTTGAAATTCATTTATAAGCATGGAAATTTGGTAACATTTGGAGTGTAGGGAAATATTCATGGGTGACCTTATTAAGTGTTGATCCAATATGAGATAATATTTTGAATATTGATGGATTGTGGTGGGACTCAATATCAATCGGTACCAATGATGTGACATTTTATGGATCTTGTATGCCTAGTATTAATTTTACCAAAGTCAAGATCCCAATTTATAGTGTTCTTGGTCAATTTTTTATTTTTATCACATGATGGTTTTTATCATTGATTGTTGGGCATGATTTTTTATATGAGGTTGTATCACATGGAAATAAAAATTGAAGAGAGAACCCCCCCCCCCCCCCACAGTCTTGTCAGGGGTGGTAAGCCATATTCAAAACTGTCAAAACCACTCTCGATTGACTGTAGGGAGGGATGACATATTATTCTGGTTTCAAAACTAGACCATCACCACACATGGATATCATGGGTTTCAGACCACTAATCTCAACATTTGGGATGCATGTATGTTCCAAGCTTCATCAACTCCATCATGAATCAATGCCAGAGTGATACCTTCGACCTTATAAATATCAATATAAATAAAGAAAAATAATTTTTAATTTAATCATATTCATGGGACTTTCCGCCCAATGATTATCACAAAATTTTTAAACATAATGGACACATCAATGAATTGGGATATGTTCATTAGAGTAATGGGATATTAAAGAAAAACAAATTCTTGTTATGGGAGATTATAAATTTCATGGTAGCCATGGATGGAAATATTTAGTGTATGGGAATCAGCCCCATTTTATAATGTTCAAGTTATAGATTTGGTAGGGTGGAGCTAGAGAAACACCAATTCTGTGAAAGTGACTCGGAGTATTCATTTTATAGGTTTTTAAGTGACTTTGCATGTTTCACTTCCCTAGGTATACGAGATATCCCCTTCCTCAAGAGATTGTTTAATGGTGCTAGTGCACCTGGTCTAGAGAAAAAAATAAAGAACCATGGTACTATAAGTAGGATGATGGTGTATATGGAATGTGTAAAAAGACATTCTCTATGAGGGAACCATTATCATGCAGACTACGCTTGTTATCCAAACTAAAAATCTCTTTCTCAACCTGATCAGGAAAACTAGGAACATCAACAATTCTTCTACTCTAATATTTCTACTCCCAATAATCGTACATTGTCCATTTCCTCCAGAACATATATTGATGATTGGGTACAATGTACCCCCCCCCACCCACAACTTAGGACTCAAAATCAATTCATATGTAACATGATGTTTTGGGGGGGTATTAATGGTGAAGTTGTGGTTCATGACTATATGATCATGATCATGTTGGTCTTTAATGCAATTCTTTTTCACCGAAATTCCCTTCCAACTAATGAAATTACATTTCTCACCAGAGAATGTATATGCATCCAAATATATATTTATCTTGTTGTAGTGGAAATGGAATTTCATGTTCTCTATGATTCTCTATGAAATGTGAGATGTCCCCCTGGTATGTCACAAATTTTCCATGTAGGTGTAGAAGTATCATCAACCCCCTAGATAGAGTTCATTTGTACTCAGAAGGAGGGTAGCAAGGTTGTGTACTTCCTAGCTTCACTAGCTACCCAAGGAGAAGGCATCACCACATTATCTCACCTATCCTCCATCCCCTCAAGGTTGAGAATATTATTATTGGGTATGGAATCAAGATATATCATTTCAGGACCCCATGATTTGATTCATGTGTCTCTTTATGTTTTTTTATGATCCATATTAATAAAATATTGAGTGATTGATAGGACATATGATTCATTGATTTTGATTCCTATTTTATGACTTTAACAAGTCAGATTTTCTGTCTTCATGTTATGAAATGAAATTATAATAAATTATAGGGAAATTATATTCATATAGATTGGATTTATGAAATTTTTTTTTAAAACTATTTTTTTTAATTCTAGAGTTGTTCTATTCATGAATTAGAACTTATATAAACTCTATGGTGGTATCCTAATATTATTTTCACAAACACCAAAATATTTCCACTGGGATAATGTAGATGTTGTATTTCAGGATACATGTAATGGGATTGAAATCTTGTACCATGCTGACTTCACCTTTTTTAATTTCCTTTATAGTGTCATGGATTGGTTATGACTGTTTTTCAGATGGGTATTTTCCAAAAATTTTGGTTTAGCCTATTTCTGTTTGGGTTATATGGTTTTTTCATTTATACCCTTTTAATCCATATTTAATCTGGTTGTATTTCTTGTTTTGCTATATTCAACACTTTATTCCTTATTCTTTGTTTCACACCACCATGTGATGATCATATTAGTTGTATGATTTTGTTATCCAAGGTCGGTTTGTTGCATTATCCATATTGCAAAATTTTTACAACAACCAATTAGGGAATAATACTATGTACATATTCATTAACATGAATAATTTCAAAGAAGTAATTCTGATGGATTGAAAATTTTGTACATGTTAATTACACTATAAATACATTTTGATTATGAAAATATAATCCAATAATATCCAAAAATCATGTCCCCCACAATCCAACACATGTGGGAGAATGCTCAACAATATGGGAGATCCAACTAGTCCATCTAGCCCATGATGAAAAGAGATAGATGGTTCAAAGCTCATGTGTGGGTGAAAAAAATAATAAGTGAATGGATTTTCACAAAATAAATTATAAGTGTGTTATGTTTCATGTGATAGAAATGTAATGATGTGGATTTTCCGAGATTTTTTTAATTATTTGGGTCTATTCTGAGGCTTTGAAATCTGAAAACATTTGATTTTGATGCCCGGTGCACCCGAAGTTGAATTTTAAACATTCTATAAAGTATATTTAGTAAATGAGCGAGTGGAAAATACTAACTTTTGAACCGGTGCTTAGAATTGAAATCTGAGGGCAGTGTGGAACTCGATGCACTGAGATTCTCTTAAAGGAGGTTTAACCTCGACATCAGTGGGTCAAGGAGGAATGTTTTTTTTGCATTTATCATGGATGAATAAATAATATAATATTTTTTATAACATCCTACCACCTCACTTTTATATTTTGATGGTGGGGACCACAAGGGTGGAAGAGCATTTAATGAAGTAAATTAAATTCCCTATTATAAAATGGTTGTGTAACCACCCTTCGTGTGATTAATGATGCTCATTAATTACACCAATTAATGAACCTCTTAATCACATGTTAGGGAGATAAAATCTAAAATCGGGTTTTGGAATGTTGAATGTAAAGGATTGATCTTGGGATGATTCTTAACGAAGAATGACTCACATCAGTATGGAAGAACTGAAGAATAGAATTTGAGCACCATTGTTGGAGGCTTGTTGCGGGAACAACGAACATCGACTCTTCCTCAAATGCAGACGTTCTCCAATGATCATGAGGTAGGGTTTCAATATGGTTTAGTTTTAATATAATTATTTAATATTACTCTTCCCTCATTTTATCATGATAACGTGGATAGAGCGAGCCAAACGAACAAGGCCTAGAACCTATGTTACTTTGTCGATCTATGCGTTCTTCAGGGACCTTTTTATTCAGGTTGGACAAAAACTAGATTGGAGGGTATACTAGTGAATAGGGAATCCTAGGGAGGCTTTTGAAACCTTCTGATGGGAAAACGGGCCACCAGAGCTCACTCAGTGACCCACAACATATTGACATTGTAGCACCAACCTGGAAGCACTGGTGACCGGTGCCGGTTGGTGATGGTGGTGGATGGAAACAACCGGCTGTAGAGGAGATGATGAAACACTGTCGCATGTCATCGGATAAGAATGTTGTGGCCATTGCTGTTGCGGTGAAGATGGTAGTCAGATTGGGTTGTCTGTGGAAGAAGAGTTGGGATGCGTGTGCACTGCTAGAGAGGTTGTTCGTGGCTCTTCAACTGTGGCAGATGCAAAGAGCGACTGACACCGGCTGGTCATAGGTGGCGAAGTGGAGCACAACGGTGCGCCCCCGGAGAGGATGGTCACGGCTTCGACGTGGTGGAAGTAGGGACCTACTCCCTGCTGGTCCCACGGGGAAACCAGGAGGCACCACGTGGCACCGTCACAAAAACCAAATAGACATAGCCATTCAAGAAGAACGGGGAGTCGCTCCTCCATGCCAGCTAGGAAAGGCCCCACTCCAGTGGGCCCTGATCCTGCAGGCCGCGTCCCTCCATGGTTCAGGATGCATGAGAACAGTGGGAATCACCCTTCGCGGGCTAGGATGCTCCCTCCACAGGCTGGGCTACAAGATCCCAATGGGTCGCACCCTCTGCGGACCAAGTTGCGCCCCATGTGGGTCGGGCCGCAGACCCCTTATGGGCTAGGCTACACCCCCTATAAGTCTGGTCGGATCGTGGCCCAGCAGGCTGAGCCCGTCATGGCCCAGCCGAGCCAGGTTAGACCCAGACATTGGCGGTTGGCCCAGACCAAGTCGGGCTTGGCCAGTCCGACAGGAGGGACCAGACCCTGACCCCATGAGACCCAGTTTCACTTAAAGGGAGATAACTTGTGAACCAGACGTTCGTTTGATGAACCATCTATGACACTGTGATCCATGGAGAAATACGGTTCTTTTGGTTAAGTCCACATGAGTTTTGGATAAACTTGGAGTATGTCCTAGTTGGGTCAACCCTAAATCCAACTGGGACCTCAACATTAAAATTCCTATAACATGCAAACTGGGTGCCTGATTGATGCGCTGTCAGCCGTTTTGGAACACATATGACATGACGGTCCATTGGGATACATTTTCATGGAACATAGTGGTGGATGAGGAATGATCTATGGCTTGAGGAGAGGATCCTACTAGAATCTAGTGTGTTTAGTGAGGGAATCTAGTGGTTGATAGTAACATGAAGAAAGAACATCGATCCTTTGTGGTTCAGCATCTATTGATCCTATGTGGGTGAGAATATATCGATCCTATGTGGGTCAGTGTTCACCGATCCTAAGTGGGTCAGCGCTCACCGATCTTTTGTGGGTCAGCATCTACCGAACTTGTGTGGGTCAGCAGTAGAGGATCTCGATAGAATAAGATGATCAATTTAAACATCTAATAATATGTACTTTTGTACTTTAGTTATACCTGGTGTGATCTGAGTCTATACCATTGTGTAAATTTTACATTCGTTGTGTTACCTTCATGGTGTTACCTTTTTTGTATTCTTCCCTTGAGGATCTGTTGTGAAAATGGCTTAAAATTTGAAACCTTATGATTCTTCATGAATGTGAAGATTATATTTTGATAACATAGGTATATGTATGGGAATATACCTAATTAGATTTGATGAAAACTTTTTTCCTGTGATTGAGGTCTTGATTTGTGGTTTTTCCATTGTAGAACATTAGAGTCCTTCAGGGTTCTTGGGTTCCCTATTCAGTATTGTTATACTCACCCCAGCATGAGATACTCCCACACCTTGATGTGTCTTGTGCAAAAGAGAGACACTGTTTATCGAGGATGAGGGAGTCAGGATTATATGGTTCTCCAAGGTGGCCCATTTGATATGATATTCCATAGTGACCACTGATCATGAGTTTTACCTACACTTCATGAAGAATCCTTAGCAGATTGACACATGGGTTATTTTTCTATTGATTTGTTACTTTTCAGTTGGGCTTGTATTCTGACCCCCTTTACATACAGTACTCACTCTTTTACAATATATTATTACTTTGTGGTTTTCTTCCTATTGTGTGATTGGACTGTGTGTTTGTAGTTTTAAAGGAAATGCCTTCCCGTTTACAGGGATATGCCTTTCTGGTGCTAGTTTCCATCCCCTACCTAGGGAAGGTGGTTTTGGGGTAGTCATGTCATGGACCTCGATGGACGGGTCGTGAAAAAGTGGTAACAGAGGAGTCAGTTCTACCGAAGAACTAGAACTTTGGTATTTTCAATGGATCAATAGTGTTATGTGTTTTGAGTGTGGTTTTCTAGTTAGGTATTCCAGTGTTGTTGTGGCAATCGCGTTATCCAAACACCAGTAACGTGAATTTTGATTTTTTACTCAGTGCATGAGAACCCTAATTTTGTGTGTTTTTGAAATGTTTTACTTTTTATCTATTATGAGTCATCTCACCAGGTATAACTTATTTACAGTGGCACCCCAGTTTTTATTCAAGATTACGCCACGTAGATAGCCAACCAGGATTCCTGATAGAGTACAAGATGATGGCCCACCGAACGAAAGGGCTTCAGTGTAGGGCCCTCATACAGTGTTAGCACCTTCAGGTGGTGCACCGACATCACCATCACCCATTAGGAAGCAGTTTCCACTATCCCCACTAGAGGATGGTGCACACTGATTGAGCATGTTGAACGAGTTCTAGAGGTAGATACCTCCATGGTTTTGAATCAAGATAGATCCACATGCAGTTGAGGACTGGTTGGAGGCTGTGGAACAAGTTTTCTACATAGTTGGGACACCAACAAAGTAGTTGGTGATCCTATCTTCTAGTATTTTTCTGGGCTCAATAGGAAGATGGTAGAGCATGACTCTCCAATTACACGATAAGGAGACCATCACCTAGATGGACATTGAGTGCCTCTTCAGTGATGAGTTCATCCCAGTAACACTATGATCTTTGCATATTCAAGAGATTATGAACTTACAGTAGGGCAACTTATTTGTATCCCAACATTCGACAAGATTCACTGACCTCTCACACTACTCCATAGACATGGTACGAGACCCATTCTTCAAGGACCAGACCTTTGAGTAGGGTATCTAGTGAGATATCTGAGCGTTGATGACATCACCGAATATCCCAACATATGATGGAGTACTTGAGAGATCATTGTTGGTGGAGAGCATCTTAGCTGAGAAGGCACCGACGGTGAAAGCCAACACAGGACGATAAGTCGCTGAGTCATCTATAGGAGGCAGTAAGAAGATGACACAGAGGTCCAAGCGGGACAAACCCTCTGATGGATAACCCTGGGAAGCATGGCCTGAGGTGGGCAGCTTGCAAGGTAGAGGAGGTCAGCATGGAGGCAGACTGTGCTTCACTTGTGGCGGGAAGGGCCACATGGCTCGCGACTGCCTGACCTTCCATACCGACAATCAGCAGACAGTAAAGGTACCGCTAAAGAAGAGGCATATATTTGAGCGAGGAGGTCTGAAAGGAAGTGGATTTGGAAGAGGAGAAGGTTGTGCAATAGGTTTTGGGCGGTGATTTGAGGTTCTATCGCGACCACCACCACTTGGTCCACCCTGACCATAAGAGCTTGTGGATAGGGGTGAGCATAGCTACAGGCATGAGAGGGCTATTACCACAATGCTCAAGAGATGATTAGAGGTACAATCTATGTCTATTCCACCCTAGCTGCAGTATTTATAGACACAGGTTCTAGTCACTACTTCATTTCCACGACACTCATTCGAAGCTCAATGATTCTGATGAAGCCACTGGCTTGATCCTTGCGATTATAGACTCTTATAAGAGAGTATTCAATGATTAAAAACCCATGAAGGCAGTGTGATCTTACAATAGGAGGTGATAGATTTAGTTTTGATCTTTTAGTAGTGGTTCTGAGGCCTTACGACTTCATCTTGTTTATGGACTGGTTATCAA
Source organism: Viscum album (assembly GCA_963277665.1). NCBI lineage: Eukaryota > Viridiplantae > Streptophyta > Magnoliopsida > Santalales > Viscaceae > Viscum > Viscum album. The sequence continues at coordinate 1,935,174,831 of OY728165.1, forward strand.
CATTCTATGCTCAGATTGACTACAATAGACCCAATGTATCGTGCGTCTGTGAGAATGGGACCAGTTTTTCCTTCACTAGTAATAAATTAACCTTTTCAGCAGACGATGGAATTACCCGAAGGAGGGTGTAGCCGATCACTCATTATCTGGATACCCTTACCCCCTAATCAATTGATGTTGAGCGTCCAATCTATCCTGTATTGGTGAACCAGTATGTTGATTTCTTTCCTGACAAGGTTTCGAGACAACCTCCACGTAGAGAGGTGGGAATTTTTATCTACTTGTACCCCAGGATGGAACCATTATCTACACACGTATATCGAATGGGTCCCACGGATCTTTATGTGTTATGGGTATAGTCAATGTACTTACAAGGAATAGGGTTCATAAGGCCCAATGTTTCTCCATGGGAAGCCTTGATTTTGTCTGACAAGAATGAAGATGGGAGTTTTGGAATCTATGTGGACTATCTGCACCTGAACTGGGAGACCATGAAGAACAAGTATCCACTTCCAAGGATTGATGATATTTTCTATCAGTTGATGTGATATTGTTTGTGTTCAATGATAAACCACATATCATGCTATCATCAACTCAGGGTATGGGATGAGGATGTGGAGAAGACGACGTTCATATGTTAGTATGGTCACTATGACTTCTTGGATAGGACATTCAGCATGGCCAAAACCCCTACAGTGATCATGAGACTCATATCCAAGATCGTTCATCCATTCCTCAATCACTTTTTGGTGGACTTCATCGACGACATCTTGATATACTCGGCATCAGAGGAGGAGCATGCCTATCATCTAAAGATAGTTATGGATACACTATAAGAGCACCAGATTTATGGTAAACTCTTGAAGTACTAGTTCTAGATATGGGAGTTCCTCATTTTGGGATATGTTATCTTAGATGATGGAGTTAAAGTGGATCTGGGGGTGATAGAGGCTGTGATTGCTTGGGAGACACCTAGGAGTGTAATTTAGGTGTATATATTCTTTGGGTTGTTGGGTACAATCTGAGATTTGTACCAAACTTTTCTAGAGTCGTGACACCCTTTTTAGCACTGATGAAGAAGGGTAAACCCTTAATAAGGATAGAGATATGCTAGCAGAGTTTTTAGGATCAAAGGCAGAGACTGATGAGTGCCCCCATCCTGAGTGTACCAGAAGAAGGCGTTGGGTATGTAGTTTACTGTGATGCATCATGGACCGGGCATGGATGTGTCTTGATGTAGAAGCACGCAGTGATCACTTATGGATCATGAAATCTGAGAAAACATGAGAAGAACTATGCTACCCATGACCCGGAGCTAGCAGTAGTTTTCTTCGGCTTGATGTTCTGGTGACAGTACTTGATGGGTGAATAGTTGAAAGTTTAATATAGTCACAAGAGACTCAACTATATCTTATCACAGAAGGACCTAAACCTATGATAGTGGCAATGGCTAGAGTTCCTCCAGGACCATGACACTGAGATATTATACACTACTATGAAGGGGAACATCGTAGGAGATGCACTCAACAGGATGTCTGATTTACAGCTGTTGAGTGAAGTAATAGAGAAGCTACCCACGTTGCAGATATCCTCTGTGGATAGAGATAGAGAAGCATACCTCCAGTCTATGACTATCACTCCCCCACTTCATCAATGAGTTCAGGAGGCACAAATTGGGGATGTTGACTACAAGGCTTGACGTGCCCAGATATCCTCCGGAAGGCACCTAATGTATTTTCTAAAGTTTGGGACCACATCATCTTCATTAGGGGACGCACCATGGTACTAGTGGTGGTGAAGGAGGATGTATTGAGAGATTTCAATAAGTCCCCAATAGAGGTGCATCCTGGTGTGGAAAAGATGTACCAGGACCACTGGCGTCATCATTGGTGTCCATGGATGAAGAAGTTAGTGGTATAGTTTGTTTCATGATGCCTCACTTTTCAGCATGTGAAGGACGAACACCAGCTTCAAGCAGGCATAGCACAAATACTAGAGGTGACAGAGTGGAAGTGAGATGGTATCTCCATGGACTTTGTGGTAGAGAATCCAAGTATGTCCAGGTGACATGGTTCCATCTATGTGATCCTTGACCAAGTCACCATGTCGGTCAACTTTATAGCCATCTGAGAGCAGGGATCAGTAGAGGACTTGGGATGCCTCTATGTACAGAAGATTGTACGACTCATGGGGCTCCATAGATGATTGTATCTAACTGTGATGCACATTTTACATCCCAGTTGTGGATGGAGTTACAGGATTCATTCGAGACTAACTTATGTTTGAGCACTGCCCTTCATCCGCAGAAGAATTTTCCGATAGAGTGGACCATTCAGACACTCTTGTATATTTTTCGTTCTTGCATCCTATATTTTTTCCATATTTGGGAGGATCACGTTCCCTTGGTGAAGTTATAATACAACAAAATTTATCACTCCACCATATGTATGGAACCACTTGAGGTCTTATACGGTCGACCTTTCAGATCACCTATATGCGGGACAGACCCAGGGGATTCAGCACTTATGGGTCCAGAGTTGGTACGGGCTACCACTATGAAATTTCAGATCATCCAGGAAGATGAGGAAAACATCACATAGAAGGTATACGTCTTATGCTGACAAAAGATGGAGTCATTTGGAGTTTGAGGATGGGGACCATATCTTCCTACAGGTATCACCTCGACGAGGTTGGTAGAGATTTGGTTGTGGTAGGATGCTATCTCTGAGGTTCTTCAGACCCTTTCATGGTCTCAGCAGAGTTTTTGAGGTGTCTTATCGCCTAGATCATCCCCCACAGTTGCATCAAGTGCATGAAGTTTTCCACATGTCATAGTTGAGGTTGTGTGTGCATGATCTATCACACAATATTGACTAGGGTGAGCTATACATTGATGATGATGAAACATTTATGAAATTTCTAGTGGAGATTGAGGATCGACAGGAAAGGGTGCTTGGTGGATGATCGATTCCTCTGGTGCATGTTCACTGGTAGTACAGGAAACTCTGAGAGAGAACATGGAAATGGGAGGCTCAAATTTATGCTCATTAACCCCATTTGTTTCTTTAGTCTATGTGTTGGCTTTTGGGGGAGAAAATACTTATGGTGGGGAGAATGTAAAGCCCATATTTTCCATGTAATATTTCTAATTATATGGACTCTTCTAAGGCTGTGAAATCTAGTAGCATTTGATTATAATTCCTAGTGTGTCGGGAGAATAATTTTAAACTTTATTTAAGGTATGGTAAGTAAATGTGTGAGTAGAAAATCAAAAAATTTTAACTGGTGTTTGGAATTGATGTCTGGGGGAACAGTTGAACTTGAAGCGCTGGGATCCACTTAAGGGAGGTATATCCTCGACCATATTCGGTTAAGGTGGAAATCTGTTTTTGCGTTTATCGTTGAGGAATAAATAAAAAATTTATTTTATTTTTTTAAAAAAAAACCTTCCACATAACTTTTATGTTTTGATGGAGGAGACTACAGTGGAGGTCAGGCATTTAATAAAGTACATTAAATGCCTGGTTACACAATTGTTGTGTAAACACCCTTCGTTTGATTAATGAGGCTCGTTAATTACACCAATTCATAAACCTTTTTATATCATGATGGAGAGTTAAAATCTAACGTGGGGTTTTAGAAAATCATTGGGAAAGGCTTGATCTTGGGAGTATTCATGACGAATAACGAATCCCCTCACCATGGAAGAAACGAACAATAACTATTGAGCTGCGTCGTTGGAGGATTGTTGCGGGAATGATGAACACCGACTCTTCCTCAAACATGGATATTATCCAACAATCTTGAGGTAGGGTATTTTTATAGTTTATTTTTAAATGAATTCTTGGATCTTATTCTTCCCTCATGTTATCAATCTAATGCGGAGGGCGCATAACAACATAACAAGGCTCGGACCCTCCACTACATTGTAGATCTGTAAATTTTTTGCGGACCTTTTTATTCGGGTTTGAAGGAAACTAGAATAGAGGGTTAATAGGAGAAGAGGGCATCCATGAGAGGCTTTTGGTACTAAAGGATGAAAAAACGGTCCACTGGAGCTCACCCGATGACCCGTGGTAGACCGACGGCGCGACACCAGCACAACAGAACCGGCGACTGGCACCTGAGGGTGACAGAGGCAGACATAAACGAATGATAGTGGAGGAGATGGTGGTGTACCATCATGCACCTTCAATGAAGAAGGCCACAGCTGAAGCTGTGGTGGGTGAAGATGACAACCAGATCTGACTAGCCACAGAAGAAGTGGCGGCGCACGTGCGCCTCTGGAGAGGGTGGTCGTGCAGCGTGGTGCTGCCGCACGATCCCAACGACCTTATCCATTCATGGAGACTGAGGGATGCTCTTTCGTGCCAGCTAGGGCAGGCCCCACTCTAGTGGGTCACACCTCTAGCCATCCATGCTGGGCCAGTGGGCCCAGTAGGCTAGGCTGTGGGATCCCAGTGGGTCGTGCCCTCCACGGTTCGGACTGCACCCCCCTTACGGGTCGGGCCGCACCCCATGTGGGTCGGGCCGAACTATATCCCAATGGGATGAGCCTTCCATGGCCTAGCAAAGCCGGGTGGGACCCAGACTGAGTTCAGTTGGCCCAGACTGGCTCGGGTTGGGTCGGTCTCGCCGGGTTGGACAAGACTAGAACCTAACCAGAACCAGTTTCTCTTAAAGGGTCATAACTTTTGAATCAGATGTCTGTATGATGAACCATCTACGGATCTGGGATAATTATAGCAATACGTAATTTTGCTTTACTCCACTTGAGTTTTGAAAAAGGTTGGAGTGTAGCCAGTTTTGATCGAACTCGAATCCAACCGGGCCCTTGGCTTTAAAATTCAAATAACATACAGACTGGGAACCTGATCGACACACCGTCAGTCACATTGGAACCCTTATGACATAGACATTATTTAGAATAATTCATTTTTGATCTTCATGGAAGTTAAAGTAGAAAAAATTTTATGAGGATCAGATCCTCCCAGAATCAAGTGTGCTTAGTGTGGGAATCTAGTTGTTGACAGCAATGTGAAGAAAGAACATCGATCATTTATGGGTCATCATATAACGATCCTATGTGGGTCAGCATATATCGATCCTATGTGCGTCAGCACTCAGTGATCCTGAGTGGGTCAACGCCCACCATTCCTATGTGGGTCAGAATCTGCTGATCCTATGTGGGTCAGTAGTAGAGGCACTCAACTAAATAAGATGATCCAGTGATATGTCTAATAATCTATACTTTTGTACATATGATATACCCGGTATGAGATTATTCTTTACCTTTGTGGTACATTTACCTTCATGGTGTTACCATCGTTGTGTTACCTTTGGGGTATTCTTCCCTCGGGGATGAGTTGTATAAATGGCTTAAAATTTAGAACCTTATGTTTCCTCATTAATGATTCAAGTATATTTTGATAACATAGGTGTATGTATAGGGATATACCTAACTAGATTTGATGAATGCTTCGTGGTTGTGATTGAGGTATTTCTTTGTGGTTTTTTCTTTTTGGGACTCTAGAGACTTTCAGGGGTCTCGGGGTCTCTACTAAGTATTATTGTACTCGCCCCTAAAAAGGCTAGAGCCACACCTTGTTGTGTCTTGTGCAGATGATGGAAATCATTGATCTCAGCTGAGGGAGACAAGACAGGATGGTGCTCAGAGGTGGACCATTTGACGTGATGGGTCGTAGTGACTATTGATTGTAAGTTGTACCTACCCTTCAGGTAGGATCCTTGGTGGATGAACACATGATCTATTTTTCTATTTTTTTATACATTTCATTTGGGCTTGTATTATTCCCCCATTAACTTAGAGTACCCATATATTTCCTTATAGTTTTAATTCATGGTTTTCTTACTATTGTGTGCTTAGACTGTGCATTTGTATGTTTAAAGGAAATTCCTTCCCGTTTAAAGGTGTATGCCTTTTGGTGTTAGTCTCTAGCTCAAGGCCTATATAAGGTGGTCTTGGGATAGTCACGACATAGGCCTAGGGGACGGGTCGTGACAATGAATGTGTAAAAGTGTTATAGAAGACAAACATATTGTTGAATTGATATGATGATGTAATTATGATGTTTATTAAATTTTATAAAAATGAAGACAACTCCGATGTGTGATGACCAGTGACTGGACACTATTACCCCATCTTACATGATACACTTATATATTATTTCACCTAATTAGTTGAATCTATAATTTTTATTATCTTATTCCTTGTGAGTTACACGTACACTATATCTTAACCTTATGTGGGTAACAAAAAAACCATGGTACCCTTACTCAGATGGGATTCATCCACATGTGGGTGATGAAAAACCCCTGGTAAACATATACAGCTAGTATTTTCTCATATATGGTTCGACTTACACAATGTTTACTCATATATGGGTAATTGATAACCCTTTGGTACCCTTATGAAACCAATGAGTGTTACCCTTACACAGGGTTACACTTATTTGATTAATTGATATCACATCCGCATCTTTATATTGGTTTACATGTACCTTTTCATAACTGAACATTGGACACCTAAGATCCTCTTTCTTTAGTTACTATGTAGCTATCAAACTATACTAGTTTTCATGGGAACTCAAAATAAGGATGATACCAACTTCCATTAATGTATGCTTCCTTGTGTTTTCAACAGTTTATCGAATGTTATGATCACTAAATATTAAATACAATGACACATATAATGTTTAAGGAATCACAGGAGCAAGAAATGATTCACTCTATATGCTCAAATTCATGTGAGGATATCTTTAAAATGTAAAAATCAAATTAGTTTTTGATTCAGTGATTCTCAATATCATCAGAATATAAAATGTAATCCCATAATTTGTTTCAGTATACTAAAATATTCAGTAATTTTAATATAATGAAACTATATAAAAATTTAGTACTATAATTTTATGAGGATACTTTATATGGTGTAAAAATTCATGTAATCATGGTCATTTTTTGATCTATAAATATTTTGGTACCAAGCCTATTTTATTTTTCTAAATCATTGATGGGAATGTGTTATTCCTTAAAAGTAAAGCATTTCGTTGATCCTATGTTTGTCCTCTTATGTGAAGAATATTTCTCGAGCACGTTAGTTCAGGAAAATAATATCCATGAATCTATATCATGTTCATGGATATAGAACTATACAATTACTAGAGTATTAAAATATTGTGAAGGTATATGCAGAATAACCTAGTTATGATAATGAAACTATTTCCATGTTCGGTGAAGCATAAGCATTTAAAAAGTTTAATAATGATTTCCCATTCTTAATAAGCGTAAATGAATTAGTAGTCACATTCTAGAAAATTGTGTGACTAAAATGATATTATAAAAACATTGTTTCATGATGGAAATGTTACTCGAGTTCCATACACAATTAATATGTGAAAATAAATAATGAAATTTGTTTATCATATTTGTATAAGAAAATGATGGTGGTTTTCATGAATGAAGAATTAATGTGGTACAATTTATAACATATAGTGTGAATCAATTGGAAAAAATATGAATATGATCCCACACATAACATGGTTTATGATTCACCAATAGTTTAATAGAAAAATTATTTCGGTGGAATTTAATTTTACATAAGGCTTTTTGAGTGGCATACTAAAATTGATTGAGAATAGGGAAATGTTCATAGAAATTTTCATATAATATAATATTATATTTTAGAAGCTTGTAAAACATTAAGTCATAAGATATTATTAATATAGGAGAAATATATGATCAATTATTATAGTCCATGGGGACTCATGTAAACACAAGTGATATTGCTTCAATGATTTACATACCCAATCTGATGCTCAAAGGGACATAAACCGCAATCTTTTTTTTTAAATCAGGGTTCTAGGAGAAGGAGATCATCATAATTCCATTTATTATGATTTAATGACGGTAATAGGAATGATTTTTATATGTTGGATGAAAATATCCACACAAATGGGATACAGTCATTCATAGGGTGGAAAGTCTGGTTAATTAACCTGGTGTTCTTTTGTGATAATTTAGAATTCTACATTTTTATTTATTATGGCCAAATATATTATATGAAGTGGGAATTTGAAATATAATAATTGAAAAATGAGGATCGAACAACATGATAAAATATTTAATTTTCTATCCTATACTGAACCCCCCCCCCTTGAGTGTGGTCAAATCCAGGTGGAAACCATTCTAAATAGTAACAATATTGTTTTCACTCTATATTATTTTAATTATTTTATTATTTTAATAGAATCATGGAATGGAATCATGGAGTAATTATACCCCTTATTGATGAAAATTATATCTTATCTATAACCTTAGAGAATTTAAAGAATAATGAGATGAAAAATTTTATGAATTGGTCCCTCTTATATAAAGAAAAATATGCTAATTTCATCCAATTCTTTAAGACTATAAAATATATTCATAGTAATAAATATTATAATATGATTGTTCAAACTACAAATAAGGATATAGATAACCTATCTTCTATTAAAGTTGGTTATGTGTTATCAGATATTATTTTTCAATACTACTCAAATGGAGTTTCATTAATACGTGGGAATGATTATAGTGAAAATAAAAAAATATTATTTTATGATGAAGATCACATATCATGATGATAAATCTAAAAAATGATTGAAATTAAAGATAAAAAATGTGATGTGGTGTATAGGTCTCAGTAAATAGTGTTGTCTCTAAAATACAATAATAGAGAAACATTAATAAGAATGCATTAGATTTTAGAAGAATAAGATTGAGAAATAAATAATAATAATATTAAGAAATAGAATAATTAAAAATATATCAAAGTATTATATGAGAAAAAAATTCCATCATTGATGTAATAATTATTCAGCTAGATGTCAATGAAAATGATACAACTAGCGGTAAAACTCATTAAAATTGGAGAAATGAATCATGATGATGTGGATTTTAAATAAATTATATATAGTGAGAAAAATTAACTGATATTGGTGAATGAGGAATATATTTTCAACAAGAAATAATTTGATCTTGAAAGTAAACTAAATAATTTACAAATACAAAAATTCATGTGTTGAAAATGAGATGAAAGGAATCATTCTCCCTTAAAAATTACAATTGATGAATCTAATATTAAAATACATATATTAGTTGTAAATGAATATGATTTTATCTAATTATCAATATATAATAACTACAAAAAATAAGGTATCATCCAAAATTGTAAATAGTGTTTTGGACAAAATTTTTTCTATGCATTGTGGAGATTTAAAATCATAATATATATAAAAGTGGTTGAAAATGGTTATAATTCAATAATTAAAACTAAGAAAAATTAATGTCTGTTTATTAGGTTATGTTACCTTAAAAGGTCTCATTCGTTGAATGAGAATGGAAAACAGTATCACAAATGATGTTATTGATAGGATTGACCTTAAAGTAGAATACCATGAATTGTGGAGTTGTTCTAGTTTTGGTATAACTTAGGTAATAGAGATTATTATTGTTGGTATAATATGTAAATATATATGTTTATTTAGTGATAATGTCAATATGGGTGAAGCTTAGCTGAAGAAAATACCACCAGTGAATTAATAAATTTTGATCATGCAATAATAGATTTGAAAATGTTTGATGGTTATGTATTATTTTTCAATAGTATTGGTCCCATTGAAGAAGCATTAAAGTATAAATCATTCTATCTTTTCAATTTAATGATTATCCAGAAAAGGAAAAAATTATTTTAAATGGAAACATCATTTATTGGGAATGAATTGTGAGAAATATTTTCCCAAATATATTCCTAAGATGTTAAAAAAGTGGGATGATAATTTATCCTTGTATAGTATGATGAAAAATATATGAGCAACTGTAAATAATGAAATCCAAAAGCGATGTCATAAAAAAAGAAGAATGATTCAACTTTTTAGGATTGATTGATCAGAACATGGACTTTTATTACGATGTCATGGAATACATGAATGGTATAAATATGACAAAAAATTGTTATGAATTGATATATAAATGAAATAAGAGTATTTGTAAGGTGAAGGATATTCATAAGATGACATGTGGAGAAAAAAACAAGAATTACACATTACAAAATATTGATTGGTTATTTGTTATGGGAACCTGTAAAGACCAATACAGAAGAAACAAAGTAAAAGACAAATAAATATCCAATGCATCAAAAATGTTTACACTTGATGAAAAATAATTTCTTTAATGGTAATCATCAAATAATGGCATTGTTTTATGTTCTCTGTGTGAGGTGTAATATAGTTAGTAATAAATCAAAGGAATGTATAAATATCACTCCATGATAATAATTAATATCTACAAATTTGATAAATTATGGATACTAGATTTGTTGTTAGATAAATTATTCTAATAATAAGATTTCATCCAAGAATAAAATAAAAGTAATCATCTTCTAGAGAAAACTATGATTTCTATAAATTCCAGCGTGAATAATTTGGTTAATTATAGAGAAAATATGAAAACAGTCTCATGGTTGAGAAGAATTATCAGTAATTATTCTCAAAAAATGTAAATTGAGTCTCCATATTATTCCCTAAATTAACTATGATTTATTTTCATTATGAAAATTTATGCAATTAAAGGTGATGTTGGTTTTTAAATGGAGAACAAATAAAAGGAAAGATATAATAATATTCCCTAATATGAAATTGTTTATCTTGGTATTATTTTACAACCAATTAAAATATCAATGAATACCTAGAGATATTGTATTCCATTATAATTTTCATATCAATATTTTTCCTTGAGGTTAAGTTTCAAAAGATGCCACTAGAGATGAAAATTCATACACATTTGAATTTAGGATGTTTCATAGAAGTTTTTCATTATAATTTATGTCTTGATATTATATATTATTTAAAAAAACATTTACTAACACAAAATTATAAAATTAATTTAAATAATGGAAAGGAAATGGGATAACATTTGGGTGTTCTATGGTTGTAAAAATTTAAAAAATTCTTTTGGATTTAATTAAATGTTTTAATATGCGTGTAAGAGGTTTATGAAATTAAGTTGGAAAATCACATGATGTTTATAAAATTATATTTTTCCAACCAGAATACATGGGTACATATTTTATTGGAATATACATGTTAATGGTGATAAATATATATATATATTTTTATTTTTTAAAATGGATATTTTTTTCTAACTCAAACACTTATGTTTTATACACCATGTGTGGATCACATAGAATGTGAATGAGTTGAATGATGACTAATTTCTAGGAATGAATTGTTATAAAACTATCCTCTAAATATTATTATATTTATTATTAATAAGTGGGATAGAAGAAAATCAAGTTTTTATAGAGAATGGGGGAGTGAAAAATGAGGTTTTATATACAGTTCGGGTGAACATATTAGAAATAAATATTTTATTAGTTTGGATAAGAAATACACATGGGGAGATTATTAGGATGAATTTCTGAATTATATGTTTTATCACTATACTGGTGGTATTTTATATCAATATATTGTTAAATAATATAAATGGAGGGGATGTTCTTAGATGCAATTTTTATATAATGAAATCATTATGAAAAATATTGTCTTGGGACAACTAAATATTATTGAATGTTATTGTAAATTCGGGGATCATGAATGTATAAGGAACTTATTGGTTATTATTCATGATAAACATGAATAATAAGATTTAATATTTAATAACAATTCTTCATGGAATAAAAAAACATTTTATTATTTTCAAATTGTTTATAGTAATATAAGAAGGATGAAGAAGATGAAAATATTCATTTTCATTATGAAATTACAATTTATTATAGATTAATTTATTTAATGGAAATGATGGAATAATTATATTTTTTCATAAATATTTACCAATTAAGGTAGCATTGATGTCCTAGAAATTTCATTAATGGGGATTATACTAAGTATAAGGGTTGTAATACAAAAAAAATATCATCCCAACCTAACAAGCATAGCTAGATCGATGACACAGTAGGCGGAGTATGCTCAACTAAATGGGAGTTTTATCTCGGATATATAGCCTATGGAAGTATAATGTAGTATCTATTTATTGAATACAGAGGATCACAAAGTTTTTCATACGTATAAATACATGAGGGACAATGGAATGGCGTGGCATAGCATCTTAGGGAAATAAATAAATGTTTTCTAGGTGAAAACATTGATATCAACTTTATATGTGGAATGAATATATATTTATTAAGTGGTGGATGAATGAATGGAACTCTATTGTGGGAATAGAAGAAGTCCCACAATTTTACCCCATCATAAATGATAAATTTATAACATCTAAAAATCCTACGAATATAAAATTCCCAATCTCTCACACCATTTTAATTACCCTTATACTACTAATTACTCTTATCAATGTAATGGAAACAAATTGTTACCCTTATACTATTGTAACTTACCCTTATTTGTGTAATGGAAGTATCTTAGTTCACCTAGACAACTAGTATTTATTCTCTATGTGAGATACTCTTATCCAAGGGTTTCTCTTACGTGGAAAATTGAAAAGATTTTTATAGCCTAATGTATCCCCTAGTAGTATCACTTATTCAAGGATATTCTGAATTGGTAATGAAAAACATGATGGTATGGTTATATAGATTCATGTTTATCTTTATGTGAGATAACTCATGACAAATAATGTCATCCATATTTGGTGAATATTTGACTATCCATCCAAGCTCAATCACATGTGAACTAAAAAATGTATGATATAATTCACCCCGACATCATGATTTAAAGTGTTTTCTAATGTTTTTTATTAATATATCACTTTTAAAATAACAGGATTATGTGAAGGTATTTTCAGGTACTGTGGGAGACTTAAATGACAATCATGATAATATAACATGCATGAGAATCGATATAGATAGGAGAATAATTTTATTGAAAAAATATTCAATGATTATTGGTATCATTGAATGGTATGAATGAAACCAATGTGGTGTTTTAATATATGGAATGATTCCGAAATATTAATATCAAGAAATAAAAGGAAATTTTGTTTTAGATATTCATGAGGAAATTTGATACTACATAGAAACTCAAAGGAGAGTTAGTGGATTTTTAGCTATAAATATTGACTGACCGATCGGATTTTATATTTCAAAAACAATAAACATTTAACCTTTTTTATAAATAGATAATCAAATTTTTCATTCACATATCCTCTTCAGTGAATAATAATTCATGTTAACTATCTTATATGGACAAATGATCTTTGAATCTATTTTTATTTTTTGATGATATAACCACATCCATTATATAATATGTGATGACGAAGAAGAAAATATATATAGGATATCTTATTTTTTCCAAGTAAATGATTGATATATTCAATGACGTATAAGAATTTGTGAGATTGCAGTGTTAGATATTGTATTCAGACTTGAAAAAGGAAAGAGTAGTAAAGAATGAATAACTTGTGTGAAGAAACTATGATTCCATAACAAATGTTTTGTGAAGGATGAGTTACACTAGTGATAGACAGTATTATTATGTGAATAATAATATTTGAAAAAATAGTATAATATTTTTACAAGAAAAGAAAATTTGGTCACACAAAAGGTAAAGTCACGTGTTTTTAATAATACACTATGGTTAGAATCAAATGAGAAACCTTAAACATATGATTTCATGTATAATATAATGAAATATTTGATAATACATTAATGAATAACTATTTTGATTCAATTTATATTGACATATGTCTTGAGTGATTCATATTATAATAAGTCATATATAGGATTAAAAATTGAGTATCCATCATACAATATATTATTTTATTCTAGATGTCCCGAGAATATTGATGCAATCCATATGATTTTTGAATGGAAAAAATTATATTGAATTATATTTTCTAGGAGGTACTCATTCAATTAAAGGTAATATTGTATTAATGGTGGTAAAATCCAAATATTTGTATAATGGAATAGTAAGAATACTATTTATTTGTAGTTGGTCAGTTCCAAGAACAAAAGGTCAAGATTATACATTTTCTCACTCTTTCTCTAATGATAGGAATGAAAGAGATTGTGTATGAGATAGAAACCTCCGTACACATGTGGAATAGTTATGAACTATGAGTTGAATATTGTTAAACATCATAATGTTCACTTTTTTAACATTATAATTATACATCTATATTATCAATATGTCAACATCATATAATGGTATAATATGTAAAATCCAATCACTAAATATGTGAGGATGTGAAAATGGATTAATTTATTAAAATTTCATACACACTGATTCACCCCTTAAACCCCAATTAGTATGGAAAAATTATCATATGGTCATTTTGAGATATCGAGACCACAATCACTAGATTTCAAGAGAAAATTATCCCATCATGTCATCAAATTTTTAGATAGTCCATTCATACTTCCCATTACATTGGTGATTATATATTGTGTATAAATCTAAATAAGTGTTGATAACCCATTAAAATCTACTCCCAAATTTCAATATGAACCATAGGTCATGATATGATATAATTGATGTATTATCCTCATAAATCATTTTTATATCATTAATATGGAGAAAATAATGGAGTTAAATCAGAATGGATTTGCTTATTTCATTGAAATTAGTATAGGTAGTATTCTAATAAAAAATTACAAATTTTTTTATTTTCACTCTAGTATCTTTGGGAGACATGTGGAAATATGCATTATAATATTATCCTAATTCTATATATTTTTGGATAGTTGTCTCATGTCTCCCTTTGGATATTGTTATTTATTTAAATTTTTAATACTATGAATCTAGGTACATGTTATATAATTTCACATTTCATACTATCATAACAGTTAATTAATTTAAATCCCAAACCAAATTTGAGCTATTAATTTTTAATGAGAAATATAAACTATCTTCTTCTTATAGAAGTTATCAATTCCAATATGATATTTATAGAACATGTAAATTCTTCCCAAACATTAAATATTTATCATTATAGTGGAACTCTTTCAATTCATAATCATTTAATTATTGAATCATTCATTTTATGTGCTTCTCATAATACTAGTATATCTATATATTTTTTAGTAAGGATTTTTTTTCAAAATATTTGAAATGTAAGGATGGATCCAACTTTCTAAAATAAATTATTCGTCATTACAATATACTATTATATCATATTAGTTTTAACCAACTTCATGGTTTAAACTTCATGGCCCCTCTTTCTCAATGAAATAGCCACTATGTGTTTTTTCCTCAAGTTGTAGTGTATGGATCATTCATGATAATTATGTAGATCCAAATATAATATTTCCTGGATCATGATCTCCTTATAAAGAATGATATATGTTAATCTTATGTTTCCAATATATATCACATCATTTTCTAAATGGGTATTATCACAACATTTTCTAATGAATGATTATTGCTTACAAATATGGTTTATAATTTCTGTAGATATATTCACAGATTGTGAATTGCCTTAATATATAGTATATCACCAAATCATTATATATTAGTAGATAACCAATTAATTTTTTATATGAATCCATATATATTAAAAATCATTCCTTTCCTGATGATAGTGTAATTATTGGTTCAATAATCGGTTAGCACAACTTTTATTGATTTTTTTTTCACATTCCACTAATCCAATGAAATATCATATCTTAGTGTTAACATTGTTAATATTTTTTGTATGTGGTGAAATATTTATCAAACCTCCAATAGGTAACATTATAAACAAAGCAATCATTGGATATCGATTATGCCTGTTAGTGTTAGACATTATTTGAATACCTTTGTTATTGTAGTGTCAATTTATATTCTGTACATATATAAATTATGGAATTGAAAATAAATATAATGGATCTAAAATTAACACATATTTTATTTTTCATAGAATATTACTTTTTATAATCTTCAGAATTAAATATATATGACTTGCATTCTCTCTATAACACATAGAGTAATCGAGATATCATCAATGAATTCGACCACAATTTTTTCAAGACAAAAATAAAATACACAATACAACAAATCTATAAGGATATAAGGTTCATTATTCAATCCAATAGGGATTTTCCATAAACTCACCATGTACATACCTTGTTTTAATGATCTTGTGTGGAATATAGTCCTTCAGTACCCTTTGATGATGATAATATGAGAGAAGATCAATTTTAAAAAGTATCTAGCTCCTTGAAGTTGATCAAAAAAACATTAATTCATGTTACAGGATAATTAATCTTTATATTAATGGATTTTATATCCCTATAATTGATTCATAGTCTTATATACCGTTATTTATTTTTCATAAATAAAACTATAGCTCTACATAGTGGAAAACTAGATCATATAAATCGCATATCCCACAACTCATGTCACAGTTCATTAAAGTGAACCCACACTATTGACTCTATTATATAATGTATTTCAGATATAGATCCCTCATTAGTAATGAATTTATTAAAAATATTAGCTCCACAATCTGGTGAATGACCTGGTAATTCTTTTGTAAAAATGAATTAATTTTCATACAGTGGTTTCATAATATATTATATATATATCATGATCATCCATGAATTACGATTTTTCTTCTAGTATTATGAGAATTTAATTTCGGAGAGAAATTGGGGGAGGATCTATAAATGTTTTAGATGATGAAGTATCCCCTCTAATGACAACATGTTCCACCTCACATTCACAAATCACAATCTTGTTCAATCTGAAGTAATTTATTCCCTTTCATTATCAATGTATATCTACATGAATTATCAAATCCTATTAAACCATAGGTATAATATAATCTATATATAATAGTTTAATTTAATTCATAATTATTGTATTTGAATGAAAAAACTTTGTTATTAGAAGGATTCAACCATTTTTCTCATTTTTTAACTCCCTTACTCTGGTTCAATGGAAATAATTAATGATATTAAGAGACACAATTGCTTTAAAAGAGTATGATAATAAAAATTCCAAAAAAAAACGTTATATTTTACTTGTAAAATCGTAAATACACCTTAATAAACATTAAAAACTTTTTAATTTAGATGTGGTAATCTTTTATACTTCTCCTTGATGGTTTGCTATTTTGTATTGAAAATTCCCTTCGATTTTGGGTTATCACAACACATAATTTCTTTTAACCTTACTATTATATTATTAAATAACAAATAATTGATTCATTACTTTTCATTTACGATCATGATAGCCTGATTATTATCACTTGTTGAAAACTTTCCATCCCTTCTTGCAAGAATGTTACTGTTTCTTATCATTTTTATCACATGTTTGAAATGAGACCATTAGTTTATTGTCATTTCCCAGAATATTATTACTTAGATGAATAACCAACCGATTATTCACTATATTACCTTGAATATATATTTCAAAAAGAATTAATTTTTTTATCATAATGGAGGAAGAGACTATATCCTGATTTCCCTTCGATGTTAAGACTATAACTCGTAAAATAATCATCCAATATTTAATTTCTATCTACATAAATAGACTTAAGAATATATAACAACCATTATAAGGTTATTATTTCACTCAGTAATATTTTTATTCTATTTGTCTCCAATATTGATTAAATTTAATCAAATTACTTCTCCTTTCAAACATGGAATGAATATTTCATTTATTGAATCTACAATTGATCCCCATTCTTTATAGTCTATCTCATCATCATCTTTAATAATTTAAATTTTCAACCAAAATTTTTCTGTATATTTCTTAAGATGATGGACCACCATATTACCTTTTTTATTTTAACCATTTTATACCTTGAGAATGATATCCTATAGGTACATGATCAATTTTTCATCTACCGTTAGATTAATAGGTACACATATAGTTTTCAGTTGTTGTCACATGAAGTAGTCCAACATAGTTACACAATTATTTGTATTAATAGGTCAAACTATGTGGGTGATATTATTTTTCATAAACATTATCAACATCCAATATTTCGTTACGAAAAAATTATCACACAATTTAGAAATGTTGAGTTATTAGGGGTTTCATCCCTATATTAACAAAAGTTGATAATATTTTCCAATTCCCCCCATTAATTTATATCTTTCTATACTGGTATAATCATAATTTTTTCCTCATATTGAATTGTATAATAAAATATCATAAATTTATTATACTGTGTGACATTGAATTATTGTTCGATTTTTATGGTAATTTATGTATATGACTATGTTATTATAAATATACACTCATGGTATTGTACAAAAAAAGTATAAAAAAGAAGCATTATTATCTCGTAGTTTGGAAATAGAAAGTCTATATTAAAATTAATTTATTTGTAAAATATTCATGATTTATTACAAGATCCAATAGTGTGGTGGACTTAGAAGACATTATATTTTCATATATTAAATTTATACATAAGATTTAACATGAACACATTGAATAAATATTCGAAGTTTTTACATCATATCCTTTAATGTTACATATAGTTATATTCTCATGTTACTTGTGAACCGAATACAAATAAGGGTGAGTTGAGATAAAAAATTAAGTTATAATATAAAATGGATATATTTATAAGATAAAAATGAAATAAGCAACTTACTATTATTTAGGAAACACAATAATTAAGGGAATTATATATCCATGTCAATAAAATAAATAATTAACAAAAATAATCAATAACATAAAATTGTTGAAATATATAATTTCATATATAAAGACGTGTTTTTAAGTACATCTGACATGAAAATATAATAATATGTTTATAGTTTTATGTTAGGGTGGAATAATAAAAATTAACACAATAGAGCATGTGAATGGTGTCTTTTCAATAATCTCCACAGATTCATACTTTTTACATTCATTGCAAATTACAATGATATGTTATGTTTTTTTGATGTGAAATATAAAAAGTGGATAATAATAATGAAAGATCACATCAATTTATAGTGGTTAGGGGAAAAAAGATCCCCTAGTCCACAACACCAATGCCATCTCTGTGAGATTTTTTAATTTTACAAGAATGATCTTCTTATCACAAGATCACAAATACAAAATTGAGTGTAAGAAGTTGACACCATTACAATAAGGATAAACAGCGCCCTCAAGTTCTTTTACAGGGAACCAAATATATAGATCTCATATTGAGATGCTAATACTCCACCACAGATGAGTATGAGTTGTTTATACCCCAATAAATTAAAAGAGACTGATTTTAACGATCGGTTTGAACATCATAGTTATAGTAGTAGAAATAGATAGAAGATGAATCTTATTATACATAAGTCAATGTATTCATGGAAGAGTAATTTTGAATAGATCCTTGTTGAAAATGGTTTTTAAATATAAGAAGCAACAAATAGTTGTAGCAATCATTCAACAATAGAAGCTACAAAAAGTATATCCCCAATGTTTAGCCTCTTGTTATATAAACAGAATCGATCAAATATTACAGTAGGTCTGTAAAAAAAATTTCACCAAAATGAAATCAAATAAGATAGTATGTCAATTTCAAAATTAAGTTTTCTTAAAAAAAATACACATATATAAAATATAGAGAAGAAAACATTATTTGGTATTTTAGGTCCAAGAATATCGTCTGATAGAATGCAGATATTAAAATTTGAATTAAACATGGGAGTCATATTTTCCCTTAAGAACAGGGGTGAAATTATCCATCCAATACAATTCTTTGAATCAATCATATTGGGATTTGAATCAGCCTGATATTCTTCGATGACTGATTCTTGAAACTCTAAATTTTTTTTTAAACTCCACTATTGATTAAAAAACATTGGATTGAACCACATATACTAGGGTTCCTTTGCATAGCCCAGGTTTCCTTTCAACATATGGTTACTTATTCAGACATTCATCTACACTTAATATTGTTATCAATGTATTGTAGGAATGATGATCCATACCATCATTATTTTCATTATTAAATTCCAAACATTGAATTGATGAACCATATGTTCAATTTCCAGAACGTCGGGTTTGATCAGTAATTCCAGACTGCAACATAGGGTTTATATTCCATATATTCATTGATTCTTAATCATAAGGTTAATTTTCTATACATTCAATATCCAATACAGGGTTCCCACTCCATATGGAAACTATTTAGCCTATCATAAGTATTATGATCCATACATTCAATTACCGAATAAAGGTTTTAAAAAGTGTGTCCACAACCCATATTTTAGCTTAAATTACATCATAAATATAAATAAAAACATGTTATATATTCTTAAAGAATTCTACACATAATACTTTTTGAAAAAACAAAGGTATTTTTGAACATTAAAATCATCATAAAATATATAGTTTTTTGAGATAATAAATTCAAAAATATCTCCCCATTTTTTATTATCCAAAATCCATAAAATAACTAATAGGAAATATTGGATTTGTAAAACCATTTATCGCAAAAATTATAGTTTAAAATTTATTTTGATTTCATAGAACTATTTTGATTGAAAAGGTTTCTCATGTAAATATGTGTTACTCAAATACTCTCTGTTTTTTGTGATATAACAACATAATATTTGAATGAGAAAATTATATTACCTATCGTTAATATTAACTCAAAAGTAATTGAGTGTTATAGGTTACTATTACAAAAATAAGATATGTGATATGGCTATGTATCATTAAAAATGAAAAAAAGTAAAGTAGTGAACTATATAAAATGAAAAAATTATAAAATTAATGTAAATTGTAAATCAAATGTTAGAAAAATTATGAGTTCACTGCAACAACAACTTAGGAGTCTTCAAAAAGTAGGGCTTAGTACAAGAGGGTTTTCTTGATTGGAATCTATATAGGAAGTAGTTGGATGAGGGAACGATTGGAAAACACCATGAATCTCATACATCATTAATAACAGGATCCAAAAATGGTTATTAAAAACATAAATCCATTACAGTAGCAGCTTCTGTGAATATTTCCCATTTTTCAAGCATTCTACTTGATTCACTTTAATGAAATCATTCACAAACTCCTCTAAACATAACAAAGGATGTCAATCTATATCGGAATTGATGAATTAATGGTCCCAAAGAGGATTAATTATAGGTTAGCTAGCTAATTAAATGTATCTAATTATCCAGAATAACATTCATAGGAGTACTTCCATACTGTAGAGTGTGAAACTTATTGTCAAATTCTTCTATAATAGTATTTATTGCATAAAATCGACTTATTAAACCATGATAAGTTGGTTGAGGTGTAGAGGTCGAAGCTTGATGACTAGCCTGGATAGATTAAGATTCTCATCCCAACAGAAGCTTAATCTCATCAAAATCAAACTTCATTACATATTCATCTTTCAAATATTCAAACTCTCAACACAAAAAATGATTAACTATTCAATATATCCCACAAAAACAACATTTTATTGAACTTATCAAAGTTGAGTTCTAAGGGATTAAAACTTGTCACTTTGAATAATTGAACATCTGAGTTCATCATAGTACTTATTTTCATCTTTCAAATATTATCTCAAATACATGTTATGGGTTTCTAAATTCATGCACTTTCAAATCAATTTTTCCTCATAAGATTTAGAATACTCTAGAGAAATCTTCATTGATGTTTGACCACCTTATGAAACATCCCAACATGTCTCTATATGGACTTTTGATTTATTTTTCAAATTAGATCATTCGACAGCAATAGAATCAGGTTTATTAAGTGAAAGGATGACTGGGGTAGGAACATCTTCCATGTGAACATCATGACTCGGAACCCCTTTCTCAATAACCTCATTCACATGATCCTCTGGAAAAAGCAGTTTATTAACATATTATACTTATTCTAGAAATTTGATTGTAATTATTCTTCTTTAAAAAAGAAAAAACACTCCACGTCTAGATTCTGCATCTTCATCAAGATTTTGTCTTACCAAAGCAACAAATGGAATCATCCTCTACTCCCCCTGAGCATCCGCCATTAGATTTTTGGTTGTTCATCTCTAACAGGTAAAACACTGTTGCACGAGTTTCTCCAAACATATCTGAATTTCTAAATAGTCACAAAATTGTGAATTTTGGCATCATTAAATCTATATCTGAGAGTCAAATTTAGTTTTCTAACACTTCTTGGAAATAAAAAGGAAAGGATACTTCCATAGTGATAGTAACCCATCATCGTATATACGTGAAAATAATAAATTATGTACAATATCATACAACAAGTAAAATTGAACTTAATGTGGTTTAGTAATTGAAAAAGAACAAACAAATTTTGGTAAAAAACATTATATAGCTCAGTTATTCATAAAAAAATTCTTTGTTGAATAAAAGATATAATGAATTTTCTATTAGGAGTAAGGTCATTGGGTATCACTTTCATGGTGATTCATATTTCTATAAAATCACATAATTTCATATGAATTACATTTTTCAACACCAATATTTCTTATGTTGGAATGGAAAACCACCTTATGGGGAAAACACAACATCATAGCTATACCCACCGACGATAGATAACATTATGTATCGTGAATCATTGAGATCATAGTGTCTTCATAAATTCCAAAATAGAACTTGGAATATCTATATAACACTTTTACATCGATGTTGAACATCATAGGAGTATTATAAAATTCAAAATCAAAATATATCCACTGAAATCTAATCACTCCTTTTAACAGAATAATTTTTCTATCTAAATACTCAAAATCAATCACCTTAACTTGAAGAACATTGTGATAATTTTTTGGTGGGTACATTGAAACAATTAAATAAACATCTTCCGGTATTCCTTACGTTTCTTTTTTAAAATGTTTTATAATTTATTGACTATAGGTTTAGGGTTTTGGTAAACTATAATGAGAGAGGCTGTGTAAACTGAAAGGAAATAAAGGCGATGAGTGGGATAATGCTGATAGTTTTGTCATACTGATTAAAAAAATTATCATTACTTTTCAATTTGAAAATAAGTGTAAAAA
The DNA here is from genome assembly GCA_963277665.1 of Viscum album. Lineage (NCBI taxonomy): Eukaryota > Viridiplantae > Streptophyta > Magnoliopsida > Santalales > Viscaceae > Viscum > Viscum album. Next base: position 1,935,197,778 of record OY728165.1, read on the forward strand.
TAAATCGAACAAAAATACTTTTTAAATCAATGTAATGTGTAACTAAATAAAATAATGAGAAACAAATAAATATATAGAATATATACATATTATTTAATATAATAACGAAGAGAATAAGAATAAAATAAATTATTAAAAATAAATTTAAAGTTAAATATTCCCAACTCCCACATAATAAAATACATACTTTTACTAGGATGTGTTTTAGTGAAAATATCAGTTAATTGATATTCTTTATTACCAAATTATAAGGACATTCCTATTTTAAGAGCCTGATATCATAGAAAATGATTTCTTATATCAATATGCTTATTTTTATAATGACATATAGGATTCATTTTAAATATATTTTCTACTAGTATGACCACGTAAAATATGTATATTATTAAAATATATTCTATACTCAAGTAGTGTTTTTTTAATCCATAATACTTACAATAAATATCTTTGAGTAGAAAAATATTCTATATCGGCTGTTGATAAGGAAACTGGGTGTTTCTTTTTTTCTTGACAATTATAATAAATATTTTTTTAAAAGGAAACATGATCCAGAGGATATCTTTTTATATAATATACATCCTCCATATTCTTTTTATGAATATGAAATTAAATTAAAATCATATGTTTTGGGGTAAATAAGAGATTTAAAAATATTTTATTTTAAATATTTTAAAATTATTTTAATAGAAGTATGATGAGATTCTTATGGATTTGATTGAAATCTAGCACATTAGTATATAGAAAACATAATTTATGGTCTAGTAAGAGTGTTGTATAACAGAATACCAATCATACCTTTATATAACATGTTGTTAACTAGTTTTTTTCTTTATCCAAATTATGTTTTATATTAGTACACATAGGAGTTGTGTATATCTTAATATTTTCATGTATAAATTTTTTCCATAAATAAATAATATATTTATACTGATATAAATCATTTCAATAATATTTTTGATAAATTTATAATCCTAAAAATAAATTTTTACTCTCCCATCATACTAATTTCAAATTATTTTTACATTAGTTTTGAAAAATCATTACATGGAATTTTATTTTTTCAACCGAAAACAACATCCTCAAAGAAAATTTTTACAAATAAAATATGATAACATATATTTTTCTTAACAATTTTTGGATATAACAATGTAATAGTAAATCCATTTTTAAACATAAAATAACTTAACATTTTATACAAAGCTCTAGGTTATTTTCCAAGACCGTATAGATATTTAGTAAGTTTAAAAATGGAATTTGGTTTTTGATGATTTTCAAAACCAGGAGGTTGTTCCACATAAAAATCCCCTATTATATATAGATTTAAAAATAAGGATTTAACATCAATCTAATAAATGTTAAAATTGAAATGAGATACATTAGATAAATGGGTTTTAATGGCTTATAATCTAACTACTTGGGAAAATTATTCATCGTAATATATTACTTCTACTGATTATATCCATTAGCTACTAATATTTTTTTATTTCTAGTTATGATCCTTTGATCATCTTGTTTATTTCTGATGAACCAGTTAGTCCCTATAACTAGATAATTTTATGGTATTTCTATTAATTCTCAAACAACATTCCTTCTTAATTGGTTTAGTTATTATTTTATTACAAGCATCCAAATATAATATTCCAAGGCCTTTTCAATAGACATAGGTTCTAACTGAGATATAATGATCGAAAATTTATCTAGGTTTCTTACAAATAATTTTGTTCAAATTCCTTGTTCTAGGTCTATTATAACCATTTATAAAGGATGGATCTTTAATTTTCTAGAGTTTCATGGAACGAAATATTCAGTTACTTTAGTTTTATGTCCTTATGAACAGTAATTAACTTAATTAACATTATTTTAAAAATAATTTTTTTGAATTTTATGTCTAATGTTATCAAAATAATCAATAACATCATCTCTTTTATCTTTCTCTTTACAAAATGGCCAGTGTCATCAAACATCACATGAACATATTCATAATCAATCCTTGAATATTTATTAAACACTATATATGATTTAAAAGTAGTAGAATATCCTAAAAATATTCTTTTATTTTCTTCTGGATCGAACATACTACGGTTTTTCTTAGTAATAATTATATATTCCTTATATCAAAAAACATTAAAGTACATTACTTTATGTTTTATTTTATTCCTAATTTCATAGGGAGGTCATTTAAAAATAGGCATTAACAAAACTATATTCATGATATATCAGGCCGTGCTTACAACTTCTTCTTAAAAGTGGGTAGGAAGACTATATTCATTTAGCATAGTCCTTTTGATTTCTAGAATAATTCAATATCTTGTCTAAACCATTCCATTTTTAGCAGTTTTTGGTACAGAGAATGTCTGTTTAATACACAGAATTTAGGAAATTGAATTGATTTATATATTCTCAAATCCTCCACCATGATAACTTCATAATTAAACTATTTTAATACCTTTATCATTTTGAATAATTTGAAAATAATTTCCAAAAATAGTGAAAACATCACTATTGAGATTTCGAAAATATTCCCAAGTAAATCGAGTATAATAACCAATTGAAACATAGACATATAATTTACCCAAAAAACATTCTACTATAGATGGTCCAAAAAATACATGTGGATTTTTTCTAAATGTTTATATGGAACAATATTGTTAATATATTTGAATAAATATTTGTTTAATTTTCCAATTTTTCATCCATTACAGAATCTATCAATGTCGAAATTAAGAATAGGAAAATTAAAAAATAATAGTTTCTTAGAAAATTTATTTAAATAAAAAATATTTCAATGTCTAATAAATCTATTCCAAATCCATAATAGTTTTTTGTAAGAGATTATATAATTTAAATTTTATTTACAAGTGGATTTTAAATCCGACATCTAGAAATATTTAGTTCTCATTGCTCTAAATTTAGGCAGTTTATGTCTAAACACAGAGCATCAATTATAATAAAAATAAACATAAACAATTATCACAAAGTTGTTAAATATTTATTAGTTTTTTCTTTAGTACTTTCACATAAAATACTTTTTTGACTGAGATTGTCCTTAGATCTACAATAGTTCCAACTCCAACAATATTTTTGTTGGCATTGTCAGCAAAAGTGACTATCCCTTCAACCATTTGAGTCAGCATATGAAAACTATATTTGGATAAACACATTTTTTTGGAATAACCACTATCTATATACCATATGTATTTTCAATTATTTTAGCCTATTTTCTGAAAATACAATTAATCATGTGTTTGTTTTTGTACCCATATTTTCATAGGTCCCGTATTGTTAGCATGAAATGATCTGAGAATCCAAATTTGCTTAATTTTACCATATTTTACATCATTTACTTTAGAAAATATTTTATAAATAAAATAATTTTTAATAACACTAATTTTACAATTTAATAAATAATATTTAATAGTGACATATCCTTTTATTCCAAAATAATAATCGGTAGCATTTGTAGAATTGGTCACAAAATAATTATTATATTGTTTTATTTTTCAACCATGATTCCTATTCTAAATTTTAATCTTTTAATTACATAATTTCCAATAATCTCATTTATAACTTTTTTTCATTTCATAAAAATAAGATCATTACTTTTATAAGATGCTAGTTCATCGTACAATTCATTAATACTTTTTTTCATGATCAATATAATATGATGCAGAATAATTGAATTTTTTAACTAAATCATCATATTGTTTTATCAAAGAATGTAAAGACACAGATTTTCCAGGTAATTTTTTTAATTATATGGAATTTTTACAAGTCTAAAAAAATTAACAGCGTGAGATTCCAAGGACCAAAATGCATGAAATGGTTATCTGAACTTTTTAATGGTACATTCAGTTAATGTGTGGGTGGAAATTTCTATCTTTTGAACATGTACATAGATTAAAAATATGAGGGAACTATTGAATATATAGTTTTGGGATTCACTTAACGGGGGATTCACTTCGACAGTAGAAGGTCGAGATAAAAAGTTAGTTTTCAGACATCTATGAGAATAATAAAATAACAATGTTATTTTTTGTTGTTTTTCTTCTCCTCCAACGGATTAGTGGTAGTGGCGGGACCAACGACATATCACGTTATTAAATGGATTGACTCCCCTTTATTCATGTAACTAAACCACTGGAATGAAGATGGTTCCTTAATTAATTGAACCCCATTAATTCTACTTTCATTACTCACCCTCCCGCTCTTCTATTTATATGGAGCTTGGGGAGGGGTATTGCACAGTATCACCAAGCGACAAAGCTCTGGTGAAGTACCACGATTCCAACAACTTGGCTGATGAGACTGGTTTTAGTGAGCGGTGATGAGTGCCACCGAATCATGTACCGACAACAATGACAGAGGGGGTTCTATCGATCTTCGTCAGCGGAAGCCTCTTCCAGGTAGGGGATTTATTTTGACGTTGTATTTTATGAATTAAATCACCTCCCGCTTGTTATCACCTTAACCTGGAGGGCACATGCCAAACAAGTAAGGCACATACCCTCCTCTGCATCATACATGCTCCATTCTTATGGGGCGATTTCCTCATATTGATGGCAACACAAAAAAGTGGGTCACGCTGTGATGGTGGTAGCACAGCAGAGCTGTAGGCGTAGACATCACCAAGAATAGACACCGGAGCATGTACATCGACCCGTGAATGAAACCACCGGCATTCCATAATGGTGGCTAGTAGTGGCCGAAGGAGACCCATAGAAATTGGCCACCGGAGGTGGAAGGCAGTGCTCGACGGTGCGTCGTAGTGGTCGAAGGGGGATGGCCCAAACTGCCCGTGTGGGACAAGGTCAACTCCCATAGACACTGCCAGCAGAAACAGATATGGCCAGTAGGTCATAGTAGGAGGGTGTGGAACATCCTGCACCGCACTACGTTGGAGAACCCCGGTCGGCCAAGCGGTCATCCATTAAATGTGGCGGGGGTTGTGCCCCACCTATTTGAAAATGGACTCGTAAGCGTGGGGCCATCTAGACGCAACAGTCCGCCTTCGGGCAGAAATATCCGGCACTTTCCGGCTAAGGGGGCTGGACCCGCCCAGTGGGCCAGACCCACCACCAATCCGGGCTGGACCTACCGCCCAGCAGACCCTCCTATTGGGTTAGACCCACTACCAATCCAGGCAGACCCCGCGGCCCAGCAGACCCTCTCGACGGGCCGGGCCAACCACGACCTAGGCCCGCGAACTGAACTGGGCCGACCCCAACAGGCCAGACCTATTGAACCAAGCTGACCCTTAACAGGATAGACCTGGGTGGGGTCAGATAATCCATGGGACCCATTGCATCGGGTCGGTCGGACCGAGTCAGAACAGACCAAGACCCAACCGGTCCCTTGATAAATAAATGCCCGTAACTGACAATCCAAGTGTCTGATTAACACGTCATCAGTGGAATTGGGATCCCTTTAGGGAAGAGATCCCTTTGGATTTTTCTGGAGGGCCGGACTGAGGTGTGATCACCCCTCATTTCACAGAATGGAATGTAACTAATATAACGAGCATATGATTCATGCACCGTCTATGGAATAAGGACCATTTTGATAAGGCGGTGCTTTTGAAATACTCAACGATAGTTTTGGAAAATTTTGTATTATGGCCAGGTTGGATTGACTCCAAATCCAACCAGTCCCTCAGCACTAAAATGCCAATAACATACAGACATGGAATCTAGTTGATGTACCCTATTTTTCATTGGGATACTTAGGACATGATGGATCATTGAGTCACTTATTAATGGGACATTGTAATGGTTGAAATACGACTGATGGCTTGAGGATCAGTTCTCCCAGCATCATGTGCGCTATGAGAAGAAATCCAATGGCTGGAAGTGAGCCGTAGGTTGGAGATATATAAAACGGAGGTTAGTAATGAGTGATCATGTCTGGGTCATCACCTAGTGATCCTATGTGGATCAGCACAGAGCGATCCTGCGTGGATAATCACCTAGTGACCCCATGTGGATCAGCACCTCGCGACCCGATGAGGACTTGCCTTAAAGAGTACCATCATGTATTAGTCACATATCGATCTTGTGCGGGTCATATCCAATTTGGTTCAGTGCTCAAAAATACTATGTGGGTCAGTGCATACTGATCTTGTGTTGGTCATATTCTGTGTGGGTCACTGCGGGGGTTAGTACCTATCGGCTCAGGATGGGTTAAATCCTGTGTGGGTCATTTAGGGGGTTAGTACCTATCGATCATTTGTGGGTCAGACTCTGTATGGGCAGTAGTAGTGCCTCTTGATAGAATAATATTATCTTTATTCACAACTAATCATCTTTAGTTCTATACTTAACTAATACTTGGTTTGGGATGAGACTCTGTTTGAGATACGTTTATTGCTTTGGGCTTTGTGATTGAGATAATTCATTTGTGTTTTGAATTTGTGGAATTTTGTGAGACCTTCAGGGGTCTCGTGGTCCCTACTGAGTATTTTTATACTCACCCCTGCATGGGTTTCACCCTCACCTTGTTGTGTCTTGGGCAGATAAAGAGCAGTTGGGATGAGACATGACAGATCCAGGACCAGGCGGTACATGGGGAGATGGGGTGATGTGGATTTTTGTGGAGGAAATATGTACATAGCATTCAGGTAGGATCCTTAGTATATGATCCAGGAGATGTTTCTTCTTTTTAGGTTTACTTGTGCTTTTCAGTTGGGAATATATTAAGGCCCCTTTTCTTTTAGTATACTTTTTTAGTATAGTTGTTTACTTCGTGGTTGCTTCTTGTTGTTTTCATGGTTCTGTGTTTGTACATGATTAAAGGAAATTCCTTCCCATTACAGGGATACACCTTTTCGGTGCTAGTCGCCAACCCCTTCCCTAGGGATGGCGGGCTTAGAGTAATCATAGTACAACCCCAAACAGATGGGTCGTGACAAGGTATCTCTTTCTTCTAAAAAAATATGAATGTTTTTCAATGATTTATGCATCTATAAATTAGAATCCTATTTTTCATCTAAAATTGAAAAATATGTAGGGAATTTAAATTTTGAGAAAATATCCTTACTAGAATCAGATGAGTAAAATGATCGCACATTTTTTTATTTAAACATAAAGCACATATTGGATTTGACATTTGATGAATCTTTTTTTGAATCCTGTTTTGAAAATAATCAAGAATGTTATGGTAAATTCCATGTAGCTTTCCTGTCTCTTTAACCATTATTCTCATAGTCAATTTTTTTGATATTTCTTTTACAACCACATCCTTTAGTATCCTAATTGAGGGAATTAGGTCTAATGTGACCAATTTTTTTAATTCATAAAATCTAACATCTCTAGATTATTTCTCATCCTTCCTCAAGGATTTTATTACTCTTATTTTCATCTTGTAAAATTTTCAAATCTTTATGGCTAGTAGGGTGAGTTCCATTTCAGAATCTAACAAATCTGAATTTCTATCTATTTTGTCTTATTTCTCTCTCTTCTATTCTTCTGAGATGTTAGTTTTAGGGATATATTTTTTCTTTTCACTACAATCATAAGATCATAACATCATATTGAATTGTTTTCTTCATATATCATTACTATTCCAATAAATTATTTCATTTTCAAATATTTTACTAGTGATGATTGATGAATAGAAACAAATATGCCCTTCCATTTAGATGGTAGTATTATGAGTACTTTCATCACCTGATCAAATTGACTAATTGAAACTCTCAAAGAAGTAATATTGACGACAACTATTTTAATATTCCATTAATCTGAGTAATGATTTAACTATAAATAATTATAAAGGTGTTAAAATTTAGGTTAGTAGTATAATATCTCATATGTCTTGTACTGTTTGATTATTCGTAAGAAATTTTAATACTTTTCCACAATTCGTAAGAACTAGGTAATTGTGATACATGATTAAAGTCATCCAAACCAAGTCCATTGATAATGGAATCCATTATTTATTAATTTATGTCATATTCAACATAAATTTTAATAGTTCATGTCTTTTAATTGTTATGAATCACATATGGTGTAATGATCTTAGAATAGGATTTCAATGCAAGATAATGTTGATAGATAATAATTCGATAATTATAGATTCCAAAATTTTCATCATTAAAGAATGGATAACAAATCATATTAATTTCTTATTTTGGATCATCCAATTAATTTTACTTTGTATATTCCATATAATTTTCCTATTTTTATTTCATTATCTCAAAAGATCTCCATTGATTCCATTTTTCTGGTCAGAATAATTCAATGTAAAATAGAGGGGTGTGAATTTTTTCTTTTCACTAATCTTCTCTGATTCATGATTTTGTCTCCCTTCTTGAATTATACAGATATGTAGTGGTTTCTACAATGTTAAATATATGCATCAAAAAAATTGAATGAATGATCATAGCCATTTATAGTAGTTTAGGGCACAAATATCCCCTAGTCCAATACACTGACACTGTCTCTACAAGGATGGTGAATCTCACTAGAATGTTCATATTATCACATGATCACAAATCCAAAACTGAGTATAGTTTGTTAAAACGATTACATTAAGGCTAAATAGAGCCTTCCAGTTCATTTAAAAGGTGCCAATTATCAACATAATAGATAAAAAAGTTGATACTCAACCACAAAATTATATTATAAATTGATACTCCAATAAATCAAATGAGTTTGATTTGGTGGTTTCAGTTGAACATCAATTTTTCCGTAGTAGAACCTGAAAATAGATGGATTTTCTTATTCCAAAATTATTTTATTCATGAAATTACAATTCTAAATAAATCCTCATTGCAAATGAACTTTCAATAAATGTATCAATTAATTGTATGAACAATCTTATAGCAATATGAGGTACAACATGTATGTCTCCAAAGTTTAACCTCTTATGAAAAAAATAGAGTCGATCAATTATTGTAGCAGATCTGTAATAATATTTTCACCATAATGAAATCATATATGAAAATATGTGGCTTCTAATATCATATTTTTGAATACATTCATAGGTTGAATATATAGATAATAAATCATGCTTAACTATTATAGATCCAAGAATGTCGCTTGCTTGAAAACATAAATTTGAATTCAAATTAACCTAGGGATCGATAACTCATCTTAATAACATGTGTTATTTTCTTAGTGGAATATGATTTATTGAATAAATCATAATGAATTTTGAATCGGCTTGATATTTTTAAAAGACTATTGCATGAAACTCCGAAAAATCATGATTTTGAATCTCCACTATTGAGTAGGAAAAAGGATGACTGAACTGCTTAGAATACAGTTCCATTTCCTATAATATGGTTACATTACAAAGCATAGGGTTCCACTCAATGTATGCTTCCCTATCCATATGTTCATCTGCATGTAACATAGGGATCAATGTAAGAGAGGGATAATAATCCATACATTCATCATTCTCATTATAAAATTCCAAATACGTTATTGATTAATAATATATTAAATTTCTTGAATGTAGGGTTTGAATATTATGTCTAGAATCAAACATAGGGTAGATATTCCATATGATCATTTATTCCCAGACATAGGGTTCACATTACATAAGTTCAATATTTAGAGTAGGGTTTCCATTCCATATAATAAAAACTCATCATAGTGTATGGATTATGATACATACATTCAATAATAGAATGTAGGGTTTAATAGAGTTTCCATAACTATTCTAATAGCACTAATTCCATAAATAATATAAATAAGAACATAACACATATTCCTTAATCTTAATTAATGTATCTTTATTAGGAAACAAATAAAGGTATTTGTTAGCATCAAAATCATCATATAGTATTCCATATTGTTGAGATAATACATGCCTAGTATTATCAACCAAATCCAAAGATAATTTTAAATATAATACATATCAAAACAACATGTTGGTAACTTTATTTTGAGATAGAATCATCACCTCATTACATATAATGAATTAAATATAAGAGTCAAGAAGAAATTTCATTCTTTCCATTTGGTAGTTGTGGATGAATTAGATCATGGAAATATATATAAATTAAAATTAATAAATATATAATTCTCTATTCAATATAATAATTTGGTTATATAGGATAAAACCCGATTTTCAACATATATATTATGTACCATTAACATTATAAAATAAATTTCATTAATAAAAGTAACACTGTTATGAGGGAATATTTCCTATGTTGTGTTATCCATATTTTATAATAACTCGGTTTAATAGTTTTAGTTTTCTAGAGATTGAATAAATTTTAGGAGATATCATTCAATTTGGTTTAAAATGACAGATAAAATAATATAGAGAATATTCTTTTGGAGTTCAAATCTAGGTGTACTATATTTAGCCAGCTTATAGTGCATCAGAGTGATAATGAGGTCAATGATCAACCAACCATTTTGGGGATAATGGACCCCATATCTATCTAGTCTAAATCTATATACACATACCAAAACACTATTAGGATTTTTTTTCTATAAAACTATATACAATGTTGTATTACCAATACTTAAAATTATTCTTCATAAAATGAAATTTTTTTAATAGGGTTTAGTAATTATTGAATCAAATGGAAATAATGTTCAAATAAAAATATAGACATTTTAATCCCCAAAAATTAATGTGTTATATAGAAGAAAAATCAACAATTTGAATTTATAAACAACAAAAAAGAAATATAATATCATTATGATGTAAGGATCATTGAGACAGAAGAACACTCTATTGGATTGAGTAGTAGTTCAATTAAGACATTATGTAAGAGTGGGTTTTAAATAGATCATAATATAGAATTAATAAAATTAATTTCCTAATATAACACCTAAATTAGGATATATATATATATATATATATAACAACATAAATGAAATTGGGTGCATAATACAAAACATGTGTCCAAGAGTGGAATTTGAGACACAAAACCCTAATCATCTATCCAGACGTCCACAGTCAAACATTTTTCTCTTGAATCACATTCAACACTATCCTAATAACTTAATTTATAACTTTAACTGAATAATGTTTCAATTATAACCTTTATATATATTTATTTAGTATATGAACTCTACTAATTTTACCTATTTTCCCATATTTCTTCTTAAGATTTTTATCATTTCTACTAGTATAATAAATTTATTTTTCTTATATATTATATTTCAAGGTTCATGATTCAATGATAATATATTTTAATTGGAGGGAAATCATGTGTTTAATTATTACTCTATTATCTCCTTCAATTACTATTTTTGTGTCAATGTGGAATCAATTTCATCTTATTTCAGTAATTTTAGAGATCAATTTCTATATATAAAAAAAAATTGAAATACATAATTTAACCATTCAAGAATATGTAATAAAATAATAATTTAATAAAAAATATTAATATATTTATATTTATTTTCCCACAGTCATACACGATGTATTTCTAAAGCACTATTTAGAGATTCTGTTAAACCGACTTAAACTTGAACTTATTATAATTAACTGATAATTATGATTATGAATGATTTTTTACTATTAAACATTATCACTATTAAATGAAAATAAAGATATTTTCTAGATACATTCTTGATATATATTAATATTTAATGGGATTTTAAGAAATTTTGAAGAGAATGTGTGAAAAAATAGATTACTTACATTGTGCATGAGGTTGTCCAAACAACACAAAATTAATATTACTATTTAATGATGAATAAGATATAGTTACGGAAAATGATAATTATAAATTTAAGAAACCAATTTATATTATATATCATATTAATTAATAATTTTCTTTATTTAAACCAACCATGGAAGTAATTGTAAAAAAAATAGAATATATTGATTCATTGAGGTGGTAGTCTGCGCACATGAACTGTTGACACTTTTTTAATTAATGGTTAAATAAGGATAAACAAGGGTATTTAAATTTTTATAAAAAATTATTATTCTATGAATTTTATTAATGATATTATATTTTAATATATATTATAATTTTTTAAATGGATAATTAAGAATAAAATTCTAATTAGAAATCAATAATTATTCCATGAACATGAATTTTCCATTCAAAATATCCATGGAAATGGAGGCCTCATGACTTATAATAGTAATTAAGGGCCTAAGAAAGTTTTAAAATATAAATTTTGTAAAATAATAACATAATTAAATGAATAAAATATGTATTATATGTTTCTTAAGAAGTGGATGATGTGAATCCCTTTTGTATGTGAAGAAATGTTTAGTTGTTTTCTATACTCTTTACTTTTGGAATTTATCATTAAAATATTGGATGATAAATGGAAAAAAATAAGAAAATGGTGGAAATTTTTATTTCCTTTATCTACTAAACCCTAAAAATTGAATTTACACATACTTTTAGAACATGTTTTATTTTCTTACCGATAGATTTAAACATGTAATAATTTTTTTCCCTTAGTAACTGGTTTTAACTAAGTAATTTATATTTTATAGTAAATATAAATTTTTTCCCTCTAAAAAAATATTTATTTGATGAAACTAAATTCATATAATATTTTAGCTAGTTAAATTAAAATAATAATAAAAATAAATGTGAAATTATATCAGAATATATTAAAAAAATTATTTTTGTTACAAAAATGATGATTTGAAAAATATCTTTATAAAATCATATTTAATATTGATTTGAAAATGAATAATTGTGAATATATTTATATACATGTTTAATATTTATATTATAATAATTAATGATAAACAATTTATATGTTTTTTTAGAAAAACATTTCACAATTTTAAAATAATAATCTTTGGGGAAAATATTTTTTCTAGTTTTAAAGTAATTTACATTAATCCCTAAAAGATTTTTTATCAATAAAATTATAGTGGTTAGTATATAATAATTAGAAAGAACTATTTAGATATTTTAAATATATTTAATGAGATTAAATTTCTAAAACTGATATGTCAATTTTAATATGGTGAATGTATAATTCTATGAATAAAATTTAGTTAAAAATATGGATAAAATTATTAAATATACATTATATGTTAGTAATTTTAACAAAAAAAATTTAAAATGATAATTTTATTTATTAAACAAATATTTTTTAATATAATAGTGTATTGAGACTAATTAGTTTAATAAATTATAGTTATGTCCTTAATGTCACTATTTTTATTAAAAAAATGTTATTTACACTATTGACCTAAAAATACAACTATTTGGTAAAATAAAAAAATCACTTTAAGTTAATACCATGAATAAAAATTCAGAAATGATGATTATTTATGTTAAAATAAGACTAAAATATTCAAAATTTAATATTTTATAATAATCCTAAATAATTTTTTTAGATTTGGAAATGTTTTATTATCAATGATTGGGTGATTGCATACTGTCATTTGGTCTCAGGATAAATAATGGGTGAGAGGGGGTACTTATTTATTTTCTATGTACGGGTGAACCCTTAGTGGGATTTAATAGATTGATAAATTTTTTATTATTTGTTACTATGATGGTATGGATGGCCTCTACCATGACTGAGATAGAAATGTAAGAACCACCTTTTCATTTATTGGGTCCATGATGTAACCATACTAGATTAAAATAAGTACTTTTAGGAATCAGATGGATTCAATAGCATGGGTGAAATATTAGTAGGATATGCAATTGGAAAAAAATGTGTGGGATTGGGTCTGGATGTAATGTTACTCTTAGATAGATGACGTAACCTCCCTAAGTGATATGGAGTCCTGATTTGATATCGGATTATATTGATAGAATCTATTGTGAGGGAGATGATAGAGGAGATGTATTTGATATCTAGAAAACATTAGTGTGATATTTAATCTAGATAATGGAAATTTTACACTCCCTAAAAAGTTTACATATTTTTAGGGACATGAATGAAGCTTTACCAAGGGTCTTATGGTATTGTCTAGGATGTATTGTATATGGTGATAAGGGGATGATCTCATAGAGAATGAGTGGATATAGTAAGGTCTAGTGGTGTAAGAACTCAATATTTTAAAATATTACCATCATGTTTTATATAATATATAACAAAAAAAATTGATTAGAAGAAAATGTATCTCCCATGGATGCAACATCGTTTGTATATGAAGCTCGATACTCTATTAAGATATTATAATTTAATCACGACAATTATATTCATGTTTCTAAGTTAGTGGGTATTAATAAAGATAATAATTTTATGGGTCTTTTATGGTTTAAAAATATTAAAAATAAATTCAATGGACATATATTGATTAGATATAAAATAATACACAATTGAAATAAAATCAATTTTTTTCCAAAAAAAACTGTATTTTAGTTAAAGTGTTTTAGTCACGTTTTGGGACATAATTTAAAATTAATTTTTTAAATAATTTATAAATTTTAAGAAAATTTAATTACATTTTTTATGTCTCTTATAATTTATAACATTTATTATATTTGTATATGTTTTAGGAAATTATAATTTTCTAGTGAATAGTAAAAAAATCCGATTTCTATAAAATAGTAACTTATTTTTTTTAAAATTAAATCCCATTAATTTATTATTTTCTTCATCATTATTATTATTATTCTTAATTAAAAGTAATTACATTTAATTAATCTTTTTATTTTATTTTGGTCAATGTTTATTTTTATCTTTAAATCACAGTTTTCCTGAAACTCTTTTAATGTGTATAACGCTTATCCATTTCAAATAATTGAAATAATACATATTGAGAATAGATTAAAATAAAAAATTTAGATTATATATCTATAAATATTATCTAAAATCCATTTAATTATTATTACATTATATATAGTTAATATTATATCAATTTTCCATAAATAATTAATTTCATGAAAGCATATTTTATCTACAAATCAATGGGTTAATTAATAAATTAACTTCTACCAAATATAAGAGTAAAATGTGGAAAAAATTATTTTATATTTTAAATAAATAATTTAAATTATTTAAAAATGAAGATATTTTTTCCATAATAAATAGTGAAAACAGTCCAAAATTATTTGCTATGGTTAAGGTAACAATATATTTACATGGTGTTAAACTAAAATAATAATGGTTAAAAACGACCCAATTGTTATATAATTAGTATTTTATGGTCATTTATAGACCTTATATCTTCTATGGTTAACCATATTCCATTATTGATCTTTGCGTCATGAGAAAAACATGGGTATAACTTATTCTTTTCAAAACATTCATTTGTTCTATCTCACACCCTTATAAATGGACACACATATCCTCTCCTATTAACATGTCCCAAATAAATTTTTAGGAAAATAAATATCCAAATCAGTTATAAAATTCATTTAACTCATTATATAAGATTAAGTTTGTTCAGAAAACCAACCTAGGAATGATTTTTGTGTACACCAAAAGATGTTGTTTGAAGAAGATGTATCATCTTTAACATAACAGTTTATTTTATTTCTTCATCAACACCCTCAAAATAGTATTAAAAAAATATCTTATAATAGAATCATTATATTATATCAATGTATATATTTTGTTATATTATGGTTATAAAATTCATCTTCATATTTCTCCCTCAAATGTCGAATGAAACTATTGATCACGTGTATGGTGGAGATCCATAATGCGAAGCAACATAACTCATTTTCCATAACATCATTTCACAAATTGATAAAATGATTCATATAGTTTTTATATATGGTATATAAGATATAATTATACTTATATAAATAAAATATATCATATAACAATTTAATTTCATTTTGTAAGAAACACGATTTTATCTCTCATGTGTTTAAATAACTACTGACTCGTGAACCGATCTGATTCATTTTTCACTTACACTGTACATGGAAGGTAATAAGGATAAAATTTTTTATAATATATGCTATTAATTACATTTTAGTAATTAGGGAGAATACTTATATCATATAATTTCATTACATACCATCCATTGAATAAATAATATCGTGGTTCGTGTGTACGGAGGACTGCAACCTTGCAAAGCAGCGTGAACCAATTTTCATGAGAAAATTACATGGATGGTAATAAATGATCAATTTAATTAATATATGTGATATAAATTAAATTATATTTATTAAAATTAATTTATATACAATAAATTTCTTTAACCTATCACCTGTGATGGAAATGAGAAAGTATCTTGTCCATACATACGATCTTCCATATCTATGAAACAATGGGATTCATTATAATTGTTCAAAATTCAATAATGATTATAGAAAATTATTTAATGAAAAAAAAATATTTATAACATTAACATCATTTGGGATTTTATAAAACTATAACCAATTTTCATGATCTTGATCTTTAACGATGAAACATGCCTGTGGTAATAGGAAAATTAACTCGTGAAACAATAGTGTGCATGAATGGTTATTAAAAAATGGGTAATAAGATATTGTAAAATGATAATATTATATATTATTAATGATAATATTATTCTATTATAATCTATAAAAAAATTTAAAATTATTACACCAGTGGTCAAAGAGTTCATAACTAAACGGAATAGCAAGGTAATTATTTTTAATCTATATATTCATTCATTGATTTATATATCTACCTCATAGTTTATATTATGAAAAGATTATGTGTTAAATAAATTTTTATTTCATTATATTTTATTTATAATTTTATTTTATTTTAGACATAAATTTTTTAAAAATAATTACCCCATTTATTAACTCTCAAATCAATGATATGAACCATGTAAGGGTTTCATTTCAAACATCCTTCATTGAAACACATGTAATTATATGAACATAATTCATTTCTAACACTGTGTATAATTCCCCAATACATACAATATCTAGAATCATTTTGATTTGATGATATTTTAATTTACAATTAATCTATATCATTCATTACATGTTATGATTCAAAAGTTAAAAAATAGTTAAGGATTTATGTTCCATATTATTTAAATCACGATTTCTAATTTATTAATTTACAATGATTGAATATATTTGTTCATTTTGAAATATTATATTTTAAATTTCGTATACTATATTAATTCATTATTTTTTCATGTAATACAATTATTTTATAATCTTTTTTACATAATATAATTGATAAAATGTTTTTAAGATATCAATCATAATTTCCCTCTTCATTTAAGAATAATTATTCTCCCAAAATTTTGTTTTCAAACACAATTTCCAATAATTTATTACTAAGAATTGTTAATGACATTTTTTTCTTTTAATTGTAGTTATACAAAATGTTTTAAAATAAATATTCTTATAACTCCACAAAAATGGTACTTTTTTATATTACATGTAATAATGCGAAAGGAATGTTTTTTTATTTAATTTATTGAGGATAAAAATCATTATCCCAATATCAAGGCCACATAATGTATTAGTATTTAAATTTTATGTTTAAGAGGTTATTTAAAAAAAAAAAATTAATGTTTTAGAATGTTTTATATTTTAAAAAATATTTAATAGATATAAATTATATTTTCCTCAATAATTGAACTATGTGATCTTTTTATCATCAATTTTTTTAATATTGAATAATTTTATATTACTCAATGTGAAGAAGGAAATTTTCTCAGGAATGTTTTCAATATTTTCAAAACTATTTTCACCCAAAAAATAAACTATTGATTAGATGTATTTATTCTAATTTTTTACCATACATATATTTTTATCATAATATCCTTTCTGTTTATGGGGTAATACATACATAGTGATCCATTATCAAATAAAATAATTATAGATTTTAATATGATTATTATATGAGACATCATTATGAAACCCATTGTGTTTATATTGGAAATTATCTTTTATTAATTTTTATTTAATTCCCATATGTGGAAAACAATTATCATGATATTATTATAATTATTATTCCTAGATACCACTCCATTTAATTGTGTAATGTTATAGGCTCATGAGATATCATATATGGTATTATGAGTAAAACTAATCAATTATAAGAATTTATGTAAGAACCCCGGTTTTGAGCTTGTAAGACTTTGAAAATTTCTTGATGTTATTAAAGCGCATGGCATTCTGACGGCGTGCGATTTTGAGCCCCGGTGTGGTCGGAATTAATTTTGAGGTGTTTTCACACTAGGTGGGCTAAATAAATTGAATAACACCTGAATGGTAGCTTGGATGGGAAAATTGAGGGCACCTTTGACTCCAGAACGTGTTGTTTACCCTAGTGGGAGTATAATTTTTGCGGGTGTAGGCCAACTGTAAAAAACGCACCCAGGGGAATTTTCGTAATTTGGTGGTCTCGTTCGACTAATTTTATAACATTTAAATTAAGGCTCAGATTACAATTTCAAGGCCTCCATTGTGCTCGAGGCATGGCATTTACCCACAGGGAGGCTTAATCCCGGTCCTTACGAAAGTTCGGGTACGGGCCGACGAGTGGGTGGATAAGTGCGTTTTTCTATTTAAAAACACCACCCACCCTCTTCACCCCTCCTTATACATTCTTCCATAGAACAAGGGCTCTCAAAAATCATCCACCCTCTCCTCCATCACTCCGGCAAGGCGCGGTGGCTCCGGCATCCAGATCGTGAAGCGTCGGGCAAAGCCCCTCTAGGTAGGCTCATGTTTTATCTTTTCCATTCTCGCAATCTTCTTCTATTTTGTTTATTCGCATAAAATTGTTGTTAGATTGTCGAGAGAAGCCCCTGGTTTCATAGGTCTCGAGTTTATCATCACAACGATCCTTTAGGATCAATCTTTTGAGTCCTGGGGTGCCCGGGGTGGCCTTGGGAAGTTTTCCGGCCAAATACCCCATATTTCCAGTGGATCCATGATGGTCTGACGACCCATGGTGGTGGTGCAGCATGTTCCAGTGGCGCCGCTCCAGGGTTCAGGTGGTGATGCTCCAGGGATCAAGTGGCGTGGTGGTAAGCACCTCAGGCGACATGCGGCAGACACCTGTGGCACGAGGGTGGACAGGGGTCGCGTCGTGTGACCCCGCGGGGGAACAAGACCCGCGGCCCATGAGACTTCACATGGGACAAACGGACTCGGCCAGTCCGAGCATGGACCGCGGGTCCGCGGATGGCCTGCGCGGAAATGTCATGGGCCAGCGCAGCGAGCCAGGCCGGCCTAGGCTGGGTGGACCGGCCGGCTAGGCCGGTCCATCCCAAGGGGCTTGTCCCTTCTGGCTTCGGACACCCGTAAATATCGGTATGGGTGTCCGTTTTACATGCCGTCTACGGTAGGGTAATCCTTGTCTCTAGGAGTGTGTTTTGAGATGATTTTGGAGATATTTAATTCTTGGGACGGGAGCATGGTGGTGCATCACGCCCATTAAGTGGTATGCCAGAATTCTTGGTTTGGATGGCGCGAACACATCTGATGTCCGATTTGATCACCATCAGCGGCAATGCAACCAGAGCGTCGAGGAGGTGATTTCTAGTATGGTTCCAAATGTTGAAGTGGGAATTGATACGTGGGCCCGACGGTCCTTCTTCGAGCTACATTCAGCATTTTTGCGGCGTTTTCACCAGATGTCTGTTCTGGGCGTTTGAGTAGTCGTTTCTGCATGTCTTTCCACGAGTATCACGATGGCACAGTTCTCCCAATGAGTATTGGAGACGGGGTGTGGGCGCCTCATGTGTCGACCAAGGTGAATAGTATTATATTCACCGGTTGTCCGTTTCGGGCGAGTAAGTAGTCTATCTCGTATGTTTTTCGGCGATAACTGCAACTATGCAACCCGTTTGGGCATGTGGATCCTAATTTGAGATCGTGTTAATGTGGGGTGGAGATCTTCTTTTACTCCCTTCGAACCAACACATGGTGGCGTTTTTAGTGACACCTGGGGATGCCAGTAGTAGTGCGGAGATATCTGGATGATTCAGGGTCTACCCTCCAACAGGGCTGGGCAGTGGGTCACCCAAAGACACCTTAGGGTCTACCCTCCAGTAGGGCTGGGCAGTGGGTCACCCGTCTTCTTGTTCCGGGTCTACCCTCCCGTAGGGCTGAGCAGTGGGTCACCCATCATCTTATTTCGGGTCAACCATCTAGTAGGACTGGGTAGTGGGTCACCCGTCGTCATATTCCAGGTCTACCCTCCAGCAGGGCTAGGTAGTGGGTCTGTTGTCGACGTGTTCCAGGTTTAACCTCTAGCTAGGCTGGGCAGTGGGTCCCCCATCAATTTATTCCAGGTCTACCCTCCAGCAGGGCTGGGCAGTGGGTCGCCCGTTGACGTTTCAGATTCATCCCTTCTCATGGGGTTGGTCGGTGACTTTTTTTCCCCCGTGACTACCAGAGCGGGACCCTGATTGTGCGGATCAGTGGTCTGACAGTTTTAACGTTACCTAAGGACCCACAAAAAATAGGGGTACTTTCCCCACTGAGACATGTCCTTGAGACGCGACCTAAAAACTGTGCGGGTGAGTCAGTGCCGCCCAAAGCGGATAGTATTGAAGTGCGGTGATTGTGTCCCTCTGACTTGGGCTTCCTAGGTGGTCAAGATAAGATTTTGGGCTGTGAGGAAAGATTTATTTGGAACTGATGGTGACTTAACCTAGGCTGAACTTAGAGATGGGGACCCCCTTACACACTCATTTGGGTTTCTTGTTGAGCATATATATATATACATAATTGGACCCTACATTCATTCCCACTCCCTAGGGTCCGTGCCTACATATTTATTTTGGGTTGAGCTGCACTCTCCTTACTAATCATTTCTATTGTTCTTTTTAGTCTACTTATCACCTCTTTAGTGCATCTTTTCTTTCTCCCTCAAGAATTCGGGGAATCCTACTGAGTATCTTTATACTCACCACTACTTGGCCTTTTCCGACACCTGGTGTTCCCTTGTAGATGGATGATAGGTCGATCATAACTACAGAGGAGCGTAGAAGTCACGACAGATGGATCAGCATACCATGGTCGTTCTAGAGTATTCAGGTCGAGTCTATCGAGTTGTATTTTTTTTGTCACCTATTGCCGGGTTGTGGCATCTTTGGTGTTGGGCACGTGTTGGATCTTTTTACTTTTCATTTTACGTGTCAGTACTTCCAGCACATTACATACACTTTTTTATTGTTGATACATGACGGTGGTTGGGATATAGCTATTTGTCTTTTGTTTTCTTTTCTTTTACTCTGCACTACGGCATCTTGCGGGTTGTGTGTGAGTGAGTACGGGTTCTTCAGCGAAGGCCTCCCTGAGATTGTTACACCTTTGGCAATAGTCACCAGCCTCGAGCCTATGTAGGCGGGCTTGAGGTAGTTGTGGCTCAGGTCCGGTAGGGTTGGGTTGTGATAATTTAACCCCATGTGATGTTTTCTAAGTAGTCATATTCATCTCATGTTTATGTTTTTTAATATTTTTTTCCACATTTCCTATTATTCTATGATATTATGATACCATGTTCCTTATATTATGATTCCATGTCATTAATATTGTGAATTAATTTTTATGGTATCATTTATATCTATGAATCACATGTTATGTTTCCTTATTTGGATTATTCTTTAATTTATATCTGTTTTCTCAAAACATTCTTTAATTTATTACCCATTTTATGCTTTTTAATTTTAAAAGTGCAAATGTTCTTACGATCTCATAAAGGGAAGAAAAATAAGGACATCGTGTTTTAGTATTCTATGATGTATTATAATCCTATTTTTCAATGATATTGGTGATAATGTTCTTTGGGTTGAAATTAATATATTTTTTTCTTAATAATCTTGTTATAATATATGTAAAAGGCCTAGTTTACCATAAAGACTTTATAGGTTTTCAAAAGAGTATCTAAGAGTAATGTGTATTCAAGCTAATTTCATAGCATATTGGTATTCACATAATGATGAAAATTGGAGTATTATTTATATAATTATATTCACCATTCATACAGAGAAATATGGTGGTGTATATTAGGGTCCATGATGATACCCTATAATTTTATATGCTAAAAACCAATATAGGAGACTTGGAGTGTGCATCATCCTTTTGATTTAATTTCATGTTACAGTATAGGTAGTGTATTAGAGCAATCTATATCAACTGAAGAGTTTGGTGGAAATAACGGTTGTGTGGCCTGAGGATATATTAAGGATATTGTTCATCTGTTATATTTTTTTTAATTTTTATCTAGAATTATTGTATTTGGAAATTATTTTATATTTGTTTGGTTGGACTATATCGTTTTTATATCACTATACATATTTCATGTTGTGTTCTCTAATGATTTTATTCATTGTTCGTAATTATTTTTAATTTATGATAGGACTATTATTTTATGCATTTCTCTATATATTATTTTGATTTTTCCCATAGTATAAGTTGGTAGCCTCTGGAATACATGGGGGATTAAGGCCTAGAGGAACTCTATTATTGATAGTGTATCCAGAATGGGCAATCACATCATTATAGATATCATCATTATTTATAATCAATATATTTCATAATAATTTTATGATATTGGTTGAAGTAAATATAACAAATCAATATCTATATAGTTTAAAGTAATTTTATGTAAAGACTCATAAAATCCAAGGAAATTTTTTTCTTAAATTTCTTTGGAATTTTACAAGAACGCAGTTTCTGACAGTGCTTGATTCTGAGGCCTGGTGTGCCCGAAATCAATTTCCGAAGTTTGGCACGGGTACGTTCAGTGAACGGACAAGCGGGATTTTCTAACTTTTGAACCGGTGCCCGGAATCAAATTCTGAGGGCACCCATGAAATCGCAGCGCTCGTATTCGCTTAGAAACACCTCTAACGGAGTTGCGTTTTCTTGGGTGGGGTTTTTAAAATTTCGGGCTTAAGGTTAAGAAATAAAATAATTTTTCGATAACTTTATTTTATTTCACTTAATCCACTTGGAAGCCACTTGAAGCCACTTAAAAGCGGCTTAAACTGAGTTGAACCGGATAGGGTACTATCCAGAAATATTCTACCCTCTTGGTAGGATATTTGTGAGGTTGGGCCCGCATGAGCCCCGCCGTTTCTTTCCACTAAGTAACGCACTCGCGAAAAACCGTCATTATGAAAGTCAACTGACGTGTTTTCTTAAATTCTTAACAGACCATTTAATTGGGTGGTTTATTTCATAAATTAAATGATCTGTTTCTTACGTTGAATTAATTTTATGAATTAATAGTTCGTTTCTTATATTTTGAAATTCAAATGTTTAGTTGTGTAAATAAAATAAGGCTTAAGCTTATTTTATTTTGGGTTGGTCTCCTTTGCCACCTTGAGTGATTTTGAGAATCTCTCTCCATCTTCTTCAACCCTGACGAAGAACACGAAGAACACGTAAGCTCCGACGAAGAACGCTGCTTCTCTTCTTCGTAGCTAGTGTGTTTCCGAAGATCGACGACGCTGCTTGTTCGATCTTCATCCCGTGTCAATGAAAGGAGACGCCGTTTCTTCCTCGGACTATCTCTGTCAACTTACGAAGCATCTCCAGCAACGTACCTCTTCGGACGCACCTCGACGTTAACGGAAACGACGTTCGATTTCCGCGACGCCCGACCTCCGCGACGCTAGTCTTCCGCGGCTTGATTGTCATGCTCCACTCTTGAAACCGAGGTAGGGGATTGTTGATATTTTATTTATTTATTTTCCATTCTTGATTCTAGAATGTCGAACTTCGAGGATAAAGGATTAAATGTTATTGTCTAACGAGAGGGGGGCCCGGACCACACCAACATGGCCGAACCCCCCTCCTATGTTCATAATTGTTTCCTTGCGGATGGGAACGGGATGGCATGGTGCCGTCGCACCATGCGGGAATCGCAAGGAAATTATTGTGTGGCACCGTCGGGCCGCGCCGTGGAAAGAAAGCCAAGAACGCGACGCCGTCGCATCGCGTCGAAGAAAGTCAAAGGCACCGCGACCGGAGCGGGGCCGCGGCGGAGGGAAGCGATGCCATCGCATCGCACCGGACGACGTAGGTCGCGGCCGGTTCCGGGCCGCGGCGGAGCAAGATGATCGGCGGCTAGCACCGGGCCGCCAGTGTCGGCGAAGGAAGGACCGGCCGTCGCCGATCCTTGCTGGCGAAACCGGCCGGCCAGTGCGGGCCTGCCGGACAGTGGAGACCAGGGGAAATTAATTTCCCCCGGCCGGGTCTCAAAAGCGGCCCCAATTAAGGGGTTGCGGTTCTCAAAGGGGGGATTTGCCCCACCGCGCCGCCGCGCCGGACCGCGCCGCCTCACCAGCCCACGCCGTTGCGCCGCCGCGTCGGACCGCGCCGCCGCGCTGCCGGCCGGGCCGGGTTTTCCGAGCCGGGCGGGGTCGTCGGGCCGTGTCGCCGCCCGGGGCGGGTCGACCCGGTTCGGCCGACCCAGAGGGGGGGGGGGGGGTCGGTCCGGGTCGGCCCGAGCCCAGACCCCCCCGTTTCGGACCACTTTCGGTCAAATACTCGTATCTCGGGCTACGGGCCTCCAAACGACTCGCCTTTAGCGGCAACGCGATCCTTGGATCGAGATGGTCGTTTTGGTATACTATACTGAAGGTGCACCTTCCTTTTTGGGAGCCTACGTGGTTAAAACTCCATAGTTAAGCTTTCTTGGCCTAGAGTAGTGATCAGGATGGCTGACCTCCTGGGAAGTTCCTCAGGGTGGGTGTGAGACAAAAAAACCAATAACTCACAGACCGGACGTCTGATTGACGCACCGTCTGTTTCGTTGAATTACTCTTGATGAGACGGAACTTTTGGCATACTTCGCCCATGTTTTGGATATGGTTGGTAGTGACCAGGTTGGATCGCACCCGAAATCCAACCGGGCCCCTGGAACGGAAAAGCTGTTATCTTTCAGACCAGACGTCCATTTGACGAACCGTCAGCGGCGTTGGTGATCACGTTGAGAAACTGTCCCTATGGTCATACCCTATAGGAGTTCGGGGTACAGTTGAGATACAGCCGGGTTGGTTCACTCACAAAACCAACGGGGCTCCTGGGACAAAAAGGCTAATAACTCACAGACCGGGCGTCTGATTGACGCGCCGTCTGTTGCGTTGAGACCCCTATGACGAGGCAGTCCTTTGAGATACTTCTTCGTGGGAATTTGAGATACATGGAGTATCGACTTGTAGCTCAAGAAGCAGACCCTCCCGGAGACGAGCGTACTGAGTACGGAGACCGTGTAGCCGGCAGAGACCTGAAGACTGCTTGTCCGATTCGATTCAGTGTGACTTACATAGCCCAGTGGGGAGAACTACTTTGTGAGGTGGCAGACCCATAGCGGAGGAGCACTACTATGTGAGTTGGAAGACCCGCGGTACATGACAGGATGAGTACCATTGTAGGCTATGAGGGGGGAGCACTACTGTGTTTCAGTGGAAGACCCCGCCGGGAAGCACTAATGTGTGAGGTGGCAGGCCCGCGGTACTCGACAGGAGGAGTACCTCAGCAGTCTTAGTTTAGTGAGCAGTACCTCGGAGTCGTGACAGGACCACTGTACACTCTAGAGACGGAGCTCTTCCGCAGTTACGGTTTCGATAAATGAAAATCCTGGTTTGATCTGAGACTTTTGACCTTCGTGTTTACCTCATGATTGAGATGGGTCACTTGATAACTTAGGTATATTTATGGGCATATACCTGGGTAGTGGTTATCCGTTGATTTCATGATCCTTGTGTTTCCTCATGATTGAGATGGGTTACTTCATAACTTAGGTATATGTATGGGCATATATCTAAGTGGAGGTTATCTGTTGAGATCTTATTGTGGTTATCCTTGTTGGTTTAGTGAGGCCTTGAGGGTCTCGGGGTCCCTACTGAGTATCGTTATACTCACCCCTGCATTGGCTATGACCGCACCTCATTGTGTTGGTTGCAGACGATGGGCAGTGCTGACGGAGGTCGAGTGTTCGAGGACTGGATGGTATCCGGAGGTGGACTACATGACGAGTCAGCACCCGGAGGTGGACTACACGACGTGACGACTCACAGAGGAGGTTGACGACCAGGAGTTGCGCTATCTGTACCTACCCTTCAGGTAGGACCTGAGGAGGACGACCCAGGAGCTGCTTCCCTCTTCCAGATGTTTGTCTCTTGCTGTTGTACCTTGTTCAGCTGTAGTTGTACTTTCTTTTGGGTTTGTATTCTGGCCCATTTACTATTCATCTTTTCTTTTGTACTTAGTGTTTTGTTTCCGCTTGTACTTTGTGGTGCTTGTTTCTTTTATAAAGGCAATGCCTTCCCAATTATCATGATTTTATGCCTTTGGTGCTAGTCGCCATCCCCTGGCCTATGGAAGGCGGGCTTGGGGTAGTCACGGCACGGGCCCCGAGGACGGGTCGTGACAAATTGGTATCAGAGGAGTTCGGTTATACCGCAGAACTTATAACTATGATGTTTCTTCCTGTGAAGCAATAGTGTTAAGAGTACCGAGTTTGGTTTTCAGTTCAGGGAGTCTGGTGTTGGTGCGGGCGGCCGACGTATCCATACACCATGACCCTGAAAACTGATTTCCGACTTTGTGCATGAAAACACTAATTGCGTGTGTGTTTCCAGAAGTTTTTAAATGACAGCTCAAACCAGGTCAGCTCACCAGGTATAATCTTTTGACCGTGTCACGCTGTTTCTTTCAGGATGCCTCCCCATGGATGACCAGCTAGAGCCCCGAGTGTGGTGCGTACTGACAGCCTGCCGAGCGACGAGGCCTCAATACAGGGCCCTATCCCATCGGAGGCACCGGCGGTACTACTACCCGTTTGGCCACCGATGCCACCAGCCCCAGCAGCAGAGGATGCACGTCTCATGAGCTCACTGCATGAGTTCTAACGCTAGAGGCCACCCAGGTTTCAGGGAGGGATGGACCCGCAGGCGGCTGAGGATTGGCTGGAGGCGGTGGTGAGAGTCTTCAGGCTAGTGGGGACGCCGACAGATTTCATGGTGATGTTTGCTGCCATCCTTCTTCAGGCTGCAGCAGGAAGGTGGTGGAGCCACTTGTTCCAGTTTTGAGATGGGATGGCCTTCACATGGGAAGACTTTGAGACCTTCTTTAGGGTGGAGTTTATGCCAGTAGCTCTACACCTCGAGCGTGTACAGGAGCTTCTACCTTTGCCACAGGGTTTTCAATCAGTTTCCGAGTCATCTGTGGGCAGTAGACAGATGATTCAGAGGTCCCGGAGGACCAGACCAGCAATTGGACGATCTTGGGTTTTAGGATCAGTGGTGCAGGGCACCGGGAGTGGGGTCAGATCCAGGCGTGCCAGAAACGAACAGTGTTTCTCTTGTGGCAGGAAGGGTCACCTGGCACATGACTGTACGACCCCCCGCACGGTTGATCAGCGGGTGTTGGAGGAGCCACCGAGACAGAAGCAGCGGCGGGTGCTTGAGCAACAGCCGAGCAGTGGACAAGGTAGTATAGCTCCGGGATCAGGTGGACAGGAGCGGAACTAGTGGATATGTCCTTTGTACTTCTAGTTCCATGTTGATTTTGTATTCGTGTCTTTGTATTATGAGCTGCAATAATAAAAAGACACCTATCTTGTGATCTTTGCTTTCCTGTCCTTTTTGTTTGGTTGATACTGAGTGGTTCCGGTTAAACTGTTAACTTGACCCTCACTTTTGAGATTTCTACTGGAAGAGACCCAGTGACCTCACACTGATGCCGACAGTGTGACTCGACCCTTGGAGGCGAGAGTGACAGTTGGATATCTTAGTAGTTACGTCGAGGCCTAACGACGTCATCTATGACATGAATGCATCATTCATGTCAGGATTGACTGTATTAGGCAACGAATGTGGTTTATCCAGGGGATGATACTGGGTTTCTCTTATCGGCAAAGAAGAAATCATAGAATCTCTTGTGAGACTAAAGGAGGTCCAGGTCATCCAAAAGCGGATGAAGACTGCACAGTGCCTTAAGAAACAGGAAATCGGTGCCAGTCCTAGAGACTCGGGCGTGTTAAATGTTAAAGAAGAGGAATATTAAAGGAGAGATGATTCTACGAAGCAGTAGACGTGGAGGCAGAGCTAGGAGAGCAGCATGAGGTGGTGTACATCCTAACATGGTACAATCACCCGCCTTATTTATTCTCACCAGGATCAGGGAGCTGGAGGGAAAAGGAAGAGTGAGGCTGCTTGCGGTCAAGGAGTGTGAACCAATGGCTCTAGAAATGATTCAAGGGACAGTCTGTGTCCACTACTAGCTTCTGTAGTAACAGACGTCGATATGAATCATTCCTTGCTTTCACAAATCTTGTTCCAGACCTAGAGTTTCCGGTAAGCCGTGGACTTGACCCTCACGTCTGGAGATACCTTGGGAGGAGACTTGATAATCACACTTATGCCGACGGTGTGGTCAGACCCACGAGGCGAGAGTTCCGGTTGGAATCTCTTGGTGGCAGCATCGAGGCCTTACGACGTTAGTTTGAGTATGGGATGGGCAATAACTGTTCATACTCAAATTGAAGGTTTTAGGCAAATGTCGGGATGGGTTTTCCTTGGTCGGTGGAAAAGGAAACCCCAGGACGCGTAGGGTAACTCTTGCACAGGAGGGTGAAACCGATCACTCTTGAGTCGGTCAACCTTACCATTGTAGCAACAGTCATTTTGAGTTTCAGTTCTAACAGAATTTGGAGACCTCTGGAGTTCGAGGATGACGACCACGTCTTCTTACGGGTCTCACCTCGACGAGGTTTACGGAGATGTGGCCAGGGAGGCAAGTTATCTCCGATGTTCAACGGACCTTTCTAGGTCCTCAGCTGGGTAGGCGAGGTGGTTTACCACTTGGCCTATCCACTTCAGTTGCACTAGTTGCACGACGTTTTCCACGTATCCAACTGAGGAGATATGTGCTCGACCCCTTCGCATATCATCGACCATGAGAAGCTGGATGGTGGCGATGAGGTGACTTCTACGGAGGTTCCTGTGGGGATCGAGTATCGACAGGAGCGGATCCTAGGAGGATGGTTGATTCCTCTTGTGCACTTTCTTTGGCAGCGCGGGAACCTCCAGGTGAGCACATGGGAGCGGAAGGCTCAAATGCATGGTCAATACCGCTTTGTTTCCCTAAGTTTGTGGTGAAGCTTTACGGGGACGTAAATCCCTGTGGTGGGAGTAATGTAAAGACCCGTAAATTCCAAGGAAATTTTTTTCTTAATTTTATTTGGAATTTTACAAGAACACAGTTTCTGACGGCGCCAGATTCCGAGGCCCGGTGTGCCCGGAACCAATTTCCGAAGTTTGGCTCGAGTACGTTCAGTGAACGGACGAGCGGGTTTTTCTAACATTTGAACCGGTGCCCGGAATCGAATTTTGAGGGAACCGATGAAATCGCAGCGCCGGTATTCGCTTAGAAACGCCTCTTCCGGAGTTGCGTTTGCTCGGGTGTGGTTTTTAAAATTTCGGGCTTATGGTTAAGAAATAAAATAATTTTTGACAACTTTATTTTATTTCACTTAAGCCACTTGAAGCCACTTAAAAGTGGCTTAAACTGAGTTGAACCGGATAGGGTTCTATCCAGAAATATCCTACCCTCCTGGTAGGATATTTGTGAGGTGGGGCCCGCACGAGCCCCGCCGTTTCTTTCCGCTAAGTAACGCACCCTCGAAAACCCATCATTATGAATTTCAACTGACGTGTTTTCTTAAATTCTTAAGAGACCATTTAATTGTGAAGTTTATTTCGTAAATTAAATGAGTTGTTTCTTACGTTGAATTAATTCTACAAATTAATGGTTCATTTCTTATCTTTTGAAATTCAAATGTTTAGTTGTGTAAATAAAATAAGGCTTAAGCTTATTTTATTTTGGGTTGTTCTCCTTTGCCACGTTGAGAGATTTTGAGAAGCTCTCTCCATCTTCTTCAACGCTGACGAAGAACACGAAGAACACTTAAACTCCGACGAAGAACGCTGCTTCTCTTCTTCGTAGTCGGTGTGTTTCCGAAGATCGACGACGCCACTTCTTTGATCTTCTTCCCGTGTCAACGAAAGGAGACGCCTTTTCTTCCTCGGACTATCTCCTTCAGCTTACGAAGCTTCTCCAGAAACCTACCTCTTCAGACGCACCTCGACGTCAATGGAAACGACGTTCGATTTCCGCGACGCCCGACCTCCGCGACGCTAGTCTTCCGCGGCTTGATTGGCATGCTCCGCTCTTGAAACCGAGGTAGGGCATTGTTGATATTTTAATTATTTATTTTCCATTCTTGATTCTAGAATGTCGAACTTCGAGGATAAAGGATTAAATGTTATTGTCTAACGAGAGGGGGCCCCAGACCGCACCAACACGGCCGAACCCCCCCTCTTATGTTCATAATTGTTTCCTTGCAGATTGAACAGGATGGCGTGGTGTCGTCGCACCACGCGGGAATCACACGGCAATTATTGCGCGGCGCCGTCGCGCCGCGCCGTGGAAAGAAATCCTAGAACGCGACGCTGTGGTGTCGCGTCGAAGAAAGTCAAAGGCGTCGCGGCCGGAGCGGGGCCGCGGAGGAGGGATGCGATGTCGTCGCATCGCGCTGGACGGCAAAGGCCGCGGCCTGTTCCGGGCCATGGCGGAGCAAGATGACCGGCGGCCGGCACCGGTCCACCGGTCTCGGCGAAGGATGGATCGGCCGTCTTCGGTCCTTGCTGGCGAAACCGGCCGGCCAGTGCGGGCCGGCCGGACAGTGGAGACCGGGGGAAATTAATTTCCCCCGGCCGGGTCTCAAAAGCGGCCCCAACTAAGGGGCCGCGGTTCTCGAAAGGTGGCTTTTCCCCCCGCGTGCGGCACCCGAACGACGCCCAGGTCGCGCCGTCGTGCCGGTCCGCGCCGCTGCGCCGGACCGCGCCGCCGCGCCGCCGGCCGGGCCGGGTTTTCCGAGCCGGGCCGGGTCGTCGGGCCGGGTCGCCACCCGAGGCGGGTCGAACCGGTTCAGCCGACCCAGAAGGGGGGGGGGGGGGTCGGGCCGGGTCGGCCCGCGTCCAGACCCCCCAGTTTCAGACCACTTTCGGTTAAATGCCCATATCTTGGGCTACGTGCCTCCAAACGACTCTCCGTTAGCGGCAACGCGATCCTTAGATCGAGACGGTCGTTTCGGTATACTATACTCAAGGTGCACCTTCCTTTTTGGGAGTCTACGTGGTTAAAACTCCATAGTTAAACGTGCTTGGCCTAGAGTAGTGATCAGGATGGGTGACCTCCTGGGAAGTTCCTCAGGGTGGGTGTGAGACGAAAAAACCAATAACTCACAGACCGGGCGTCCAATTGACACGCCGTCTGTTTCGTTGAATTCCTCTTGATGAGACGGAACGTTTTGCATACTTCGCCTGAGTTTTGGATACGGTTGGTAGTGACCGGGTTGGATCACACCCGAAATCCAACCGGGCCCCTGGAACGGAAAAGCTGTTATCTTTCAGACCAGACGTCTGTTTGACGAACCGTCAGCGGCGTTGGTGATCATGTTGAGAAACGGTCCCTATGAGCATACCATATGGGAGTTCGGGGTACAGTTGAGATACGGCCGGGCTGGTTCATTCATGAAACCAACCGGGCCCCTAGGACGAAAATGCTAATAACTCACAGACCGGGCGTCCGATTGACGCGCCGTCTGTTGCATTGAGACCCCTATGACGAGTCGGTCCTTTGAGATACTTCTTCATGGGACTTTGTGATACTTGGAGTATCGACGTGTATCTCGTGGAGCGGACCCTCCCGGAGACTAGCGTACGGAGTACGGAGACCGTGTAGCCGGGAGAGACATGAAGACTACTTGTCCGATTCGATTCAGAGTGACTTGCGTAGCCCAGTGGGGATCAGTACTTTGTGAGGTGGCAGACCCACAGCGGAGGAGCACTACTATGTGAGGTGGCATACCTGCGGTACTTGAAAGGAAGAGTACCTATGTAGGCTATGAGGGGGGAGCACTACTGTGTTTGAGTGGCAGACCCCGGCGGGAAGCACTACTGTGTGAGGTGGCAGGCCCGTGGTACTCGATAGGAGGAGTACCTCAGCAGTCTTAGGTTAGTGAGCAGTACTTCGGAGTCGTGACAGGACCACTGTACACTCCAGAGACGGATCTCTTCAGCAGTTACGGTTTCGATAAATGAAAATCTTGGTTTGAGATGAGACTTTTGACCTTCGTGTTTACCTCATGATTGAGATGGGTCACTTGATAACCTAGGTATATGTATGGGAATATACCTGGGTAGTGGTTATCCATTGATTTCATGATCCTTGTGTTTCTTCATGATTGAGATGGGTTACTTGATAACTTAGGTTTATGTATGGGCATATATCTAAGTGGAGGTTATCTGTTGAGATCTTCTTGTGGTTATCCTTGTTGGTTTAGTGAGACCTTGAGGGTCTCGGGGTCCCTACTGAGTATTTTTATACTCACCCCTGCACGGGCTATGCCCGCACCTCATTGTGTTGGTTGCAGATGACAGGCAGTGCGGACAGAGGCCGAGTGTTTGAGGACTGGATGGTACCCGGAGGTGGACTACACGATGAGTCAGCACCCAGAGGTGGACTACACGACGTGACGACTCACATAGGAGGTTGACGACCAGGAGTTTCACTATCTGTACCTAACCTTCAGGTAGGACCCGAGGAGGACGACACAGGAGCTGCTTCCCTCTTCCAGTGGTTTTTCTCTTGCTGTTGTACCTTATTCAGTTGTAGTTGTACTTTCTTTTGGGTTTGTATTCTGGCTCATTTACTTTTCATCTTTTCTTTTTTACTTAGTGTTTTGTTTCCTCTTGTACTCTGTGGTGCTTGTTTCTTTTATAAAGGCAATGCCTTCCCAGTTATCGGGATTTTACGCCTTTGGTGCTAGTCGCCAGCCCCTGGCCTATGGAAGGCGGGCTTGGGGTAGTCACGGCACGGGCCCCGAGGATGGGTCGTGACATTTTATAAAGACCAAATTTACAATAATTTCAAATAAAATAACATTTATTATGATAATATGACCCACAACCTATAATATACTTATCTATAGTTCACTAAGTGGACATATTTAATTCATAAAAAATTCTTTTTCAAACTCACCCATTTCTCAAAAACATGAATTTTTTTTAAATACCAATATGTTAATTTGTTTAGGTTGTTTTTTCATTATCTAGGTCACTCCTTTTAAATCCTTATTATACGTCAATATGTTTTTTGTATCATGAATTTTATAAAAATTGAATGATGTTAAATACAAAATATTTCATTAAAATGGTAATCTAATGATCTCTCATGATCCATTAAAATTAGAAATGAGTGTGTTACTATATTTTTTTGAAAATACCAATAAATATACATTTATAAACATAGGTAAATGTTTGATACATTTATAAATTTTTGATATAAAATTTCATCAGAAATATTTATTGAATAAAATCGAGTATACAAAATCCATGAACTTTATCAATTCCAGATCAATTAAAATGATCACAAATTTTATATAATATAGATTGTTAGAGACCAGTTATATCTATAAATATTTTTTTTCCTTATCATTAGTCTTCACATTTTGATTTCCAATTATGTATTATATACTAGTAGTATGTAATTGAGATCCTTCAAAAAATCATATTTATATTTAATTATATTATAACAAGATCTACATCCCTATAGTTGTTACTTATCTTTTAAACAATCCCTTTGTAATTATTTTTATTTATATTGTATCTAATTATAGAAATTAAAATAATGTTTTCATATCACTTTTAATAGAATGTTCATTGTTCATGGTTAATACTTAGTTATGAATAAATTAAATTCCAGGGGTTAATTTATGGATATATCAATATATGAACATATCGGTCCCCATATTTGTGAGTATTTATCAATGGTGACTCCCCTTTTCCCCCACCCACAAATAGTAATTTTTGTTGATCATGTAGCATAAGGTGATTTAGGCCCACCTACTCACATTCAAATTTCAATCAACTATATATGGGTCAATGTCTTCCACTATGATCCATATTGGTTTATAATCTCAAAGTTTATTAACTAATGAGTCTACCTTTTTGATAACTATATTTTTTATTCCACTAGCACATGGATCTATAGGTGTTTGTTATAGAGGATTATTAGAGTGATTTTGAAGTCATTCATCACCTTCAGTTGGGATTACATGATGACCTTAAACACCTATGATTAGAGAAAATAGTGAGTTGTGGATACTTTACTCTCTCTATTATGGATATTGAATCAAAATTAATATTTCCTCAAATGATAAAATAGTTAATGTATCATGGATTCATAAATATACCACAGTATCAAATCCATTTATAATTTTCACTGTCATCGGAAAGAACAATCAATATGCATAACATGAAATATTCTAATAAACTAATGAAAATTTAGACATATCCAAAATAAATGTATTGATATTGATTAGTATTACAACAAACATATCAATTCCATTAAAATAAAAATATCAACATAGATTATTTATTAAACTACTCTAGAATGGGTCAATAGTACTATATTTAAAAATTTTTCTATATCGATGGGAAAAAAGAAGTGTGCGAACCTACCATATGAAATTTCTATAGGATATAAGGGGTTGTACTGAATAGTGGAACATTACATTTTCCTTTTTAATATGTTTACCTTATAATATAGAAATCATGTACAATAATGTCCAAATAATCATAAAATTACATTTTTTAGGGGAATATTTAGAATATATTAAATAATTAAATATATTAATGTATCTTGTTAAATTCACCAGATATACTAGTGGATTACTCTTATTAGTCACCCAATAATTTTTTTGTTCCTACATTATTATAAAATTTACAAAAATTACATAACATTCCATTAATGAAATATATTACTAGGTATTTAGATATATAAATAAATTTATAATAAATACAAGTTATACATAAGATATTGAATCTTATATGGGATAAAAAACTATTGGTATTCTCTTTAGATTAACTTTTCCTTTATTGTGTATTCTTGTAGGTTAACACTTATGGGAAATGAAAATCTTCTCAAATAGATACAACACCAATTACCACCTTGGATATTAAATTTTTATGAAAAAATAACATCCCAACATATTTTTTGGATACTATCTTCATAAGATTCAACCCCTAATCCTCTACAATGATCATAGATTAATTAGTCATTTAATTATTATAAGTGTTCGAATAAATTTTAATGTTAATATTTACCTCAATGAAAATATTTATTTTGGATTCCAAAAGTCATTTTTACACCATACTATCATATTCAACTTCTTCTGCCTAATCACTACCAACATTTCACTATATAAATACATCATCACATTTTTTCTCACTTAACATAAACTAAACACAATATAAACATTGATATTAGATACGTAATTTATCAATCATTATCCACAAATAATATTATCTTTTCTAACATAACATCATGTTTGATAACATCAACAAGATGGGTGATGAATTTAATGATTCTCAATGACATATTAGACTATATCATTATAATTCACAAACCATCAAAAATAAATACTCAAAGTTCTATTTGGAAACTATATACCATTAAAAAATCACAGAAAATAATTTTTTTTGGTTTATATAATGCCCATGAATAAGATTTTTTTAGTTCTATTAAACATCTGATAGGATCAATGTCCTCAACTAAATCAATCTGTACTATTTTTAACAAAACTCGTGGATCTATCATTAATGTATCCGAAATAATTTCATCAACAAAATGAGTATATAGGTCATTTGAATATTTTTATGATTCCATGATAGTTTAAAACACTATGAGTTTTATTTTGAGATCACCCTTTTCTCTAGACATTAGTGGATTTAATTGATATCATTTGTTAGAGACCAATATTATATGATGAATTTTTTTTAATCTACGGCTGTGTGGTTGGATATTGTGAATATAAATTTTCAATTATTATTTTTATACTCCATATAATTCATGATTTTGTGTGATATAATGTGAGGAATAAATATTTTTATGAGTGTAAAAACATTCAAAGGGAGAGAGAAAATTCTAGCATATGTGATATAATTGAAATTGGATAACATTATATGTGATGACCTAAACCATGGGTTCCCACCATTCCAGTGGAAGATAGAGTTGTGATAGCTCCAAGACTTCCATAAATTGGAAAAGTTATGAATACAAGAGCGGAGAAGGAATAATATATAATCGGAGTCCTTTTCCAAGTGTAATTTTATGCATAGACCCAACCATCTACATAAAAGAGTGAAGATGAATAATAAAGTGATGAATCATCTAGATTAATCCATACATGAAATATAATCAAATTAAATACATCATATATTGATATAATGAACACAATGGTCAAAATGAAAAAATTTACACCCAACTAGAGAAGGGGTCACAATACAAAAAAACTCCAAAAAAGAATGATGATATTGCATGACTCCATATCTCCATGCCTGACCACCGTATATGGTCAATGAAACTATGAATCCCAATTCTATACCCAATTAATCACTGATCATTCCCTTATCTTCATCATGAGTGACACATGTGGGAAAATCCAATGCAAGTGGGACTATTAAAATCTATAGTAGGAAACAACAAAAAATTATTAGTGAAAAATATAAAGATGCAAAAAAAGTTGACAACTCAGCCCAACATAAGAGGGTAATGAGTACCCAATAGACAGACATATACAGTATCATAAAAAACACTTATTATAGAAATAGGGGATCCCCATACCACAACCCGTCAAAAAAATTATATGTAAACATGAAATTCCAAAATCTCTCTATTGATGCCCTACATCAAACACTGCCTCATTAGTATATGTGGGTAAGGTCCCAGTCTAAATCATTGTTCTCTAGATCAAATGGAGTCACAAATCCCTTGAATGTCCCACTCACCACCAAATCTCAAATATGGGAGAGTAAAACACCATGGAGAGAGAACCCATCCCCCGGTTTGGTAGAGTACTATATCTATTAGTAATGAGTATAGGGGCCACTTCCCTAATGGGATAGGAGAATACTGAGTACAATATATCTCAGATGTTCTTTCCTTGATCATTTCAATCTTCAAGTGGATTCCAAGGAATCATCACACTCATAATACCTCACATTGTATCTTTTATTTAACAATAATGGATAACATAACATTCTATATGTTACAAAAATACTGATAGGTTACTAACATCCAAAATCTGAGACAAATTGATGGATATATAAGAGGAATAAGTTTTGTAAGGAAGAAAATGGGGTGTGTGGGGTCAGCATGGCATGTTTTCCTTCCTCTTCACTTATTTTTGTTATCCTCTAGACATGACAATGAATCTATGTCATTATAAATTGTGTGTTTGTCTCAAACATGGATTGGCCCAGTTACTCATGGCCTACTCATGTAATTCTGGTTCTTCTAGAGTAACATAGGTCATGGTCCTATACCTAAAAATGTAGATGGGAAGGCCTTCGTACAGGGCTATACCTTTTTAATCCTAAACCACACGACATATCATCCCAAATTGGGTCTTGGGTGTTTTTAGTAGGAATATATAATGTCTTATGAGGTAGGGTCTAATAGAATGTGAGTTTTCCCATAAGGATTTTGATCCTAAAAATTTCTAAAAATCCTACCTCCACATACATGGGATACACCCCATGTGTTCTTCCCTAATAAAGGGTATGTAGTAATGTTTGTCATATAATCCACGAATTCAAACTCTAGATTCCTAGTACACAATTCCAATTATATTACATGATCTTATCCTATTGAATCATATTGGTAAATACATGATTGAACAATTTTTTCCCTCCAGTTCTTATAAATATTATTTTGATCTCCCTTCGGAAGACACTTCGTGTGACAATTGCACACTATATCATCTTCACTACTTTTGGAACTTAGATCCATAAAATAACACATACTATCAATACCAATACGACATCAAAAAACTGATCTGTTTTTCCTTTAATAGACTATGATGAATGTAGTTGTTCAAATTCAGTTGAACCCTCCCTAGAAATGCTGAAATTTTTCCTCAAGGGATAACGACAAATAGAATGAAGAATGATTTGTGGAAAAGAATAATAAAAAGGTGAAATTTATATTATAAAATCATTATCATAATGGGATCATAAACTAAGGTAAAATAGGATGCTAATATGGAATTAACATTGATTAATTTAACTAAACAATTCATGGTTGTATATCAGCCATTCGAGAAGAATGTGTAATCCGAAAATCTAAAGCTGATAATAAATTACTACTCAATAAATTAATAAAAATTGAGAGATCCATAATTGATGTGTCCTACATCAAAATAAGCTCAATTATTGTTAATTAACGTGTTCTCCAGTGACGGGGAACACCTTTTGTGTTTCATACCTCTCATTCATCATCAATCTAATTATTGTTCTTTATCTGATCCCAATATTTGAGCCTATAATATTAGAGGGTCCTTTCTAATATCCTAGGATTCGGAGTATGACCTTGTATAATTTATTTAATAGTATACATAAAGGAGGAATTATTTTTTGGGGTACTAAATAAATTTATTAAAATAATTAATTAAATAATACACATAATGAACTCAACAATAGTCGCCTCATCAAAACAACTAGTACTAGCCAACATTTGGTTACAAATACGGTAAAAACATTATCCTGAACACAACCATGGTATCAAATTTTTGATATGAGACTCTATTTTAAATTAAACCAATATAATAGGAATCTTAGTCATGAGTGATATAAATAAATTTAATTTTTTTAAATATCAGTTTCGGGCTCAAGGGGTGTAATAATCTAGAGTTGTCCCATAACCATACACCAAAAATATTCCTCAATATATTTAAGAGTATAATAAGGAAAAAATGGTTTTACTAAAAACTCTCCAACTTCAGTAATTTTCACATTGAAAACCATAAGATAAAAAATGGTTGCGATACTAAGCCTGTATCAAGCTCTCCAACCCCCATTGGAATTCCTAAATTCTATCATGATAACATACGACATGAACCAAGGTAATGGTCTATTATCGTTGATCATATACTTTAATTACTCAATCACCACCATGTAAAATATGAATTTGGATCCGTGCATATTGTATAGGTCTCCCTATTCAATCATATTTTCAGGATAACACATGCATATCCTCATCTATGACACGTGGATGATGTCATGAACCTGCTCAAACTATGGGGGTTTGGATATGTGATAATAAATATAAAAAACTTTTATAAATATCTCAAATTTCTTTATGAACATCAGGGAAAGCTTGTCTCTGCCACCAAACCTATGAAGTCCTCATTATGGGGAGACACTCAACAATCATGGTCTCTATGCTCAACCCCAAAGGGCATATGATGCAGATTTTCAAAATATTTCTATCTGTTTTGTTATATTCTCATATTATTTGAGATCACCAGAACCATCTCAATCATCATATGCACTATATCTAGACAAACATGAGGTGTATTAAAAATACCAGTCATGAAAAAGGGTGTCCTACAGGGTCTCCCAAATAGGGCTTCAAAAGTTTTCATGAAAATAATATAGTGATATCTATTAGTATAATAAAACCCTAACAATGTAATTTGACCCTCCCAGCTCTGACTGAATTCCAAAACACATGCCCTTATCATATCCTACAACACATATATTGTCTACACAGTTCATAACATCGCAGTTTCGGGTTCCACCCAAAGATTCCCTGTACCTGGCTGGTCACATGGCCTCAAGCACATATCCCTAAATGCCAGAGGATGTCGAGTAACATCAAGGGCCTTGTGTATGATAGTGGAGAAACTATTCCCACATTGGCAGAGTAACATAGTGGAATCATAATAATATACAATAACGGAAGCATTAATACCATACAATAAGTAAACATGAGATGACTAAAAGTAAATAAAAAAAATTAGAGCACATATATTAGCGATGCATGTCACATATGTCTAGGAAATCTTCCAAAAAAGTCAGAATGATGGAAATATAGTACTGAACCAAAGTAAAAAAAAGTAAATAAGTAAACTTTAGAAGATTCACAATCCTCAGTTTGGTCTGATTCTTTCCATCTCCACATCACTCAAGTACCTGAATTAGAAGGATAGATACACTTATCTATACCTGCCATAATATAATCTTTTTGGGCCCAAAATCATGACCCAAACCAGGTGTGAGATGAATCAAAGTATGAAAGCATCCAAAGATATATGCCTAAGAGTTAGTGAATATATATAGCAGAAAATATAAAAAATGAAGTAATAACTAAGAAAGACTGAAAATTAAACAAACCTATAGTTTCAAATACATTAATTTACATTTAATAATTTCTTAACCAAACATTCACAAGCAACTCTCTAGGATGTACTCACGGTCTAACCCCTCTGGTTCACCTTAGATAAAGACTCTCTAATGAATCACTCGCCATCAATTCCTTGGATGTACTTTTAATAGTAACTATAGACTTTATCATAAAGAAATTAACATCCAATTCCCCTTGTGTTCTCATAACATTATACTACAAACACTCCTAGAGAGACTCATGTCTATCCCCCCTATGGTCTTGAAATGTGAAAAGTATAACAAACACTCTAGAGAAGCACTCAACATCCATTCCCACTACGGTCTACCAAAAAAAGGTTCTCTCAGCCTGTGTAATACATTCATGAACAAATGATGTTCATCAACCAATGTAAAACTCAAATACTAATTGTCTAAATAGCTAAAAATCATAAAAGATTATTTCATATAATAACAACTCCATCCTAACAGCACTAGGAAAGGAAAGAAACTCAATCATGGAGTACTAGGCCCAATAGCCAATGTCAAATAAACATGGTTAAACACATCCATAGAAATGTAATAAACCATCTTCATAATAAATAAACCTTGAACAAGAAAACAAATCCTTGTACGTAGTAACGGGGTTAGATTCCCTAAACACTCAATACCCTAAAGAATGGTATTGGGAAATTTTTTCACATATAATTCAAATAAAACTATAGAAAGGCACAAACCACCTACCTCGACATTGTATGATAGATCTTGTTGAACCTCAATCTTTGAATCGA
This sequence comes from Viscum album, assembly GCA_963277665.1. Lineage (NCBI taxonomy): Eukaryota > Viridiplantae > Streptophyta > Magnoliopsida > Santalales > Viscaceae > Viscum > Viscum album. The sequence continues at coordinate 1,935,238,616 of OY728165.1, forward strand.
CCTAGAGCATGGTAGATCTATAAAAACATCAAAAAATACTTAACCTGTAATAACACTTGAAAGAGGTGAAATTAGGAAAATAGGCTTTAGAAGAAGGAATGACTCATAGGGGAGATTCCAATGCAATCTATAGTGTTTGATTCAGAGAATGGACGAGGGATCTAGGGTTGGGAGAAGATTCATCAATTCTTGTCACTCCAGGATGAGACGGGGCAAGAAGAAGGTGTTTCTACAAATTAGATTCGACCCCAGTCCAACATAACAAATAAAAAGAAAATTACAAGTTGTGTTCATTTAATTTACACACCATGTACATTCTCTAACTATCCTCCACTTAAGCGGTCTCTAGGTCACCACAAACATCCATGTACTCGATCGTTACCAAAATAGTACACGGCTACCCTTGACAACCGGGTATACGGCGTGTACTCATAAGTACACAGTGTGTATTTCTTAAATTTCCATATTCTACCTCTTTTATAAAAAATATCTGAAATCAAGACCCTTATCGTAAATGAATAACCATGTTTATAAAAACATCCCCCTTAAAAAAATTCCCTTGAATTTCATTAATAAAGAGGCACAGAAGAAGAATTATCGAATAGCTCCAGCCACTGTGATCGAACATCAGCCTCCCTCCCCTAAGACTCGTCATGTACTCAACCATGATGCCAAAACACTCATACCATAGGAACATGTTTCCCATGTAGAACTCTCGTGGTATGATCAAAAACCCAAATATGATGCTCCTCAAACAATGTTTTAAATTGTAACTCAACCTCCTCAGTTTGGAAAACATGAGACGAGTTTGAGATGTAACGCCGCATCTGAGAAACATGGAATATGCCCGGAATTTCCCAGTTCCTCTAAGGTAAGTGAAATAAGTAGAAAATAGGGCTGACTCTCTCCATCATTTATAATGGAACAACGTATCTTCGCGAAAGCATCCCCTGTCTCTTAATACTAATGTTTCCCAACCTTAGTGTGACACATAGTAAAACTTGATTCTCTACCTCGAGCTCTAGAGGTCGTCTATATTGATTAGCAAAAGACTTTTGTCATGACTGTGTAGTGGCCATCATATTCTAAATCAACTCCACATGATCTGTGGTCTCCTAGACAAGATTTGGTCCTAGAAAAACTACCTCTCATACTTCCTTCCAACATTGTGGTGATCGGCATGGATTACTACACAAAGCCTCATATGATGACATCTAAACAGTTGCTTGAAAACTATTATTATAGGAAAACTACACCACATGTTTGTGCTTCTCCCAAGAATATACAAAATATAGGATTCATGTATGAATCATGTCCTACAACACCTAAATTGTAAGATCAGACTGACAATCAGTTTGGGTATAGCAATCTATACATAGATGTACCTATGTACCAAAATCCCTCTGATGTCCCATGCCACACTCAATAAGTAAAATAGGAATCCTTGTCTAAAATGATGGAGTTTGGAACCACAGATAAATGTATAATCTCTCATATGTACAACCTTACCAGATCAAAAACACAGAAGTTCTCCCTGATTGGTAAAAATTGTGCAAGATTCTTGTTTCGGTCAATGAAAACCCAATCTTCATCCCTCCCTCGAGGGGATATTTGTAACCCTATCACGAAATCCATCGCAATGTCATTCCACATCTACTCAGGAATGGGAAACTGCTGTAAAATCTCGTCTTGTACTTGATGATATACCTTTACCTACTGAGAGGTGGAACATATCATGAAAAAACTAGAAACATCTATCTTCATGTATGGCCACCAATACTGATGGTGTAGATCTCAATTCATCTTGTGACAACAGGATGAACAACCCAAACTGATGAATGAAAATCTTACATCATCTCTTTGTGTATGTTTTCTGACACCCATACACACCCATGAAAATGAAATATCTCATCCTCTCCAACTGTCCATCAAGGAATACGGTCCTATCATGACACACTCTCTCATAGAATTAGGCCTTCAACATCTGATAGCTACCTCAATTGCACTAGATCACGTAGAGTATCGGTAACAGCTATAGAAAAAAAATGTCCGACCCTGTTTATCATGATCATCTAAATGGATCTCAAAGAATAATGTCATAAGCTTCCACTCACTACTGAACTGTTGAATTTCCTGTATTAGGGTCCTCCTGCTCAACACATTAGCCACTGCATTTTCTTTCCCATCCATGTAGGAAAGCTCAAAGTCAAAGGACAAATGGTACTCAAACCACCTTCATTGTCTCAAATTAAGATCGCATTTGGTAAAGATAATATTGAGACATTTTTAGTCAATGAAAACCAAAAAATTCTCTCCTAGAAGATAATTACTCCAATAGACCAAGGTATGAACAACTACAACCAACTCTAGATCATACAATGGGTAATTACTCTCATCTGGCCTCAACTGCCAAGACTCATACACAATGACTCCACCCCCTTCATAAGCACTTATTCCAGCCTGATTTCTAATGCATCAGAGTAAAGAATATAGCACTTTCATAGCTCTATAAAAGTCAATATCATTGCTGAATTCAACCTTACTTTCAGCTCTTGAAAGGCTGAATCACAAGAATCTACCCACAAGTAATTGTCACCCTTCTTAGTCATTCCCATAAGTGACTCTTAAATGTATGAATAGTCTTATATAAAACGTTAATATTAACCATACAGCCCTAGAAAACTCAGTACCTAAAATATGGTCTTCTGATGCTCCCAGAAAACTACTTCTCTCACTTTCTCTGGGTCTATTGATACTCTTATCTGCGAGATAACATGACCCAAGATGTGTATCTGGTCCATCCAAAAAGATCCATTGTGAGTGATTAGCATATAATTGATTCTGTATCAGGGTACTAAAAATGATCTCAATATGGATGTCATGGTTGTGTCGAGTTTGAGAGTACACCAAGATATCATCCATGAATACTGGAAAAAAATAATCCAGATAAGGATGGACAACTCGGTTCATCCGTACCATGAAAAATGTAGGTGCGTTTGTGAAACTGAACGGAATAACCACATACTCATATACATCATTCCTTCTCTGATAGACTATAAGAGTTATATAAGATGGTCTAACACAAAACTAATGATAACTGTATCTCAATTAAATCTTCAGGAACACATAGACACCTTGAATCTAATCAAAACAACCATCAATCCTCATCAAGGGATATTGGTGCTTGAACATTATCTGGTTCAGCATTTGGTAATCCATGAAAATTTTGAGGGTACCATCCACCTTCTTCGCAAAATTTACAGGAGAACCCCAAGGAGATGTATTAGGTTGGATGAAACCTTTTGACTGTAATTCATCTAACTACTTCTTAATCTCTTATAACTCTAGTGTAGCAATCCTATAAGGAATATTTTACACCGATGTCGCTCTTGGAAAAATTTAAATAGAAATTTCTACCTCTTGCTCTAGAGGAAATCCTAAAAATCCCTCTAGAAATATATCCCTAAAATGATCCACCATAGGTGGAAATCCCATCAGTAATGTCCCCTGGTCATCCATATACAATCTAGAAATTTAGCTATAACTCCTCCCAACCCATGATACTAGGGTCCCTCTCTGCATGCCTAGACAAACCATTCACCCTTGTGTATAAACAATCCACCTTCTAGTGACGTGAAACTCTCCCTACGGAGGTAGAAATAGACAACAACATAGAAGGGATATAACCAGTCTATTCCAAGAATGATGTCATATTCAATAATATCTAAGACATAATGGTCCAATAAAAAGTTACACCACCAACCTGAAGAGGTAACTCCTTGTGCTGAAGTACAGTTGTCGTTCTAGTCCAAAACAGTGTGTCCAACATCATGATATTAGCAGAAGTAATGATTATGAGACCAAGACTCTCCACAAAAACAACAGATATAAAACTATGGGAAAACCATATATGAAAAAGTATAGAAGCTAAAATTAAGTCAACTAGAATTGTAACTCTAACCATAGAGGGTCCAGGATCCTAATTCTGTTGGGTCCTCTCCAGTGTAAAATTCTGACTTGTGTCGTAGCCCTGTGAAGGTACTGGAGGTCCCTGGGCTGATTCACCCTATGGAAGTTGAGAACCCTATGTCTAACCACTGCAGCAACGACCTCCACCTCAGCCTGAACGGCCTGATGAACTTCATCTCTTAGTCTGATGTGGGACTGGTGGTCCTACTCTAGTGTGAGGAGTCAAAACAGAACCCAAATCACCCACTAAATGTAATAAAATATAACAGAAACCATGAATATGAACCATCTTTCCACAAGACCAGAACTCAATTAGGTCTCTCGGGAAATGTGGCCTCATATTACCAACCTTCCCGCACTGGTATCACACCACCTGAATACATGAAGAATCATTACACCTATTCGGATATCTACGTGTGTACTTCATGTGGCATTTCCTACATTCATTCGGAGGGGTACCAACTCTAGATGTCGAGCTGCCCTAGCTCAGAGCCATAGAATCGCTCAGGTCGAGCTCTGTGATCAGTGCTTGGTTGACTATATAAGTGATGTAAGTCATCCTGATGATGTTCACCTGAGATCAGATTTCATTTCTGAGACCATCCTCATACTTCTTTTCTAGAAATAACACATCACCCCCAAGAATTGGTGTGAGGTGATGCATCTCGGTGAAGCAAGAAGAATACTCCAAAACTGAGAGAGTACCCTTCACCAATCTCATGAACACTTGCGCTCAGTTGTACCTCAACGTTTCCATGTATAATAAATAATATAAGGAATGATAATAATCATCCCAAGCCATATCCTTATAGCTTCACACCTATAATATCACATCCAATCATCTCTTTGAAGAATCCTGAAGCATATACATATAATGTTTCACCCTCCTATATAGAGGCATGTCAAGGTGCTCTAATATAGACCACATGGATTCTTACAATGACTCTACATCTTGTGCTGCTCCATCCCCTAAGATGGTGGGAGGTTGTTGCAGGTGAAAAACCTGATTCAACACTGCCATAGATGGGGCATGATGAGGTGATCCCTGTAAGTTCTATATGATCATCATGAAGCCTTATCAGAACTGTGCATTGGAACCTATATCTAGAATTATGACTGTTTCCAAGACTGGCATGACGGGAGGATACACTGGTAGTCCCTAATCTTTCATGTTTGTTGTTTGATTGTTTCCATGTATCTGGAAAACAACCAGACGATGCCTCAGTGGAATGACTCTGGATGGTCAATCAAACCTTAGTTAATGTTTTTCAAGGAATGAAACATAGAAGTGAAAGAATGGAACTGGAGAAATAAATTTATCATGTTCATAAAAACATTGAAACGTGACATGTATTACAACTAAACAACATGATCCCTTAAGCCTTTACATGGGCGTGTACTTCTTATAACACTGGTCATGTTATACCATATACACACAGTGTGTTCTCTATTGGCATGGCGTGTACATGAACCATTTCCCCATTCATGAGTTACTCTCCACGTCTATGCCACATGGTTCTCTTAGGATAGAACTACATGGCGTGCATGATCCAGACATGGCATGCACAAGAAGGATTTCACCAACCTGTGTCATTATTCAAATAGCTGGATACATGGTCGACTCTACATGGAATGTTCATACTGGACACAACATGTACTACATGAGATTCATCCATCAGTTTTGTTAGTTACATGGATGGACAGATGGTCTCTACAACATGGTTTGTACGCCTGGTAAAATCCGTGTTCCACCATGATTTACCGACCCCGTGTCTCTGCCCATAAAGTCAGCCACACGGTCAAGGACTACATGATGTGTACATATAGTACACAAAATGTACATATGAGAACCTTTTACTTCCCGAACAGAAGGCCACATGGTGTGTATACATCATTACACACCATGTATTCTATGTTATTAAGCACAGTAATCCTCAACAACAACTTTGAAAACCCACAAAATACACTAAATCAAACATTAAAGTGCCAAATTACCATCTGTGGGGGGCTATACTACCTGTGAATCAAGGCATGGCATCATATTCCTGTCATATCATAATATAATTTATTTATAGTTCATTATGATCAACCAAATTCTAATCTAATAGGGCCCATAACACCCCATGGACCAAATGTTGGTGTTCATTAAAATGAAAATTTAAATATTAGTAATACCCTACCGAATCTCAAATATTATATCATGACTTATATGACAACAACATCCATATCTAGCACAAAATATATCAAAAAAAAATGCAACAATAATTCACCCTAAATTGAATGATAATAATGCATTTCATGTGATCCCTATCAAGTTCCTATACGATTAATGAGATGGAATACCCTCATCTCATTGGGTTGAAATAGAAATAAAACCACCATAATATCAATGATATTAGCAAAAAACATGTGAATCACCCAACAGTGAAATCAAATCAACTATAACAATTGAAAAATCAGAAAATTGGAATAAACTAGGCATATTGGCATTTCACTGTCAATGGGTTAGCTACTCCCAGAAACAACTTATTTCCAAATACCTCTTCCTTCATATCCTCATCTATAGGATCCAAATAATAGGTCAGAGAAGAAAATAATTCCTCTAAAACCACTTTGTAAAATCCCAGTTTTGGGTGCCGCCCAATGTTGCCCTGTACCCAGTTTGTCACATTTCCTCAACACATTTTCCTGAATTCCAGAGGCTGCTGACTAGTAGTAAGGTCCTTGGGTGTGATAGTAGGAAACTATTCCCTTAATAGAAGAGTAAAATAGCATAATAATAATAATATACAATAACGGAAGTAGTAAAACCATACAATAATTAAACTACATAAGACTAAAAGTAAATAAAAAATTGGAGAACATATATAAATTATGGTAGTCATATATGTCATGGAAAGCATCCAAACAAGTCACAATGTTATATATATAGTTCTAAACCAAAGTAAAATGAAAAAATTAACCTCCAGTAGCATCCCAAACCTTAGATTGGTCCCATTCTCTCCATCTCCATAGCAGTCATGTACCTGAAGTAGAAGGGTGATTTCTCTTATCTATACCTACATCAATATAATCTATTTCGGCCCAAAAGCATGAACCAAATAGGGTGTGAGAAGAATCCCAGTAGGAAACAACCCAAAGATCTATTCCTAACAATCAATGAATATATATAGCATAGAATATGAAAAATTAAGTAATTACTAGGATGTACTCAATTGTAAACAAACATATAGTTTCTACTACATTAATTTAAATTTTATAATTATTCAATAAAAACTTCACATGCAACCACTACTTCAAATATGGATTTTATCAGTGCCAAAAATGACCATTAACAGTGCTAGAAATAGCACTATTAATCCCGGTGAAGATAAAGGGGGGGGGGTCCCCTTTATCAGCACTCCAAAAAGCACTGATAAAGACCCCTTTTATCAGCATTTTTTTAGCGGTGATAAAAATAAAACCCAAATACTGCCAATCTCGGGGGGGGGGGGGGTTAATGCCCTTGATCCCCCCATTATCAGCACTTTCCAGCACCTCTAGCACCCACCCGCACCGCCTACACCCTTTATCAGTGCTAGCCCTTTAAATCACCCTTGCACGGGCACCCGTGCCTCCTCCTGGATTTCATCTTGAGACCTCCGCCCTGCGCACCTAAAGCCTTTGCCTCTAACCTATATTGATTTTTTCTCTTATTCATGATATATATATATATATATAGTTATGTTGATTCATATAGTAATATATATTTATATTAATATATATAGTTATTTTAATATATATATATAGGTATATTAATATATATTTATAAAGTTATATTCATATATGTATAGTTATATTAATATATAGTAGTTATATAAATATTCATATATTGTTATTTTTAATAAAATGGATATTAGTTAATATTTTGATAAAGCTAATATATTTTATATGTAAATATGTTTAATTATTTATTTAAAAAAATTAAATTTTAGGTGTGAATATATAAAAAATATGTACATATAGTTATGTATTTGATTATAAATAGTAGTGAATTATAAAAAATGATGAAATTTCAAAGACATAATATCAATATGAATGAAATACCATGGAATAAATTCATTCCCCACCAAAAAAGCCAATAATACCCCCTTAATCGAGGCTGAAAATCCAAAAAAATGTTAAAAAATCTAGGAATCCCGTCTAAAAACTCAGTTTTGGAGGCCTTCTCGGCCTTTTTTGGCCTATAAAAACAATTGACCAGGGTTACCCATGTTACAGCGATGTAGAGATCATAACAAGATTCGATTTGATATGTGGTAGAGCTCAAACGAACACCCGGATCAAAAGTTATGGTCGTTTGAAGCTCGAGTAGCGTTTTCAACATATTTTGGAACTTTTTTTAATTTTTTTTAATTTTTCAGTCTTCAAATTATTATTAAATGACTGTTACTCCATAATAATTAGAAAATTATTAATTAAAATATTTTTTTTTTATTTTTTTATAAGCCATTTTCATTAAATATCTTATATATTAAGTATAATAAGTGTAAATGTACATTTCTACTAATCTAAAATATATTTTAAAATTATATATTATATTTATATCTATATAACTATGAAAATATATTTATATATTAATAATTTTTTTTAAATATTTTTATGAAGTCGACCGTTTATCTGCGCTTTTTAAAACAGCGCTGATAAAGCCCCCCCCCCCCCCTTTATCAGCATTATTAAAGAATCGCTGATAAAGGGGGTCCCTTTATCATTTCTAAAAACCGCTGATAAAGGTGGTCCCTTTATCAGCGCTAAAAAAAGCACTGATAAAGGAGGGGCCTTTATCAGCTCTAAAAAAAGCACTGATAAAGGGGTACTTTTATCAGCGCTTTTTTAAGAGCTGATAAAGGCACCCTTTATCACTGCTTTTTTGAGTGCTGATAAAGCCCCCACCCCTTATCAGCACTTTTTCATTAGAGCTGATAAAAGGGTGGTGCTGGCCTTTCCCAGTTTTGTTGTAGTGAACCCTCTAGGAAGAACTTACAATCTAAACCCTCTGGTTCAACATAGACAAAGACTATCTTCAAAAGCAGTCACCGTCAATTCCTCCTGTGTCCTTTTAATGGTAACTATATAATCTCTAAAGAAGAACTCTACATCTAACTCCCTCTATGGTATCTCAATGGTATACAACAGAAACTATGAGGTATCAGTCACATCCATCCTCTCTATGGTCTCTCAACCTGAAAACTATAATAGACACTCTGGTGAAACCCTTAGTGTCTATTCTCCCTATGGTCTAACTACACAAGGTTCCCTCATCCTTGTGTAATACATTCATTCACAAATGATGTTTAGTTTCCAAATTAAAACTCAAATACTACTTGGTAAATAGATACAATGTAGCACAAAAGCATGTTATTTAATAACAACTCCATTCTAATAGTACTAGGCATGGAAAAAAAATATCCTTACAGGAAATTCTAGGCCCAACGACCAACATCAAAAAACATGGTAAAACACATCCATATCAAGGTAATAAACCAAATTTATAATAAAAACCCCTTACTCAAGAAAACAAACCATAGTAAGTAGTAACATGGTTAAATTCCCATAACACACAATACCCTAAACTAGGGTATTGGAAACATTTTACACATATAATCCAATGAAAAAAGTTGAAAGGAAAAAAGGCAGCTACCTCAATGTTGTATGATCGATCTTGTTGAACATCAGCCTCTAAATCAACCTAGAATATGGTAGATCAACGAAAATTTCAAAAATTCTCAACCTAAAATAACTCACACAAGAGGAGAAATCAAGATGAGAGACTCTATTCACCGGGGAGATTCCAATGCAATATAAGGTATTTGATTTGGAGAACGGATGATGGTTTGGGGGATCAGAGAAGATTCGGTGATTATAAACATTCCTGGATGGGACGGGGATAGAAGAAGGTGTTTCTGGGAATTAGACGCAACCCCGGTCTGACATAACAAATAAAAGGAAAAGTGCATGGTGTGTTATTTTAATGTACAGGCAGTGTACACGCCTTAACTAGCCTCTATTGTTGGTAGTCTCTAGGTCACCCCACATATCCATGTACTCGACCATTACATGTCCAGTACATGGATACAAGCGGAAACTAGGTACATGGAGTGTACTCATAAGTACATGGCGTGTACTCCATAAATAACTAGATTCCCCCCTTTTTCAAAAAATACCCAAAATCATGGTCTATTCATGAAATGATCATCTGAGTTCTTACATTGTATATTCATAATTTTGGTGGTGAAATATTGTACTCATTCTCAACTGGGTCTCTAATTCCACATTTAGGAATCCCCACAACTATAATTTAATCTATATGCCACTGTTTTTAAAAATCATTGAGGGTAGTCCAGGGAGTGGGTTAATCTCCTGAACATCAACCCTAAAATCTCCCTTGACGTCTACTTCATAATATCGATGAATTATTCTAAAATGGATTTTTGATTAACTATAACCTTAATAGAATCATCTCGCCACACTATCCATGAATTCCCATTCCGAATGTCCATGGAAATTCCTTCCCATTTTTTTGTCTGTGATCTCAAAAAGCTATATGAGACCTAGAAGATCCTAGTGTTTAGCTTTCACCTACTGTAATGTGAGACACCAAGTGACAAACTCAGCTATACTCCACCTCATTCTATGCCACTGAAATATTTATTGAATTAATTTGTGCATATTTTAAACTCTTGGATTCATAAATAAAATTGAATTATAAAACAACCTCATCGTCACAACATGTATCATGACCAAAACCACCATTCACCACATGAAAATTATAACATTCACACATCATTCAGATAATATATATGGTGAACCCATTGATGAAATATTATCTCATAGAACCTTTTAGTAGTTGTCTCCCATATCAACATTTCTCACATGATAAATAAGTAGAGGGGTTCAAATCATTGACTACAGAATAAAAAGTCCCCAATCGTTCACCAGTGTCACCTATAATGAAGACAACTACTCATTCAAGTCCTCTAACAAGTGAGAATAAGACTTTCTTCTATGTTAATCGACTACCAAATTTCACATCCATGGAGTGTAGACTATCTTGTAGTTATATAAAAGATGGAACTACAAGGAAAACCTATATAGTAGGTTATCATCAATAAAATTGAAGATAAATGTGAGAGTTTATGAATTTTGATTATATAAATAGTGATCTCACAAAAGAAAGAACATAAACATCATCAATGAAAAGATATCCACCATCAGATCATAGTTGTGAGTATTTTAGTTTTTGTCATGGATACTCAACTACAAAAACCCATATGGTATCAAATAATACCTCTATATAATCACACATCTAAACCCATATCAATAGTCGTATCAAAACACTACGTACTCCACAACATCTTCTCATAGTTTCTTCATAGGATAACTAGTCATCCTTATCCTAAACTGCTCAGTGGATCTCTAAAACTACTAATTCAAGGAAAATTATTTCCAACTCCATGTCATGGTGGTCAGAGGTGTTTGTTTTCTAGAAATTTTGGCAAAAAATATCATATAGTAACCTATATTGTAAATAAATCTATGGACATAAATAATAATTATGGGTGGATCCCATGAAAGTATTGAATAAATATTCACCCTCTCCATAGCTAAACCATGATCAGACATCTAATTTCCAAAAATTTGATTTGAATATCCAAAACTAGATCTTTGATATCACAACATAGTGTTGGTTCTCCCATAGTACATCAATGATCAAGAACAAGTGCTCTTCAGTATAATCTTTTAATGTAGATAAAATGAGTATGTCATTAATTAAGAAAATCCAAAATCAATCCATGTAAGGATAAAATATCCAGTTCATAAAATCCATAAACACAGTGTGGGAATTTGTCACACCGAATGGAATAACTGGGATCTCATAGGGTCCATTGATACATAGAAATTTCATCTTCATGATATCAGCATTTTGAAACCATAACTAGATGTAGAAAAACCTATTTATAATCATTGAGAACCACCATTAACCTTTGAACTAATCAAAGAGGTCTCAATATCTGGTAATTGTTACTTTTTCATTAACATTAACTAGTTCATGAAATGATAATCTAAATATCATCATGAACCCATCTTCTTATTACATGAAAAAATATAGAGATTTCAGGATGACCCAATGGGTTTAATAAATTACATATACTGATGGTCCTCTAAATAACCCCTTACCTGCCAGATCACATCATCGGAAATTTGATATACCACTGATTATATTGGTGTTCTACCAAGATGAATATAAATGTTGAATTATTTATCCAATGATGGTTACAATCCTAGAACATCCTCATGGAAAACATCTATAAATTCTTCCACATCCAAAGTAATAAATATTATTTAATATCTTACTATCTTGGGGGTAAAATCTCGTTGTAATGGGTGATGGGTTATATATTTCTTCAACGAAGAACCACTAATTATTCAATGAGATCTTTCTTACCCAAAAATGAGAATACCATACATTATTACAATAGGAATATAAACTCCCTTTAATAATATTCAATCTCGTCCCATGATGTGTAAAAGTTTTCTACACCCAAGATAACATGATAAGGACTCATAAAAAGGACCATGTGGTCCCATTTGAAACTCTCAACAACCAGAAAAACGTTTCTCTATTTTTAGATGAGTGATATAAATTAATTTCTCCCTATATGAACTTTTATCTATAACTTATTCGATAATGTATCAATTAGAATCTCAAGGTCTCACATAAGAAAACATCATATGAAATAATTAATCACACCTATATTCACTAGTAATGATGGTAGAGTAGATTAGAAATAAAATTATACAATAGATCATCTCATGTGCAACATAGTCATACCCCACCATGGCCAGTAAATTTTGATGTTGTGGACCACAATATCATTAACCTTATCATGGTCCACCTTGAAGATGTGGTGGATGTAGATCATTTTATCATCCTCCAATATCTTCTATTTTTTGGATATTTTCTTACTCTTCTAACAATAATGTCTCTCGAAGGACCACACTAGTCGCATATTGTAGATCATTGGTCATGGTGTTGCCTCTACTATGGTTCAATACCCTATTTTCCTATCATACTATGCCTGAAGGGTCATGAAATCATGGGATATATTACCTCACCCATTTCATGAATATAATATCCCCTTTTCAATATGACTAGATCATATATTTTATTCCTAGTCCATGGATCCACACTTTTGATTCTGATAATGAGAATTATTCCTCTGTCAAGACCTCGACATCTGACACCTGTTACCTGATGTAGAAATCCTAGCTATATTATTCCCACCAACATATCTAACTAAATAGTGTCCCTCTCCATGAATGTTCACAATCTAAATATCCTTATCTATAACTCCATCATAAGTGGGAAATAGAATGGTGAACACCCACTCTCAAATTTCAATGAAGATACCCTTATCAAATGTCCTCACCTTGAATAATCCATATCTCTCCATATCAGGGGAGTATGATGTGAGTATAGTGAACCTCATGGAATAATATAATGCCATCATTCTACCCTGATGTAGATGAATAATATCCTCTATCCAATATGAGCATAATAATGATTTGAAGAACACATTAGGGAATAGATTATGGAAGTATGATCATTGGTGTTTCATATAATCTTGGGTCTAGTTCATTAGAATCCCACATTACCCTGCTATTCCATGAATATGGTTGTCTATGAGAACATCCATCTGATTATTTAGTGTCTAAATACGACTAAAGGCTTATAACAAATACTCAATCCAATCCACTATTGTCTAAGGATCGATCTAATTGATTAATCACATCAGTATTTGATTCTAGAACTCATGATTTTTTCTAATCCAGGATGCAACATCACCCTAATCTACATGTAATTACTGTTGTTCAATAAGAATGGGTGATTATCCCTAAACTCTTGGAGGAAACACATTGTGGTGTCTTCCTACAACTGAGGCCACGTTACTCATTGAATCATCATCCTATTCCTTAAATAGTAACGTGGCCGACATTCTTTGTGGAGACATACAAAAAGTGATCAAGATGAAAAATGGTATTATGAGAATATATATATGGATATGACTCATAAAATATTTTCATTGGACTAAATATTATATGATTCATGTCATATTTTTTCATATAACCAATTTATTGATATGTCTTATTAAAAATAAATTAGTCAAGGTCATGGTGTATGGATATGTCTACCACCTCACCAATAAGTTCCATGTCCTCAAAGACACACTTGATAAACTATGAAACTATTTCCCTAGTCCCCAACAAATACTTGTAATGGGAAAACTCCAAAAAACATACTAATAAATTAATTTATCTGATACCACTCATCCATGAACCAACAAATCATAGATTTCCTTATTAGTGTAAGGCTGAGCCGTAACAACCCCAATCATACCTACAATAGTCCTAGGGTTGGAAATAATCATGAATATGGGACAAAATACATTGGGAGGACTTTACATAATATAAATATATATAAAAAACCATCTATAAATATTCTACACTATTGTGGAATAATAAAATACAGTTATATATGGAGTAAACCATGCATTCCATAACCACTAGAGAGACACATCAGAGTGTGATAAAATAAAACAAACGTGATGAGAGGAAAAATATAAGACTAAGAATAATGAGTTCCCCACCTAAGAAAAAATATAAATTGATGGACTCTAAGATATCCCAACTCCATATATTTAAGCCGTGAATACCTTATATTGTCAAGGCACCCAAATATCTCGTTGCCCTACCCAATTAACCACTGATCTATCTCTCATATGCATAATATGTTACTCATTCATGAAAATACCATGAAGGGGTGAGCATATACACATTCATTAATATTGCCACAAAACTAAAGAGGTGGAGAAAATGAGATATTTAAAAAATGTTCACATCAATCCAAATAAAGAGAGAAATTAGTACCCAAAAAATACACATATATATTCTCAATAAGGAATCCCATATGATAGAGAAAGGTGATATCTACACCACATCCAAGTAAAATATGATTAGTGATCTTACCTATCCAAAAATACATTAATGATTCCTATCATCAAACAAAAAACCGTAGGAATATGTGTGAAGTGGGTCGACCCTCTCTACTAATATCCATATTTATGGGATTAAAAACTCATGTGGAGGACCCCTCACAACTAGAGAAAGAAGATGTGTGTGTAAGACTCAATGGATAGAGTACGTATTCCCAGTTTAGAGGAATTTTACGTCTATCACCAATGAGTATGGGTAAAAATTCATTGGTTAAACAATGGATTATTGACTATGACATCCCTATTATGATCCTTCCATGATCACTTCAATCATAATACATTTAGGGAAGATTTTTTACACTTGGAAAACCTCATGTTGTATCTCTTATGACACAGAAAAGTCTATTTCCATGTTCATTATGTAAAGAATCATAGGATATTCCACACGAGGGCCAATTTTTTAGTAAAAAAGGATATGAGAGAGATTGATTTTCTAGAGGGAAGTAAATGTTCTGTACAAGGTACATATGACGTGTGGGACCACTTCATCACATGGAGCTATTCTCCTCAGGACATTTATATGAAGCCCTTTCATCATAACATGTATTAATCATATATAGCAAGTATCAGTCACTCTATGACTACCTATATTATCCTTCCCATTCCCATGAACATTAGACTATACTGGTGTACTAGGTTATGTTTTTTTCTAGGACCGAGTACCATCCCATTCCCATGTACTCCCAAAAGAAATAGTGTTTCATCCCACAACGGGTTCTAAGAATGAGCAGCAGGAACATATCCAAAATTTGTGGGTCGGGTAACATGGAATTTTGGTCCATCCTCATGGTATGGTTTGCCTAACATTTACAAACTACCTAGTACCATATCCATTATATAAGTAAATTGTGTGTCTTTTTAGTATACATGATGTTTATTTTTATTTTTATTATAATTCATATACTCTTCATGTGGATTCCATAAATATTCCTTCTGAAAATATCCAGCCCTATTAACCATCTAAAAATATTTTCAAAATCCTCCATCTATTTATTCCAATCATATAGGTTTTTGAAATTGTATTTTGATTTCTCAAATGAAGATTTTCCATCTATCCTATGTGAGCTACATTTTTCTTTCCAGTTATGGAACCTATATCCAAAAAATATCATCATCAATATATCCAAATCCTTTAGTAAAAATAATAATCCTTTAATTGTTCTCCAAAAAACTAAGAATATGGGTGTTCAATTGTGTTTGAACCTGCACTAAAAATGTTTCAGTATCACCCCATGGAAAAAATAAAATGAACATAAAGATTGTCTAGGGTAAAGTCACAAAAAAGGTAAAATTAATTTTTTCCAAGATTTATTGACCAGATATAAAAAATTAGGTAAACTAGTTGAAAACATGGAATAGATAAGGATAGATTTAATTAAAATATTCAGGTTCTTCTACTAGTATCAATCTAAGAATGTGAGATTATAGAATAAAAAGAAGATAATATATCGATGTTAAATATTTTTAACAAAATGGATAAATTTCTAATTCCTAATTCATACATAAAAACGAATCAATCATTGGTAATAAATGCATTTTCTAGCAATATTGATTCCCTTCATCATTCACTATCTCTTGATCCCCCTTGATCAAATTAATGTCTGTTGTCTAATTAATATCATCTAATGAAGAAAGCTAATGGCTCGTGTATAATATTCCTATGTTATGTTGAATTCCATTGAAAATTTTCATATGAGTATTTTTAAAGGGTAAATTTTGTTTTATTTATTAAATGAATTAATTTAATTAAATAATTAATTAATAGACATAATGTACTATCTAATGGATTCCTTATACATTTTTGTGGAGGAAAAAATCATTAGGTCACACCAATAGTAAACCCCAAAACATTGAATCATCCTTGTTCTCATATTACTTATCCAATAATATATTTAAGAGTTACTATACTATATTTGGAAAATAGTAAATATGTGATATTTAAATATTTAATATTTTTATATTATCAATTTTAGGATCACTAGTCCTTGAAATCTCACATTTTATGAGACCCTATCTAAAAAATTATTCTTTAATATAATTTTATGTCATTAAAGGAAAAAACGAGTAACTAAATTATATTACGATGAATTAAATCATGATGATTATGTCTAAAAATTATGAATACTAATTTTGATCATCCCATGGGGAATATATAGAGCATTTTGTGTCAGAAAAATATTAGTGACATTTTTTGTTTAGGATGTGGAGAAGTGTGATGATTTTTTTTCAAGGAATTTGGTTGTCTAATTTAATTATGATAGATTTTATTATAGGTAAAATATATTGTTGTATAGATTTTTGTATAATTAAACAATTATTTAGTATAAAATTATATATTTATAGAATTTTTGAGGAAATTTTATCAATTTTTGGACATATTTATGATTACACATGATTTTTATAATGTAACATATGACTAAAATAATGATTTAAATAGTTAATTTTGATAGAAATTTTATAAAAGGGGGTGAAATATTACATATAATTTTTTTTAATGTTATATTTTATTTATTAATTTTTTTTTTTCAAAATTACATCTAATGTGGAAAGTGGAAAGCTATACAAAAGTCAAGATAACATAAATCTTCAATCCAAATAAGCATTCATGAAGACATTCTAGAAAATTTTACGAGATTATGAGTCTCTTACCCTATATGATTTCTATTCAATAGAGGTTACCTACATGATTGGATCATCCATGATGAGATAATTCAATTGATAATATATCTTATCCCATCCTTGAATATAATTCCTTATAAATATTTTCCCCTCATTTATAACATGTGAAAAATTCATAAACTAATTTTTGACTAAAAAATATATATTTTTATTATTATCATATCAATGAGTTCTATATAATATTATATTGGGCTCCTCTATATAATATTTAATGATAGAATCATACATCAAATCTTCCATAGTTTTTAGGATATGGTCTAATGAATTTTCATTAATAACTTCCTCCTTTCATGCATCCATAATAGAACTATACATTATCTATGGTTACAAAAATATATTTGGATATTCTATCCTGGAAGATTAAAATTCCATGATAACATTTTATGAAACTCATTTTGGATCCTCTAAAATATCATGCTCTTAAAAAACATATACTTCGAATGGAAATGAAATTGTCTTTACATTAGCCTCAGTATAGTATAGTTTATTAGAAGATCTGGCGATTATGGATTTTAGTAAATTTTAATAATCATTCCACTGAATAGATTTTAACCTTTTATGACTAGATAATCAAAAAAATAATGAAATTATTTCTTCCTGTTACTTACTATGGAATTTAAGGGATCTTTCATGTGATGGTCTTCATCAAACTGTTTTTCAAAATTTTAATTTGGTTCTCTATCAACCGTCATTGGTAATACCATGATCATTAGTCCAACTTGCATCCATATCTATTTTGGAATAACTATCCTCCACCCATCTAGATCGGTATCGACTTATTAATTTTATTTCAAGGCAGTAAATTAGATATCGAAATTGATCGAGGCCATGTGACATTATAATTCAAAATAATAAATAATTTTATTATCTCTTGTATCCAACTCAAAACATGCCTAAGGACTCAGTTTTGTAGCATTATTTTCCAGAATAAAATTCAGATAAATTCAATAATTTGTAACTTATAAAATTTAAAATATTCATTTACTGAAGAAATCAATATATAATAAGTCTTAGTTTCATAAGAAATAATTTTAAAAACATAGGAAAAATGTTCCTTCTCATTTCACCCATTTGTAGAAGGAAATGATCATGCATAAATTGATTCGATAGTGGATGTTCTAGGTTGGGCCTCTCCCACAATATGACTGGCATGCCTGCCTCTTTTTGGGTGTCCCTCCATTTAGTTCACTTAATTTTACTCAAATTCACCTCTACTCTTCAATATTTATACTTGAATACCCTATTTAATTCCACTTATGGAATGTTTCCTTTATCATCTTCCTTATCTAAAAGAAATTCTGTGGAATATCTCTCAAAACCTTGTGATTTACATATCTTTATATAACTACAATTAGAGGCTCCCATCATTTTACTTCATCCCTTAAGATGAGAGAATGTTTGATCTAGGCATCCTCATTAGTAGTAAGCCCCAAATTAAAAATCTAAATCTCCTTAAAGCACAAATACCTTTATGAACCATGTTAATGGTAATCCTGATTAGGAGTAAGCCCCAAGTCCCATTTAACTTGGGTCTCCTTTTCTGGAGTAAGCCCCAGGTTAGAGTATCCAAATCTTTATAAAACGAAAATATCTTTACAGAACATGTCCCGATGTTTCCTTCCAAAAGTAAATCATAGTCCTCATCTATATTGGGAAATAACAAATATATATGCCCCATATCATTCCTTGTGATCATATATTTCGTGGAAAAAATAATCAGGTTTACTGATACCTCTTGTTTCTCACACTGAGCATGACTCACGTGAGTTTAGAGTGTAAAAGTAAACACGACACATCTCTTGGGGCCGTTAATAATACGTAAGGCCCACATTTCTTAATCGAACTACGTGGAATTTCATCTCTGCCTTAAAAGTATAGTTCGTATGAATCCTTTATAAGGTTCAATCCCATCAACAATTAATTCTCATTCGTCCCATATGATGTTAAACTAGATCTTAATTCACAAAATACATGGTTTAAGATTCCTTTTCTATCAAGGATACGTAGGTACCTGATCTAAGGGTACGATTCCAACCCTAAAATAATCCATGTCCTTCTGAATGTCAATAAACTTCAAGTACCCTGCTGAGTGGCTTTAAAACCAGTATGGTCATCATAATGACCATGTTATTTCTACATAATGTATTGAAGGATACCATTGACTAAGAATATCCAATACATACGGATGATTTTATATCGATGACAAACCTCGATTACATATTAAATATTCTCTAAATCTTATACATATCAATCATTGATTTCAAAATGTAATGGGGGACACATTTTTATTCTTGGTAAATTAATAAGGATTCGTGAACATAACTCAAATATATAAAGAGTCCCGGAGTAGACAATAATTCCCCCCAAAAAGGTGTGATGAGTCCGACCTCCCATCCTCTCAAACAATGTAAATTATTAAGACTCATAGGTCCACAAATAATGAGCACCTACTTTTGGAAAGTAGGTCCAAATGGATATAGAATCATTGGATGTTTAGAGTTCTACTAATAATCTCGTTGGAAACTGATTGGAATGTTTGAACCTTAAAAAAATGAGGTCATCCCCAATTTCTAGCAGAAAAAAAAATGGTGAACCCGACGTGAATCCTTAACCCAGTAAAATGCTATTTTTACTTATTTGTTAGACCCCTATTTAACTCAATGTGAGGCCCAACATTGAAATCAATAACATATGTTCTCATCCAAAATATGTAGTGGAAACAATTATCTTGATTATGTCTGTTATATAAAAATTGGCACTCTTTTCCAAGATCTCTATGCATTATAGAAATGGATTCTCTAAAATTCACACATGTGGATGCCTCTATTGCTACTACTATTGGATCATCATCCACTCTGAGGATGACGTCACCTACTCAGCATCTGCAATGCTGGGTTTCAAATGAACTGGTTAAGGAACTCCATAAACACGGTACCATTCCAACACTGGAGGCTGCTCAACAAGCCCTCCAGGTAAATAATTCACCCTGGTTGTCCGGACAGCGATGACCAGCGATCAAGAAGCAGGCGGTGCTAACCACTGTCTCCAACAGTTTTGGGTAGTTCTCATTGGAACACAACAACCAGTCCCTCCCATATTACATGGAGGTGAATGAAGAGGTCACTCATGGCCTCGGTTCAAAAATACAGGAGTCCTTCCCGAGGGCTCCCATCAACAATCACTGCCAGAATCATGCGGCAGTGCACCGTCAACATGATGAGGGTATCACCTTTAGAGGTTCGGCTTAGGTTCTTCAGACCCGAGAATGCAAGAAGAACCATTGGAGGAGAAATTTGGTGAACAGGGAGCGGGTTCCTATTTCTTCCCCCTCCGGAGAAGTCCATCAAGCCAACTTTATGGCAAGCAACGAGCATGTACATACACCTGTCCATTCTAATTTTGATGTCCAGCTGAATCGTCTGGAAGCAACCAACCATCCCGCTAGGATATTCTGGTGGAGTATTATAGGAAGGAATATACACCTATTTATAACTCATCAGCAAGTCGGCAGGCTCGCCTGACTACATTCAAAGAAACTCTCCAATCTAATATAGTGGCAATTGATAAGAAGGGACATACACTTTTTTACAATCAAAAATTCTATCAGAAATCTTGTCTGCCAGTATTGACGGAAAATCATAACCATAATTTATGAATAATACACAACAGGAACCTATCCCTGCTAATGTTCATCAATCCTGCCAACAGTCTTGTTTGGTAGCACCCGGAGAAGTCAGTCGGAAAGCTCTGATGACAAATTTGGAGCAGACTCCACTCTCTGCCCCCATGAATATGTACTATCAGAATCCACTGATAGGAAAAGGAGGATTGGATCATGCACATACATCTACTATAAACACGAAATGGACATATATTCCAATTCCGGCAGCTGATGTCACCAAGCACATTCTGACGATGGTGAAAGAGCATAAACATATCCCTGCTCATATTCTCGATACCTGCCATAATATTATAACAACTTCAGCATAATCACAAGGGAAGAAACATAAATATGTCCATATGAGTGGAGTGACTCATAATCATGTCACTACGGAGCAGATAAACACCTCTGTTCTGGTCTAGGAGGGTCGCGGGGAATACTCCCCCACGTCATGCGGACAATCTAGTCAGGCACAAACACCTGATTTGAATAGAGATAATCTGCATAACCTGACTATTTCTCCTAATCAGGCACATAAACCAAACCATAAAACCCACTTTTGTCAACAGTTGGTTCCCAAAATGAGTAAGAATGTGTCTATGAAAAATAGTCGTTCAGCACAGTCAAGAAATCAAGTTACAATATATAATAAGGCATTGCTCCATGCTGGAGTTCTTGATACACTCATACAATTATATTTTGCGACTCAAGATTCTACTCTCTCAATTCCCAATAGTGGGAACATTAATTCCGAAGGTCTTCATAAGAGACTTCTTTATGAAGGATTGCTTCATGACAGTTCGGTCGATCTCGATGTGTCATCTTCAGATGAGATCCACGATAACCCTCTGCATGGCTAGATGACCAATGAGGAAGAGCTTTCATCTTTTGAGGTAACGCACCATAGTGGTCCTCCCCATGATGATGCATTTTTATATGAATTTCCTCTCTACAGTAGTAATACACATTGCCTATAAAATTCTCCAATGGGAAATGCTGTAACAAGAAGTCCCTCTTATCT
This sequence comes from Viscum album, assembly GCA_963277665.1. NCBI lineage: Eukaryota > Viridiplantae > Streptophyta > Magnoliopsida > Santalales > Viscaceae > Viscum > Viscum album. Next base: position 1,935,261,039 of record OY728165.1, read on the forward strand.
CGAGGAAATTGCAAATGTGAATCCAATCATGTCTGATTCTTTGCCAACAACAAGTGAAATAATTTCTCAATCGGAAGATAGCCTGGGGTGTTGGTCATTCTCCGAACCACCCCAAGGTCATTCATATTCTAGTTTTATAAATGGATTCTCTACCAATCATGTTGAATCTGAGGAAGAAACAAAGAAGCACCAGCTCTATTCTAATCAAGTAGAATAATCTTCAACGAATAATAAGGAGGAAGTACTGAATATGAGAAAACAACTGGTGAAAGGTGATGTACCAGTCATGTTTTGGCCTTTGGCTGACTCTCAGTATGATATTCTGGGAATGTTGATGGACGATTGTATTCACAATATTCGTCTCAACATATGAAAAACTCATTTTCAATTGAAAAATAAAATATTATCTTATGATGAATATGGAAATCATGTTAAGATAATATAAGGGTTACAATGCCAAATTGACTTGGAATCTCTCTCAGTTTCACGATATCCATGAGTTGAAAAGCAGTAGAGAGCCCTTCATCGTTAATGCCATGGCACACTAAAAATATTGCACCATTTAATTGTCAATTCCCTATCTAGTATTAATATCAGGGGATGGGGTATTCATGGAGCACTGCATTTCACTGTGATCTCCATTAAGAAAAGCCAGCCAAAATTGGTCTCACGCATGGTTATTTCCCATGGTCGGCCACATCCAACTGGTTTTGTGTGTAATCAAATGCTTTCTTAAGAACATGCCTCAACTAGTTCTTCCCAAAGTCAGGCATACAAAGAACAAGTTGTCGAATTACTGTTGCATCATGAAAATGATAATATCGAATATGATTCTCGTTCATAACATCTGCATCAGTAAGTGGCAAAAGTGTCAGAAATCATCCACCGATCGTCTGATCCAGGTGATTTGAGCGGATGTCGGTTGATGCAAACATCCAACTTCTAGACCAATGTCTGAAAAATCAGTAGAGATTTTAAGAAATTCTCAGATGTATCAGCTCAAGAACAACCTCATCTTGCTAGCCTGGGGACTCTATTAACCCACCCCTTAGAATCAACAAATAGGATTCGAGGAGTTGAGCAGGAATAGTTGGAATGACCCCAATCCACCAGACATGGGACGTTTTCAAATCCTCATCCTCTTCCTAAAAGAAAGTAAGTCTTCTCTTGATTAGTGAAGAAGGCACAGGAGGAACAAAGAGGCGAATTATCAAGAGATTCCCTCCAAATTACGATTCATGAAGTGGTTCTGGAGGGATAAACTCAGACAATGTCAATGTATCATCAAGGACCTGGAAGAAGACAGTATCGCAGAAATGATAATAGAATGGATTCAATTCATTATGCATAAATAAATGTCATCAATGCCATTGTTGGTGATCCTCCATAGCATGAGGCTCACTCAGGGGAATCAGTTGTGGATGTTCCTGCTCAATATTTTGTACACACAGACATAGATGAAGAAGGTGTGTGTACACAAAATCATATGCTAACCCAGAATCTAGGTATTCCTTTAAACAACAAACTCCCCCCTCTTAGAAAGGAATCAAACAAGGGGAAAGGAAAAAATTCGGGTTGCATCCCACCCTTCTTCCAGAGAAGGTCAATCTCTATCATTAGAGGAAAGGTTCACACAACAATAGGCGGAAATAGCGGAGTTAAGGAGGTTGAATGCAGAACTAACCAATGTAGTCTTCCTCCTAAGCGTGCTAGAGTTAGTTAGTCAACAGAATTTTTTTGCATCTACTATTATGGATCGTGAATATCCTCCATTAATATTAAACCATAAAAGGTCCAATCCTAAGTGTTATATGAAACAAAAACCGGTTATACTACCATCAAGGGAAGTCTCGGTCGCTACACCCGTCCAAGATCCAACTCTTGCACCAGCATATGTCCAAGCCCAACCTAAAGTTTCTCAAATCTTAATGACTACCATTGAGTAATTAACAGCTCAGTTGGAATCTATTGATAGAAAACATGCACTGGTTCAAATGGACAAGAAAACATGCACTGGTTCAAATGGACAAGAAAAAATACCCTAAATGGGTAGATGCAATTCCTCCCCCATCAAATTTTGCAAGTACCACATTCCCAATTTTTAGTGGTTCCGAAGATCCAGAACAAGACATAACTCATTTTGTTTCTCATTGTGATTTCATGATGGGATCTCCTCATAAAAAAGAAGCAGTTAAGCTCAATTGTTTTGTACAGTCATTACAAGGACCTTCTTTTGTCTGGTATACAAGCTTGCAATCCCGGTCAATTATTGGGTGGGAGGATATCCATCAACGATTCCTTTTTCAATTCAGCTCGAAATTTCCAAGGACAATAGTTTTTGATCATAAAAATTTTATGAAAAGGGAGAATGAAGGACTTTCATATTTCATTGCTTGCTGGAAGGGATTAACGTATTCTTTAAGCTTAGAACTCCATCAAGAAGAATTGCTGCCAATATATGTGGCAAATTTGCGTGATGAACTACACACACTGCTGAGCCCTTTGAAATACACAAGAGGGTTTTGAGACCTTACATCAATCACTCAGCAGATTGAAGACTCTATTATATAGAAAAAGGAAAAAACTCATGTAATTCCACAAATTCCTAGAAAGAGAATGGGGAAATGGGAGACTGCTAAAGTTATGCTAAAACAAGTATTGATACTTGCTTCCACTTCAAAACCGTTATCATATCGAAGGGTTCCACCTTCTAAGCGTCAACAACAATGGCTGCCTTGTCAAAATGATCAAAGAGATCAAAGGAGGAAACAATTTGAGGAGTTAAAGAACAAAGTGTATTCGTTCTGAAATGAACAAGTTCCTGGTTATTTCCTTTCGGCTCTTGAAAATAATTTGGTTCAGTTGACAAGGCCTAAAAGTCCTAAGAAGTAAGGAGATGAAGACCTTCCCAACTATTTCCCATTTCATCAAATGTTGGGGCAACCGATTCAGGAGTGTTTTGTCTTCAAATACCTCAAACAAATAATGGGGGACTCGGGACAGGTAAAACTGAAGGGTACTTCAGCCCAGTTAGCAAGTGTTACTGCTATAGATCCAGTGGGAGAAGGCGAGTGGAAAGAAGTCAAAAGAAAAAATGCGCAGAAATATGAGGATTGGATGATCAGGAAAATGAGCAACCGAACTCATTCCATTTTAGGAACGCATTTGAAGAAATCAATTATGACTTCTGCTATAAATGACACAACAAAAAACTCTTCATTAGAGTTGAAATCCACAAATAAGTAGCATAATTCGAAGAAAGAACAGTAGTCAGATGAAAATGATATCATGTAAAAGACAAAGTTTTCTTTGACTCGGGATGATTTTATGCCACACACTTTGAAAGAATGGGAACCACCCCACTAAATGGCATAGCCTAAACTGGAGAATCAGGTAGAGTTTTCATCAAATGAAGAGTTCATTTATGGTTCTGTTAATATAATTAATTTAATGGATCCTTATTCTAGTCGTAGTTTTGATCTCAATGAGCCTGAGTTTCCTATTTCAAAAAAAAGGAATTAGAGGCAGTTCTAGAGGTCTAGGATACAGGGGAAGACGTGGATATTCCAAAATCCACTATTCCAATCCTACCCTTGAAAGAACTGTATATGCAGCTGAAACTCGTGGAAAAGCTATTCAGCGGGCTCAACAAGAACATGAATGTTCTTCAACCAAGGCATATTCATTTCTAGTACAGTTATTTGGAAAGATTAGTTGGAGGTTAAACCTCCTTCCTCTTAGAATATAAATAGACATAGTCCATCTAAAATTCCAAATCCATGAGTATTTCCACCTTCTACCCCGATAAAAGATTCATCTACTTCCAATGCATCAAATTCTAAGCCACCTGTGAAACCACTTGTTCCTATTGGGAACACAAACCTTTGGACCTAAAGTAGGATGTCCTGAAACATTTTTCCCATGTACCGACTATGTTATCAATATTGGATGCCTAGAATCTATCACAGGATCTTCAGGAGGAACTAATTGATGCTTTGTCAAGTCCTCAAGAGTTCGAAACTGAAATTGCTCCGGATGAAGTCTACCATATAGAGAATGGTCCTACAAAATTCCATGCAGTGATATATTTTATAGATGAAGATGAAGATGATGTTGTGCATGGACATATCAGACCTTTGTATCTATCTGGTAAGGTCAATGATGTAGACATCTGACTAGATTTCATTAATAATGGCTCAAGAGTCAACCTCATCCCCATTCGTACACTTCGTGGATTGGGCTTCACTGAATCTGATTTATCTTCTTCTAATTTGATGTTGCAAGGATATTATAAAAATGAACAAGAACCTCTGGGGGAGATTACACTAAGAACGCAGTTAGGAGACCATGTATCCAATTCATATTTCATGGTTGTTCGTCATGACCCAACCTTCAACATTTTTCTTGGAAGACCATGGGTACACTAACATGCAGCCATACCTTCGTCATAAAATCTGTGTCTTGAATATTTTTTTAATGGATAAATTGGGACATTGTATGGTGTTAAATCCCCATTAAAAACATTTTATTCTTAATACATTTAGGATGAATTCTATCACATGAAAGGGAAGGTGAAATCCTCGACAAAGGAGGTCACCAAAATTAATTCTCCACATGGTTTGGAAAATATTTTTGTAAACCCATTCATACATGTGAGTACATATTATGTGTTGTCTATTATTAAATTGAAAAGGTAGACCTAAATCCAAATACTTTCATAGAAACTTCTATAATGTCAATAATGGAAACCAAGCCAGATAGCATGGGAGACGTTGGTGATTCACCAAGAAATGATGAAAGCTCAAATGGAGATGTCTTAATTTCATTTGCTGGAATATAGAAATTATATACTTCATCAACCAGGACAAAAGAAGTTATATAAATTTTAGAGATAAACGATTATGTCGATCCTCAATCCATAATATCATCTCTGTCACCTCAGAAAAACCCTTCATCATCAATAGGGTCAGAAATGGTAGCCTCTTCTTCAAGATGTTCAAATTTTAACTTCTCTCCAGATCATGGAAACTCAACTTCATAATATACTTGAAACGCATGGCCAATTATCTCCTATCGACCGGTCAAAGTTCCGGTGCTCTGCTAATGTGTATAGCATCACTCGGGTCAAATCCTCGGTGATGGTACTTAGTAATACTCGATTGTTTTTAGTTGATTTTATTTTGATTAGGGGGGTTTGTTTGCAGAGCATAATTGAAATGATTTATGGATTATGTTTGATTTACCAAATTGATAAATATTGGGGTGAGTTCATTATTGGGGAGTTAAGAATGTGATATCCTTGAGCCTTACTTTGTATGGCATTAAATTAACACCCATGTAATAAGTTGACGTTGATTGGAATTCCTAAGTGTGAAGGCTTTAATCCAAGACTTAACTTAACTTAGGGTTCTAATCTCAATAAAAACTTAATTATGGTATTGTATTTATGGTTCCAATAATCCATGGAAAACACTCGTTAAACAAAACATATCATTAATCCATGACATATTAAGTTTAACATACACAATATTAATTTAAAGAATACTCATTGAACAAAACTCTCAATCACTTAACATCCCCGAATTATAACTCCCCCCAATGAAAGATTTACTCAGCCATTTGGATGTTTAATATTCTGGTTAAAATATTTATGTTGATAAATTAAGAATGGAATAAAAATAAAGGGATTAGAAAAGAGTGGTAAGTTGACACACACACACACGAACGATGAAGATAATTAAAAACGGATTTTCGATTGAATGAGGAAGCAAAAGAAGGGAAGGTGATTCAAATGAATTTAAACTATTTTAAGAACATAAATATTAAAATACAGAAGTTGGATGAGAATAATAGATATTGTAGAAGTAACTTTCATTAAAACAGAATTACAAAGAAAGAGAATTACAAGATTACAAAAATGAAGAACACAAAAGTAAGTGAAAACAAAGAGAGGATGAAAGGTTTCTCAAGTGAAAACATGAGTATGGAAGGTCCTCCCAATCCTTTAGAAAGGATTTGGTCGTGCCAATATGATATCCTCTCTTCTGAAATGCCAACCCCTCTCAAGGAGAGAAGGGGAGAGTATTTACAGCCCAATGAGTGGACTGTTTTCATTTCCAATATGTCCCTCCACTTACATCGCCAATTTGGCTATTCATACATCCGAATAGTCAAATATCTCCTTCTTCAAAGTTTTATACAATAATGTTGGTATACTACTCTCAAAATTTGGATTCAATTGAAAGTAAGTATAAAACGTTATGTCCGGTTCATTAAACAAACATAAACTATCCATTTCAATCCAGTCTTTTTGAAGTCCATAATGTGAAAGGGTTTTTGAATATGAATATTCCTTCAAATACGAATGTTTTCTTAAACAAAGTCAGCCGTATATATCTCCTCTTTCACACTGCAAAATCTAAGCTCTATGTGATTCTTACATCATGAGATACGTCATGCATACTATACTAATTTTAATTCTCGGCCAGAATGGTGGGCTGGACTTCAAAGCTTTATTTGGGCCCCATTTACTTAGATTTGGGCCTTGAAATTTTTATCCAAGATAAAATTTAGTTTCCGCCGAATTATGGTGGAGATTTAATGTTTTTAGAATTCTGGATTGAGCCCAGTAAATCAATCTTCAAGGCTGGTCCAGTTTGATCACTGATTCTTTATTCTTGTTTGTGAGGACCATATGACCCTTCAAATGGAAGAATTGGCTCATGGTATCTTCTATTGAAATGTTTTATATTGAAAGGAGAATCCTAAAAAACAAGAACCACACAATTTGGATCAGTATAGTGACAGTTATTATTAAAACATTAAACTGACTCAATTGGACTACTTCTAAAAATGCTCAAAAATTATACTTAATATTAAAACATTAATATTTCACAAAAATTATGCACATTTCATATAAAATCAGTAAAGGGGGAATATAATAAGTCCTGAAAATATTAATAACATCACCTCCCCCACACATAGCTTTGTGCATGTCCTCATGTGCAACAAATATAAAAACTTGACAAAATCATTTTCACTCACCAACAAATATTAAAATTTTGTTTTCTCCAATCAGGGGAGGTTTAGAACATTTCACTCATCCATTTTGAATTCCACCACAAGTTTTTACAGAAACAATGTTCCGAAACTAATTCATTTTTTCATGATCATATTTAGAAATTGAAAATGTGGACACTCAAAACTCACGCCTCTCAAGATTATAAAATTTATTTGTGGAGGTTCACTCTTTCACCAACCAAAAGCGAAAATATTAGAGTTTGAAAAGAGCTCTCGGCTTACAATCCCTATCCAAGGTTCACAAGAATCAAGAGGTATTTTTAAGGGGTTTTTTTGTGGCTATGGGACGGTAGGATTATAATGTCCAAGAGAGAGAATAAGAGGGTTCAAATACCAACATAGAAAAACAATGCACAGTTTTTTGAAATAAAACATCGAAGGAAATGAAAACACATATTTACAAGGGAATGATTGTGTGAAGAAAGACACATTAGAGAAAGAAAATATGAAGGTGATAAGAAGATGAAATATTTACAAACCACCAAACTTCTCCTAATGATATAAGAATATAATTCAAGTGTTCTTTTTTTTCCTTTTTTTTTTGTTTTTTCAAAAGTTGACCTTGAAACAGATATCACACTCATATCCCAACCCATGTTTGATCTCCTCACGACACTAATTGTAATAGTTATAACAAGTTTAAGGGTTGAGGAAGAGTGATTTTTGACCTACCTAAGACACAACCCATTTTTTGATTTTTTTTTGATTTTTTTTGATTTTTTAACACTTTTCAATATCATTTGTACAATACATTCCCAAATCCCACTAAATGAAAACCTCCCCCACACTAAAATGGATTCTTTCCATCAAGAATATGATAACACACCAAAAAGTAATGAAATGATACCCAAAAATGAAATCCATTCCCCCCCCCACACTTAAATTTCAAAAACTTATTCAATGAAAATCCATGTTAATATTGGGTGGGTTAAGGTATTGGGCTTGTAATGTGGCTATCAAAGAAAAGGTTTTTATAGGTTCGAAGGGGATTTCAAAAGGAGGATTAATGTATGGGAAATGGGAGGCTATTTGGCTATTGGGATTTTCATGTGGTTCAGAAAATGACTCAATCATATTAATGCACACTAAGGTAGGAAATTCTGCTCGAAGGTCTACAAACTCAAGACTCACAAATGGGGGTGAAAACAGACATTTTGAAAAGATGGCCATCGGTGGCCTTGGCATGAAAGCAATTGTTTGTTCTCACGGTTTGGGAAAAGAATTTTCCAAATCAAAAATTGAGCAGTCAAAATATGTTGGTTTTGACACAAAATTCTATATCCAAATTCATGATGAAAATAAAAAAAATTTGAGATGAAATTATGTCTGTTAACTCCCCAAAATGGTTAGACAAAATTTCAAAACTCGATGGTGAGTAAGCATGACTCTTTTTTTGTAATTTTTTAAGTAATTTTGTTTTTTTTGGTTTTTTTAGTTTTTTAGGTTTTTATTTGTTTTTGTGTTTTTATAAAGATACACCCACACAAAAGAAAAAGTGAAAAGAAAGGTTTTGATAAAGAAGGTGGTAAAAAAATGAAAGAGAGATGAAGAAGAAGAAAGAGGTAGAGAGAGGAAGAGATAGAGAGAGAGTTAAAGGGAAAGAGGTGCCCCCTGGTTTGGATTTTGGTGGGTTGACATCTCCATCTAGTGGTGGGTCGGCTAGAGAATTTGGGGATTGGGTGGAAGTTGAGGTGGTCCTAGGACAGTGGGAAGTTACCTGAAAAATAAAATTCATTTTTCATCTAATGAAAAACTAAAAAGAAATTGAAATTTCATAAAAGTAAAAGAAAACATGGGTTGACTCCAAAGAAGCGCTGAATTTATTTGTCTACAGCTGGACAATTGCAGTGGACTACCCATAGTCTGACGGTGGCCATCATATTATCTCAACTCCAGGGTGCTTCCAGAAAAACTTTTTCTTTGGGATGCCTGATTATTCAGTGGATAATTTCTTCCCATCCTTGTTGGTGTTATTGCAATTCAATGGGGTTGGAAAGATAATATTTCTATCCTCACTTTGGTCTTCAACCTGTGGAATGATTTTATCCACAAAGTGATGGTTTTCTATTCTTGGAAATTCAGGAAGATGGCTCAATTCTGATGGTTCATTTATGTAAGGATCAGATAACACAAAAGCAGAGTATGAGATCCCAATTGTTTTTGACTCATTTATTTCATCACTTACCGATGTAAAGTAATGAGGATCATTGGAGGCATAAGACTGAATAAAATTTTCAATATCCTTTATTTCAATGTTGTTCGACAAAGAATGGTCAATTTCAACCTCACCAGTGATCACTTTATTAATTAGGGTACAAATATCACAAACATCACTACCATGAGGAGAATATAAACACATTGGTTCAAGGTTCGCTTCACATATAACAGAATTTTCAGAATCATGGATAGGAAAGGATGAATATGGGATAATCTGATATGAATCAAAAAATGAGAATTATAGTTCATTTTCCTCATTACCATCCATGTTGGAGAAATGGAGGTCATAGGTGAGATGAGATTCCAAATAGTTTTCAAGATCCTTTAGATCAATGGAGTTTGCATTTGTATTGTCAACATCAATTTCACCATTAATCACTTGGTTAATGAGGATGCAATATTCACAAACTCCTCTATTAGTATAACTGTAATAACATGATGGATTAGGATTCAACACACTCTCAGAGGGAGTTTCAGAAAAATGGATAGAGAATACATATTGATTTTCTAATGTGTATCGCATGGATTGAAAAATATTGAACCTGACCATTTGGTCGCCAAATTCCATGGATAAGATGCCAGTGTGGACATCAATTTTGGTTTTATATGTCATAAGGAATGGTCTTCCTAGAATCAGAGGAGATTTGCAAGAAGTTGTCTCACCTTCCATGTCAAGGACATAGAAGTCAGCTGGGAAGATAAGATCATTTACTCGAACAAGGACATCCTCAATTATTCCCTCAGGAATGGCTATGCTTTCGATTGGAAAACTGAATGACAACACTCGTTGGGTGCAAGGGACCTAGACAATGGCTGGAGAATATGGATTTGGGCATTACATTAATTTAGGCTCCTAGGTCTATGAGTGCATCATCAAATTTGGAACTTCCAATTTGGGATGGGACTATAAAGGTCCCTAGATATTTGCACTTTATGGGAATAGACTACTGAGTGGAAACATTTTCAAAGGTCCTAAGTTGCCTCTTGTGGGTTCACAACTCCTTGAGAAACTTGGCATACTTAGGAATCTGTTTTATGGCATCTAAGAGGGGAATGTTGACTTCAACACATATAAACATGTCGAGCATTTCAGGATCAGTTCAAAGGACTTCCTTGGTTTAGAAACGGCCTGAGGAAAAGGAATTGGATTCCTAAGTGGAATGGAAGGAGGTGATGGAATGGATTCAGATTCCTTTTCAATTTTCTTTTTCATTTAATTTTCTTAGTCAACATTCAAAGGAGGGTTTGAGGATTTATCTTGAGGCATAGAAAGTTTACTTCCTGATCTAAGTGCAATTTCACTTACATTACCCTTGGGGTTGGGTAATGGTTGAGCTGGGAGTTGGGAAGAATTTGATTGTTGTTGCTGGCTCAGGTGGGATGCAAGTTGACCTATTTGAGTTTCAATGTTTTTAAGGCTAGAATGGGTGAAGGAGGAAAGATCTTCCACTGCACTTTCCCATGGTCTCTTGGAAGACGAGGATTGTCCCTGGTTGGAATTTCCTTGATTTTGGTTCTTGGGAAATCGATTGTATTGGTTTTGGAATTGGGAAGGCTCACTAGGATAATGGAATCCAGGAGGAGGATTGTTCCTTTGAGGTTGAGGAGCAAAAGGATAAGGTTGATGGAAGTTACCACCACCTTGACCATATTGGAAATGGTTTGGGTTTTGAGGAGGGAATTGAGGGGGGTGAGATATGGGATTAACATACCTAAGGCCTTTGTTATAGGATGCAGATAAAGGCTCGGAGTGAGGTTGGTTGAAGTTTCTAACAAACTGACCTGATAGTTGAGGATTGGTGTTCCGCTGAGTATATGTTGCATTGAGCTCCATTGGTCCAGATGAATCAGATTGATTCTCTTGAAGTTGTGGAAATGTGTCTCTTGGATGAGCTGGGGAGCTACAGATTCCACAATTCTTGATAGTTCCAGGAAACATTGATTGCGGAGAAGATGAGGTTGTGGATTTGGTACCCACCGCTAGTTGACGCACAAGACCTGTAAGTTCACTCATCCACTCAGTCATCTTGTTAGGCTTTATGGATTGATTATCATGGGCTTTTTTGACTAAAGCATGTGCTCGAGTATGGAATCGTTGTGTGTTTGCAGCCATGTTACTTATGAGATCTCTTGCAGCTGCAGGAGTTTTATCAACAAGAGCACCACCACTTGCAGCATCAATGAGAGTTCTCTCCATAGCCAATAACCCCTCGTAGAAGTATTGGATCAAGAGTTGGTTAGGTATTTGATGATGTGGTCAGGTTTCCACAAGATTTTTGAACCACTCCCAGTACTCATGGAGTGATTCACTTGGGAATTGACGTATACCACTTATTTCCTTTCGGATGGAAGCAGTACGAGAAGCAGGAAATAATTTTTCTAGAAAGAGACGCTTCATGTTATTCGTTGTAGGTATGGAACCAGGAGGGAGGTACTAGAGCCATGACTTGGCAGAGTTATCTAGGGAGAAAGTGAAGGCTTGATGTTTGATTTGTTCTTCAGAAACCCCATGAGGCTTCATGGCAGAGCACACTACTTGGAACTCTTTAAGGTGTAGATGTGGATCCTCACCGGCTAGCCCGTGGAAATGAGGAAGAAGATGAATCAAACCCGATTTGAGTTCGAAGTTAGCCTCTATGTTTGGATATTGAATACCAAGGGGTTGGTAATTCATATGAGGGGCAGAAAGTTCTTTCAATGTTTGTTCCCTAGGATTGGCCATATCGAATTCAATTGGTAGGGCAATGATTGGTTCTTGGGTGATTTGGGTATCTCTTATGTTCCTCCTAAGTTGGCGAAGTGTTTGCTCAATTTCAGGGTCAAACAAATCCGAGGGATTGTTTGGAAGGCTACGGGGCATTCAGAGAGATTTTGGAAGAAAGAGGAAGGCGGGTTTTTCTTTTTATTTTTTCAGTTTATGATTTTTATGAGAAGACGGGTTTTTCTTTGTGATTTTTTTTCAATTTTTTTTAAAATTTGTTTTTTTTTTGTGTTTTCTTGACAATAACCAGAAACTAATGACTACTTAAAGCACCATCACCGGCAATGGAACCATTTGAAACGCACGGCCGATTGTCGCCTATCGACCGGTTAAAGTTCTGGTGCTCTGCTAATGTGTATAGCAGCACTCGGGACGAATCATCGGCGATGGTACTTCGTAATAGTCGATTGTTTTTAGTTGATTGTATTTTGATTAGGGGGGTTTGTTTGCAGATCATAATTGAAATGATTTATGGATTATGTTTGATTTACCAAATTGATAAAGATTGGGGTGAGTTCATTATTGGGGAGTTAAGCATGTGATATCCTTGAGCCTTACTTTGTATTGCATTATATTAACACCCATGTCATAAGTTGACGTTGATTGGAATTCCTAAGTGTGAAGGCTTTAATCCAAGCCTTAACTTAACTTAGGGTTCTAATATAAATCAAAACTTATTTATGGTAGTGTATTTATGGTTCCAATAATCCATCTAAACCACTCGTTAAACAAAACATATCATTAATCCATTACATATTAAGTTTAACATACACAATATTAATTTAAAGAATACTCATCGAGCAAAACTCTGAATCAGTTAACATACCCGAATTATAACTCACCCCAATGAGATATTTACTCAGCCATTTGGATGTTTAATATTCTGGTTAAAATAATTATGATGATAAATTAAGAATGGAATAAAAATAAATGGATTAGAAAAGAGTGGTACGTTGACACACACACACGAACGATGATGATAATTAAAAAAGGATTTTCGATTGAATGAGGAAGAAAAAGAAGGGAAGGGGATTCAACTGAATTTTTACTATTTTAAGAAGATAAATATTAAACTACAGAAGGTGGATGAGAATAAGAGATATTGAAGAAGTAACTTGCATTAAAACAGAATTACAAAGAAAGAGAATTACAAGATTATAAAAATGAAGAACACAAAAGTAAGTGAAAACAAAGAGAGGATGAAAGGTATCTCAAGTGAAAACATGAGTATGGAAGGTCCTACCAATCCTTTTTCAAGGCTTCAGTCGTGCCAATATGATATCCTCTGTTCTGAAATGCCAACCCCTCTCAAGGAGAGAAGGGGAGAGTATTTATAGCCCATGGAGTGGACTGTTTGCATTCCCAATCTGTCCCTCCACTTGCATCGCCAATTTGGCTATTCAGACAACCAAATCTTCAATTATCTCCTTATTAAAAGTTGTAGAAAATAATTTTGTTCGACTACTCTAAAAGTTTGGAGTCATTTGAACGTAAGGATAAAACGTTATGGCCGGTTCATTAAACAAACTTAAACTGTCCATTTCAATCCAGTCTTTTTGAAGTCTATAATGTGAAAGGGTTTTTGAATATGAAGATGCCTTCAAATCCGAATGGTTTCTTCAACGAAGTCTGCCGCATATATATCCTCTTTCACACTGGAATGTATCAGCTCTATTTGATGCTTACATCATGAGATATGTCATGCATACTATACTGATTTTAATTCTCGGCCAGAATGGTGGTCTGGAATCAATGCTTTATTTGGGCACCTTGTACTTGGATTTGGGCCTTGAAATTTTTATCCAAGATAACATGTAGTGTCCCCCGAATTATGGTGGAGATTAAATATTTTTGGAATTCTGAATTGATCCCAGTAAATCAATCTTCAAGGCTGGTCCAGTTTGTTCACAGATTCTTTGGTCTTGTTTGTGAGGACCGTATGACCCTTCAAATGGCAGAATTGGCTCATGGTAACATCTAATGAAATTTTTTATATTGAAAGTAGAATCCTAAAAAACAAGAACAACACAATGTGGATCAGTATAATGACAATTATTATTAAAACATTAAACTAACTCAATTGGACTACTTCTAAAAATGCTCAAAAATTATACTTAATATTAAAACATTAATATTTCACACAAATTATGCACATTTCATATAAACTCAGTAAAGGGGGAATATAATAAGTAATGAAAATATTAATAACATCAATACTATGAAAGTAGAAAAAGAAGAAGTGACACATATTGAAGAAGAATAGGATGATCCAAAGGATTCTCCTCACGCATTTGAAGAGGGTATCTCTACCACTGTGGATAAACTCAGAGAAATAAATCTGGGTACAAAAGATGATCCACACCCCACTTTAATTAGTGCGTCCATGACACTTGAAGAGAAATAAATTTATACATTATTTATAAAGAAAAATTGAGATGTATTTGCTTGTAATTATACAAAAATGCAAGGTATTGATCCCGATGTTTCCACTCATCATTTGGGTTTGCCAAAAGAACATCGAGGATTCAAGCAAGCCACAAGAAGAACACACCCAACTTATGCATCCAAAATTGAAGCTGAAGTGGATAATCTTATCAAAGCTAACTTCATCATAGAGGATAAATATCCCAAATGGCTAGAAAATATTATTCCTGTTAAAAAGAATAATGGAAAAATTAGAGTTTGCATTGATTTCAGATATCTTAATCGTCATTGTCCCAAGGATGATTTTATAGTTCCAATTACAGAACTGTTAATTGATGCAATAGCTGGCTATGAAGCACTCTCATTCAAGGATGGATATTCTGGGTATAATTAAATCTGAATGGCTCTAAAATATGAAAAATCTACAGCCTTCAGAGCCCCTCAGGGTGTGTTTTGCTATCGGTTAATTCCCTTTGGCCTTAAGAATGGAGGTTCAACATATAAACATTCCGTGCACCATATCTTCAAACCCTTTATATGGAAATTTATTTAATGTTATGTGGATGATTTTGTGGTTAAATCCAGACAACGTTCATATCATTTGTCCGATCTAGAAATCATAATCCACAAAATTTGAAAACACAATTTAAAGATGAACCCCTTAAAATGTGCTTTTGGGGTAACCTTAGGAAAATATCTCAACTTTGTGGTAAGCCATAGTGGCATTGAAGTCGATCCTGAGAATAAAAAATAAATCCTTTGTATGTCACCTCCTATAAATATGAATGAATTGAGGGGAGTTCATGGAAATTTTTCCTATATTCAGTGTTTCATCGCCAATCTGGTAGGAAGATGTTTACCCTTCACCAAATTGATGAAGAAGGGAGTCACCTACCAGTGGACTAATAATGTCAAGAATCATTCAATATTATCATGAAATATCTCTTGTGTCTAATATCATTAATGCCACCTATTGAATGAAGACCATTTATCCTCTTTGTGACATCTTTAGAGTGGTCATTGGGTGACTTCCTTGCCCAAAAGAATGATTTTGGGAAGGAAAGAATCCTATTCTATCTTAGTCGGACTATGCTTGAAGTAGAAACCTGATATTCATGTATTGAAAAGTTCCCCCTAGCGTTAATCATTGCAGTTCAGAAATTGGGACACTATCTGCAACATCATGAGGTCCAATTGGTATCTCTCAATAACCCGCTCATATTTATCCTTAGTCCTCCAATGCTTACTAGATGTCTGGAAGGGTGGGCATTTATTTTGTAGCAATTTTATATTCAGTACGTGTCTCAAAAGGAAATAACCGGCCATGCTCTGGCTGATTTCCTTGCTAAAAACTCTTTAGTAGAAGATACATCTTTAAATACAGAACTTCTTGATGAGGAAGTCTTCTATATTAAAGATAATCTTCAAACATTGGAAATGTTCTTTGATGGTGCTTCCAGAAGTCAAAAGGGAAGAATTTAGAAGATATTAAATTCAACAAAGTTGGGTTAGTAATTTTTCTCATTTACATAGAAAAGGATGTTCTACACTAATCCTTCTTATTATCGGGAGGCGGTACAAATAATGAATCAGAATACCATGCTCTCATCGCAGGATTGGAGTTGTCTCTTCAGGTACAAGTGAATCACTTAAAAGTAAAAAGGTGGTTCATACTTGGTAATCAAACACGTAAATAGGGATTATGCCATCAAAAAAAGAATTAATCCCTTTGTATGGTTATGTTAGGGAGTTAATGGAAGAATTTCCTTCGGAACCGACATTTTCTTGTGTCCCGCGATCACAAAATGCTCAAGCTGATGCACTGGATAATGTAGCTACAGTTCTAGAAAATCCAAATTGGGACAAAACAGTCATCAGTATTTCCCACCATCGTACAATTTCACCTTATGTTAAAATCAGAACCGAGGAAATCAATGAAATTAGTTCCATATCTAAACCATATAGTCATACTATAGGATGGATGACACATATCAGAAAATACCTTCAAAATGGAACACTTCCACCTGATAAGGCTGGGAAAGGACATGTCCGGCGACATGTGGTAAATTTTACTATTTACGATAGACCAAATATCCTAGAAACAATTCTCTGCAAAAGTGGTTTTGATGGAATTCACTTCATTTTTTTATGGGGAAGAGACAATGGCTATCATGAAATAAGTACATGTAGGTGTCTGTGGTGCACAATAGTCTGGACATAGACTGTCTGATCAAGTTCGAAGGTTTGGATACTTTTTGACTTAAATGATACAAGATTGTGTTGATTTCACAAATAAGTGTCATTCTTTCCATGTATACGCCAATTTCATTCATCAACCCCCTAGATTTGGTTCATACCACTAAATACTTATGGCCATTTTCCACATAGGGAATGGATGTAGTAGGACCTTACCCTTCTGCTACATCCAAGCAGTTTATGTATATACTTACTGCTACTAACTTTGTTTCCAAATGGGTAGAGGCAATACACTACAAAGAAGTTAGTTCTAAAATCATTGTTAGCTTAATCAAGTCTAACATAATTACCAAATTTGGTGTCCCTCATATCATTTTGACAAACAATCGCACCAAATTCTATTCATTCGAGGTGAGAAATTTGTATCAAGAATTCAACATTAAATCCAACCATTCATCTCAGTATCATGTAGCAGCCAATGGAAAACAAGAGGCCTTAAACAATAATCTTTCAATTATACTGTAAAATATGGTGGATAAAGATAATAAATCATGGAATGATAAACTTTTTCATGCTTTATGGGCTTATCAGACCACCACCCGCACTGCTACGTGGTCAACTACATATTCATTGGTATATGGAACAGAAGCCATCTTGCCCATTGAGGTTCCAATTACCTTCTCTCAGAGTATCCATTTGTGATCAGTAATCTACAAATGAACAATCTCAAAAGTGATTGGATGAATTGGAATGATAAGATGAAAATATATTGTGCACCCTAAACCACTTGGAAGTTTGTGAAAATTGAATAGCCCAGGATTACAAAAAAAAAGTTCGTCTTCATTCATTTATTCAAGGAGAATTAATATTAGTCCTTAGAACTCCAATGATACTAGGAAAGAATCCTCCAAATCTTGATCCAAAGTGGTATGGACCTTAATAAATACATAAATTAATCTCAATGGATGGAAAACTCATCACAACTCCATCCAATACCAGATTTCTAAAAAAGAATTTTTTGTAACATAAATACTTATGTACAGCAAGACGTTAAAATGCACAACCACTTCCTAGCTACATGATGCTAAATTGTACAACACCCTTTCGTCCAACATGATGTTAAACTGTGAAAAAGCCTCTTAATACATCCTACATGAAGTTAAACTGTATTTTGTCCCTTCTACATGACACTAAACTATGCAAGACCAATAGTCCTCACTACAAGACTTTATACCGCATAGTCCCCTATATCGTCCAACATGATGATAAATTATTTGTCCAAGATGCAAGATGATAAACTACCAAGCACCGCATGTCTGTGACACATGTCATTTAAAATGTGAAAGACTCCCTTATACGTCCAACATGACGTTAAACTATGAATTGTTAGGGTTGTTGTTACCTCTTTTTTCTCACAACGAGTATGACTCATGTGAGCTTAGAGTAAACTTCAACCATAATACCCTCTCTGGGCTGCTAACTATGTGTAATTACCAACACCATTTTTTAGGTCGTTGTCCTAAAATACGACTTGATCATCAATTAATTATTCCATTGAACTACGCGGACTTTGATCCTTTCCTTCTAGGCTCGTTATGTAGGAAACCTCCCGAGGTTTAAGCCCAAAATCTATCTCTTCACGTCAGTTCACCTTCGTTTTGTATGATGTTGATCTGTGAAGCAGCCCAAAACCAATCTCTTCACATTGGTTCACCTTTTTCCCACATGAAATTAAACTATTTTCTTCCTTTCATTATCACTTCAACATGACACTAAAATGTACAACACCATCGTCCTCGCTATATGACATTAAACTATACATTCCCCCATTGTCCCTCACCTGAGATGGAATCATCATTGACATTAATCTCCAATTATGTCATATTCCATAGACTACGTACATACATGGCCATGTACGAACCCTTAAACTTGTGTCAAACCATCATGGAACTAAATTCCCCTTTCACACTTCACTCGTACGAACCAAATATGTTCACGGGGTATTTTTACAAACTACGTGCATCTTGATTTCCATCATTATGGGATACGTAGGAACATTAGAGCGCCCCTCAAACCCAGTCCCATGTCTTTGGGCCTAACTCCAAATTCCACTTTCAGTCCCTTGGCTGAAACGTCCCCATGTGAAATCATTAATGTTGTGTGAAAACCCTAGTCTTCATTCACATCAGGTTTATAAAACACACATTGTGTATTCCATCATTATGGTCCAAACTGTACGACCTTAAAGTAAGATCTTATACATTCTTGTACCACATGACGTTAAACTGTATTTAACGAAATATGTATGGCTTGATTCCCATCCTTATGGGATATATAGTGAAGTCAAGCATCTCAACTCAGGACCCAATCACAACATGATTTTGGTCAAAATTGTTCTTTGTATCTTCTACATGCATTGGAAAATACCCATTTTGATGTATCATACTCATAAACATAAATACTTATAGATCTCCCTAACCCATTTCATGCAATCTGGTATCAAAATGTCTAATACCAAGGAATTATTTTTCCTGACTATGCAGCATGTGCCCTTAGGCGGCCTTGCATAAATAGTCCACATAATGGACATGTCAGCCAAAAGATGCTATTATTTAACTATGTAGAAAATTCATGTACTTGGCCTTTCATAATTCAACCCCCTAACGGCGTTGTTAAATAATGTTAATTCCATTCGTTGGATAAGAACCACATTTTTTTCTTATTGGTCTTAACGAAAATATTTAGGGATCTGCAAAAATAGACATCCTTAACATATTTTTCCCATAATAATTTTTCATAATCTGAAAATATTCAAGTCTATGGTTTATATTTTTCTTCCCAACGTTTGGATCAAACCTTCGTAGGATTTACATTCATCCAATTCATTGACAATCTTGATTGAGAATATCCTCTCCATATTCAAGTACATGTTTCCATACAACAAAATCTATGCATTGGAAAACTTGAATATCCATAAACATCCATTTGATTTTACACAATAGAAAAGTAAAATTTTAGAGTAATCTTTTTCATGACTATGTAGCACGTGCCCCTAGGTGGCCTTGCATAAGTAGTCTACATAATGGACCTATCAGCCAAAGGATGCTATTATTTTACTATGCATCCAATGCCCTTAAAAGGCCCTGCATAATTCAACCCCCTAATGGGTTTGTCAACTAGTGGTAACTTCATTCTTAGGAAATACATTCTCTAATTCCTATTAGCCCTTATTCCAATATCATTCCTCATATTCAAAATATCTTAATCATATTTTACATTATTACCCTCCATACTCAAATGTGGTAATATGTTTACGAACAATTTATCAAGGAATAGAGTCAATTTTAATTCATTCGGTCAAAGATATTCAACCTTAAACATTAGCATTTTTATGTCCAACATGCATGACTTTAAACTACCCACAAAAGACAAGAGAAATTTGAACAAATGTCACGTCCTATCTCAATAAACATACATTTTGTATGATTTAAGAAATATTGAGAAATAAAAGGATTCAATGTTTATAGGTTTATTCTTATAATATTAGTAAAAATAAAACTATTCTTACTAGGCCCATTTTCATAAGTAAAATTTAATGAAAGTAGCAAAATAATGCAGGAATAAATGATGGAAGATGATAGTGTTTTTCATTGATGCACAAAAGTTAGAAGGACATCGACAGATTGGATTCCCTTCTCTTTTCCAAGAATTACAAAAGGATTTCAACATAACACTTCATTTGATTTATGGTATCCTGAACTTCATCAGCAGCCACTTGAAGTTAATACACTCGACCAAATTCACCATTTTCAGCTTGATGTAGTGCTTTCTTGGCATCTTCAATGGCTTATATACCATTTGTTTGAGCTCCTTCCAGTGAATTGTTAAGCTGTTCATGTTCCCCAGTAACATCATCTAACGGTTGCTGAAGGTTCATCTGATGGACAACTTTCTCCATGATCTTATGTTTCAACTCCTTCAATTTCATAGCATGAGTAGCCTCAACTCGGGACACCATAGCAACAAATTTTCAGATATAGGAAAATATCTTCACTATGGTCAGGTCTTGATGGTACCTCTGAACCTGTTCCCTCTTTAAAATGACATTTTTTGCCACGGCATGGATCTCTTGATATCGAAAACCTTCATGTCCCAACCTAACGAACATGGATGAGAGTCACGGGATCTTCGAAGACAGATCTTCAAGCGGCAATTTAGATATGATCTCCCATATGTTCTTCCATGCATTGCTTCGTGAAAACTAAACTGACTTTTGTACCTCCAGGTTTGATTCAGCATCACTATTATAGGGGGAAATATAATCTAGATTTAATGCACTTAAAGAAGTTTCATGTTCTTCTCCTTCCCCGCTAACCCTTGTTACTTCCCATTCTACTCCCGTTGGGGCGGAGGCTGAGCCTTCACCTCAGCATCTAACCACTAAAATTGACAGTCCTGCATAGTCAATTGAATGTTTTGGTTACATTCAAAGGATAAAAAAAGTTGATTATGTTTTCTTGAAAATTAGGTGCAACCACAATTATTATTATCTCTTACCCAATGGTAGATTAGAAATATGAGAAGCCTCTTCCTCCTCTTTCCTAGCTTCAACAGAATGTTCATGATAGATTTCAAGATGATCGACCGGGTTCAGCTCCACTTGAGCTGGTGTATTTACAATAGTAGGGTTGTCTATACCCCCTTCAAGAATTCGCAGTTCAGAAAAATACATAGATGAAATTTCATATTTTAACCAATCATGTTCATATATCTAATAAGAAATTTTTAATAGGACGAAAGATAAATCTTATGTCCAAAATCCACAAAATTACATGGTAATTTAACTTGATCTAAAATGACTTCAAAAGATGAACCAAGTTTCATCATTTAATCAAATGATATCTCAGATTCCTGGTTAGTCTCACCAGTGGGAGCATTCAATGTTTCTTCTTGGAGACCATCATCCTGCAACCTTTGACCCCAAACACCTTCTTCAGGTAAAATGACAAAGGCAGTTGCAGTGGTTTCCAAATGTTCTAGAGTAGGTGTTATAACCTTAATGTATCACATAATAGAATTTAGTTGATGTTTTTATTCAACATATAATGAATCATTATTAAATTACCAGAAGTAGGCTCATCTCTCATTATATAAGCAGCAGCAGCAATACTGGGAACATACGCTGGCTCTTCTTCAGGAGTAGTCAAGTTAGCTTGAACTTGGGATTTTTCACCAGAACCCTCTATATTTCTCATAGGAGGGTCAATTCTCTCCCTCAAAGGGGAAATTTAAGAAGCCCTTGAAATTCCAAGAAGTATGAGTATTCTTTTCATGAGATAAGATTCCTGACTATCCGAAGGAATTACCACAACTGATGAAGCATTTAGCTGTGGACTTCTTCCATCAATGACTTTGCTTTTTTGAATTTCTGGGTGTACTGGAATCATCATATTCGAATATAGGAATTCTAATGTTAAAATCCATGTATAACTCCTCATACATGTCTTGCTGGACTGGAGATACCTCACCCGACTCGTGAGGAGATTCATTTGCTCCAATGGGAGTACCACCAGGTCTATACCGTGGTAGAGGAAGCTCAGGAGTTCATTTATTTGCAAGATGTTGGATGAAGAAAATAATTTCCTTGAGTAACAAAGCTTTAACTAAAATCATGTTTCAACAAAAATAAGGAAAGAGACTTACATATTTAGGAGCCACATAATCGTGCCACTCCTCATCTCCAAAAGAACTAGTCCCCTCGGCGATGCCATGATCTATCATTTCTATCATCTGCTTGGTGACAGGAATGAAATCATCAGTGGAATAAATGAGCATCTACAGCTCTCTAATGTAATCCCGCAATTCATCGTGGTTATCCATGAAACGGATATTGGTAGAAGCCCTAAGATTCCCTACTCCAGGGATGTGTAGCCCTTCACATAGGTCTAGCCAGGCAGTTTCAACATCGTAGTATAAAATCCGCCATGTATTCACAACCTCTGGTCATAGATATTTAGTATGTATACCAGAAGGCTGTGAGGAGGGTCCTACAATATTGGACTCAAACTTCTTCCAAACTCCTGCAATTACATATAAATAATAAGAAAATAAATCATATTGCTCTATAAAGTAATGGTAGTTAAATTTCAACAATGATGTAACTTACCTGGTGTCAATGGAGTGGGTATCCTGATTCTGACAGGAGGATTATATGTGGCACAAGGCCACTTTGATACATGCCATGCCTCATCGTCCCCATCCATAGAATCCGACGAGTCAGCCCTGGGTGAGGAACTCGGTGAATCAGCTCTAGGTGTGGAAGGTTCACCTTCCAGATGAAAGGCTTCTTTCTCAACTGCTCTCTTCTTTTTCCCCACCCGAGGAACCAGATGATTCAGTAACCCATCAGGGTATGATGCTACCCAGTTATCGACATACCATGTAGTCAAGTTACTTTTTTCTCCATCAACTATCTGATCAAACACTACCCCAGTCTTCTCCATAGATGTGAGAAACCATATTTTTCGTGAAACCGTTAGATGCTTCTCTGACCTGACATTCATAGGATGGGACACAAGATTCTGCTGCAGACACATGAATTGACGTGAAAATCTATATGGAGCATAGGCCTTGCATATAATCTCTTCATCAATCCTGGTGGCCAATACACCATCTCTACAAGCCATCATGTATGACCTCAATTATAGGTCGGATGTTCAATCTTCAACAAACCACCCAGTTGGCAGGTTTACATAAGGAAAGAAATGGGATTCCTTGATCATGATCACCCTTGCCTTCATATCACAGGAGTTGAGGGATAATGGAAAAATTCCATAAAATTCCTGCAATAATGGCTTGAAAGAACTCCCAGGATCTTGTACTCTGCTCTGTACAAAATATGTGCTGAAATGAGTGGCTATCAATCCCCACAAAACATGGAATGGCCCCACTATTCTCAATGGAGACTTACCCATAAATACATGGAGTAATCCACTGTGAATCTTTTGCCAAAATGGGGTTGGACAACCCAACCATTTTTCATTCAGCCAACTTGGATACAACAACAGAGGTCCCTGTCCTGACACCTCCCTTCGAATCCCTGACTACCAGAAGATAAAAACTGAGCCAAAAGGCTACGAAGCCCACCAGAAGGGTCTTTTCTAGGATTCTATGATCCACTTCGTACCCCCACATCTCAAATTCTCATGCTTCCAGGGTCGGCCAGAATGTACCAGGAGAACCCCTCTTCTCTGTTCTTGGGTAGCTAGTAGGACAAGTATAGGTGGGCCCCTTCCCATTATTCTTGTTAAGAAATATATCCATCCACTCCTATAGATGAATTTTATTTGTATAATGAGTTTTGGAGGTCTTTGACTTCTTGATCTTGTTGAATATTTTCAATAATTCCCTATCCAAGGCCAGAGTCTTCTCTAAATCTTTCCAAGTCGCCTTGGGGGATGAATTAATCATACATATATCCCAAAATTAGAGCCCCCGAGATCTTTTAGACATCCCATACACTGATTCCTACTTCACCATGAGTCAGATGGAAATAATTGGTTTATGGGCTCCCGCGGCTAATCAGATCTGGAAAAAAGTTATCATTCCTATAAACATACATCTACCCAGCCCAGACAGATTCATATATTGCAGCTCCCATCAGATCTTTGAAAATATCTGCATAGGTTTATTGCACCCAATATTCTCACATCCAAGTTGGCTTCACACCTCCTCCAACATGGAAGTCCCAATATTATTCCATCCTTTGGATTGATCCATCTGGGTATTTTGAAAGATTGAGGAATAACAATATGGTTGAAGCTTAGGCTTGTATGGTTTCAGATATGGGGTACAAGGGCTATTATGAATTATGTAGGCCTTCTCCATTGTTCCAACATTTAAAAATGATCCTCCATATAAGACATTTTCTGACTAAAAGTTGGTGTAAGTTTGAAACCATGGATGCGGGAGAGAGTTCTTTGGCTATGGAGTGTTGTCTTCTTGCAGATGACCATGCCCATAAAGAGGCAAGTAGATAATTTGTGGGAAATCAAGATGATACTTCTTTAAGTAAATGTCCAAATTTGGGAGAATGATGTTGCAAATATCATAATAGTCATGGACAACGATGCTCATCATGTCATCAAAATGTTTTCAAGCCAACTCATTAGTCGTTCCAATTCTTTTTGGAGCCATTTAATCTGCACAAAAATCAGAAAATGAACTTTTATGTAAGTTTATTTTTCATAAAATTTGTGATGAAATTCAGAAAAAATAGAAAAGGCATTAAGGAGCCCATGTTCCATATTGGCATGCAAGTCTGCATCGGTCGCACATGTTTCAGTACAAAGGTATCACCGCGCATGTCAAACTACCTCTCCATAAGCACGACATGAACAGAAGAAATGAACCATGGAAAATAAACACACATGTGAGATGATAGAAACCTACACGGCGAGAGTGGGAAGGTGTGAAACTCAGGTGCTTTGTGTGAGAATGACAGCATATTTATAGGCAAAGGCCTCACCCAATGCGCTGATCAATCCTTTATGTCGTACCCTGTGTGGCTCTAACCTGCGCGCCTCCACCTGTGCGCTCAAAACATGCGCGATGCAGTTCTTTGGTTTTCTGTTTTACCTCAGAGTCAAATCCTCCTTCTTTTCGGATCCAACACTGAGGGGAGACTTTTCTTGATGCTCCTTTCCGTCACGGAGTCTAATGACTAAAAAACCGGAATACCTTAGCATAAAGTGATTCATCCCTTGAAGAAAAATCCAAAATAGAAAAAGGCATGAACAAAGAATTTATTTAAGAATGGACCGCGCAAGTTTCATAATTATCCTGCAAGTATACTTACTTTCCACTTATTGGTCGCACTGGTGACTTGTGAAACCTAATTTATTTTCTCCCAAGGTCTTCTATAGCCTATAAATACCCCTGGTGGGATCCTCATTTCAGGTAAAAAAAATTCCAGAAGTCAGAATTAAGATATCGGCACCCTAGTATTTGATGGAAGTCTTCCAGACACATCTAAGGTAATTTCATACCTAGAATGGAAGATCCAAAGAGGGGAAACAAGGCCTATGTTTTGAAACTCATCAACACTTGCGCGTCCATGGGGATAACACTTATGGTAAATGCCCATAATTGTGCACTACCTTATATCTTCAACAAAACATATGCACCACCCTTTTGGAATCCTTTAAGGATAATACTAAGGTCTTCATCCAAGTCCCACCCAAGTTTTACCCTATGGGTTAACCATCTCCCATGTACACCCATGTCGCGCAAGTACTTGCACGACTAAGACTTGAGCGTCCAAACAGGACTTGCTCGCGAACCCCTTTTTGGGTGTCCCTCCTTTGAGTTCACATCCTTTTACTCAAATTCAACTCTCCTCTTCAAGATTTATCCTTCAAAACCCTCTTTAATGCCACTTATGTCATGGTTCCTTTTTCAGCTTCCTTATCTAAAAGGAATTCTGTGGAATATCTCTCAAAACCATGTGATTTACATTTCTTTATATCACTATGCATAGAGGTTCCCTTCATTTTACTTCATCCCATAAGAGGAGATAATCTTTGATCTGGGAATCCTCCTTAGGAGTAATCCCCAAATTAAGAATATAAATCTCTATAGAGAACAAATACCTTTATGGGAATTTTTAATGGAAATCCTCCTTAGGAGTAAGCCCCAAGTTGCCTTTAACTTGGGCTTCCTTTTCAGGAGTAAACACCTGGTTAGAATATCCAAATCTCTATAAAACACAGATATCTTTATGGACCTTGTCCCTTTGTTTCTTTCCAGAAGTAAATTCTAGTCTTCATCTATCCTGGGAAGTCACACATGTATAATCCCCATATCAATCTTTGTGATCACATCTTTTGTGGCCAAAATTGTTAGGTTTACTGATACCTCTTGTTTATCACACCGAGTATGACTCACGTGAGCTTAGAGTGTAAATGTATCCAATACACATCTATTTGGTCCGTTAATCATACATAAGCCGTGCATTTATAAATCAAACTACGTGGAATTTGATCTCTCCCTTAATAGAAGAGTATGTGGGAATCCATTATAGGGTCCAAGCCCATCACCCATTAATTCCCATCTATCCCATATGACGTTAAACAGGATCTTAATTCCCGAACTACGTGGGTTATGATTCCTTTTCTAACAAAGATAAGTAGGTAGCCCATCTGCAGGTACGATCCCAACTCTAAAATAATCCATGTCCTTCTAAACGACAATAAAATTCAAGTGCCCCACTGAGTGGATTTAAAAATAGTATGGTCATCATAATGACCAAGATATTTCTACATAATATATTGAAGGATACAGTTGACTATGAATCTCTAATACAAACCGATGATTCTCTATCGATGAAGAACCTCTAATACATATAAAATATTCTCTAAATCTCATAAATATCAATCATTGATTACTAAATCTAAAGGGAGACTCATTTTCATGATTGGAAAACTAATAAGGATTCACAAACATCACTCAAATCTCTAAAGCGAGTCCCAGTGTAGACAACAATTTCCCCTTAAAAAGGTCTGAAGAGTCTGACCTCCCATCCTCTCAACCAATGCAAATTCTTAAGCCTCAGCGGTCCACAAATAATGAGTGTGTACCATTGGAAAGTATGTCCAAATGGATATAACATCATTGGATATTTCGGGTTCTACGAATAAACCCGTTAGAAACTGATAAGAATGTTTGAACCTTAAACAAATGAAGTCATCCCCATTTCAAGCAGAAACAGTCTATATATATATTTATCATTTCTAATTGGAATAAGTTCATAATTTTAAATATTTCACATTGAATAGAAATTATGAAAAATAAACCATACCATTGAAGTCCTCTAGGTCTGGTGACCTATAAAAACATTTATATAAAACTTTCGAAATTTATAAATCAATTAAATATTGATATACTTTATTTTTTTCATGTATTGAAAATAATTTAGATTTTATTAATAAATTATTATAAATTAATTTTTTAATTTAAAATCTAGTTATTAATTATTACTTTCATTTGATGATAACATTAGTTTGGTTTTTATAGTTCATGATCTATATTCATGGTTCTGTATACATAATGACATATATATGGGGTTACACACCTCTTTCTCACCACCATATATTAAATAACTTTAATGACTATTTTTGAGTATTTATATATGAAATATTGGGAGAATATATTTCTGGTTATATATTTTCATACAAATAATAAAATATATTCTTTGATATCCATTCGAATGATAGAGGATCAAAAAATATAAAAAAAATTCTAAATTCTAGAAAATAAGTAAATACAAATTTATGATTTAAAACAATGAACAGTTTTTGAAATCATAAATTTCATAAAAATTTAAATTATACATCCTAGATAAATATCAAAGACAAATAGATATTGTAACACCCCAAGCTTCTACGGTACGATTCTCTTTGAATAATGTGATAGCGTGTGTTGTACGCAACACCGAGTTCTAACACACCATAACTAATCAAACTAGCCGTTATGAATAGTAATACCTACTTTTTGAAATTATATATATTTTATATTTGAAAATGGACTTCATTTTTGGATTCGGAATATCGAATTTAGCCTAAGGTGAAATTTTGGTACATTTCGGATAACTTTCATATTTTGATGAATAGTGAAAATTACTAAATTTTAATTAAAAACAACTGTTTTAATAAAAATAATTAATAGTGATAAATTATGAATTTTAGTTGTTTTAAATTATATTTAGAATATATTTTTACCATTTAATATAATTTTGGTCATTGGACATAATTTTACAATTAAACCGAACATAAACAAGTGTCAATCTTTTGATAGTTATTATCTCTTAAAAACACGCTTTTTGTTTTGACAGCGAGAATTAATTTTAAATTAATTTCTGCCACTTCTGTGTTTTTGAATTTAGGAAAATGGATTCCATATTTGGAATCAGGATGTTCAAAATGTGTAAATAGGTAACTTTTATTTTTTGACATTTTGAATAATTACTGCGGTAAATATTTTATTTACCATGGTTAAGGGTAAATCCGGTAAATAAGGGTTAAAAAAATAATATTATAATAATACTAAATTACCCTAAAACGTGTCTTAACACTATTGGTTGATACATGGCCGACCATGGGAATCTTTGGGTCGATTTTGGGACCCCATTAATCCACTTGTAAGTGATAATGACACTTTATTTTAATTAAGTTCAAATGAATACAAAAATGACACAAGCATATATATTTTAACAAAACAATTGTTACATAGGGTTATATATGTTTGATTTTAGATTATAAATATTCATTAGAAAGATAAAATGATTTCCTATATAATTATATTTTATTTATAATTTTTAGACATTAAATAATTTATTTTATTTATGACACAATGATGATGCAGTAATTACTATAATAGTGAAAAATTAAAATAATTGATATTATAAATACCCAAATAAATATAATATGAAACTTTTAATGAATTAAACTAATTTTATAGGATAATATGATATATTAGGATTGATTCAATTGACTTTGTTCGAAGTAATCAATCTGTTATGAGTTTCAAAAAAATCAACTATTGAATAGTGTCAAAATTGACATAAAAGAGTTCTTAAAACAAATATTATATTATTAATTGATATTAAATTCCTAAAAATCTAAGTTTCGGCAAAGAGACTTATATCATGATAGGTTCATCATTAATGTACCACTTGGGGGGTCTCTTGGATGTATATAGTAAGTTTATTAACCATATTATATAAACATACAAAGAGACATTGTAAAAGTGAAACTAATTAACTTAAAGTTAATACTTAAAGATAAGGTTAATATAAGTCCCCAAACCTGTCTAAATTCTATTGGTTGAGTTGTTTTCGACCCATCCCCACCTTAACCTTTGAATAGTAAACTTTGGAGCCATTGGAAACCGATTATGAATTTATTATAAACTAATATCTCTAGCCTTTCCAAAGGTGCCCCTCACCCCTCTTATAAAAGGGCACTCCTCCTTCCCATTTATTCACACCTTCAAAGCCTTTTGGTTCGGCCAAAATCTGCCCAAATACTCTCCCAACATCCCTCTCTACAACCTAGAGGCCTTAGTTTTATCAGAAAGCCAACCTAAGGAGCCCTTTTGATCAAATCAAAAGGAAGAACCCGAAGAAGAGGTAATGATTTCACCACCCTTTTCTATGTTCATTTCTTCTTCCACTTCTTCTTCCTTTGTTGTTACCATTCTAAAATAATAAATCCAGTATCATATATATACTGTGATTTTATTATAAATATGGTACAACCATATTCAGTATTCTATCAACCCTTTGAATAACATGTCACCATACGTGTGTACGTACGGCTTACCGTCTCGACGTCGTGGTGTAATTGTTATTCAATATAATATTATTTGGATGGGTATAATAATGATGTGTAACTCATGTAAATAATAAATATAACATGTTAAGGATTCTGTATATATGATATACCATCCATTATATATTATTTTAATATCAAAAGAATGAGATTGTCGCTCGTGCGTACGTACGGACTACCGTCTCCACGAACGCGATGAGATTCATTCTTCATCGTATCCATTCAAGTATAATTATCATTTGATGATTTAAAAAATGATGTTTAAGGACTTGATATCATTATGGATATGAATAATATAAAACCTATCCTTTACAAACATGTCTTACGTAACAAAACATATAAAAGAAAACAAGTAAGTTAACACCCGAAACAACGATAATACTAAGATATTATTATCAAATCAATATTAAAAGATCATATATGATATCATATTAATGTATATGATTATTATATAATTTAATAACAATTATTTCACCATTATAAAGGAGGTTAACCTACCCCAACCAAGGAAAAGTACAAGGTAAGGGTTATTTCACAATCTCTTCTTTATCCGAGGTTGTTTATACGTAATAATCTACTGGGATTTCTTTATCATCCACATCCATGTTTCTTCGAAATGTATTTCAAAAAATATTTATTATTTACAAGAATATGGGTTAAAGACATTTATACCCTTGTTTGACTATTTATAAGAGATTTATAAAGGAATCTTTCCGTCTTTTTCAAAACAAGGTCCTTTTTAACCTTTTCGACAGAATTAAGGTAAGAATGTTTTTTTTAACTTATACGGAGGGTGCGGCTATTTTCCGCCGTTATAAAATATTCAAAGCTTCCCTTACAAGCTTATAAGATTATTTTCAAAGAAAATGTTTTATTTTATATGGATATTAAATGATTTCAAAATAAAAGGAGATATTTCTTTAAAAAGAATATTGATTTCATCTATGTCAACATCCTTTGATGGATTTTAAGATTATTTGAAGTTGATTTATTATGATATAAAACATCCATATTGAAATGAGGTTTTGTGATATGTTTGACTGTGGATGTCCTATTTTTATACCATTCGTAGTTTATGGTGAAATTATTTACATTTTGTATGCTAGTTTTAATACGAATGTTTATGTTATGTTTAAACCTTTTCATATGGGAATGCATTGGACATAGTAAGTGATGGGTGGAGCCCGCTATAGCTCCTCGATGCATTGGTAGGTCTCATGAGACAAACTAGTGTCTTGGCACAAGGCCTTGACAAAATCTTATTTGTAGTCTTGGCACGAGGCCCTAACTATGTGGTTATGATAGTCTGGCATTACGCATTCCAACATTATGAATGTGGTTATTGATTTTTGCATGTGATTATTCGATTAGTAGAATATCCATGTGAATAAGTAAATGGCATTATTTAATTTTATTTTTGCCATACCATGTTGAAAGTTCATGTTTGAAAGGATTTTGTTTTAGTTATACATTGCCTTAAATGTTTATTCTTATTTATAAAAGTTTCCGCTATATTGTTATCCTTATTGGGCATTTGAGATCACCCCTTTTCTATGTTTTATTTTTCACAGGAAGTGAAGAAGTAAATTATGAATGACCTGCAGGGATGTTATGTTGGATATGAGTGTGGATTATTGAGACATTATGTTGCTGTAGTAGTTTTTCATTTTATGATGTAATGTAAAACTTATGAATATATCTAGTGATTCCAAGGCTACTAAACCAATCGGTCTTTCGAGATTTGATCTTTCTTGTGATCATACCAATGTTATGTAATAATGCACCGACTCTGGGTAACTGGGGTCGGGGCGTTACAGTTGGTATCAGAGTAAGTTTAATACAAACTTTGGAAACTAGATTTAGATAAACTCTGATTAGAGCACGTAGACCTAAGATGAACTTTGAGGATTAGTATAGAAGAACTTCCTAGAATTTTGGTATTGTAGAGATTTTGTGATCTTTCCGAGCAATACATCCCTGTCTGGATACGAGCAGGTAGAGGCGGCTCTGGCACATATGTACCTAGGGGTAAAACCCGAAAACACCGTTTTGAGCTAGACTCGAACTGGAACTGGTGCACGACAACGGGCCTTGCTGCACTCTTGGTTACGACACTCCCGTGTGATATGCTTAGGATAACTCTCATTTTCATTACAAATCATTATGAAGGGTTTATGAGTATATAATTCCTCAAAGAAAACATTCTTATGA
Source organism: Viscum album (assembly GCA_963277665.1). NCBI lineage: Eukaryota > Viridiplantae > Streptophyta > Magnoliopsida > Santalales > Viscaceae > Viscum > Viscum album. The sequence continues at coordinate 1,935,293,316 of OY728165.1, forward strand.
TTATGAATTATATCCATAAATAGTTCAATTTATGTTAAGTGTTTTATAAGAATGGGATTATGTATTTTGATTCGTAAACTGATCTAGTTTATGCCATTGTTTAGAAATGGCGCCTAGTAGAAGAAATGGAAACCGTATCAATGCACGCACTCCATGTAGGGATTGACCTCCTGCTCAAGATAATTATAGTGGGGCTGGTGATGCAACTGGTGACGATCAGCTAATCACCATACTGGGAAAACTTACTCAGGTTATGAATAATAACCTTACCCGTATGGAGCACCCTGATCCGCAGCATGGAGGATCAATGTTAGATCAATTCATGAGGCAACAACCACCAACATTCAATGGGAGTAAAAATACCTTAGTAGCCGAGCAGTGGATAAATTACCTAGAGAAAATATTTCAGGCTTTGGGGAGCAGTGAAAGGGAAAAAGTTATCATGGTAGTTTACCGCCTCACTAGAGATGCTGATCAATGGTGGTCATTGATTCAAAACATGAAGGAAGATGATTAAGTATCAAATATGGAATGGAAGGAGTTCAAAGATCTGTTTTTAGAAAAATACTTCCCTCGCGACCATCGAGCAGATATGGAAAGGGAATTTCTGAGTCTGAGACAAAAGGAGGATGAGAATGTCACAAAGTATGAGGCTAACTTTACAAGGTTAGCGAGGTATGCTGGAGATTATATTCGCAACCCAAGAAGTAATATTGATCGTTTCTTTTATGGGTTAAAACCATTTCTCTGTCGAGCATTAGTCTCACAATCCTTTTCATCGTACGAAGACATTGTCTCATGTGCTATCAAGACCGAAAAGGAATTCTCTAAGTCTTATGACTTTAAAGCAAAACAAGAGAAGAAGAGACCTGCTGATCAATCTGGGAATGGAAATAAGGGGAAGAAGGGAAAGGTTGAATATCCATCTTGTGGTAAATGCGGGAAGAAACACCCCGGTGCTTGCTTGAAGGGAATGGGAGTCTATTACAAGTGTGGTGAAAAAGGCCACCAAGCTCGTGATTGCAAAGGGAAGAAGGAAGCCACCAACGTTCAGTGCTACAATTGCAGGGAGATGGGGCATTATGCGAATGCATGTCCTAAGCGTCAGGAGAACTTACCTCAGAAAAGGCCAAGGGATCAAGGCCAGGCTTATGCTATCACTACTGCAGAGGTAGAAGATCCAAAAGACGTGGTGGCAGGTAATTTAATGGTTTCCTCAAGTTTAGAAAATGCATTATTTGACTCTGGATCGTCGCATTGTTTCATATCTTCCCAGTTTGCTAAGAAAATTAGATATTTCCAATTTGATTTAATAAGGGAGTTGTCAGTTAAAACTCCTAAGGGAAGTATCATTGCAACAAAGTTTTGTGAATCAGTCCCCATTAGAGAACATAAATTTTCTTTATCTGCTGATCTCATCGTCATACCTATGATTGAGTTTGATATAATCCTCGGTATGGATTTTCTTTCGGACTATGATGCGAAGATTTATTTTAAGAAGAAAGAGGTTACGATTCTTGATGATAATGATAAGGAACACCTTATCTTTAGAGCAGAATCATCACCACCTAATTCTTATTTAGATCCACCCCCAGTAGCTCAACATAATTCAATTATTGGGGAGGAAGAGAATGAAATAACTGTCGGTGAGGAAAGGAATGTTCAAATAGAGGATGTACCTGTTGTGAAAGAAATTGTAGATGTATTTCCGGAAGATTTACCTGGACATCCTCCAGAACGAGAAGTTGAGTTTTCCATTGATTTGATTCCTGGATCAAGGCCTATATCGAAGACCCCTTATAGAATTTCAACTGTAGAGTTAGTCGAACTAAAGAAACAACTAGAGTAATTGAGTAATAAGGGATTTATTCGCCCTAGTGTTTCTCCATGGGGAGCCCCGGTTCTTTTTGTTAAAAAGAATGATGGATCTATGAGGTTATGTATCGACTACAGGGAGATCAATGCTATAACGATAAAGAAAAAGTATCCCCTACCTTGTATTGATGATTTATTTGACCAACTACATGGAGATCAATACTTTTCAAAGATTGACCTTCGATCTGGATACCATCTGTTGTGTGTAAAGAATGAAGACATTCCGAAGACAGCATTTCGAACCAGGTACGTGCATTACGAGTTTACTGTAATTCCTTTTGGATTGACTAATGCACCCTCTGTATTCATGGATCTAATGAATAGAGTTTTCAAGGAGTATCTCGATGAATTTGTGGTGGTATTTATTGATGATATCTTGGTATACTCCAAAACCTACGAAGATCATGAAAATCACTTGCACATTATCTTGAAGACTCTGAGGAGGCATGAATTATATGGGAAGTTTAGCAAGTGTGAATTCTGGCTTCAGGAGATTTCTTTTCTTGGCCATATTGTCTCTAAAGATGGAATCTCTGTTGATCCTTCTAAGACCAAGGAAATCCAAGAATGGCCAGCACCTACGAGTATAACTGAGGTATGCAGTTTTATTGGTTTGGCAGGTTATTATCGACGTTTCGTCCAGAATTTTGCCCGATTGGCTAACCCATTAACGAAGCTCACACGTAAAGGGGTTAAATTTGTTTGTAAAAAATAGAGTGAAGAATGTTTTGAATAACTGAAGAAAAGATTAGTCAATTCTCCTATATTGACTCTACCATCGGGGAATGATGGGTTCATTATTTATAGTGATGCATCAAAGAAAGGACTTGGCTGTGTCCTTATGCATAATGATAGAGTTATTGCCTATGCATCACGACAGTTGAAAATTCATGAACAAAACTATCCTACTCATGATCTCGAGTTAGCAGCTGTGATCTTTGCTTTGAAGATATGGAGGCACTACCTCTATGGTGAAAAATGTGAGATTTATACTGATCACAAGAGTTTGAAGTATATTTTCTCACAAAAAGAACTCAACATGAGGCAAAGGAGATGGCTTGAATTACTCAAGGATTATGATTGTACGATACAGTACCACCCGGGGAAGGAAAACAAGGTGGCAGATGCTTTGAGTAGAAAACAACATGGAGTTTTGAACAATATGAGAATTGAAAGGGATCCAATTTTCATGGATCTAGTGAAGATGGACATGGGAATAACCAGGGAAGGTGAAACATCAATGCTTTTTCAAATGGTTGCCAAACCATCTTTACTAGAAAGGATTAAGAGTTCTCAAACCGATGATGAAGAATTCCAAAAGAAGATTAAAGCTGTGAATGATGGGAGATTGAGAGACTTTGTGTATGACGATGGAATTTTGAAATTCGGGAAGAGACTTTGTGTTCCCGATTTACCTGATCTAAAAAGGGAATTGCTGGATGATTCTCAGAGTTCCAATTTCTCTATACAGCCTGGGAGCACCAAAATGTATAGAGATTTGAAGGAACATTTTTGGTGGGACAACATGAAGAGGGAGATTGCTGATTTTGTGTCAAGATGTATGGGTTTTCAACAAGTGAAAGCTGGAAGGCAACAGCCTGGAGGAGTCATGCAACCTCTTCCCATACCGGAGTGGAAATGGGACAATATTACGATGGACTTTGTCATGGGGATACCAAAGACTCCTAGAAGGAATGATGCAATATGGGTTATTATTGATCGTCTTACCAAGTCAGCACAATTTCTTGCTATAAGAGAAGATCTACCCCTGGAACGTCTAGCAAGACTATATATTAATGAAGTTGTGAGACTTCATGGAGTACCCTTATCGATTGTTTCTGATCGTGATCCCCGTTTTACTTCAAGATTTTGGAAAACTATTCAGAAGTCCTTGGATACTGAACTTCATTTGAGCACTACTTACCACCCTCAGATAGATGGACAATCAGAACGGACTATTCAAACCTTAGAAGACATGTTGAGATCTTGCTCACTTGACTTTCAGGGTATGTGGGATCAATATTTACCACTGGTAGAATTTTCCTATAACAATAGCTTCCATTCGAGTATTCAGATGGCACCATATGAAGCGTTATACGGAAAGAGATGTCGTACACCAACCTGTTGGGATGACGTTGTTGAAAGAAAACTTGTAGGTCCAGAACTGGTGGAGGAAACGATGGAAAAGGTGAAGGTAATCCAAAATCACATCAGAGGAGCTCAAAGTAGGCAGAAGAGTTATGCCGATAATCAAAGGAAGGATTTTGAATTTCAAGTCGGTGATCATGTTTTCCTGAAGGTATTTCCATGGAAGGGAGTCATACGTTTTGGTAAGAAAGGTAAATTGAGTCCCAGGTACATCGGACCCTTCGAAATTCTAGAACGAATTGGGGTTGTAGCTTACCGATTGGCAATGCCGCCAAGTCTCTCCAAAGTTCATGATGTGTTCCACGTATCTCTGTTGAAGAAATAAATGCCTGATCCAACGCATGTACTCACCTATGGGGAATTAGAACTGGAACCTGATCTGTCTTATTGCGAAGAGCCCGTCAGGATTCTTGATACGAGAGAACAAGTACTGAGAAACCGGACGACGCGTCTGGTAAAAGTTTTGTGGCGAAACCATAAGATGGAAGAGGCAACGTGGGAACCCGAGGAACTTATGATGAAGAACCACCTGAGTCTTTTCATGTGATAAGTATTCTAGAAATTTCGAGGATGAAATTATTTGAAGGAGGGTAGAATGTAACACCCCAAGCTTCTACGGTACGCTTCTCTTTGAATAATGTGATAGCGTGTGTTGTACGCAACACCGAGTTCTAACACATCATAACTAATCAAACTAGTCGTTATGAATAGTAATACCTACTTTTTGAAATTATATATATTTTATATTTGAAAATGGACTTCATTTTTGGATTCGAAATATCGAATTTAGCCTAAGGTGAAATTTTGGTACATTTCGGATAACTTTCATATTTTGATGAATAGTGAAAATTACTAAATTTTAATTAAAAACAACTTTTTTATTCAAAATAATTAATAGTGATAAATTATGAATTTGAGTGGTTTTAAAGTATATTTAGAATATATTATTACCATTTAATATAATTTTGGTCATTGGACATAATTTTACAATTAAACCGAACATAAACAAGTGTCAATCTTTTGATAGTTATTATCTCTTAAAAACACATTTTTTGTTTTGACAGCGGGAATTAATTTTAAATTAATTTCTACCACTTCTGTGTTTTGAATTTAGGAAAATGGATTCCATATTTAGAATCAGGATGTTCAAATTGTGTAAATAGGTAACTTTTATTTTTAGACATTTTGAATAATTACTGCGGTAAATATTTTATTTACCATGGTTAAGGGTAAATCCGGTAAATAAGGGTTAAAAAAATAATATTATAATAATACTAAATTACCCTAAAACGTGTCTTAACACTATTGGTTGATACATGTTCGACCATGGGCATCTTTGGGTCGATTTTGGGACCCCATGAATCCACTTGTAAGTGATAATGACACTTTATTTTAATTAAGTTAAAATGAATACAAAAATGACACAAGCATATATATTTTAGCAAAACAATTGTTACATAGGGTTATATATGTTGGATTTTAGATTATAAATATTAATTAGAAAGATACAAAGATTTACTACATAATTATATTTTATTTATAATTTTTATACATTAAATAATTTATTTTATTTATGACACAATGATGATGCAGTAATTACTGTAATAGTGAAAAATTAAAATAATTGATATTATAAATACCCAAATAAATATAATATGAAACTTTTAATGAATTAAACTAATTTTCTAGGATAATATGATATATTAGGATTGATTTAATTGACATTGTTCGAAGTAATAAATCTGTTATGAGTTTCACAAAAATCAACTATTGAATAGTGTCAAAATTGACATAAAAGAGTTCTTAAAACAAATATTATATTATTAATTGATATTAAACTCCTAAAAATCTAAGGTTCGGCCAAGAGACTTATATCATGATAGGTTCATCATTAATGGACCACTTGGGGGTCTCTTTTATGTATATAGTAAGTTTATTAACCATATTATATAAAAATACAAAGAGACATTTTAAAAGTGAAACTAATTAACTTAAAGTTAATACCTAAAGATATGGTTAATATAAGTACCCAAACCTGTCTAAATTATATTGGTTGAGTTGTTTTCGACCTATCACAACCTTGACCTTTGAATAGTCAACTTTGGAGCCATTGGAAACCGATTATGAATTTATTATAAACTAATATCTCTAGCTTTTCCAAAGGTTCCCCTCACCCCTCTTATAAAAGGGCACTCCTCCTTCCCATTTCTTCACACCTTCAAAGCCTTTTGGATCGGCCAAACTCTGCCCAAATACTCTCCCAACATCCCTCACTACAACCTAGAGGCCTTAGTTTGATCAGAAAGCCAACCTAAGGAGACCTTTTGATCAAATCAAAAGGAAGAACCCGAAGAAGAGGTAATGATTTCACCACCCTTTTCTAAGTTCATTTCTTCTTCCACTTCTTCTTCCATTGTTGTTACCATTATAAAATAATAAATCCAGTATCATATATATACTATGATGTTATTATAAATATGGTACAACCATATTCAGTATTCTATCCACCCTTTGAATAACATGTCACCATACGTGCGTACGTACGGCTTACCGTCTCCACGTCGTGGTGTAATTGTTATTCAATATAATATTATTTGGATGGGTATAATAATGATGTGTAACTCATGTAAATAATAAATATAACATGTTAAGGATTCTGTATATATGATATACCATCCATTATATATTATTTTAATATCAAAAGAATGATATTGTCGCTCGTGCGTACGTACGGACTACCGTCTCCACGAACGCGATGAGATTCATTCTCCATCGTATCCATTCAAGTATAATTATCATTTGATGATTTAAAAAATGATGTTTAAGGACTTGATATCATTCTGGATATGAATAATATAAAACCTATCCTTTACAAACATGTCTTACGTAACAAAACATATAAAAGAAAACAAGTAAGTTAACACCCGAAACAACGATAATACTAAGATATTATTATCAAATCAATATTAAAAGATCATATATGATATCATATTAATGTATATGATTATTGTATAATTTAATAACAATTATTTCACCATTATACATGAGGTTAACCTACCCCAACCAAGGAAAAGTACAAGGTAATGGTTATTTCACAATATCTTCTTTATCCGAGGTTGTTTATACGTAATAATCAACAGGGATTTCTTTATCATCCACATCCATGTTTCTTCGAAATGTATTTCAAAAAATATTTATTATTTACAAGAATATGGGTTAAAGTCATTTATACCCTTGTTTGACTATTTATAAAAGGTTTATAAAGGAATCTTTCTGTCTTTTTCAAAACAAGGTCCTTTTTAACCTTTTTGACAGAATTAAGGTAAGAATGTTTTTTTTAACTTATACGGTGGGTGCGGCTATTTTCCGCCGTTATAAAATCATCAAATCTTCCCTTACAAGCTTATAAGATTATTTTCAAAGAAATTTTTTTATTTTATATGGATCTTAAATGATTTCAAAATAAAAGGAGATATTTCTTTAAAAAGAATATTGATTTCATCTATGTCAACATCCTTTGATGGATTTTAAGATTATTTGAAGTTGATTTATTATGATATAAAACTTCCATATTGAAATGAGGTTTTGTGATATGTTTGACTGTGGATGTGCTATTTTTATACCATTCATAGTTTATGGTGAAATTATTTACATTTCGTATGCTATTTTTAATACGAATGTTTATGTTATGTTTAAACCTTTTCATATGGGAATGCATTGGACTTAGTAAGTGACGGGTGGAGCCCGCTATAGCTCCTCGATGCATCGGTAGGTCTCATGAGACAAACTAGTGTCTTGGCACAAGGCCTTGACTAAATCTTATTTGCAGTCTTGGCACGAGGCCTTGACTATGTGGTTATGATAGTCTGGCATTATGCATTCCAACATTATGAAAGTGGTTATTCATTTTTGCATGTGATTATTCGATTAGTAGAATATCCATGTGAATAAGTAAATGGCATTATTTCATTTTATTTATGCCATACCATGTTGAAAGTTCATGTTTGAAAGGCTTTTGTTTTAGTTATACATTGCCTTAAATGTTTATTCTTATTTATGAAAGTTTCCGCTATATTGTTATCCTTACTGGGCATTTGAGCTCACCCCTTTTCTATGTTTTATTTTTCCCAGGAAGTGAAGAAGTAAATTATGAATGACCTGAAGGGATGTTATGTGGGATATGAGTGTGGATTATTGAGACATTATGTTGTTTTAGTAGTTTTTCATTTTATGGTGTAATGTAAAACTTATGAATATATCTAGTGTTTCCAAGGCTACTAAACCAATCGGTCTTTCGAGATTTGATCTTTCTTGTGATCATACCAATGTTATGTAATAATGCACCGACTCTGGGTAACTGGGGTTGGGGCGTTACAGATATATAATATAAATAAATTTATATAAACACATTACAGACATGTCTTCAATATTACCATTGACTGATCTATGCACTCATACAATGTTATCACAACTCAATTTTATTTGTTTCTGAGTCCTATCTATTATGTAGGTGTTAAAACATATAGTATTCTTGAGTTCCAAAATACTTGAGGATAGATTGAGCATAGATCAATAAGCCAACACCACAACTATCTCTTGAATTTTATATAAATATAGGAACAAACATGTCATAAAATTATAAAAAAGAATAATTGAAATATTTTTTTTAGCTTTATCCCTTTAGAGTTATATCTCTAAATGACGTGTAACTATAATTCTTTATATAGTCCTATAAAAGGAGGAAAATTCCATGATAACTAATGATATATCTATCCTCATTCAAAAAAACCATTAGAACGTGTTGTCTTGACAATATATTCTAGAAAAACGATGTATCTTCTTTGAAATCCACCCAAAAGAAGAACTATTTGGTTGTCATCATAGAAATAAAATTTCCATTTATAAGATCCCATACACATACATCATAGATAGAAGGTTAAATCGTTAAGGTAGGCTAGGGATATGTTTTAAGAGAATATTTAATGACTTAATATATTGAATGAATTTGGCATAATTAGATGATTAAACTTGTGGATTTATGTGTATAGCAGTGATAAAAAGGTATGTGTTAATTATTATAAAAACTAAATTTGAATATTTCATACAAATGAAACAAGATTATAAATAAAAAATTATTTTAAGAGGTTGTAGAAAATTGAATCTCTAGGAATAATTTTTTGTTAAAAATAATAATAAATTTCCAAATGTCTCACAATAAACATTAAAAATTACAATGACCCCATGATATTTCATGTACTTCCCAATGATAGATGATCAAATATACGAGGTTCATTTGAGACAGATGAAATCAATAATACGAATATATAGAAAATCTTGAACTATTAAATTTCCATATCAATTATGTACAGTGATGTTTCAAATTAAAGAAAATGAAATATAGAAAATTAATAGTCAATATAAGAAAAAATGAAGTAGAAAAATATTCCTATATCTAAATTAAATGTTAATATATCTACACATAAAACCTATCTCTCCACTAATTTGAAGCCCCAACTCATGATCTAACGAAATATCTCATGTTGTTTGATCTAGAGTGTCAATGTTGTCCCCATCCTTCGCATATCTTTATAAATAGTTTTTTTGATCCACACAACAAATATGAATCCTAATATTCTAATATTTAATATATACTATGTACAACAACTTATTATGCAACAACTACCATGGTATTAGCATAAGTGAAAATAATAATATTTCCTTCTATCACAAAATATCTATTTTTTCAAAAACATCAAGAAACTTCTGCAACAATATTTCATTACATTAATATAAAAAAATCTGACTAATTTGTTTCATTGATTTTTTATATGATGTAATTTCAATAAGCTACATATTTGTGGAGTACAACCACTCTATCTAGTCAATGTATTATTTATCAATACCCATAGAATGCCATATATTCAACCAGTCATCCTCAATAATTAATAGAAAATTTAAACATGAATCTATGAATCATTTAATATTAATATAAATCATCCATCCATTTAGTAGTTCATAACTTGTTTACTATATCACCCCCTTCATGTGATTGAAATAATATCCCATGAAAAAAAATCAAAACCCTTCACCTAGTCCTTATTTGTTTTATTTAGATTCCAAAAAACAAAATCACATGGGCACCCATCAAGAAATGTTGAAGTATTATGTGTATCCAAAATCATTCATTCAATTATCTGATTCCCAACATAAAATTTAGATAAATATAGTCATAATCATTATCTTCTTCATTCTAAAAATATACAATAATCCACATTCACTGTGTTGATAGTTGTTATGAACTAGGGGGATATAGTACATTTGTAACTATTAAAACTTGATCTCATAGCAGTTTAATTGATATTCCATCATCCAACTAGTGTTTATTTATTAATTGTAGATCGGAAACTCTAAACTCATCAGATTATACTCATATTTGAACATATTTAGCATTCCTCAAATGTGACTCACTCACCCCTTAAAAAATGGTTGGAATAACTCAAATAAATATTTATGAATTGGATAAAAAACATATATAATTTCTATATCCATGGATAAATATGATATGGATGAAATGTATAATCATTATCAACCACATTGATTATCAACCCATGATTGTCTACATTGTATGTGTTTCTCCTCTTCCATGGATCAGGCTATAATCCCTTTTTGGATCTCAATTTTTCCCTAGTTTACTGAATCTCTAAATCCCATAGCTTCTGGTTTGATTTTATTATAAGATATATATCGGTTCTCAAGTGAAATATTCTTGATGAATTATCTGAGATAGTAATTATCTTATGTGGGCTATACAAAATATCATACAAGCTCTAATAGTGAATACATCCACTTCAATTTGGTGAGATATTGTTATAATACATGATCTCCATATTGAATCAATTATATTATTAAAATTAAAATTATCTTATGATAATATTTGTACTCATCGTATTTTCAAAATTATTTTACCCCAAATTCAGCTATAATTTCTATTATGCAGACAGATCTTACAAAAATAATTTTTTAAAATATAATATTGATGAAGAAAAATAAAATATAATCATGAGAGTAATTTAATTATAAATTAATATAAGAAAAAATTGATAAGAAATAAAATAAAAATTTCTTATTTAAAGACATTAAAATGAAAAATTATAATAAAATCATAAATTTGAAAACATTAAATGTTAAAAAAACAATGAAATAAGAAATATAGAACAATAGAAAATAATAAATTGTAAAGAATAAAATTAATATTTTTATACAATGTATAGGTTTAATAATATAAAAATACACACCACAATAAAATTTCAACGTTCACACATTAAATTAAGCATTTATGTCACAATATTATATAAATTACTAATTAATAACAAATTAATATAATCAATTTAATTTTCTAAAAAAAAATTTATAGTATTAATTAAAATAAATTTAAAGCACCCAATGAGATGTGGAAAAAATCATCACATGAATGAGACATCATATTCTGCCACATAAAAGCATTTATTTTCTTCATATAATAAATTTTATAAATTCAGTTGAAAATAATTAATCCAATGGATAAAAAAATTAAATTCTATATGGTTTGGATTCAAAAATTATTTTCAACCAAGGGTCCTCTTCAGTAGAATATTCTAATTCCCTCTATAAACAAACATTATTTAGGGAAAATATTTAATATATATTTTAAATAATTTATTGATTTTTGAATTTTTTAATAGATTCAAAAAGAAAAAAATATGATTTTAACTATACCATAAAAACATCTCATTAAATATAGATGACTAGACACACATATCTTAACGTAGAAATAATTATAAATAGTAGAATAAAATATTGGGTTCGATAATTTAGAGGAATCAAAAATAAAACACCAGATAATTTAACATAATAACAAAATAATGAATGAATGAAGGATGATCAAACAATATTAGTAATTTAATTTAATTGAACAAGTAAATGAATATCCAATATGATTCATTAAAAAATCAATTTAATTGTTTTTGTAAAACATTTTTTCAAATCCTATCCAAGGATAGTTGATTTCTTGGTTGGAAACAATGATTCACCCAATTGATTTTATTAGATAATAAAAATTAAAATCATCATGTGCAATCAAAACATTGAATATTGGGTGAAATTGAAACCACTAAAAATACTTCAATTTTACAAAAAAGTTAATGGGTTTTAGTGTGTTTAATATTAAATTATAGTTTATATAATATAAAAATACTCAGTCCCCCATCATTAAAATCATCTAATGTCTCCACTATTGAACCATAATGCAAATGAAAAAATATTCATTTTAATTTAAATTAATTCCTAATTTATCATTACAATGACATGTATAATTTTACCAATGTAATTCAAAAAATATTTTAAAAATATTACATAACATTTAAAAACATATTTTAAAATTTTTATTATCAATCATTGTAAACATAAAAAATAATGTTCAAATCCATAAAAATATAGAATATTAATTATTAATTCAATTTATAACATACAATTGGGTCCATATGAATTTACAAATGATTAAATGGAAGGTATCAATGTGAATTCAATAATATTTAAATACGAATTATTATATTAATAATGACAAGGATCATTTTCAAGTATAGTCACAAGAGAAATATCCAAACACAAACAACTTACCCCACACCAAAATACCTAAAAGGGGAACCATTTAGTGATAAAATATTAGGAAACTAGATTATTATTTCCAAAAATTAAAATAATAATAGTAAATAAACAATAACTCCACTACAAAATATTTATAGGTTACCTTACAATTTGAATCAATGAAGAACCTCTATTATACTTTCGAATGAAATGTGGAATCTTCAAGAATATATAATGTAAGCTATAATAAAAAAAATTAAATACATACATTTAATTTATAATATATGAGACAATAAAAATCTAAGACTACATGGGAGAATACACCAGAAAAATAATGCATGAGGAAATGGTGAATATGCTCTAACTTTTTGGAAAGGAATTTTTATTACCAAAAATTAAAGAAACAAATGATAATTGAGAAATATATTAAATTATGTGTATCATACATTGAAATTATAGATTTTTTCCCCGAATGTACTTCCCTATAAAGTAACCATATTCTATAAGGTGATTTTCATTTTTCATTCATGAAGTCTCATAATTATTTTACCAAAAAAAACGAGTTAATGATGGTGTATGTAGGCACCTAAAATGTACTCAACTCACTTAAAAGATAAAAAATTCATTGGAAAACTAAATTACAAAACATGGGAGATATTAAAATATTTCCATATAATGTATAAATTCTTTCTCATGATCCCACGTTCAGAGTGTTTTCATTGGACTCTAATATAGATAAAAAACAAGGGTTATACTTATTACTATAAAGTATATTTTAATATAATAAATTGAGAAAATTTCATTTTAACATATATTAGAAGAATAGTGAGTTATTTTAGGTATTCTATGAGCTGATTCATTGTGTTCATTGTATGAAACATTATTTACATATACAAAAAGCTTATTAATGATGGTTTTCTACGATGATATTTGACTACACAATCTAGAAATAGTTATTTATATAGTGTTTAATATAATTTTTTGACATATAAATTGTAACATGAATTCATATTCCAATATTTTATAAACCTATAAATGACATTTATAAACCAATTAATATTAGGATGGTAGTTTAAAACTGGGAAATTTTATTTCTTTTTAATATCATATTCATATTCTTCCATGATTATATTATATTCCAAATGTTCTTCATTCAGAAAATAAAATAACCATCAACCACATATCCTAGTTATTTATATATTCATAGTTCAAATGGTTTGTGGTGAAACCATTATTTTAGTTTCTAATAAAAAATGTCATCATACAGGGCATTATCAATATTTTATGTGAGTTTAATTTCTAGAAGAAAATTATTTAAATCAGGTTCATGATAAAAAATGCAGTTGCATTAAATTCAAAACAATTTCCTCCGAAATCAAAAACACAATTTCCCTTTCATTGAAAGAATCCATGGATTGAATATTAATAGATAAACACAAAAGAGAATTTTCACCATTCATTTTATCCTCAAATATCAATTCCTCAAAATTTTTGTCAATTAGCATTTCAATGATTGTTGGGTTCATAGTTCAAATACATGGAGTACGTGTTTTTAAATAACAATCCAATATTTCTGAATAAATATTCACCACATTCTTATTGTCTTCCTAAAAATTCCCAGGGAAAGGATATATTTCCATTCTCAACTATTTTTCATATAATTATTATTTATTTTTAATGTACAAATATATTTCTTTAAACTTATCCTCGTTCTTACTAATCATGTTCTCAAAGCACCGTTAGCAGTAAAACTTTTCAAAAATAGGAACTATAAATAGTATGGGATATTCATTTTAACATTCCAGTAGATATACCTTGAAATATTCCATCCACCCCTTTATATTCGTCAAAAATAATTTGGAGTTATATTCTTCATCAAATTGTTTGGTATAATGGAAATTTTATTATCATTAGATTTTGATTCTTTCATTTCACTATATAGTTCCTTGGTTTCACCATAAACCACCCCATCAATATAATTTTCATATTTTCTAACATAATTTTACTCTTCTATCATGTCACCTAGTTCTCAATTTTTAGTATTTTTATGATTACCATGTTCTAATTTTTAATTATTTTAATTTTTTACATCACATGTTTCATCAAATTCATAAAATTTATTAGAAACATTTTAACACAACAAATTATAGTTTTAAAAAAACTATATGATCATGTTCACATAATTAATGGATATCTTGAACTTTAGTTGTATTTCAGGGTATAATATACACACACTATCCAAAAGATTCTATAATATCCTCAACATACATTGATTTTTTTATATTCTGATCCCCATGTTGATCTTTTTTTCCTAGAAAATACATGTTTTCAAAAATATAATTGATATCAAACAACAATATTTTAAAAAATTTCCCTATAAAAACAATGTGATGTATAATTTTAATGTTATCATAAGAAGTAGATTGAACTATAAATTTTTTCTTAAAAAATAATTTTTTTTATTGATTTTCATGATATAAAATATTGATTTTTTTCCAAATCCATAGACATATTCCACATTCCTTCCTTCAAAGTGGAACAAAAATTTGAACTAGATAGTTTTAATTATGGAAATTAACTTTGAAATTATAAATTACTACTCACTAGAATATAATAGTGCATGATGAATCCAAATGGAAGGGTGGAATTATTTTTTATGTTCATATTTAATGTAAAATTCTATTATTATTTTTTTGAAAATATGATGATTTAATGAGGGAAATTTTTTGATAATAATAATGCAATGTTTTGTGTTAATTTTATTAATAATTAGAAATTTTATGATTGCAGGAAATATAAATGATTAACAAGAGGAACTTTGTTAAATAATCATAGATAAAAATTATTTTTAATAACACATTTTTTATTCCACAAGAAATTAATCTAATAGATCTTTAAAAAACTCCTATGAGAATTTTAATTATTTTCTAAAAATTTCAAATATATTCACAATAAATTAAACCAAACAAATTTTTAGTTGACTAAGAGGATATTTATAACATGAAAATATTTTTAAGCATGAATAATTAATTTTTCTAATCAATTATTTATTGTTCATGTTCTTATAGATGGAATCATGATCAATTGATATTGATTAATAAGTAATTAAATAGTGATGGGGAGATGAAATAAAATCTATAATATTGAATTTTGTCACACTTCACTTTCGATCCATTTCTCCTATATAATGAATTTAATAATCAATCTCTCGAGGAAGACCACATGAACACATCTTTTATTTATCAAAGATAATCTCGTATCAAAATGTGTTCATCATTTTTCTTGATCATCAGTAAAAAAATGTATTTTAGATTAAATTCAATGAATTTTATATAATTTCACTATTATATTTTTACATGATCACTACCTTATATTTCTGATAAAAAATGATAGATAATAATATTTCATTATATCAATCGCACTGCATATTTAGATTTTTTCCTTTTCCATTGATCAGTATAATTTTGTAGGTGTCCAAATTGTGGGAGATGACTTTACATTGAGCTGATATATATTGGATGAGAAGCAGGAAAGGAATCTTGATAGGTTTTTTGTGTATATACATTCTAAAGATGCAGCTCATGGGGTTTAATGATTTACTCTCCCAAGACATTACTCTGACCACAATCCTATTATTGTGGATGGGAACACTCAAATAAAAAGGTCATCCTCTATCCCTTTTTTCTTTAATAATGTTAGTATTTTTACCTAGAGATATAAGGAAATTGTTATAGAATCTTGTAAATGTGATATTGTTTGAATTCCTTTTCAATAGGTAGCAGGTAAAATAAAACACACTAAACATTTTCTCAAAAATAAGAGAATGAAGTTGTTTTCAAAGAAGGCTTAGAAAATCAGAGATGTTGAAGATCATCATACATTCAACTAGAGCAGGAATCAACATCAAAATTCCCCATATATAAATTAAATTTAGGGACACATTAGGATTTATGGCCTCTTAGTGACTAATGAAAGGTTGTACCCAAATCACAATAATGTAAAATAGATAAAATAGGAGGACATGAACCAAAGTTATTTTCATATATTTCCTAGGGAGATTAGGGAAATGTCTAAACATAAACCCACCAATATTAATGGAAAAATATATACTTCTAAAAATGATATTTATCAAGCAGGGGTTCACTATTTGATGGAGTTGTACTCTAAGTATGGGTTGTAATATGCACAAAAAAATTGGTTAGTGTATCAATCATTGGATTGAAGACCACCACAATCATGATATTGTCAATATCCCTCTTAAGGATGATATTATGGATGATTATTCTCTCTTATTATGGATAGTGAAATTCGACCTAATGATTTCCCAAAAAATATTATGTTTTATTGGAATATTTTACAAGATGATATTTCTCAAGTAGTAAGGGAATTTTTTAGTCATTATTTTATGCCACATGGGACAAATTTATTCTTCATTACCTTGATTCCCAAGAAGGGAAATTCTCATTATGTTGAATATTTCAGGCAAGTGGAGCATGGGAATTCAATTTCTATTCCTATTAGAAATATTATTATGAATAGTATTGTGTGGTTTCTATAAGATCAAATTACGCTTAATTAATTTGGATTTGTTCCTTGGAAAAATATTCAGAATTGTCCCTTTATATCTTTAGAGAGTCTATTCTTTATGAAGATTAAATCGAAGGAGGGTAAATTTTCACTCAAAATTGATATTTTTAAATACTTTGACACTCTTAAATGATCCTTCAATATTGAGGTCCTCCAGAAATATGAATTTTCAAAATGATTAATTATGATTATTAGAACACTTTTCATTTCATCAAGGTTCCCCAGTCTCACTAATGGGTCTCCTAGAGTGTTTTTCAAATTCTCCAGGGGCGTGAGACAAGGCGATCCGATCTCGAGAATATTGTTTTTAATTTTTTAGATTTTTTGAGTAGATACCTCAATGAAATCACTGAACTTGGTTTCTAAATGAAAATTATGTTTGATAGGTATAAGTTACCCCAACCCCCCACCACACAAGCTAAATGCTGCTGGAATATTTCTTCTTAGGGAAAAAAAATTCAGACAATGAAAGCCCTCTTTGTAAATTATGAGGAAGTGGCTGGACAAGCCATAAGCTGCGAAAAATATTTAATTGTTTTTTGTGATGAAATATCAGTTGGTAGAAAAAAAAGGATAAACAAACAACTAGTGGTGGGGGGGATATCTTCCATTAAATTATTTGGTTGTTCCACTATTTTGGGGAAAAGTGATGAGGCATAACTTAGACGGGATTCATTACGATACTGATAATCAAATAGAAAAGTGGAAAGGGAAGGATATGCCCTAAGATGGAAGGGATTTTATTATGAACTATATCATCAAATCTAAATTTTTCTTTTCATTCTCCATGTATAAATGGCCCGAGGGACTCAATAAAGTGATGCGGAGAATGATTAATAATTTCATATGGAATGGGTCATTCCATGAATAAAAATAGATTATAGTTTCCTTGTAATATTATATTAAACTATTAGGATTGAGAGATCAAGGGATCAAGGATATGAGGATATGAATAATGGTCTTGTCCATAAATTTAGATGGAAACTTATTTCTAGAGATGCACCCGGTGAATTACTTGCTATAATAATTAAATGGAGATTATTTAATGGATTTAAATATTATATGCCCATTTTTATTTGGTTGTTAGTAAGAAAATAATTTTGACAGATAATGTGTGATGCTAAATGGATGGTACACTAAGGATATAATCTTAATTTTTACACCACTGAATGTCTTGATCGTCCAGAATATGACAACTTGAGTGTTCAGTATAATGATAAGCATATATCGATAAATGATTTTTTTTTTCAGATTTTTACACCTTTAGTAGCATGTTTCCATTGTAATTACAACTTGAGATACAATACTATACATTTATGGACATTGATACACTTGTATGGAATCCAACCATGGATGGTAATTTTAATACCAATGAGTATTATAAACTGGAATATTAGGGCTTGACTCATTCACATGCTCTTTGATGAACTTTCACACCAATTTTATTCTTCTATATCAGTTCATTATCCTCTAGAGGAAATGAAAAAATCAACTACCTACCAATGTTCAACATCAAAGGGATGGATTTCATATTTATTTTACTTTTCTATTATGTTTGAGTGATGAATAAATAGTCCATCATCTATTCCTCTCCTTCATGTTTTTTAATATATTTGGGATTATACTGGTTCCCATTTTAACATGAATGTCCACATATGTATGCATTTAGGATCCTTTACGGTTATGCTATTCAATGTTTTACTCAACACATAGGTTTAAAACATGTTGTTTACAGTTGATGATGTTGTTCTCTCTTCCATGTGGAGAGCTCTAAATGACATGTTATTTGAAGAAAAATTCACTATGTTGTATCTTTGTATGATCTCTGTGCATCGTGAACTGTATGTTGAAAATATGGTTCAGATCAGAAACATGAATAATAGTGTCATCGAACTGATCACTCTTCAACTTATGGGTGTATCGAGCAGTCCACAGAAGCCAAAAATGAAAAAATATATTCAACGGATACCTACAATTAGCCCAGGGCTCAATGTGAATTTAGAAGGACTATAATCTAGCACACCTGATCCCTAATTATATAGATGTTTCTTTCATTCATATCATGGATTTATCTTGGGGTGTTTCCATCATTAAATTCGAGTGGGGGTTGTCTTGGATGCTAGGCTATGGGTGATGATACATGAAATTGGATATGTTTTTCAATATAACTAGAACTTATTATAGATTGAATCTGGATTTGAAATTGCAGTGATTGCTTAAAAAACTAGAAAAATGAATGTTCCTTAACACCTACTACATCATTTGGTTGAATGAATTAATAATATCACTCAAATAAAATTTGTAGTATCGCAGGGATACCGGGAGGCAAACCATGTTGTGGATGTACTATCAAAGAAAGAATTTATGGAGATGAATATGAAGTATTCTTTCACAGCCCCATCATACTATACATCATTTTTGGAGGATGACATGAGTGGAAAGGTTCACTATATTTATAATATCCCCTTAAACTGATTGGATCATTTTTTATATATATTTCGCTGGTCTTACTTCCATCAACTCATGGATTTTCTACTAGTTATTTTCATAAAAATTTCAATAAATTATAACACTAGCCAGCATGTCATTAATTTCCACCAATAATCAAGTAAAATTTATATTTCATCATTTTTTGTAATTATTTTATTTTTTATAATCCATTCATTTTCTGAATACACCACCTTTAACTAGTAGATATATTTTCTATGAAAACCAATACAATGAAATGAATTCAACCATTCATCCATAGTAAGACATGAAGTCATCCGACATGAATTCAAGAAAAATATAAAAATATTAAGAAACTTTTAAGAATTAATGGGCCCATATATAATTACCTATATCATAGAATTCAAGTTCCATAAATATCCACCCATGGGTAATAAAGATCATTATACAACTTTATTATAGTATTCATTTAAATTCCAATAACCAAAATCACTTTAAAAAAAGATGGAATCCTTGAAGAATTATGTTTAACACCCTTAATATTATTGATCCTATTCTTTCAACAATATCATCTGGGAAAAAATAGTTCTATAAATACTTTTATTGCATACAAAAATATAAATCTAAACAATTTTATGACAAAATTCAAGATCATAATGTTTGAATGAATCACTAATTTCATTAACTTCAATTTACAGAAAACCATATTCAAGCAGCCTAATTAAATACTCAAAAATGCTTTTCTGTTCATATTTTATTTAAATCAGTCAATCTTGGCCAAAATTAAATCCCATGATCACTAGTAACAAATATTCAATTTAATTTTTTAGGTCTTTATCAGTGTAAATTATTGATTTAGTTTTTATGATTTGTCGATGGATTCTTTGGATTGAGTGGACTCATGGAATCAGTACACACATTCCTTAAATATATTGGATTGGCAGTTGATAACCATCAATATATTTGGAATTAGTCTATTAAAAGCTATTCTTTACCTCTATAATTTTATGAATCCAAATTCCATTAAGTGCTCAATAGAAAAGATATTAGGAAACCCTTTAATTCAGATGAATTATGTTAATGATCATGATTAACATCAATATGATCTACCTATATGATTGGGATCCTCATCACATCTTATTTTCACAACAATGTAATATTTTTATTTAGTTGGAACATAACATCTTCCCCAATCACATGACTAGTTCAAACATTTTATTCCCCAAAACACATATTCCACTTATTCAATGGATTGGGATATGATGCATGTTATGATCTCTTTGGATATTAGGTTTTCCCAATATCACTGAACCTATGTATACCTCGACATCAGTTTTATTTATTAATAAGACATATCTATCGAAAAAAATTAACTATGTTAATACAATTATCTTATGTAGTTATTACCTTATATGGTCTATCAAAATATATTACGATCACAAACAGTGAATGAATTCACATTTCATACACATTATACATTTATCATATACATAATCCTTCTAGAATAAATATTCATATATAAAATATAATATGCTAATGATGATTACTAAAATCATGTTATGGTCGAAATTATTTTATGTCAAATGAAGCTGAGATTTATCCAGCATAGATAAATAAAAAATAACATTATGTACACCATGAAAACATATCATGGGAATAATCATAAAAAATTACATCGCACAGATTTATCCAAATAAAATATAATAAAATTTGGAACTAAAAAAATAATTATAAAAATATTTCTACCACTAAAAATAAAAATCTCACAAAAATAGTAATTAAAACTGTACATTTAAAGATAATATAAAACAGTATAAATTTAAATTTTAACATAAAAAATAGAAACAAAATAATAAAATATAGTAATAAGAATATTATATTGTAAAACATAAAATTATTATTTTTAAATATAGCTGAAAAGTAAATAAATAAAAATATAACTCTTGATAAAATTTCATGGTTCAATAATTATATTCACAGAAAAATATTATTTTATTATATCATAGAATCATAAAGGATAAGACAAGACATTAAATGGGCCCTCTAGTAGTGGATACCTATAGCGTCTCCTATGAAAATACATGTCCTGCCTAAGGGAAGATATAGAAGGCTATGGAAATCCATAAGGGGAGATTCTTGGGATTCCTTTGAAGGAAACAAGTATACCACTTGGTTTCTTTAGATCCATGTCTGAAAAATATTAGTACAATTGAAAAAGAGCCTTACATTTATGAAATAGGTAATTTATTTCCCATGTAGAGGATGTTAGGACATTTATAGAGTTCTAGATAATATTTTACTTTATTTCCACTATTTCCACCAATATATTTTTCAAGTAGTAGAGTTCTTGTATATTGAGCATAGACTCTGTCATCTCCCAAAGTCAGTTTTTAGCCCCATTGAAAGAGATAAAAGCTAAAATCATTGCACATATGGTTACATGGACCAATATACCTCCCCGCTTACTCTCTTGGCTATAAGATACATTTATTTTCACTTTTATATCACAATAAGGGAGTTCCAACACAACAAGTAACCCACCAGAAATTATCTAGAAACATTTGTGGGTTTCCATCATGCCATGAATTGGCTGAGGTAGCAGCCTCCACCCAGTGATTCATAGGAAAAAAGGTCGACCATAAGGCATTGATCCCTTACCTCTATGGAAGAATCTGAGGTGGGTGACTTGTGACAATCTAGGTTCCTTACTTCAAACAACCTCCAAAAACCCTCCACATGAAGAAAAATGTGTTTCCTCTCCTCATTATTATTCTTATTGTTATCTCTGAATCATTTCTATTTAAACTCCTTGATATACTCCACATTCTATTTGAATCCAAAGAACTATCCCTACATACTCCATACAATTCCTTCCCACAATCTATAAAATTGGTGGTAATACATTGATTATTCCTTGTTAGTCCTATAATAGTAAAATCTAGAGGCATTTTTAACACCCTTGTGTGCACAGCCGCATCCATTAGAAGAGAATGTTTCCAAATTTTTCACAATTTAAATTTGAATTTCCCTGGAATGAACTTGAAACATAGACAACCTCCCCACATATTAATGACTTTCTACACGTACATCCCCTTTCTATAGATATTTTCTTTTAAATTATGTAATGATATGACTATAAAAATGCATAAATATAGAGACTCCCCCATCATGATACTATTGAAGAAATTTTTTGTGTTTGGATAAATGATTTTTTGAATAAAATATAGGATCTTTCCATCATGAATGATATATTGGAGAAGGGAAATCATGGAAAACCCAAATTCCAACCAGCCCAATTACTGTCCCAAAAACTATTTTCCATGTGTCCAATGATACACTAGGAGAGGTGATGTAGTGATGGAATATTCTTATGTAGAGACTTTGAAAATGGGGTAGGGTGACCATTGGGTGATCATAGATCATTTCCATATTTTCCTCTGATTAAACCACTCCAAAGAGAGTTCACCTCGATGAATTCCCAAGATAATTTTACATAAAGGTAATAGACAGTGTTCTATATATTCATCACACTAATACCCCCATTATACGCCAATCAATCCATATTCATCTATGAGGCCTGGTGGAACCTCCCGTCATATGAAGCATCCCATTTGAAAGTGTTTAATATTTATACAATATCCTTCAAAACTACTATTAGTATCTTGTGCACAAATAAAACATGCATGAGGTTGGATTCCCACACAAAATTGATGAGGATAATCCTTCTTAAATAAATATAGGAACTGGTTAGTTTAATATTTAGTTAGTGATATATTTAACAATTACATCAACGTGCTTGATGATAACTATTCCAAATCTAATGTGGTCTCATTGAATTTATAGGGAAGGCATTCCTACCCATACCCATAATTGATTCAATGTATATATTCTGTCTAGCTGAGCATGAAGATGTTAGAAACACCTAAATTTTCTCCGTGTTGATTATCTTTCCACTAAAAATGTGTTATTCTTCCATTTTTTAGTGAAGCCACTGATAGAATAGCTGTGACCGTTTATGAATAATGTCATGTCAACAAGATTGAGTTGGTGGAAAACCCTGATGAAATGGGCTATGCATTGTTATGGTTTAATGACACAACACTAAATAAAGGAGCATACATATATGTTAAGGGTGTCATGAACCATGATATAGATTCTTTGTGATATATGGTCTCTTAGTCTAATCACCCTATACAGATTTTGGATGATGCATTTAGTCCCCTATAAAATGATGATGAACCTAGATGAACTATAACACAAATAGAGCACATCTAATACCAATTATGAGAACCCAGGGCACCTCATCACCTGAATAATGAACCTCCATTCATAGTGATTATAAGAATTGTACATATCTAGTTTAATGAATATTTTAGAACCAACCACCTTCCTATTTAATTCTCATATCGTCTCTTGTGCTATTTATATTGAATAGACTATAACTGGACATAAGCATGTTGTTCTTTGGTGACCTTTTAATTAGTAAACTATAAGACCCTTTTATTTATGGTATAAGAAAAGAAAATTTAATCCATATTACACATACTGATGGATATATATTGAGAAAGGGATGCTAAAGAATTTACTTTTGGAATGATCACCACGGTACCGACACATGAAATGTAGGGGAGTGATCCATAGTGAAAAATGTTCTAGATATATTTTTCTAGGAACTTTTTTATGATTTCCTTGGAGCTAACATAGAACGAAGTCATGAAACCATCCATGCCTAGGGACTCTCATGATTGTGAGGCCTATATTTTTTTCCTATCTATAATGAATTCATGGATCTCATTTACATGGTGTGATATCACACACAAGATATATCTAAGGATTTATTCTTATCCATTTGTGTTACAGCTCTACATACATGGGTTAGAATAAAATAAATGTAGATAAAATGGTAGGATACAATACCTTCAATAAAATATAAATAAATTGTAATGGAACCATCATTTTGGGGGATATTCGAGATGCCAAGTCTAATTTTTTTTCATTAGACATGCATTGAAGTAAGTGGTATTTTTTCCTCCACATTTAATCCATGTGGAATGAGACCTTTTATGATGGTTTCATTCTTATTAATACAACATCTCATTGAGTTTTTGTTTCCTGGGACAAAGGGAGATGAAAAGATCATAACTCAATGCCTCTTCAAAACTCAACTCATCATTTTAAACTACTTATTTAATTGGGTCATAGTTACTATGAGAATAGGGGAGGGATTTATCCCAACAAGTGAGATATTTTTTTAGGCGATAAAGTTTGCTGTTAAGTCTTATACAAAACGTCCATTGAGTGGATTTCTGGCAGGAATCCTGAACCATGGTAATGAAGCTCTACTGATGTGGCCACCTGTTAAATAAAAAGAAGCATCCACCCCCTTATGTGGCCAAATTTAAGGTGGATGGTTATGGGAAAGTGAACTAATAATGCTTGAACACTACTGGAATTTGGACTTTTCCCAATGGTAGTATACCAACGGTTTACATAAACCGTTGGGATAGTGAGCCTTTGCCAACGGTTTAATTAAACCGTTGGCAAAGGGAATTTCGGTGGACCCTTTCCCAACGGTTCACTGGAACCGTTGGGAAAGGGGTGCTAAACTCACACATTTCCCAACGGTTTACTGGAACCGTTGGGAAATGTGTGCCTTTGCCAATGGTTTTTATAAACTGTTGGCAAAGGTTTTCCCCAAATTCCAGATCGCGAGCTCCTCTCCCCATTCGGACAGAGCCCTAATCTATTCACTCCGCTGCTCTCGCGAACCCCATCCGACTCCACTACTCTCGCGAATCCGAACACCAGCACCCATCCCAACAGGTACACCCCCATACGAATAGGTAAAATTTGATCTCAACCATATTGTTGTAGTTGTTTTAATGAATAGATTTTTTCCAGGTGTTGGTAGTTTACGTGATTATTGAAATTAATATCTAAATAGGATATTGTTCGTGTTTCTGAAGACTTCTTTAATGTTTTTATATTCTATGTTTGGAAGGAGAGTGTTCAAAACATGTAAGTCAGAGTTTGGGGAGGCTATCATGAACGTTTACATGTTTTGGATAATGGATTGTGGGAATTATGGATTGTGTTCAAACCAATTTGATATGTTTTGGATAATGGATTGTGGGGGTAGGGGGTGTCCACGGGGGTGGGTGGGTTGTCCATGGGGGTGGGCAGGGCTGTCCACGGGGGTGGGAAAGGCTGTCCACCAGGGTGGGCGGGGATTTCTAGGGGTGTGGGCTGTCCTGGGGGTCTGGGTGGGGTGTCCTAGTGGGGGAGGGTGTGTGGGGTGTCCAGGGGGGGTGGTATGTCTAGGTGGTGGTGGTGGGGTTGCAGGGGAGGGGGTGTGGGATGTTTGGGAGAGAGGGCGGGGCTATCCAGGGGGTACTGGGTGTCCAGGGGGGGTACGGGGGTGGGCGGGTTGTCCACAAGGGTGGACGGGCTGTCCACGGGGGTGGCCGGCCTGTCAAGGAGGGGTGGGTGGGCTATCCAGGTGGTGGGTGGGCTGGCCACGGGGGGTAGGGGTGTCGAGGGGGGTGGGCAGGCTATCCAAGGGGGTGGGGGGCTGTCCATAGGGAGAAGGGGTGTCGAGGGGGGTGGGTGGGCTGTCCACGGGGGTGGTTGGGCTGTCTAGGGGGTAGGGGGTGTCCACGGGGGTGGGTGGGGCTGTCCAGGGGCTGTGGGTTGTCCTGGGGGTCTGGGTGGGGTGTCCTGGTGGGGGAGGGGTGTGTCAGGTGTCCAGGTGGGGTGGTATGTCTAGGTGGTGGTGGTGGGGTTGTATGGAAGGGGGGTGTGGGCTATTTGGGAGGGTGGTCGGGGCTATCCAGGGGGGTACGGGGTGTCCAGGGGGGTACGGGGGTGGGCGAGCTGTCCACAAGGGTGGATGGGCTGTCAACGGGGGTGGTCGGGCTGTCAAGGAGGGGTGGGCGGTCTTTCCAGGGGGGTGGGTGGGCTGGCCACAGGGGGTAGGGGTGTCCAGGGGGGTGGGCGGGCTATCCAGGGGGGGGGGGGGGGGTTGTCCAAAGGGAGAAGGGGTGTCGAGGGGGGTGGGTGGGCTGTCCATGGGGGTGGTTGGGTTGTCTAGGGGGTAGGGGCGTCCGTGGGGGTGGGTGGGTTGTCCACGGGGGTGGGAGGGGCTGTCCACGGGGGTGGGAAAGGCTGTCCACGTGGGTGGGCAGGGCTGTCCACGGGGTGTGGGCTATCCTGGGGGTCTGGGTGGGGTGTCCTAGTGGGGGAGGGGTGTGTGGGGTGTCCAGGGGGGTTGGTATGTCTAGGTGGTGGTGGAGGGGTTGCAGGGGAGGGGGTGTTGGTGTTTGGGAGGGTGGGCGGGGCTATCCCGGGGGGGTACGGGGTGTCCAGGGGGGTACGGGGGTGGGCGGGCTGTCCACAAGGGTGGACGGGCTGTCCACGGGGGTGGTCGGGCTGTCAAGGAGGGGTGTGTGGGCTGTCCAGGGGGGGGGGGGTGGGTGGGTGGGCTGGCCACAGGGGGTAGGGGTGTCCAGGGGGGTGGGCGGGCAATCCAAGGGGGTGGGGGCTGTCCATAGTGAGAAGGGGTGTCGAGGGGGGTGGGTGGGCTATCCACGGGGGTGGTTGGGCTGTCTAGGGGGTAGGGGGTGTCCACGGGGGTGGGTGGGTTGTCCACGGGGGTGGGCGGGGCTTTCCACAAGGGTGGGAAAGGCTATCCACGAGGGTGGGCGGGGCTGTCCAGGGGGGGTGGGCTGTCCTAGGGGTCTAGGTGGGGTGTCCTGGTGGGGGCAGGGTGTGTGGGGTCTCTAGGGGGGTTGGTATGTCTAGGTGGTGGTGGTGGGGTTGCAGGGGAGGGGTGTTTGGGCTGTTTGGGAGGGTGGGCGGGGCTATCCCAGGGGGGTACGGGGTCTCCAGGGGGTACGGGGGTGGCCGGGCTATCCACAAGGGTGGACGGGCTATCCACGGCGGTGGTCGGCTGTCAAAGAGGGGTGGGCGGGCTGTCCAGGGGGTGGGTGGGCTGGCCACGGGGGTTAGGGGTGTCCAGGGGTTGGGCGGCCTATCCAAGGGGGTGGGGGTTGTCCATAGGGAGAAGGGGTGTCGAGGGGGGTGGGAGGGCTATCCAAGGGGGTGGTGCTATAGTGGTTTTGGATTGTTTGAGGTACTCTTAGTGTATTATAAACCTTCATTTGTTCCATATTCATTTAAATTGATTTAATATCATTTTTTTCACACACACCATTATATCCTCTCAAACTATATTTAGATTTTATTTTCAATCGTATGGTGTTAAATATTTTATTAAATGTTCATACTAGCTTCTTTTATGTGTTCTAGGGGTTTAGACTAATGACAGGGCTGCATGATTATTGTGGGGGTATTCTTTTCATATAAATATACCTATACACCCCGACCCCCTTGGACAACCTGGCCACCCCCATGGATAGCCCGCCCACCTGGACACCCTGACCCCCCTAGACAGCCCCCCACCCCCTGGACCCCTCCGACCCCCCGGACGGCCCCACCACCCCCTAGACACCCCGCACCCCTGGACACGCCACACCCCGCTTGGACAGTCCCGCCACTCCCATGATCCTCATCCTACTCCTCATCACGATCTACTTAGAGAAGTTAAAGTATAAAACTCATATACTCCCAACAAGACCCATAAGGATTATTTAATCCTTGATCTACTTCCAATATCTTACTGGTCAATCCGTGAATATAGGCATTAGAAATTTTGTATCTTATTTTCTTATATACACTGTATTTTGTTGTATTTATTAATATGATTCTCATATAGAGTAATGTGTCAGTTATGCTTTTATATAGATTAGACAATTGTCATTTACATAAATATTTTTTTTCTTAAACATTAATATTATTGAATTGCTTTGAAATGACTTATTGTGATTTTTTTACAGAATCGATAGAAGTTGGATGTACGAAACTGGTCAGATTTCAACCGATTTTCAAAATAATTTGAACAGCTTTCAAGATTTTGCATTTGACAAGGCTTCATATAGTGGTTGCATACACTTCCCATGATTTAATTATGTTGGAAGACCTTGGTTGAGCCGTGAAGTAGTTAGCTATCATATAACAAAATATGGTTTCCAAACAAACTATTATGTGTGGTATCATAATGGAGAGAAAATGGAATCTCAAAATGTTGATGATCCAAATGATAGGACTAAATTGGAGAGTTTGATATATGATCGGTTTCCATTTATTCGACATCATGAGAAGGAAAGGATGTCCAGCCAACAATATTTCAATACAAGCACACATGATGTGTCTAATGAAAATGATGATGTTGATAGGGTGAAAAAATTGAATGATGCTGTGACGACTCCAGTATATTGGCAATGTGATAAAATGAAAAAGTTGGAATTTTTAATCTGATTGTTTCATGGGAAAACTATTTATGGGATTTCAAATACTGCAATTGATTATATTCTTACCTTCTTGAAGGACGTACTTACAGATGATGCAGATATTCCCTCAAACCACTATATGGCATGGAAGTTGGTCGATGAACTTGGATTCTAAAAAAAAATTCATGCTTGCCCGAATGATTGCAGCTTATTTTGGGAGGAAGCTGCTAAAAGAAATGCTTGTATAAAATTCGTAACCTCCCGATGGAAGCCAAAATATGATGGAACACCATCTCGTGTGCCACAAAAAGTAATGTGGCACTTTCCATTGATCCCTAGATTACAGAAACTTTTCATGTCTGATGAAATATCCATAAAAATGCGATGGCATGACACCGAGAGAAAAAACAATAATGAAGAGTTGGTTCACCCTGCAGATGGATTTGCATGGAAGAGATTTGATGCTCGATATCCTGAATTTGCAGCCGACGTCCATAATGTGATACTGGGTCTTTCATGTGACAGTTTTAATACATTTGGGCAGATGCTTACTTCGCACAGCACATGGCCGGTTTTCATACAC
Source organism: Viscum album (assembly GCA_963277665.1). Lineage (NCBI taxonomy): Eukaryota > Viridiplantae > Streptophyta > Magnoliopsida > Santalales > Viscaceae > Viscum > Viscum album. The sequence goes on from OY728165.1 coordinate 1,935,322,926, forward strand.
ATTTATAACCTTCCCCCTTGGTTGTGTATGAAAAAGCCTTACACATTCTTGAGTATACTGATATCTGGCCCTTCTGATCCTGACGATGATATAGATGTATACATGCAACCTTTAATAAAAGAGTTGAAACTTCTTTGGGATGTGGGTGTGCCCACATACGATGCATGTTCTAATGAAATATTTCAGATGCGTGCTGCACTTATGTAGACTATCAATGATTTTCCTGCTTATGCAATGATGTCTGGATGGAGCACAAAAGGAAAATTGTCATGTCCTGTTTGTATGAAGAATAACTGATCGAGAAGACTGAAATATCGTCGTAGTTTTAGTTTTATGGGACATCGACGATTCTTTCCAATGAACCATCCATAAAGAAACAATCGTCGAAGATTTGACAATACCATGGAGAATGACGATCCACCTCAGCGTATGTCTGGAACTAATGTGCTTAATGAATTGAAAGATTTCAGTTATTCATTTGGGAAGAGTGTAATGAAATCTAGAAAGTGGAAAAATGTTTCCAATGATACCTGTTACAATTGGAAGAAGAAGAGTATATTCTTTGAGTTTTCATATTGGTCAACCAACTTGTTACGTCATTGCTTAGACGTAATGCACATTGAAAAAAATATATGTGAAATGTTTATTTCAATTCTTCTAAATGTCTAGGGGAAGACAAAAGATGATTTACGATCTCGGCGCGACTTGGTAGATTGGGGGATTAGACCAGAATTGCATCCTGTCTGTATCAGTGAAAATAAATGGCAAGTTCCATGTGCTTCTTATGTGATGACTCCTGCTGAAAAAAATCAATTTCTGGAAGTTCTAGAGACTATTAATTTTCCTGATGGCTATTCAAGCAATATATCAAAATGGATCAATAGAAAAGATTTGAAGTTGAAATATTTGAAGACTCATGATTATCACATCCTTTTGCATGAGTTGATTCCAATAGCAATCCGTCATCTCTTGTCAAATAATGTTATAGTCTCAGTTATTTGGTTGTGCTATTTGTTTAGAGATATTTGTGCTAAGAGGTTGTCCAAATCCCTCGTGCAAAAACTGTTGGCAGAGACACCATTAATTTTGTGTCAGTTAGAGAAAATATTCCCTCTATCATTTTTTACATGCATGTTGCATCTGACTATCCATCATCCAAGTGAAATACTTCTTGGAGGACCCGTTGCTTTCTGTTGGATGTATCCAACCGAAAGAAACATGTGCACATTGAAATCATATGTTCGGAACAGGAATTATCACGATGGTTCTATTGTGAATGGTTACTTGGCTCAAGAATGTATGGATTTTTTCTCAATGTATTTGTCTGATCATACTACGAGAATAAACAGACCAATGAGAAATGAAGAAGAACAGTATGGGAAAATTGAACCCAGTTTTCCATTACTTCCTCAGAAAGGAGGAATTCCGGGATCATATACATTGACAACATTAAGCCTTGAAGAGCGAGAGATGGCACATCGCACAATGTTGTTCAATTGTGATTTGTTCGATGAGTATATAAAGTAAGTTAATTGTACATGTAACTCTTATCTTATCTCTTGTAATTTTAAATATTTGTTAAACTATTATTATTGTTATCTACAGGGAATATAAATAATTGATATATAGAAAGCATCGTTCTTTATCTTTTAGAAAGAAGGAGACTTTGCATAGAAAAGGGTTTTCTGCTTGGTTGAAATTGAAGGTAAAAATATTTCTATAATAACTAAATAAAAATAATATTTAATTAAATTTACAATTTGTTTATATTTCAGGTATCGAGTTTTCCTAAAGACTCTATTTCTGAGGAAATAAGAGCTTTGTATTTTGGTCCTAATACCATGGTTCGTGCTTGTAAATCACTTGTGATCCATGGATACAAATTGGTTATCACTGAACGAGCAAGAAACATGAGAACACAGCATAATGATGTTATGCTAACTGCCACAACAGACTGTTATGCCAGTTCATCGGACACTATACCTCATTCTGAAAATGTTTCTTATTATGGTGTCGTGGAGAAAATAATAATTTTGGATTATTACTCGCATGGTCGAGTCACGATGATGAAATGCCAATGGTATGATTCAATGACGAGGCACGGAACCTTTATTGATGATTGTGGATTTCGAGTTATTGACATGACTCGCACTCTTTCCACTGATGAACCATATGTATTGGCATCAATGGTGAAACAAGTTTTTTATGTCAAAGATCATCGTCATCCTAAATTCGGTGTAATTATTGAAGTAAATCCCAGACATGTTTTTGATGATGGTGATGATGAAGTTGACACTATCCCTACTGCAATTGGGAGCAATCCGTTTATTACTTATGATGACCCCAACAGATCAATTGTCAGAGTTGATTGTGAACCCGAAGTTGTGGTGGGAAATATATAGAATCATACAGTCGTGTTCTCACCTACATGTTTCACCTACATCATTTAGAGTGTGTATCCTAGTACTTACCTTCATAACATCATAAATCTTCTGTTTCATTATGTTATTTTTATCATTATGGTTTTTCTATATTTTGTTTTTTGGGTTACACATTAGTTATCTGTTTCTAATTACTTCCATATTTGTTTTCATTGCAGGAAATGTCACCCATTGAAGAGAGGCGGCGGAAAAAGATGACAAATAATAATCTTTGCATGGTACAGATGGGTGTTCCTCCACTCATCCCTATTGTGAGTATTTTATTTCAAATATAAATATTTCAATAACTTATAATATCATGTGTTTAATATTCTGTCAAACTTTTTTTCAGGATCCACGCCCTAGACGACAGATATCTGACGAGAAGCTTGATATTGCTCCTAGTAGAGAGGTTGGTGGTATGAGGGATCGTGGGGAGAGAGTTAGACGATCCACTACCACAGACGTATCTTCTACACCCTATTTTGATCCTGGTATGTCATCAGGGACATATGAGATATTTAGATCTCCGATGTTTACACTACCAGCTGGCCAGACGTCTATGCCATCATCTTTTGCTTCTGGTTCATTATCTCTAGGTTATTATATTCAACCTTCTTTGACTCATGATGCGACATAGTATGTGGCTGAGGAGCATACACTGAGGGACACTCCACCTATACAGGATATTCCTTCATCTTCTGCACCCATTGATTCGACTACCACAGGTATATTTATATAACTCTATCAAATTTTTATAACAATATTTATTTTTATTATAACTTGTATTGATATTATTTTTCTTTAATAACAGATTCATCTACAGATAGGAGGCGGGGGAGGGGGCGTACTCACTTGCGTGCGGTATGGAACCGCCAGACGCAGTTGATGGTAGAATACAATTTTGATGGAAAAATGATTGAGAAATCTGGGCAGCAATGTCGGGGTTTTTTGGTGACGCTAGCCAAATACTCCGATATCATTCCGGTCAGCCCTCTCTCTTGGAGACATCTGCCACCCAAAGTCAAGGATAACGCGTTGGCACAAATATGGGTAAAAAATATATTGGATTTAATGTAGTATATTTTTGTATTAAATGAACTAATCAATTTGGTTTCAGCTTCGGTTTAACTTCCCTGATAGCGAAGGTGCACGATCAGCACATTTAAAAGAGCTAGGAGAGCTTTGGAGAGCTTATAAGCATGAGCTGTATGTTGGCTAGTGTGATAGAGAGGGCACGGAGTTAGAGACATTACCTATCGTGGATGACTGCCCGATAGAGCAATATCGCCAAATGATTACCCATTGGGCGACTGCCAAATTTAAGGTATTAATCTCATTTGAGTTATTTAAATGATAGTTTTCAGATTTTTTATTAATATAATCTTATTAATTATTAATCATTATTTAGGAATCTTCTGAAAAAAACAAAAATAAACATTGATTCAAAGAAATACCTCCACACTTTGGGGCGCACAACAATGTTAGATCATGAGAGGCAGCAGGTACGATATAGTTGTTTATAATTTTTCTTTAGGACTTTCCCTTTTTATTGGATCCTACATAAATTATGTGATTTATTGAATAATGAATATATGATTATACTTTCACTTTATATTGTTTCAATGTCAATACAGAAGCACAAAATGAATATTGAAGGACGTATCCCTCGAGAAAAATTGTTTTCCTCGATTAGAAGAAAAAAAGATGGAACTGCGGTAAATGAACCGACCCAAGAAAAGATTGTAAGTTTTAATTTGTTTATTTCAAAGTTTAATATCTAATTTGAAATTTAATAATTTATTAATATTTTTTACAGGCTGCTTTAGAGGCTCTTGATGCCCAGGATCCTGACAATTTTGTGCCACACGATCATTTATATCAGGTTTTGGGAGATGAGCACTCTGGTCGAGTACGCTGCCGACCTTGTAAGAATATAGTCCCAACGAGGTATTGGTCTTCTACAGGTATCCATTCTAGTACCACCGAGTTGGAACAGGTCAAGGAGCATGCAATATAGTCTGATAAAAGGGTCACAGAGTTGGAAGTACAAGTTCAAACAAGAGACAGAGAATTTATAAAACTGATGAGAGATTTATCTTCATCACTTCCGCTAGAGGCTAGTGCGGCTTGTCAGACATTTATGTCGTCGATGGGTGCATCATCCAATTCACCAGGCGGCATCTCAAGTGGCGATCGAGATGATGAAGTTCCTGGTGATGACGAGGATGCTGAAGAGGAAGAGGGAAAGGATGAGTATGTGGACGAGGGTGAGGATGGGGCCAAGGGAGAGGATGGGGCCGAGGGAGAGGATGATGCCGAGGATGAGGACGACGACGAGGACAGAGATGGCGGCGAGGATGAGGCTGATGATGATAGTAGTGATGGTGATGGTGGTCCGAGGCAGATTGATCCATTAAATTTTTGAATTCTATATAACTCTTTATTTTAGAACATGGTTTTCCACTTTGGGGTTTTCCTCTACTTCATAGGGATGTTGCATTCAGATTCTGTTTTTTTGCACTTGATTCTTATTGTATGATTAGTCTACTACATAGACCTTTAGTATTCCTTGGTACTGTGATGCTCATTTTTCTATTTTTTTACTTATCTTTCTTAGTTAGCCATGTATTTCATGTTTATGCATGTGGAAGATGATATGGAAAATGTGCTTTGAAGTAGTGGCCGGCACCACTAACATTTATTTGAAATGGACAGGATTTTAAGTGAAAACAACAAATGGAATATGGAATATAGACCAAACGCATTCAGATTCTGTTTAAACTATAGGAAAACGATCCATGGGTCATATGTGACATGTACGAGTCAACCCCGCCTCAATCCGAGGTCCGGTGTGGCCGGTACCACTCAAAGTTTGTCACTTTTCATTGAAATGGACAACAGTTTAAGTTAAAACAACAACTGACATAAGGAAAACCAACCAAACGCATTTGGATTCTATTGAAACATTAGGAAAACGATCCATGGGTCATATGTGACGTGTACGAGTCAACCCCGCCCCAATCCGAGGGCCGGTGTAGTCGGGACCACTCAAAGTGTGTCACTTTTCTTTGAAATGGACTACAGTTTAAGTTAAAACAACAACTGACATACGGAAAACAGACCAAAGCCATTCGGATACTATTTATAATTTAGGACATGTGTCCATGGGTCATATGTGACGTTTATGAGTCAGCCCCTCCTCAATCTGAGGGCCGGTGTGGCCGGGACCACTCAAAGTGTGTCAGTTTTCTTTGAAATGGAGATTTGTTTAAGTTAAAACATCAACTGACATACAGTAAACGGACCAAAGGCATTCGGATACTGTTGATACTTTAGGAAATGTATCCATGGGTCATTTGTGACATGTATGAGTCAACCCCTCCTCAATCCTATGGCCGGTGTGGCTGGTACCAGTCAAAGTTTGTCACTTTTCTTTGAAATGGACAACGGTTTATGTTAAAACAACAACTGACATACGGAAAACCAACCAAACACATTCAGATTCTGTTGAAACATTAGGAAAACGATTAATGGGTCATATGTGATGTGTACGAGTCAACTCTGCGTCAATCCAAGGGCCGGTATGGCCGGTACCACTCAAAGTGTCTTTTTTTTAAATGGATGTGTTTTTAAGTAAAATAAATGACATATGGAAAACAGAACAAACACTTTCGGATTCTGTTGAAACATTAATAAAATGATTTATGGGTCATTTGTGACGTGTAAGAGTCAACCCCACCTCAATCCGAGGTGCAGTGTGGCCGACACCACTCAAAGTGTCTAACTTTTCTTTGAAATGGACAACGGTTTATGTTAAAACAACAACTGAGATACGAAAAACCAACCAAAAGCATTCGGATTCTGTTGAAACTTTAGGACAACGATCCATGGGTCATATGTGATGTGTACGAGTCAACCCCGCCTCAATACGAGGGCCGGTGTAGTCGGGACCACTCAAAGTGTGTCACTTTTCATTGAAATGGACAACAATTTAAGTTAAAACAACAACTGACATATGGAAAACGGACCAAAGGCATTCAGATACTGTTTGTACTTTAGGAAATGTATCCATGGGTCATATGTGACGTGTACGAGTCAACCCCTCCTCAATCCGAGGGCTGGTGTGGCCGGGACCACTCAAAGTGTGTCACTTTTCTTTGAAATGGACAATTGTTTAAGTTAAAACAACAACTGACATACGGTAAACAGACCAAAGGCATTCGGATACTGTTGATACATTAGGACATGTATCCACAGGTCATTTGTGACATGTAGGAGTCAACCCCTCCTCAATCCGAGGGCCGGTGTGTTGATTCAATAAGGTTTTCCTTATGACATTTCCATTCCTTCTTGTTTTGAAAATCACAAACACCTTATCTTAAGGAAAATTTCTTTCTAAAGGAAAATGGCTTTTATAAGGAAAATTGCTTTCTTAAGGAAAATTGCTTTTATAAGGAAAATCGTTTTCTTAAGGAAATTTTCTTTCATAAGAAAAATGCTTTCTTAAGAAATTGCATTTATAAGAAAAATCTCTTTTATAAGAAAAATTATCCTTATCTTATTTTCATCCATATTTTTATTAAGTATGAGATTCGGATTCATTTCTATTCTCTCGGAATCGTTGAAACTTTGATATAAAGCATTCTGTTTTAGGATTCAGATTCTGGATAAGAACTATAAGGAAGTTGCATTCCGAATTCTGGATATGAACTATGACTAAGTTCTATTCCAGATTCAGGATACGAATTCTGAAGAAGAATTCTCATTACGAATTCTAATGAAGAAATCTCATTCCGAATTCCCATTACGAATTCCAATGAAGAATTCTCATTATGAATTCTGTTGACAAATTCTCATTACGATTTCTGATGACGAATTCCTATTCTGAATTCCCATTCTGAATTCACCTATTAAACAAAATTTGAGTATCTTTGTTTTATACACTCTGAATTAATTCAGACTCCGAAAAATATCTTTGTTAGACTCCGAAATTTTATATTTCTTACACTTCAAAAATTTGTCTACTCTTATTATTTTCATTAAACTCCGAACCTTTACTCCGAAGTGTTCATTCCGAACCATTGATTCAGAATTAAAACGATGTCGTACATTCTGTTGCACTTGATTTGTTATAAAACGATGTCATCTATTTTGTTATAAACTAACCGTTGTCTAAGTGACACGTGTACAGGTCCCTCTGATCTTTAAGGAAAATATGACCGTTGGAGAAGGAGCCGACCTTACCTATAAATAGGATCTCATTTGAAAGAGCTCGATACTGATGACAGATGAACAACTTGATTTTGTGCATACATGCTGTTGAAGTGAATTCTAGAGATAGAGGCTCTTATTAATTCTCAAAGCTTCGTGCGACTCTGAATTTTGGTGATTATATTCGAGGGCTTCCGGGGATAGGAAAATAGAGGTGCCGACTACCTTGAAGTTCGAGGGCTTCTTTACTAAGGAAGACAGAGGTTGCCAACTACCTTGAAGTTGAGGGCTTACGGGGATAGCAAGACAGAGACTCCAATCTTCATATCGAGGGCTTACCCTAGTGTGGGTAAGACAGACTTTCTTGAAAGTATAAATCAAGGGACCTTTATCCAAGGTTGTTGGATACCCTTCTCTTTGGGTTAAAAGACTTATATCTTGTTACTAGTAGTTTTACTACTTTTTTTTATTCCGCTGCATTTTGTATTATAAGGAAAGTATAACTTTCTTATACTTCCTTATTTGTACTCTGTTTCATTTAGATTCTATAGGATTTTAGGTAGAATCTCATATTGTAATCTTTTGTTAAGTTTCAATTTCCAGAACCATATTTCCAGAACCCTCGTTTGGAATCTCTTTCCTAGTTTTCATTCAGTGTTAGAGGTGTTGTGAATTTTCTTAGTTTAACTTTGTTAAACATATCCTTTTCCTTTGCTTAAGGAAAACATAGTTATTCTTAACTAACTTTAAAGGTTCCAAAGGAATTTTTAAAGTATACAATTCACCCCCCTCTTGTATGTTGAGCATCTACATCACTATTTCGATCCTACAATTGGTATCAGAGGTTGGAAACCTCTTACTCTATACCAATTTTACATTTGGTATCAGAGCAGGTCTCTGAAATACTTGTACTCACATACAAGTTTTTCTTGCTCACTTTTATCATTCCAAACATTCCCATTCCGGAACATTTCTCATTCCGAACTTTGTTATACAAAATTTTGCTTCTAAAAAGTTTGTGTGTTCAAGGTTATTTTAAGTATGGTAGGAATCAATATTGGATCAATTGATAATCTGAATCCTACAAGACCAAAAATCTTTGATGGTAATGACTATGAATACTGGAGAGATCGTATGAAGACTTTTGTTATCAATACTGGAGTAGACAACTTTGTTATGCTTACTGGTGATTATAAAATTCCTGACAAGGAAGTTAGATCTTTTACTAAACAAGAAAAGCAAGAATATCAACTAAACTATAAGGTACGAAACACTTTACTATGTTCAATAAACAGAAATACATATAACCAAATTTCTTCTTGTGAAGCAGCTAACTGTATATGGAAGAAGTTAGAGGTTACACAGTTTGGGACTTCCAAATTGATTGAGACTAGAAGAGCTATGCTTAGAGCTGAATATCATGGATTCAATTTTCCTTATGGAGAACCTATCTGTAAAGTTCAACAAAGATTTATGACTATTGAAAATAGTCTACAATCTATGGGAGAGAAATGTTTAGATGATGAAGCTCTTGTGGATAAAATAATTGATATTATGCCCAATGAGTGGGAATCCAAGAGAACAGCTATAGATGAGAACAGGACGGTCACTCAAATTACTCTTGATGAATTATTTGGAACTCTTCTACAACATGAAACTCGAATGAAGAGAGATGCAGACAACATCAAGAAGAAGAATAGAAATGGTACTGTTGCTTTTACTACAACTTCAAATCAGATGAATGTTAAGAATCCTGAGAGAGTAACCAGGTCCAAGTCTAAGAAAGTTATTTTCCAATCCGAATCAAGTGAGAGTGAAGTTTCAGAAAATGAATTAGGAAATATCGGTCGAATGATGAACAAGATAGCTGGATTGAGAAATTTTCAATCTATGTATAAGAAAAAGGACAGGAAAGATAAGAAATATGGAGAAGTTACTTGTTATGAATGTAGAAGAGATGGACATATTAGACCATATTTCCCTATACTCAAAAATAAAGAAAGGAAGGAAAGACATTCAGACAGGAACAGAAAGAAGTATTATAAAGATAAAGCTAAGAAAGTTCTGAAAGCTAATGACACCTGGAGTGCCAGTGGTGGTGACTCTTCAGATGAATCTTCTGATTATGAATCTTTAGGACAGAAGAATCTTGGTCTTATAGCCAGATTACCTATTGATAATCATTGTCTTATGGCTAAGGTACGGAATGCTGAATCTTTGACCAATGTTTCTTTAAATTCTAATGATAGTACGTATTATAACTCTTCTGATGAAGAATCATCTTCTGATGAAGAAAATACATTACCCACTTATGAAGAAGTCTCTAGGTTTGCTGAACTTCTTGAGATTGAGAATTCCAAACTCAATAAGAAACATGATAAGGAAAACTCTATGAATTCTATTCTTACAAAAGAGATATCAGATCTTTCTAAAGATCTTGATAAGAAAAATTATTATTTTGAAAATATTTCAAAAAAACATGAGGAAGTAAGTTCTGAGAAGAACAAACTTTCTAAAGAATTAGAAAAAGTAATTTTTATGAAAAATGTTTTCGAGCCAAACTCTAGTTCTAAAACTAATGATTTTGAGAATCAATACTTGGTTGTAAAACTCAAGTCCGAAATTTTTTCCTTAAAGAATTGTCTTTCAAACTTTACCCATGGTAAAGAAAATTTTGATAAGATGTATTCCCAAATACAACCTTTAAGAAATAAATCTGGATTTGGTTATACCCATGCAAAACCTATTTTTATTAACAATTATTTTGTTCCTCAAAGTGCCCCATTTTGTACCAAGTGTCAATGTGGTGGTCACTGTGCAAAGAATTATTCCTTAAACAAAATCCAATCTCTAGGATTTCACAAAGCTTACTTTTCTAAGAAGATGTGTGTTCCTAAAATTTTATTGTCTGGAAATCTCAGATCCAAATAAGTTTGGATTCCGAAAATCTAATTTTCTTATTAATTTCAGGAAAACAAAGTGAGTGCTAGCAACTATACATGGTACATGGATAGTGGATGTTCCCGGTACATGACTGGTAACAAAATATTTTTTGAAAAGATTATTAAAACGAAAGGAGGAAAGGTAACTTTCGGAGATAATGCTAAAGGAGATATTATTCTTCAGTTTATCGGAACGCAAGAACAAGTTGCTGATATTTTCACAAAATCTTTGCCTTCTGATAGATTTGAATATATTAAACAGAAGTTAGGAATGATAACCATAAGGTAATCTTTCTTAATTAACTTTCTGTTGAAAAAATCTCCTTATAGTAATAAACCCCATTTCATAGGGGGAGTACATTTGATTGTTTGTTTAACAAAGTTTTTCAAAATTTGTTTTCAAACTTTTCGGAACGAATATTTCCGGAATGGAACTTCCGGAACTAAAATTTTCCAAAATGGAAATTATCGTACAGAATACTTCTGGAATGGAAGTGTTCGTATTGAACCTTTCCGGAATGGTAAATTTTCATACTAGAATTTTCATACCAAATTCTACATAATGTATTTTTCGTAGTAAGTTTTTCGTACTGATTTTTTTTCTTACTAAGATTGTTTTTCACAATGAGTTTTTCCGTAATGAATGTTCCGTAATGCGTTTTTTGTACTAAGTTTATTTTCCAAAGTAAAATTTTTGTGAAATCTGTCTTTTCATAATAAAGTTTTTCTTCTAGTCTTTGTTATATTACCCATTACGAATAATCATCCTAATGCAATCCGAAAGGTATGATTACCTTACTCAAGTTTCCGTAGTCATATTTTTCTTGCTGGCATTTTCTTGTATTATGTTTTTGGATTTTAGTTTTCTTAATTCCTTGTTTAAATAAAAACCTCAAAAAGATCGGATTCAAGTTTTCAACCGTCAGATCTGATCTCAGCTTTTCACAACCGTTAGATCAACCGTGGAAGTTGAACCGTCATTTCATTGCCTATATAAAGGGGACCCAAATACTTGTCCCACATCGATTTCAAGCTCTCATGTCCCGAAGCTCTGCCCCTCTATTTTAAGACCGCTCCGAACCTCAGATTTCTCCGTTCTGAACTTCTCAGATGATTACAGATTCGAATGTCTGCAGAGTTAGCGTCTCAAGAAATGTCATCCACCAAGCCTATTTCACAATGGTTAGTTTATAGAGAAAGTTTAGTCCATCCGTATTTCTTCAACAACTATGATTCCCTTATTTCAAAGAACATTAAGTTGAATGGCTGGGAAGATGTTGCGGTGTCAAAAACTGGGAACCAAGATGAAGTGTATTCAGACATACTTGTTGAGTTCTATGAATCAGTTTCCTTCTTTAAGGAAGATAATAGGGAGAAGTTCTCTTTTAAGTCTTATGGCAAGGCTTACAAGCTTTCTCACACCAAGGCTACAAGCTTGGTAGGGCTGTCTTATGAAGGAGAAGCCGAATATATTTCACATGTGTTGCCGGACTCTAAGGGTAGGTTCAATAAGGAAAAAGCCTTAGAAACTCTCGGACTGGCTGATGAAAAGGCTCCAAAGATTTCCAGTTTATCTACAAATTTCCGGATTCTGGAGTTATGGGTACAAGGGCTTATCGTACTGAGGAAAGTTGAAAAAGATAGCTTGAAGAAAAGTGAGATCTATATCTTAGATTTCCTGATAAATCTAAGGAAGTTTAACTTGATGAAGCACATTCTTATTACTATTGAAAATTTGAAGAAAGGAAATATGAGAGCTCAGATTATTATGTATCGAGCAATCCTCTCCAAGTTGATTGTTCGGTGCCTTGAGTCTTTCAAGGAGGCTTGAAAATCTAAGCCAAGAGTTTGCAAGATCATTCTAGTCAGTGATGGTACTCTTAAGAGGATGGATGTGGCTTTCAACAAGGAAACTGGTGAGTTCTTCGATTTTCCAAATCAAGAAGAAGCGGTTCCGAAGGCTGTTGAACCGGAATCATCTAAGCCAGTAAGGAAGAGAAAGCTGAATGAAGTGGAAATAAAAGCAGAGAATCCTAAGTCTAAGGAAGCCCATTCCACACCTCCAAAACCAAAGAAGAAGAAAGCCTATCCTGATGAGGTTGTTGAAAAGTGGAGAGAAGATAAAGAGAAAAGAAAAGAAGGGGATCCGCAGTTCGGATTGGACCCTGCAGAAGCTAAGGCATTAAAGGAGAGAACTGCTGATGAGCTTGAAAAACAAGCAATGGAGAAGAAGCTCAAGAAGAAGATGTCAGAAGCCGAGGCAGTTCATGCTTTGTTGAAATTTAATGAAATAGTATTCAGAAGCATTCCAGTTCCATGATCTTTCTCCTTGGAATCTCTACCTGAGACTCCAGGAAGAAAACATGATTTTCCGGAAGAGACTACAGCTGAGCATGTTGAGCAAATTTAGCAGATTCAGTAAGTGGGTGAGGAAGAAGTAGTTGCTGAAGGAAGTGGTGAAACATGAGATCTTTTGAAACAAGTGGACGATTATAAAAGATCACCTTCGGAACATCTATCACTTCGAACATATGAGGCTGAATCCTCTAAGTTAGTAACTCCAGAGAAGGATAAGAATGAGGAAGATGTTGTTTAAAAAGTTGTTGATGGGATTGTTCATGTGTCTACTGGCGAGCAGAAAACTCCTGATCAAGAATAAATTCCGAAAAAAGACCAGGGAAAGCAACTCCTTGTTGAAACTCTGAAATCAGTGGCTAGCAAGAAAAGGGAATTTGGTGATTCATCTAAAAAGAAGTTGGAGCTTATTGAGGAAGAAAACTCTCCAAGCAAGATTTCAGATTCAGAGTCATCCTCGTTGGGGCATGACTTTGTTGTTCAGTCCTTAATGAAGTTGGTGGGAACCATTCCGACCTTCTCTAGTATTGAATCAAGATGGCAGATGCTCCAACATGCTCTAAATCAGAAAAATGACTCCGTATCTATGGTTATGGAAAAGTGTGTTGAGATTGAGGCTCAGTTCAAAATGTTTTTTGTTGGTTATGAAGCTCATAGAAAATCTTGTAAGAGGATGACAAACTGGTCGAAGATGACTGTGGAAGAGATGAGGTTGTTCGATGAGTTTAAAGACAATGTTAAAGATTCTTTTGAAACCGAGGACAAGAAGATAAGTGAGTTAACTTCTTCCTTTGAAGAGAAGCTGACAGAAGAAAAGAACTTCCAGATTCAAGAAGTGAGAGATCTGAATGGGAAGCTGAATTCTGTTTCTCAAAACTAGAAGTTTGAAAGGGATCATCGGATTGATTTTGAAGAAAGGATGAAGGCTCAGGAAGAAAAGATCAAAGCTCAGGAAGAAAAGATGAAAGCCCATGAAGAAAAAATTGAAGCTCAATCCGAAAAAATAGTTGTCTTAGAGAAGCAGGATGAAGAACATCATAAAGACCTGAAGAAGATCAAGACTATTCTAAACGGGCTCATGACGAAGGAAAAAAATCCGAAATAACCAAGTTCAATCTTTTTGTTGTATTATTTTTGTTGCTGAGATTTCAAATTTAATGAAAGTTGTGCTTGTCGTTTCTATTGTTGTCATTACTAATTTTTTAGGTACTTTGTTATTTTTTTCAATTCCCTCCAATTATTTTTGAAAATCACAAAGAGGGAGAAGGAAAAGATCCTTAAGAAAAAGAAGAACTCTAATAAGAGTTTATCAAAGGGGGAGAAGAAAAATATCCTTAAGAAAATGAAAAACACTAATAAGAGTTTGTTTAAGGGGGATCTTTTTCATTAAAGAATAACTTCTTATTTATCACTCCGGAAATCTGAATACGATCCTTAGAGTTTCAAAGCCTAAGGGGGAGTTAGTCGTATTCATCAATATCCTTAATGCAAAGGAATATAAGCCTTAATGTTTTTCTTTCTTCTTAGAATTTATTTTTCGTAAGGATGTTTGTGCTTTCCAAAAAGGGGGAGATTGTTGAGTCAATAAGGTTTTCCTTATGACTTTTCCATTAATTCTTGTTTTGAAAATCACAAACACCTTATCTTAACGAAAATTTCTTTCTTAAGGAAAATCGCTTTTATAAAGAAAATTGCTTTCTTAAGGAAAATCGCTTTTATAAGGAAAAACGTTTTCTTAAAGAAAATTGCTTTCATAATAAAAATGCTTTCTTAAGAAATTGCTTTTCTAAGAAAAATATCTTTTATAAGAAAAATTATCCTTATATTTTTTTAATCCATATTTTTAATAAGTATGAGATTTGGATTCTTTTATATTTTCTCAGAATCATTGAAACTTTGATATAAAGCATTCTGTTTTAGGATTCGGATTCTGGATAAGAACTATAAGGAAGTTTCATTCCGAATTCCGGATATGAACTCTCACTAAGTTCTATTCCAGATTCAGGATATGAATTCTAAAGAAGAATTCTCATTATGAATTCTAATGAAGAAATATCATTCCGAATTCCCATTATGAATTCAAATGAAGAATTATCATTACGAATTCTGTTGACAAATTCTCATTACGATTTCTGATGACGAATTCCTATTCCAAATTCCCATTCCGAATTCACCTATTAAACAGAATTTGAGTAGCTTTGTTTTATACACTCTGAATTAATTCAGACTCCGAAAAATATATTTGTTAGACTTCTAACTTTTATATTTCTTACACTTCAAAAATTTGTCTACTCTTATTATTTTCATTACACTCCGAACCTTTACTCCGAAGCGTTCATTTCGAACCTTTGAGTCAGAATTAAAACGATGTCGTACATTCTGTTTCACTTGTTTTGTTATAAAACGATGTCGTCTGTTTAGTTATATACTAACTGTTGTCTAAGTGACATGTGTACAGGTCCCACCTATCTTTAAGGAATATATGACCGTTGGAGAAGGAGATGACCTTACCTATAAGTAGGAGCTCATTTGAAAGAGCTCGATACTGATGACAGATGAACAACTTGATTTTGTGCATACATGCTGTTGAAGTGAATTCTAGAGAGAGAGGCTCTTATTAACTCTCAAAGCTTCGTGCGACTCTAAATGTTGGTGATTACATTCGAGGGCTTCCGGGGATAGGAAGACAGAGGTGCCGACTACCTTGAAGTTCGAGGGCTTCCTTACTGAGGAAGACAGAGGTTGCCAACTACCTTGAAGTTGAGGGCTTGCGGGGATAGCAATACAGAGACCCCGATCTTCGTATTGAGGGCTTACCCTGGTGTGGGTAAGACAGACTTGCTTGAATGTATAAATCAAGGGACCTTTATCCAAGGTTGTTTGATACCCTTCTCTTTGGGTTAAAAGACTTATATCTTGTTACTCGTAGTTTTACTACTTGTTTTTATTCCGCTGCATTTTGTATTATAAGGAAAGTATAACTTTCTTATACTTCCTTATTTGTACTCTATTTCATTTAGATTCTATACGATTTAAGGTAGAATCTCATATTGTAATATTTTGTTAAGTTTCAATTTCTTGAACCATATTTCCGGAACCCTCGTTCGGAATCTCTTTCCTAGTTTGCATTCGGTGTTAGAGGTGTTGTGAATTTTCTTAGTTTAACTTTGTTAAACTTAGCCTTTTCCTTTGCTTAATGAAAACATAGTTATTCTTAACTAAAGGTTCCAAAAAAAATTTTAAATTATACAATTCACCCCCCTCTTGTATATTGAGCATCTACATCACTATTTCGATCCTACACGGTGTGGCCCGTACCACTCAAAGTGTCTTTATTTTGTTTAAAATGGATGCACTTTTAAGTAAAAAAACACATATGGATAACCGACCAAATGCATTCGGATTCTGTTGAAACATTAGGACAATGATCCATGGGTCATTTGTGATGTGTATGAGTCAACCCCGCCTCAATCCGAGGCACGGTGTGGCCGACACCACTCAAAGTGTCTAACTTTTCTTTGAAATGGACAACAATTTAAGTTAAAAGAACAACTGACATATGGAAATCTAACCAAACGCATTCAGATTCTATTTAAACTTTAGGAAAACGATCCATGGGTCATATGTGAGGTTTACTAGTCGACCCCGCCTCAATACGAGGCGCATTGTGACCGGTATCACTCAAAATGTCTAACTTTTCATTGAAATGAACACCAGTTTAAGTTAAAACAACAACTGACATACCGAAAACCAACCAAACGCATTCAGATTCTGTTGAAACTGTATAACGATGATTCATGGGTCGTATGTGACGTGTATGAGTCAACCCCGCCTCAATCCAAGGGCCGGTGTGGCCGGTACCACTCAAAGTGTCTTTCTTTTGTTTAAAATGGATGCGCTTTTAAGTAAAATAAACGACATACAAAAAACCGACCAAACACATTCGGATTCTGTTGAAACTTTAATAAAATGATTTATGGGTCATTTGTGATGTGTACGAGTCAACCCCACCTCAATCCGAGGTGCGGTGTGGCCGACACCACTCAAAGTGTCTAACTTTTCTTTGAAATGGACAGGATTTTAAGTGAAAACAACAACTTGCATAAGGAAAACAGACCAAACGCATTCAGTTTTGTTGAATCTTTAGGAAAAAGATCCATGGGTCATATGTGACGTGTAAGAGTAAACCCCGCCTCAATCCGAAGGCCGGTGTGGCTGGGACCACTCAAAGTTTTTCACTTTTCTTTGAAATGGACAACGGTTTAAGTTAAAACAACAACTGACATACGGAAAATGGACCAAAGGAATTCAGATACTTTTTATACTTTAGGACATGTATCCATGGGTCATATGTGACGTGTATGAGTCAAACCCTCCTCAATCCAAGGTCCAGTGTGGCCGGGACCACTCAAAGTGTCTTTCTTTTGTTTAAAATGGATGCGCTTTTAAGTAAAAAAACCACATACGGAAAACTGACCAAACACATTCGGATATTGTTGATACTTTAGGAAATGTATCCATTGGTCATTTGTGACGTGTACGAGTCAACCTCGCCTCAATCCGAGGCACGGTGTGGCCGACACCACTCAAAGTGTCTTTCTTTTTTTTAAAATGGATGCGCTTTTAAGTAAAAAACGACATATGGAAAACCGACCAAATGCTTTTGGATTCTATTGAAACATTAGGACAATGATCCATGGGTCATTTGTGACGTGTACGAGTCAACTCCGCCTCAATCTGAGGCGCGGTGTGGACGACACCACTCAATGTCTCTCTTTTATTTCAAAAGGAAATCATTTTATGTGAATACAACTGAAATTTACACTCATCAACGACTCTTTTTCATGAGTTTGGTAGTTTCACTCCTGGGGTCATAAGCGACGAGACTCCTAAGAAAATATTTTTTCACCATATTTTATAAACAATACAATTTCAATGAAAAATTCATCACAAATCATTACATACCCAAACCTAGTATCAAAAAAAAAATTGGATTTGAGTTAATTTGAATGTCTTATTCAACTCTAATAGATATTTATCAAACTATTCTGCCTATTAGAATTTGATGGGTGAGGAGAATTATCACCGAATGATTGTTGTCATGTGTTTTTTGGTCTATTTTAGGTGTTTTTTATACTGTTTGAAGTTTGTATGTGGCTTTTGTGATATTTTTTATGCAGGTGAATAGTGGAGGGTATACTGAGGGCTGTTTTGGGCACTGTTTTTTATACAAGTGTAGCTTTTGGGGGGCTTCTGGGTGCTGCTGTGCAGCAGTTTTGGGAAACAATTTACCAACGGTTCTGAACCGTTGGTATAAGTTGTTCCAGAAATCTGGAAAAGGCTTTACCAACGGTTGTAAACCATTGGTATAAGTTTTTCCAGAAATCTGGAAGAACTTATACCAACGGTTCAGAACCGTTGGTAAATTGATTTCGATATTTCTCAGAACCTATACCAACGGTTTAAATAAAACCGTTGGTAAAGTGCTTTCCCCACTCCTTACTGGCCAACGGTTTGGAAAACCGTTGGTATACCCTATACCAACGGTTTTCCAGCCTATAGCAACGGTTATAAACCGTTTGTATAGCCTACTTTTCCAGTAGTGGAACCAAATGGTTGACCTCTATACTGGAGAAAGATGATATGGATTGTATGTTTCTGAAGTAGTTTTCTTTTCAAAACCATTTGTGCCTATTGGATTTATGGTTATTTACCCACCTGTGTATTCAAACAAAGAAGCTGAGTTCTATAAGAACATATTGACTAAAAAAGAATGATTATACCAGCCTATCTATTCTGTTATAGACCCCGCATCCTTTTAATATTATGATTCAAAAAAATCAACTTGCCTCCAACCATCCTAGCTGCATCTCTAGGTATAAAGGCTTTGAGTTTATTCCAGAAAAAATCATGAATAATGGCATCACATTAGTCATAAATGAATGAGAAGTAGAAAATCTATTGATCAACAAATAACCTAACAGAGACATAATGGTATGAGGCCTCCATATTTTCCACTTCAAGGGAGGAGTTACATAAAACCAAGATATGTTGTTTCACCCATTCTACAAGCATAAAATATTGAATTTAGATTCTTATAGAAACCTATTGAATCATATAGGGACTTTTTTGGTACCATTGACACAACTATAGATCCTTTACACTTGGAATCCTCATTAGGTAGGAGGTTTATTTTTTCATGGGCACCATGATCATGAACATTCTAGATTTTGAGCGAGATCAATGTAGGGGGTGTATCTTGGAACTAGCACCAGGACCAGAATACATCTTCATTTGAAAACATCAGTCAAATGATAACTTTTTGGCATGAAATGTAATGAATACACCATTATGGTGCAAATATGGAGAGATGGATACACATATAGGGTCTCTATCCCTTTATATGTGCTTCTAACGCCCTTAGATGTGTCATGGAAATGAACTGATGTTGGGTATAGGGGCGCACATAATGAGGAGGCCACAAGTGGTAGGGGACAATATCCATGTAAGGATAGATGAGGAAAATTTCCCACTAATCCCTGGTTGGTAGGGGATGGGTAGATTGAAAGGCCAAAGACAAATGATCTATATTCCCCTCAAGGTCAACCTAATTCACCTCTTCTGGAAACCGAGCTAATCCATAATATTATCACTAAGATATGTATGTTCCTGGCGTAGTGGAAGAGTGTTGATGGGTTTTCCAATCATTAATTTTACCATTAATCAATGATCAATCCGAGATTCATCATGATAATAAAACACCGGATCATCAGAATAGAACGAAGAATGAATAGAAAGAGAAGTGTCCTGAAACCATCGAGAGGATCAACATATGTTGGTTATAATAAATTTATTTAATTGTCACGAATTACCTTGATGGAATTTTTTTTGAATCCTCTGGTCATGATCTGATGTGACCCATCATTGCGTCATAGAATACAGGTGTAGGAAACCCCTAGCGGTGATCCACACAAGCCCCACGTATCATTGGGTGTCGCTGAAATGATTTTCAGGTGCTAGCACAGAAGAGAAATCACTTGTGATGTCAGCCTTCAACCACCTTGATCCGATGGAGGAGGATCTCTCTCAGTCGAGAGATAATACATGGAGGAAGGAGTTCTTTTGGCCTTGAGAGAATTCTCCAGAGTTGTTGTGAACAACCATTCTCTCATGAAAAGTGTTGGGGTTGTGAGTATATTTATAATATGGTTTCAGGTTATAGAGTTATGGAAATAAATAAACGCATTACACATTTTATTTATTTCATTAAATCTTATTGAAAACCATCATATAGAATGATTATTTACTTGACATGCGATCAAACTAATTATAATAAATTTCATTTAATAAAACGATATTATTTCTTCAAAATCTTGACTAGAAAAACAACATAGCTTGTAATCATTAAACACTGTGTGTACATGTTTTCCAGGAAAACTACATGGCGTCTACATTCAACGTACACGTCGTGTTTATCTTGTATTCATTTTTATTAATTTCCTCCTCCACATTTATTAGACCTTCAGTAATGAATATTTATATCTTAAATAATTGTAAATAAATTACTCACAAATAAATATATATTATTTCACTCACAATATATTTTATCAAATAACTAGTGTCGAAATAAATGCAATCAAGCATCCTTAAATAATTGTTAAACCACAGTCAAGAATAATCTTTATTTTACTTGTTAATTTAATATTTAACTGATATACAAGGAAACACTTAGTTTGTGACCCTCTAGGCCTTTTTTATAGTGGCATTAGGCAGAGCCTACCCAAAGTCCAAGGTTAGTGTCTTGAAACACGCCAAGGAACCCATAGAGAAAGATGTTAACAACACAATAATTTCTCACCTCATATGAAAACTTACCGTGTAATATAATCTAGTTTTCACGATATCTAGAATCAAGCGGGTTGCGTGCTAGTTCCATCAACCCATGTGCTCGATTATTATTTCTTTGACTTTCTGGAATGGAACTCTCCCATTCCTTACCATGGCCATGGATTTATTTTGGATATATCAATTCCATCAAAGGTCATGAGATATCTAGATCTATTATGGAACATAAGGGACAAATCCTTTCTCGCATTATCTATTAATGTAGTATTACTTGTGACACTCCCAATATATCCTAACTTGTTGTGAACAGTGTTTCTTCACAGTTTTCATCATTACATATAAGTGTGTGAGTTGTAATACCCATTAATAATAATCTTAAAGTCCAAGGACCATTACACACATCTGCAGATATGAACATCCAATGACACTATGAAATGTGGATTTCCTATTGGCGGGTCTTGTTCTCATAATATCCTCTTGAATATTACAAAGGGCGCACACCAAGAAAACGTCCCTCAACATTTTATGAGTCCTCACCCCTAATGGAATGTATTATTTGTGTCCCTCAAATAACATCATCCGACAATAGAACATATATTCATGAACAGTGTTATGGCATTTCTAGGTTCACATCATACCAGGGATCCTCTATAACCAATTAATGCAATAGCTATCCTTGGGACATTATCACATTCATTTTCATGTAGAAGATCAATCAAGATGTGATAAGGTGTTTATTTAATGGATAAAGTACAATGATGTTGGTTTTAGGCCACCAAATCCAACAGACTCCCACTTGGACTAGAGACAACTACTAACAACTAATAACCCACTATCTCTCCCATGATATTCATGCTTCTGCTGAGAGAGGCCTTTATTCTTGGGGTTCACCATGTTCTCTTCTGTGGACACTTTTACCACTACATCTTCACCCATTTGATAGAAATCCTTCAAGAGGTGATACTTTCGGAGTATGTTATTTTTCCGTTGATGTGACTTTGGTTCTCTTGTAAGTGTCATCGTTATAGTATTATCACAATAAAACATGATTAGATCTTTACTGCTAGGCACCAAATCAAGATCCAGGAAAAAGATTCAAATCTAGATGGGTTCCTTGGCTGTATCAGAAGCCTCTATATATTCGGACTCCATTGTAGAATCAGTGACAACTAACTACTTTGAACTCTTCTATCTCACATCTCCTCTATTAAGATAAAAAACATTCTCATATTGAAACCTCAAATCGTTCTTATATATTTGAAATACGTCATCAGCATACCCTTTGATGACATGTTCTTCATATCATTCATACACCAGGAACATATCATTAGTTCTTCTCAGATACTTAAGGATATTCTTAACAATAGTCCAATGTTTTTCTCCTGGATCTGCTTGATATATGCCTACCATGCTCAGTGCATAGGCAACATCAAGCCTGGTATATAACATGGCATACATGATGGATCCTATAGCCGAAGTGTATGGGATCTTACTCATTCTATCATTCTCTTGTTGTGTTTTAGGACATATTTCCTTAGAAATATGTAGGCCATGTGACACTAGAACCAATCCAATCATGGATTTTTCCATACTAAATCTCATTAGTATATGGTCAATGTATGTACCTTGACATATTCCAAGTAGGATCATGGATCTATCACGAATGTTCTTGATCCCTAGAATGTAGGCTGCTTCACCCAAGTCCTTCATGGAGCAACACATGTTCAACCAGTCCTTAACTGACTGTAATACTAGTACATCATTTCCAATATGCAATATGTCGTCAACATATACTACTAGGATTATGATAACATTCCCATTAAACCACTTATAAGCACATGGATCACATTCATTCTGAATGAAACCAAATTCCATTATGTCTTCATCAAATTAAATATTCCATGACTTGGATTTTTTCTTTAATCCATAAATGGATTTCTATAACTTGAAAATTTGTTTGGCTTCACCTGGTGTAACAAACCCTTATTTTTGATCCATATAGACATCTTTCTGAAGGTTCCCATTAAGGAATTTTGTTTTGAAATCCATTTCCCAAATCTCGTAGTCATGGTAAGCTGTTATGGAAAGTACAATTCATATAGATTTAAACATGGAAACTAGAGAGAAGGATTCATCATAGTCAATTCCTTGATGCTGTCTGAATCCTTTAGCCACTATCCTTGCTTTATTGGTGCTAACATGACCTTCCATGTTTGGTTTTCACTTGAATACCCATTTGTATATAACATTATTTACATTAAATGGTTCATCGAACAGAACCCATACTTGGTACTAATACATGGAATCCATCTCAGAAATCAGATCTTCTAGACATCTTGTAGCTTATGAGCCTCTTACAACTTCCTTTTTGGAGAGAGGTTCATCACTTTCCAACAATAATGATTCACCATCCTTGGTGACAAGGAAACCAAATGTTTCTGGTTCCATTACCTCTCTTGATCTCCTACACAGTACTTGTGTTTCTGGAACCTCTTCCACAGGGACCTGTAGAGCATTTTCATGTACCAACTGTTGTGTATCTTGAGAATCATCTTCTTCGAAGTAAATCATTCTCCCACTAACTTTTTTGAGGATGTACTCCCTCTCAAGAAAGATAGTTTTTCTGGTGGTACTCACTTTCATATCTATAGGTTTATATAGGTAATATCATTTTTCTCCTTAGGATTTCCTATAAAGATACACCTCCTACACCGAGGTGCTAGTTTGTTTCCTGAGAAGGCCTTAACCAATCCCTCATATCCCTATACAAGTGTATGCAACAAAATGGGTTTCCTTCCATTCCATAACTCAGAGGGAATTCCATTTTCCACCTTAGTTGGTACTCGTTTTAATTTTTATGATGCATTTTGTAATACATATCCCTAAATGGATAATGAAATATCTTCATGACTCATCATCAACCTCAAAATTTCCATCAAAGTGCAGTTCCTCCTTTCACTAACACCATTCCACTGTGGTGTATAAGGATGGCTGAGATGATATAGAATCCCAAACTCTTGTAGAAGATCAATGAACTCTTGATTCAGATATTATCCACCTCGATCCGATCGAAGTTTATTTATCTTCTTACCAAGCCGATTCTCTACTTCATTCTTGAATTCCTTAAATTTCATTAAGGCTTCTGACTTATACCTCATTATGTAGACATAGCCATATCTACTAAAATCATCAGTATAAGTAATGGAGTTAGAATATCCACCTCAAGATTCTACTGA
The DNA here is from genome assembly GCA_963277665.1 of Viscum album. Classification (NCBI taxonomy): domain Eukaryota; kingdom Viridiplantae; phylum Streptophyta; class Magnoliopsida; order Santalales; family Viscaceae; genus Viscum; species Viscum album. Next base: position 1,935,346,938 of record OY728165.1, read on the forward strand.
AAATGGTCCACACACATCCATGTGCACCAATCCTAGCAGCTTTGTGGCCCTTTCACCTTGTCCACCAAAATGAGGCTTGGTAATTTTACCTTTTAATCTAGTGTGACATCTATCAAGTGGTTTTAGCTCAGTAGAGTGAATAATAGCCATCTTGGTAGAGCTTTGTCAAGCATTTCTCATTTAAATGACTGAGGCAGTGATGCCACAACTAGGTGATGAATGCGTCATGTGAGTTCATTTCATTATCGATTGTCAACACTTAGTTTTCGTAAGTTAATACATAAAAACCATTATTTAAATGAGCCATACCATAACATAAATGGATTTTATAAAAGATACAACCCTTATTTACAATCATGAAATTAAATCCATCTATATCCAAAGAAGATACAGAAATTATGTTATTGGTAACACTAGGAACATAATAACAGTTATGTAAAACCAAAATCATCCTAATCGGCAATGAGAGGTGGTAATCGCCAATATCCTACACAACCATCCTTATTCCATTGGAAGCTCGAAGATCCACCTATCCTCTGGAAATCATTCTAAATCTACATGGTTCTGGCATTTGAATACAGTTTTGAGCCCCAAAAGCTGTATAAAATACTCAATGTGTAGAAATGGAATGATTACAATCGATAATTAATGCACCTTTAGCATCCCCACACTTCTGGGTGTAGTTCCTCTTATAGTGGCCTTGCTTGCCACATGCAAAACATACTGCCTACCATTCCATTCCCTACCTCTGGATCTTCCCCTTCTTAGAAGGACGACGCTCGGGGGATTCAGACCATTTATAAGTCTTTGGCCTCTTTGCCTTGTCCTTCCATTTATTATTCATCTTAAGGACTGTGGGTTTGTCAGACCCCATGTCCTTATCTTCTTGGAGAATTAAGGTGAGAAGTTCTGAGAGACTCATTACATTATTTCTCATGTTATAATTGACAATGAAGCTAGAGAAGTTCTTGGTTAGTGATAATATGATGAGATCTGTACGCAACTCATCCGGGGATTTAATCCCTAAAATATTCATACGTTCAATGTAGCCAATAATCTTGACTACACGAGTCCCATCTAGCGCAGACTCTCCAAGATTAGTGGTAAACAAATCATTGGTGATCTCATATCTCTCCTGTCTCACCTTCTCTTGGTAGATATCCTTAAGGTCAGACAAAATTCTATACACGTACATGTTTTCATGTTTCTTCATGAGCTCGTTATACATGGCCGATAACATGAAACACTGGACATTTGTGGAATAATCCATATGTTTCTCATAGAAAGCTATTTCTTCATCATTGGACTCTTTCCCAAGCACAACTAGAATGGGCTCATCCAGCACATAAAATTTACTCTCGTGGTAAAGGATGACGTGTAAATGCCTCTTCCACTCTTGTAAATTGGTGCTTGTGAGAAGGTTTTCCTTATCATGTATATTTCACAATGATATCTTGGAAGTCAGTTTTATTTTTGTTTCTACAAATTAAGATGAGCTATGGTTTTATTACTTTATAAAACTGAGACAAGTTAATAAATTAATACTTATTAGTATCACAATATTTTATAGAAATCCAATAGCTCTCACTATTTGGAATATTCTGTTGCCTGAATATTCAAGTGGCAAGGATCCATATTTTCCTTGTCATTACCCCAACTTGAGTTGATCAAGAAACTTTAAGTGTTTTAGGGAGGTATTCAAAATTCCAACTTCATTGAATCGCATCACCTTGATCTGCCCAGTGGAATCCCCAATCCAGAAATCCTTTTATTTGGGATTTTTTCAACCTTTGTCTCTTGGTCACACCAATTCCTACTGTGGTAGTCAACCCTTGATGTGAACCCAGCCATGTCAAGACAAAATTGTGAATTAGTATTCCCTGATAATTGAAAGCACCCCAACTAGGGTTGTTCAAGCACTTTGAACTATGGTTTGATTCTAACCATGATTATGGAAGGATATATTGACTTAATATTTCTTTGAGGGATTTTGTCCTTATACTTAAATTTCTATTTTATTATCTTTGATTACATTCTTGTTAATATTATGTGGGCTATACTTAAAAAATTAACCATGTCTAAGATAATTTTTATGCATAAACCAGTCGTATTTTTACTTCCATATTGCATGGTTTTTTAATTCATTAATTGTGTGATCGTGAAAACACACCCACAATAAATAAACCATACAACTGACACAAATAAAATAAATGGAATGATCATGAGCTTGTTATATTGTTTACTTTATCTAGTAGTTGTTAAACTAACCCAATACCTAGGGGAGAAACACCTAGAACCTTTCAGGTTTGTGATTACATCATTCCACCTATCCACAATTATATCTCTTTGGATTGGTTTTACTTTGGCTTTTGAATTTAGCCGCCTCCACTATCTTTGGAGCTCCATCCATTACATGTGCATTTATCTCAAACACAGGTGAGGGAAAAAATGGGTTTTTATATGAAAGAATACTTGGGTGTTCAAGTCCTACATATTAATGAGGAGAAGGCTCACATGCCAAAAAAAATTAATTTAAATAAATAAATTAAAAGAAACCATTCACATAGAAATGTATTGGTCTATCTCATTATCATCCATACATGCAATGTTATTTACGGATAAATAAAACTAGCACTCAATTCTGTAATCATTCTTGCTTAAGATAAATCACGCTCGAATCAATTAATTATCATTAATTAATGAATACTTTTATCTTGAACCCTTTTCAGAATTTCCTTGATATTTTCATCCATCATAATTTTAAAAAAATAAATTTGAAATTACCTTTGTACATAAGTTCTTCCTTGGAGGCAACCTAGTGAATTCCCTTTCATTAAGAATATGTTAATTAAACACACATATATATAACAACTATCAGATGTTGTGCCTCCACTTTATACCTACACTACGATACAAGTCTCAAAGGTTTTTATAATATAATATTAAATTTTAATAAAACTGCATAATTTTGATGTGTACATGGAGTGTAGTTCTGACTACACGGCGTGTACTTTTGTTCATCATTCATAAAAAGTAAACTCATGAGTATATGGTGTGTAGATTTACTTCAGAAATTCTTAGAGTGTACAACTTGTTCAATTGGACACACGCCATGCAGTATCCGCGTTACACGGTTTCTAGATGGGCAAGCCTTGTACGGGGTACACGGTCCAACCCTAACCTGAAGGGACTACACGCTATGTTCAGTTGGACCACACAGTGTGTAATCTAGAAACCATGTTCCACCTGTTCCTAGTTAACACATGGTGTCATAAATTACTTAGATAGGATCCAATACATGGCCTGATTTGGCGGATCAGTCAATGCATTGAACCTAGACTTCACGACATGACTTCTGAATACACACCGTGTATTCTGGTGTTGTACGGACAGAAGCATTTGGCACCTCCGAATTAGTTCCTCTATTTTACATTAATAAAATTAAAAGAAAAATTTATTTCTGTAAGGTTAATGATAAATGAGAGAGGAGGAACAGATCTCACGATTCAGATTTTAAAGAACAATTAACTTGAATTGAAATAACTAAATTATTAAATAGGTAAATCGCCAACAAAAAACTAAACATTTATAATCAACGATATGACCCCTCTGATACCACATGTATGTTCGGGGCATAGTAGAAGCATGTTGATGGGTTTTCCCAACATTTATTTTAGTGGTAAACAATGTTCAATCCGAGATCCGTCCTGATAATAAAAATCCGGATCTTCGGAATAGAACGAAGAACAAAAAAAATAGAAGGGTCTCTGAACCATCGAGAGGATAATCATATGTTTTTTTAAACAAGAAATGAATTCCTTCACTAGTCAATCACTCTAATAAAGAGGATCAAAAACATAGTGGATTATCCACCATTATGGTCCCAAGACAATAACACTTAAAAACATTGTCTTGAAAAATTCTATAATGACCCTATCCTTTTAAACATATTATCACATTATTTGAGGTATAATTAGTCTTAAAATTGAAACCAAGTATTGTAAAGTCTAATGTCATTTTAATAATAGATACGTAATTAGAAAGGATGAAACCAAAATAAAAAAATCTTTTATTAAATCTTCATAATGATATCATAACACCCTTTATAATGACTTGAGACTATGCTACTGGACTCAGTAATTATAAATGTAGCATGTATTTTTTTAATAAAAGTTAAATACACATAGAATTTACATTTCTATAAAATTTTACTGGTCCAGGTTCTAGATAATTAAATAGAAAATATTATATTTCAAAAAAACTGTTCATAACGAAATTAAACGAACAAAATAATAAATCGGTGCACTGCCTCCACAAAAAAAATGTCATTGATAAATCTACTAAACCTACATAAATGAATTTAAAATGTAGGGGGAGAATTTAAATTTCCCTATAAGGGGATTTACAATTTTTAATAAATTATATTAATACAAATCTTTGAAATATATATAATTAATTTAATGTAAATTTTCATTACATTTTATTCTTAATAAATATTGTTATAATAAAATAATTTCATAAAATTATTTAAATTCAAACTATAATTTGGATTTATCCTTTGAAAATAATAATTTTTTTGGCCAATTTTCTATACATTTCAAAACATAATAATACCCATATGGTTGCTAGTCATTTTTCATAAGGAATAATGATCCCATAAGATTGATGGGTTGACTCCCCATAACTAAACATTCATTATACTAGTGCCAATTTTTTAAAATGCCTTTAGTGGACCTGCCATTCTCAAACTTAACCCAATAAAATTCAAAAATAGATACATATAATTTATTTCATTAAATGAAAATAAACATTCTCATAACATGTCATCAACATATTCTAGAGAGTTTCTATAACATATTTTCAGATAATCTCATGCTTAAAATAAGTGTCCTTGTTTGAAAATCATAAGTAAAAAGGATAATGAAACAAATGCAAAATAGATTTAGAAGTGAATAGAATTTCAAATATGTGTGATAAGATAGAAATATCCCTTTCATGACTGACATGTATGAAAGATTAGAAACACCTTTGCACATGAAATAATATCATGATCTCTTAAAATGATACCTTTTATAGATTAACTTAAAGTGATAGTTGTAACCTAAATCCATTCCTTGATCATTTTTGAAAAAAGTGTGTTTACACAATAAATAATATATTTTATGTATATAAAAGAAATAATACCACAATAACAAAATAATATCCCAATAAAAATTTTAAGGTAGGCATTACCAAAATAAGGTTTTCTTATTGTTTTCAGTTTCAGATCATAAATTATAATCACATAAGAAAACTGTATTTTTAATTATAAAAAGTATCTTCATGGGTCAACATGTATAAATATATATATATATTTATATAAACATATACATAGATTTATATCTTTGTAACCAAAAAATAATTGGATAAAACGTAAACATTTACATTTTTTTTTCTAAAAAATACATAAAATAGATAGAAAAAAGTACTTATACAAACATATGTATAAATGAATATATATATATATCAATATAAATTGAAAATAATTTTATCCCTTAACCACATGATTAGAATAATGTGAAATTTAATTTAAATAAAATAGAATAACCTCTACACTAATCTAAGTATGAATCATAATGACATAAATAATTCATGAAATTGTAAATAATTCTACCATTCATATTTTTCATAAACATTACATTTTATTTCACATATATATAATTCATAACATAAAATTGTACGTTTCTATATAAACATATACCTGAAACATAGAATTTTTAAAATATAAAATAAAGTAATATATAAACCCTTACATGATTATAAACATGAAATTGATCCGAGTATTATAAACATGATGTTTATCCAAGAATTATATACATGATGATGCTAAAATTATTTAATATATATATATGTGTGTGTGTGTAATTGAAACACATGTATTCATAATTGTTTTTTAAATCCCCTTACATAATAAATTTAATGTAAAATAATAAATACCTTACATGAATCTTTGGAACATAACAGAAGGTGTTATAGCGGACTCCCTTATTCGAGACTTCAAAATGTCTTACCACAAAATTCTATTTACACACAAGGATTAAATGAATTTTATATCCATAAAACCTACTATATACATAGCACCCTAAACAACATTTTAGTATGATCTAAGCATAAAGTCTCAAGTAGTTAATTGAAATGTCATATATTATCATGTCCACATATTCACTAAAAAATATATGTAACACCCGAGCATTTTATGAGAAAAATTTTGTTTTTATGTTATATAAATCATCAAAGGAATCTTTCACTACACACAACACTAGCTTGGCTTTCTTTACACGCAGTCACAACCTTTCTCGATAGCTTGCGTCGTACGCAATACCGAGTTTCACTAAACAACGATATGCTATTAAAATATTATTAAAACTAGCCGTTATGAATAGTAATACCAACTTTTTTAAATTTTTTAAATTTTATTTTTCAAAATGGACTTCATTTTTGGATTCGTAATATTGAAATTAACTTAGGGGGAAATTTTGGTATTTTTCTGAAAACTTTCAATTTTTGATGAATAATGAAAACACTAGGTTACTGTTTAAAAACCGACTTTTTATTTAAATTATTATTTATTTTATTTAAATTTATTTTAGATCAAAATTGATACATAATACCTATATATGTTCAATGAAATTCATTGGAGTCATTTTATAATAATTTTAGATATATAAAAATTTTATTAAACTTTTCACCGTCTTTTACCCACCTCCTAGGAGAATCTCCAAATTCATATAAAACCTAATTTTACCATTTCTATGAGTGGAATTTCAAAAACTCAAGAGACTCGGTTAATATCAAGGACTAAAATTTGGTTCAATGAGATGAAAATAATTTTTGGTGAATAGTAACTTTTTAATTTTTTTTACAACGTTTAAAAGTAAATAGGGTAAATAAGGGTAAAAATGATATTATTATTTACTTAAAACAAGTCCTAATTCTATTGGATAAGTGTAACTCGACCAAAAACAACCTTAATAATAAAATATGACTATTTAGGCCCACATGGATTAGATTAGGACATTTACTATTAATTTATTTAAAGAAAGGTTAAAATAGTTAAAATCAATGTTTAATAAGTAAATCATTTTAAATATAGGGTTATACATAAGATAAATTCGACTATAAATATTAATTAAAAAGAAAAATATATTTTCTACATAATGGTATTTTATTTATAATTTTTAGATATTAAATAATTTAGTTTATTTATGACACAATGATGATGCAGTAATTTTCTTATTAATGAAATATTAACATAATTTATGTTATAAATACCCAAATAAATGTAATATGAGACTTTTTATGAATTAAACTAATTTTATATATTAATATGTCATGTTATTATTGATTTAATTAACTTTTTTCGAACTAATAATTCTGTTATAATTTTCACAAAAATAAATTACCAAATAATGTCAAAATTGACCTAAAATTGTTTTTAAAACAAATATTATATTATTAATTGTTATTTGATTCCTAAAAATATTAGGTTCGGCCAAATGACTTAGAAAAGGTTATATATATTAATAATAGACAACTTGGGGTTCGTTTGTCTTGTTATAGTATGTTTATTAACCTTATAGTGTAAGAAAACAAGAAGACACTGTAAAAGTTAAATTATCTAACTTAATGTTAAATCTAAATGATAAGGTTATAATAGAAACCTAAACTTTTCTAAATTCTATTTTAAGAGAGTATTTAGACCCATACCAACCTTAGATTCTAAATAAATCAATTTGGAGCTATTAAAAAACTGAATTTGACTTTATAATAAAATAATATTTTTAGTTTTTCCAAAGGTGCCCCTCTCCTCCCTTATAAAAGGGCACCTCCTCCCTCTCTTCCCCACACCACATTGAGCCTTCAATCTCGGAAAAACCCTGGAAAATTTTCTTCCCCACTTCCCTATAAACATCCTAGAGGTCTTTATTTTCTTCAATAATCAATTTTAGTGCCCTAAGAGGAGGTCTCAAAGAGGCTCTTCAAAGAAGAGGTAATGTATATTACCGATTCTTTCAACATTATTTCTTCTTCCACTTATTCTTATTTAGTTTCTCTATTATGAAGTAATAACATCAGTATCTCTCATATACTGATATGTTATTATAAGTATGAAACAACCCTATTTCACCATCTATCTATCCTACAGAAAACGAAATCACCGCATGTGCGTACGTACGGAATACTATCTCCTCGCCGTGGTGTAATCTATTATCCACCACCACCTTACTTGTATGGGTATAATGTTGTAAATAATAACTATATATGATTATTATAAAGTGATATTGATTGTGAAATAGTATTCATACACTCCAATACAATTCCATTATCATGGGAACAATATCATCGCTCGTGCGTACGTATGGAATACCATCTCCACGATGTGATGCGACTTGTTCTACATGATCTTCATTGAATAATGATTATATAAATGAATTTAATTAATTTATATGATATATATTACACTAATACCATTCTGTAAATGAGGTATCTATAACCTAAAGCGAACAATAAGAATTTATTCGACAAAACACGCATAAGAACAAAAAGTAATAAACACTAGAATAACAAGTAACAATGAAATATTACCAATAAGAAGATACGAATATGGCCATATATGACATCATAACAATGATTTTGATTATGGAATAAGTCAATCAAATTATTTAAATCATTATACAGGAGTTTTAGACACATATGAAGAAAATAGGACCTAAGGTAAGGGAAAATCTCACAATCTCATTTTTATCCGAGATTGATTATACTTCAAAATTTACTGGGGAATATTTATCATCAACATCAATGTTTCTTCAATATGTAATATTATTTATATCCACATACAATTGTTTAAATACAATTTTACCCTTAGGTATGTTTTTAGTAAAAGATATGAATGGAATCTTTTGTCGTTTTTCATACGAGGTAATTTGTGACTTTTCCGGCCAAAGTAGGAGAAGAATGTTTTTTAACATATACGACATCAATGGATTTTTAAAAAATTATTTCCAAGTAGCTTCCATTACATTTTTTCAATATTATTTTCAATCATCTTCTTTTAGTTTAATATTTTATTACATGTTAAGAAAGGAAAATGTTTTTGAAGTAGAAAGGATATTTTCCTCAAGAATGGAGTTCAAGTGTTTTATCAAAATTATTTTCCATCTAAGATAATATAGGGTTTTGTTTCTATAAAGATTATTACATTGATTTGATTATGTTGTGATAGAATTATCTTTATGAATTCATTTATCTTATATGAATTGTTTTATGATGTCATGATGTTTAAGAATCCCATTTTTATTACATGGGTTATGCTATGATATATGATTTATGATTTTGTGGAACACATAAGAATGGTTTCATTATGAGATGTGTGGGACATATATCTCCCTCTAATGCATTGGGTAAATATTTATACCTCATGAGATAGACATGTCTGGAATGGATGGTTAAACCGGTTCCGTGAAACAGGACTGAAACGAGGAGTGAACACGGTTCAGAAATGGACTTTGTCCGCTAAGATAGTCTTGGAAATGAGTCTTGACTACTATGAAATGATTCCCTAATATTATGTTTGTATGACACAAAATTTCATGTTTTATGTTATGATTATTGGGATTAAATTTCACTACTATGATTTATCCCATGTTATGAAATTATGATCTCTATTGCAGGTTAAGATTTCCAAAATATTATGTTCTTATTAATATGATGTGGTTGATATTTCTTTTTTTTACCCTTACTGAGCATTTGAACTCACCCTTTTGTATGTTTTCTTTCCCCAGGTTAGGAATAAGGTTATTAAGTACGATATGCCAAAAGGGAATCTAGATATGATGAAATAAATGGGAGACAGTGTAGATGCTTTATGAAGCAGTTGATTATGTTTCCTAGTTTCCAAAGACACTATACCTATACGGTCCTTTCCTGGTTTTGTTATATGTTTTAATAAGTATGCTTCAATTTTGAAGTATTAACAATGTATGTAAAGTATGGGTTGTTATATTTGGTATCAGAGGAAAGGTATTGTCAACCATTGGAAACTAGGAAGTGAAAGCCTTAGTAAGAGCCCTAAGGATAAGTCTAAGCATAGAACAAAATCTTAGTGTTTTATAAATGGCCTTGAATAACCTATGATAAGACCATAAGTGTAATATTTTATTCTTGACTATGTGTTTTTCCTATTATAATTAGTGTTTCTCACACTATTCTTCTTAGTTTTAGTCAATGGATGGAACCCAAAGGAACCATTTTAATGCGGAATGCGACGGGAAATGCAATGATTGTCCCCCTAAGCAACCAAAAGTTATTGGAACTGTAATGCAAAATCCTGTAGCCATGGTCACATAAATATTTCAAGCTATGAATCATGCAGGAAATCCAAACGAGCAAAGGAAGGAGCAACATTCTATTGAATCCTTCATGAGGCAGCATCCATCTTCATTCAGCGGGTCTACTGATCCATTAGTTGCTGAACAATGGATTAGTACAACTGAAAAGATATTTTTATTTCTTCAATGTTCTGAACATGATAAATTCATCTTAGCAGTGTATCGTTTGGAATGAGATACTGATCAATGGTGGAATATTATCAAGAATACGAGTCAATGAGATGAAATTGAGTCCATGGAATGGGACGAGTTCAAGAACTTATTTTTCAATAAGTACATCCCTCATATTCTTTGAAAAAATATGGAGAAGGTGTTTCTTGAACTAAATAAAAAGGTTGATGAATCTGTTGGTACCTACGAAGCAAATTTTACAAGACTTACAAGTTATGCTTTTGGTATTATTATCCAACATGAGAGTAATATCGATCGATTCTTTAGTTGCTTAAAACCAAGTCTTCGAAGGGTGTTATCCATAAGGTACTTCAATAGCTAAGAGGAAATTGTTCGATGTGCTCTCAAATTTGAGATGGAGATTGCAGTATCCCATCAGCCAAATGGTTTTGATAAGAAGAGGAAAATGGAATTCAATGGAAAATCTAAAGAGCACACTGAAAAGAAGATGAGTTTTCCCTTATGCTGAATTTGTGGAAAGAAACGTGGATGGAGTTGTCTTAAAGGGACAAGTAAATGTTTCAAATGTGGAAAAGAAGGTCATCAGGCATTTTAATGTTGAAATAATGGGAAGAAAATGTATAATGATGCAAACAAAAGAAGGGATACACAGAATAAACCTACTACACTTCAATGTTTCAAGTTCAAGGTGATTGGTCATTATTCCTATCAATGCCCAAATCCAAGGTTTTATGATGATGATCGATGTCAACAAACTCTTAAGGCTAAATAAAAAGTAATGTCACATGCAAATACTATCGGTGATGTGGAATATGACAACGATGTGGTGAGAGGTACAATTACCATCCACTCAAATGTAGAAAATGTTTTATCTGATTCTAGATCCACCCACTCTTTTATTTATGAAGAATTTTCTAATGGTATCATTGTATTACCTAAACAATTAGATGTTGGGTTGGCTGTGACAACTCCTAATGGCACAACAGTTGCATCAAAAGTTTATAATTCTTCTTCGATTGAAGTTTTTGGGAAAGTGCTTCCTGTAAATCTTGTGATCCTTCCTATAGTATAATTTTATGTGATTCTTGGCATGGATTGGATTTCTCTATATAGAGCTCATATCAATTTCCAAATAAGGGAAGTCACATTTCATATTCCAGATCAACCTATGATCGTCTATCGATGCAAGGATGAACATAACATTATGGTGGAAATTTCTTCCATCTTATGGGTCTTGAATCCACTAAATGAAGGTTATTTATATCAAATGGTTAGAGAGAAACTCACGATTAAGAATATGACCATTGTATGGGAGTTTGATGATGTCTTTATGGAGGAATTACCGGGTCTTCCACCAAATTGTGAAGTTGAGTTTTCAATAGAACTCGTACCGGGTTCTTTACCTATTTCAAAAACACCTTATAGAATGGCCCCAATTGAGTTGCAGGAATTGAGGAAGCAACTCTAAGAGAATCTTGATAAGGGATTCATACGCCCTAGTGAGTCACCTTGGGGAGTACCTATTCTGTTTGTTAAGAAGAAAGATGGATCAATGATACTATACATTGATTACAGAGAACATAACAAGATCACTATCAAGAACAAATATCCTCTCCCATGCATTGATGACCTATTTGACTAACTACTCGGAGCTCAATACTTTTCCAAGATTGATCTTTGTTCATAGTATCATAAATTAAGGGTCGAAAGGGGGGATATACCAAAGACAGCTTTCTGTATAAGGTATGGACATTATGAATTTATAGTAATTCCATTTGGTCTTACTAATTCCCATTCTATATTCATGGATTTGATGAATGGAGTCTTTAGAGACTATCTTGATCAGTTTGTGGTAGTCTTTATAGATGATATTCTTGTCTATTCATAGAGCAAGGAAGAACATGAAGATCACTTGAGAATTGTTTTGAAGACCCTGAGAATGTAGAATCTTTATGCCAAATTTACCAAGTGTGAATTTTGGATTAAAAAAGTTGCATTTTTGGGTCACATAATCTCAAAAGTGGGGATATCTATGGATCCAGCAAAAACAGTGGTTATCGAAATATGGTCGAGACCAACAACAGTAACTGAGATCCGAAGTTTTCTTGGTTTGGATGTATATTATCGACGTTTTGTGAATGATTTTTCACAATTATCTAATCCACTCACCAAGTTGACTCGGAAAAAAGTTAAGTTTGTTTGGACGGAGGAATGTGAAGAGAATTTCAAGGAGCTGAAACGAACATTATCCAGTGCAACTGTACTCATACTTCCTTGTAGTGGAGAAAGGTTTGTGATCTACAGTGATGCATCCAAGAAGGGGTTGGGGTGTGTTCTTATGCAAAATGATATGGTGATAGCTTATGCCTCACGAAAGTTGAAAATCCATGAGCAAAATTACCCAACTCATGATTTGGAGTTAGCTGCTGTACTCTTTGCATTAATGATTTGGAGGCATTATCTTTATGGAGAAAGGTGTGATATTTATACTGATCATAAAAGTTTAAAGTATATTTTCACACAAAAGGAGCTGAATATGCGCCAAAGAAGATTGTTGGAGCTGATTAAGGATTACGACTGCTCAATTTATTACCACCCTGGGAAAGCAAACAATGTGGAAGACGCATTATGTCGACAAGACCACGGTATCTTATCCACGATGAGGATCACAAAAGATCCAATATTTATGGAATTAAAAACGATGGATCTTGGAATTATAATGGATGGGGAAAATTGTATCTTTCTCAAATGAATGTTCAACCATCTATACATGTGAATATTAAAGAGGCACAGAAAGAAGATGAAGAGTGACAAAAGATGGTGAGAAATGTTTCGGAATTCAACCTTGATTATAATGGGATAATAAAGTTCAAGAATCCGGTTTGTGTTTCTCCCATCCCAGAATTAAAGAAGGTGATGCTGGATAAGGCTCATAATTCTTCATTCTCTATTCATCCTGGAAGCACGATGATGTATAGGGACATGAAAAAGTAATTCTAGTGGGATGGCATGAAAAGAGATATTGATGAATATGTCTCTCGATGCATGGTTTTTCAGCAAGTTAAAGCTGAGAGACCGAAGTCTAAGGGGATGTTACAACCATTACCCATACCAGAATTGAAATGGGAAAACATCACTATGCACTTTTTCATTGGACTTCCTAAAACATCCAAAGGAAATAATTCTATCTGGGTCATATTTGATCATCTTAAAAAGTCGGAACACTTCATCGCTATTAGATAAGATTTCTCTCTGGATCAGTTTGCCAGCATATATGTAATGGAATTGGTAATATTGCATGGAGTACCACTTTCCATTATATCTGATCGGGATCCGAGATTTACCTCAAAGTTCTGGCGAAGTATTCAGTATAATCTGGATATAGAGTTGTGTTTCAGCACTGCTTATCATCCACAAACTGATGGTCAGTCTAAGAGGACAATTCAAACTCTAGAAGATATGTTGAGATCTTGCTCTATCGATTTCAAAGGTGGTTGGGATCAACACCTACCTTTGGTGGAATTTTCTTATAATAATAGATTTCACTCCAGTATTTAGATGTCTCCTTATGAAGATCTCTATGGAAAGAAATTCTGGATTCCAACTTGCTGGGATGATGTTGGGGAAAGAAAGCTATTAGGACCTGATCTGGTTGATGAGATGGAAGAAAATGTCAGATCTATTCAACAACACATTAGAGCATCTCAGAGTCGACAAAAATGTTATGCCGACAATCGAATAAAAGTCCTAGAGTTTGAAGTGGGTGATAAAGTGTTCTTATGAATATCTCTTTGAAAGAGAGTAATGAAATTTGTATAGAAGGGAAAGCTGAGCCCAGGATATATCGGTCCTTTAGAAATACCGGATCATGTGGGGAAGGTAGCTTACCGATTGGTGCTTCCACCGAATCTCTCCCAAGTTCACGATGTGTACCATGTATCTCCCCTGAGGATGTACATACCTGATCCTTCACATGTACTCAGCTCAGAAGTTGTACTGCTGGAGCACGATCTTTCTTATGAAGAACAACCGATAGAGATTCTGGATCGTAGCGAAAAAGTACTATGGACCAAGACCACTCTCATGGTGAATGTTTTATAAAGGGACCACCAATTAGAAGAAGCTACATGGGAGATTGACGATATGATGAGGGAAAGGTATCATCATCTGTTTGTTACAAAGTGACGAATTTCGAGGGAGAAATTCATTTTAAGGGGGGTAGAATGTAACTTTTGAGACTTTTAAGAGAAAAATTTTGTTTTTATGTAATATAAATCATCAGAGGAATCTTTCACTACACACAACACAAGCTTGGCTTGCTTTACACGCAATCGTGACCTTCCTCGATAGCTTGCGTCGTACGCAATACCGAGCTTCACTAAAGAACGTTATGCTATTAAAATATTATTAAAACTAGACGTTATGAATAGTAATACCCACTTTTTGAAATTTTGTAAATTTTATTTTTCAAAATGGGCTTTATTTTTGGATTCGTAATATCTAAATTAACCTACGGTGAAATTTTGGTATTTTTCTGAAAACTTTCAATTTTTGATGAATAGTGAAAACACTAGGTTACTATTTAAAAACCGACTTTTTATTTAAATAATTATTTATTTTAGTTAAATTTATTTTAGGTCAAAATTGATACATAATACCAATATAAGGCCAATTCCATTCATTGGAGTCATTTTATAATAATTTTAGATATATAAAAATTTTATTGAACTTTTCCCCGTCTTTTATCCACCTCCTAAGAGAATTTCCAAATTCACATAAATCCTAATTTTACCGCTTTTTTGAGTGGTATTTAGAAACTCTAAGAGAAACGCTTAATATCATGGACTGAAATGTGGTGCAATGAGATAAAAATAATGTTTGGTGAATAGTAGCTTCTTATTTTTTTTTACCATGGTTAAAAGTAAATAGGGTAATTAAGGGTAAAAATGATATTACTATTACCTTTAAACATGTCCTAATTCTATTGGATAAGTGTAATTCGACCAAAAACAACCTTAGGAATAAAATATGACCATTTAACTCTACATGGATTAGATTAGGACATTTAATACTAATTTATTTAAAGAAGGGTTAATGTAGTTAAAATCAAATTTTAATAATAAAATCATTTTTAATATAGGGTTATACAAAAGATAAATTCGACTGTAAATATTCATTATAATATTCAAAGATTTCCTACATAATGGTCTTTTATTTATAATTTTTATACCTTAAATAATTTAATTTATTTATGACACAATGAGGATGCAGTAATTATCTTATTAATGAAATATTAACATAATTGATGTTATAAATATCCAAATAAATTTAATTTTAGACTTTTTATTAATTAAACTAATTTTATGTGTTACTATGACATGTTAGTATTGATTTCATTAAATTTTTCGAACTAATAGTTCTGTTATAATTTTCAAAAAAATCAATTACAAAATAGTGCCAAAATTGACATAAAATTGTTTTTAAAACAAATATTATATTATTAATTGTTATTTTATTCCTAAAACTATAAGGTTCGGCAAAATGACTTATATAAGGTTATATATATTAATAATAAACAACTTGGGGTTCTTTTGTCTTTTTATTGTATGTTTATTATCCTTATAGTGTAAGAAAACAAGAAGACACGGTAAAAGTTAAATTATCTAACTTAAAGTTAAATCTAAATGATAAAGTTAAAATAGAAAACTAAACTTGCCAAAATTATATTGTATGAGATGATTTCTACCAATCCCCACATTATCTTATAAATAAATCATATTGTAGCTATTAAAAACCAAATATGACATTATAATAAAATAATATTTTTAGTTTTTCCAAAGGTGCCCCTCTCCTCCCTTATAAAAGGGTACCTCATCCCTCTCTTCCTCACACCACTTTGAGCCGTAAATCTCGGAAAAACCCTTCCAAATTCTCTTCTACACTTCCCTAGAAACATCCTAGAGGTCTTGGTCATCTTCAAAGACAAATTTTGTTTCTCTAAGAGGAGGTTTCAAAGAGGCGCTTCAAAGAAGAGGTAATGTCTGTTACTGATTCTTTCAACTTTATTTCTTCATCCACTTCTACTTCTTTAGTTGTTTCATTATGAAGTAATTACATCAGTATCACTAATATACTGATATGTTATTATAAGTATGAAACAACCATATTTCACAATCTATCCATCCTATGGAAAATGAAATCACCACGTGTGCGTACGTACGGAATACCGTCTCCACGCCGTGGTGTAACCTTTTTTCCACCACCACCTTACTTGGATGGGTATAATGGTGTAAATAATAACTATATATGATTATTTTAAAGTGATATTGATTCTAAAATCGTATGTATACAATCCAATTCAATTCAAAAATCATGGGAATGATATCACCGCTCGTGCGTATGTCAGGAATACCGTCTCCACAATGTGATCTGACTCGTTCTACATGATCTTCATTGCATAATGATTATATAAATGAATTGAATGAATGAAAATGATATATATTACACTAATACACTTCTGGAAATTAGGTATCTATAAACTAAATAGAACACTAAGAATTTATTCGACAAAACACGCATAAGAACAAAAAGTAATAAACACCTGAATAACAAGTAGCAATGAAATATTACTAATAAGAAGCTAAGAGTATGGCCATATATGATATCATAACAATGTTTATTATTCTTGAATAAGTCAATAACATTATTTAAATCATTATACAAGAGGTTCGGACACTTACGAAGAAAATCAGACCTAAGGTAAGGGAAAATCTCACAATCCCATTTTTATCCGAGATTGTTTATACTTCAGAATTTACAATTGAATATTTATCATCCACATCCAAGTTTTTTCAATATGTAATATTATTTATATCCACCTACAATTTTTTAAATCCAATTTTGCCCTTCGGTGTGTTTTTAGTAAAAGATATGAAAGGAATCTTTTGTCGTTTTTCGTACGAGGTACTTTTTGACTTTTCCATCCAAAGTACAAGAAGAATGTTTTTTAGCTTATACAGCATGAATGGATTTTTAAAACATTATTTCCAAGAAGCTTCCATAACAAGTTTTCAAGATTATTTTCAATCGACTTCATTTAGTTTAAAAATGTATGACATGTTAATAAAGGAAGATGTTTTTAAGTAGAAAGGATATTTTCCCCAAGAATGGAGTTCAAGTGTTTTATCAAAATTATTTTCCATCTAAGATAATATATGGTTCTATTTCTATCCCTATTATTAAATTGACATGATTATGTTTTGATGGAATTATGTTTATGAATTCCTTTATCTTATATGAATTTTTTTATGAAGCCATGATGTTTAAGAATCCCATTTAAATTACAAAGGTTATGCTATGATGTATGATTTATGATTTTGTGGCACACATAAGAGTGGTTTCATTATGAGATGGGTGGGACCTATATCTCCCTCAAATGCATTGGTTAATGATTTATATCTCATTAGATAGACATGGATAGAACGGCAGGTTAAACCGGTTCAGGGAAACAGGACTGAAACGAGTAGTGAACTCGGTTCCGAAATGGACTTCGTCCACTAAGATAGACATGGAAATGAGTCTTGACTTCTAAGAAATAATTTTCTATGATAATGTGTGTATTCCACAAAGTTTCATGTTTTATGTTATGATTATTGGGATAACATTTCACTACTATGATTTATCCCATGTTATGAAATTATGATCTCTTTTACATGGTAAGATTTCCAAAATGATATGTTCTTATGAATATGATGCGATTGATATTTCTTTTGTTTACCCTTACTGAGCATTTGATCTCACCCTTTTGTATGTTTTATTTCCCCATGTTAGGAAAAAGGTTATTAAGTAGGATATTCCAAAAGGGACTCTAGATATGATGAAATAAATGGGAGACAGTGTAGATGCTTTATGAACCAATTGTTTATGTTTCCCAGTTTCCAAAGACACTATACCTATATGTTGCTATCATGTTTTTGTTATATGTTGTAATAAGTATGCTACAATTTTGATGTATTAAAAATTTATGTAAAGTATGGGTCGTTATACTATACAACAAATGAAAAATAGACACATAACCAGTGAATAAAAAGGACCAAAACAAATAATATTTTATTTATAGTCCCAAAATAAAAAAATATACAAACTGATCACAATCTGTTTGAACTAGAAGTCAATTACATGAAAAAGTGCAATTTTTATCAATAAAAATGTTGGAATAACATATATTTTAGACAAAACTAAAAATTGGACACCTAAATAAAAATAAATAGAACACCTACCTCAGATCTGAAAAAATGCAAACCATAAGGTAGGCATTGACGATGAAACATCCCTCACTTGAAACAATCTAGATCAGGTCCAATTCCCACCCTCATAACCAAACCCTAGACTATTAAGAACGCCATCGATGTCCTTCAGAACACTCTCTCCAATGAACATCCTCATTCGATAATCAAATTCAACTCTACAAGACTCATCTAAATCCATCATATTAGACAACTAATCACCCTTTACTTGGACTACTACTCGGCCTCCTGCTCAATGGTGCTCAAACATCTCGTCTCTCACTCCATACCCGGTGAGACCCAACCTGAATATGGAATCTTTTCTACCTTAGGGTTGATTCCCCAAATCCCCTTTACCCAATTATTTTTTCTATTTATTTTTAAATACATATTTATTGTAATTATTTTATAAAAAAAATTATAAAATTGTATAAGAGTAATTTAGAAAATAGATTTTATATAAATCTAAATCAGTAATAATTATTTCATTAATTTATAATTATATTATAATATATTAAATTAACTAAAAATATTATACATATAATTTATAATATATTACCTTCAATAAAAAATAGTTTTTATTATTTTTTATTCCATTTGAATGAAAAGTCCATTCATTATGAAAATAAAATATATCTACAAATTATATTTATTAAATAGTTCTAAATAATTTTAATTGTCATTATGAAATATATAGTTTTTACTAATATATAATTATATTTAATCCTATAATATTTTCAAATAAAAATAATTTTCTTATGAGTATTATATAATGTTTAGTATATAAAATAACATATAATGAAATTTTATTTTTTATTAATCAATGAAAATAAATTTAATTTTTTTTTAAAATTAATGGGATGTGACATTTCACCCCCTCAATATAATTGCATCGTCGCAATTAATTCGTCAGACTATAGAAAATCTTGAATTTTCACCTTTAATATTAAGAAAAACTATAGCCACTAGACATTTAGACTCTACCTATGAGATGAAAACATCTAATCTCTAATGTTTTCTAGATTGTTTCTCTTATACAAACTATAATGACGCGGGTCCTCACTACAAGACTCATCACTTATAAATGTGATTTATATTTTCATATAAATGATAAATAGACATATAATTTACATTTATAAGTACTCTTACCAGTGTAGGTTCTTGATAATTAGATACCAATATTACATTTGAAAAAAAACTGTACCAAATGAATTAAATTAAACAAAAAATAATTATTCAGTGCGCTTCCACTAAATAGAAAATTACAACACTGATAAATCTACTAAACCTGTAACAATGAATTTAAAATGTTGGGTGATGATTTAAAATGACATGTATGGGGTTTTAAACCAATTAATTAATTATTTTAAAACATTTCCTTAATATATTCATAATTACATAAATGTTTATTTTTATAATTTTTGAATCTAAATAAATAGATTTAGAGACCGATTAATTCCATAAAATCATTATAATTAAAAGGATTATAGGAATTACTCCATTAAAAATAATAATTTTTTATGGGTCGTTTATGATACTTTGCAGACCTTTAAAAAAACATAAGACCACTAGTAATAATCCATATTGAAAAAATTCCACCTACGACATATGTGTTTAACCCCCATAACATATCATTCATTATATGAGTTCCAATTTGTGAAGATGATTTCAATGGACCTACCATTATCAATCCTAACCAGATTTTTTTTAAAATAAAAAAATAATTTTTTTATTTGAAATAATATATCCATTCTTATAACATGTCATCAACACATTCTTCAGAGTTTCTAAAACATGTTTTAAGAGAATCCCATTGTTAAAATAAGTACCCTTGTTTGGAAATCATAAAAAAACAAATAATGAAAAAATATAAACTAGATTTAAAAATAAATTGTATGACACATATGATTTAGATTATGGTCATATACAACTCATGATTGACATATATGAAATAGAAGTAACTCCTTTACACTTGAAATGATATCATTAGAACATAAGATGATACAATTTGGAGATTCACATAAAATGATACCATTTATAGATTCACAGAAAATGATATCCATTACATGAATCCATTAATTGAACATATTTTAAATTATGTGTCTACACATAAAATAATATATTATATGTATATACATGAAATAATACCGCAATATTAATATAATATCCCCTTTAAAATTTTATATCTCACAATATCAAAACAATGTTTTTTTAATGTTTTCAATTTCATGTCATAAATTATGATTACATATAAAAACAAGATTTTTATTTAAAAACATACACTTCAAGGGTTACTATATATACATATATTTGTAAACATATATATAGATGTAAATATTTATAAAAAATCATTTGATAAAACTCACGCCCTTACATTTTTAGATTTGAAAAATTCATAAAATAGATAAAAAAAATATACCTAAACATATATATGCATAAATCAATATATATACATATATAAATCCTTATAAATTGAAAATAATTTTAACCCTTACCCAAATGATTAAAATCAAGGGAAAATAAATTTAAATAAAAGAAAATAACAACTATATACATTTAAGTATAAAACATCATGAAATAACTAATTCTTCAATTTTTTTGAAATACATACATTCATTTGTTTGATAAAAATAACTCTAAATTTCAAATATATATATATATATAATTCAAAATTTAAATTTTTAAGTATATATATGTATATATATATAATCATATACATGTATATTGGAATATTTTAATAAGAAAAACAATTAAAATTGAAACCATAATATGACTATAATCTCAAAATTTATCCAAGGATTATAAACTTCAAGATGCAAATTTTGTGTGTGTGTGTTTGTATATATATATATATGTAATTGATTAAAATGTATTTATAATAGTTTTTTAAAATATAAATCCTATTAAAAAATAAATTCAAAAATAAAATAACACCTCCCTTACTTGAATTGCTGTAACAAAACAGAAGGTACTGTAATGGACTCCCCTATTTTAGACTCCAAATTATCTTACCCCTAAAATCTATTTACACACTGGTTTAAATGGTTTTTATAACCATAAATCCTATTATATAAAAACTTCCAGAAATTAGCTTATAGGGTATGCTGGTTATATAGTCTAAAGCATCAAATTGGAATGTAATATATTATTGTCTCCACGCATTCATTGAAAAATTCCGAACTGAAATAAAATTGAAATAAATCCACCACAAAACAAGTACAAAAACAAAATAAAATTGCATTGGAAAACACTTATTCAGATCATGAACAATAATAAAAAAAATAAATGTTTACAAAAACAAAAGAATTGGATGTAAGTGAAAAAAAAATCTACAAATTCTATTCCCAACATCAAAATAATTTAAAAAATAATCAAAATTAATATGAACCAGTGGTCAATAACATTACAAAAAGTGAAACGACTCTAAATCAAATCAAACGGAAAACTTCATAGTTATTCAAAACTAAAAATTAGGCACCTAATATAAAGAATGAAAATACCTACCTAAAATATAGAATAATGTGTACCAGATAGTAGTAATTGATGAATAAATAGCCCACATTTGAAGTGATCTAGATCTAGTTCGATTTACCCAATCACGATCAAACTCTAGACTGTAGAGAATTCCATCGATGCTACTCAGATCACTATCATTTATAGACATCTTCTTTCATTGATAGACTTCATCTCGTCATGACACATTTAAATCGATCATCTTTGAAAAACCCATTCCCATGACGTGGACCACTACTCAGCCTCCGACATGAATGTAAGAACCCGGATCATCTTTTCAGGTACGTTTTCCTTTTTATGGAGTTTTTGAGAAAAATGAATTTTCTGGAAATTTCAGAAGTACACGCCGTGTACTTTTTGATTACACGCCGTGTACTCTTCCCCAGATCTAAGCCGTGTGTTGTCCGTGTCCGGGCCACACACACGGTGTGTAAGGATGAGGTAGAGGCTGGTTATTTCGGAGTACGGAAAATTCGAAGTACACACCGTGTACTCAAAAAGTACACGCCGTGTACTTTCTTTTTTTTTCATTAAATGGACCGGGGTCGCGCCTAACCCCCATATTCCTCTTTTTCTTCGATTTTCGACCGTATGATAGTGACCATACGGCCGGATCATCGACGAAGTCCTGCCTCGCCATCCGTTCTCCAATTCAAGCACGTTCGATTGCGTTGGAATTGCAGTGGTGAGTTCTTCATTTTCCTTGAGCCTTGTTTCTTGATTCCGCCTTTTTTTCAAGTTATCGTGGGATGAGCATTTTGTGTGTTTTCGCAGATCTATGTCATTTTAAGGGGAATATATCATCGAGGATCACGTATATCGATCTCCTAGGATCGAGGTTGGTGTTTTGTGCCTTTCTATAGAATGTCTTTGAGTATTTTGTGAAAATTCACCCAATACCCTTGAACGGGGTATTGCATGTTTCCTGTTTTTCCCTTATTTCTTTCGTGATTTTCTTGATTTCTTTAGTAGAGGTTATTGATTGTTATTAGAGTATTTTGTTTGTGCTCATATTGACTTTCCATGCTTGTTCTGCCTATTTGGAATTTTTCCAGTTGCCATGCCTAGTCATTGGATAGTGGAACTGTTGTTATATTATTGCTGTTGAGACTTAGTTGATAGACAAGTAGTTCTTGAGGTTTACATGGACGATATACACAGGCTATGCATGTTTAGTTACTCAGGACTATGAGAACCTAGAGTTGTAGACCATAGGGAGAATTAATGGAAGGGATTCTCCAGAGTGTCTTTTAATCATGATGCGAGAACAAGTTGAGAATTGACGGAAGGGCTTCTCCAAAGTGTCTTTTAATTACGACGCATGCTATAGAGGGAATTGACGTTGAGTGCTTCCCCATAGAGCGTTTAGCACAATACGAGACTTCAAGAGGAATTGAGGGTGAGTGCTTCCAAAGAGAGTCTACTTAATTGCATAGCTGTATAAGAGGGGTGAGACTGTGTGTGCTTACCAGAGGGATGCTTGTACTTAGAGGTTGAACCATAGGGGTTAGAATGTGAGATATACCCATAGGGTTACCTATTTTCTTCATTTTTTGGTTGCTTACTTGTGTGTTACACCTGTTAGAACTGTGGATTGTAGATGTTTTTGATTTTCTGTTTACTGCTTCTTGTTTTAGTACTACCATGTATTCATTGACTGTTAGGCACAAATATTTAGGTGGTTTCCTATGGGGATTGTATCTCACAACCTATTTGGGCCATGTTTTTTGGCACCACCAAACTATGTTGCTTCAGGTATAGACAAGGGAAAGCGCCCTTTTACTTCAGGATCTTGATTACGCCAGGAGATGGGGAGCATGGGACCGAGCTGTGGCTCGCGATGTTGAGGATATTGTTTTGTTTTTCTTTTGCAGTTGGTTTTAGTTTTATTTCAGAAGGTTGTTATGTTTTATGTTATCCTTAGATACTTATACCTACTGCATCATTTTCATCATAGTTATATCTCTACATTGCTTCCGTTGTTTTGTTTTTGTTGTTATGCATGTCGTTTACTGCTTCCGCTGGTTATTGTTGTTTCTTACCTTGTATAGCTTACTGAATGAGGGTATAGTTTCCCCACCAACTCACAAAGGCCCTGACTGCTATTCGGCATCCTCTTGCGTTCGTAGAAACATGCTTGAGGTCATGTGGCGAACTGGGTACGGGGAACCAGTAGAGGGGCTCTAGACATGGGATGTTACAAAGTGGTATTAGAGGAGTTCTTTTCTCTTGCTTTACTGTTTGGAGACCTTATCTAGGGATAGGACAGATTAGGTACTTGGCATTAAGTTGTGCTCGGGTGTAGCTAACCCATGTAGAGGGAAAATCCATACTACATCGTTAATTGTAGTTTTCTGGTTTTGAGATTTTATGGTTGGTACGTTTTCACCTAGAGTGATTCGTATGACTTGTATGATTATTGTTTTGATATTTTGGTTCTATTATTTCACAACCTGATTAGATGAGGGTATGCCATATCATGCATAATATAGGCACTTGTAGAAATCACATGTCATGCATTCTTTCCTTTCCATCTAGGGTGGATTAGTGATTCCATACTGTTGTGATAGGCTCTGTGTAAATTATGCATGCTGTTGTTATATATGCTTGATAGATTCTCTGCTGTTATATTAGAAAAATATTTGTTTTGTTCCTTGCATAAAAATGAACGCTGAATTTTGGGTTCTTGAGGTGTTATGGGCCCTCACGGATCAGAATTTGGCACCTTTTCCCTAGTTTTAGTGTTTCTGGAATTCAATGCAGTTTCTGAGTTACTTCCTAGAAAAACCCAGAATACACGGTGTGTACTATTTAGATACACGCCGTGTAGTTTTTAGGCCATGTAACTGACCGTGTGGGAAGAACACGGTGTCGTAGGAGTAACTTAGGGAACACGTCGTGTGCCATTGGTACACGCCGTGTGAATTCGGAGCCGTGTACCCGGCCGTGTAACTAACAACATGGGTCGGGGAAGCCCGGGTAAGAACACGCTGTGTCCATAGGGAACACGCTATGTAGTCTTGTCCAGGTACCCGACCGTGTCACGAACAAACACGGGCCGGTGTGTCCTTCCTTTCCACATGCCGTTTTTGCTACGAACACGCCGTGTAGTCTTGTCTAGGTGACCGGCCGTGTTACGAACAACACGGGCTGGCGTGACCTTCTTTTCCACACGCTGTGGTTGTTCGGAACACGCCGTGTAGTCTTGCCTATGTACCAGGACGTGTCACAAACAACACGGGATGGTGTCGCCTTCTCCTATGCACGTCGTTCTTGTTCGGACCACGCCGTGTAAGGTTCAGCTGTGTAGACGGCCTTGTACTCAATAACACGGACCGTCGATGCTTTTTCTAGTGCACACCATATTTGTTTCGAACACACCCTGTAGTCTCAGGCTAAGTGGGGCCGTGTGGGTTAGTTGTGTAAGGAGACACGAGTAGGGGAATAGTTTTCAAGTACACTCCATGTGTGGGGGTCAACACGCCGTGTAGTTTTTAGTGTACACGACTTGTAGGGCAGGAGTACACGCCTATGTCAGTGGTTTAAGAAGACATGCCGTGTAGTTTTATACACGTCTTGTAGTCGTGTTTTTGCAATCTTGTGTGTTTTTCTTCCCCTATTCCCGTTTTGTACTCTTGTGTTCTATGTCCTCATTTTCCCGATCCAAGGTGTTCTTTTGATCTTTCAGAGATATTCCTCTGAGACGTCCTCCGGTCGTAAGTCTGTCATTAGGCAGTGATCAGACGCTAGACAGGGCTGATCAGGGACTTCCTGTCGACCCCCCAGCTAAGCCAGCTTTGGCACCGGTTGTTGTACCAATTGCAGGCGCTGATGCGCAGTTCAGGGAAGGTTTCATGAGGATGATGCAGGACTTATAGGTAGCACCGCCTCCTACCTCATCTATGGAAAACTTGACGCATGTCTTTCAGCAGCCGCATCCTCCCACGTTCTCAGGGGAGTGAGGACCTCGGGCTGCAGAGTCATGGTTCGAAGCCATGCTGACTATATTCGAGCATCTGGAGATGCCTTTGGAGAGGCGGGTCAAGATCTCCACCTACAGGATTCGAGACTCCGCCAAGAGGTGGTGGGACGTGATCTCACAGGCAGGTCAGCAGCAGCCTATGGCTTGGGAGGAGTTCTAGTGTGTGTTTTATGACTACTTCCACCCGGAGACCCTGAGGGATGATCGAGCCCAGGAGTTCATGAGATTAGAGCAGGGTACTCTATCTGTCATGGAGTATTCCTCTCGTTTCACTGAGCTGCAACATTTTACACCCCTTCGGGATGGGAGTGCGGTGTTCTTGGTGAGGAATTTTGAGGATGGACTCAATCGGGAGATCCGCTCGCAGGTGAACATCTTCTAGATGACTTCCATTACATCCATCATCAACCAGGAACTGATTGCAGAGCGCAATATGAGACACTCTGGAGCTACGAGTTAGGGAAGTTCTGCTTCCAGAGCTAGATTCCCTTTAAATGACAGCAAGAAGCGCCGTAGGGAGCCTACGCACGGTGATGCGAGGAAGTGAGACGCATCATTAGGAAAACAGGTGACATGCTACCAGTGTGGCCGGACCTGGTACACGAGGCCGCAGTGCCAGAGAGACCCTGTGGAGTGCCGATCATGCGGCAAGATGGGTCATGTTCAGCGTTTCTTCCATGTTTTCCCATAAGCAGCATGTGACCAGGGTTCTTCCATGACTCCACGTTCAGGAGCAGCCCCACCAGTCTCTCACCAGTAATGTAAATGGAGGTCTTTCAGCCATTCGGGCCGAGGTGGTGGTCGAGGTCATGGCAGTCAACCACCAGTCCCTCAACACGAGCAGGGAGGTTCTATAGCATCCTGCCTTTTTATCACATAAACTTTTATTACATTTTATAAAACCGAGTATCTTTAAGGTTTAGTGTCTTGGAAACCGGGAACATAAAACATGAAAACATAAAAAAAATTTCTTAAAAACTTGAAAGGATCTTACTCATATTAATCCTAGGTTCATTACTGCATCTTATAACCTGGGGACATACATCAAAAGAAAGGGTGAGCAGAAGGCCCAGTAAGAGAAAAAAGAGAAACATTTTACATGTGAACTTGAGATTCTTCAATATGGTCATGAAAAGAACTTTAAGGCAGGAGAAATAAATCATGAGATATATCATAATAAAAATAACATTTTTCATAACTTGAATATGTGGATACAACATTTAATATTCACAATAATTTCGTTTCACCAAGGTCCATCCCCAAGGTGTCATTTAAAATTACCAAGGTTATTCACCAAGGTATCAGTCTAAAAGGTCATCTCTATAGATTATGTCTTACCCAATGCATTGGAGCGCTATCTGGGAGCCCCCTTGACATGTCTTTATTATCATGTGAGCCACATATATCATCATCAATCATTTCATAAACAATCCATATAGAATAAAAGAAAAGCGTTTCATTTCATAATCATAATGTTTCCAAAACTGCTTTAAAGACATGATCTTTACGTCACTTTAAACCCACAGAAAAGGGAAAGAGGGTTTCATGTATGTAAATCCCAGAATGTAAAATAGAAATTTTTGATATATATGTCAATACCCCGGTAGAAATATGAGCTTTTAGTATTCACATAATAACATAAAAAAAATTTGAGATAAAGAGGGAGGCATTTTGAAACAAAAACTATGCAGCATAACGTCTATGATACATGGTTTTAGAAAACATTGAAAAGAGAGGGGACATGGGTCACCCACTCAAAAATGATACATTAAATAGTAGGGGAACAAAATATAAAGTATTTAAGAACATGGTAATGAAATTTTAATGATATACCATATGAAATGAAGACCTTTAAAGTAAGACAAAAATAAGGTTTCTCTTATGAGAATTCGGCAGCCTAACGACATCACATAAAACATCCAAAAATGGATTGACGAGATCAAATAGGGTCTCTCATCATATGAACATTAATGATCAGTATGATAGATATAGAGATAATACCCCATAATAATAAAAAGGAACATGAAAGACATGACATGAAAGTAGATCTTTAAAACGAGAAGGGTGAAAGAACCCCTTAGATATTCAGCAGCCTAACGGTGCCACATAACCTTTAAACAAAAATGAATTGATGAGATCAAATAGGGTCTGTCATCATATGAACATAAGAGATAAGTATGATAGATATAGATATCATACCACAACATAATAAAAAATAACTTTCAATAATAGACATGGAATTAGAACTTTAAAAAGGAGAAAGGTGAAAGAATGACTTAAAAATTCGGTAGCCTAACGGCGCCACTTAAAACATCAAAATACTGAATTGAAGAGATAAAATGGGGTCTCTCATCATACGATCATAAAAGATTAGTATGATAAATTTAGATATCATACCCCAATATAATAAAAAGGATCTTGAAATACATTACATGAAAATAGATCATGAAAAATGAGAAGGGAGAAGGAATCTGTTACAAACATTTTGGCATCCTTACGGCGCCACTTAAAACTTCATAAAATGAAATAATGAGAGTAAGAATCGATCTCTCATTATATGAACATGAAAATGTAAGTAAGAGGAGTATAAAAGAAAATCCTTTAACATAAGAGCATGGAGCATAAAATAAATTACATAAAAGAGATATCTTGAAAAGAAAGAGAGAGGTCAGATCCCTTACTTTAAAACGTAACTCTTAAAACTCAAAGGTTGGGACCTTGAGGGAATGGGGGCACCTTGGGAGGACCCCTTGGGAGGTAATGAGACCATAACATCGTTGGGGGAGAGTGGGGAGTCGAATGGATGAGAGGATGTCTTGGTATTTATAGGGAAAGTGAGGGGACAAGGCATTAATGGCCAAGGGACACCTCAAAAGTGGTTTTCTCAAAACCTTGTGCTCTTCCATGATATTTCCCATGATGTTAGGCCACATGGAGCCCCCCATAAAATAATCCATCACCTTTGGTCGGAAAACCCATAAAATATCTCATGACATCACCATGACACATTTATGATGTCATTAATCATACTGAAACCCTAAAACTGCTTTTTTTACTATTCACTGAAAATTCATCTTTCTTAGAAAAATTCCAAAATTTCACCATAACAAAATATCGACGCTCTGATTACAAATATGAACTCCATTTTATAAAAATAATTTTCTAAATATTTTTAATTTAATTTTTAAATAAAAACACTATGCACCAAAAATTAATTTTTTTCTGAAAAAACCCCAAAAATTACCTTAAAATAATATCGATGCTCTGAGTTCAAAAATGAAATCCATTTTATTAAAATGATTTTCTAAATATTTTTAATTTAATTTTTAATTAAAATACACTATTCACCAGAAAAAACTAAAACTTGAATAATAATTTATGAAACCGTTATTTAACCATTTTATTGAATCACATTACTTAATCAAAGTACCTAGCTTATTTTAATACTTTCTTTAAGTGAGATTACTAATCCATTTAGTCACATTAATAATCCTAAGCATAAAATCACTATTTATCATTTACTATTCATCAAAAATTAAGTTGGTCTTATTAGACTCTAAATTTCGTACTGAACATAATTGTAGAAGACCATTTTTTGAAAATCATTACGCATTTTTAATTATTTAAGGTTTACCTAAAGATTTTTAAAATATCATTTTTCTAAAATTCATCAAAAATATGCATACTATATTTATCCGAACATTTAAAAATTCATAAAATTCATCATAAAAAGAAATCAAAATTTTTATTTAAAACAAAGGGTTAAACAAGGCAGTTACGGTCTCCTTACATAGCCCCTTATCACACCAGCATAGGACCTAAGTGTAAGGTTTGCTAAGGTGAGAGAATCCGAGGGAGGCTCGGCCAACATCGCACGAGTAGTAATTTCTATCAGTTTGAACTTCTCGTGAAGGATATCCCGTTCTAGCTTCACACGATAAAGTTCATCTTGGGTTTGGTCCAAAGAAAAGCCCAGTGGTGCTACCCCGTTCTCATGTTCTGTTAGATGGGATTTGATCGGTCCAAGACTACTGGGTGAGGCCATCAAATCTTCTTTCTATATTAATTAACCAAGATTACTTGTATTTAGATAAAATAATCGAAATGTTAAGATTACACCGGTCACATTGACCAATGGTCATATAACAGTCAAAACCCAACGGTCTCATTTTAATTATACTCATGTTATCAAATGAAACATTTTTGTTGAGTATAAAAATAAAAAAAATAAAACGACACACAAAATTAAGAAACAAAATTTATTCAAAATTCTGGGTCATTACAGGTTCAGCTCAGAGTGGTCAGTCAGGGGCGCAGGGCCGCGGTACATTCCTGTCTTTCGCCGTGGAGCAGACTTATCATGAGCAGGATCCTAACCCTTATACTGTTAGAGGTACGATTTTAGTAGCCTCAGCTTTATCTTCATCCCTTTTCGATACTGGTGCTATGCATAGTTTTAGCTCTGTTCCTGTTGTGGAGAGCCTTGGACTCTACATCTTTTCTTCTGCCGACTCGTTGACACTAGAAACACCTTTGGGAATGAGGACATCTAGTGTACGCCAATGTAGAGAGTGCCCTCTCGAGGTTGCAGGGTGTCACTTCTTATGGGATCTCTATGTCCTGGAAATGACAGGCTATGATGTCATCCTTGGCATGGACTGGTTGATTCCCTTATAACCAGTCATTGACTGTTATCATCGCAGAATCAGTTTCATTTCCCCAGAGGGTGAATATTTCCTTCATAGAGGCGAATGGGATGTTCGGGCAAGTCGGGTGGGACTCGAGTATCTTGGGATAAGAGGGGTAACAGCCCAGATTGCTAGTCATTATCTAGATGATCAGGGGACTCCACAGTTGGACTTTCCTCCAGTGGTGGATCACTTCAGGTATGTCTTTCCAAAGGACTTTCAGGGTTTCCTCTGAAGCGTGAGGTAGAATTCTCTATTGAGCTTGTTCTAGGAGCGACACCAGTTTCCATTCCTCCCTATAGGATGGCCACACCTGAGTTGCAAGAGCTCAAGAAGCATTTGGAGGATCTACAGGCTAAGGGTTTCATCCGACCCAGTAGTTATCCTTGGGGTTCGCCTGTTCTGTTTGCGAAGAAGGCAGACGGTACCTTTTGGATTTTTGTGGATTATCCGAAGCTGAACCAGTTGATGTTCAAGAACCGATATCCTTTTCCGCGGATTGATGACCGTTTAGATCAGCTTCAAGGAGCCTGGGTGTTCTCAAAGATCGACATGAGGTCTGGTTATCATCAGTTGCACGTTAGACCATCAGATATACATCTGAAAGCCTTGAGGAGCAGGTACGGTCTTTACGAGTATACAGTCATGCCCTTCAGACTCACGAACGCACCTACAGTTTTTATGGAACCGATTAACCAAGTGTTCCATCCTTAATTGGAATAATTCATCATGGTCTTCGTAGACGATATCGTGGTGTACTCTCACACTCGACACGACCATGCCTCCCATCTTGAGATAGTTCTGAGTGCACTGAGAGAGCATCAACTTTATGCTAAACTCTCGAAGTGCCACTTCTAGATAGATCAGATTCAAATCTTGGGTCACGTCATCTCAGAGTAAGGAGTATCTGTGGACCAAGAGAAAGTGAGAGTTGTAGTTTCCTGGGAGCAGCCGAAGAACATTTTTGAGGTACAGAGCTTCCTAGGGCTGGCTGGATACTACAGACGCTCATTCGGGACTTTTCCCATTTAGCAGCCCCTTGACAGGTCTGACGAAGAAGGGGGCAAAGTTCTTATGGTCAGATTCTTGTTAGTCAGCCTCTCAGGAGCTGAAAAGAAGGTTGACATTAGCACCGACAATAGTCTGGCCAGAGCCAGGCAAGAGATACACTATTTAATGTGATGCTTCAGGTATCGGGTTGGGAGCTATTCTTATGCAGGGAGATGGAGTCGTTGCGTACGAGTGTCGGCAGTTGTGGCCACTTGAGAGGATATACCCTATCCATGATCTGGAGTTGGCAGCTATTGTTTATGCCTTGAACTATTGGAGACACTATCTTCTAGGAGATAACTATGTGGTCTTCACTGACCACAAGATTTTCAAGTATATCTTCACTCAGCGTGATCTGAATCTGAGGTAGCGTAGGTGGGTTGAGTATCTACATTCTTTTGATTTCGAGCTTGCCTACATGCCGGGAAAGGGAAACATCGTGGCTAATGCGATGAGCAGGAGAACTCAGATTCAGGAAGTTCAGGTGGCCAGTAGTGAGTGGCAGCTGATGGCTCTATCCTCTGAGATGCATCTGGAGGTGTATGACAGATGAGGACAGACTTTTCTAACTTCTGTAGTTGTTACATCTATGCTACTTGATCGGGTATGGATGAGGCAGCTATCAGACGTAGAGGGATTAGTCCTGCGGGAGAGTGTGTCGGGAGAGGACCTCTTCCTAGATAGACAGTGGGCTTGGATGAGATCTTGCGTTTCCATGGACTTGTATGGGTTCTAGTAGTCATACGCGAGGAGTTGATGCGGGATTTCCATTCCACAGTTTGGGAATTTCATCATGTCGTCACCAAGATGTATCGGGATCTTCATCGCCAGTACTGGTGGCCAGGTATGAAGAAGGATGTTGCTGGATTTGTCTTGAGATGTTCTACTTGTCAGTATATGAAAGTAGAGCATCAGCGACCAGCACGCCTCTTACAACAGTTACCCATTCCGGAGAGGAAGTGGAACAATGTTGCGATGGAATTCATGACTGGGTTGTCGAGGTCACCGCAAGGGAACGATAGAGTTTGGGTTATCGTCGACAAACATACGAAGGTTTATCACTTCTTGCGGATCAAGGAGACCTTCAGTGTCAATGATCTGGGATGACTTTACAACAGAGAGATTGTCCATCTGCATGGAGTTTCGCACTCTATTGTTTCAAAAAGAGATGCGCGCTTTACTACTCAGTTCTGGCAGGGACTTCAAAAGGCCTTGGGTACACACGTAATTTTGAGTACAACATACCATCCCCAGACTGATGGCCAGTCCGAGTACACGATCCAGGTGCTTGAGGATATGCTCCGAGCTTGCATCCTTGACTTTGGTGGTTCTTGGGAGATGCATATTCCTCTGGTGTAGTTCTCCAACAACAACAGTTTCTAGGTGACCATACAGATGGAAGAATACGAGGATTTGTACGGTAGGCCATGTTGATCACCCTTATGCTTGCTGGAGGTAAGAGAGGAAGCTTTGCTGGGACCTCTTATTGTTCAGGAGACTTCAGAGAAGATAGATATGATTCAGAAGAGGTTTGATATAACAGTCTCGGCAGAAGTCTTATGCTAATCAGTGGAGAAGACCTCTAGAGTTCGAGGTCGGAGATTAGGTTTTCTTGCGTGTCTCACCTAGGTTGGGGCACAAAAGGATTCATAGACAGGGTAGTCTTTCCCCACGGTATATCGGGCCGTTTGAAGTAATGGAGATAGTGGGGCCGGTCCCCTATCAGTTGCAGCTTCCTCAGAGGTATCGGGCCATGCACGACGTCTTCCACGTCTCTCAACTCCGACGTTAATTTTCAGAAAATTCTCACGTCTTTCAGGCTGAGGAAGACGAGATTGAAGCAGATGCGTCATTCTAGTAGCATCCCATCCGGATTATCGATCGTAGTACGAAGGTTCTCTTAGGCCGGTTTGTTCCTTTGGTACGAGTGCTATGGCAGCACAGGTGAGTACAAGACGAGACCTGGGAGAGGGAGGCCGATGTACGATTGCAGTGGCCGGATCTGTTCGGGGATTCTTCTTCTCCAGGTTGTTAGGGAAATTCAGGGACGAATTTCTTTAAAGGTAGATGTTTGTAAGAACCTGGATATTCTTTTCAGGTACTTTTTCCTTTTTTTGGATTTTTTGAGAAAAATGAATTTTCTGGAAATTTAAGAAGTACACATCGTGTACTTTCTGAGTACATGCCATGTACTCTTCCCCGACCCGAAGCCGTGTGCTGGCCATGTCCGGGACACACACACGGTGTGTAAGGCTGAGGTGGAGGCCATTTATTTCAGAGTACGGGAAATTCAATGTACATGTCGTGTACTCAAAAAGTACAATGCTGTGTACTTTCTTTTTTTATTAAATGGATCGGGGTCGCGCCTAACCCCCATATTCGTCTTCTTCTTCAGTTTTCGACCGTCCGAGAGAGACTATACGACTGGAGCTTTGACGGAGCCCTGCCTCGCTGTACGTTATCCGATTCGATCATGGTCTATTCCGTTGGAATCGCATCGGTGAGTTATTCCTTTGGCTTGAGCATTTATTCTTGATTCCTCCTTTTTTTCAAGTTATCGTGGGATGAGCATTTTGTGCGTTTTCTCAGATCTACATCGTTCTAAGGGGAATCTATTGTCGAGGTTCACGTATATTAATCTCCTAGGATCAAGGTAGGTGGTTTGTGCCATTCTGTAGAAAGTATTTGAGTATTTTGTGCAAATTCCACCAATACCCTTGAACGGGGTCTTGCATGTTTCATATTTTGCCCTTGTTTGTTTCCAGCTATGCTTGATTGCTTTAGTAGAGGTTATTACTTCTGATTAGAGTATTTTGTTAGTGTTCAAATTTCTTTGCCATGCTTGTTCTACCTGTTTGGCATTTTTCTAGTTTCCATGCCTATTCGTAGGATAGTGGAATTGTTTTTTTATTATTGATGTTGAGCCTTAGTTGATTTCCAAGTAGTTCTTGAGGTTTACTTGGATTATATACAGGCGCAGAGCATGTTTAGTTACTCAGGACAATGAGAACCTATAGTAGTAGACCAAAGGGAGAATTGACGGAAGGGCTTCTCCAGAGTGTCTTTTAATAACGATATGAGACCAAGTGGAGAATTGATGGAAGGGATTCTCTAGAGTTTATTTTAATTACGATGCGAGCTATAGGGGGAATTGGCGTTGAGTGCCTTCCCAGAGAGCCTTTAGCACGATATGAGACTATAGGGGGAATTGACGGTGAGTGCTTCCCCAGAGAGTCTGCTCTATTGCATAGTTTTACCAGAGGGTTAAGACTGTGTGTTCTTACCTGAGGTTTGCTAGTACATAGAGGTTGAACCATAGGGGTTAGACTGAGAGAGCTACCCAATGGGTTAAATGTTTTCTTATTGTAGTTGGCTGCTTACTTGTGTGCTATACTTGTTAGAACTGTGGATTATAGCTATTTGTGATTTTCTGTAAAACTGCTTCTGGTATTAGTACTGCCATGTATTCATTGACTGTTAGGCACAAATCTTTGGGTGGTTGCCTATTGGGATTGTAACTCACACCCAGTTTGGGCCATGCTTTTGGGCCCAAGCAGACTATGTTGCTACAGGTATAGACATGGGAAATCTCCCTTCTACTTCAGGATATTGATTGCACCAGGAGATGGGGAGCAATGAACCAAGCACTGGCTCGCGATGTTGAGGAGATTGTTTTGTTTTTCTTTTTCACTTGGTTTCATTTGTATTTCCGCACGTTGTTGTGGTTTCTATTTTCCTTAGATACCTGTACCTGCTGCATCATTTTCATCATAGTCATATCTCTTCATTGCTTCCATTGTTTGGTTTTGGTTGTTATACATGTTGTTTAAAACTTCCGCTGGTTATTGATGTTTCTTACCTTGTATACCTTACCGAATGAGGGCATAGTTTCCCCACTGACTCACCAAGGCCCTCACTGCTAGTCGGTAGCATCTGGCATTCCGGGAAACGCGCTTCAGGTCATGTGGCGAACCGAGTACGAGGCAGCAGTGGAGGGGCTCCGGAGTTGGGGCATTACATTGAAGGCGCTCAAACACCATGGATTGCGCTCCACGCCTAGTGAGACCCAAACCAAACATGAACCACTTTCAACCTTTGGGTAGATATAACAAATCCATTTTATCCCATTATATTTTCATTTTTTTTCATTAAAAATATTTATTATAATTATTATATATAAAAATTTATAATATTTTATAACACAAATTTATAGAATTGAATTTATATAAACATAAATATTTAATAATAATTTTATTATCTTATCATTTATAGTGAAATATACTAACTTAACCAAGAAAATTGTAAATATAATTTATGATATATTACATTTAATAATATTATTATTAATTTTTATAATTTTTTAATCCTTTTGAATAAAAACTTAATTCATAATGAAAATAAAATATATATATATAAATATTTATTTTAAAATAAATTTAAATAATTATAATAGTTATAATGAAATGTATAGTTGTTATTAATTTAATATTAAAATGAAATCTATAAAATTTTCATATAAACATTATTTTTTATGAGTATTATATAATGTTGATTATTTAAAATATCGTATAGAAAATTTTTATTTTTTATTAAAAAAATAAAATAATTATAAATACTTTTTATTTTTATAACCCAAATACATACTTGGATATTACATCTTATCCCTTAAAATGAATTGTTTCATGGAAATTAATTCGTTGCACTGTTGAAAAATCTAAATTTTTAACTTTTGAATTAAGAAAATCTATAACCAATAGACTTTTAGAGACTATAGCTTAGACTAAAACATCTAATCTCCAAATCTATCTAGATCACTGATTTGATACCAACTATAATGACTGAAGTTCCTGCTACTGAACTAGAAACTTATAAATATTGTGTATATTTTATAATAAAGGTTATATAAACATATAATTTAAAATTTTAGGAACATTAACATGTCTAGGTTCTTGATAATTATATAAATATATTACATTTATAAAAAACTATACAAAAAAGAAATTATA
This sequence comes from Viscum album, assembly GCA_963277665.1. Taxonomy (NCBI): domain Eukaryota; kingdom Viridiplantae; phylum Streptophyta; class Magnoliopsida; order Santalales; family Viscaceae; genus Viscum; species Viscum album. Next base: position 1,935,384,021 of record OY728165.1, read on the forward strand.
TAAAAATAATAATTCTTCATCGCACTTCCTCTAGATAGAATAAGACATCACTGATAAACCTACTTAACATTTAAAATTGAATTTAAAATGTAGGGTGAGCATTGAAATTTCCTAGTAAGTGGTTTTAAAAATAATAATAAATTCTTTTTAAATAACTCCTTGATATATAAATTCATACTTAAATGTAAATTTCTATATTATTTGAATCTCAATACTAGAATTCCCTTTTTGGGCAACGAGCTATTTTCCATGGGATCCCGTCTCAAATTGGCTATTCCAACGAGGCACCATTGCAAATATATCATTGCAGAAAACAGCGTCCTAACAGATATTTTTTACAATGGGCCCGTCGCAAAAAAATATCTGTTGCGATGAGAATTATACTCTTCTCAAAAAATCCTCCTGATTATATACATTATATACACAAAATGTTTTTTCTACGGGCCCATCTCATTTAGTTTTTGCGATGGAAAACGTACCCGTTGCAATTAGCCTTCCAATTATATATATTATATATCCATAAACCTTTTGCAACGGTCCCTTCTCAAATAATTTTTGCAACGGGCCCAACGTCCCATCGCAAATACTAATTTAAAAAATATATATATTTCACTTATTTTTGACGGGGTCCCGCCGCAAAAGACCCAGTCGCAAATACAAAAAATAGTTAAAAATAATTATAAAATTATGATTAACGAAAAAATTATATTTTTATTATAAAAATAATAGAGAATTAAAAAATATTATGATTATTAGTAAAATAAACAAACATTAAAAAATATAATACTCAAAAATATATTTATTAAAATTATGATTAATAAAAAATTAATATTAATATTATTAAAATAAAAAAATAAAAAAATTATTAATATTTTCAATATCTTCAAAAAAATATAAAAATATCATAAAATATTATTATTAGTAAAATAAAAAAATAAAAAAATAAATAATACTAATAATAAATAATAAAATATTAAAAAATTTAAATTATGAAATATTTCCACCAATACAAAAGAAAGAAACTGTAAATAGTTAATATTATTAGAAAACATGAATACAAATGTTTTTAACTTAAAAAAAATCACTTCGGGGGTCGTCTGGAGGAGGAGGTGGAAACTCCATCCCAAAACTACGAGTCAAACAGTGCAAGTACTCCATATGCTCGTGATACTCCTACTACCGCCGCTACTCCAATCGACGTAGCTCCTCCGCCTGATGCTGCTCCTGCTACTACTACCACCGACACATCTATTCATGCTACTTCTACAAAGTCTCTATAAGCTCAGCCTGAGTTCGCAACTACTTTTCATAATGTGAGATATAAGATGATCTATCTCTATGATCTCCTCTCGATATTGACGCTGACATCATAATAGTACCATATTAAGTACCAGGTGTCAAATAAGAGCTGATACAAACTACTCGACCCTTCTCAAATCCATAATGAGTCACTAATATCCATGCGACCTCATCAAAATGGTGGCCACCGGTCTGCTCAATCGTCTCTCCCTAACCCTCATCCAGTGTCTGAGAGGTCACAACCTCATATGACTCCTTCAATTTCAATTTAAAATTAAAATTGGGAAAATATTTTATACATTTAATTGTTAAACTGAAAAAATAATACTAACCACAATCGGACACTGGCGATCAACTCTAATCACTCCAGTGGTTGGATCACTGAACATCCTCTAATAAATGTTGATCTCCATAATATCAGGATGCTTGAATGCCTATAGAAATATAAAATAATCTGTTTATATTTAAATTTATATAAATTTTTTTAAAAATATACTTACCAGATGCTCTCTATGCAAACTGAATGTATGGCTACCAGCTCGATGCGTCACCTCCTGTTGACCCCGGTTCTGTCTTCCCAATAAATATCTCCTCTGAAATCCACCACCCAACTACTGTAAACATAATCCATCGCAATGTGAGATGAAATGTACTATAGTCGGTGAGATATACAAAACTCATCAATGTAAATGTCTTCATCTTCCTCCTCAACATCAACAATATCCATATGAGTTTCATTTTCAGCAGCTCTTGTCATTTCAAATTCATTTATAACATTATTAACATCTCCACCACCATCGATCCTTAATTGTGGGGTGTCAGCATCGATAATCATGTCTCTTTGTGAATCAGATTGACTTTGAGCATTTTCGTGAAAAATTTCAATTCCTTCCACTTCAGTTGAACCACATTCAGTTTTAGAAAACTGAATTTCTTGAGATTTCATTTTTATTATGATCAACCAATCACTCAAGTCTCTTGAAGTAGCACAATACTTTGCATAATAAATTTTATGTGCATGTTGAGCCAGTAAAAACGGTTCATTTACTTCAAGAAGACCTTTATATTTAATATCGATGATTCCATGAGTCGGATGAACATGCAAGCCTCTCTCAGTATCCAACCACCGACATTAAAACATTGTTATGTAATTCTGTACTTGATAAAATAACTCAAAAATATCATCCAAAATTCCTTAATAGTCAACATCAGTTTCTCTGTGATGTGATCCGGTCATGCAAAATCCATTTTTCATTGTTTTTTTGATTCCCCTGATGTGTTTTTATGAAATCAAAAACCATTCACCACCTATGCATTATAAGATTTAACCATTTTGGATCGTGGGTTACTCAATATACACAACCTCATATCAATTTTATCAGCATATTGAGACACCTAAATTTTTTTAAAAAAATTATCAATATAACAAAAAAAAGGAATTGATATTAAACCATCAATAATTTATGATACAAGTTTTTAAAACCATTGAGAATTTTTTTTTGTCTGTGTTCATGAAGAGCGGCTACTGTAATTTTTGGAAGTTGTTTCTTGATATGATTATCATATAACCTACAAATTAAATAAGTTTAAATATTGAAACATAAATTATACAATAAGTGATAAAAGCACTCACATGAAAAATGATGCCATTTCTTCACAGTTGATCGGAACATATGTATGATCTATATGATGTTCATCATCTGAAATCCATCAATCATGAACTCCATCGAACCCAAGATTTGGATGATTAAAAACAATTAATTTATATTACATTTCCTCATTAACATTCCCCTTGATTCGTCCCATGCAATTTTGTTTTGAGGGATACTGAGATTCAAAATAAAAATATTAGAAAAATGAAATTTTCTCTTGCAAATAAGCCTCAGCAATTGAGCCTTCAACGAATGCTTTGTTACGTACTTTTTTCTTCAATTTCTACATGAATCTCTCGATTGGGTACACCAATCGAAACTATACTAGACCTCTACATTCAACTTAAGTTTGAAAATGTAATATCAGATGTCCCATTGAGTCATAGAAAGCTGGAGGAATGATTTTTCCAGTTTACATATAATAACAGCAACATCTACTTCTAGTTTTCATAACGCATCATAGTCTATTGTCACTATTCTAATGTCTCAAAAAAACTATAATATGTCTGTTATAGAATCCCAAATCCTAGAATTAAACAAACCATTAAATCTAATTGGTACTAGTCGTTCCATTATAACATAACAATCATGACTTTTTAATCAAGTAATATAACTATTCATAACACATCTATCCAAATTGGAAGCATATCTATCTAGAAGTCTGAAATATGAAATCCATTGACATAATATTAAGAGTCTCTATTTGGATAGTTTATAAGCTGCTTTTAGCTCATTAACCTCTGTGATCTGACATTTTCAAATATTTTACGTTCGGGTCGCCTGCAAATTTGGGAATGATCTAACCGTGCATTTACAATATCATTGGCCTTTCATGATATATCAAAAAAATAAATGAAATAAATTATCAAAACAGTTCTTCTCAGTAAGCATAACATCCAACATGTGGCGAACCAACAAATCAGACCACTACGGAGGATTCCAAAAAATGCTCCATTTTTTCCAATTATGTTATTTCCCAAAAACATGAAATTTCTATTGGTTTACTGTTGGTCCAAATGTGATGGGAGGTAATGAAAATACAAATTATTTTTAATCTGTACCTGAAATAATCTTTGGAGCTTCATCCGTTTCAATTGTACCTAATCTGAAATGAGATTTGTTCCTCTGAAACAGATGATCGTTTCAAAGAAATCTACAGTGACAATCCAAATAGCAAGGTGTTTTTACATTAACAATCATAAATTATTTTTTTCCTTTCATACAGTAAGGACATGATTTAGTACCATGTGTACTCCAACCAGATAACATGCCATATGCCAGAATGTCACTAATAATCCACATCAATGAAGTTATTAATTTGAGATTTTGCTTCGCAGAAAAATAATATGTATTAACACCATCACTCAAAAACGCATTTAACACATCAATCAATGGTTTCCAATAAACATAAAAATTATTTTTCGGATGTCATGGGATTAATAGAGTTAAAAAGATATAATCCTCCTTCATCAACATCCATGGAGGAAAATTGTATGGATTTATAAAGACATGCCAGCACGAATACTGACTACCATAAGAACCAAACGAATAGAAACCATTATTAAAAAGACTCAATCACACGTTTCGGGCTTCTGTAGTAAAAGGTCGATGCAGACGGTCAAAATGTTTCCATAAATCACCATCAGAAGGATGATTCAAGCTTTTATCAGTTGAAATATTGGTTTTGTGCCATGACATCATTGAATCTATGTTCTGAGACATAAATAAATGCTGCAACCTGGGTGTAAGGGGGAAATATCTCAACTATTTTACTAGAATCGATCTAGACTTCCATGGTTGAGCTTCATTATACCATTATTGTCCACATGTGGGAAAACTATCCAATGACCCGGTTTTTCCAGAATATAAGATGAAATCATTTGAACATGCATGAATATTCCGATAACTATGGCCTAGATTACAAACTAGCCTCTTGCTCTCATAGTAACTTGTAGGCAACACATTTACATCAAATAACAGTGTTTTAAACAAAGAAAATATCTGATCAAAACAGTTGTTTGACATTTCATTATCTGATTTAATAGACTTATATTTTTCAACCGCTTCTAATTTTCTTATCTAGCAACCATGATATAATGCATCTTCAGCAAACCTCAACAACTCATAACATTTGGATGGTGCCAACCCAGTAGTTAAATCAATATCATCGTGAGTTTCCGTTTGTTGCATAGATGGACATGCAACATCATGTACTAAATTTTGAAACCGTGATGGATCTGGAATCATGTTATTAGAAATTTTCTGGAACAACATTCACTCGGTTGATACCAAAAAACATAATCTAGTGGAAAACCAAGCAGCAAGAGATTCCCCCCAACCTTCTCAACCGTGTCAAATGTTCTCAGAGCAAATTTTTTACAAGGACACTTAATTGTGCCTTCTGAAACATATTCTGGTTTTGATGATGAAAATACCATGATAACTTCAACACCGTTAATATATACAAGATTTCAACTAGAACTATTAAGATTTTTGCACTGATTTATCCATGCGCGATCATCTAATAATGATTGATGTTGAATTCCTTGTTCCATATTTTTCTACATAAAATATAAAATCATCATTGATTTTGAATAATTTTAAAATAAAAAAACACTATCTAAATATAAAATATAAATAATTAAAACTACTTCTTAATAATTACCATTAATTAAGGGAGACACAATTTCCATTGGATTGATGATTACTCATTTGTCTGACGACTCATTTACATGCATCCTTGTCACACTGAAATCACAATGAAGAATTTGATCTAAGGTACACATATTCATTCTCATATGAAAAAAAATGAATATGTGTACCTCTGAATATATTCTTTATTGTGATATCAGTGTGAGAAAGATGCAAGTAAATGATTAGTCAGAAAAAAGAGACACCTTTTCGTCGATGAATTGTCTCCTTCCAACTGTCACCACTTGAAAAAATTAAAAAAAATATGATCATACAAATGAATATCCAATATCATGTATAAAATATTGAATGTCTGTGTAGCATCACATTTTTTATAATTTTTTGAGTCGGTGAGAGTTGAAAGGAGAAAATTCATCGAGCAAAATTAGTGTCTTCAATCCACTGGAAATTGTGCCAAGTTCTTAAAATTTATTGAGATTTATTGAAATTTATTCCTAAATATTCCTAAATAATTATTACTAATTATTACTAATTATTACATATTATTACTAATTATTACCAATTATTACTTATAATTATAATTTATTACAATTTATTGCAATTAATTACAATTTATTACTAATTATTACTAATTATTCCTAATTAATTCTAATTATTACTAATTATTTCTAATTATTACTAATTATTTCTAATTATTTCAAATTATTGCTAATTATTTCTTTTTATTTCTAATTATTACTAATTATTACTAATTATTACTAATTATTACTAATTATTAGTAATTATTACAAATTATTACAAATTATTAAAAATTATTACAAATTACTACTAATTATTACTAATTATTTAAATTTATTACCAATTATTATAATTTATTAATAATTATTACTAATTATTACAATTTATTACTAATTTTTCAATACATAGCAATACTAAGAAAAAGGAAAACTGCTTGAATAATGAACAAAAATTTGGTAATCATCATTGTGGAGATGATTACTGACTTTCCCTTTATTATCCAAGCTGTTTTCGTTTACTAATTATTACTAATAAAAAAATTCTATTATCAATATTTTTGAAAAAAAGTTATTAATTCCATTAAAATAATAAAAACTTTATAATTATTACTAATTATGACTAATTATTAATAATTTTTACAATTTATTACTAATTTTTACAATTTATTACTAATTATTACTTATTTTTTCAATTTATTACTAATTTATCAATACTTATAAAAACTTAGGAATATGAAAACTACTTGATTAATGAAAGGAAATTTGGTAATCATCGTTATGGAGATGATTACAAACGTTCACTTCATAGTCCAAGCAGTTTTTTTACTAATTATTACTAATAAAAAATTTATATTATCAATATTTATGAAAAAACAATATTAAAATCATTAAAAAAATAAAAAAATAAAAAAATATTAAAATTATCAATATTCGCAACAGGATTTTCTCTAAAATGTTCAAATCTCAAAGGGTCGCCAACTGTCATGTCATGAAGAATAAAAAGTTTAAGTCAGCCATGTCCAATGTTAACTCTATAATTTTCCTTGCATGGTTGATCACCTCACAAGTAGTGTAGCAATAGGATGACCAAAGTAATGTTGTTCTTGTCTCTAAGAATCATCTCGATCCCTTTACAAAGATAATTCGTCCTTAAAAATTTGAGGGGACATCAGTATCATTCCCTTCAATTTTCAAGGAAGAATGGTCTATGTAAAGGGTCATTTGAGATAATTCCTATATATGATAAGGGCATGACTTGGGTTATCCTAATGCAATGCTACTTGCAAGGTGATCAACCAAGAAAATATAATTTTATCTAATTTTATCTAATTATTTCTAATTATATCTAATTATATCTAATTAATGTAGTGTTGCAATTGGATGACCAAAGTAATGTCATTCTTGTCTCTAAGAATCATCCCGCTCCCACTACATAGATCATTCTTCCTTAAGAATTTTAGGGGACATCAGTATCTTACCCTTAAATTTTCAAGGAAGAATGGTCTTTGTAAAGGGTCATGTGAGATAATTCTTATAGATGAGAAGGGCATGACTTGGGTTATCCTATTACAATGCTACTTGCAAGGTGATCAATTATTAATTATTGCTAATTATTACTAATTATTTCTAATTATTACTAATTATTACTAATTATTACTAATTATTCCTAATTATTACTAATTATTACTAATTATTACTAATTATTACTAATTATTACTAATTAGGACTAATTATTACTAATTATAACTAATTATTACTATTTATTACTAATTATTTCTAATTATTACTAATTATTAGTAATTATTACTAATTATATCTAATTATTACTAATTATATCTAATTATTACTAATTATAACTAATTATTACTAATTATATCTAATTATTATTAATTATATCTAATTATATCAAATTATTACTAATTATAACTAATTATATCTAATTATTACTAATTATATCTAATTATAACTAATTATATCTAATATTACTAATTATATCTAATTCATACTAATTATATCTAATTATTGCTAATTATATCTAATTAAATCTAATTATATCTAATTATTACTAATTATATCTAACTATATCTAATTATTACTAATTATCCCTAATTATGACTAAATTACTCTAATTATATATAATAATATCTAATTATTGCAAATATGCAATAATTATTTATAATTATCACTAACAATATCAATTTCTAACTAAAAATAAATATAAATAAAAATCAATAAAAATCTAATTTAATTAAAACAAAAATACAACAAATAAAATTAATATAAAAAAGAAAATAAATTTAAAAAAATAAAATATAAATATCCTAAACATTGATATTCTGAAGGTATCGGTGCCTTCTAATTCCTCTCGTATAAAAAACTTCTACTAAACAAAATTTTTCCCTTGAAACTAGTGAATCAAGACAGAAAGAGAGGAAGATCATACTGATTTAAAAAAAATGGGTGGAAGGTATATATAGGTTAGATTAGTTGCGATGGGGCCCATCGCAAATACCCTCTCTCACATTAATTACAGTTATCGGTTAATAGGGTATTTGCGACTGGTCCTGTCGCTTATACCACCTACCGACATACGATTTGCGATGAGCAACATTACCATTGCAAATGGTATTTACTGCCGCTGGGCTACTGCGACGGGCCCATCACAAATACCTCTACCCTCATTAATTACAGTCGATGGTTAAAAGGGTATTTGCGATGGGCGGCTTTGCACGTCGCTAATAGTATTTACCGCCTCCGGAGATTTTGCGACGCGGACACATCCCCGTCGCAAATACCCTTCCTGCGTTCTAGCGCGCAAATCGCGCAAAACCTATTGCGACGGGTAATCTATTCTCGTTGCAATTAACCTAATATTAGCGACAGGAATAGAATCCCGTTGCAAATACGTATTTCATTGGACCTTTTGCGACGGGATATATTCACGTTGCAATTGACCCGTCCCAAATATCCACATTTCCCGTATTGTCTACATAAATAGATTTAGAAAACCATTAAATTAATAAAATAATTTTAACTAAAAAGAAAATTGGGATTTCTCCATTGAAAATAATAATTTTCGGTTGGGTCACATATGATACATGGAAGGCCATAATAAAAACCATATGGTATCTATTCATAAGTCAAATGGAACAATGTTCACTTCAGATTTATAGTTTCACTCCCCTTAATAAAACATTAATTATACAGGTGCCAGTTTTCAAAAAACTTTTAATGGAACTTCATTTCTCAATATTAACCCAGAACCATTCCAAAATACATACATACAATTATTTCCATTAAAATTAAATAACCATTATTATAACATATCATAAACATATTTATGAGAATATCTAAAACTTGTTCTCAAATATTACCATTATTAATATAAGTGTCATTATATGAAAATCATAAAAAAATGAATAATGAATTGAATTCACACTAGATATAAAAATTAATCTAATGTCACATTTGAGTTAGATAAAGTTCATATCATATTTATGATTGACATGTACGCAAGTTCATAAACTTTTTTGTACATTAAATTATAGCACTAGCACATAAAATGATTCCATTAGGAGATTCACATTAAATGATTATCATAACCTGAATCATTCATTTATCATTTTTTAAAATTAAGGGTTCACACATAAAATAATAGCTTATATGTAAATACATGAAATAATAAAGAAATATCAAAAAAATATCCTTATTAAAACATTATGGAAATATATAAAAAACAGGTTTTGTTATTAATTATAATTTCATATCAGAAATTATAATCAAATATGAAAACACCATTTTTAATTAAAAACATTCTCTTCAGGGGTTAGAATGTATACATATTTATGTAGTAATATACACAGATGTTAATCTTGGTAACACAAAAAAACATTTGATAAAACTTAAACCTTGGTGAATTTAGTTCTAAAAAATTACATAACATAGATAGAAAACAATACATATACATACTTATTCATAATTAACTGTAAATATATAAATTTATATAAATTTAATATAATTTTATCCCTTCGACTCAAGATTAAAAAAAGGGAAAGGAAATTTAAATAAAATAAAATTAACACTATATAAATCTAACTATGAAAAATCATGAAATAAATAATTTTTTATTTTATAAATAATAATTAAATTCATATTTTTGATAAATATAACACATAAATTAATATATATATATTTAATTCATAATTTAAAATTCTATATATAAACAAATACATGAAACCTAGAATATTATTAAAAGAAAAAAAGTAAAATATAAACCCTTACATGATTATAATAATGAAATTTAACTAAGAATTATAAAATTGAAGATTCTAATAATATTTCATATATATATAATTGAAACAAATCTAATCATAATAGTATTTTTTTAAATAAATCTCCATTAATAATAAATCCAAAAATAAATTAATAAATCCATTATATGAATCACTAGAAAAAAATAGAAGATGTTGCTGCAGACTCTCCTATTCAAAACATCAAATTGGTTTGCCCACCAAATTCTATATACACATTGGTTTAAATGGATTTTATGGAAATAAAACCTATAATATAGATTGTGCTATAAATAAGCTAGCAGTGCAAGCTGGGAATACGGTCTCAAGTAGAAAAGTGACATGTAATATATTATTATATCCACATATTCACTACAAAGTATTCAAATGAAGAAAAATTAACATAGAAATAGTGCATAAAAAGGACAAAAACAATATATAATTGAAATTTAAATGAAATTTGTGGATAAAAAACATTGATAAAAATAATTTATATTTATAGTGATTGAAGAAGAGGATGTCTATGACCCAAAAAAAACATATGATGTTCATATTTTCAAAATTAATATTGTATACAAAATGATCACAATAAATATGAACTAGAGGTCAATAACATGACAAAAAGTAAAATTAATATGAATCAAAATGAATGATTTTTTTTTGAGTTAGACCAAAATATATGTAATACACCTAAAATGAATTCATTTCAACACCTACCTTAGTGTTCGAAAAATGAGAACTAGAAGGTAGTTGTTGATGAAGAAATAACCCACACTTAAAGAGAACCAAATCTAGTTTTATTTCACCCATAATGATCGAACCCTAATCCTTGATAAATGCCATCAACACTGCTCAGAAAACACACATGAATAGTCATCCTCATTTGCACTCAACTTATATGTAAGAACCCAGATCTTCTTATCAGGTATGCTTTTCCTTTTTTCTAGAGTTTTTGAGAAAAAGGAACTTTCTGGAAATTTTTGAAGTACATGCCTTGTACTTTATGAGTACACACCGAGTAGTCTTTCCCCACCAGAGTCATGTGTTGGCCGTGTCTGGGACACACACAGTGTGTAAGGGTGACGTGGAGGCTGATTTTGGTGGAGTATGGAAATGACCTAGTACACACCGTGTACTTTTTTTTCATTAAACGGACTGGGGTCGCGCCTAACGCACAGAAGTGTCTTCTTATCCTGTTTTCATTCGTCTGAGAGAGACTGTATGGGTGAATCTTCTCCGAGCTGTCGTGCCTCTGTCCGATCTCTGTTTCAGCCGCCGTTGATTGTGTTGGAAGCACAGCCGTGAGTTCCCCGTTATTCTTTTTCCTTGTTTCTTGAGTCATCCCCGTTATCAAGTTATCGTTGGTTGATCATTTTGTGCATTTTCCCAGATCTACGTCATTCGAAGGGGAATCTGTCATCGTCGTTCACATAGATCGATCTACTAGGATCAAGGTAGGTGGTTTGTTGCCCTACGTTGAATGTTATTGAGTTTTTGGTGAAAAAGTGTCAGATACCCATGTATCGGGTATCTCGGGTTAGGGTTTTGATTTTTTTTTTGTTATCTGCCTTAGATTTCTTGTATGCTTGAGGTTATTAGATGATTAGTAATTTCTTTTTATCATGGTTTTGGATCACCCAATGGGTGTTTCCCCTTGTTTTGCTGTTTATTGCCGTTTGGCGCAGTTTTGCCTATGAGGCAATCCATTTGCACATTTCTAGTATGCATGTTGAATTTAATGCATGTATTTCCAGCTGTTTATATGCTTGTGGATTCTTGTATCTATTAGCCTAGTAGTTTCTGAACTTACTTAAGCTGCTAACCATTGTTTATGCAAGACTAAACTGCTCAGGGCTGAGTTAACCTGCTGTGGTAGACTAAAGGGGGAATTGACGATTAGGTCTTCCCTAGAGAGTCTATTATAATTAGTATCGATCACATGACCTATTGGAATGGGGCTTTTTGCTTCCTTAGAGTGTGCTTAGTAACATAGCGAGACTATATGAAGAATTAGACGTAAGTGTTTCCTTAGAGAGTCTATATATTTTGTTGCAAGACCATAGGGGAAGTAACGGTGAGAGCTTCCCAGAGTGTCTGTGCCCTTGTACGTTTACTTGACTATAGGGGTTTATTAGTAGGAGCCACCCATACAGTCAGTGCTTTATTTGATGGTTTGTTGTGACGAGTCCACCCAGAAAAAGAACAAGCTTGGGTTTGTAATGCTTTCTATTTAGGTAGACTACTGAGTTACCTATTGTGCTTACTTTCTTGCCTTGGGAGTATAGATATGTTTCTAGGTTTCTTGGTTGATAGCTAAATTATTGTACTAAACTACTAAATAAATGTTAATGATGATTTGTTGGATTGTTTACTTTAGTGTATTTCTATTTCTCTGCGGAATTTATTTCCATTAATTTTTCTATATTACTCACTAACAGTAGGGCACAGATCTCGTGGTGATTGCCTATTGGGATTAGTCTAACACCCTGTTTGAGTCCTTCTTTTCGGACCAAACAGGTTATATGGTTGCAGGTGTGGATAGGGATTGTGGCCCTTCTACTTCGGGTACATGATTGCTGGTTGGAGCTGGAGAGCATAGGACCGAGATTAGGCTTGTGTTGCTGCTGGAGTTGTTGTTTACTTTCATACTTTGTTTTTCATTTTTATTTCAGCCCGTTGTTGTGTTTTTTGCTTTCCTTAGATACTTGTACCTACTGCATCATTATCATTGTCATTATGTGTTCATTGGTTCCGCTGTTTAGTTTCATTGTTTGTATGCTATTTACTGCTTCTGCTATTGACTGTTGTTTTTCTTGACTTGTATACCTTACCAAATGAGGGCATAGTTTCCCCGATAACTTACCAAGGCCCTCGCTGCTAGTCAGAAACCTCTGGAATTCGAGGAAATGCGCTTGAGGTCATGTGGCGAACCGAGTACGGGGCACTAGTGGAAGGGATCCAGATTTGGGTCGTTACAAAGTGGTATCAGAGGAGTTATTTCCATCGCTATTGAATTACTGTTTAGCAACATTAGATAGAGATAGGACGGAATGGGTGAATGGTAAATAGCTATGCCTGAGAATTCTAGAACCCGTGTATAGGGAAAAAGCCAAATTACCTCGAATATTGCAAGTTTGGAGTTTTCAAATGTTACAGTTTAATTGATTTCACCGTTGGGTGATGCACTTATTTTGTGATGTTACTTTTTATATGATCGTGGTTCTATTTTGTTGCAACCCAATGAGATTAGGGTATGCCATCTCATACATCATATAGGCACATGTTAGAAGATCATATGCCATGCATTTTGCCCTGTCACCTAGGTTGCATTAGAGATTGCATGCTGTTGTGATAGGATTTGTGATAAACAATGCATGCTGTTGTGATAGCTGGTGAGATAGAATACCTTCTATGTTGATAGAGTATCGTTGGTTGGAGCCTTCTTATCATGGACACCAAACATTGATCTTAGAGGTGTTACGGGCCCTCGAGGATCAGAATTTGGTGGGTCATGAGTTCTTATACTGTTAATTTGTTACATTCATTGTTAGGATTCCATGTTTTGATTCGCTGGGAGTATGGGACCCCACAAATCAGAATTTGGCACCTTAACCTCTTTTTTTCATTGTTTTCTGGGCTCCGGTGTAGTTCTAAGGCTACTGTCTGGAAAAACCCAGAATAAATAGCATGTACTTTATAGGTACACACCCTGTAGTTTTTGGTTGTGTCACTGACCGTGTGGATAGGGATACGGAGCTGAAAATGGTTTTTAGGAACACGCTGTGTAGGGGTTAACTAGGAGCTCGACCGTGTAACTAACAACACAGGCTAGTTAATGCATGTTTAGTACACGATGTGTTCGGTATTCACACACCGTGAATCCTATCCCATGTTCTCGGTCGTGTCTTGAAAAACAGGGGTCGGTGTAATCCTCTCTTATACACGCCGTGTTTGTTCGGAACACACCGTGTAAGGATCAGCCGAGTACCCGGACATGTCATGAACAACATGGGATGAGGTTTCCCTTCAAGTGCACGATGTGTCCCTTGGGAAAATGTTGTGTAGTGTCGACCGTGTGTTAGGCTGTGTCGATAACAACACAGGCCAGGTAAGGAATGTCCAGTACACGTCGTGTCTGCCTCAAACACGCCATGTAGTCTTCGGCTGGGCAGTCCGTGTGACATAGTCGTGTCGGAGTAACCGGGCAGGGAGAAGAGGTTCAATAAAATCCATGTAGTTTGAGAACACGATGTGTAGTCGGGTTGTTTACACAACCATGTATGGCCAATGTACACACCCAAGGTATGATTTCTGGAAACACGTCGTGTATCGGTATTACACGCCGTGCAGTTATGTTATTTTTTCCATATTTAAAGATTTTTCCCTCCAGTTCGGTTTTACTCTCCTTTTTTGCAACTGTCTTCATCTTTCATGAAGGTGTGTTTTGGTCTTTCAGAGCTATGGCACTGAGACATCCTCCTATTGCACGCCAGGAACCAGGCAGCGATCTTACGCCTGATACAACCGATCAGGAACTGCCAATGGTTCCGCCCATCATTCCAGACATGGCACCTACAGTGATTTCAGAAACTAGTGCCGACGCTCAGTTCAGAGAGGGTTTCATGGGATTCATGAAGAACTTATTGGGAGTTCAGCATCTAGCCCTGACTATGGCACAGCTGATGCAGGACTTCAAGTAGCAGCATCCTCCCACTTTCATAGGGTATGGAGGACCTCAGGCTGCAAAGTCATGGATGGAAGCCATTCTATCCATATTCGAGCATCTGGAGACACCTTTATAAAGGAGGGTGAATCTCGCGACGTATATGCTGCGAGACTCCGCCAAGAGATGTTCGGACGTTGTCTCTCAGATGGGGAACCAGTAGGCTATGGCTTGGGATGAGTTTCAACGTATGTTATCTAACTACTTCTACCCAGCGATGCTGAGGGATGACAGAGCCAGGGAGTTCATTATCTTGCAGCAGGGTACTCCCTCAGTTATGGAGTATTCCTCCCGCATCACTGAGTTACAGATATTCACTCCCGTTCTGGGGAATGACGAGCTGTTTCTAGCGAGGAAGTTTGAGGATGTCCTCAGACCGGAGATCATATTGCAGGTGAATGTGTTTCAGTTGACTTCTATTACTCTGATAGTCAACCAGGAACTCATCACAGAGAGGAACCTGAGGGATATTAAATATGTGGACCAGGGAGATATAGCATCCAAGGCCGATTCCCTCCAGACAGACAGTAGGAAGCACCATTGAGAGTCTACTCGAGGTGACCCGAGGAAGCATGATATTCCTTCCAGTAGATGATACCTCTCTTCTGGAACCCAAGTGGTGTTTTATCAGTGTGGGAGGAGTAGTAAAAAGAAGCTCTAGTTCCTGAGGGAACCATTAGAGTGTCGATCCCATGGAAAGATGGGTCATCTGCAGCGTTTCTGCAAGGTTCCCCTTCTAGCGGCTAGTGAAAGAGGATCAGTTTCGACCCCACATCCAGGAGTATGATTACCAGCTCCACAGCAGACTAAGGGCTGGAGTTCTGCAGGTCATTCAGGTTAGGGTAGAGGCTGTGGATGTAGTGGTTAGGCTCAGGGAGGAGCAGCTCAGGGATTTCAGGCTACACAGGGTGGCGATATCGGCCAGACTTTTCCTGTAGAGAAGGTTTATTGGGAGAAATATCCCGGACCCTCAATAGTTTGAGGTATGATCTTAGTAGCCTCATTATTATCATCATACCTTTTCGATACTGGTGCTTCTAATATCATTATCTCTGTTGATATCATGGAATGCCTTGAGGTCTATGTCTTTTAGTCTGCTGACATGTTGACTCTCGACACGCCTTTGGGAAAGAGGACATATCGCATACGTTAGTGCAAGGAGTGTCCTCTCAAGGTTATAGGCTATCGTTTCATATGGGACCTCTATGACTTAGAGAATATGGCCTATGAAATCATTCTCGGTATGAACTGGTTGGTTCCCTTCTAGGCAGTCGTCGATTGCTATTGCCGTAGGGTGAGTTTCGTATCACTAGAGGGTGAATCTTTACTTTATAAGGGTGAGTGAGATGTTCAGGAAAGTCGAGCCTAACTTGAGCATCATGGTCTAGGAGGAGATACGACCCAGATTTTTGGTCTTTACCTGTATTACCAGGGGACTTCACAGTTAGATTTTCATCTAGTTGTTGATCGCTTTCCAGATGTCATCCCAAAAGACTTTTCAGGTTTGCCTCCGGAGCGTGAGGTAGACTTCTAGATTAAGCTCATGCAATGAGAAACACCGGTGTCCATTCCTCCCTATAGGATGACTACCCCTGAGTTGCAGGAGCTCTATAAGTAGTTGGAGGAGTTTCAGGAAAAGGGTTCCATCAGACCCAGTACTTCTCCTTGGGGTTCTCTTGTTCTATTCGCGAAGAAAGCAGACGGTACCCTTAGTATTTGCGTGGATTATCGGATGTTGAGCCAGTTGATGGTCAAGAAAAAATATCCCATGACAAGTATTGATGATCTCTTCGATCAGATTGGAGGAGCTCAGGAGGTATCAAATATCTATTTGAGGTACGGTTATCATCAGCTACGGGTTCTACCTTCAGATATACCTTTGAAAACCTTCAGGAGCAGGTATGTTCTCTAAAAGTATATGATTATGTCATTCGTGGACGATATCTTAGTGTACTCTCACACTCGACATGACCATACATCCCATCATGAGATCATTTTGGGTACACTGAGGGAGCATCAACTTTCTGCTAAACTCTCAAAGTTCCACTTTTGGATGGATGAGATTCACTTCCTGGGTCATGTCATCTCAGAGATAGGAGTATCAGTAGACCCAGAGAAGGTGAGAGTAGTAGTTACCTGGGAGAAGCCAAAGAATGTATTCGAGGTACGGAGCTTATTAGGGATGGGTGGTTACTACATGAATTTTATACATGACTTATCATTCCTAGTAGCACCATTGATGGGCTTGACTCAGAAGGGGGTGAAGTTTGTTTGGTCATAAGCCTGTGACTCAGCCTTCCAAGAGATAAAGGGGAGATTGACTTCAGCACCGATCCTAGTTTTTCAGAAGCCGGACATGAGCTATACAGTTTTCTGTGATGCATTAGGAATCGGACATGGAGTAGTGATTATGCAGGAGGATAAAGTGGTTGCGTATGGATCTCGACAGTTGAGGCCACATGAGAGGACTTATCCTACGCACGACCTGGAGTTGGCTGCGATTGTTCATGCTTTACGTTTCTAAAGACATTACCTTCTGAGAGAGAATTTTGTAGTATACACTGACCACAAAAGTCTCAAGTACATCTTCACACAGCGTGACCTGAATCTGAGATAGCAGAGGTGGGTTGAGTATCTCCACTCCTTCGATTTTGAGCTTGCCTATACACTTGGGAAAGATAACGTAGTGGCTGATGCACTTAGCAGGAGAACTCAGATACAGGTAGTTCATGTGGACAGCAGTGAGTGGCAACTAATGTATCTGTTATCGGAGATGCATATTGAGTTTCATTACAGGAAGGGTAAGACTTTTCTATCTTATATGGCTGTTACCTCTTCACTTCTTTATCGAGTTCGAATGAGGCAGATGGAAAATTCATAAGGGCTAGTCCTATGGGAAAGCGTGTCAGGAGACGACCCTCTTCCCGAGTGGATCATTGGCAAGGATGAGATCATGTGTTTCCGGGGTCGCGTATGGGTGATGGCAGATATACGCTTCAAGTTGATGCAAGACTTCCATTCCTTAGTTTGGGAAGATCATCCTGGCATCACCAAGATATATCGTGATTTACACCACCAGTACTGGTGGCCTGGTATGAAGAGAGATGTGGCTGATTTTTTCATGAGCTGTTCCACCTGTCAGCAGGTGAAGGCGGAGCACCAGCGACCAGTAGGGCTTTTACAACAGGTACCCATTCCAGAGTGTAAGTGGAATGATGTCGCGATGGAATTCGTGATGGGTTTTCCAATATCGTCAAGAGGAAACGAAGCGGTGTGGGTCTTCGTCGACAGACTTACAATGGTTGCTCACTTCTTTCCAATAAAGGAGACTTTCAGTGTCAATGATTTGGACAACGTTACATCCAGGAGATCATTCGTCTGCATGGAGTTCCACACTCCATTGTTTCAGACAGGGATGCGCGCTTTACCTCTCGGTTCTGGCAGGGAATTCAAAAGGTGTTGGGTACACATATACTTTTTGTGTACAGCATACCACCCCACGACTGATGGCCAGTACGAGCGCACAATCCAGGTGCTTGAGGATATGCTCCGAGCATGTATCCTAGACTTTGGCGGTTCTTAGGGGAAGCATATTTCTCTGGTAGAGTTTTCCTACAACAACAGTTTTCAAGCGACCATTCAGATGGCACCATACGAGGCTTTGTATGGTAGGCCATGTCAATCACCTTTATTATAGTTGGAGGTAGGAGAGGTAGCTTTGATGGGACCTCGTCTTTTTTAGGGGAATTCCGAGTAGATAGATCTGATTCGAAAGACGATGGCTATAGAAAAGTCTTGACAGAAGTCTTATGCTGATTAGTGGAGACGACCTATGGAGTTCGAGAATGGTGATCAGGTTTTCCTGTGTGTCACACTGAGGTTGGTACAGAAGAGGATTCAAAGACAGTGCATGCTTTCACCGAGGTATGTCAGTCCATTTGAGGTCTTCGAGATAGTTGTTCTAGTTTCCAATCAGTTGCAGCTACCTCAGAGGTATCATTCCATGCACGATGTCTTCCACATCTCTATGCTCCGACGTTACTTTTCAGCCCCGTCTCACGTCTTTCAGCCCGAGGAATTAAAGATTGAAACAGATGAATCGTTTGAGGAGCATCCTATCCGGATTTTCGATCACAGTATGAAGGTTCTCCGCAGGCGGTCTATTCCTTTGGTACATGTGCTATGGCAGCACAAGCGAGTACAAGAAGAGACTTGGGAAAGGGAGGCCGATGTATGATCGTAGTGGCCAGAACTGTTTGAGGTTTCGCCTTCTCCACCTCGTTAGGGAAATTTGTGGATGAAGTTCTTTAAATTGGGATGTTTATAAGAACCCAGATCTTCTTTTCAGGTACGCTTTTCTTTTTTCTGTAGTTTTTGAGAAAAATAAACTTATGGATATTTTTTAAGTACACACCGTGTACTTTCTGAGTACATGCCTTGTACCCTTTTCCCGCCAAAGCCGTGTGCTGGCCATGTCCAGGCCACACACACGGTGTGTAAGGGTGACGGGGAGGCCGATTTTGGAGGAGTATGAAAAATACCTAGTAGACGCCGTGTACTCTAAAAGTACACGGCGTGTACTTTTTTCATTAAATGGTCCAGATATACATCATTATAAGGAGAATCTGTCATCTTGGTTCACATATATCGATCTACTGGGATTGAGGTAGGTGGTTTGTTTCCCTACATTTAATGTCCTTGAGTTTTTGGTGCAAAAGTGCCGGATACCCATCTATCGGGTATCTCGGGTTAGGGTTTTGATCCTATTTTGTTATCTTCCTTAGATTTCATGTATTTTTGAGGTTATTTGATTATTAATAATTTCTTGTTAGCATGGTTGAGGATCACCCCATGGGTGTTTCCAATTGTTTTGGCTATTTACTGCCATTTAGAGTTGTTTTGCCTACGAGGAAACCCTTTTTCACATTGCTAGTATGCCTGTTGAATTGATTGCATGTATTGCCTGCTGTTTATATGCTTGTGGATGCTTGTATCTGTTAGCCAAGTAGTTATTGAACATACTTAGGGTGTTAACCGTCGCTTACTCATGACTAATGTACTTAGGGCTGAGTGAACCTGGTGTGGTAGACTAAAGGGGGAATTGACGATTAGGGCTTCCCTAGAGAGTCTGTTATAATTAGTATCGATCGCAGGACCTATGGTAATGGGACTTTTTGCTTCCTCAGAGTGTCCTTAGTTACATAGTTAAACTATAGGGGGAATTAGACGTATGTTCTTCCTTGGAGAGTCTATATCTTTCATTGCAAGACTATAGGGGAATTGGTGGTGAGAGCATCCCAGAGTGTCTATGGCCTTGTGCGTTTACTTGACTATAGGGGTTTTCTAGTTGGAGCCACCTAGAGAGTCAGTGCTTTATTTGATGGTTGGTTGTGATGGGTCCACCCAGCTAAAAAACAAGCTTGGGTTTGTACTTCTTGATGTTTAGGTAGACTACTGAGTTACCTATTGTTCTTACTTGCATTCCTTGGGAGAATAGAGGTGTTGATAGGTTCCTTAGTTGATAGCTAAATGATTATATTGAACTGAAAAATAAATGTGAATGGAGATTTATAGGATTGTTTACTTTAGTGTATTTCTGTTTCTCTGCTGCATTGATTTCCTTTACTTTTTCCATATTACTCACTGACAGTAGGGCACAGATCTCGTGGTGATTTCCTTCTAGAATTAGTCTCACTCCCTGTTTGGGTCCTACTTTTCAGCCCAAACAGGTTATATGGTTGCAGGTGTGGATATGAATTGTGTCCCTTCTACTTCGGGTAAATGATTGCTGGTTGGAGCTGGAGAGCATAGGACTGAGCTTAGGCTTGTGATGCCACTAGAGTTTCTGTTTACTTTCGTACTTTTTTTTAGTTTTATTTCAGTGCGTTGTTGTGATTGCTACTTTAATTAGATACTTGTACCTGCTGCATCAATATCATTATCATTATGTGTTCATTGGTTTCGCTATTTAGTTTAATGTTTGTATGCTGTTTACTGCTTCCAGTATTGACTATTGTTTATCTTGCCTTGTATACCTTACCAAATTAGGGCATAGTTTCCCCAATAACATACCACGGCCCTCGCTGCTAGTTGGCATCCTCTGGAATTTGGAGAAATGCGCTTGAGGTCATGTGGTGAACTGGGTACGGGGCACCAGTGGAAGGGATCCGGATTCGGGTCGTTACATTAGACCACCTCTCAACCTCATGCTCGAAGGTTCTCAGTCACCGCAACAAGCGATCCATGCTATGTGAGACCCAACACAAAGATGAACCACTTTATTCCTTAGGGTTGATTCCCCAAATCCCCTTTATCCCATTGTGTGTTCTTTTAGTTATTTTGAAAAAAATATGTTTTATAATTATTATATAAAAAAATTTATGATATTTTAAAAAATACATTTATAAAATAGATTTTATATAAAGCTGAATCATTATTAATTTTTTCATTAATTTATAATTTTTATGAAAATTTTATACCATAACAAAAAATATTATACATATATTTTATAATATATTACCTTTTATAATAATATTAAAAAAATTCTAATTTTATAATCAATTTGAATAAAAATTTAATTCATTATGAAAATAAAATATATCAATAAAATAATAATTTAAAATAGTTTTAAATAGTTATAACAGTAATTATGAAAAATATAGTATTTATTAATTTAAAATTAAATTGAAATATATGAATATCATATTTTAAAATAATTATTTTATAATTTTTATATAATTTGAAATATTTAAAAAAACATATAAACAAATTTTACTTTTTGATTATTCAATGAAAATAAATTTCCATTATTTCTGTATACCACAATTTTTTTTGGAATGTTACACCCTTTGATCCCTTACATTTGCATAGGATAATCTGGGGATACATGAAAAAAGAGAAGATATAAAAAACCCAATAATGGCGTAAAAATAATAATATAGCATAACACATGGATAAGAAGACATAAAATGATATAATAAAAATGAATTAAAAAAATATAAAAACAAGGAAGCATAATGTAGATATTATGGGATAATGTAATCATGGAATCATATTAATTTGGTAGAAACATAAAACATTAAATAAGCATGAGTCCTGTCTCATGGCACATGGAGGGGCATGAGTTACGACTAACCATCCAAACTATTCCACATGAAGCATGAGTCAAGGATAAAAAACAAGACCATTACACATGACACCATATCAGACTAAAAACTACCCAAGGTATTGGGGCACAATCTTGGTGCAACTATCATAACATTTTCATTCAAATGTATTCCACATAATGAATCATACATCTAGAATCAAACATAAACATAATGGTTACCCATGGATGGAATTTGGTATCATTATAATGTAAAAAGGAACATCAAAAGTTAATATCATAATGTTCTCCATGAAAGAATTGATTTAAATCATAGATTTATATTAATAATGGTTAATAGGAATATATAATGATAATTTAACTAAAATTTAAGTGAAAACATGTAAATACAATGTTTAAGAATCTTTAAAAATTAAAACTTTTAGTGGGGTTTGAGAGAAAATTTTCACGATTCATTGAAATGGAAAGTGTATAATTACATGTATAAAACTAGAAACTAAAAAAATAGTATTTCATGTTAAAATGATTGATTTTAAAAAAATAATTTTATCTTAAAATTTAATATGGAGTTCACCTGAAAATGGGTAAGAAATCGGGATGTTCCCTTTAATCTTGCTTTCTTATTTGGAAAAATTTAGAATGGATCCTTCTTAAATAGGAATATCCTTGAAAATAGGGAGGAAACGTCCTAGATAGATGATTTTGGATCATATAAACAGAATTTATATTATTTATATAAAGTGAAAAAATAATTACATTGGGGTTATGGGAGATAAAATGTAACCTGAAGTGAAAATGGAGTTTCAGAATTAATCACTTACCTAAGGACCATAAATATTCTAAAATTGAACTTAACTTCTTATATAATGAAAATAAATCCATTAACTAAGAAATATATAACACATTCTATATGTATTTAATTTATAATAATTCTATTAAGTTTATTTATGGAATTCCTGATGATTTATATTTTACAATTTCATTATTCAGGAGTGTTTATTTCATTGGTCTTCATGATCAGTTCATTTGTATACGTCTATGAAAGATTATGTAGAATGTGAATAGTTGTCCAAAATTAAAATTTCATGTTATTAATAAAATTAAAGTGGTTTATTTTGTCTTATATATCATTTTTTATATTTTATTAAGGAGAATAATTAGATATAATATTAATGATAATCATTTTGAATAATTGGGTATCTATTGATAAAAAATTATTTAATATAATATATATATATACTAGTGTATTAAAAATAATTTATATGTAATTAATATAATATTATATGATTTAACCATTAATTTTTTTATGTATATCCTTGAAGGTGTTAAAAAAATTGGAAACACGTCTTCCTTGAATGTGATAAATTAACACATCGCAAATGATATTTTAATTTTTTGACAAAAATGGGATTGGAAAGAAATGGTGATAAATTATTCCATTAATATAATAATTTTAAATTATAATTTAGATATATGAGTTACAATGACACTTAGTTAAGGGGAGGTGGGGATTGAATAATAGAAAAAAATAGATTGGAATGAAATTAAAAGAAAAGTAAATAGGTTTTTACCTTTTGGAATCTTATCCTTGAGAACCTCCTAGAGGCACTTGACTTTAGTATTGTAATTAAAAAAAGGATACTATACATGGAGGATAGACATGGAAAGATTGTTTTTTATAATTTGGAAAAGATTTAAGGCTTTATAGGTGTGAGTAAAAGAGGTGGAGAGGGTTCGTATTTATATTTGAGTAGAGGGGAATTTCATGATTATTTATTTCAATAAATTATTATTTATATAGATGACTGTGAATGGTGTAGATTCATGTGACTAAATATAGTAACTAATTCTATTGATTTATAAAAAATGGAATCTTATGTCATCCATTATTGAAGCATGACTCAAAAAATTCAATTATTTACCTTATACAATAAATTGTAGTATTTAACTATTCAAAAAAAATCAACTATTTTAGGAATATTGAAAAACTTCATCCAAACCATTTGATGATAATTAGAATTAAAAAATGGATTCCATTTTAGGAAAATAATTTTTTAGATGTGAGAAATTTAATTTTCTATTAATATTATCATTTATAGAAAAAATGACGATTTTAAAATTAAAAATAATTTTATAACCCCTTCAAAAATTGATTAAGGTCTCATAAAATAATGTTATAATCCTGAAAAAATATTAATTGTTGAATCTATTTAAAGGATATTATTTTAATTTTAAATTATTTTTTTAATTATAATATATTAAACAAACATTTCTATTTTATAAAAACACCAACACATAATTTTTAATTTTCAGTACATTAATTTACATATACTAAGATATAATTATATCAATTTTTTATAAGATGGAGAAAATTTATCTAATCATTCCTAGGTGTGATTACTATTCAATTGGCCATGTTTCTATTCATAAGGGTCACATTACTTGTCCATATTTAATGTTACTATTCTATTGGTTTTGGATCCTTAATTTCTATACATACTAGTTATTTTATCCATTTATCATTTACAATGTTTTTATTTTATTCTTTTTCAATTCTATGTGATTAATTCTACATCAAAAATTGTAAGAATGAAATTTTCATTGATAGAATTTTGGGTCATTATATTCTTCCCTCAATATGAAATTCATTCCTTGAAATTCTGTTTTAAAAAATACGGAGAAAACATGTGAGGGTACTTATATTTTATTGCCTCCTCCAATTCAAATGTCAACTAATCATACTTATGGTTCCATCATTATAAATTGTCTAGGTGATGTTTCATGTTGTGTATAACATTTTACCTATGATTCAAGATCTTCAATAGCTTCTCCTCCAAATAGAGATCCTTCTCCCACTTTACAACTTATCAATTAAGTACATGTGAGGGATCTTATAGGTAATTGCACAAGAAGGATATGAGGAATACATCATGTATTAGAGACATAGTTAATACATATTCTATTTGGTATTCCATTGCTCCAACATGATCAAGAATCTCAAAGGGTCCAATATATATAGGTCATACCATTCACTTCTTCCCAAATATCATGATACTATTCCATAGTGTCATAAAGAGAAATATAATGTCACCAACAATAAACTCCAAGCCTCATTGACGATTGTCATCATAAATCCTCCATCATCTTTCGGGATTCTATATATTATAAAAATATTTCACCTATTCTAACATATATTTGACCATTTCAGGTCCTAATAGCTTATGGTCACTGGTTACGCTCCAACATTCTAATGTTTTTCATTATTTCCCATAAAGGCCTTCATATAAGGTCTTTTGGATGCTAGAGTGGAAACTATTTTTATAGGATAAATTGAAGTTAGGTAGATGTTGGTCACGTCTTCATTTTAAGTTCATAGAACATACCCTCAACATGTCTTCTAGTGTCTAAATAGTCATCTTATATTGTTCACCAATTTGAAGAAGATGAGTTGTACTGATGTTCGACCTAGTTTTTAGATTATGTAAGGGGATTTTCCAAAAAAAATTGGTGGTGATTATTATATCCTAATATGATATAAAATATTGTGGTACTCCATTCAACAATACCATATCTATTATGTATATATATGTTATTTGACCCCATGGGAAGTCCACTCAAATTTATTTAAAGTGATATGTCTTTACGAGATGATCCACAAAAACCAAAATATCATTGTTTCCTATGGATGACTTCAGAAGTCTATTGAAAAAGTCCACAGTGATGGTTTTCCACTTAAATTATTGTATGAGTAAGGGTTTCACCATGAATTTAGACTTTTTCTATTTATCCTTCACTTGTTAACATAGTAGACACATTGATGTATATTATTTGATCTTCATCTTCATATTGTCCCACCAATAGTTTTATCACAAATATTGATATATCATTATGAATTCAAGGTGAAGAGAGAAGGTAAAGCGATGTGAATCATTCCAAATATATTTATTTACAAATATATTAGATTGTACACATAGTAATGACCCAAATATCATAAATCCTTCCTCATACCAGTTTTAACTATGATGATTTCTTTTTTATTATGGCTTCTACCTTTTTCTTAATTTCTACATCATTTATTTATGAATCCCTTATTTTATCCATGAGGTATGGTTAAGAAATAAATTGATAAATGATTTATGATGTTCCATTATTAAAGACTTCCATTTCCATCATTTTAAAATATATGAAGAAAAGATCCTTCCCAATTCTCATTATGGATAATTATTCATGATCATTTCTAAAGAGAGCATCTTCCAACATATTTTCATTAATATGATGGTAGTGTATTGAGTAGTCATTATCCCTGATGAGGTCTTACTATATTCAAAGTAACACATTAAGCTCATTCTATGTTAAAATTTATTTTATTCTTTTATGATCAGCATATATCTAACACTTCTCCCCATATAGATTGAAGTGCCCAGATCAGTGTGAATCACTGAGAGGGGGAGGGGGTGAATCAGTGATCCCTTAAAACTTTTTACTAATTGATTCTTAATCAATTAAACCTCTATGGCTTGTTAAGGCCTCGATCCACTCTTCTTGTATCTCTCAACCTTTCCCGAATAATGCAGTAATGAAAAGGCACAGGACACAAGGATTTACAAGGTTCGGCACCAAAGGCCTACATCCTTGCCATGCTCTCCCAGCATGGATTCTCCCATTATAATCGGTTAGTATTAAAATGGTCGATACAGCTTCCCACCATATCTCTCCTGAGTCCCACAGGAGGGTCTTTATACTGCTTCACACAGTGTTACCAGAGTCCCACTGGCCTACTCCAGAATCCCACTGAAGACTTCTTCTCCCTGAGTCCCACATGGTCTTCTCTTGGCTCCTCGAGTCACACGAGTAGCTCTTCTTCACTTTAAGTTCTTCAAGTATCCTCAGCAGCCTGGGATAAAGGCTGCTGGACTTGCTCTTCTTCTGATCACTTGTGGTGAACAGGTCTTCTCATCTTGCTCAGGCTTTATCACCTTCTTCTCAGGATGACCTGGTTTCTCTCTCCAACTACTGAATACTCAGACAACTGATATCTTTAACATTGGTCTGGTCCAGTCTCACTACATCACAACTTCATGCACTGAGTGCATGGCATCTCTACTTCCTCATGCACTGACTGCATGGCCTTCTCAATTGCTTCAAGATCCTCTGGTCTTGGACTCCTCAAATACACACAAGCAGATTTGACTTGTTTACGTGTGCACGTGCATGCATGAATGCATGTACTCCCTTGCTCTTCTTCTAGGTGCAGTAAACCCACAATGGGTGTAAATCCTTTTAGCACACACACCTTCTTCCTGCTTCACACTTTGTTCTTTTTGTTTACACACTCACAAGTGTGTTGTACTTTAGTGTGAGGGTCGTCTTTCAACTTCTTATAAGTGTGTTCACTTTTAGCGCACACCTAGGTTCGGCCTTCTTCCTCTTGTTTGCACACACACACTCAAGGTATGTTCTTCAATTTGCATACACAGGGTTCTCCACTTTTCACACACACAACATGTGTGGTCTTCACTTGGTGCACACACAACTTGTTCTTCGTTTTGCACACACTTGGGCTTGGCCTTCACTTGTTTTCACTTAGCACACACACTGCCAAGTGTGTTCATCCATTTGCATACACACCAAAACTAAGGTCTCGGCCTTCTTTTCAAATGCACACACACCCGAATATGTCCTTCTCCTTATGCATATGCTAGGGCCACGTCCTTTCCTTGTTCACTTTGCACACAAGGAACTAGGGCCTCGGGTTCTCCCTCTTTGCACAAGCTACTGCCTGTAGGGCCTTCTCCTCACTTGGCACACACACACTAGGGATGTGGTGGTTTTCACTTCACCCACTTGCACACACACTGTCCCACAAGGTGTCAAGGTGCAAGGGGCAGCCGTGCAAAGACTTGGATGCAAGGCATCGTGCAAGTGCTTGGAGCACAAGGCGCGCAAGTTGCACTGGCCAAGGGGCGCACAAGTGCAACCAGCCGCGGGCGCGCAGGTGCAACACCGCGGGCTCTTCCTCCTGTCGCGCAAAATCGCGAACAGAGAGGGTGACAACCTCGGGCGCGCAAGGAAGCGGCGGCCCTGAGTACTTCCTGCTGCGCAAAGATTAGCGCGCAGGGGACTTCACCTCTTCTTCTTTCGCGCAAGGAGTGCGCAAAAGGAACTCAGCCGCGCAAGATACTTGCACGGGGCTTCAAACTCTTCGCGAGGCAGAGCACTCACGGGTCTTCAAAAATTCAGCACATCAGCAGCCTCTTCTCGAGGGCTAGGACTCATTTATATAGGCAGAGGAGAGGCGGTTCTATCCGCGTGAAATAACTTCAAACTCCCGAGATCTTCGGATCTTCAAAAATATTTCCAAATCTTGTTTTTTATTCTCGGTTTCACGCGGGCTCCCTTTATTTTTTTGTTCCTCTACGTGCATGCGACTCATAACGCATGCACAGCCTTCGGTTTAGGCTCATCCCATGCAAAAACACCAACTACTTGGCCTCGGCAGCTTCTCTTGCCTCGGCCTCAACCGAAATCCTCCAAACATTGCATGCATGGTCATTTTTAGGCATGATCCTGTTCGTTATGGCCAGACGAGCACCATGGAGGTCTCGGTTTGCTCGGAGGTGGCCGGATGCTCGAAAACAGGTGGTCGGATGGCCTCTGGTTCAGCGGGGACGTCGCGGGTGCCTCGGTCGAGCTCGAGGAAGGAGATAAGCCGGGAGCCGTCGGATCAGATCTTCAACGGCCTGGATCAAATCGCCTCGCCGCGGGATTAGATGGGCGGCTCGGATCTGGCGCGCGATGAGATGAGCGGCCAGGATCTCTTCCGCGGGAAAATCCCGCGTCCCACATCGAATCGGCGAGAGGAATTGCCGCGCCTTATCAACCTCGCGCTGCCTCAACTCGGCAATTGAATCTCCTCCCTCCACGGTGCCGCCCCGCACCGTGTTCTCCCTGCGGGCGCGCTCTGCGCCCACTCTCTGCTCCTGTGGGCGCGCTCCTAGCGCCCACTATGCACTCCAGGTGCGCGGGTTTCACCACCGTGTGCCCTCGGGGCTTATACACGGCCCCGGCCTCGCTTGGGCTGGCCCCATGGGATCCCCTTGGGCGTGGTGACCTGGTCCCACATGTGCCTTGGGTTGAACCCTTAAGGCTGGCCCTTGAGGTTGGCATATTTTTTTTGCTTGAATATACACTAAGTATACAAAGTACTTAAGTGTAAAATGCCAAATTCCACTTCTCTTCTTCTTCATTTCTTCCCTTCTCTTCTTCATTATAATTCCACAAATGTCCTCAACATTTAATTATTTCTTAGGAATGGAATTCACGAAGGTTCTTCATCAACCGAGCTTGCTCCTGAATCAAATAATTCTTCAATGATCCAATCAGAGATCAAGTTGGGGCTTCTTCACATTCACATGCACTAAGAGTTAGTACATGGACTTCTTTAATCCACTTCATCCACTTAGAACTTATGGATGGATCACTTTCAACTCCTCATGCATTGTCACTACAATGCATGGTCTTCTAATCATGTTGGGACTTTGTATCATCTTGATACAAGTTCTTTGAACTTGAAGAACAGCTCAACAATCGTCTGATTTACTTAGAGAATGTTTCAACCATCATCTCCTATGTCACTTAGTGAATCTCCTATGTGACATGCATCTTAGTACTATGGCCATTCTCTCTTCATCACCAACACCATCACAACCTTTGTCATTCGCATCTTGACAATCCTTGACTTCCATTCATTCCAAGACAACTTCATGCCTCATTGACAACAAATGCAACACAGTGCACTTCAATCTCCCCCTTTGTATTTGTTGTCAATACACTCCTTCAACACATATGAATGGGTCAATATGTGTGCCAATATTTTCTCCCCCTTATTGGCAATCAAATGCAATGGTGTGGTGTGGTTCACTTTCAAAAATATCTTCCTCCCTTCGAATAGAATCTTCTTGAAAAACACTAGGAGAGGGATGATGTCACATGTTCTCTTTAGCAAAGAACCTTTAGTAAATCAGCTCTAAGTCTACTTGGGCTAACCCGGTGTAGAAAACAAGAGTGATATGACCAAGGAATTCAAAGCTTTCCACAATTCTCTACACATGTGAGATCATGCTTAGGGGTTGAAATTTTTCAGATATTCAATGAATTGCTAAATCCTGCACATACTTCACCAAACACATTAGAAAGTTCAAGTGCAAAGATAAAGCTCTCCCTTTCATCCATTTGCCTTCAATCAATACTCCCCCTTAATTGTCATGATGAATACAATTAAGAAACAAGGGATGAAAGTATGATTGGAATACCTTAACTTTTCTCAAGATGGTATTAAATCTTAGAATCCCATCTTCTTCTGATTGGATCCCCCTCAAGGGGTGCACTCCAATCTGTCCAAACCATCCTCCAGTTGAGAATGATCATCATCTTCAATTCCCTGCAATGTCAGCACATGTAAATACCAATAGTATAAGGGAATAAGATGGAACCTCCTTGGTTCATCAATGTGAACAACAAGGTTGAGAAGATTCTCTCAACCGAGATGTCCCATTTTCACCATTCTTCACACTTGCACATTTGATCTTCAATGATGTTTGTGCTGGTGTGGATCTCAATACATCTTCATGTGAAATATTTTGTTTCCTTTTTGCCTTAGCAATTTCCAGAACATCATCTTCATCTCTCTGCAGATCTTTGGCAAGTTGCAACTGATTTGGCCATATGACTAGTAAGTCACTTGAAAGTGTGGCCTCAGTTCTGGATGTTTCACATGGTTCCTTTGATGCTGTCAAGCTACCTCTCTTTGGCAACTTGTTTTCAATCAATCCGTTCTGCTTCTTCTGGATCGATTGTCTGTTTGAGTTCAGTTGGCTTCTATTGATTTCCATGGCTTGTTTGCAAAGATCCATGGTATGACCTTTCTTTCCACAGTAGAAGCACTTCTTGGTGGTCCTTCTGGATGCATCACCCTTCTTGGACTCAGACTCCAAGGACTTCTCTTCATTTCTCAAACACTTCTTGGGAGCATTTTCTACTTTATTCTTGCTTCCCAAGGAATCTATCTTAGCCAGGTTCTGTGATCTTCTCTTCTTTCCAGTTTTGGATACATTCGGAGATTGACATGTTTCAAATTGTTGACCACTTTTGCAATCATCCCAGATGTTGTCAAGTAATCCAAATCTATTTGCAGTAAACAGATGTCTCTGGACCTGTGGATGCTGCTTCTTTTCTTATGGCTTGCTCCCCCTAGGCATGGGCTTTCTCTGTGCTTTGGCATTTAGTGGATTGTACCAACAATCCTTTGCACAATGCCCATACTTGTTACAACACCAACACTGACCCACAAATCTTGACCTCTTGTGTACTTCTGATTGCTGGGTACTTTTCTTGACAAGTTGTGTTGTTTCAGGAGAGCTCTGCTTCTTCACCTTCCTCATCCAGATGGATGGAACCTTCTTCTTAGAAGATGTTGCACTTTCATTAAAGGATGTCTTTCTCTTAGAATCATCCTTCTCAAAGCATACTTGGGTAGCAACATGTCTTCTACCAGCTGACTGGGAGGTTTCAGCTTTGGGTGATTGCAGACTTGTCAATATCACCTCCAGTTCTAAGCACTTCATGTTAAGGGAGTTCTTCTCATCCTCAACAGCTCTTAGCTTTCCTTCCCAACTTTCTTCCAGCTGTTTCATCTGGTCTTCATGCACCTTCTTCATTTCTTGCAATGAATTGTCAAGCTCTTTCACCCTTTTGACTTTGTCTTCTAGTTGAGCATCTCTGACAACCATTGACACTTTGTGCCTCTTTTCCAGTGCATGGAAAACTTCTTTGACCATTATCTTAAAGAATTCATTCTCAGAAAGGCTTATTTGCAATTCTTCAGCAGTGTCTTCATATCTTTCATTGCAAAGAGATACTGTTTCATCTTTAGCCTTTACCAGCTTTCTGAGAGTGTTGGTTATGCCAACCCTTTTAGCCAGCTGATCTTCCATAGCATTGGCTTCTTCTTATAACTGTGATTTTTCTTCTCGAAGATCATGGATGCCTGTAACTATACACTTTGCCACTTCCATGGGGACTGTCTTCTGAAGATATTTTATTGCACTTTGAAGATCTTTCATTGTTCCAACATCATCACAGCTAGGACAGGCTTTCTTCATCTCCTTAGCCTGTTTCTTCTTTCTATTTTTCTGAGTCTTGGCAGATATCTCCATTTGAGGCTGGTCACTCATTTCCTCAAATCTGCACTTCATAAAGACTCCCTTGGATCTTTTAGAGGTAACCTTCCCTTTGATACCAATTGAAGTGCCCAGATCAGTGTGAATCACTGAGAGGGGGAGGGGGTGAATCAGTGATCCCTTAAAACTTTTTACTAATTGATTCTTAATCAATTAAACCTCTATGGCTTGTTAAGGCCTCGATCCACTCTTCTTGTATCTCTCAACCTTTCCCGAATAATGCAGTAATGAAAAGGCACAGGACACAAGGATTTACAAGGTTCGGCACCAAAGGCCTACATCCTTGCCATGCTCTCCCAGCATGGATTCTCCCATTATAATCGGTTAGTATTACAATGGTCGATACAGCTTCCCACCGTATCTCTCCTGAGTCCCACAGGAGGGTCATTATACTACTTCACACAGTGTTACCAGAGTCCCACTGACCTGCTCCAGAATCCCACTGAAGACTTCTTCTCCCTGAGTCCCACAGGGTCTTCTCTTGGATCCTCGAGTCACACGAGTATCTCTTCTTCACTTTATGTTCTTCAAGTATCCTCAGCAGCCTGGGATAAAGGCTGCTGGCCTTGCTCTTCTTCTGATCACTTGTGGTGAACAAGTCTTCTCATCTTGCTCAGGCTTTATCACCTTCTTCTCAGGATGACCTGGCTTCTCTCTCCGACTACTGAATACTCAGACAACAGATATCTTTAACTTTGGTCTGGTCCAGTCTCACTACATCACAACTTCTTGCACTGAGTGCATGGCATCTCTACTTCCTCATGCACTGACTGCATGGCCTTCTCAATTGCTTCATGATCCTCTGGTCTTGGACTCCTCAAATACACACAAGCATATTTGACTTGATTACGTGTGCACGTGCATGCATGAATGCATGTACTCCCTTGCTCTTCTTCTAGGTGCAGTAAACCCACAATGGGTGTAAATACTTTTAGCACACACACCTTCTTCCTGCTTCACACTTTGTTCTTTTTGTTTACACACTCACAAGTGTGTTGTACTTTAGTGTGAGGGTCGTCTTTCAACTTCTTCTAAGTGTGTTCACTTTTAGCGCACACCTAGGTTCGGCCTTCTTCCTCTTGTTTTCACACACACACTCAAGGTATGTTCTTCAATTTGCATACACAAGGTTCTCCACTTTTCACACACACAACATGTGTGGTCTTCACTTGGTGCACACACAACTTGTTCTTCGTTTTGCACACACTTGGGCTTGGCCTTCACTTGTTTTCACTTAGCACACACACTGCCAAGTGTGTTCATCCATTTGCATACACACCAAAACTAAGGTCTCGGCCTTCTTTTCAAATGCACACACACCCGAATATGTCCTTCTCCTTATGAATATGCTAGGGCCACGGCCTTTCCTTGTTCACTTTGCACACAAGGCACTAGGGCCTCGGGTTCTCCCTCTTTGCACAAGCTACTGCCCGTAGGGCCTTCTCCTCACTTGGAACACACACACTAGGGATGTGGTGGTCTTCACTTCACCCACTTGCACACACACTGTCCCACAAGGTGTCAAGGTGCAAGGGGCAGCCGTGCAAAGCCTTGGATGCAAGGCATCGTGCAAGTTCTTGGAGCACAAGGCGCGCAAGTTGCACTGTCCAAGGGGCGCACAAGTGCAACCAGCCGCGGGCACGCAGGTGCAACACCGCGGGCTCTTCCTCTTGTTGCGCAAATTCGCGAACAGAGAGGGTGACAACCTCGGGCGCGCAAGGAAGCGGCGGCCCTGAGTACTTCCTGCTGCGCAAAGATTAGCGCACAGGGGACTTCACCTCTTCTTCTTTCGCGCAAGGAGTGCGCAAAAGGAACTCAGCCGCGCAAGATACTTGCACGGGGCTTCAAACTCTTCGCGAGGCAGAGCACTCACGGGTCTTCAAAAATTCAGCACATCAGCAGCCTCTTCTCGAGGGCTAGGCCTCATTTATATAGGCAGAGGAGAGGCGGTTCTATCCGCGTGAAATAACTTCAAACTCCCGAGATCTTCAGATCTTCAAAAATATTTCCAAATCTTGTTTTTTATTCTCGGTTTCACGCGGGCTCCCTTTATTTTTTTGTTCCTCTACGTGCATGCGACTCATAACGCATGCACAGCCTTCGGTTTAGGCTCATCCCATGCAAAAACACCAACTTCTTGGCCTCGGCAGCTTCTCTTGCCTCGGCCTCAACCGAAATCCTCCAAACATTGCATGCATGGTCATTTTTAGGCATGATCCTGTTCGTTATGGCCAGACGAGCACCATGGAGGTCTCGGTTTGCTCGGAGGTGGCCGGATGCTCGAAAAAAGGTGGTCGGATGGCCTCTGGTTCAGCGGGGACGTCGCGGGTGCCTCGGTCGAGCTCGAGGAAGGAGATAAGCCGGGAGCCGTCGGATCAGATCTTCAACGGCCTGGATCAAATCGCCTCACCGCGGGATTAGATGGGCGGCTCGGATCTGGCGCGCGATGAGATGAGCGGCCAGGATCTCTTCCGCGGGAAAATCCCACGTCCCACATCGAATCGGCGAGAGGAATTGCCATGCCTTATCAACCTCGCGCTGCCTCAACCCGACAATTGAATCTCCTACCTCCACGGTGCCGCCCCGCACCGTGTTCTCCCTGCGGGCGCGCTCTGCGCCCACTCTCTGCTCCTGCGGGTGCGCTCCTAGCGCCCACTATGCACTCCGGGTGCGCGGGTTTCACCATCGCGTGCCCTCGGGGCTTATACACGGCCCCGACCTCGCTTGGGCTGGCCCCATGGGATCCCCTTGGGCGTGGTGACCTGGTCCCACATGTGCCTTGGGTTGAACCCTTAAGGCTGGCCCTTGAGGTTGGCATATTTTTTTTGCTTGAATATACACTAAGTATACAAAGTACTTAAGTGTAAAATGTCAAATGCCACTTCTCTTCTTCTTCATTTCTTCCCTTCTCTTCTTCATTATAATTCCACAAATGTCCTCAACATTTAATTATTGCTTAGGAATGGAATTCCCGAAGGTTCTTCATCAACCGAGCTTGCTCCTGAATCAAATAATTCTTCAATGATCCAATCAGAGATCAAGTTGGGACTTCTTCACATTCACATGCACTAAGAGTTAGTACATGGACTTATTTAATCCACTTCATCCACTTAGAACTTATGGATGGATCACTTTCAACTCCTCATGCATTGTCACTACAATGCATGGTATTCTAATCATGTTGGGACTTTGTATCATCTTGATACAAGTTCTTTGAACTTGAAGAACAACTCAACAATCGTCTGATTTACTTAGAGAATGTTTCAACCATCATCTCCTATGTCACTTAGTGAATCTCCTAAGTGACATGCATCGTAGTACTATGGCCATTCTCTCTTCATCACCAACACCATCACAACCTTTGTCATTCACATCTTGACAATCCTTGACTTCCATTCATTCCAAGACAACTTCATGCCTCATTGACAACAAATGCAACACAGTGCACTTCATAGATAACATCACATGTTTTTTAGTGTAATGATCCCAACCTCAAACTTTAGATCATGTATAGGGTAATTTTTCACATGAATTTCTAACATTATTTAGTCATAGGAATTCACTTTATTATTTTTCATTAGTAAATATCCTAATTCCTTCTATAATGAATTAATGTATACCATAAACAGTTCCCCTATTTTTTTTGTGAGGAACATTGCATTAATAAGCCTTTTTTAACTCATTTAGGAAGTCTCCACATTCAATGGTCTATATAAACTGTTCACCCTTAAAATTCATATTTTTTAGTGGGTGTTACAACCATGGTAATTTGGTTATAAATTTCTAGTAATTCCCAACTAAATAATTGAAACTATGATTCTTCATTATAGAAGTTGTCCCGGTCCACTCTTTGATTTCCTTTGTCATGGAAAGGTCCAAAAATTTCCCTTTTCTAGTGATTAAATTCAAAAAGAATTATAATTTATCCATCAATAACTAAAATTTACTATACATTCCATATTATATCTCTCTTATTAATGTATATGACATAATATTCAAATTCTGCTCATTTTCATCCTTTCCCCTGGAGTATATCATTATATCATCAATAAATACTAAAAAAAAATTTCAATGTAATCATTAAATAAATTTTTCATTAAATACAAGAAAATTTCTAGTTCATTAGTGAGTCTAGAGGGAATCACTATGAACTCATAGGGTCAAAACTTCTTTCTAAATATAGTTTTACGAGTATCTTTATTATTCACATATACTTTCTTAAATCCTAACCAAAGGCTAACCTCAAATAAATACTTATCCCCACATAGTTGATCGAAAATTTCATCTATTTATGGAAGATTATACTTGTTATTTATATTTATTATATTCAGATCATAATAATAAAAAAGTAGAACATTTATCCATTTATCCTTTTGAAAAATAGGTCCATTGTACCAAACAATGAAGCACTCGAGCATATAAAACCCCAATATATATTCTCTACTGACATCTTCATTAGTTGTTTTAGATCTACAATTTCTCTTATATATGGTTTCATTGATATAGGAATAGATCCTTGAATAATCTTAATTGAGAACCCAACCACTTAATCAAGAGGAATACCATAAAACTCTATAGGGACCTCATAGTTGTATCCCCTCACAATGGGAATCTCTTCAAGCATGTCATCACCTTTGTCTTAGTCATTTGAAAAAGATATGATTTATAATATTTAATTAATATCAACACATAAGTAGATGATTTATAAGGTGATTAATCCACCTCTTTACACTTCTACCAAATTGGTGGATTATTAAGGATGTGGAGAGTGATCTCCCTTTCCTAAAATTCTATATTGGATTTGTATAAATGTAGTAAATAAATTCCTAGTAAATAATCAAACTCCATTAAATGTAGTAAAAACAATATTTTATAGCAGTTTCATTACAAGAACATTAATTTAGGAGGAGTTATTTTCATTTGAGGAAATAATTTACCAATTTTTTATTTTCACAGATAACTCAACCACTATATTTTGTTTTAGTGTTTGAATAGTTTTTCTGAACATTCAAGATATGAAAGAATGCAGAGAACTAGATTCTAATAGTATATTCACTATTCATGAATGAATAAAGAGCGTATGTGTCACCACATCATTCTCCAGATCAACCTTATTATTATTTATAGCATATGACATTCATTTTTTCATGGGTGGTTTTTATTGTTGATTCCCTCTAACAAAACGTGTCTTAGGGAATTTGTCCACATAATTTCTATGTTTTGTATAGTTGAAACACTGGAATATAGGTTGAGTTTTGATCTATGCCTTCCCTTATTCATCAATAATATGGAGATTCTAAAAATCCCTTTTGTATTTATTAGCTATATTCCCCCTTATTTTACATTTAAAGCATTTATTGGTTCCCTTTATACTGTCCCTAGGATTCTTCTTACATATAGTTTGACACATTGGATGTTGGGATTTAATTCCATCATGGTATTTATATTTTGATCCACCCATATGAAACTCAATTTTCCATTTTTATCATCATTACCATGATACCACAAAGAGTCTCCAATCTCTATTTACAACATAATGGAACAAAAAATACTCTCCTCGTAACTTTTAAATACTCTAATCTCTAACACTTTGTTCATAATCTGGTTTATTTTTCTACATAAGTGACCAACCATTATTTTAGTATTTATGAAAAATATGTAGGAATATCTTGAAATC
Organism: Viscum album; assembly: GCA_963277665.1. Classification (NCBI taxonomy): domain Eukaryota; kingdom Viridiplantae; phylum Streptophyta; class Magnoliopsida; order Santalales; family Viscaceae; genus Viscum; species Viscum album. Next base: position 1,935,422,174 of record OY728165.1, read on the forward strand.
CTTCTGATGTTTTATTCAAATACCTATATAAAATGATCTTCATTTTGCGTCACACTGAGGAAATCCTTCTCTATCATAAGATAGAGAGTTCAAGGAATATGTTTATTGAAAAATATTATCTTAAAATATTTTTATTCCATGGAATAAAATTCCTCCTTATAATTTAGGTTCGTGATTAGTATCCACCACTTATCAACTTACCCATCATAAATATAGTCTACAAGGACCAAATTATATTCTTCTGATCACTAAAGGACACAAAATATATTTTTAATGTTGTCAATCCAATGTTCCTCGAGGTGGGGATCAAAAGATCCACTAAACATGGAAGGCATTTTTCACATAATATATTTGAGTAATTCCTTCTCTTTATTATGATAAAGATGATGTTCCACATGATTCATGTTATCATTTATAGCATGACCCAATTTATCAAGTACTATCATATTATTTTTAGGGCCCATTCCCATCATTTTTGGAACACCAATAGGTAAATAATCACATTACCTATCACATTTATTATTTGAATGTGTTTTTAAATTTTAAAAAAATTAAATAAGAAAAATAATGTTCAATTGGGAAGATTAAATGCTTATCTAATTAGAAAAAAATAAAACATTGACTAGAGCAGGATATATAAGTAAAATAAAATTATATCCTAACATGTGATGCCCTATGCATCAATCTTGGTTATGCATGGTGATATAATTATTCTTAGGGTTTTTATTAATGTTCGCTACTTGTAATTTATATAAATTAATAGATCATACTCTAATAACAACATTAATGAACCGTTCCATTTAAACATATTAGTATATGAATTTAAGTATAATTATCTTTCAAATACCTACAATGGATCATAATTTCTTGTATAATTGGAATATTAGATACATAATTAAGAAACATGAACCCAAAATAAAAGACATATTTTATTTAATATTCAAAATGATATCCTAATAGCCTTTGATCCAGTACATATTTGCAGGATAACATAGGGAATATATAAAACTATAATGAGAAAAATATCCCAGTAAGGTAATAAACATATGAATAAAGAATATCACATTTCTATGAAGGCATATCATGATGACATAATAAGGAATGAAATGTGGATAAACATATGGAAGAATAAAATATAGAAAATGGTATCATTTAATAATGAAATAATTTAATGTAGAAGAAACATAAAACATGACATATTAATGAGTGAAGTCTAATTACACATGGAGGATCATGAGTCCATGCTAACCACTAATACCGTTTTACATGAAGCGCAAGTCCATGCTAACCACCAAGAGTGTTGCACATGAAATATGAAGAGACTAAATAGTACCCAATTCATTGGAGATCTATATGGTTTCACTATAAATATAATTTTCATGGATATTTGTGATGAATTATGAATCATACATATGAAATCAAATAATAACCAAAGGGTTAACCATGGAAATACATTGGTATCATAAACTTGTCAAAAGGTATATCAAAAGGGAATATCATAATGGATTCTAAAATATAATTGATTTAAATCATACATGGAAATTAATTAGGTAAAATAGAAATATATCATGATAATTGAATTAAATATTAATTGAAAACATGTTTAAATATTGTTTATGAAACATTTTAATGAAAATATTTTAGTGCAGTTTTGAGAGTAAATTATAATGATTCTTTGAAATAGAAAAAAAAAATATTGTATGAATAAAACTATAAATGAACCTATAATTTTTTTCATGTTAAAATGATTAATTTTAGGAAAATATTGGAGGATTAAAATAGATTATGTAGTTCACTTGAATATGGGTAAGAAATCGGTAAGTTCCCTTTAATCAGGTTTTCTTATCATGGATAATTCAGAAGAGAATCCTTTTAGAAAGAGTATATCACTAAAAAAGATGGTTAAAATGATACTGATTCTTGATTTTGGATCATATATTAGTAATTTAGAAGTATTATATAAAAATAATAAATAATTACATTAGGGTAATGATTGGTAAAACACAACCTGTAGGAAAAAAATTAGATTTAGACTGAATCCTATACCTTATGCTCTAAAGTGTCCTACACTTGACCATTACATCCCAGATAATTAATTTAAATACATTAATTAATAAATTCATAACATATTATAAATTTATTTTATTTATTATAATTTTATTACGTTCAGTTATAGCCTTTTGAAAAGTTATAAGAAAAAATTCAATCATTCACAAGTCTTCAATTCCATGGTTTTCATGATCATTTCCTTTGTATATATTTATGATAGTCCCTTGTAGACTGAGAATAGTTTTATAAAATATAAAATATATATTATTAATTGAAACAAATTTTTTTATATTATCTAATATAACATTTTTTAATATTCTATATTTTTGAATAATTAAATAATATGTAAATGATAATCATTTAGATTAATTTGGTGGTTTCTCGATCATCATTAATTGGTTTTGTTGTAATATTTAATATTATTTATATATATTATTTAAAGAAGATTAAATAAGTTATAATATAGATATTAAAATATGTTTTAATGATAAAAATGGTTTTATGGTCATCTTAATGTTGGTAATGGAAATTTAAATCTCAACATCGTCGAATGTGATAAAATAACACATCACAAACGATGTTTTAATTTTTAGAACCGAAAGGCTAGGGGAAATAAATGATGAGGGATTATTCCATTAAAATAAAAATATTATTTTATATGAGGGATTTTAGAGTTATCATGAATATTTTATAAGAGTATGTGAGGAGATAATATGAAAAACAATTGGAAATGAATTAAAAGAAAAATAAAAAGGTTCTTACCTCTCAAATTCTTCTCCTTGATAACCTCCATGTGGAACATTAGTTTGGAATTTTATTGAGACCAAAAGATACTAGATATGGGTGATAGGATTCGGAAATGTTTTGGGAAGGATGTTTACAAGCTTCTAGGATTTATAAAATTGAGTAAAATAGGTGGTGATGGTAATATTTATATTGGAGGAAACTAGTGTTTTTTGATTATTTAATTAATTACTTTATAATTTTGTATCACGATTATGAATAGTGTGGAATATTGTGGCTAAATATAGTATATAATGGTTTCAATTTGATCCAATGAAAACTTACATCATATATGACACATACATGACTAAAAATGAATTTATTTTAACATATACCATAAATTATCATATTTCAATATTCAAAAAATATTTAATTATATTATAAAAATATTAAAAAGTCACCAAAAACATTTTTTTGATATTTATTATTAAAAAATGGTATTAAATTTTTTTAATTTTCTATATAAATATGTCAATTTTTTTAATTAAAATCGTTATTTACTCAACAAAATTACTTATTCTAAAATTATAACTGATTTTACAACACAATGAAAAAATAATTGAGGTCTGATAAAATTGGGTTATAATTACATAGAAAGATATTATCAATCTGTGAGTCTATTTTTTGAAAATAAATGTTCTTCTAAATATGTATCTTAATTATATAGTTGTGAACAATATACTTGTGCTTTATAAAAATACCAAATCTTAATTTATCATTTTCAAAACATTTATTTACTTATATTATCATAAAATTATATATAATATTCATTTATAAGATGAATAAAATTTATATATAGTTTCATATGCATGAATAATTTTCTATTAGTCGGGTTACCAGTCTTAAGGGTCACATTACAATTCTATAGGTCATGTTACAATTCTATTTTTTCTTGATCTTTGATTTCTATAAATGATTATTATTTCATTAATTATATATTTATAAAGATTTTATTATGTGTTATATGTTATTGAATGTGATTTATAATACATTAAATAATTATAAGAAGGTAATTTTCATTGAATTGTTTTGGCTCTATACGAATTCACCATGGGTAAATGATACATGATTTTTTGTAATAATAACTTCATAAAATTGTTTCAATTATTGGGAATTGAAAAAAATACATAATAACCCTCATGAAATAAGAGGATTCACCCCGATGTGTTACCCCAATATAAATCATTTCTATATTTCTATGAATTTTTTTTGTAGAATGTTAAATAATAACCTAATAATATTTCATCATATTCAAGTTGTGTATAGAAAATCAATCATTATGAATATACCAATGGTTGATATCTAAAAGAACAAATAACTTAGGGAGAATCACTAAAAATAATTCCATCAATTACATTTAATATTTTCTTACTCAATTATAGGATAAAAATTATTTCTATAAAACATATTTTCTTTTCAAATACTTAAATGTATAACAACATTCAAGTCCCAAATTTCCAATGAATGTCAAAATACATTACCATTAATTAAAACACACATATTGTATATATAAAATAAGAAAAATTTTAGATTCATAAGTCCCATAAATATATCAAAATTGTTTCATGAAATTAACATTTAATTTCAAAACAAATACCAGTTTTCATTTAAAACAAGAATAATAATAAAAATACAATTAAAAAGGGCGACATTACACTCGTTTTAACACAATTTCTCTTAACTCCTTCCACCAACAACAACCAAATTATTTAAAATCAGTATAAATAAATTATTTAGAGTAATAAATCACACGATAACTGAAATAAACATTTAGATGTACGAAATTCAGAGACAAACAATTCCTCATATGACATTTTATATACATTGTGAATATTTTTTAGTTCATCCATATTTTTTGGTATTATCATATTATTCATTATATCGTAATCACTAACATTAATAAAATTACTCTTTAATACAATATAAACAATCTAATACCTACACTCCAAAATTTGGTGCAATAAATAAAACAATTACACGTATTATTCAAAACCTTGTTAGATGAACAAGGAATAAAACAAAAATATTTTATATTATATATATAATTTAAACATTTATCCTAAGAAAATAACATAATTCAAAATTGAAAACGATAAATATATTTTGATATTTTCCTCATGATATTATTTTGAAATAATTCTTCAAAATTTCACATAAATAATATTCTAACATGAAACCCTTTAGAATCATGAATGATAATACTTATCTTCATCACATGGTGATTAAAATCATTGGAATGGGGTGAGAATATATTCCCAATAATGTTAATCATAAGTGATAATAATCAATGAATGAATGTGATAATAATAGAAAAATCATTATATTATAAAATAATCATGGTAAACAGTAATAACATTATATAATAATAAAATAAAAATCATAAATAATAAATAATTAGACATGTAATATTATTTTTTGGAATTACAAGAGTTATGGTTAATAGATTTGAGAGAATGAATGTCAATAATTTGTAAAAATAAAATAGGTATGATGTAGAAAATATAAATATTGAAATAATATGAGTGTAAAAAATGTTTCAATGTAAAACAAAAACACTTAAACTATATAATTTACTTTTCTATCCACCTTACCATAAAATACTAGGCTTGGGCATCAAAACTCATTACCTTTATGGTAATCGGTTAACCTATATAATTTTACTTTTATATTTGGTGATCTAACCATGTATCATTTTTTTCCTTGGATCTCTAACCATGTATAATATTGGGATTATTTTAACCACAAGTATACAAATTTGGTCATGGGATTAGCAGTATTATACCCTTTTTGAAAAGGGATAGCCACTAATATAAATATATACTCATTATTTAAATACCCATATACATTTTAAGTGTTATTATAACCTAATGTGTACAACATTGAGTGTGTTAAAAACAGCTGTGTACCTATTAAGGATTTTAATCCCTAGTCATGGGGCATTTAGGTGTTTCCCTGGCAACATATGAATACTTTTAAGATCATGAGCTATTAAAAATTACTCAAATAAATTGAAAGGATATACAATAACACCCATATGAGGATTATAAACTATAAAAGTGTATTCAATATGAACCTTACAACATTTATTATTTTTTTATATAATAATTATGTTTTGATAATATAACGAGTTTAAAGAAAAAAATCTATAATACATTATCAAAATCACGTATAGAAATATGAAATATTACATCATTATTTCCTATTACCATTGAAACAAAAATAATAACAAATATTTATGAAATATGTTAAATAAATTTATAATAATATAAATATTCAATAAGAGAATGAAGAATAAATTCTGAATACATTTTTAATTTTTTTTTAAAAATATATATTGAAATATAAATTTAATTGGAGAAAATTGGGAACACATGTTGAAGACATAATAAAACATAAATGAAAATTTTGGTGGGGGTATGATTTTATGTATAATACACTAAAAAAATTATTCCATTAAAACTTATTTAAATATGGTCATAGTAGATATGAAATGAATCTATAGAAAACATTAAAATAATATTCTTTTTGAGATTAATTTAATGTCCCTAGAAAAATTCCTCAATAAATCATAGATGTAGATATAATATAAATAATAAATATATATAAATAATATGGTTCATTTGGTTTCTTACATGAGTGGTAAAGGATCTTCATAATCTTGCATCTAACCTGGGTTCAAATCTGGGTGGGAGAATATTTTTACATGCAGGCAGTAATGCAGGCGTGATGCCGGAAAGTGGTGATGCATGCATGAAGTAGGGAATACAGAGGCAGGTGGTGTCACATGCATGATGTAGGTATTATGATGCATGAATGATTCTACATTGGTAATTTAGGACATGTAATTTTATTCTTGTCCATTAATCCTTTAGGCTATCTAGTGAATAAATAAGGCTCGTTGGATGGGCAATCACTTGGGAAGCTATAGGATGCCTTTACAGCCTATGTGTGTGGTGTCTGTTTGTGTGGTGTGTGATCGTATATTTGTGAGTTAAATATATGTATACTCCTATACACATTATATATATAATCAATACTTTCACAGTGGATAAATATTGCATCTTTAAAGGTAATGATAAGTTCAATCACATTTACATGCATTATTTTGGTTAAATTTTTTACCCACAAGAGGGGAAATGGAATGAATACATGAAAGACCCATTAATGAAAATATGAGATTATAATGTATGGGGATATCCAGATAGTAACATAAAATTTAAAGAAGTTTATATTTATTAATAAAAAATCAATATGTTATTTTTTGATTTGTAATAAAACCATTAAAAATTTGGTATCATTTTAATGAAAACCCATAAATGATTGAATCTTGGAAGAAATTTTAAATAACCTAAATTAATTGAATATTAAAATTATTGGAATATATGTTGACACTGAAAAAGAAACAAAAATTATTATGAGCGGTGACTATAGAACATATCATAATGAATAGAAAACTATGGTGATAAACCCTTACAAAATTAGTAGTATATTAATCAAAAGAACATTGAAGATGAATTCTAGAATATACATGTAAATAATATAATTAAAATTTCATTATTATAAAATCATTCAATGGTTTAGTAAATACAACATATAAAATAATAATATGAGGATAACATGAAAACATTCCTAGCTAATTGGAAATTGGAACAAAACCCCAGACCATTTCTATTTTCATCCACAAAATATATTTAATCTCTCTTATAATTGAAACAAAAGAAATAATAAATTTATTAAAAAACATGATAATATATTTACATTTATATGTTACTAAAAAATAATAAATAATTGTCATTATATTAATTAGTTTTTTTTATTTTCATCCATGGGTGTTTTTTATTTTTATTGGTTCGTTAAAAACTAATAAAAGAAATTTAACATGAGTTCCTTCAATAAATTTTCATTATTCCAATTTTTCTCCACTTATAGTAATAGTTATAATATGATGAAAAATTTAGTCCCATTTTCATTTTATGGAAGGTATGTGTATGGATTATGATAATTGAAATGATGAATTACATTTTTTAAAAAAAAATTACTCATAATAACATCTTACTTTATACTGATCTTTATTTGAATAATCATTCCACAAAAATATTAATAAAAATATATTATCTATAATATCATATGTTTATCATATATATATTGACACCATAATTTTTATTTTAAATAATTATTACATTTCATTATGGGTTATGTGGGTCATTGATCTAACGTAATTAAATATTGGTATACAATTAAATTAGTAATAAATTTTTTAATAATAATAATATATTTTTAACATAAAAATAATTATTGAAAACATAAAAAGTTACTATAGAAAATGAAATTTATTAATACAGGACTTGGTAAAAAATTAAAAATATTTTTAGGCTCTATACACATATATTGATTATTTATCTCAAATTTAAAATAGGGTCTTTCAGAATAGGGAATTAGGATCAATTAATTCTACCATAGCTAAAAAAATTAAATAAAATATTTTGGAGTGAAAATTTTAAGTGATTCAATAGATAAATTAATTTTATGAGTGTGTTGGGAGGGGGTTTTTTGGGTTCCATTTGTAATTGAGTTGTTCATGTCACTTCAATAACCTCACAATAAATAATTTATAAGGAATTATTTCATAAAAGAATTTAGGAAAAAAGTGAAAATATTATTGAGGTTGGATATTTTTTAGAAATTAATAATATAAAATATTTATAGATAGGTATTTGTGATATTTTTATTATTTAGAAAATATGTTAACCATTTTCTATTATTTTACTAGTATTGTGATAAGTCAATTTTTAACCTCAGTAACTTATTCGTTAGTATAAAAAAATGTACTCATTACATATAAAACATAATTCGATTTATTTATTTTCATTGAAAATTATTTTCATCACGTAATCATATGTTTTTGAGAAATCCATTGTTTGGAATGAGTTTAGGGAGTTTTTAGATTAGTTTGTAATTTTTGAAGGGATTTTACGGGATCCTAGTTTGCGAATTATTTCCCCAAACCAGGAAAAATATCAAAGATATCATGATATTGTTTGATAAATATCAAGGATTCATTTATAAAAAAGGGGATATTTTAAAAAAATTGGAACAACATTGAAATATTTGAGGAAAGCTCTCATGTCAAACAAAATGCTTCACACAAATTTTTATAAACCATGTGCCATAATTTTGTAAATTATCTAGAATCCATGAATGGGTGAATTATTTTTCAATGGATTGTCAAACCATGCAGAAAAACCATGATCCCATGAAATTACTGATCTAATATCCCGTCTAACAAACATTTAGGGTTTATTTTGACCAATCCTTCATTGTATAGAAATATCGCAGAATTTATAAAACTCCCATATAATTACTCTATTATTTCCTCTCTTTTATGGGTTGTTTTTTAAATTCATGATGTTTTATGATCTTGAATTTTGATATGTTACCAAAATCCTATGTCCATCATGTTCCCTCTATGATATACATATTTTGACATAAGATATTTTGTAGAACTATCTTGTCAATTCATAATATATGAAAATTTATTTCAACTAAAAAATGATACCTAATAATGTCATTATCATCAACTGTTTCAAAATTTAAACATTTCTATTTTTTATTGTTAAATCCTCATGTACTATGTAATTTTCTTCAAATTCCACCATATATCAATCATCTTGGTACTTCCATTTTCTTGAATATAATCTCAAGTATTTTTTTTATTGTTTTAATTATGATGGAACATAATTTTTTGGATATACCTATGTTTATTATGTAGAATTTTAAAATAATTCATGTTCCATTCTCAGGTTAACAATGGATAAGGGGAGTCGGTTATCATTGCTTCAACAAACATTCAAATTTGTTCTTCTTAAAGAACAATAATATATGGTATTATATAACCACTCATCCTGAGTTGGAACAGTATGGAATACCCTTTATAAATATCCATCATCAATAATAGAAACATTCAAAAAGTATTCTTATAATGTGATTTAGTCCTTTGTGGGTGTCCAATCATGTTTGTGTGTTAATCCCAAATGAGGTGTGGAGTTATACTTCAAAAAAATTAATGAAGTAATTTTTTTACCATTTAGATCTCTTGATTTATCATTATACATTGATATACTCCTTATATTGGTATAAAATGAAGACCATGCATTACTATGACCACCTGTGGGTATATATAGAAACTGCGAGACCTGTTTAAGATACATGTTACCATGAGTATGTATGCATTTTTTTTATCATGTTTGATATTGATCCCATGTTATGTTTTTTTTCTAATAATATATTATGAATAAATGTTATTCCTTAAATTTTATTTTATACCATGTTCAATGTGTTACCATGCATTTAGTGGCATTGTTAATAGTTTTTGAAATTGGTGGTATATCATTGAATGGTTATCCCTCAGTGGGAGAAGTTAACAACAAGTTACACTGGTGAAGACAGATATAAGAGCAAGTTCAAGATATAACTATTCTATATGAACTTCATTTTATTTACATGATGTTTAGGTGATTCCAATAATATTTTTACCCATTTCCTAGTTGATCTGAAGTAGAATGATCACTCAATTCCCAATATATGTTGAGTATCAATTTATAATTTTGTTCTTGTCGATTACAATAAGGGTTTTCATTGGATTCCTTGGGTGTTCCATTTTGTATGTTTCTATCCTTATGTTAGGATTTTCATTACTATTGATTCCCTAATTTTCATTCAAACACATAAATAAATGAGGTATGATCATGGATCATAGTGTCTTGGTTAGCACTAGAGTGATTTACATGGGTTTTTTTATACTTTCTTGTTAAATTATTTAATTCATGGAATACACATGATAAAATTAAAGAAACATTGAAAGGACACATATTTGGTGTACTAATTGGTTATATTACAAACAACATGCATATTCATGTCGATGTGATTACAGAATTCGTGTATTGGGAACCAGGAAATAAAATGTGATTGTTGGATGATAATTGATCCGATAGGAATTGAGATGTGATTTGTATCAGGATGTACTCTAGTGAATTACATAGTGTGTTATTTAAGTATTTTTTATAACCCTTTATAATATAGTTGGTCTTAACACTTTATGATCAAGTCTATTTATTTTAATATTATGTGTTCTCTATGATATAATTCTAATTTATTTGGGATAATCATTTCTTTCTCATATTTTATTTCATATTAATTTTTAAAATAATATGTTTCAATGTTATATTACATCCCAAAACATAATTTAGAACCTCGAAACTACATGGAATCCTCATACGTATTAGGATATGAACATATGGTCATGTGTCTCTCCATATTTGTCGTACTTCCATGGTTTTGGTTGTTATATATTGTTATCAAATATGAGTTTTCTAAATTTCATTTTGAAAAAAAATTTGACATTGAAAAAAAGAGTTACGTTTTTTACTAGGGTTTGGTATTTCTATGTTCATGGATATCTCATATGTAATAGACCAGAGATTTACCATTGACAATAGTATTATTACAATTTTTTTGGATTTGGATGTGGTAATGCATCCAAATTAAGAATATAAGATCACATTATTTCTATATACCAGTTCTTTGATGCATACTTATTCATTAATTAAATAACATAAGTTGTCCTATTTATTTAGGATTATTTTTTATTTATGATTTATTAATATATATATTTTTCATGATGTCATGATATATATTATTTAATTAATTATTTTACCCAGATTATGATGTTAGTTATATATATATATATAATTTTGAATAACATGTATGGATTATGACTGTGGAAATTTATAAGAGGGATATACATTGGGTAATATATATAAACCATGGATACTCTTATGTGATCCCAATGATTTATTAGTATTATTCATAATGAATTTAATTTTTTCTAAATGAATCCTTCTATTTTCTATTATGCTGCATTAAAGAAGACCTATGGGACTGATAATTGGAATGGTTAGGTATTACTCCTGGAAGGAGAATTACCCTATTTTATATTATGTTTGGTATTAGGGTTTATAAGAGAATTATATCAAACATTTTTTGGTGGTATAAGAATTAGGAGAACCCCAATAAATATTCCAACAACTTGTTCATTCCCTGGGTGGTTGGCCACCGTGGTCTATGGTTGACAATGTGATAGACTTCTATCTCCGACATCCACTAGCCTTGAATGAAACCAGGGGTCCACATGATAATGAGTACTTGAAAAATATCATCCTTTTTTTTATATTAACTTAATTAGACACTCATTTATTGAATGTTTGAGATTTCATCGTTCATGATACAATTATTGTCCAAGGTATTGTGGGGTGTGATGGGGAATGATTAAAGGAATAATTCCCTTACATGGGAGACCATCATGTAAATTTTATAAGAAAAATTTAAACCCAATATACTAAATTTATAATGATCCAATGAGTTCATAGAGATACTGTTAGGGTCTATTAATTTATCCACATACTATGAAAAATTCACTAAGAATCATTTTTCTCTAGTATTAGCTAGAATTGAGGTAAAGAATGCTTGGAGGATTGATATTAGAAATTATATAAAAAGTCAATGATAGATTAATGTATGTGAACTATTGACATACTAAGGGGTTCTGTACAATACATGACTATTGAGAAGGGTCAAGAGAAGTGTTATGTAGTTTGTTTTTTCACTCCATTTAGTACTCTAAAGAGTAGTGCTCGTACTACTACTATTTTTCTGTATTTTGGTAGTAAGATGAGGAATACCATGGATGAAAAAATGTTCCAGTAATCTAGTGGAGAAGTGTATGGAAACATCAATTTATTCCATATGTGTAGATTTATGAATCGATAGTTAAAATGTGTATCACTTCTATATTTAATTCCAAAAAATAAATATAAATTGTTAGTTTTGATGGATAATGGGGATCCTCCTACCATTTCTCACTAGAGATATGATGTTAGTTTTCTATATAATATTGAGTATTACATGGTTAAAAAGTAGGTATCTGGTCAATTTCCTCACAAACAAGATCATATTATGATGTCATAGGGGTGTCATACATTTCCAGGATAGGGTTGCGAAGCTATAGCAGGAAAAGTAAATGTTGTGGATCAAAATCGATTGAATAGTGGAATATGAACGTCTAAAATTATATGTAATTTCTTGAACACATATACAATATATTCCATATTTTTATAATATTTCCTCATATTCAGTTATCTTTGAATATATTATTTCTTTTTTTGAATTACTAATCACTTTGAATTATGTGATGATTTCCATAGATACAGTATTGGTCATGAGATTCAACTATCTGTTGTAATTCATATTGGTTCCTGAATTTATATCATTATATGGAATTTTGAATGAATTCATGATAACATAGATTATGATAATTTTATTAATTCATTTATTCGAATAACAAACATGCTTCTGATCTAAAAATTATCAACATCAAAGACATAAATTATATATATCACTGAAGGGGGAGAATTTTATAATGATTGGTAATTTGTATGTAAGAGTATGATGATTTCATCTAACCATGACATAGTTTCGGTTGATAATGTTATATAATTAAGGATTAGATATTTCAACATGATCAGTAGAATCCCTATCATATTTTAATACATCTTGGTAACACTATTAAGATAACTATCTAAATAACATTATAGAACATCCACATGATAGAGGGTGTGATTTTGGATTTAGAGTTGTTGTTTGGTGTGCATCCAATTTCAATACCATTATATAATATATAACCAACCATGATTAAGGGGACTATTTTATAAATATAAGAACAAGAATATATGGTCTTTATATGGGAAAGTACATCACCATGTTATGTGCCTATCTAATTCACCAAATTGGAAGAAGATAGTTTTCGATTCTTCATCGATTACTAAAGAATAATTATATAATAAGGAGGAATAGATATCATTTTTCCAAGATTGATGATCTCATAAATCATTTCTGGGGAGATAGGGTTTTATCCATGATTGATCTTTCATCAGACTATGACCAATTGTGTGTTAGATAAGAGGACATCACAATGACTGTGTTCCAAACATTGTGTGGTATAAAAATGTATTTAGTGATTTTTTTTGTTAGAAAAAAACAACCTGACTGAGTTTGTGGAAGTCATGAACAAGATATTCCACCCATATAATTAAATGTAATATATTTAACAATTTGATGATGATGTGTATTACTCACCAACCCTAGAGGAGTATGCTTTATATATTGAGATAGTCTTGTGTACACTTCAAGTAAATCATTGTTAAACCAAACTACAGACGAGTAACATTTGGATTCAAAAGATTCAATTCATAGGAAATAATTTTTATTAGGATAGTATAACAATTTATATGAGAATATATAATAAATTATGATTTATTTAATGAGATTAACAGTAAGTTGACTACTTCTATATTTTTTATTCTTCCTGAACTAGTGGTCAGAGAAGCGAAGGGTTTCAAAACATCTGATGTTTTTTTGGAAGTATAATTTATGTGGATGGAGAAGGTAGTATCTTATTGTTAATATTATCTGTGACCCCATAAGTTGAACTACCCATACCAGGAGTTAGAGATAGAATTCGTGGTCTACTCATTGAAGTGTAAGAGAAATTATCTCTTTGGATAGCTATTTGTTTCTATAATTACCACAAAACTTTTTTAATATTATCCCACAATGATACCAAAAAACAAGAGGAGGATTCAATGGGTAATAAATCTATAAACATAAATCCTTAATATTTCATATGGACTGGGTAATGGTAATGAAATTTTAAATTTAATTTGATAAAATACATATGTAGTTTGGGGGCATGGTGGATAACCATCAGAGGAACAATGTTTCTTGTTGATATCATGGGTTAAATAGAGTATATATTATTTTGAGGAGAAGGGATTAATAAAATGACCCCAATTAGTGATAAAATCACCTTTATAATAATGGGTAAATTATAGTTAAGATTACACTCAATGTATTCAATTTTTCCGAAAGAACTAGTAAGTGGTGACCTACTACCTGAGAGGTTTTTGGATGGAGGTTTTGTGACCCTAGTAAATGCTAGATATGTATTTCTTACATACATCAAGTAAGAAAAATATAGATACATCCATACATATATTTTCGGGGTTATTATTTGGGATAAAAATATATACGATGACATTAGGTCGTATTTATGGTGGTTGGTGATGAAGAAGGATATGGACTGATTTTTTTGACGATTTCAATTAAATATGAAATAATTTAAGCACTAGCGTCTTTATAGTATACTCCATCCACTTCTGAGACCATGTGGAATTTGTATGAAAAAAATGGACATTGTTATGGGTTTACCGAGCTCCCTAGGGTGTATAGATGTATTGTCGGGTATATATGTTTATCTTACAAAATTTTCCCATTTCTCATGGATCCTTGAAAATCACAAATTTTATGAAATGATAAATCATTATGTCTATTAAATAATATGATTTCATGAATATACCATTTGAATTACAATTAAAATTGATAAATGATTTCATTTCCAATTTCATAGGGATTTCTGTTGTCCTTAAGGACTCATTTGAGGATGGGTACTACATTTGATCCCTAGAAAACGTTATAGTAATTATGGACAATATTTATAAATGTGGATTTTATTAGGCCATGTATAATTATCTTTATAGTGGAAGGGTGTTTTCACCTAGTTTTTAAGAGTTTATAAAAAACAATAGTACCCATGTTTCTATTTTGATGGTACTTTATGGGAACATTATAAGCGGTCATGTACATCAAAATTTTATTGGTATGAGTCTAGTAAAGCATCAGGCATGTGGTGCCCTAATGTTTAAGTGGTCATTCAGAGAGTGTATCAAATTTATTTGAGGTTGATCAAAAATTATAGTAGGTATTTGCATTATGAAAAATAGCAGGATACATTTGGAGTTCAAAATAGGTGATTGAGTTTTTTAGAGTGACTACTCAGTTTTTACATCAATATTGAGGAAGTAAGAAAAGTTACTATAGTAATATGTTATACCCTTAAAGATGACAATAAATTCAATAATGGTGGGGTATTTATAAATATTCATTCTCCAAAAATAGGTATGAATATTTTTTCACATGTATCTAGTTTATACATATATTCCCGACCACAAGTATGTAATTGAATGTGATGATGTTTCTCTAGAGAATGGCGCGTCATATGTGAAAACCTTAGTGTAGGTTTTATAATACATGGATAATATATTTTTAAGATAATATGTACAACTATACATGATTCTATAGTAGTTTGGTTGAATCCAAGAGAAGATATGGGTGGTTAGAGGAAGATGTTTGGGATATGTAGCCTATGTTATTCGAACATGATTCTTATATATTAATCTCGTATATTAGATTGATTTAAATGGATAAAATGTGAAAGAAATTATTATTTTTAGAATATTATAATATAATTTTATCCATCAATAATGTCTTCTGAGCTATGTAGTATTTTGTATGAGTTCCCATTATTTTCAATTATTTCTAAAAAATACAGAATCTTTTTTAGGGGTCACTGTTTCCAAAAGGATATCCTAAATAGTTTAAATTCTCATTGAAAATGTGTAATCATAGGAAAATAATAAAGAGGTGGAATGTAATTGAGTTGAAAATATTTAAATACAATATGTACTCACCTAAAAACCGTTATGATATAACTTGCCGTTAACATAATATTTTCTGCATGATTTAAAAAACACTTTGGAAAAACTATTCAACATTTTTATATAATAGTAAGAGGAACTGATTTTCATGAGTTGTTTCCAAACTACTCATACATGAAATTAATTACCCTATTCACTATTTTGTAGACATTTTTTTGTTTTATAATTCATTTAATTCGTAATATATGAATCTATCATGATTTATGAGACTCCACCAGCCTTCCTTGGATATTTCCCCTACTCTAAATCTATATTATGATGAATCCATGTTATTTAATATAATTAAGGTATTTTATAACATAATCATTTGTTTTTAAAATTTTCCTCTTGATCTACCTGTAATTTCATTATTTGATTTATAAATAATCCATTTTAATTTTAGTTATAGAAATTTAAATGAAAAATAATGATGAATTATTGAATCTTTTCCAGATCATTGATGGTTTTCACATTTTAATGATTCCTATAATTATGTAGGAAAATTCTTCATAGACAATGGATATTAATTGGTAAGTTATGATCGAAAAAACCCATTCAGATTCTCTATTTTCATGAATCACATCACGAATCTCTTTTTAATTAATGGATTGTTGTTGGATCAACATTTTTTGGATTGACCTGAGGATCACTTGTGGAAATAATATTGAATTAACATGATATTATTATTTTGAAAATAGAACTTTTAAATTTTTTTGACACCCTCAAAAATTTTCATCATCAAAATATTCTTTATATAATTCTTAACATGTCAATCTATTATTCAAGAATATTTAGATGTATTGTTATAATACTAGTAACTTACTGTGGAAAATAGATTTAATTATTTTCTATGTATATATGATCTAATATTATCAAATATATTAATAGTATTTCTATTAAATACAAATTCTTTGGCTAATGGTTATGAAATGTGAACACAATTTTTATTAATGTCATTTTATACTTAAAAATTTTATTTTCTTTAAAAAAAATTATTTATTTCATTTTGTGTGTGTGGAAATTGTAAATAGTTTTTTAATAATTGATAACTTATATTTTAAAAACTGAATTTCATTTATAAAGACATCGTTTTAAAATTATCTTTGATATATTGTTTATACATTTCAAAAATATTTATTTTTCAATGTTAAGGCATGTAATGATATTTATTGAAAAATATTTATCATTTTCAATAATTTAACATGTTCCATTTTATTAAAAAATAAATTCAATGTATCATGAGATCATTAATATAATTAATAATATTAATATAGTCATTATAGAAAGTTTGATATTGGTTTTTTGTATAAAATCAAATTATACTTAAGAAAAATGGTTTCTGGAAGACCTCTTTTCATCACGTGTTGTAGGTATATTTTTAAATTTAATTTTAAAACCTCAATGAATTGAGTATGAAAAATTGGATTACATATTTTTTATTAGGGGAATTATTATTATTTTCACTATTTTTTTTATTTATTGTCACCATTAATTTAAATTTGGTGAAAGTATTTTTCACATTGGTATGGGCAGAATAGGTAATAATGGGATAAAAATAAGAGAAAAGGTCTCATAATTATCAAAAAACATTCCAATTTTTAATAATCTAAGATTTATTCAACCATTAAATTCCAAAATTAAAATATATGTAATTTTAGTGCCATTTTAAATTGATAGTGATATTTATATGGTTTTAGGAAATGAAAATTCTAAAATATTACCATCTTTATTTTATTAACTAATTTTTTGTACAAAATGATAAAAAGAGAAAATTTTCATTTAAAATTGATGATTTAAAATATTAATTAATATATTTATATCATATCGATTTATTTTATATTATTATATATGATATAAATATCGTAAATTCTTATACAATACCAACATAGTGCTTGTCCATGTAGTAGAAAAATCATATAAATGATTTAAATTATTATTTAAGTTATAAATTTTGGATTAGTTATTATGGCCAATGAATTTTATTGATGAAAATAAAATATTAAATATTTTTTAATGATTTATTTTTTAATTACACAGCTATCTTGATTCATATAAATTAAAATTAAATGAACATTTTATAAATAGAATTAATGATATTTTAAGAAAAAGAATATTTTATTAAATCATTTAAAAATAAATAAAATAAATAAGACAATTATAATTTGAAATAATATAAAATTTTATATATTTTTAATTTCTAATTTCAATTTTATCTCGCATATAAAATTAAATCCATTTAAGATTAAAAAAATTATTACTCTAGTTATGTTATAAATTTATTAAAAAAGTGGTTAAACCAAAAGATAATGTTTTACATCACATCTATTTGCATATAAATATGATTTAGTTGTTAAATTATGAACAATGTTTTATTTTATAAACTACATGGAATTTTCATTCCATTTAACAAGAGATAGACACATATTATTCTATAATATATATTGTATTTACAAAAAAGAAATTAACGAAATTTTAGAATAAGAAATGTATTATTAAATGATTTAAAATGAATAAAAATCGTATTATTGTATAATTTAATACGACATGGAAAAATATTATCCATTTTTTATTTTTTATTAAATTTTACTTTTAAAGTAACATTCACAATCATAAGAAGTAGAATCCTTTGATATTGTGGAAATAGTAAAAATAATTAAAGTTAATGGTTACAAATTTGTGATATTTGTGAAAAAATAACATAGAAATGTCCAAAAAATTATTGTATGAGTTTAATGGGAGCCTCTCCATGTTTTTTTCTAACAATATAAAATTTTATCCATTTTAACATTAAAATTAATTTATATTCATTTACTACGACCTGTAAGTCCAAGAGTTCCCTCCTATCACTTATAAAGGGGTTTCACTTATCGTATCTTCCACACATATTTTGATACTTATATCCATAAAAAATTCATCCAATTGAACTTTCAACTTAAATAGTCTCAAATTATAAATTTGGTTCTTTTAAATTTACTATATCAGTGGGCCTCATGAAATGATCTATGGGATGACTACCGATGAATTGATAATCTTCTTTCCCGACCCCATTCAATTCAATTCTACTTCAACCAACACAAAAAAAATTATATTCATTATAAAATTATTCAATAATATTAATAAATATAATATAATGTTATTGATATTTTGTAAGCATAATTATCCACCCTTAATTCCAATAACTACGAACCGAATGTATCACTGTGGTGTATGTTTGGACATAGACCACCACGAAGCGATAAAATTCATTATAAAAAACACCATTTATAGTTTATTATTTTAATGGGATAAAAAATAAATATATTATATATAAAATATAATTATAATGATTCAATTATAAACTATTATCAACATTTTTATGTTCACATGTAGTGGAATATGATATCATTAGTCATTCATATGTGTGGAATACCACCTCTACAAAGACATGCGATTTTTTTCATTAATACTATGCATGGATGGTTTAAATGAATTATTTAATTATTATATATGATATATATGATATATTAATTATTATATAAATAAAAATTATTATTTATAATTCATTCTTTCATTCTATCGATAACTGATAACATTTTTTATATATTCAATCGACATGCCATATTCATGAACAATGACATTCATTTTTTAATATATAACATTTATATATGACATTGTACATACATATAATAAATGTGTAATATATTTATGTCATTATTAAAATTCTAGATCAAAATGAATCATGATACAGTATAAGGACTATAAATATAGATGCGAAACAAACATGAAAAATTGAACAGTTAACACATTGAAACGATGCATATATAATAGAATTATTAATAAATAGGTGTTAAAATATTATTACTAGATAACATATAATATCATATATATATATATGTTAATATATTATAGAAATATTATACTTATAAATCTTTTAAAAATAAAGATATATTGGTTTTCAAGCAGATAGATTTTATGAGAAGTGAATTATTTTACAATCTATTTCATTATTGAGATTTTTTATGATTGTGTTTATGATGATTTAATTTGATGACATATCTTTTTATATTATCTGAATTTTTGTATTCCTTTTTTATTTCTATAGATAACATGCTTTTCTTTCATCTTCATATATTTTGGTACTCATAAGTCCAAAATAATATTTATTTTAAAACCAACTGTATCTTTATCTTTGGTCAATAGAGATTTGTCTTCCATATAAATTATATATATATATATATATATATATGTTTTAATGAAATATTTTAATATTTTAAAATGATTTTTAATTTTCATTTATACCCATTATTTACCTTATAAAGTTAAATGGAATCCTCATGTCATTTTGTAAATGACGTACTTTTTCATTATAATAAAAATGCAATTTTAATGCTTGTTAAAACATAAACACGATGAGATAAATTTTCTACCATATTGACCACTCAATAATTTTAATCATCCATTAAATGTTACCTAGGTTACTTTTAACAAAAAGATACTTTTAAAAAATAATAAATAGGATTCCAACTATTTTTTCTAGATAAATGAATTTTCCTCAATAAAAGTACAATGAGATCTTATAAATGCATTTTTTTCATATATTATGAATCATTTTAATGTCACTTGTAATTAAATGGTAATAATATAAAAATCCAGAATCTACATTATTTGGATATATGTTTAATGAATATTATAACAAGTGTTTTATGAAATATATTTTTCCATTGGTTATTCTATTATGAATTGTAGAAATTGTTTTAGAAAACAGTTCTATTCCATTGGTTATAGAATAAATAATATTTTTTGATCAAGTGGAACATATATATATTATTTTCATAATGTGGATGGTGGGGTTGGAATTATATATCTGTCTAATTCTTTATGTAATAATTTATATATTAGGAGATAATATGAATTGGAATTAGGATTGATCTCTTTTTAGTAACGGATGTTTCCCACTATGATAGTCTTGGAAGTGAACCTTGTCTGAGGATATGCTAGAATTGAGTGTGAACTAAAGTAATTATTTTGGTGTTTAAAATTATCTTAGACTAGTGAAATTATTGCCTATGAATATGTGAATTCTATAAACTAATGTGTTTTTCCCTTATTATTCACTAATTTCTCATGTTTGATTCCTTTTGGATTAATTTTTGATGAACATAAATAATTAATGACATGATTGAATATTATTATATATCTTACATTGCATATTTTTTCTTATTGTAAGCTTATATTTTGATAGCCTTATGATTTTTATGCATAATTGATCCTTTATAACTACCTTTTAACCATTAATAACTATATGATCTCGCAATTTCAAATGATT
This sequence comes from Viscum album, assembly GCA_963277665.1. NCBI lineage: Eukaryota > Viridiplantae > Streptophyta > Magnoliopsida > Santalales > Viscaceae > Viscum > Viscum album. The sequence goes on from OY728165.1 coordinate 1,935,443,957, forward strand.
TCGATCCCGAGGCTAAAAAGAAATGCATAAACAAAGATATATTTAAAAAAAATTCATTTATGATGAAAAAAATGGGGGATGATGTATATGACTTATTAAAAAATTATTATAATTTAAATTATAATGAATACCTTATACATATATGATTTTGGAATTATTTATAATGTTATTTATTGAATATTTATCTATTAATATGTAATATTTATGTATAAATGTATTTGAACACTATAGTTGGAAACAGAGCAGGGTTTAGTCAATATTTACCGATAATTATTAAATAATTTTAGAGAAAACACATGGGATAAGACTATTTATAGGAAAATATCCTTCAGATTTGGTAATATAGAGATTATGTGGTTTTCCAAGACATAATCTATATTTGGATACTATAACTTGATGTGATTTTGGAGCATATTTACATATGGGTAATGATATAATCAATAGTTATACTAGCCATCATTACATTGCATAATGAGTAATCCTTTACTATAAAACTAGTATAATGCACTAGGTTTTTTTTTGTTAATTCTGATTTCACTAAAGAACCATGATGAAGGATTTGAATAGATAATAAAAGAAAATGATATTATATATATATATGGTATAATAGATTAAAAATATAGTTTCATATAAATATTATTCAGGATTTAATATATTAGTAATAAATATGAATATCATTTAACACATTGATCCATATGGTTTTATTCAATTGAATGATCATTGATGATTCATGTTATTGTAGAATGTGATGGATATTGAAATGATTTTCCTTATGTGAAACCAAATTAAATAAGTCATATAAGGTGTAACCATGTGATTATTCTTAATCACCAATTATTTATGTGATTAAAAATCTCAACAATGGTGAGTTTATTGACACGCCTAATTGGTGAAAATTGATGTTTTTGGAACAGCATGGATGCAATAATATTTAGCTTCCATCATTACATGTATGTAGTAACAAGGCCTTGGAAAAATTATATGTGCAACGAGATATTGTTTATGTTTTGAATAAATAAATATAGTTCATGTAATTATAATGGAGAAATGGAATGTTAGATGTATGGAAATAAAGTTCATATTAAGGTTCCTTTTATTTTTATTTATCATATGTGTGGAAAAAAACCTCATTATCCGATCCAATTCCCTAATACATGGGATAATTCCTAGACTAAATAAAAACATATACCATTATAATCATTGAAGTATAAGTTTTTATATGTTTTTATATTATTATTAATTATAAATATTGTATAAGTGTTATATCAATGATATCTATTATATTTGAAAAATGAAATATCTAATGATTTTTTCACAGTTTTTTTCCATTAAGGATTTGAAAACATGCATTGAATGGTAAAAATTCCCAAGGAAATTAATTTAGTGGGAAAGTGATATTTTTATAGAACAAATGATTAAATGAATTATAACCCTTATTATGTTCATGATATTTTGTTATTAATGTTTAGATAGAACAACAATTTGATTGAAAATCAAAAATGTAAATGGGATTCTATTAGTAACATTGAAATTAGTAATTAATTTCATGATACGTATATTTTCTTTATATTTGATTGATTTTATTTTTATTTTCAGTTATGGAATATATTAAATAATATATGATTTAATTAAGGATTCATTTTTATTTAGGTTATTATTATATTCTAGGAGAATATATAATCAATGTATTCAAATGAATAATACATGACTTTATGAGTGAATGTATGTTGTCTGTGGATATATATTTGATGGACTATTTTTTATATTTTTCTTTATAATTTTTATGACATTTTTAAGAAGTTTACTAAGGATAAATATTTCTATAAAATATTGAGTTAATATTTTCTGTTACTCTAGGGGATATTGAAAATAATTATCTATATTGGATAATTTGTGGTAACATTTTGTTTTTGAAAAATATTTTCAAAAAAAGGGATGAAATTTAAATCTGGTAAGGACAATATAATCCGTTAAAAGATAAATTTGGTGCATGATATATTAATAATTAATCTGGACACTTTCATACTTATAATAATAGATACTTTGAAAATTCAATGATGTGCAACCAAATGATGCAATTTTTTAAAAAAAAACAAAAAAAATCATTCATGTATACTTTCTCTTATTCTATATCATGAGAGTAATTGAATCCCTAGACATTAGTAAATGTATCATAACAATATTTATCATTTTACCTTCATTTTTATAGCATTATATTCTTTTGACCCATAATGATTTACTGTATTGTGGTAATTAAATTTATCCTTAAAATATTTTATATCAATTTCTATTAGTTATTTGATTAAAGTTTCCACCATGTATATATTTTAACTCACAACCAGTATTCTCCATATATGGGAACCAAATTATTTATTTTTTCATTTAACCATTGTCCTTCCCATGTTACCTTTTTCCCCGATCTTTTATAATCCATCATCATAATTTTTGTTTTAAATGAAGGTATTATGATATATTGAACTTCTAATGACTTAGATAAAATTTAAAGGTTGATTTTTTTATTTGGCGGTTATTTATCATAATTAATTTTTATATTATAATAATAATATGATCTATACCTTTCTTAACATGGCTCATTATTCATTAATCATGTTGTGATATATTATAAAATAAAATTATTTAAATATGGTCATGAAATTTAATAGGTAGTTATGAATATGAATAAATGAATTTTGAAATATATATATAGTATTATGACTCAAAGGAAGCGTATTTATTAATTATGAAGAAATAAGAACTCAATTTTTATGGATGTAATTTAATGCATCAAAAAATGGATTATCCTTAGAAATAATTTTTATTGATTAATTTCCATATCAATTTTCCTTAATTTATGAAACATTTAAAAAAATTACCTTATAATATGAACTTTCTTTTAAAATCTTTCAAGATAATATTATAATAGAGTATACTTTTTATATTTTCCAAAAAAAAAATTAATTACTATTGAAAATAAATTGTATTATTAAAATATATCTTTTCTTTTAAAGAGATTTGAATGTTACATTTTATTTAATCGAACATTTTAATGTTAAATTAGTTAATTTATATTATTTAAAATATAATTTATATAATTGGAATAAATTTTCTTTTTATTTTGGTAAAAATTATGTTACACATAAGAAAACATTATATCTAGAAATCTAATTTTCATCACGTTATACATCATTAAATTTAAGTGAATTGTTTCCACTTAAGGATGTTTAATCTCAAAAAATGGATTTAATATTTTTAATCATGAGGATAAATTTTTTAAATATTTCCTTTTTTTCATCATTTTGTGTATTATCTATAAAAAAATATTTTCACACTTCGTAAGGGTAAAATAGGGAAAAACGGTTAAAACCATGAGATAAAATCACAAAATCAGCCTAATAAGTTAAAATACATCACTGAATAGAAATAAAATGACAAATTTTATAAAAAATTAAAATATATATAATTTTTATTTAATATTTTCTTTTATAGTCCAATTTTTATTATTTTAAGTGAATAAAATTTGAAAATGCCACTCTCTTGACTTTATTGTCTCTAGAATTTTTATATGACGTATAAAATGGATATTATAAAAAAAATATTAGATATTTTATTTAATTTTTTTAATAATTAATAAATAATTTTTAATTTTTAGTTATAATATAATTACATTTAATACTAACCCATAAGTGAAATAGTTCATCTACACGAAATACAAAATGTTGTAAATGATTTAAAAAAACTAAAAGAAATATTTTATTGTTGAAATATAGTTTTCAGAAAATTTAGTATATGAATATAAAATATTAGGGATATGTTAAATGTGTTCATTTTAATTCTATTTATATATTCATGTCGTCAATATCAATTGAAATTCATTCCATATAAAATGAAATTAATGATATTTTAGGAAAAATAATACAGTAATAATATATTTAAAAATCACAATAAAAAATAAAGAGTACTAATATATTTAAAATTTTCTATAATTTATTACTTTTTCCATTTATGGGACAATTTTTTTCAAATATGTAAAAATATACCACTTTAATATTGAAATGTTAATTAAGGAAATTATGTGTAAATTCAGTTAACTGTGGTGTTAAGCCAAAAGATCATGTGTAAAATGATATATAGACCCGCTAAGTATTATTTTTTCATTATATAATGACTATATCCTCCTTATATTCTATTAATGTCCATATAGAAACATTTAATATGATTTAAGGATGTATTATATTATAATATTTCAAGTATTATTAAAATGATGTTAATAACATTAAATATATAATTTTATTTTTTATAATTATATAAAATTTCAAAAAATAAAATCATTTCTCAATTGAAATGTATTTGGTTTAAAATATATTCCATTGTCCATTTCTTTTCCATTTTTCCATTTCTATTAATATTCATGACCCTCAAATTTTATAAAACATTGATATAATGGTAATTTTCATAAGGATTACTTGGGGATAAAACAATGAGATAAGGCTGAAAACATTGCCATAACGTATCCAAATTTTATTATATTATATTATTTATATATATAATAATATTATATTTGAAATATATGAATTTATTTACAATTTTATAATAAAATTAATTAATATATTTTTAAATATTTATGTAATTACAAGACATCCAATATCATAAATTATTAAAGGGAACCACTTATCCATCCTTTATAGTACTTTGTTACCCTAATATATCATCCAAAATAAATGAAATTCTCTTCTAAACATTCATAGTCATTAATTAGATATTATAGCTATCTTAAAAATCTATTATAGTTATTCATGTTCCTTCAGACTTCTCCATTGTTTTTCTATATATATTGTTGTCTTGGGATTATTACATTATTTCATCTATATATATGTTAATTTAAGGTATTTTTTTAATAGTTATGTTATGGTATGGTTTTTATTGAATTGATTTGACATGACATGGTTGGGAACACTTGTACATATATCATCCAAAAGGATGGAACCCTTGTATTTTTGATAATATATGTACATAGTATCTCCTTCTCTATTTCTAAATTTGTATTGGAAGGAATTTGATATGTGATTAGGTCATCCATATATATTTTTATTTATATGAGACTTTAATTTCGTGTTTATCTAGTATTTATTCACTTTTTATAATGCCCCGAGCCCTCCCTTCCGGACATGGTGCTTGAAAAATGTTGTGTATTTTTTTTTAAAGTGAATTAAAAATTGAATGAAACTTTATTGAAAGGAGGATCTTTTACATGTCTAGGTTATGGAAGATTATACATAAAGTTACATTGATCAGAGTTGAAATAAAAAAAATAAAACTGTTTCCCACTACACTTTCACTTGCACTACAACATAGATGACCAACTCTGGAATTTAATCCAACCTATGAAAAGCATTTAAAAAAATATAGTGTTAGCACAAGAGATGCCCAGTAAGGGGTTTAGAAAAACATTGATAAATAGTTTTTTTAAAATATCCATTCACTAATACATTTGAAAATCTCATTTATAAATTTATCTGTAAAACAACCATTACAAAATAATGTAATGCTTTTGAAAAATAATTATACTTTGAAAACACTTTTAAACTATCCAGTGATTTAATTTGGAAAATATTAAGAAAACTTGTTTAAAATAAAACATCATTTTGAGGAAAATTAATTCTCTGAGGGATGTCTTGGGCCTACCCACTTAGCGAAGGATGGGTTCACACCCAAATGAACTTCTATTTTTACAACGAACAAGTGCCCGTATTTTTCGGAAACTTTTAATGTTTGATATATATATATATATATATACTAGTATATATATATACTAGTATGGAACACTAATGTTTTTACCTTTAAACATGTTAGTGCATTTGAATAATCATTTCCACTAATATCTATATATAAGTGTGTATATATATATAAATTTTAATTTTTATTGAAAAACACTAGTGAGTATTGATTCCCAAAAAATCAAGTCACATGGAATGTAAATAAACACAAATATACCCAATCTTCCATTAATATATATAAAAAGAAATATCAACGATTTTTTTTCATGATTAAATGACTTAAACCATTCTTGTAATTCCAAATCAAAAAATAACAATGAGCATGCACTGATGATTATAAAAAACATATTTTTAAAATCCACATTTCATTCCTGAGTAAAATTATAAATATAAACACATACAAGAAAACATAATATTATAACATGTCTATAAACATTTCATCCAATTCCATTAAAATTTTATTTCTTTTTTATTTTTATCCAATGTTCATGAGTATCTGTAAATACATATATATACCTATTCATGTATGAAGAATTCATAAACATTAATTGATGTATGTCCATAATCGTGATGTGAGTATTTCATTCATGGAGATCAGTAAATTAAATTAATATAATTCCATGAGTAAATATTTGTTATATATCCTTTATTTAAAATGGATATTATTAAATAAAATTGAAAATAAATAATAAATATATCCTCAAAAAAATAAAAATAAATTCATTTGATTTCAAATGATTAATTAAAATATACTACAAAATGTCCTTCAACACAATAATGAAGACTCTTAAAAAAAATAATTGATTCCCTTGCACAAAAAAAATATTATTTGGAAGAATATTATGAACAATGGAGAAAAACTCCTTCAATATCAACTATAAAATTTATGTTCATTTAGAAAATAAGTAATTGAAAGAAAAAAATAATTTGACACACTAAAATTTAAATCCTTTAGAAATATAAAATATCCGAGTGTTTGAAAATAAAATTCCCTTGTAAAATTATTATTTTATAAAATAAAAATGAGTTGTCAAAAGGAACCTAAAATAAAAATAATTTGTATTTTCATGAAGAATATTTGTAAATACATAATCCCTTACCTGGTTTTATGAGTAGATGGACCCCATTTTTTTCTTCTTTCGATTGACACTGCTCCACTCCCACTCGAAACTAGTGGAAATATAAATGAGGGAGGGAAGTTAGAGGCAGAGAATACTACTTGCCTCACCTGCCTCATAAGAAAGAGCACACTCAGAGCAATAACTTTTTCCCTCTCTACTAATTCTAAGTGACATAGCTACAAAGAACGAAGGAAGGATTTTATATAGCTTTGGTTAACTATAATAGTAGAAAAACTTCTTGTGAAGAACGCATAAAATATATTATACATTTATTGATTTCTACTGATGATGAGGAAAATGATAAACAAATAAATTTTATAGTCAACTTATTATGGAATCCTCATTGTGATAAATCTAAACAAATCTCCACAGACTTATAAATGATTGTAGATAGGGTCATCCAAATAAAAAATTCAATGTATGAGGTGATACTCAGAAAATGAATTTTTTTACTAATCAGGCTTTATTCTATGGATAGATAAGAATACGACTTATAACAAAATAACACTCTCAAATTAAGATTAAAATAAAATTGATTAGAGACTATATCAACAATAATTCAAAGTAAGATATAGACAGCAGATATCGAGTCGATGAAATTAAAAAAACTATATATTAATTATCCAATTTCATGAGATTCAGATAACAAAACAATGAATTAATGGAGACCTAAAAGCAAACCGGAATAGATCATCTATATTTGTGCGCCATTATCTTCAAAATACCATTCAGAAACACCACGAGACTCAACCAAATCGAAAGCATATCCAAATCGGACTCCATCCCATCGTCCAAAATCAAATCATGGTGATCTAACGCTTCACCTTCGTCTTCGACCACAACAAAACTGTACCTTGATCTCCATATGAGCTTTATCAGAGCTCGAAGCCTATCCTCTGATCGGCCTCGCTGAAGAACCCTAGCAGCTGGAATTTTCACGGTGGCGCGACCTGCGGATTTTGATAAGAACCATAAAATTGCACTAGACTCGAACGAAACTCCACAACACAAGAACCCAAAACCCCTAAATTCGGATTTTCACGATTATTTCATTTTTAAAAAAAAATTATTTTCATTACAAACGTTTATCGGTTTGTTTTTTTATTTTTAATAAAAAAATTCATTTAATATATATTGTTTTGATATATATATATATATATGAATATTCATTCATTTGGTTTTTTTTCAAACATAAACTTATAAAGTTCTTTATATGTATTACTACATTTTATAACAATGTAAAATAAATATTAATATAATAGATTAACATTATATATATATAACAATTATTAAGACATATATAGGGTCTTTTCATAATTTAAATCTTATTCTTAATGTTATTTTTTTATTATAATTTGTTAATGTATAATTTCACATTATTTCATAAAATTTAGTAAATTCACAAGGTTTTTTTATTATATATTTGTTATATAATAATATTTAAATCAACATTGTCCATTTATTTTATTAAAAGTTGTCAAATGTTGGTTTTAAATATTATAATTTCTATCTGATAGTTTTTATAATGGTCGGATAAAACGTTATAAATATCAATGTCTAAGGGTCGATCAAACATAGAGAAATAATCTAGCGATGCTCAACCACTTCTTTCAGAAATGGTTTTATATATTCCTCTTATTCTTGGTTTCATTGCTATTGTTCTTGCTATAGCTATTGATCTTCAATCAGATCCAAGAGATGATAACTACTCAATCAGTTTTTTTGTGTTCCTCGGTGGTCTTCCAATTTTTTAATTATCGATAGTAGTGGGTTTAATGGTTTAGTTCTTGTGTGTCAAGGATGTATTATGGAATTTTTATGAATAATGTGCTCACTATATATATATTGGCATTCAGAAATTTATTTTATTACATCTTGTAAACATTGTAACAAAATAAAACTTAATTTTAAAAATGGGGTGTAACATTCTACCCCCCTTCAAAAGAATTTCACCCTCGAAATTCAATTACACTTATCTCTCTTAATTCCCATCTATTCTGAGTCTCACGTGATGTCCCGAAGGTCTGTACAGTTGTCTTCCATGGTTTCCATGTATTTCTATGAGATTAAAGTTCAAAATGGCTTCGAAATATTCAACTACCTTTTCCTAAATGAAACTAGTGAAAGAGGGGTTGTATGGATGTAGGCAACAGAATACATTCCTCAACGAATGATAATCAATATAGTATCCAAGAAGTTCATCTTGAATTTGATTCCTATAAGAAATTATCATTTATTCGTCTTCGAATGTTTCAAATTCATCATAAATTCATCCTGTGAAGCAAAATCATAAAAGTTGACACAAAAATGCAGCATGAAGATTTCATTATTCAGCTGATCTATAAAAATTTGTGATTGATTCTGGTTTCTCAAACATTGTAAATCACCTAAAAAGTCCTTCGTAATATGCCATTTGTCATTGATAGAAGTGACGTTGGATATGTCTGATATCTTCAAAGATGAAACCAGAACCACAATGAATACTATGTATATCAGGTGTGCCTGATATATTATACAGTCATTTACAGGAAATCTTCATGGCATCGTAGGGCTCATATTCTTCTTTGCATGATTTTTCTATGATCATAACAAGTAATTCATCCGGAAGACCTAAGAGACTTGTTTGAGTTCTCCTTCCTTCCATCTGAAAATTACAAAGAAGGATGTTGACTGAGAAAGGATAGTCTATTTATCGAACGGTTCTAAATTTCAAGAGTTATCTGGACCGTTCATCTAATACCGATTATAACGCCACGAGCCCACCCTTTCGGACTCGGTGCTTGAAAAATTCTGGGTAATTTTTTTATAAAAGTGAATAAAAAATTACACAACACTTTATTGAATTGAGGATCTTTTACCCGTATAGGATCTGGAAGATTAGACATAATATTACATTGATCAGAGTCGAAATAAAAAAAATAAAACAGTTTTCCACTACACTTTTGGGCGCACTACAACACAGATCACCAACTCTGGAATTTAATCCAACCTGTGAAAATCATTTCAAAAAAGCATAGGGTGAGCATAAGAGATGCCCAATATGGGGTTTTGAAAACCTTTGATAAATATTTTTTTAAAATATCCTTTCACTAATACATTTTAATATTTCATCTATAAAATTGCTTTTAAAAGAATATTTACAAAATAATGTAATTCTTTTGAAAAATAATTATACTTTTAAAACACTTTTTAACTATCTAATGATTTACTTTGGAAAATATTATGCAAAATTCGTTAAAACCAAACATCATTTTATGGAAACTTAATTCATTGAGGGAAGTCTTGGGCCTACCCACTTAGCAAAAATGGGTTCACTCCCCAATGACCTTCTATTTTTAAAATGAACATGCGCTCATATTTTTTGAAAACGTTCAAAGTTTTCTTTATACACAAATATATATATTAGTATTGCACACTGGAGTTTTTACCTTTAAACATATCAGTGTATTTGAATAATCATTTCCACTACTATCTATATATGAGGGTATATATATATATATGTGAATTTTTATTCAAAAACACTTGTGAGTATTTATTCCCAAAAACTCAGGTCACATGGCATGTACACAAACACCAACATACTAGATCATTGATTGATATATAATAAAAATAAATATCATCAGTTAGTTTTCATGATTAAATGATTCAAACCATTCATGTAATTCAAAATCATAAAATAATAATGAGTATTCACTGATGATTATAAATGAAATATTTTTAAAATCCACATTTCATTCATGATTAAAATAATAAATATAAACATGTATTAGACAACTTAATATTATAACATGTCTATAAAAATTTCATCCAATTCCATTAAAATTTCATTTCACTGTAAATTTTATCAAATTTTTATGAGTATTTGTAAGTAACTATATACACCTATGCATGTATGAAGAATTAATGTATATTCATCGATGTATGGCCCTAATAATGATGCGAGTGTTTCATGTGTGGAGATCTGCAAATTAAATTAATATAATTCCATGAATAAATATTTGTTATATAACCTTTATATTAAATGTATCTTGTTAAACATAATTGAAAATAAATAATAAATATATCCTCAAAACAATAAAAATAAAATCATATGATTTCAAATGATTAAAGAAACTATACTATAAAATTTCCATCAACACAAAAATGAAGACTCATAAAAAAATAATTGATTCCCTTGCACAAAATAAATATTATTTGAAAAAATATGATGACCAATGGAGTAAAAATCCATCAAAATCATATAGGAAATTTAAGTTCATTTAAAAAATAAGTAATTGAAATAAATAAATAATTTGACACAATATAATTGAAATCCGTTAGAAATATAAAATATCAAAGTGTTTGAAAATAAAAGTCCCTTGAAAAATTATAATTTTATGAAATAAAAATGAGTATCAAATGGAAACTACAATAAAAATAATTTCTATTTGCATGAATAATATTTGTAAATACATAATCCCTCACCTGGTTTTATGTGTAGATGGACCCCACTTTTTTTCGTCTTTTGATTGACACTCCTCCACTCTCACTCGATACTCTTGGAAATATAAACGAGGGAAGGAAGTTAGAGGAATAGAATACTACTTGCCTCACCTGACTCACAAGACCGAGCACACACACAGCACTAACTTTCTCCATATCTACTAATTCTAAGTTACAGAGCTACAAAGAACGAAGGATGGATTTTAAAGATCTTTGGATATCTATAGTATTAGAAAAACACCTTGCGAAGCACGCATAAAATATATTATACATTTATTGATGTCTACTGATGATGAGGAAAATGATAAACAAATAAATTTTATATTCAACCAATTAAGAAAGCCTCATAGTGATAAATCTAAAAAAATATACATAGACATATCAAATATTGGATATAGGGACACCTAAATAAAAAATTCAATGTATGCAGTTATACTCAGAAAATGAAATTTGTTTAATAATCAGGTTCTAATATGCAGATAGATAAGAATACGACTAATAACAAAATGACACTCTCAGACGAAGATTAAAATAATATTGATCAGAGAAAATCTCAACAATAATTCAATGTAAGATATGGATAGCAGATATTAAGTGGATGAAATTAACAAAACTAGATATTAATAAGACTATTTGATGAGATTCGGATAACAAAAAATAGAATTAATGGAGACCTACATGCAATCTAGAATAGATCTTCAATATCTATGTGCCATTATCTCCAAAATACCCTTCACAAACACCATGAGCCTTAACCAAATCAAAAACATATTCAAATTTTACTCCATACTGTCGTTCGAAATCAAATCATGGTGATCGAATGCTTTGCCTTCAGCTTTAACCGCGACACATCTGTACCTCGTTCTCCATCCGAGCTTTATTATAGCTCGTGGCCTGACCTCTGATCAGCCTCGCTGAAGAATCCTAGTGGCTGGACTTTTCACGGCAGCATGACCTGCGGATTTTGATCTGAAACCTAAAACTGCACTAGACTCGAACGAAACTTCGCAACACAAAACCCAAAAACCCTAAATTATGATTTTCACGATCCTTTAATTTTTTTTAAAAAAATTGTTTTCATTACAAACGTTTACTGGTTTCTTTTATTTTTTTAATATTTTAAATAAAAAAATTCTCTGAATATATATTTTTTCGATATATATATATCTATATATATAAAGATGAATATTCATTTTTTTATTTACTTTAAACATAAACTTATAAAGTTCTTTATATGTATTACTATATTTTATATCAATGTAAAATTATTATTTATATCATAAATTTACATTATATATCTATATAAAAACTGTTAAGCCATATATAGTGTTCATTCATAATTTAAATCTTATTCTGAATTTTATGTTTCGATTATAATTTGTTAATGTATAATTTCACATTATTTCATAAAATTTATTAAATTCACAAAGTTTTTTTATTTTATATATGTTATATAATAATATTTAAATCAATATTGTATATTTATTTTATTAAAAGTTGTCAAATGATGGTTTTAAATATTAAAATTTCTAACGGATAGTTTTTATAACAGTCGGATAAAATGTTATAAATATTAATGCCTACGGGCAGATCAAACACATAGAAATAATCTTGAGACGCTCTCGCCACTGATTTCAGAAATGGTTTTATATGTTCTTCTTATTTATATTTTCATTGCTATTGTTCTTACTATAACTTTTGTGCATCTATCAGATCCAAGAGATGATAACTATTCAATCAGAATCGTTGTGTACCTCTATGGTCTTCCAATTGTTTTATTATCGATAACATTGGGTTTAGTGGGTTAGTTCTTGTGTGTCAAGGATGTATTATGGTATTTTTATGAATAAAGTGCTCGATACTTATATATTTGCGTTCATAAATTTATTTTATTGCATCTTAGATACATTGGAAAAACATAAAACATAATTTTAAACCTGGGGTGTTACACTTTTAGCCAATGATTATTAATTTTTAGTGCTTATTTTTATACTTATTTAAAATATTAGAGATAATTTGGGTGAAATTGTAAATGATATTTAACTATATGTTCTATTTATGATTACTTTACTAAAAATTTTGGAATAATTTTCTTAGTGATTTATTAACAATGTTCTTTCCTATGTCCCCCTCCCCCATGCTAGTATATTTCTTAAATGGTGTGTAGCTCCACAGTTGGTCTCTTTCCTGTTCAATTTTATTAAAATTATCTTAGTGTAGGTTCTATATAGTAATAAATTAGTTTATATTGATCAAAATTATGTTCCCAGTGTTGGATAGAGGATATACTATAATTTAATCCCTTATTCAAATATTTAATCTCTTATTTTTTATACCTTGAATTTGGAACCATTTTGTTGGTTGAAAAGGTCATCATGGTGATAGGGGAGATTCTTTAAACCACAAATCATATATTCCAATATAATATATTTAATTAATTAATTATTTTTTTATTTTCTTGTTCATAAATCTAGGTCATTTATTTTCAAAATTTCCCATTTTTTATGAATTTTTTCACCCCACATTATTAGTGCACACATAATGTTTACCATATGAAAGACTTATAGATGGGGTCTACAAAATAATTTAGCTATTTTATATAGTTTACAAGTTGTAATCCAAAAAATTTGGAGAAAAACATGTGAGGTTCCTTATTTTCTTGTATGTGATGCATGGTCAGATAATGGTATGGCGAACCGTATTGAAAAAATATATGTTTCACTGATATTTATGAAAAAAATTATATTTTCCAATATACCCCTTCTCAAATTTAGACCTAAAATTAAGTCTCAAATACCGCTTCTTAATCCAGACCTTCTTCTATGACATTATGTATGACTATGGGGGACCCTATGAATACCTCTCACCTTACCTCTCCGTCAGATTTTTGTATACTCCACTACATTTTAATATATAATCCTCAAACTGTAGGTATTCTATATTTCATTTTTAATCTTCTCTCTTATATTCATCTTTTGTCTCATTACACTCTCTATATTGAATCTTGGATGAACCCTATGTGAGTTTTATTTTTCTAAAATCATTTATTTTTTTATTTTCATTCTTTGATATTCCATATTGGGACCTTTCCCTTATAATTCATAAAGGGGTTACATCGCATGAGAGAATCATAGTTTATTAATTTTGTTCCATCTCCTTTCCATAACAAGTATAATGTTCTTATTTTATTTCAATGTAGTTTTATTTGATAATATTTTAAAATATATTAATTATTCACATATATATCTATATCTATATTTTATATATAGGATTTTATGATATTGGGTCCAATTTCTAAGTTGGTTCTTATGGGATTTCCCATATTGTATGTCTTCACCCAAATAATGGTAATAATATTAACTCGTGTAGGGTTTTTAATTTTAATAATGAATATAATTATTTTTTTCTTTTTTAATATTAATGTAATTTAATATATTGGTATATTATTTTAAGAGGTAAAAATTGTTAGGATTTCCCAATTATAGTAATTTTATTATATTTACTTGTTCCTTCCTATCATTGTTCATTTTAACTAATACATGAATGTGTTACAATATTTCAAGTTTTTATAAAAAATTTCATATGTATATATATACACACATAGATTTACAAAATAATATGTGCATATATGCATTTATATGGTTATATAGAAATATAATCATTTAAGTGTATAATAAAAAAATCAGACATAGGAAATATTTTTTTAATGTTGGAATTCAGTTTTCAAAAGTAATTTTAAATGTGGATATGATAATTATGTCAAAAGAAACAAATGTAATGTCCATTTTCAATATTGTATATAATTTTTTTAATGATGATATAAAAAAATAAAATTAATTATTATTATTGTAATTATTTTATTAATTTTTTTAGTTTTATTTTTCTCTAAGATAAGAGTGTTCGCATTTTCCTTTAATGATTGTTGTATGTGGTAGTCTTGAAATATTATTCAATAATTGTTTTTATTACATTTATAAATTGGAATTCCTTGACATTTTTATAAAAAAATGGAATCCAATTTTTTCATGTGGAGGTTATATAAAACTGGATGAGTTCTCACTTCCACTATTAATAATAATGATGTGTATGTCATGCCCCATCACAAATGACATATAGAAAAAAATATACTTTTATAGTGCCTTATATTTTCTAGTATCCTTTACCCATGGTTATTATAGGTTGTCTCACCAATAAAAACGGTTCTACATTATTTATTATGTGATTATTTCATGATAAACATTTACTCTATACTTTTCACACAATAACATTAGTTTTCTTATAATTATATTATTTTAATTTGTTTCTTGGTGTTTGATATTTAGGTTGAAGCTCAAGATTTGTTCTCAGTGTGAATTTTCATTTTTAGATGTTTCATATTGTTTTACTCAAATTCATGTTAAGTGTCTATTATTTTATGATAAAAAATGTGTATGATATAGTAAAGTTGTGTTTTGAAAACACAATATTCTTTCACATTATATATTTCATGGTATGTGTGTTGTTTATCCAAAAAATTTCAAGGAAAATGAGAAATTATGCGGCCTCTAGGTGGTGTCTACGGTAAGGTGCACAATATTTACATAGTTATGAGAACCCACTTATAAAACAATTGATGATTTCTGTCCTTTTTATAATTTTTTTTTCTAGGATGTAGTGTTTTTTACTGAACCATACATTCAACCCAAGTGGGTGTCCATTCCTTCCTGTATGATATACACGGTTGTCCAATGGTATTCCAAACCGTGCAGAAAAACCTTGTGACCTTCCAAGAATCATCAAGACAAGAAATTACAAAATTTTCCCTCTTTTATATTAACCATATTTTTGGTTTACCCACCCCTATTTATCATATTTGAATCATGGTGATCCAGACCCATCTTTATTTGTCTCTCAATAGATCAGTAGTGCTCCACCAACAAATCTAGTTGAGTTTATTGATTTTTTTTTCATTTTTCTATTCTTATTATCCTCTTCTCATGTTCCTATTGTCATTTTTCCATTTTTTCCTCATTTTCAAATACCGAGGATTAATTTTGGATTAGGTTGTATGATTTAATTGATTTTGGGTTATGTGGTTTTCTTCATGGTCATGTTTCTCCCTTCTCTTGAAGCTTCATTTCATCCTAACATCGTTGAGGTAGGTGTTTATGTCCATTTAATTTTTAGATCAATCCATTTGATTCTTGATTGTTTAAAATTATTTTCTAAATGTTCTTCACTTTCATATTTTGTTCATGTATGATGAATTATATCTTTTTCATGTTGGAATTCCGTTAAAATGGTGCTTCAATTGATTTATCAAATTATTCCTATATATATTTTTACAAGGTGGTTGATGAAATGACACATTCCCTTTTTAATTGATATCATATATTTCCAGATTATGCTTCACCTTGGTTGGATCTTGGTAGTTTATTTACATTGGAATTGGGATTATGAATGTGTTTTTTGTGCCTTGTTATTATTTATTTTTTGGCGGGGATCCTTTGATATGTTTTTATGATAATTCTGTCTCATTGATTTAAACCATCGGTACTTTTTTAGATTTAAATTACTATTCTATTGGTTATTAGAATATATATATATATATATATATATATATATATTAGAGAAGGGTAGACATATAGATAGGCACATAAATGATAGTGTCTTTCTATAATAATAATCATTTTAAAACACAGATTTTAAAATATTTTTCTTCAATTCCCTCCCTATTCCACACTATCTTCTAAATGATTGTTTTTAACAAATCTAATGTTATCTATGTAGATTCTTCGTTCCAATATTCCATCATGTCTGGTTTCTAACTTTTTTTCTAAATCAAGGATCATTAATAACTTTGAAACATAATGGATAACTCTCATGAATCAAAAAGACATATTTGGAACCATCCAAATATTAGTTATGTTATCACCATGATTTTGAAATGATTATGATAAGAAAGGTATTTTATCATAAATGGTTTGAAATTGAATATTTAAAGGTAAATTTGATAACATGTGTTTTATTAGATATTATTTTTATAAAAATATGATGTTTAGATCTTCTTGGAACTTTTGAATGATTCGATGTGTCATGTGATCCCCTATGGTAATCCTACCGATGGGAGGGACTTCTCATAGTTGGTGTCAAGGATTGGGCAAGGCATGGATGGGGTGATGTGTGAGTTTTTTCTAATTTCAATAAGGTAATTACATCCTCATTTACCTGTATTTTTATTATCATAGTATTCTTAGATATAATATTGACGTTCGAGTGATAGTTACTTTCTAGTGTAAATTAGTAAAATTGTAACCCCTTGATTGACGATAAGATACGTGAGATTTCTACTATTGAGGCTGTTTTAGAGTATCTAGGTTGGTTATTGACTATAGAGTACCACTATACATCGAATTTTGGGTTTGAACTAAGTATATCTAGGGATTTCTTATAGGTATGTTAGGAAATTCTCATGATTACATATCTATCTGTTAACACATTCACAATTCCATTGTTTCCAGTTTTTAAGGATATTACTTGCTTTTTATTTTATTTTATGTTTCTTTTTTTCTACATTATTTAGGTTTAAATTTCTACTTTTATTTTGGGTTCAAACATTTTTTTGAATGATAACTTCTCATAAAATGGAATATTAGGTAATCTATCTAATGTAGATCTTCTAGGAAATAGTTGTAATTTTATTAAAACATGGAAAACAATATTTTCGTTATATATAAGAAAAAATTCCATTTTGGGCAATTTTTGGAAATGACTTATGCGGATTCTGTGGTTCATACCTATATATGTATTTTATGATCACAACAGAATTGTTCCGATTGATATTGGTAAACCTGAGGTGTTTTGTAGTTTCAATATCATTCAGATTATACTATAGTGTGAGTCGTTATGTGGCAGGAGGTGACCAAGATGCCACATGGTGATTATATTAGTCCTTATTTTGTTTAGCTTTTGTTTTGTTTTAGATTTTTTTGCGGTTGTTTTATTTGGATCTATTTTTAGTGGATTTATGTTATGTTCTCTATTGGTTTTGGTTATTTATCAATTAATAAGGTTAAATATTCCCATTAGTTTTATCAATGATTAATGAAACTAGTTTCCATCCCTAGATTATTCCAAACTCCTTTTGCTAAATATCATGGGTCGGATCGGGTGACCAGTTTGGGTTTGACCTAGGATGATTTGGGATAACATGGTATTAGTTAACCCTTTTGTTATATAACACCTTATATAGTTTCAAGATAGAACTATCAAGCCAATGGAGGTAGGTATGTAATTATAGTTGTGAAATCATACTCATTCTAAGCCTCGAGCTACTAGGGGTAGTATGGGATCTAAGACATGTTTTTGCTTTTTTGGCTTATGATGTTGGTTTATATTTGGTTTGTGTTGTTTTGGGGATAATAATTAATGTTAAGTATTGTTATATGGTGAATGTACATGGAGTAGTAACCCCTATGGATCCATAGTTCATGGTTCAATATATTTCATGTGTCTAATAATTTATCTAGGAATGGTTTTATAAACCATGTGGTCAGGTTATGAATGTATACTAGTTCCCAACATCAATAGATTTTGTTTGGGTTATACATTGAATTGACTTCGGTCAGAGTGAGTTTATTTTTAATGGTAATTTTTTTGGGAAATTTTTTTAAAGGAAAATGATTTTATATCCATACTTTATTTTTAACGATGGACTTAGTGACTTAATTGGATTTGAAAAAGTGTTTTCTTATTATTGGGAAAGTGTTATTGGAGTATAATTGTTTTGAACATGGAATATAAATGTTATTTTTTTAAAGATGATTCGGTTTTTTTGTAAGGTTTAGTTTATGATCATCGTATTTTTTCTTGGGATGTTATTTCATTTGAATTTTGGATATATTTTTATTTGGGATTGAGACTTCATGTTATTTATAGTATATATCCAGGAATGGAACTAATGGTTTCTAGAGAGTATCTTCTCGTTTTTGGATCTAACTAGACACTTATTGGGGTGATGAAGTCAGACACTTCTCAATTATTTCTAGTCTTCCATGGTGATTAATGTCCTATATGGACTATTGAATAGATTTAGTATGTCTGAAGTGTTTTCTAGTTTTTTTGAAATTTATATGGCATGAATGTGTGAGTTTTTTTAGTTTCATTATATGGTCAAGGATTGGATTACTATAAGTTGATCATTCCATAACTATTTCAAATGGGATGTCTTTGGAAGTTTTTAAGACCAGTTTTATACAATACATCATATCTAAGGATGTGATGGTGATGAATGTGCTAGAAATATTTGGTGTACATTAATATCAATTGAAATTGTATTCCTATGTTGATCACAATAAGGGTATAGATTTTTTTCTCTGAAGATAGAATAAAGAGATCTGCTGAAATATCTTCTCTTAATTTGGGTGGCATCATATAGAGATTAATGATCGGGTTCTCTCATCGAGGTATGTTCTATTTGAGAAAATATTGGATTTGGTGTATCTCTCTAATTTTTCTTTAAAATTATAGTCTATAATGGTTTAAAATATGGTTTCTATTGGCACTTGTGAGGGTTCCCCATACGGTGAAGAGTGAAAGCAAGAGGAACCCATCCCTATAAAGTCTATCTTTCTAGATCCTTCTTATCGTTCATCATGACTCGCACTCATGTGTTTTCAATGTGGTCTCTTTGGAAATTCAAATAAATATTTTTTTCATCCTCTTAAGTGTTGTGGATGATGTGGTTGTTTGTTTCACATGGATATGTTTCTCATCGGGAGTTTCCAAAAGAGTATGTCTAAGTTAGAGTGTCCCAGTTCTGGACTATAGGGCAACCGATGCTTCAAGACACTAGGGATCCAACCATATGAAATAGAGTGTATATTATCATGTATTATATATTTACTATGTGTGAGGGACCATTTAACAACATTTATCTCTATTTCTGGATTAGGGACAATTTATATTCTCATAGTAATAGTTTTATTTGTTTTGAAAAGTCCTTACTTTTTAAGAATTTTGGTAACCTTATATTCCCAGGAAATTTGTTACTAGAACATTATTTTGGGATGTGACTCATTTAATGGTTATCCACTTTTTAGATTCGTTTAATTAATTTGGGGGTTCATTTAGAGATTCATCTCTCTTGAGGAAATGGTGAATCATGTTCTTGTTGGATGTTGTTCTTGAGTTCCCTTTATTAATTTCTCCACATGTTGGTATTTCCAATGTTGTCCTATTGTGGTTGGTTTTTAAAGGTTAGGTGGACTAATTATTTTTCTTCCCTATGGTTTTAAATATTGTTTTTTCTTCTTTAGATATGTTCATGTGTGACTTATGGAGTTGAATGGTCATACACAGCATCACTATTTCATTTAGTATCATATAGTTTGGAGTTTGAGTTTTGATCCATATTCAGCTAGGTGAAGTTCAAGGAGAAGAATATTTTTTTGGTGGGAACAATTATCACACACTTAACATATTTTAATTTTCTTCCTTTATTTTTGTTATTTCATGGTATTTAATCTTCTAGTTGAAGATCAGACTGTGTTCTTGGTGATAATATTTGAGTTTTGGAGGTTTGGTGTTGTTTTTAGGCATGTACTTGGTCAGTGTGCACATGTTATGAGAAAACATGCAGATGGATGAGGAAAACGTTTATTTTATTTTATTTTGTTATATCCTGATTTATATTTCATGGTATATGAATGGATTTTTACAAAACAATATATGGAAAAGGAATATATGTGCAGTATTTTGGTGGTGTCTGAGTTAAGGTGCATGACATGCACATAGTTTTGACAAACAGTGTGGAAAATATTTTATGGGTTCTATAATTTTTAAAGAATTGTTTTGAATTTGTTGTGAAAACTCTACCAAAATGTTCATCTTGCCCATGTAGGTGACCCTTCCATTAAATAGTGTGCGCGTGGTTGGTGTACAGGTGGGAAAACTATACAGCCAAATTGTATGGCCTTTGTAGATTCACAAAAAAGTAAAATTCAAACATTACATTTCTTTGATAACCCTATTACGTGTTTTTCCTACCCCACTTGACTAATATTCACCGTGGTGAACTAAAAACCCTTTATTTCTTTCTTTCTTTGGATCAATGTTGATCCCCTTAAAATCTAGGTAAATTTATCTTAATTTTTGGTCAATTTATTCTTTTATTCTCTTCTTATTAGCTACTTCTTGTTCATTTTTTCCATGGATCCTCCCTGGATGAAAACTATCATGAGGGTTATCTTATTTATAATGATTTTTTTTGATGTGGTGGTGTCTGGTTCGATTCATTTTCATTGTTCTTACCTCCCTTAGTGTTTCAAATCATTCACACATTGTTGTGGAAGTTGTATCCAAATATTTCCATTCCTAGACAATATATTTGATGTGTGATTGTTGACAATAAATTTATAAATGATTTTTTCATTATCATGATTTTCTTGTTTTATGAATTGGTGTGTTTTCATTTTAACATTTCAATATATGGTTTTTCAAAGTATTTCATAAATTATTCATATATATATATATATTCATTCAAGGAGTTTCATGAAATTGTAATTTTTAGTTTAAAATTATATTTGGTATTTATGTATTCATATTGTCCTTAATGAGATACTGGTGTTTTTACAATGGAATTGGAACTGTGGGTGGATTTCTCGTGCCTAATTATGGTTTATGTTGATGTGGAGATCCTTGAGATATGTTGTCGTGCAACTTGTGTTTCTTTGATTTGATCCTTTTGTTCCTTTATGGATCTAAATAACTGTTGCATTGCATGTGGGAATATATATGACCACATGGTGCACATTTAGATAGGTACATAAATGAATGTGGATTTCCATACAAATGATAATCTTGATACATGAATTTGAAAAAAACTTTCATCCATACCCTATCTCATCCACTCATTCTCCAAAATGGTTTTTATTAACAGTTATAATGTTATCTAAAGGGACTATTGGTTCCAAAATTCCGTCAAATGTGGTTTCTAAATATGTTGTATAAGTATTGTCCAACTTGGTTCCATGAAACATTATGGTTAATCCCCAATACTTAAAATGGACTATGTAGAAACATTAATGTGTTCACAATGTTATCATGTTGATTTGAAAATTATTTTGGGAAGAATGGTATTTTATTAAAAATGGATTGATATATTAAATGTTTAGAACCAGTTGGTATCATGTGTTGTTTTCGAAATACTATTCAAAAATATAGATTTTTAACCCCTGTTGGCTCATTTGAATAACTCTATGTTTGGTTGGAAACCCTATAGTCATACTTCCAATGAGATGGCCTTCACATAGTTGGTTTCAAAAATTGGGAAAGGATTGGAATTTTTCATTTGTGAGTTTTTTAATACCATGAATGTGATAACTTCATCATTCACCATTATTCATCTTTCATGGGATTCTGGTATGTCATCTACAGTTTCAATTGATGGTTATATTATAGAACCCACTAAATGGATTGGAACCCCTTGATAGAGGTTATGATAGGTGGGTGTTTCCACTAGTGAGTCTAGTTTATAGAATCTATTTTGGTTATTTACTATGTAGTTTACTATATGCTGATAGGTCGGTCAACACTGGGTATATCCACGGATTTTTTCTAAGGATTCTTATGAAATGATCATTATTATGTATCTATTAGTATATTATTTTATTAATAAATTATTTCTAATATTGTTTTATTTTTCTCATTTCTATTTTCACATTATATTTACATTTCATTTAAGAATTATTTGAGTTTCATTCCCTTATAGAATTTTGGTTTCAAACTGGGTTTTAAATAAGAAATTTTCATAAGACAAAAATCATGGATTTATTTCAATGTGGTATTTCTAGAAAATAGTGGTTTTTATTTTAAAAATAGTAAAAATAGATTTATTATATGTATTTTAAACTATAATTTATATACTATTTTAGGAATGTACATATAAAGATTCTATGGTTCTTACCAAAAAATGTTTTTTCATACCCACACCCTACTTGTGCCACATTGCATTAGAATACTCGAGAATTTTTGTAGGTTCATTTTAATTTATGTTTATATATGGAGGGGGCTTGTAAATTAATAGTGGAGACCACTGGGTCACATGGAGATTATTTTGTTCTCGTTTCATTCAATTTTGGTTTAATTTTATATTTAATTTTTGTTCCTTGGTTATTGTATTTTGATCTATTTATGCATTTGTTTTTATTTATTGTAATTATGTTGTGTTCTTTATTTTTTTATTAAGTATAATAAGATAAATAATTTTAATTCTTGTTTTATATGATTCTTGGAACTAGTTTCCATCCCTAGACGATTGGGAAAGCCTCTCAGTCCTTGTTCTGGGTCGGCTCAGTATACCAGTATGGGGTCGACCCACATTAGTTTTTGGAAATTATACCCATGATTCATATACTATCTCCATTTATCTTTCTAATTTATATATTCTATTTTTATTACTTCTTTGGTTACATTTTTTTGATATAAAGTTTTTCATTTTTTTATATTTATGAATTTGATGACATATTATACGTATTTCAATGCATATAAATTTTTCCTAAAATAAATATTAATTTTTAATTTTTTTGTAAATAGTAACCTATAATAATGATTTCAAGTTATAAAATTGGTACATTGACTTTAAGCTATACTTACATTTCAAAATGATATGTTTATTGTTTTATTACTAGAATTGTTTTCAAAAAGATATGAAACCCATTTTTCATATGAGAGTAAGCAATTCTAGAACTTATGATGTTTTTTAGATTTAATTTCACAGACTCCTTGGTGAAAACTAACATGAATTTTATATCACACCTTAAAAACACAACTCAATGTACACATATTGTGTGTCTCATTTAGGTATAAAAGTTTATTTAGAGGAGTGTCACTTCTAAAACTACCTCATCCATTATACTCTAAGGGTTTGAGTCATGTTAGTGGATATATTGTGTACCCATTTTAAATTGGGATTAATTTTCTAGTATATTAGTGTTATAGTTTTATCTAGAATCTCAGACATGTCTTACATTCTTGAAATTTTTATTCGTTAGTGTATTAATATACATTTTTTATTCATCAGTCATTTATTTCCTCTTTAGATTATATTTTATTTTCCATATTTTTAAATATAATTAACTGGTTTCATGTGGGAATTGAATATATAGATCCTTCATGATAGATTATAAATAAAATTTAAATACTAGAGAAATATTATTTATTTTAGTGAAATCATTTTAAATATGTATAATATGATTCCATGGTTCTTATCACAAATATATTAGGATAAAAAATACACCAAAAGGATTTCCATTGGATAGTTTTGGATGACCTCGTCTCGGTTTATAACATCATATTACATTAACATCCATGAAAATTTATTATTCATTTATTAACTCAAAGTTCAGAAGAATAATGAGAGTATAAAAATTATATTTAAAATTTATGTAAACATAAAAATATTTTCATATTGCTTCAAATGTAATTTATAATTAGTTTTTTCATTGAGTTATTTGAGTCCACTAGAAAATAATCTATTTTAATTTCTTGGTCAATAATAAATCTATAATATTACCATGAGAGTCTATTGAATTTTACATCATATATACCACATAATTAATCCTAAATCATTATTTGATAGTGTATTTATCTCTCTATTTTTGATAAGATAATTTAATGAAAAACATTGGGGATGAATATATTCTTAAACACTTCTCTTCTGTAGAGACTATTTCATCCTTCTACCTTGTTTTAATTATCAATGTTAACAATTTGGTTCCTTTTCAATAAAATTGATAAATTTTTAAATTATATTTCTATTATTTTACCATTATATAATATAATATATATTTTCAGTAATTTTGACCAGCTATTCAAAAATTAATAGACCAAAATAACCACTAAATAATATAGTTCATTTTCACAAAACAATATCAATTGTATATTTACCTTTCTTTAATTCTATGATCATAATAATTTTTATATATAATTTAGGGATAATCAACATATTATAAATTCAAATTTTCAACTACGTTTCCCCGAGTTATATATTTTCTAGTAAACCAAATGTATAAATTTGAATAATGTACAATAAATTCTTAGGAAAACAAAAGTAGATACTCCTATGGATATGAAAAATAAAACATAAAATATATTACTCAATAAAACAATTATTTTAACCAATCTCAAGGTTTTTTTATAACAATACAGCTAATAATTCATCAACGTATTATTTATAATTTATGATCATATCATTTTAAAACTAAAATAGGAAAATATATATACCCAACATTGATACCATGAATGAAGGAATAAATATAAAATATGTAACTTCTATACCATTATAGTTATATTTCATGAACACTAAAAATAAACCACACCCTATGATTCAAATTTTTTAGTTTTATTAGGATCATATTCAAATAAGAGTATTCATAAATAATAATATATAAACAAATCCCATTAAACTGACCACACATAATTTAATTATAGTAAAATTCCTATAAATATGATCATATGAATATAGTGAAACACACTAAAAGACTAAATAAAATCACATAGTAATGAAAAAAATAATATTAATGATTCAAAGATAACTTTTCATCTAAATTTAATATATTATAAAATATTAGAATTTATTAAGTACATTTTCAATTAGTTGTAATCATAGAGCCATAAAATGTGATAAAATTTTAAATGACTATGATCGTTATAAGTCATATATTTGAAAAGGAATTTGAATTTTCTATATAGAGGATGGTTTTGTATGAACTAGGAATCCGAATGAGTTTCTTATATTTATAACATTATAGAAAAAAAATTTGAGTTGTGTTTTTTGACCCAGTAGTATTTATGGGGGGTCTAGAAAGTATTGAAATGATTTGACGAGTTAATGTCTATATAAAAAAGTATTAGTAAAGGGTTAAAATCATTAAATTATAGATAATTTTATGAAACATTGATTCAAAGGGTTTTATGTGACTGTCATTGTAGTTTATTGTTTCATGATTCAGTTCAAACACTAAATTATGCATTAAATGTATTTATAAAATAAATTGAGGGGGCAATTCAACCCCTTATTGTGGAGTGTGTATGAGATAGTATTATTGTATAACCCTAACTTCCCCCATGATTTATGGTGGATTTTTTTTTATTTTATATTTTATTATTCATAAGGTGTTCCCTCAACATTAGGATTCCAAAAAAAATTTATTTTTTTCACATTATTTTAATGTTATGCTGTTTATTCCAACTACATGTGGGGGAATAAAAAAATTGATTGGTATTTTTTGTATCATGCACAATATATGTCGAGAAATAACTTATTCATGACATTGGTAGCCACATAGGAGGTGGTACATCACCTATTAATTTTTGTAGGGTAATTATAGATTTTTAAAAAAAAATGGGACTTTAGAATAAGAGATTAATATTATGTATTTGGATTTCATACTATTAATAGTTTTTTAGTAGTGATCTACACCTCGTTTCTCTAGCTTATAGAGAGAAGATGATTCCAATTGAATTTTTAGGAATTATAAACATTTAAATTATTTTTAAATATTAAATAAAAACATTTTAAATTAATTGGGGGAGATTCTTGACATGAGATGGGTTCTTGGGATAATTAATTAGTCCAGTAAATATTAGATGTGGTTTAGTTTTTGGGGAATACATAGTATTAAGGTACTTTTATTCTATAATACAATTGTAAAAGTTTTATTAAAGAAGTGTGTATAATATTAAACATGGAATGTTGTTCAAGATTGTATTTTATATAGAAAGATTGACCTAGGTAGAGAGATATTATATTAGAATAATTCATATTCTAGATGTTACTATTCAAAATAATTGGAAATAATTTTGGAATTCTCGGTGGAAATTCATCCAAGGGGTGTGAGATTTATTAGAGTTGATGTTGAAAATTTCTATGTCCTTAGGTTATGATTTGTCTAATGTAATAGAGTTGATTGGGTACCCAGGTCTATTGTGTTTTAATGAGATTATTGGGGCATAATAATGATGATTGAAATGGTTGTATGAATTTTGAGTGATGATAAAATCCCTCTTTAGGATTGAGGTGATTATTAACATGATTTTTCTATGAGAATAGTATAGTTTTAATTTGAATTAGATTTGAAATGGGTTCCACTTAGGTTTTGGAACCAGTGTGTATAGGATATAATCTAGTAGAATGTGACATCATGGAATGAACCCTAGGTAGCAGGGTGTAAGAACCCGGATCTTCGTTTCAGGAATGTCTTTCCTTTTCAAAAGTTTTTGAGAGAAATGGAGTTTCCAGAAATTTTGGAATTACACATCATGTAATTTCTGAGTACATGACATGTACTCTTTTCCGGCTCGAAGCCATGTGATGGTCGTGCCCAGGCCACACACATGGGGTGTAGGGGTGACATGGAGTTTTCTTAAAGCGGAGTACAGAAAAACCTAGTATACGCCGTGTAATCTAAAAGTACATGTCATGTACTTTTTTTCATTGAATGGACCGGGGTCATGACTAATTTTTGAAATGCTCTTCTTCTCCAGCTTCTTCGTCCGAGTGCACTGGGAATCCGTGGATCTTCGACGTGCTTCTGTTCCTCCGTCCGTTCTTCGATTCAATCTTCGTTGATTGTGTTGGAATCGAAACGATGAGTTATCTCTTCTGCCTTTTCCTTGTTCTATGTTTCTTCCACATTTCCATGTTATCATGGGTTGAGAATTTTTGGCGTTTTCTCATATAATCGACGTTCTACGGGCAATCAATCATCGTGGTTCACATATATCGATATCTTAGCACCATGATAGGTGGTTTTTTCCTTTCCGTAGGAAGTCTGTGAATATTTTGTGCAAATTCCACCAATTCCCTTGAATGGGGAATTGGGGGTTTCCTGTATTCCCCCTGTTATTTTTCTGCATTTCTTGATTTCTTGAGTAGAGATCATTGCTTAAAAAATTTGATATTCTATACAGTATTCTTGTGCTTCGCCTTGCAAGTTTTTCTTATTAGGAATTTTCACTTTCCATGCCTTGTTGTAGGATAGTGTAACTATTGTACTCTTATGATTTTGTGCCTTAGATTGATACCCAAGTAGGTCTTGACATTTACTTGTGCCGAAAAGCGCGCTATGCATGTTTATTTCACACTGGACTGTGAGAACCTAGTGTAGTAGACCATAAGAAGAATGGACTTAAATGATTCTCAAGAGTGTCTTTTAATACGTTGTGAGACCATAAGGGGAATTGACGATGAGTGCTTCCTCTGAGAGTCTGTAGTTCCTCGACATAGGTTATAGGGGGAATGAGACGTTGAGTTCTTCCCCAGAGAGCCTTCAGTACGATATGAGACTATAGGGGTAATTGAGGTGAGTGCTTCCTCAGAAATTCTACTCTTAGTTAAAACAGAGGGGTGGGACTATGTGTCCCTCCTAGAGGGTTGGTAGTACTATTAGGTTGACCCGTAGGGGTTAGGCTATGATAGCTACCCAGAGGAATACGTATTTTCTATTTGTTGTTGGTTGTTTACTTTAGTACATTATATGCTAGAACTATGGATTGTAGCTGCTGTGTGTTTCTCTGTTTACTGTTTCCTACACTTTAACTTTCCTAGTATTCGTTGACTGTTAGGCATAGATCTTTGGGTGATTTCCTACTAGTATTGTATCACACACCCTGTTTGGGACATGATTTTGGGCCCAAGAAGACATTATTGTTGCAGTTATAGATAAGGAAAAGTTCCCTTTGACTTCTTGTACTGGATTTCTTGGTGTTGGAGAGCATGGGACCAAGCATAGTCTTGCGATGCTGTAGGAGTTTCTATTATTTTAGTACTTTTTTTACTTGTATTTCAGAACATTTCTGTGTTTTCTATGTTCCTTAGATACTTGTACCTGCTGTATCATTATCATCATTACTATATATTCATTGCTTCCATAGTTTGGTTTCAGTTGTTGCATATTGTTTACTGCTTCCTCTATTTACTGTTAATTTCATGTATTTGTATACCTTACCAAATGAGGGCATAGTTTCCCCAATAACATACTAAGGCCCACGTTTCTAGTCAGCAGCCTTTGGTGTTTGGGGAAATGCGCTTGAGGACATGTGGTTAACTCGGCACGAGGCACCTTTGGTTGGCTTCTAGAACCAGGATGTTATTAAGTTGTATCAGAGGAGTTATTTTCTCTTGATTTACTATTTTGAGGCTTTATCCAGGGATAGGATAGGTTTGGTACTTGGTGTTAAGTTGTGCTTGGGAGTAGCTAACCGGTGTACAGGTAAAATCCATACTACCTCGATTATTGCAGTTTTCTGGTTTTACGATTTTACAGTGGATTAGATTTCACCTAGAGTGATTCACATGATTTGTGTTGTTATTGTTGTTGCTATTCTGGTTCTATTTCTGTCACAACCTGATGAGATGAGGGTATTCTATCTCATGCATCATATAGCCACTTCCTAGAAATCACATTCCATGCATTCTTGTCATGCCATTTAGGGTGCACTAGTAATTGCATGTTGTTGTGATAGTCCTTGTGTAGATTATGCATGCTGTTGTGATTGATGCTTTGTTAGAATCTCTGCTGTTTGTTAGAGGGTTTTTTGTATCATATCATTCTTAAATGGATGCCAATATATGATTTGTGGGGGGAGTATGGGACCTCAAAAAATCAGAATTTGGTACATTCTTTCTTGTTTTTCAGTGTTTTCTGGGCTTCAGTGCAGTTTTAAAGATACTTCCTGGAAAGACCCAGAATATACAACATGTACTTTATATATACACGCCATATAGTTTTAAATCGTGTCACTGACTGTGTGAGCAGAAACACAGGTTGTAAAAAACATCCAGGAACATGCCGTGTGAGGTAGGTACATGCCGTGTAGTAGTAAGAGTGTACCTGGACGTGTAACCAACAACACAGGTCGGGGAAGCTCATGTCATACACTCCGTGTTATGTATGAACACACTTTGTATCCTTGTTCTCAGTACCCGGTCATGTCACAAACAACACGGGATGGTGTCCTCATCTCCTATACATGCCCTGTTTTTTTTTGGAACACGCCGTGTAGTCTCACCCATGTAGGCGACCATGTCGCTAACAACACTGGTCGGGAAAGTCTTCAAGTACATGCCGTGTGTGTTAGGAATATGCCATGTAGTCTCAACCGTGTAGCCATCTGTATAGATAACAACATAGGTCATTGAAACCTTGTAAACTACACGATTTTTCCATGGGGAACACGCCGTGATGTCTTATTTAAAGAAGACCATGTGGGTTAGCTATACAAGGAGCCACGGGTAGGGAAACAGAGTTAAGTAAAGGCAGTGTATTATTCTTTTGTAAATATTGTGTGTTTCCTTCACCTATTTTCGTTTTTTACTCCTTGGTTCTCTATCCTTGTTTTCATAATCTAAGGTATCTTTTCTTCTGCCGAGTCATTGACACTAGACACAACTTTGGGGACAAGGACATCTAGTATACGTCAGTGTAGAGAGTGTCCTATCGAGGTTATAGGGTATCATTTCGTATGGGATTTCTACGTCATATAGATGATAGGATATGATGTAATTCTTTGTATGGACTTGTTGGTTCCCTTCCAAGAAATCTCCAACTGTTATCACCATAGGGTGAGTTTCATTTCACCAGTGGGTGAATCTTTTCTTCATAGAGGCGAATGGGATGTTCCGGAAAGTCGAACAGGACTCGAGCATCATGGGCTAGGAAGGGTGACAACCCAGATTGCTAGTATTTATCTGGATGACCAGGGGACTTCACAGTTGGACTTTTCTCTAGTGTTGGATCATTTCAGGGATGTCTTTCCAGTGGAATTTTCAAGTTTACCTCCGAAGCGTGAGGTGGAATTATCTATTGAGCTCCTTCCAAGAGCGGCATCAGTGTCAATTCCTCCCAATAGGATGGCTACACCTGAGTTGGAGGATCTCAAAAAGTAGTTAGAGAAGTTGTAGGAAAAGAGTTTCATCTGACCCAGTACTTATCCTTGAGGTTCTCTTGTCCTGTTTGCGAAGAAGGAAGACGGTAACCTCAGGATCTGTGTGGATTATTGGAAGCTGAACCAGTTGAGGTTCATGAACAGGTATACCTTGCCTAGGATTAATGATCTTTTTTATTATCTTTGAGGAGCCTGGGTGTTCTCGAATATCTATTTGAGGTCCTGTTATCATCAGTTGCACGTAAGCCCATCAGATATACCTCTGACAGCCTTCAAGAGCAGGTATTGTCTCTACGAGTATATAGTCATGCCCTTCAGTATCACGAATGCACCAACGGTTTTCATGGCACTGATGAACCGAGTGTTCCATCCTTAATTGGAATCCTTTGTCGTGGCCTTCATGGATGATATCTTTGTGTACTCTCACACTCGACATGACGATGCTACTCATCATGAGATCGTTCTGAGTACACTGGGAGTGAATAGACTTTATTCTAAACTCTCGAAGTGAAAATTTTGGATGGATCAGATTCAATTCTTGGGTCATTTAATCTCAGAGGCAGGAGTATCTGTGGACCCATAGAATGTGAGAGATTTAGTTTCCTTGGAGCATCCGAAGAATGTTTTTGAGGTATGGAGTTTCCTAGGGCTGGTTGGATACTACAGATGCTTCATTCAGGAATTTTCTCTCCTTGCAGCACCGTTGATAGCTTTGACCACGAAGGGAGTGATGTTCTTATGGTCAAATTATTTTGAATCAGCCTTTCAGGAGATGAAGGGAAGGTTGATGTCAGCACTGATACTAGTCTTTCCAGATCCAGGAAAGAGCTACACTATTTTTTATGATGCATCAGCTGTCGGTCTAGGAGCTGTGCTGATGGAGGGAGATGCAGTCATCACGTATGAGTCTCGGCAGTTGAGGCCACATGAGAGGAACTACCAGACAAACGATTTGGAGTTGGCAGCTGTTGATCATGCCTTACGCTATTGGAGGCATTACATTCTCGGAAAGAACTTTTTGGTTTACACCGACAACAAGAGTCTCAAGTACATATTCACTCAGCGTGATCTGAATCTGAGATAGCGCATGTGGGTCGAGTATCTTCAGTCATTAGATTTCGAGCTTGCCTATACGCCGATAATGGGTGACGCAGTGGCAGATGCGTTGAGCAGGAGAACTAAGATTCAAGAAGTTCATGAGGCCAGTAGTGAGTGACAGCTTATGGATATGTTCACTGAGATGCATCTAGACGTGCATGACAGACAGGGATAGAATTTTTTATCTTCTTGTAGTTGTTACCTCTATACTACTTGATCGGGTACTGATGAGGCAACTATCAGACTCAGAGGGCTTAGTCCTGTAGGAGAGTGTGTAAGGAGAGGACCCTCTTCCAGGAAGGACAGTGGGCAAGGTTGAGATCTTGCGTTTCCAGGGATGTGTATGGTTTTCAGAAGATATACGTGATGATCTGATGTGGGATTTCCATTCCTCAGTTTGGGCAGTTCATCCTGGCATCACCATGATGTATAGGGATTTTTATCGCCATTACTGGTGGCCAGGTATGAAGAGATATGTTGCTGGTTTCATCATAAGGTGTTCTACTTGTCAGCAAGATAA
The DNA here is from genome assembly GCA_963277665.1 of Viscum album. Classification (NCBI taxonomy): domain Eukaryota; kingdom Viridiplantae; phylum Streptophyta; class Magnoliopsida; order Santalales; family Viscaceae; genus Viscum; species Viscum album. Next base: position 1,935,476,878 of record OY728165.1, read on the forward strand.
GTAAGAGCATCAGTGACCAGCAGGCCTTTTACTATAGTTACCCATTCTGGAGTGGATGTGGAAGGATGTTAAGATGGACTTCGTGAACGGATTTCTGAGGGTGCCTTGAGGGAATGATGCAGTTTGGGATGTCATCGATAGGCTTAAGAAGGTTTCTCACTTCATACAGATCAAGGAGGCCTTCGGTGTTGATGATCTGGGAAGACTGTACATCCGAGAGATTTTACGTCTTTATGATGTTCAATACTCCATCGTCTCAGATAGGGATGCAGACTTTACCTATCGGTTCTGGCAGGGGCTTCAGGAGGCATTGGGTACACGTGTACTTTTGAGTACAACCTACCATCCCAAGAAAGTGGGCCAGTCCGAGCGTACGATCCAGGTGCTAGAGGATATGGTTAGATGTTGCTTTCTAGACTTTCGTTGTTCTTCGGAATAGCATATCCCTCTAGTGGAGTTCACCTTCAACAACAGTTTTCAGGAAACTATTCAGATGGAACCTTACAAGACTTTGTACGATAGGCTATGCCGATCACCCTTATGCTGGATAGAGGTAGGAGAGGTAGCTTTGCTGGGACCTCATCTTTTTCAGGAGACCTCAAGGCAGATAGAGTTGATTTAGAAGAGGATGGCTACAATAGAGTCTCAGTAGAAGTCTTATGCTGATCAGCGGAGACGACCCCTAGAGTTCTAGGTCAGGGATCAGGTTTTCCTATGTGTCACACCGAGGTTGGGACACAAGAGGATTCAGAGATAGGGTAATCTTTCACCACTGTACATTGGGCCTTTTGAGGTATTGGAGAGAGTTGGGTCGGTTGCCTATCATTTGCAGTTTCCTCCGAGGTACCAGGACATGCAAGACGTCTTCCACATCTCCCAGCTCCAAAGTTACTTTTCAGACCCATCTCATTTCTTTCATTCTGAGGAAGTTGAACTCGATGTGGATACATAATTTTAGGAGAATACTATCTGGATTGTCATTAATAATATGATGGTTCTCTCTGGGCGGTGTGTTCCTTTAGTACGGGTTCTACGACATCATGGGCAAGTACAAGATGAGACGTGGGAGAGGGAGGCTGATGTAAGATCGTAGTGGATGGAGCTGTTTGGTGTTTCTTATTCCACGCCTCGATAGAGAAATTCGGGGACGAATTTCATTAAGGGGGGAATTTTTTAAGAACCCAGATCTTCGTTTCGGGTATGTCTTCCTTTTCGGGAGTTTTTGAGAAAAATGGAGTTTTTGGAAATTTTGGAAGTACACACTGTGTACTTTCTGAGTACATGTTTTGTACTCTTTTCTGGCTCGATGTCATGTGCTGGCCAATCCCGGGACACACACACGGGGTGTAGGGGTGACGTGGAGGCCGCTTAAAGAGGGGTATGGAAAAACCTAGAACATACTTCGTACTCTAAAAGTACATGTCGTGTACTTTCTTTTTTTCATTAAAAGGAATGGGGTCACACCTAATCGATGAAAATACCTTCTTCTCTAGCATCTTCATCCGAGAGAACTGGGATTCTGCGGATCATCGAAGAGCTTCCATTCATCCGTTTGTTCTCTGAATCTATTGTCATTGATTGCATTGGAATCGTAGCAGTGAGTTCTCTCCTCTAATTTAGCCTTGTTCCATGTTTCCTCCACATTTCCATGTTATCGTGGGTGGATCATTTTTTTTTGTTTTCTCAAATCATCAACATCCTAAGGGGAATCAATCATCGTGGTTCTCTTATATCAATCTCCGAGGACAATGTTAGGTGGATTGTTCCTTTCTATAGGATGTTTGTGAATATTTCAGGAAAATTCCACCAATTCCCTTGAACGGGGAATTGGGGGTTTCCTATGTTTCCCATGTTGTTTCTCTGCCTTGCTTGATTTCTTGAATAGATATCGTTTCTTGAAAAAATGGACAATCTATATCGTATTCTTGTGCATTACATTCCATGCTTTTCTTATTAGGAATTTTTCCATTTTCCATTATTAGTTATAAGATAGTGGAACTGTTGTACTGTTTTGCTGTTGTGCCTTATATTGATAGACAAGTAGTTCTTATGGTTTACTAGGGCCGATACGTGTGCTATGCATGTTTATTTCACACTGGACTATGAGAACCTAGTGTTGATGACCATTGAGAGAATGAATGTAAGGTCTTCCCTAGAGTGTCTTTTAATACGATGCGAGACCACATGGGGAATTGACGATGGGTGCTTCCTCAGAGAGTCTGTAGTTCCTCGACGCGGGCCATAGGGGGAATGAGACATTGACTACTTTCCCAGAGAGCCTTTAGTATGATACAAGACTATAGGGGGAATTGATGATGAGTGCTTCCTCAGAAATTCTACTCTTAGATGAACCAGAGGGGTGAAAGTGTGTGTGCATCCTAGATGGTTGCTAGTACTTGTAGGTTGAACTATAGGGGTTAGGATGTGAGAGCTACCCAGAGTATTACCTATTTCATATTTGTTTTTGGTTGTTTACTTGTGTAATTTATATGCTAGAACTATGGATTGTATCTGCTGTGGGCTTCTAAGTTTACAGTTTTTTGCACTTTTACTTTCCTTGTATTCAATGACTATTAGGCACAGATCTTTGGGTGATTGGCTACTGGGATTATATCTCACCCCCTGTTTGGGCCTTGCTTTTGGGCCCAAGAAGAATTTTTTGATGCAGTTATAGATAAGGGAAAGTGCCATTTGACTTCTGGTACTTGATTGCTTGTAGCTGGAGAGCATGGGACCAAGCTTAGTCTTGCGATGCTGCATGAGTTGTTGTTATTTTAGTACTTTTTTTTACTTGTATTTAAGAATGTTGTTGTGTCTTCTGCGTTCCTTAGATATTTGTACCTGCTTCATCATTATAATTATTACTATATATTCATTGCTTCCGCTGTTTGGTTTGAGTTGTTGCATATTGTTTACTACTTCCTCTATTTACTGTTATTTTATTTTCTTTGTATACCTTACCAAATGAGGTCATATTTTCCCCAATAACTTACCAAGGCGCTTTCTTCTAGTCGGAAGCCTCTAGCATTTGGGTAAATGTTCTTAAGGTCATGTGGTGAACTGGGCACGGGGAACCTCTGGGTGGCTTCCTGAACCGGGACGTTACACATGACAAATATTAATTATGGATTTTGTGAAATCAGACAATCCAAATGGGATTTTAGATAGTGAGAGATATAAGGATATGACATCAATATGGGTGATTTTAATGAACTCATATCCATAATACATGATCATAGTGGGGCTAGAAGTCCCAGTGGATTCCCTAATGTGTGAGGAGAGATATGTTATAACAAGTTTCTAGGTGTGGATAAACAAATTATAAGAGATCAACTGATGAGTAATGTGATGAGTTTTATCCCTATGTGATTTGGATGTGTTTATGGACCTCTCTAGATGTTATAGTGATAGGTCAATGTGATTAGTTATCTATTGAGTCTACGATTATGGTTTAGTGTGTTATAAATATCATAGGGTCTTTGAGGATACGTTGGAAGGATTATTATTCCATAATGTGTGCATTAAATAATGAAAATACATACTATTTTGTTGGTTTGTTATGATTGGAATTACCCATTGTATAAATGGATGGATCAAAGTGAATTATCCTCCAAAAAGAAAAAAAGGATGAAGCGGTGAGATATAACCTCCCTAGAGACTATGGGTATTATTCTATGAGATTAAATGGGACCATGATTTTTTAATGTTTGTGTTAAGGATCACTCAAGGGGCTTGGTCCGGACACAATTAGAGATGAAACTGATAGAATACTTTCAATAGATATTATATGGGTTGAGTATAATATATGTATCATCATGCCCGATTTATTCGATTATAGGGTCTCAAAATTAGATGATTCCTTACTCTGAGTCTTCTAGTGTTCAATGGGAATATGAATGGTAGTGTGGGGTGATGTGATATATGGAATCTAGTATAAAGCTTATGTATGTATTCTCACAGTCATGGTTTCCTTATTATTACATGATGTCCAAATATGACTTTTCGTCTAGTCATTTATTTTGGAGGCCAAGTTTTCACACAATGAATTGATGGTGGGTTTTTTATGATGATTGATTTCATCACCCATATACACATATGATAGCATATATTAGGGGATCCTGATGTGAATCTTTGTATTTAAATACCCACACAATAAATTGGAATCTTGGTGGGACTGAAAACTAACTGGATTTTTTTTAGTTCAATAACTTTTAATGTGTATTGGATTAAGGTAGAGAATTATGAATGTATATAGAAATTAGGATGGGTCTCCGGGATAGAACATGTAATTTTTATGTGTTTTATTTTATAGTATTTTATTTTATTAATCAACCAAGTGTGTGATGAGAGTTAGTTATGTATGAAACCATCATATGTATGATTAGATTTTTATTTATACTATTTGTTCTAATTTGGGTATTGTTTATTCATTTATTATTATTGATTATTTTGATAAAGATGGGGCATCCTCCCCAATGATTTTTAAGCCCTCAACACTAGTTGAAATCCATTGGTATATAGAGAGGTTCTCTTAGGGTTATGCGGAGATCCATGTTAGGGGAACTATTGAGTTTCCATATATTGTGGAATCTTAAAGTTGAATAATTTTTTTTTATTTCGGAATTTGGGAGATGGTAGATATGTTGTATAGGAATGTATTTGATCCTATATTAGATATCATTGTAATGTGTCAATAAAACCCTTTCCATTATCATGTTTACATTACAAAGGTAATTTATTTTTATTCCATCTTTTTTATGATACATTCATATGATTTCTTCTTAATTGATAGATTTTTTTTGGTTTATGATTTATTTTCATTTGTGTCCATTTGATCATTGGTAAGGGGTTTTTTACACGAATATTATTAGACAGATAGGACTGACATGACAAGTTATTTACTATATGTGATTGGATTCTTTAATGGGTATTTTTTAATGTGTCAATAATATCTTATATTAATTTCCATAATATTATTTTTTTGTATAAATATTTATTTCTAACATATTTTAATTTTTTAAAGAAAGAAATATGGATCATATTACAAGTGATATTTGGTTATGGTAATTTAGTCAAAATATCTAGGTATTCATTGGGACCCAATGTTTATTTTTATAATCATTTAATGTATATGTGACAGAACCCTAAAGTATTTCATATTGGCATTGGATTCTTATGGACTGGTTTGAACATAGTGATGAATTTCCCTGGGAAAATGGGCGTGGTTACTAAATATTCCAACTATTATTTATATGTAATTTTATTATATATCATTATTGTGGAACACTAATTAACCACACCATGTGGTTCTTTAGAGACAGTAACTATTTTTAGATAAGGTAATATAAAATGAACTAATATTTTGTGATTCTAATTACTTGTATATTTTCTATTTTCAAGGTTTATTTTGTGGGTAAAAACTATATCTTCCCTATCATATTAGTGTCTGAAATCAATTTTAGGTGGAAATGTATAATGATTTATAGTTTGACATATTTTTGTAATGATGATTTAGTAGTAGGTAGTGGTGAAATTATATAAATCATGGTCAATATTAATTTTTTTTCCAGGAATCATTACATATAATAAAAAATGGTCATTGTGTATAGTTTATGAGACATGGATCATTGGGAGATGACTCATGAGAGGCTGAGTATTATTGTGTGAATGGGTTTAATAGTAGTGTTAATCCATTGAAATTATTTTAGATCATGTGGGATCAGGATAAAATTCATGCGATAGGGTTCTTGGTTGATCACTCTATGTGGTTTCATAGTGTATGAGACATGGATCATGGGGAGATGACTCATGAGAGGCTGAGTATTGTTGTGTGAATGGGTTTAATAGTATTGATAATCCATTGAAATTATCTTAGATCATGTGGGATTAGGATAAAATTCATGGGATAGGGTTCTTAGTGGATCACTCTATGTGGGTTTATAGTGTATGAGACATGGATCATGGGGAGATGACTCATGAGAGGCTGAGTATTGTTGTGTGAATGGGTTTAATAGTATTGTTAATCCATTGAAATTATTTTAGATCATGTGGTATTAGGATAAAATTCATGCGATAGGGTTCTTGGAGGATCAGTAATGATATTTTTACAGAAAATGTATTGTTTGTAAGGGGACATGTTCATTAGGTACATATAGGTCTATTTTAGAATAAAATCCAAGACAATACCATGTGAGGGGTTTTCAAGTATGGTTCATGTTATGGATGAACCAAAGTGTATTTGTTGTCATAGTGTGGTAGTGCGACTCTCATGGGTGTAGTGTAATTTGGTTTTGTGAAATAAGAAGTTACCCATTGTAATTTTAAGTGACATTAAAAATATATAATGTGTATTGGAAGGAACAATCCATGTTTAACATTCATAGGGTGATAATGTATTGAAAGATGGAATTGAGGGTGGAATGGTAGGAGAAACACATGTGTTATGTAAGGACCTTTTGAGTCAGATCATGAAGACATGAAAAACAGACACCATATGGTTTTGAGATAACCATTTTCACTAGAGGACATTATTCCAAGTGATATGGTAATGGATTGTGGTGGGATTTTTCCCTAGACCATAGGATTCAGTCATACAAATGACGTTTAGTCATTATGTTTAGTAACAAACAACGTGTGGGCCACAGAGGATTGATTTTTTTTGAATGATGAAAAGGAGAAACTATAGTGGGGACCAATGTGGAAGTAATAGGTTGATGAAACCCATGTTGAATGGGTTTTGGATTCACTATGATCTGTCAGAGTATAGTCACGGTAGCATCGGTTTTATGATAAGTGGAGATAACTAAATATATATAGTTATGTAATTAATAGATGAAATGTTGTTTTGAGTGGGAGGGGTGTGGATTTGGTGTGTTGTAATCATTCTCGTAGTGGTTATAATGTTCCAAGAGTGAGTTATATTAGAGTAGTGTCATTTACCATTCTGATAATATGATAGATGTATATATTTTTTGGGATGTTGTCCAAGAATTACAAATATATTCTAGTCTTATCACCTTTTCAATGTATTTTTGTAATATAATTATGATTTATGAGATGAATAATTATTTATCATGTGATTCAGGTAGTGAAATTGTGATTCATACCCTGGTTTAAGGTGTGAACTAGTTTCTACTCATGGTTCATGGAGTGATCTTGTGATTTCTGACACAATTCAAGGGTGAACATGATATGTTTCAGTACTAAGGGGTGGAATCATGTGAGAAACATTCATGATTATTTTAATTGGGAAAAAATTATTTGGAAACAAGGATAGTCTTTTTGGACTCGAGGAATAAGCAAGACCCTGGGTGTGGTGTTTATAAGTTGAAATGTTGAGTTGGATAAAAGTCAATTTTTTTGTTTCATTAGTATTTATGAATTATATTTTTATAAATATTGTTTAGGGGATATATAAATACTTATTTTTAGTGTATATGGACTCATTGAGATGGAAAATATTTCATGAGCATCATGTTGGATGCTTTCTGAGTTATGATAGCCCACTAAAAGAGTGTTTTTAATAAATGATTTAACGGTTGGGGAGAAACATGTCTTTGAATTGGCCCCCATGTGTATACACCTTTGTGTGGAGAACCATAGTCTTATGTTAAATCAATTAAATACATTTTTTTCATGTTAATATAGATGGTGCTAAATATAAACATCTTAGTAATAGAATTTGAGGCACCCATGATGATCCCTACACTTTCATGTCCTAAAAATATTTTTTTAAATCTGACATTCATATAATGGATCCACTTGTCAGGAAATTTGGGTGGATAAAAATGTCATGGTATGGAACATATTTTCCAAATGGGACACTTATATTGTCCTATATAATATATAGATAATTTCCAATTATGTGTTCTTATCCCTGGGGGGTAATGGGAGACTCATCAAAATGATAGGGTTTTGTTTGTGAGTTTTTTGTTGTAATTTTACCCCAATATCTAATATAATAATATGATACCTATTATCATTTATATAGTAACTTACTGTACTATATGCATAGATAATCATGTTATATGATATATGCATTTATATATCCTTGGGAATAGAATAAAAATGAAATGGGTGATGTAAGGACCCATGTTTAATCATTATAAATTACCATGACTTTAACTAGAATAACCATTATTAAATTACCAAATATATATTTCACTTATATTTATAGATATTAATTTTATAAAAATTACAAATGTATCCCATATGTTTCAAATAGGACACTTCTACATAGTATCAATTTTTAACAATATAAAACTTTTAGTGTACAACCCGATTTATTTTCATAAAATACATTCATGACATTAAACACTACTTATTAATTTACTTTACCCATTTGTAATACCTATTTAAAATATTTATAAACATGGGATGTGGGAAAACAATCTCAGTATGGGACCTAGAAAAAAATTGAGAAATATTAGTCCACAAAAACATGTAAATAATTATCTTTTAGAAGTTATGATTTATGATCAAAATAATAATTTTATAACCCATGAAACCAATATATCATACAAATTCATTTAATAAAATTTATCATAGATTTTCTTAGAGAAAAATTAAAATATAATGGCCTCTTTCAAATAATGAAAAATCCATAATAATATTTTTCAAAATTTTATACATTCCAATCCTTACAAAGAAGAAAAAATTCCTTCTCTTGTCGAAATTCTAATATTTCCATAAAACCTAATAGAAATCATAGATAAAAAATTTAGGAAACCCCACAAATCATATTAATATCATTATTAATTCTACATGGAATAGATATATTCTTTAGAATGAGGGTAACCATCAGAGATACACTCATAACAACTACCATATTTGTACTTGGAATAACTATCACAATATATTCACATAATATATAAGGAGAATCCTATTTGGTCAACATAAACTGTTTACCTAATTCATTAGATATATATAATAGGATCACTCAACCTTAGTATATAATGAATCCACATGTCAAAATAAACAATTCATGTGAGACATAAAATAATACATAAAATTTTACAATGTAAATCATTATTTATACCCATTATAAAACATTTTCAGATCCTAAAATATCCATTCAATATTATAATAATTCTAGAATATAAAATTAGCATAAGGAGTGAGGGTATTTATTTGAATAAAACATGAAATATTGTATAAGAATTCAAATTTCAAATATGACATTCAACAATAGGAAAATTCATTTTCATCATATACGATAAAATAGATCATTACTTTTCTGTTTTTTTGTAACTAACAAAAAAACATTCCATAAAAATTTATTTCATATGAATTCCAATTAAATATATAAAAGGAGACATAAAATCTACTTTATAAATGACATATATCTCTATAAAAAATCAAAATTAAATAATTTTTAAAATATGTGCATGGTATATAAATAGATTTTTAAGGAAAATATTAAAAGATAATTTTTATAATAATGTTCATGGGCATGACTCCAACTCATCATGTACATTATTTATCATACAAAAAAATAAACACAGGATAATTATTTAACTTATTAAACATATTTAATTTATATTTTTAATTTTATTTTATCACATAAAATGATATATTTAATTATTTTATTAATTAAATTCACATCATATACATTAATGATATTCATATCATAACATTAAAATGTATTAGTAAAGTTGAATATGTTCAAATAGGTCATTATTACATCATAAATAGAATAATAATCAATAAATAAATATCATTTTTATACATCAGTAATAATTCTTAAAAAATTATTGAATGATGGTTATGAGAAATGGACAATGTGAAAATCATTGAGACGGTAGGTCATACATATGCATGATTAACGACTTCATATTTATATAAATATAATGTAAAGAAGGTAAGAATCATTTTATATTTCCATAATGAACATAATAACATAAATATCATATTAATTATTTTCTTATAATTACATATAATTTCCATGTGATGTTGTGATCAAAAGTTAATATCATCACTCCATAAAAGTGGTAGTCCATACATGCAAACAAATGATGTTATCACTTTCCAATCAACATAATGGGAAGAAATTAAATGATATATTAACATTTAATAATAATAAATAAATCATTAATACAATATATATTTTCATATATATATACATATATATATATATATTAATTCCATCATTATATATAGTCTTTAGAGATTTTCATAGAAAAATAATTACAACGGTATGAGTGGTGGTAGCCCACCATAAATACAAATTATTGTCTTTTTTCCAGTTTGATTAAAGAGGATATGTATATAGATTTTTATTTTAACATAACATCACATATGTATATTTATGAAACTGGTGTAATTTTATAATCATGGATAATATTGATTTTAAAGAGTTTTTAGATGAAATTGAATAGAAACAATCGATTAGGAATAAAAACAAATCTATGGAAAATTTCCATTATCTAACACCATAAGTCCACTAAGGTTGGTATTTTGTCCCATGTAAAGAAACTGGAATGTGTATATAGTTTTTTATGGGATTATGAAATAGAATTTACTATACAAATATTTTTTTGATGTGTTAGGAAATGGGAATAAGATAATCCATTTTATAAGAGAGGGGAGGGACACCCTTGGAATATCCTAATATTTTAATAAAATAAAAATTATTTTTAATTACAAAAAGGATAAAAAAAGATTTATACTTAATTTATAGTTTTTATGGATTTAAATATTATCATATAATATATATATATGATCTATGATTTTTTTTCACCACTATATTTTATTTTTAACCCTTCATTAACCCTTTTAAAATATTACCACAATATTAAAATTTTCAAGAAATTAAGGGTGACAATATTTATAAAGAATTAAAATGTAAATATAAATATTTTATAGTTAATTTCAGTAACAATATCCAATAAATATTGTTGAATAAAAATTTTATAGAATTTTATATAATTAAATAAATTCTTATTTTCAAAAAAAATCAATAATGTCAATTTTATATCTATTAATTTATAATGATATTTTATAACCTCAATAAAAATAATATTAAGAATAAATGAAATTAATATATCCTAAAAAGGTTTTTTTATCTAAAAAATTATTTATTATATTTTTTTACAAATTATATTAATTTTAATATTTCAAATGTCATCAATTTGGTTTTATCATTATTTAAATTATTTTTGTATCAAAGATTTTTTGGAATTTAAGGTAATCATTTTATCTTTAGAAATTAAAAATTACTTACCATGTTGAGTATAAATAATTTATATTTCAAACTAAAATTTATTAATAATCACATCATATTGTAATCCCTATATTTTAAATAATATAGTAAGGAAAAAAGAGTGAATTTTTTCTTTTGGTTAAATAAAATATTATAAAGGTCATTATCATACCCAAAATGGAAATGTTGGATATAACCGAGTCATGGATGATTGGGGATGAAATTTACTCAACTTATAAAATTAAGTCATGCTTTAGGGTCATATTCTGGTCCTCTCCATGTTATTTTTCACCATTAATTACCCGATTTATCCTCAACCATGGGAAAACATTTATTATGGGTAGAAGTGAGCTATATAAAAAATATAAAAGTCCTAAATACATATATTTAATAAATTTTTAAAATTAAAATCACATAAATAATAGAATTTAATTTAAATTTAAACAGTTAAAATGGGATGAAAAACAATCTTTTTATCAGAATATTACTTTTTAATTATTAATAAGTATTTGATACTAAATAACACTATAAAATTAATTTCTTTTACATAAATAGAATATTATATATCAAATATAACATTTTATAATTACTCAAATAATCAAAAATAGTATTTTTATTTATAAATATTTTAAAATAAAATAGATTTGTCAATAAAAAAAGTGAATTTTCACAATTTAAGGGAAAATCAATCATTTTAGAAAAATACTAAAATTGAACCTAAAGAGAAGATTGATATGATAATTTAAAAATCATATATTTTTAATCAAATAATATTTTTAGTGGATCCAAAATTTAATTAAAATATTCACTCCCAAAATACTAGAGAAATCATTTATGAAGAAAACATATTTTTCAAGAATAGAATTAGTTTTATAAAAAAAGAGTTCTTATTTCATAGTAATTAATAAAAATATTTATATTTTTTATAACCATAATACATTTAAGAAATATAATTTATCCAATTGTAAACAAATAAATTTATTGGATATGATATAACAACAGCATTTGAGAAATTGTATTTTTGTAGTTTCTTTACGCTCATTATTTCATATATCATATGACATAAAACATTATCACTGTTTATATAATATTGGAATATTAAATTATCTACCCCTTTATGAAATTTAATCTTCAAAATTTTCATATTGATTATATTAATCAATGGATGAAATTTTGAAATAACATTTTTGAAATACAACATTGTACAAAGGGTTAATAACACATCCACTTGAAAAAAGTGAATGAGAATTAAAAAGGGTATCTTAAATAATATATAATTGTGTTTTATTGTAGGAAATAATTTGTGCGATGTGAAAATATAGAAATAAAAGAAATACTTTGGTTCCTAATAATTTATAGAATCTGATGGATAACATAGTCATTATAATGTTAACAATAAAAAAACTATTAATATGTGATAGGTTAAAAGGACATTGATTTCTCCAATGGAAATTTAAACAGTTATCATTTTAATTTAAATACAATTCAAATATATTTAAAGATTTACATTATGGGCTATAGAAATAATATTATGAATAAACTCACATGAAATTTAGAGTTTCAAACTCTAATAAATTTCCATTGCAATATCATCATTTGATCAATAAAATGAGTAATAATGTTGAATTTTTTCATTTATGAAGTTGGAAAATTAAAGTCTAATGGATTCCAAAACTCCAAAAAAGATCATAATATATTCCTATTATTTTCAAACATTATGAATTAATGGCTAGTACTATATAATATATTTCGCAAAATTATTATAACTTTTAATAAAATTAATCTCTATAGAATAAACAATAACTACCAAAGAGAAACTAAGAAAAAGAGATAATGAACTATACCTAAAACTCTATTGTATATGATAAAAATAAAATTACAACCCATAAATATGAAGGATTTGATCGCACATAAATCCATTACAAATTTAACAATTTCACTAAATAATTTCAATCAGTATTAATGTCTATGACCCAAAACGTATATTTTATTATAATAAAATATCCTTGATTTACCAATGATTTAAAAAATGTGCTGAATCCCCCTTAATATACATGAAAATCCTATATGAATATAATATATAATTTGATCGATAATTCCCAAATAACATCTCATAATGTTTTATTTAAAATAATATTATATGTTTCCCAAAAATAATGAGATTCATCCAAAAATAACAATACTCATAAAATCACTCAATAGCTATTAAATCCCACAATTATCTCAATGATGAAAAATATGTTCCCCAAATTTATATAACATATAATTAACTAATTATCATAAATACTATAAATCATAAAGTTTATAAACAATATTAATTGTTTTCCAGTAAAATAAATTTTATTCTTCCACATATAAAATTTTTCATATGTTACAATTATGGGTTACATTACCACAATCCCGAAAAAAATGACTCCAATAATTTATCATCTTCTTTATTCTATTTTTAGAAGGTGTAGTTTCCATAAAAAATTGTTTGCAATTTTTTTTTAAAATCCTTCTATATAATAATACATAAGTATTTAATGATTGAAAAAATGCCACTATTACATAATTCTAAAAATTCAATACATAATCATTTTTTTAAAACATTAACCATACCATATTTTCTTATTCCTTTATATATTATTATTACAAACCGAGGATATGAAATTTTTTTAATTTGATTTTTAAATACATAATAAATAATCTCTTTGAATTATGATATATTTAAATAATTAATCTCATAAATATAAATATTAGGGAAATTATTTATAATTTTGACAAATATCATAGCATAAAACAAAAAATCCATATCTGTATAATATAAATACTAAATTACCTAGTGGTATTTCCGATGTTGATGAGATTGATAAATTTATATTTTAAAATTTATTTAAAGAGAAACTATGACCCCTAAAAAATTTTGATATTGAAATTTTGTTGGATAGATAAAATATTTCTTATATGTGAGTTCTATATTTCAAAAGATTTCAAAATCATTCTTTAAAAAAATTTCCTTTATAGTGATGATTAAATATTCTATAATGGAAAAGAATGTTTTAAAATATAACATCTATTCTGTATTTATAAATAATATCAACTAAAAATATTATAAAATCAATTAAATAAGATATGAATTATAAAAATTAAGATAATCCATATGGATAATGATGATTACCAAAAAATGATATCATATTATAATATATTAAAACATTTACATCTCAAATTTTTTTGTTCTATATAATCTTAATGAAAGTAATGAAATTTCCACAATATATAAAACATTGTGGTTATATAGATTTCTTCCTTTGTCTTCAAATAAAATCATAACCTCTAAAGTTATCTAAACCCTCTTATGAGACCAACTGAAAGTAAATGGACATAAAAATTAGAAATTTCATTGACACTAAACATGAATTCAATTAATCAAATTCCCTGTGATCCTTTATGTTTATAGTTTTATAGGGTAAATTCATAAATCCTAAATATTAATTTAATATATTAAAAACAGGAAAAATCTAATCAGTATCCATTTTATAATGACATTAAACATTTAATGTGAAACATGTTTTCATTTATTGAAAATAGTTATGAAAATCATTATGAAAATTTTCCATTACCTTATATATATTATAACCCATTAGAAAAAAGTATATGTAGAATGATCACAAAAATATCATCAATGGACATAAAAAGTAATAAGAAAATAATTATTCCAGAATACATATAATTTTTTTACAGATTTTAAATAATCTTTGGGATTAAATTTTTTTTCTTAGATATTATATCACCTTTTTACCCAATTATTTTCATAAAACATTTCATATAAAATATTCATGGAAGATAAAAATAGTATTTTTTTCATTGAAATAATTAAAAATTCAAAAAAAATATTCAAAATGTTGTGCTTTTCAATCAATACAACGTATCATAATTTCTTTAAACATTTGAAATACTAATTATTCCATAAAAAAAATATAAGGAATAGATAAATCATGTAGGTAACATGAGTAATTTTTTTCAATATCATTCTTACATTCACTTGGAATAAAAATCATGTTTATTCATTAAAAAACAATCATATTTACACTTTATATAACCATTATGATTATTTATAGAATAAACATTTTAGTATATTTTTATAATCATTAAGTAAGAAAAAATTTGTTATTAAAATCACATGTAATAATTAATTGGAGATATATAATAGGATCCTCATCATTGGTTTATAATAGAATAACATTTCATCAAAAATATTTCCCAGGATGCACAACACAATAGAAAAATAATGCTTTATGATGCACTCATTATACCCATGAGAAAACATTTTTGGATATTAAAATATACATTCCATTTTTAAAAAAATCATTATAATAAATGGAAAATAATGAAACTAATTTTTCATTAATGTGAAATTTATGGTTTGTAATGATATCAAAATATCAAATAAGAGATATGCTGGTAAGAAATTTTTTTCACCATATTTTTTATAATAAAACATTCTTTAGTCTTTTATTAATAAAAATGAAAACATTCCATAACAATATTAATTTTGAAAACCATTTAAATAATGTCAATTAAAAATAAAATTCCCATTATAATTCACTTATATCAATATACATACACAAATAATATAATTTTCAAAAATATAAATTTATACGAAAACTAGAGTTTTAAGGGTAATCATGAAATGATAATTTTTAAATTAAATTGAATTAAATCAAGTCTATATCAACATGCATGTTCATTATCATCGTGATTAAATAACATAGGATAATTATTCAAATTATTTATGAACATTTTATCATTTTTATTATTTCATTTAATTTATCTTGTATAATTTTATTTTTAATTATATTATTTATTAAATTCATAGTAGTTATATTGACATATTTGATTCATAAGTGAAAAATGGATTCAATAGGTTCAATATGTTAAATTTTTTCATTATTTCTTGATCTAAATAATAATAGTCACAAATTAATTTTAAAATTGTACACCCATTTTACATTTTAACTAAATCATGATATATGGTTATAAAAATGAAATATATTACAATCTTGGAGAATGTTGGACATTTATACACATGAGTAACATTTCCTTTTTTCAATGATTGTTATTAAAATAATAAAATTACCATATTATCCTTAAATAATAATAACCGTATAATAAATATCATATTATGAAATTAAGTATACCAATATATGTCATTAATGTGATGGAGTGCTATGAAATGAATCACATAGCTTTATAGAGGAGGAAGACCAAACATACACAAGAATGGAATTTACATTTTTAAATTAAGAAAATATTAATTAAGAAAATTATATATAATATATATCTAATAAAACTTATTTCATGAATTTAATATATATACCTTAATTCAATATTTATATTTTTTCTTCAATGATTGTTACTGAGAATTAACTAAATCGGTTTGTGTGGCAGTATTCTCCACACATAAGAATGATGGTCTCATTACCCATTTGATGGAAGGGGATATTGATATAAGTTGATAAATTTACATAAAAACTATAAAAAATGTAATATAATGGTTTAATTATATATTAATGGTCAATTAATATTTAATATAGGTGAACGTACAAATAAAAATAAAATGATCAGTTGGGAATGATACCTCTTGTTTAGAAAACCTCCTTTCCTTACCACATTAAAACCAATAACGTTGAAATTATTCACTAAATAAGGCCTCGATTAAATGGTATTGTATTTTGTAAATGTATTTGGGAAGATCATGAATTACCCAAATGGAGTTTGATGTTTTATGTAAATGAAAAAATAGATTCACTTTTATAATTTACGGGAGGGTGACTCTTGACATTTTTCTCAAAATATTAAAGTATTATAATTTAATTGTCAATTCCATATGGATATAAACTAGTATAATTTTAATATCGTATTAGTAATGATCTATACACTGTCAAACAATAAAATATAGATAGGTTTTGACACGATTTCAGCCATATCTATTGGTATTAACCCTTTCTAATGTGTTATGACAATTACCACAATATTAATATTTTATAAAATTTAATGGTTACTAATGTTACTATAAAAATATAAAATATCTATAAATAGAAAATGAATAATTTAATTATCCATATATAATTAATTTGGATTAATATAAAATTATTTATGAATTTTATATCATTTAATAAATTAAAATTTTCTTGAAATATCAATAATTTCAATTTAAGACCTATTCATATACATTTATTTTTTAGAACATCAATAAAACATGGTAATTAAAATAAAATATAACAAAATATCTCTAAAATTTTATATTTTTCTAAAAAATTCGTCCATCCCATTAATCAATTTAAATAATAATTTTTTATATTATTAATATAATTTTTTTAATTAATTAAATAGTTACTTTGTTAGTGTTGTGCGATCCTTTAAGATAATTATTTTATTTAAAAAATATAAAATAAATTTACATGATGATGTTAAATAATACATGTTTCATAATAGTATTCATTACTGAAAATAGAATATGGTAAAACCTATGTTAAAATTATTATTGCTATTTAAATAAACAGTGTCGGTTTTTTAACATTTCATTGTATTAAATATTATTAGAATTATAATCACATATGAATAGGAAAAAATGAAATATAACAAAATATTGTATGAGTTAGTATGAAAGTATATCATGGAATTAAATTAATTCAATTTTTAATGTCATGTTTAAATCCTTACATAAGATTTTAAACCCTTAATTAACTTATTTACCCTTTACCGTGTTAAGAATAATTACAATGGTTTCTATTCATATTAATAGAAAATATAAGGTGATTTATTTTTCCAAATTTATATATCATGATAAAAAAATTTGAATTAATTTTAAAAGTTAAAAAAAATTATTATTGGAAAATTTTAATTAAAAATAAACTAGAAAATGATAAAAAATGTATTTTTTCTAGAAATTTCACATTTAAATATATAATTATATTATAATATATTCAAGTATAAAATTAATTTCAAAAATAAAATTTTATTATATAAAACCATAAGGAAATAATTAAATTTTAATAATATTCTAAAATTTATATTTACTTTGTAAGTACATGAAATGAAGAGATAATTTCAAATATAAATCTATTGTTATCACTATTTAATGAAAATTAACTATGAATAGAAAAATTACCCAAATTAACAAAAATATAGGATTGATATTATGATTTAAAAAACTATATTTAATTAAACAATTAAAACTCTAAATAGTTCCAAAATTAATTTTAATATTCACTAACATAAATCAATGTAAATAATTTTGTGAAAAAAACTTATTTTGAAAAAATAAGCTGAATTTACAGAAATTTATTTGTTTATTTACTGTCAATTAATTAGTATGTTTTAATTTATAATATAATTCTTAATTTTTTAAAAAATTTAGATACTTCTCATCATATCCACCAATTTAACGGCTATTTTATTGAGGCCGTATTTAAATAATAAAATTCCACATTTCTTTTACCCTTTATGATTCACACTATGTACACTATAAAATATATTCATTCATTCTAAAATCATTGGAAATTACAATTTATATTAAACTCATATGATCCGGAAAACAAATATAAAATCATATAGGGTCATATCATATGAATATGTGAAAACACATGAAATAGAGAAATATATTATTAAAATTAAACAATGTAATAGGTAATATATATTGTTATTGATAGAAGGACATGTAATCTAAAATGAAAAAAATACCATATATAAAAAGTTTTTAATCCTTAGATAATAAACATGAACCATGAAGTGAGATTATAGTCATATATATATGGAATTTAATGTCAATTTATCATAACAATATACTATGGAACATCAATATGATTAATAAGACATTACATTGTGTCATAGGAATCAAAGACCATTGAATCATTAACAATGAAGATAAATCAAACCTATAGTCTGTATGTGATATAGGTTATTAGAATATACTGTACATCAGTTACGTTGGACTTTTAATAGTAAAATCATTATGTAATAGAGGATTCACAATCATATGGTCTATATATGACTTCAGTTTCAAAAAAATATGGTATATAACATTATAATGATATCTATAACATTAAAAAATGTATTGGAGGGTCGTATTGGACCCCACCTATCAATCAAGAATAAATATATGTCCGAATTGAAAATATTCATTCATAATATCACAAAAAACCCAGGGAAAAAAATGTGTTTCATAATATTTATATATAGTATCAACAATGTGGATCACTAGAATATAAAATGATAGAAAAATTTAAATCACTTATTAACAGTATATTATATTTCCAATTAAAATTTGATTCATTGAAAAAAATTCAAACGGAAATAAATCCTTTTCAGTTCAATAATAAAATTGTAGAATCATTAGAAATGAGTTTTTATACAATTATTTTACATTTACACATAATAATGATTTTATTTTAGAATTGGAAAATTAATTTTAAAAAACGTGATGTATAATATTATGGTAAAATATTAACATTAAATAAGAGAATAAAATAGTTAATCCTAGAAAAATATATAAAAATTTCATAAATTAGAAGAGAATACCTAATGAAAAATATTACATTTTCAAATGAGTCTTCAAAAATGAGTCAATGATAAATTCATAATTGTTTTAAAAATGTGATTTTAATTTTTCAAGAATAATTTACATTAGAAATTAATATTAAAAAAAAAGTATAATTCATAATGAATTTATAAATATAATATGTAGTAAATGAAAAATTGTTTGATCTTAAAAATTTGGATTATAAAATTAATATTTTTAAATAAATTTGTTGAAAAACCAAAAATTAAATAAGAGAAAATAAAAAAAAATTTGATATAAATGAACAGAAATATGAATTTTAACATAGTAGATAAATATTGGAATTTTAAAATATGAATGGAATAATTTATGGGGATAATGAGCTTTGAAATGGAAGAAAAAATTATTTAAAGGATAAAATATTTCCTTATTATAAATTTTTTATTTTTTAATGATTATTTTCATTGTGAAATAATATTTCATTTCACTTTTTAAATAGATAAACAATAAAAAATAGGAAATGAAATATATAGTTTAACTATATATAAAAATTAAAAGAATGATTATTAAATAATAATATTTTAACTCAATGAACGGAAATTTACGTTATCATTACCTTTACATAGATCATAATTCATGTAATAAATTACATATAAATGGGGTATTTTTTGTAAAAATAAAAACACCATTATAAATATTGAAACAAAAAAAATGCAATTTTAATATTGTGCCAATGTTATATTATTTATATTCAATAAGAACATTCATAACTGAAATTTTGATAATTGAGTTTTCAATAACCCCTATGGTAATGATATCGAATAAATAAGAGGGTAATGATGTAATGAACTAAAAATGTAAAAAAATAAAATATTCCTTATTCATGATGAAAAATATGGTACTGAATGTACCATATAAAATATTGTATTGTTTTGAAATATCAAACAAGGCATAATTAATTGAAAATACAGTAAAATAACATTTACCTTGGGTCTGGATTAATTATGTGCATACACATAACATTATAAATGACAATTTTTTTTATTAGAAATGTCACTGTGAAATTTTAAATTATATATTTCATTTTCGAAGTTATATTTATTATAATATGTTCACTATTCATTAAACAGTTTTCACATATGGATCTTACTTGAGGTAATATTTTTGATTTCTCAAAAGAATCCATAGTACATCAACCATGATAAAATGTTTCCCAGAATATAATCCTCACCTCCAGAATTG
This sequence comes from Viscum album, assembly GCA_963277665.1. Classification (NCBI taxonomy): domain Eukaryota; kingdom Viridiplantae; phylum Streptophyta; class Magnoliopsida; order Santalales; family Viscaceae; genus Viscum; species Viscum album. The sequence goes on from OY728165.1 coordinate 1,935,497,862, forward strand.
AATGATTTTATGACTTTTATTATTTAATTATAAAACAAATTATATATTTTCAAAGGTTCTCCCAAATCAAACTCAATTATAAAAAAGTTCCTCGATATTATGATTTAAGGTGGTTAGGTTTACCATCACCATTTCTTATTCATATAATATATGTATTATATAAAATTATAATTAAATGATACTAATATAATTATAAATATGTATTTTTTAAATAAAATAATATTTTAACATATTCTATTAGGGAGAGTGTGAAACACTTATCACATCATTGATAGAGGTGGTAGCCTCTACATTTGAATGACAAGTCTTCATTTTTAGTGTTTTTATATGATGGTAGAAAAATCATATCCCAAGAGAATAATACATTTTTAGAATATAAATAGTACCTATGCTATAATAAAACTAGATATTGAAGTGTATTTTTTTGGGGGGAGGATTAGATTAAGCCAAAATGAATAATTAGTGAAAAATAATAACATAGGAAAAATGATATTTCTTTTAGAAATCACTTTGCGATTGGAGTACGTATGACGAATAATTGAGAATAGTGGTTTATTAATTTTTGATGTTATTTTAATAGGATAAAAATTAGTTTTTTAGTTGTAAAATAAAAGGAATATGTGTATCATGAAGAGATGTAAATAATATTCTTTTATAAGTGAATAGAAAATTATTATTGGATTGTCACATTACTTTTCAATAATGGTATATAACGATTCAATTTTTAATGGATCCATATGTGTAAAAAATTATTGTAATTGGGTTTCATGATCTATCTATAATCCACACATTAGGGGGTAAATTTTTAAATTTTCTAGTTCTTTTAAAATAGGTAAAACACTTTTTACCATCATTACTTTTACTATGGTTAATAATATATTTATTCTTTATAATTAATTTCAATAAAAAAACTAAAATTATACTTATTATAATAATTCAATATTAATTTTTTTTATATGAATACCATTTGGTAAAATAAAATATCTATGTTTTAGAAATTTTTACTTAATTGTCATCAGGAATGACCCATTAAATTTTTTTTTAAAGAATTTTGTATTTATTATATAAATTTACGATGTAGTTAAAATTATCATTTTTAATAATTTTGATTGGAATATTTTTTCATATAGAAATTGTTTTTATAATTCTTTAAAATCAACCAAAATTTAATGTTTCTAAAAATATTTTATTAAAATTAAAATACTAAAAATAGTTTTTAAATTAGAAGAAAATTATACCATTGTTCTAGAAATTAAATATTTGTTTTTTAGATCAATAAAAAAATTAAAAATGAAAAAAAATTCTGATTATTTTATATTTGATTTTTTTGATTTTTTTTAAATTTATAATTCTTACTTATATCGTTTTTTATTCATTTGTTTTATAATATTTTTAAAATTTTAGTTTTCATTATTTACCTTAAAATAAACTATATCAGAAAAAGAAAAAAATCTTATACCAAAAAAATATATTCAAATTCGTTTTAATTTATTGATGTTATATTTATTTGAATTATAATTTTAAAATTAATATAATTTGTATTTTAATGAAAATTAAATATGTAATAAAAACTAATTTTTATTGTGAAATTCCCTTTTAAAATTTAATATGTTCATAATCCTATTTAGTTTGATTCAATAATTATTTAAACTAGTTTTATTTTATATTGATATTAATATTCTTCACTTTTATTAATATTATTTTTCTATTATATGGGTTTTCATTTTACTTTGGGATTTCAAGTGAATTATTTTTCAATACTATGATTATTTATAAGAATAATTAATTAGTGAAATGAAGTGGTGTTACATTCTCCCTTCCTTAAATAAATTACATCCTCACAAATTATATGTACCACCCACTTATTAATAATTCTAAGGGATAAAAAAATCATGATATTTTTTTATTGTGTTATGAACAACAATGTTTTTTATACTAGCTGGCTCGTCATTTCCTGTATAACATAAATGTACATATATATTTCATTATCGGAAATAGCTATATGAAATACTAATCTTTTTTATATTTTATTATATTATATGGAAATGATATTTACATTTAAATTTCATGATCACATCTAAATACATAAATAGAAATCAAAATATTGGTGTTAATACGAAAAAAAAAACATTTAAAATATTATTTGAAAATAAAAGTGTAATCTTATGATTTATTTTCCAATGAAATCTACATTTAATTATATAATATATTTCCATCGACTATAATATCTTCCGACAAAACTATAACTAGTTTTGATTGACATATTTTATTTTATTCTTCTTTATATTATGTTCTCTATCCTACAATAATTGCGTTCTATAATCCTTTATAATGGTAAATAATAGAGTGTAAATTCCCCCACACATATTTATACTATGTGTCCATCTAAAAATAAATTACTTTGACCAATAATAATTCTTAAATTAATTATCAAGTTAATAATTAAAATTTTTCTAGGAGATTATCCTGATGGTTGATTATGCCATAGATACATAAAAATTCCAATATCCAACTAGGGATACAATTTTTAAGAAAACCACATGATCAAAAGAATAATTTTTTTTGAGATGTTATAATACACATTGAAATCCTAGAACAAGATTCAATATTATTATCATGACCACTCCAAAAAAATACTATATTAGTCTTAAAATTAATGTAAACCCTTATCTAATACTAGCTATGTCACAGTAGACCTACAAACATGAATCACGTTATAAAAACAATTTCGTCAAAAAATGTATTTGACACATTGTGGTATGAACCTATCATTATTTTTTATCATCTCAATGATTTAAACATTACAACTCATAGATAAACACACAATCACATGATCAAATATATATATTGTATTTATGGTTTAGTAATATAATGAATTTATTTTATGTTAACAATGGACACATTTATATAATATCAGCATATAATATCTATATCAAGTCATATACGTGTTTATTAATATATCTAAAACCTAGGTAATTATGAAATAATGATTTTTTATGCTTTAATTATTAGTAAATAAAAATCCGGCAACATCTCCTCATGTATAAAATCATAAAAATATTAGTAAACTAGACCATGAGACTAATTTATTATAAAAATAATGACGGAGAAACCATATATTTACATGTGTCTTAATAGAAGGAATCATAATATTAAATAAAAAAACTATACAATGAAAAAATGGTAAATATTGAAGTGATGATAAAAATTTTCCATTGAGTGTAATGATTTTTATAATGATATTTAACATCATGGAAATAAATCATAACATTAATCAATAATAAAACACTAATCACATGAAGTCATTACATAGTGGAATAAGTTTAAAAAACTAAAACCCATTTGGGACTTACTATTCAAAATTCAAGTTTCCTTATGTCACATATGATTAAAAACTATATGATCCATAATGACTTGTGTTTAAATAAATAAATTCCTTAAGTTATATTGATCTCATAAATCTATGTTCCCAAATTGAATTAGATTTTTGAAACTTGTGGTTCATAATTTTTCTATGAGACATAGAATAATATCAAATTAATAAGAAGTGTGGTGTTATATGTCCTTAACATTATATAGTCCTTAAATATTCTATTCAATTTATCATTATCATATATTTCATAAAAACACCATAAAAATAAAAAATGATTCTATAAAATTTCAATATGGTATCAAAAAAATAAATCTCTGTAATGAAAATATTTTATTCAAAAATTAAATCACATAAAGTTTTTATTATTTAGAATATTTTCAAAGTTTTATGTTAAATTTAGTTTCCATTAAAATAAAGAGTTTACATATGAAGGGTAAGATTGTATTGAACCACATACTTATATTTCAAAGTCTTTTATATTTTATATAAATGATGATTTTTTGGACACTTTGAAAAGTGTTTTCAAAAACAGTGATGTGAATAATTTTAAAAACATGTAATTTTCAAATGAATAATATATTTTGGATCATTTAAAATGGAATAAAAATTTTATAATGAAATGATATGAAGTATATAAATATATTACATTATTAAAATATTCATTAATAAATGTTATTATAGAATGATATAATTGATTCAAAGAGGTGAAATGAATTTTTTTTGAAACCCTTACTTCTAAAATGATTATTACAAAATTGGTATTCAAAATTAATAAAACTACTTTTAAGGATAATTTTGTGTGGGATCTAATATATTTTATATTGAAATGTGGGAAGACATTTTGAATATTGGAATTATGATTTTTGATAACCCACAATAGAAACAAAAAACAAAAAATCCTACAAAAATGAGGATATTTTATACCAGCATGTCCTATGAGTAAACATGTATATGGATTTTAAAATAACAAATGGTTCATTTTGTAAATAATGAATATTTTAATTGAATAAGAACTATATACAATAGATAAAAAATAATTTACGTAAAATTCATTCACATTTTGAGAAATAAATTCCTCAATAAATTATAATGGAGTTAGTAGATAAATTTTACCTAGAGTTATAATAGGATATAACATATTAAATATGAAATATAATAATTATTAAAAATTATAGAATGATTATAATGGAATGATATTTGTACTCAAATAAATGAAATTTTACATAACTATATCCCATTAAGATTTCAACATTTTTGATGTAAGAGTAATTTAAAATGGATTTATGTGGAATAAATATAAATTCAAATAATTTTTTTAAATAACAAAATTTAAAAAAAATCATTATTTTCTTAACTTTTATGAAATTTGTTCATGAATATTAATTTTAACCTAATTAATGATAAATTAGATTCAAAAATCTCGTACAGTAATGAAATGGTATGAATAAGAAGGTTACAATACCATGTACACTGTAAATATTTACATGAGGGATATATATTATAGTGGTTAACAATAGGTAAGTGAACATACCGTATAAATTCATTGGTGGTGCATAAAATAGTGAAAAATTAACAATAACTCGTCTAATGTGTCATTATGAGTATGCACATAACATCCGTAGAAAATTAATATTGATTAATAGAAACTATCATAAGATAATGTTCCACCATATTCAATTTTTATTGTTTATTTATCATAATATAATATTTTGTTATAAATTAGTAATTTCTCCTAGGGGTTAATTTAGTTGGCTTGATTTATTTGTGTAAAACGCCCTTAATATAATAAGTATATTAAAATTTTTTATAAACTAGATTCATAAAAAATTTAATTCTCTATTATTACGAATAAAATTATTTTTGTTTAAAAAATTAATTCATTTTCATAGGATTTCCCCAGTGGGTACAAATTTAGAAATATTCATAGATATGTATTATTAAGATTATTAAATTTATTATCACTATTTATTATTTTTATCCTTTATGGATTTTAAAATATTAAATTTAAAAAAATATTTTCATAATATTCACTATTATATTTCATGTACTTTTACAATTTAATCCATGTTATTATGATAAGAATTATAGAACATGTTGTTCAACGATGTGGCAGTCTACATATATGGATGATAATGTCTTTATTTCTCATATGATTTTGGTAGAAGTTATAAATGGTTTATATTATAGAAATAATAATTTTCAAATTATTTAGACTTATTATAAAATAATTTTATTGATAAGAATGGATTTTATGTTTTACTAAAATATGATGAAGAAAAAATAAACGATTATGAAATACTCTACGTGATTTCTTGAGAGTCCCCATGAAAATACCCACATAATAGGATATCATAGGATGAATAATTATGAAATATTCTATTTTAAATTAGAGGATATTATAATAGGCAAAAAAATATAGATTGTTACAAAATAAATTTGTAATATGTTGTGGTATGAGTGATCCAATTATATATTTAATGAAAATGGTAATTTTATATGCATCCCCTTACATATCAATAATTTTATTCCACAATCCCATGGTAAAATAATACAAATGTGTATGATAATATAAATGACGATAATGGGACATGTAGAAATTAATGTTATTCTATGTAAGAATTTTTAATATTTCAAAGAATATTTCAGATGTAAGGTGCTGAGTCAGCCTGATATTCCATAGAATGATGAGTCGTTGCATATTGATATTAAAAATATTAAATATATTATATCACAGATATGAGTTTTTTATATATGATTAATAAATCATTATTGGAATGTAAAACTAGAAACCAATAACCACAATTGTGTCCAAAATTAGGTGTTTAAATTTTGTGAGACATAATTATTTTTGGTATCAGAAAATTGGTCCAAGGATATAGTTGGAGTGGTGTCAACTGTGTTATTAATTAAATAAAAATTAATAACCCTAAACCCACTCATCATTTTATAGTTTCCAAAATCAACAATATGAGATATGAGAGATCCCACTTTCATGTTAGATGAACCGAAATAGAGAGGTGGCGCTATTGTTTATTGATCTTGAAATTGATCAGTTCCAAATCATGGGGGATTGGCTTCAAATAATGGATCTACACTTATGTATTCAATTTTTCCCCATTAGGTATGTAGATTTTTTATATTTATGTCTCTGTATCCTTTAATTCATTTTTAATATTTTTTTACCCATTACAACTTCTAGTGATCCCCTCCTCGTAGATATGTGGATTTTGGTGGAAAATGGTGTGTTTCGAATGGGAAACATGGGATTCCTATTCTAAATTCCTAGGCATGACGAATTTTTTGTAGAGGAGAACAAACATTTTGTTATTCCCATTCATTGAAGGTGATGTATTGGAACTATATTATATTTATTGGGGTAAAATGTGATGTAATTTTCCTAGGCCATGTGGATGAGGACCTACAGAACATTCTAGGTTCTTAAACATGGTCATGTAGATGTAAAACTAATGGGACAATAGAATATATTCAGTTACATGAAAAAAATCAATAAAATGATCTTGTGGCCAACATATAGGAATGTTTCATATACTGAGGGTACATGCCACGTGGTGTGACACAACTATCCATCTGTGAATGCGAAATGACTTGCACATAAGATCTGATGGAAGAACACACCATGTGACATGGGTAAATGATATTTATTAAAAAATATACACATTTTGTAATGAGTGCACATGGAATTTGTACAATTTATAGAGAGACACCATGTAATATGGGTACACCCCATGAATTACCCTGGGAAACTTCTCTCATGTGCACCTTTATCTCTTGGACATGTATGGAGTACCATGAGTGACTTATCCTAAGTATTATTCCATGATTGAAATGATAGTATCCATGGTTCTGTAATTAGTTATGAAACATGATGCTATCATTGTGGGATTCTCGTGTTATCAGTGTATAGATTAATATAAGTTGAGGGACTTCCCTTGGTCTTCCCTATGAGGGTACAGTGTGAAATTTCATCCTCAACAAAGTAATGTGATCCCCTTGAAAGGTTGAGCTCAAATAGAGTAGGTTTATCCTTCAAAGATGCATGAGGCGTATCCACTATCATGTCAACTTCCCTAGGTGGGGTTCGAGGTACTACTATGACCAAAACTACACATGTATAATGACCTATACTTCATGTTATATTATCTGGGTTGGTAAAATCATCATTTATAGAATCTCATATATAGTTAGAGGTTTTAGTAGGGTTTGTAGAACCATCGTGTATAAGATACCCTATATAGAAGATGTTTTCATAAGGGTTATTTGTATCTTCACCTATACGGTCCCATAATTAGAGGCCCATTCAAAATGGTGTTCAGGGAATTTTTGGGAAAACACTACACAAGAGGTGATCCCCTATCTATGATATATGATCTCTAAGATACTACATTTGGTTCATAGTGTCCAAAACTGGTCCTGGGAGTGATCCCCTATTTATATTAGGGATCTTTATTGCTTCCATTAGGTTTTGATGAGCCCCCCATTTTGAATTAGAGATATCACCTATATGAATATCGATATCCCCTATGTAAAAATTTTACTATATTCATGGACACACCTTATGATCATTGTCTCTATAATATATTCCGCATAGAATGGATGGGATGTTCCATCAGTTTTTTGAAAGACAATAAAGTGACATCTAACTAACGAGATCCATTAGGGATGGGAAAGGTGTTCTCAATGAGTGATATCTCTCAAATGAGTGTCATGTATGATTATAGGTAATGTTGGGTGAGTTCTCATAGAGGATAATTGCCTTCGAGCCTAAAGTAAATTCATGTGGCTGTTATTGAGGTTGGGAAATCAATATACATTGAGTCTAAGATGAGTATATCTATGTTATAATGTTATTTCTTTTTCGTGATGTTAGACATCATGATTGAAACTCTACGTGGAGATGAATTTTTGTTTCATGTATATCTAAGGAGTTTTTGAGATGGTGGTTCTTGTTCTCTCTCCCTTGGGATCCCTCCTATTGATTGGGGTCGATCATACTATTCCTTTTCTTTTGATAACATTAATTGTTTTTGCGGTACCTACTGGGTATTTTTAAAATCACCCATTTTTAGGAAATTCCCATAAATGTTATGTGTTTTGTGTATTATAGAAATATAGATGTAGTACTAGTAGGGATTGATAAAGGTATATTATATATATAAAGGAATATCGAGATGTGTTTAAATGGTTTCATTTGGAAATATTTCCTTCTTTCTATGTTGGTTAGAGAATTTTACAGTTTTTGGGGGGCTTTTATTTATTATTTTTCATACATTCAGTAATTTTTTGTACTATATTTGTGGGATATATTTATACATGCATTTTTTCATTAGTTTTATGATATCTACAATATTTCGAAGAGATGTCTGAGATTGTTTTAATACTGGTGCTATATGATAAGGCTGACCATGTGTGTGAAATTCATTCTCGATGCCGGTATCTATTCCCTGGCCTATTGGATGTGATCTTTTGGTTGTAGTAACTTCTCCTTCCATTGGCTATGAGGTCCCCTATGGTATGGGTTGTGATAGATTTTTATTATAGGATGTCATTCCTAAAGATCAATGTGGGTTTTCTAGCTATGATCATTTTTTTTTCTGATTTCTGGTAATATTGATGAAGTATATCAAGTTCAAATTTCAGTATAGGGACTATAGTGTTGGATTGATGGTCGATGTATCCATTAACAAGGACTCCAATAACATTCCTATATAAATCGATCATATAAACAATGGTTGAATGTAATATTTGGTAGACTAATCATATAAGAATTTGTTGTGGGTTCTATGTCCTTCCAATGTTGGCTTTACATATATTCTCATTTATCAGGAATAATCTTTATTCAATTTGAGGATGAACCCACGACAATATATTTATAGCATTAAAACAAACATTCATGATGATGATCTACTTAATTATGTGGCATTAGTGTAGGGAACTGGTCATGGGGCACTATAATTGGGTGGTATTCTATTTGAGTGAAAACCTATTGAGAAAAACGTTTTTCTGACATTTTAGGTCAAGGATGCACAATGGTTAAGGTTTATATATGAGTTTTAGAGAGAGATTTTTCACATGTATCTGGTTACGACATACCCTCCAATCATGTGATCACTTAATTTAATCATTCACAAATATTTCGTCCCTTGATTGGACATTATAAATCAGGTGGTTATCCATGTGGTGACTCTTATGTCAGGATTGGTCAGCCTATGGTAGATTTTGGTGATGTCGACACATGAAGAATTGATGAACTCATGGATGGAGTTTGAGAATATCTTTAGGGATGCATTGATAATCGTGTGCATCCAGGAGATTCTACTACTTTTTTAGCATTGAAAAATGAAGGAAGAGTTTTCGATGAGTTTCATAGATCATTCATTATAATCAATGGTTATGTTTTGTGGTCTATTTTTCTAATCACTGAATATCAAGAAGGTATTAAAAAGGCATATTAGGGAGTCAATCATATCACTCTCTATTTACACTTATATTTGAGTGATTGAGTGACCCTTTATTGTCGAGGGTATTTTTACTAAGAAGACATCGACAATTGGGTATAGGAACATAAGAGATAATAAATATATATATAGTATAAAATTGAATCATTTCATATTTTTTATTGTGAGATGATTCCATCTATGATCTAATGATGATTGTATGCAACAGAAGACTACCAAGCCTAATATAGATATAAGTGGATGATGTGACATTTTTCTTGTTATGGAAGAGGATATCTTGCATGATATTATAAAACCTTCCATGATGATGAGAGGGATATTGACAATGGAGAGTTATTTAGGAGACATAAAAATGATCATGGATTTCCTTGAGATAGACTCTAAATAGTAGGAGTGGGTAGAGATGTTGATGGTGGAAAATGCTTTAATATTTCTCCATCACCACCACCAAGTTGTCCGTTCTAAGATAATGGATCCTGAAGACAAGGGTGAGAACAACTATATGCTATAAAGGCCAACAAACCTAATGTTTCAAGGATAATTATTAAATTTATATGTATTATTCATACCTTTTTAGTAGTATTCATTAATATTTCCCTCAGATACCTTATTACTTCAACTTATTTATCAAAGTTAATCCAAGGTGACATGCAACATTATTATGTGACGACCCATCCTCAGGGCCCGTGCTGTGACTACCCCAAGCCCGCCTTCCATAGGCCAGGGGTAGGAGACTAGCACTAAAGGATGATTCCTGATAAAAAGGGAAGTCATTTAATTTAAACCTGTAACTCACATAGTCTTAACACAAGCAGTAAAAGCAAAGAATACTAAAATAGAAAAGAAATGATTGTTGAAAGAAAGTGGGAAAAAATACAAACCCAACTAAACAACAATTAAAAGTAAAATTAAATGGGGAAAACAACTCCTAGATTGTCCACAAGGGAATCCTGCCTAAAAGGTTGGTACAAAACTCAAACAAGTCGTCCCTGAATTACGTCCCACCTAGTCCAGATCCGAGCAGCCTCTTGTCCGTCACTCTCATACTTGATCACTTCTTACCATAATCTGTACAGAACACAACAATGTGTGGGTGAGGCCCATGAAGAGCTGAGTATAAAAATACTCAGTAGTGGACCATGAGACCCCTGAAGGACACCCAGAATCCACTAAGGATAAAACAATGAAGAATGATTCAATCATGAAGTATCAACAAACCCTACATACGAATATGCCCATACATATACTTAAGTTACCAGTCATAGTCCAGATCCAACTCTCGAGCCCAAGAACAATGTAGTCCACAATGTAATTAAGGTCAATCATCTCAATGATAATGATTGAAAGACAAGACTCAACTCACACAAGTATACAACACATGAAGAGGGATAGAGGTGATTAGATGTGGCTCTGAATCATGTCCTCTGTTGAACCCACGTAGGATCCTGGAACAGTATCATAGTTGTCTAAACCATGTAGGATCCTGGTATAGATGTCATATTTATCAATCCAACTTAGGATCCTGGTACATTATCTTCACCATCGAACCCACAGAGGATCCTATCATCTCAGTCGCAGCCAGCCCTAGTGTTCTCGTACACAACACGTTCGATTCCGGGAGGGTCCTCTACTCGAGCCAAGTGTCGATACATCAACTACACGAAGTATTGATTTGATGTAGCACGTAGTTCTAACTCATCAAAAGGATCCCAATGCGACAGACAACGCGTCAATCATACGCCCTTTCTGTGAGTTATTGGAATTTCTGTTCAAGGGGCCTGATTGGTTTTTAGGCTCAAACCAATCTGAACGTACCCCAACTGCGTCCAAACATCATGTGAAGTATTCCAAAAGAATCGGATCTCTCCAATAATTCTATTTCCATAGACAGTTCATCGATCAGACACCTGTAGCCCAGGATGTGGGCTAAAAGGTGTAAATGGTCATAGCGGGTCCCGGTCCTTTCCAACCCAGTCTAACCGAACCGACCCGACCCAATCCGAACTGATATCTGACTCGGTCTTAGGGTGCGTCCCGATGCAAGTGGTCGTCCCGGCCTGAGTGGGTGGCCCAAACCAAGGGAATGGATCGGCCCCAAGGGGTGGCCCGACCAGAAGGTGTGGCCCAGCATTAGGTGTGACTTTGCCTAATGGCGGCCCAGTCCATGGTAGCCCGACCCAAGGGGGACCAGCCAAAGGCTACCCATCCTAAGGGTAGCCTGGCCGAGGTAGGCCCGGCTGGCTAGCCCGCGTTGCCCTACTAGCCATTCTGTGGGAGGGGGGTGATGCACCCCACGTTTCTGATCTGAACCGGCACTGGGCGTCAGTTCTATTTAGTGCTAACCGGAATCCAGAAACATCGGTCGCCCTTGTCTCCTCCACCATGTTGCGGCGGCACCACGGTTTAGCTAGCCTCCGTGCGGTGTGACAATGCCCCACCTCCTCTTCCATGGGTCGGCCTAGCCATGGCCTCTAGCTCCCCCACGCGGCGTGATGGAACCACGCCCCTTGGGCTCAACCGCGTCCCGCCTGGCTACGGGTTGGTTCTTTGCGCAGCCCCGTAGTACCGTGCCCTTGTGGATACCCGGCGGCCTTGCGTCACTGACTTTCATCATAGTTGGCTCATTTCTAGTCACCACGTGTACCTCCTCTGTGGTCATCAATCAAGAACTAACAAAATGGGGAGGTTCAGGCCATGTTTGTGCGGTCTGAACCGTCCTCTTTGAGATGATATCATTTGGAACACCATTACACAAATTTAATGGCCTAGAATATAGGGTTAATTCATACATAATGATAACCCCTAAATCGTATTTTTTGTTTGTTGATGATCTCGGAAAAAGGGGGGATGCTGATTCCTTGATTTCTGCATTTGCCACGCACTCCCAATTCTGATGCTCATGTATTAGAATGGAGGAATGGTACTCGTCATTGGAGAACGAGAGTTCGGAGGTGACGTCGTTGTTGGAGACATTCTTCGCAGGAGACGTCTTCTCCTTTGACATGAGTAATGGTCAATAGAGATGACATGGCCATCGCTTACCTTTACTTGCCTCAGTTGAAGAATGATGAAGAAGGAAGAAGATAGAATCGTCGTGCTTCGGTAGCAGAATAGACGTTCTTCGTGTTCTTAATTTTCTTAATGGGAAGAATTCTCTCTCTATTTCTCAAATCCTCCACCAAAGTATTATGTGCCATCCAATATAATAGCATTTTCTATTATTTTATTCTTGACCTGAATTCAAAAGATTTCAAATTGTGCCAATTAATTTAGAGAAGTTCAATTAATTAATTTTCTTGGGTTGGAACAAAATTAATGGGGAAGGTAGAGAGGATATATTAATGAGAGAGAGTTTCATCCACATAAATGGGGAGTTCAAGAGTTAAGGGGGGTTTAAAATGCTTGTGTGGACCCCACCCCGTTGATTGCAAGAGTGGTTAAAACAACGGGTGGGCCTAACCAACTAACATCCTCCCATGTGAGGTTATGTGTGGGTGGGCCCATCCACTAAACTCCCCATGGAGGTTCTAACTACCACCTCAAATAAAAATATGGCTAACACATATTTTTATTCTGTTTAATTAAAACCCCCCAAAAACTAACTTCCAAACACATAAAGACACAACTGTGATGATGGTATGAAAAATCAATTACCGACACTGTGAGTTCAACAGTTCCCTCAGATTTAAATTCCGAGCACATGTTCAAATGATATAAAATGCATCTCACACATTTACTAAACGTACCTGAAAAAAAGTTCATAAAATTAATAACTGCCACCCTCTACCCACTACGGTCAAGGTTAGGCTCTACCTGGGTAATAAAAGCCCCATAAAACCCAAAGGATCCCTCATATTTCTAATCTGAGTTATAGTTTAAATGTAATAAATTTTACAATAAAATAATTGTCACTTAATTATTTTATTTGTGGCTAAAAACTGACTTTTTCTGGTGTCCTCCATCGACCAAAGTTTGTATCTTCTTAAATAAATAATGCCATCATGAGTTTAGTGGTGGTCTCTGATTTCTAATATGAGTTACCGTTTGTGAGTTATAATCATTTGAAAAATAAAATAAGATATTTAACAATTTTATTAACGGTTAATCCATTTTTGAGATTTTTCATAGGAGGCCCGCACCAAGTAAACATAACTCGCGACTAGGGTAAACAAGCCATACTGAGAGCAACGATGTCCTTATATTTCTGATTCGTGTAGCTGTTTATGAGTTATTCCACTTTTTCTGGAACAATTTCAGGAAAACAGCATATTCAAATTAATTTAAGTTTAATGAAACATCGACGGATCATTCTGGGCACTCTAAGCCTCAGAATTGTGTGCCGTTAAAAACTGTGGACTCGTAAAATTCCTAAGTATTTACAAAAAAATAACACTTAAATTACAGGTATTTATATTCTCCCCTCCTCAATACTTTACAACCCTGTAATCTACAACTTGAATGAAGGAAACAAAAACGGGTACTTAGCACTCATCTGAGCCTCCCAATCCCATGTGCTATCCTGGAGGTTTCCATGCTGCAAACGAACGCACACCAGAGGTATTGACTATCTACATAGGACCCACTATTTTCGATCCTAAATCTCTTCTAGAACCTCCATGGAAGTCACCCCTTCGTCTACGTCCAACTCTCCATGGGCGATGTTGTGGGAAGGTTCGTGCATGTATATGATCAGCTGGGATACGTGGATGACTTCATGCACCCGGTGCAACTGAGGTGGAAGATGTAAGCCACCCCTCCAACTTTATTGATGACCTGGAATGGTCCGATGAACCTCAGATATAACTTTTTTCCTCGGCCAAAACTCTGTAGACCTAGATAAGGTAGGACCTGTAGAAAGATGTGGCCGCCATCATTGAACTCCAGAGGTCTATATATCCTGTATGTATGTGGAAGACCCATCACAAAGTCCATGGATATCTGATCCTACTTCCACTCTGAAACCTCCAATGGTTGAACCAAGTCTGCTGGTACCAGTTGTTCTGCCTTCACATGCTGACAAGTGTGGCATCGTGAGAGAAAGCATGCCACTACTTTCTTCATTCCTAGCCACCAGTGCAATCATCAGCGTTATCAGTATATCTATGCCTCTCCTGGATGTACCACTGGAGTAGATGTGTGGAAATCCCTCAACACATCCTCCTGATGTGAAACTAGTACCATGTTACGCCCTATAAAAAGCAAGACTTACTCCCCACCATCATAAAATCTATCAGGTTCCTTCCCTATGGATATTAGATCACGTCGCATCTCATAGTTATCGTCCCCAGGCTGTGCCTCCCTGACTCACTGACGAGGTCGAGGAGCGACTATGAGAGACTGTAGAAAGGCAGCTCCATCTTGATCCAAAAAATATATATGAAAACACCACTGGATGCTTTGTCGCCTCTCTGAGCAGATGAATTCATTTTCTACTACTGAGATCATCTGCTTCAACGCTCCCCTTCCTAGGAGTATAGACTATCTCAAAGTCATGGTATTGGATGAACACAAGCCAGCACCACTGTCTCAGGTTTAGGTCCTTCTAGGAGAAGATATACTTGAGACTATGGTGGTGAGAGTAGACTGCAAAAATTTTATTCATAAGATTGTGATGCCACATCTACAAGGAGAATACAACTGCTGCTAACTCTAGTTCATGTGTAATATAGTTCTGCTCATGCTATCTCACCTTTCGAGAACCATAAGTGATCACCGACCTCGGCTATATTTGGACGCACCCATGTCCTGTCCCTGATGCATCGCAATAGACTACGTACCCAACATCCTCCTATGTTAGCCTCCAGTTGGGCTCACTATTTTTCATCTGCCTCACCTCTTGAAAGCTCTACTGGCATCTCTCTAACCACAGGATGGGTTCCCCCATCTTTGTCAAGTCTGATAGTGGTGCTGCAAATCTGGAGAAGTCTGGAATGATCTTTCGGTAGTATGCAGCCAAAGAAGACACCCCTCCCCCCTTTGGGGGTAATCCTGGAAACAACTTTTTAAAAGTTTTCCCCATGTATTTTCACTGCTGTTTGGAACTGAAAACTTAGAGTTTCTACAGCCAAAAGGGTATGGTTGGACGATTCAAGAGTTATCAGAAGCACCCTCCTATGCATGAGTTTAACATGTGCTGCCTGGGTTTCGTTTTATGCCGACTATGGAAAAACTCATCCCAATGTTATAGATAAACCATAAGATTTTTTTCTAATACATTCAATCTGTGTATGAACTGTGGTTTCCCAGTCCATACACAAACTATCATCGTAAGGACTCAACGCTACCACAAAGAGGTTCCAACTGAAACCCTCGCATCAAGGTTCATATCACACCATCGACATAAGTGTTATTATCAAGTCACTTCTCAACGTTATCTCCATATGTGAGGGTCAATTCAAAAGTTTAACAGGAAACTCTAGTGCTGGGACAAGATTCATGGAAGGATGGAATGTTTGGTAACTATGTCTATTGATATAGCAGCTAGTAGTTGACACAAACCGTACCACTAATCATTCATAGAGCCCTTGGGTCACACTCCTTGACCGTATGTAGCTACTCTATTCTCCTTCCCTCTTACTCCCTTAGCCTGGTGGGGAATAGAAAAACGGGTGTTTTTAAAATTTTCAAATATACACCACCTCATGCTACCCTCCTAGATCTGCTTCCACATCTGCTGCTATGTAGATTCATCTGTCCCTAACACTTCCTCTTCGTGAAACATTGTATACACCATAGTATCTGAGACTATCATCAGTTCACTACTTTCCCACTACTAACATTCAATTTTCATATCCGTTCATCCAAATAACATTCAACCAAAAAGGTTCTCTCTAAACCATAGAATAAGTAGGAATACATAGAGGAAAAGTGTTGGCTCAGATGTCCTTTAACAACACCCTGTTCGGTAGTCCCATACCCAAAACACTAATCGATTCGTAGTCATCGAGTACCTAGATTGATTGGTATTCCTCGGTGAATACTCAACTACCGACATGTCATCATGACAAAGATGTATATGTTCTAGAGAATTCTGAGCCACCTCCTCAAGCCAGTCCTCAGCCACCTATGAGTTGGGATCACATTAGAACTTGAGGGGTATCTGATGCTGTAACACATGTAAGGAACTATGCCTACATGTGTCATCTACCGGTACCACCAGTTTTAACATCTAACCAACAGGTAGTGATATACCTGACACACTACCTAAAGGTACAATCTCGGAAAACAGTCGAAGTATCAATCCCTAATCACTATGTGGACCATCCTCATGGTAACTCACTGTAAAATAATAATATCTAATATTACCATCATCTCTAACAGTGTCTCAACAGGGATAAAAACTCTAGCAATCACCTCCAGCGAGCCCTCTGATGCCTGGGAATATGTCTCGCTTCGTAACCTCTGAGGCCTCTACTGTTGGAACTCATACAACGCGCTCTGTCAGCGTGCACCGTCTTCTAGTACGGCTGGTGGCATTTACTGCCCAATGGTTGGTGGTGGTGCTGGTACACCTCTTGAAGGTGGAAACATAGTAATATGGCCCTGCACAGGTGCCTTGATGCTCCGTGGGCATCATCATGTACACTCTTAGGAACCCTTGCTGACTATCTTTGCAGTGGAATCCTGATAAGGAACCGGTGGACCATAGTTAATAAGTTATATCTAGTGAGATGACTCGAAGAGACCACAATGGAAACTCTTGAAACACACACGCAATCAGTTTTTTCGTGCACTGAGTCGAAAATCAGAGGTTAGGGTCCTGGTGTATGGATACGTCGGCTTCCGCACGAACACTGGACTCCGTAGACTAAAAAACACACTCATTACTCTTAACACTATTTCTTCACAGTAAGATAGATAAGATTCCTAGGTTCTACGGTAGAACTGAATCCTCTGATACCAATTTGTCATGACCCTTCCTCTGGGCTCGTGTCGTGACTAACCCAAGCCTTCCTTCTAGAAGCAAGGGGCCGGTGACTAGCACCAAAGGCGAATCACCGATAAGAATGGAAGGAATTTACTTAAAAACTGTAAGTCACATAGGTTGAACACAAGCAGTAGAGGAAATGAGAAATAAAATTGAATAGAAAACTATGCAGAAAGTATGTGGTCCATAATACAAACCAAACTGAACAACAAGTACAAGTAACTAGGGAAAACATTTCCTTTATCATCCACTGGTGAATACTACCTGAAGGGTAGGTACAGAGCTCGAACATCCCATCCCTGAAGTACGCCATGTCTAACTAGCTCCGAGCAGCCTCCTGTCTGTCACTCTCTTCCTTGATCACTGCTGACCATCGTCTGCACAGAACAAAACATAGTGTGGGTGAGGCCCGTGCAGGGGTGAGTATAAAAATTCTATGTAGGGGACCCCGGGACCCCATAAGGTCTCCCATAACCCACTAAGTATAATCCAAAATAAGAAAGATACAATAACGAAGTATCAACCAACCCCACTTAGGAATATTAACATACATATAACTAAGTTACCAGTCACAGAACGACTCAAATTATTGAGCCCAAGAACAACCCAGTCCACAAAGGAAGTAAAGTCAATCACCTCTATGATAATGATTGAAAGACAAGACTCGATGAACACATGTATAAAACACATGAAGAGGGGTAGATATGATTAGATGTAGCCTCTAAATCATCTCCTCTGTCGAACCCACGTAGGATCCTGGAATAGTATTAGTGCTCTCGAACCCACATAGGATCCAGGTACAGATTTCATCATTGTCGAACCCACGTTGGATCCTGGTATGGTATCATCATTTTTGAACCCACAAAAGATCATGTCATCTCAGTCACAGCCAGCCCTAGGTTTCCCGCACACAACACGCTCGATTCCAGGAGGTTCCACTCCTCGAGCCATGTGTCGATACATTAACTACAACATAATTTTTGAGTTTATGTATCTTGAAGTTCTGTCTCATAAAAATAAACCCAACACGACAGAAGACACATCAATCGGAGGCCCGATCTGTGATTTATTGGCATTTCTGTTATAAGGGCCCAGTTGGTTTTTAGGCTCAAGCCAATCTGACCATACCCCAGCTACATCCAAAACTAAAGTGGAGTATGCCAAAAGAATCACCTCGCTCCATGAATTATATTTCCACATACAGTTTATCGATCAGACACCCGTAGTCCAGGATGCGGGCTAAAAGGTGTAAATGGTCGTAGCGAGTACGGGTCCGGTCCGACCAAGTCTAACCGACCTGACCCAAACCGGTGTCTGACTTGGTTCACAGGTGCATCCTGACCCAAGTGGTCGGCCCGGCCCGAGTGGGTGGCCCAAACGAAGGGAGCGGCCCAGCCCGAGTGGGCGGCCCGAACAAAGGGAGTTGCCCGGCCTGAGGGCAGCCCGGCCCGTGGCGGCCCACCCGACGACGGCTTGAGTCAGGGGCGGCCCGACCAAGGTAGGATTGGCTGAGGGTGTCCCGGCTAGATAGCCCACGTGGCCTAGCTGGCCACGCTGTGAGTGGGGGGTGCTGCACCACCCATTTCCAATCTGAACCAGTGCTGGGTGCTGGTTCTATTTAACACCCACTGGAGTCCAGAAAAACCTGTCGCCCTTGACTACTCCACCGCGGCGTGATGACGCCATGGTTCAGCTGGCCTCCGCGTGGCACAACGGCACCGCGCCACCTCCATAGTGGCCTGGCCTGGCCATGGCCTCTACCTCCACCGCTAGGTAGGATGGCGCCGCGGTAGTCATCCGACTATCGTGGCCCTCCTGGTTGAGGATCTTCCTTCCGGTGCATTACGACGACACCGCTCCCATCTGGCACCTCCATGGCCTGCCTTGCCGCGGTTCCATTATTTGCATGCATGGCAGTGCTGCACCCTTGTGGTGACCTGGCAGCCATTCACCGCCTTCTTTCTTCATGACCAGCTCGTAGTCGGTCTCCGTGTGTACCACCTCTATCATCATCAATCAAGAACCAACAAATGGTGGGGGGGGTCATGTTCGTACAGGACAAACCCTCCGCATTACAATGATATCATTTTCCACACCATTCAAAAAATTTATTGACATAGAATAGTGGTTAAATTCATACATAAAGATAAGCCCTACCTAGTATTTTTCATACGTTAATGATCTCAGAAAAAGGGAAGATTTCGATTCATCGATTTCCACATTCTTCACGCACTCCCAATTCTCTCGATCATGCATCTGAAATGATGAAGGGTACTCGACATTGGTGGATGATCATTCAGAGGTGACATCGTCATTGGAAATGTTCTTCACTGGAGTGGTCTTCCCCTTTGATGCAAATGATGGTCGGTGGAGATGAAGATGGTGTCGCTTCCCTTTCCATGCCTCGGTTGAAGAATGGGGAAGAAGGAAGAAGATGGTGTCATCATTCTTCGGTAGCAGAAGAGACGTTCTTCGGGTTCATTGTCGGAAGAATTCATTCTCTATTTCATCAAGTCTCCACAAAAGTATTTTGTGCCAACCAAAATAATAGATTTGTATATTATTTTCATCGTGACATGCATTCAAAATAATTCAAATTGTTCCAATTAATTAAGAGAAGTTCAATTAATTAATTTTCTTCGGTTGGCACAAAATTAATGGGGAAGCTGGAGAGGATCAATTAATGAGTGAGAGTTTCATCCACATATATGGGGTGTTCAACAGTTAAGGGGGGTTTAAGAAGCTCTTGTGGGCCCCACCTCTTTGATTGCAAGAGAGGTTAAAACTTCTGGTGGGACCCACTAAGTAATATCCTCCCAAGGGAGGTTATGTGCTGGAGGGCCCCTCCACTAACCACCCGATGGAGGTTCTGACTACCATCTCAAATAAAAATATGGCTAACACATATTTTTATCCAGTTTAATTAAAAACCTCCAATAAATAACATCCAAACTCGTTAGAACGCAACTGCAGTGAAGGTATCACTAAAAAATTACCATTGTTGTGAGTTCAGCGGTTCCCTCAGATTTCAATTCCCAGAACTGGTTCAAAAGATATCAAACACAACTATCATGTTTACTAAACGTACATAAAAATAATCTTCAAAAAATTAATAAGAGCCACCCTCGACCCACTACGGTCGAGGTTAGGCTCTGCCTGGGTGAAACGTGCCCCAAAAAACCCAACTGTAAACACGAAATTCCAATCTGGGTTACCATTTAATAGCTATGAATTTTAAAATAAGATAATTGTCACTTATTTATTTTATTTGCGGCCAAAAACTAAATTTTCAAGGTGGCCCGCACCAGCCCAAGTTAGTATCTACTTAAATAAAAAATTCCCTTAAAAGTTCAATGGTGGTCTCATATTTTTAATCCATGTATCCATTTGTTTGTTATAAGAATTTGAAAAATAAAATAATTTATTTTATTATTTTATTGACGGTTAGGCCATTTTTTGGTTTTTTCATAAGAGGCCCGCTCCGTCTAAACTTAAGTTACTTTTAGGGTAAACCCGCCATCCTGAGCCCAATGGTGGAATCATATTTCAGATCCGAGTAAACATTTAAGATTTATTCCAGATTTTCTAGAAAAATGCATACAAGGGTTAATTTAACTTTAACAGAACTTTGACAGATCATTCTGGGCAATCTGGGCATCAGAATCGCGCGCCCTCAGAAACCATGTACTCGTAAAATTTCAAAGAATTTAGGAAAATAAATTTCCATTGAAATTCTATTCATTTACATAATATATCCTTATAAGGGATATTTTTAGGTATATTTTGATTCATGAGGAAGAGGGATACCTTCCCCCACTATGATTCTTTCTTGGGATGTGATACAAAGAAATGATGGTGAGTCAGTACAACCCAAATTGGATAGTTTCGAGTTCAAAAGGACTAGTTACATTGACTTATGTGTTTGGGGTAGTCAGTGTGTTGGAATCTGAGTATTCCCTATGTGTAGGCCTTATCATGTTCTAGAGATAATGTTGGAGAATTTTTTTATGAAAATTATTCTTGAAGGATCCAACAAAAAAGACAGGAGGTCATTAACTCTTATCTATATTGATTCCAAACTATGGTGGGGAAGAGACTCACAAATTACTTTTATATAGAGTCAGAGAGATGAAATAAATTTTTTCTTTGGTGTTTATTTTCTTCCAAAAAATCATTCTCCGATGGATTCTACAAGTGTATGTGGTATTGTTTCTATAATGTGGGATTATGCTTTCCTCTTTTTTAGAGGAGTTTCCTAGGTAGAGAAATTGGAGATCATGTGTTGGAAGATACATCTAACTAGTATCATACGTCTTGTATGAATGTTATAGAAGTAGTGATATTGAATTTTGGTTTTTCACTATGGTAGTGGAGTTTAGGGATTCTATTAAATGACATGGCAGGATTTCCTCGCTTCTAGGTGTTTTCATTGTCTTAGACTAGTGCCTATGGATACCTCAATATTTGTATCATCATATAATTTGACTATTATAGAACTTCCTATGTTGTGGATTAGTTTACGGTTTATATATGGACGCCATGGTAAGACCTATTGTGTCACTTTGGAAGCCATGTTTCATTAGTTGTCACCACCATGTTCATAAAATCAATGTTTCCTGTGGGAAACATGAGGATGGCGTGACATGTCTCTAGCTGTTGGTGGTTACCCCTCTGATTTTTTAGAATGTAATAGATGTATAGTTAATAGTTTTTTTGAAACATTTCACATGACCAAATTTCCACTAAAATGTTCATTATGGGTTTTCCAAATGTGGGGAGCATATTATCCTTCATAATTTTGAAAATTACACCTATTATGATCTATGAATTTATACTGAGGAGGTTTATTTCCTTCAGTAGTATAGAATACTCAATGTGAAGATACACATATCCTTTTTCATGTAAGGAAACCAAAAAATTGGTTGGGTTTTTTGGTCTTTTAAATTTTTTTAATTAATTTATCTTTTTACACAATATAAATGGCTTCCTTCGATCAGAAATTTTATACTAGAAAACTATATATTGTGCATAGGGTAAACACCTTGTACGAGACTCAACCACTATCTAAAATTTCTGATTCGAGACTCTAAAAATGATTTATTAAAAATTTATTTAAGATTTATACATGTGTGATAGAATATAATTAATTTTTTTAACATCATCGCATCGAGGCTCTCTGAGCCCTAGAATGGCATGATGATCACCACCTGTCTTTAAGAATATTCTTTGAAATATTCCAAAGTCATACAAAACATATCGGAAGCCACTATAGTGTCCCCACCATTATGATTCTCACCCAAATAAGTGAATTTATATGAAAAATTAAGAAAAATGGCCTCTTAATGAGATCTACCCTGCCACTGAGCTCATAGGAGGGTTACCACGCGATCTATAAACATGAACTTATTGGAACCAAAATAAGAAAATGCATTCCCAATGTATAATTATAACTAGTTCGGTATCATGAAATATAGAATTGATAAAAAATATTCTTAGATATGATAGGTGGGAAATATTAAGAACCAATTCCAATGTGTCCAAAGAGTCTAGAGGGACACTACCTCATAATCATAAAGCAAATACCATTGTTACCAGACAGTCTTCATCCATACATGGATGAACTGCACCATGAAATCATGAAAATTAAAACCATTCTCCCCTAAACAGAAATGGTTTTATCTACTTGTTACAACCACCGAACCAAATAGAATATTATGCACCACTAATCATTGATCATGATAGGGGTAGGTTCTAGATCATGGTTCAAAGTATGAATCTAAACTCGAGGCTTAGAAATTTTTCCTTGAGGTAAGTTGATTTATAATATTAACATAAAGATACAATATTATGTTTTTTTATTATTTCTGTATTAATACTGATATAGATTCCCTAGTGGTAGATATATAGATTTTAGTGGAAATAGGTGAGTTTCCTTTGTCTCACATGGGATTTGGATTCAAAATTCATGATCACATATCCTATTATTCAGATGACATCCCACCTTTTGTTATTAACATTAATAGAATATTGTATTTGGGAACTAAAATTCATGTACTAGGGGTATAAACCATTTAGTTATTCTCTATCGTATGGTAGAGCACATGGATAGACTTTCTCTATCAAGATACATGGTAGTGTAGAAGTACACAACCAGGGACATGTGAATGTGTTGAGTTACACTATAATGACTAAGAAAAAAACTATGACTTATCCAATAGAAACATTACATTTAATATGGGTATATGCCTTGTGTGGTGAGGTGGATAGAAGACTCTGTATGGGAAATGAAACACCCCGAAGATCAGTCAAGGAGACATTCCACATGGAAATGGTAAAGGGTGTGTATTACCAAAATTACTTGATGAGTACTGAGGGGGACATGGGGAGGGTCTATTTTATAAAGACACACCATGTAATATTTTTATATATTTTTTACCCCTTGGAATATTCATCCCCACACATCATTTTCCCTAGGAATCAGATGGAGGCCCTAGATAATCCAATGTAGATTTTTTATGCATTATATATGATGGTGTCGACAAATTTGGAATTTTAGATGAGATGTGATGTGATTCTTAGTGGTCCAATATATTATAAATATATATCTCAATATTAGTTTAGTATGCTCGCTTGGAATATCACTATGAGGGTACAACATGGCATTATGTCCTTGATATTAGATTGTGATCCCCACAATAGGATGAGAATAGATATAGTCGGTGAATCAATCTAGGAGGCCTATGTGGGATCCTTACTATATCGTTATCTATATATGATGTTCTATGAGTCCCTAAAATGAACCATATTTGGAGGTGATCCCCTATCCAGCACTTTATCACAAATAGGTTTTTTGGCATCATTGGGAACATGATCCCTTATGTAGTGGGGGGGGGTTTCAAAAGTTTGTTTGAATCATTATGCATATAGTACCCAATTTAGTGGATAGTATCAGAAGGTTTTATTGTATTTTTGGCTATAAGATCCCCTACATAGTTGATTTTTTCAAACAATGTTTGAGGAATTATCATCACCATTAATAAAAAGACAGTGACCCATAATCTAATTGATATGATATCTTGGAAAATATATTGGGATCATGGTGTCCCCCAATGGTATTTGGAATGATCCCCTATCTATAAGATGAGATCATGAGTGATTATAGTATGATTAAGGTCTCCCCCATTGGGGATGGGTAAGATCCCATATATGATTATCAAGATCTGTTATGTGACATCATAAATATCTTCATAGTGACATATGTGATGTCTATTCTCTCAGTTGTAGTCCACATCAGATAATGGGGATGTTCCATCATTTAATCGACAATAGATTGAGTCAGATCTCTCAAAAGATAGAAATCATTGATTGAATATATATTTAGGTCGACTCATATCTCTTGGATAAGTACCTTAATTGATGGTATGGGTCATGGAGTGATGTATCCTGGACAAGAATTATTTTTGATCTTCAAGTAGAATCATGTTGCAGGTAGTGAGGTCAAGAACTCATGATACTTGGGGTCTGAGATACGTATATCTATGTTATCCTGGGTATCCTTGTAGTTATGTTAGACATCATGATTGACACACCATATGGATATGAGATAGATTTTCATGTATAGTTGACGATTGTTCGAGAATGAATTATTATTCATTCCCACTTGGGATTACTCATCTCTATTTGGTTTGATTAGACAGACACATTTTAGTTTCTCCCATTAATTTTTGGGCTTTTAGAGAACCACCTAGTTATTTTTATACTCACAACTCCAAGGGATCTGACTGCACATATTGTATCTTGTGTAGAATCCATTCTTATCAATGGAGTCTTATGAAGATTATGAATAGGTAGAGATTACCAAGATAGATAAACTGATGTGTGTGTTTATGGATGCATATGATATCAGTCTCCATCATCAATGCAGGTCATATTCTTGTGTAGCTTTTGGTGGGGCTTTAATTTTCCCTTTTCATGATTTTAGTTCTTTTCATTCTATAATTGTGGGATAGATGTATGCATGATTTTTTGTATGAATAAATTTCTTATCTGTCCATATTTTCATTTAATTGTATGTGTGTGTCTTTGTGTGCATATTGGTACTATAGAATAATTCCACCCATCTGTGATATTACTACTCAGCATTGGTTTTTAGACCCTAGCCTATTGGAGTTGGGCTTGGGGTTGTAGTGGCTTGGCCATCTACCAGCTAAGAAAGCCCTAGCCAATCCAGTGGTGTCATGATAATCCACCTCCAATCCAAATCGTTAGAAACATATTTTATAAATCATTTTAATCATTTATACATTCTAAAACCATTTTCCCTTTTAAAATTTATCATGGTATCTAATGTTAATCATGGTAATTAATTTTAGCAAAGAAAATTAAAATTGGATTTATTGAATATTTTAAAACATTAGAATCAAAATTTTAAAATAATTTATCTAAATCAATATATAAGGTTAAGAAATAATAATTTATTAATTAACTAAAATTATAAATTAAATATCTTTTTTAAATTTTTTTATGATGTTATTTTATATATTGGTTAAAAGTATCAATGTAATTATTTATGAGGTATAAATGTTTTCTAATTAAAGAAATAATTCCTTTTAATTTCCATTAAATCCCAAATCTTATGCTTCCATATAAATTTAATTAATAGAAAAATATATAGACATGATTTATATTGGAATAAATTCTGACCAATGTTAAAACATTAATCATAGGTTTTCTATGATCAAAATAATTTTAAATTTAAATAATGGTACCCCTTTAATTAACATATCATTATCTATTTTTTATAAATTTTTAAGTTTTTAATATATAATGATAAATATATAATATTTGAATTATTAATATAAAAATGATTTGTTTTTCTAAATTCAAATTTAAAATTTAAAATTTATATTTTAAATGAAATGAAATTTATAAATAAATTTTTTTATTGAATAATTCACTATTAGAACATTAAGAGTTATTAATACTATTATTTCATTTATAATTGAATAACAAATTTTTAATTTGCACATGTTTTATTATTCATAAGTTTTCTTAATTATATTTATCTAATATGTCATGTATAGTATTAGTTTGGTGATTCCAATGAAACTATATATTTGAACAATGTTTACTTAAAATAAAAATATAATCTATATTCTTGTGGAGTTAAAACATTTGTATCTAAAAAGTGGATAAGCTTTCTAAATTTTTTATTTTTCTAGTTAGGATTTTAATGATGAATAATTGATGGGATTTGGAGTTGTAAAATGGGTAAAAATCTATTATGTGACCACAAATAAATGTTATGATATAAAATTAGAGTAATAAAATTGTTTCTCAAGGATGATGCATATTTTCTTGAGTAATTTTTAATTACCTTGTATTGTAACATGTTTTAAATTACCAATAGAATTTTATCATTTAATTGTGTTGATGGTTTATTATGAGAATAAGCATATTGACAAGGTTTTTGATTCATTAATCATCCTCAAACATTTTGTTTTTTACTTTGGATGCAGACCCTTATAAAATTATAGGTTTTCGAGAATAAATTAATGGAATGATAATATGTTGAGTGTAATGGAAAATAATCTGATGTGGTTACATGGAATGAACCTATGGTTCATAAAAAAACTATGTTGATGGTTGGGGTTCAATAATTTTATTTTTCACATAGTGATAGTTTCATCACAGATTTTTTGATAAATATAGGGGGGTCATAAAAACATTCTTATAGTCGATGAGCACACATTGGGGGGGGGTTAATTTCTCCCCCTTATATTCATCCCACCTAATGATCAACGATTTTTTTGGATTATGTATGTGAATCCAAGTGAGATCTTCCTTTGATTAGTGGTTTCACTAACAACCCCTTATATAATTAATTTTTTATTAGTGTATCAGTGAAAATTCCATTGGATTATGGAGTAATAAATCACAATGGATGGGTATTTAGGTTGTCTTGCCTAGAGTGGGACCTAAGATGGCATATGCATGTCGTTGGAATCTGTTACAATTAACGCACATCACCAAATTATTTTTCCAGTTGTTTTTAATAATTCAATATAAAATCAACCACTATAATTATTGTTTTTTGGATCATTTAATGGAATAGGATCAGAAACTGATTGGGAGTGGAAACCCCCACAATGATCAAGGAATTAATAGGAAGATAGTATATTGTAAATTTTTAAGCCTTATTAATTTTTAAATTAACTTTTCAAATTATTTATATATATTTATAATAAAATTTAAGTCAATTTGGGAATAAGAGAGGTACCCAATATCATGGTTGTAGATTGGTCAATATGGGTGAGAATCAAATAGGTGACATCTCTAATATTTTTATAATCAATCCATACAAAAAAATGTTGGTTTGATTTTTAGGCATGATTGTGTGGGAATTCATACATAATGGGTTTTTGGTATGATGCATAGAGAACAAGAGTTCCCCATATAAAGAGGGAGGATTCAGGTAGTTATCAAATTCAATAATTTTATATTATTAATATCATTGGAGAATTTTGAATTTCATGGTGAAAATTAATCCATGGGGAGAGGGAAATAATACATTTGACCTAGGGTAGTGGGATAAGTTTATGTTATGTGTGGGTTTGAAGAATGTACAAGATTGGTATTATATAGATAGATGGGAATAATAAAAAACCTATGATTTATTGATGATAAGTGATAAAAGTTTACATCATTCCCATGAATAGTAACTCTCTTTTGGAGATTAAGAAGATATCTAGACATTATATAAGAGTTAGAGTAGTATAGTAAGACATTTAATGTTGATTCCAATGGGACTCCATATTTTTTTCACCCCACCCATTAAGGATAGTATTTTGGTAAAATGTGATGGACTCGTATAACCCCTAGAATGAGTTAATAGGAGTTATAATGACTTTGGGATATTAGAAAATATCCAACAAGTTAGGAGTCAGTGGGATCCGTTTGGAAGTGACATGAAATGTTCATGAGAGGGATTCATTATTATTGATTATTGGAGATTGTGGCAGCGCTGGAGGACCTATTGGATTCCTTTACACAATATTTATATAAATTGTGATAAATAGATATTTATTGAGGGAAATGTTCCATGTTATATTTTTGTGAGATGCGTGATGGGTTATTTCCATATGTTCTGTATATTTACTTGTTAGAACTACCCATACATTGTGGGTATGGGTTGGAATGATTATACCACTAAAAATTATGTTGGGATTGGTTATTTTTCTCTATCCTCACCAATTACATAAGTTATGGATCAATGGAATAATTTTCCCCTGATGATGTCAGTATGTCTATGGGAATTCCAAAAGTGACATGAATTAGTGAGAAAAAACCTCAATAGAATTTTCATGGTTGGGTTGTTGGGTATTTGTTAAACCAGACATTTTTCGGAATGGTTTGAGGATAACCATGGGTGTTGGTTTATTTCATGATGTGAGACGAGACTGATGAACC
This sequence comes from Viscum album, assembly GCA_963277665.1. NCBI lineage: Eukaryota > Viridiplantae > Streptophyta > Magnoliopsida > Santalales > Viscaceae > Viscum > Viscum album. The sequence continues at coordinate 1,935,527,107 of OY728165.1, forward strand.
TCCCCCAAGTGAGAAGGGATAGGTCAATTTTAATTTCTATATAATCATTACTAATATAAAATATTTTTTAGTTCTGGTATTTTACAAATATATAGAATGAGTCTTTATTAATCTACATGGTATCATTATGGTATTGGTGAGTAATGTGATGAGTCGATTTTGACACGGTTTCCTACCAAGTATGTTTATTTTTTTGGGTGTACAAGTCTATAATGGATGACCTATGTAGAATGTGGCTCACATTGGGATTCAAGGAATCTTTGAAAGAAACAAGATTCCTAAAATAATTTTTATTTATATTATTTTTCCCTTTATTTATACACACACATGTTTAAATATATATTAGATTTTCTTAGACAGACCTTACTGAGTTATTTTCACACACAATGCAAGTGAACATTAGCATGTATGAAAATGTTTTGTCTACTTTTCATTTTAAATAATTTGTTGTACTATGGGTTGGGTTATAGGATCTCAATACGTGAGAATATATTGGGATAAGCTATATGTTCTAAATTTTTTCTCGGTACATCCTTCAATAAGTTTTTTTCAGTGAATATATTTTTGAAGTTTTCTTTATCTTAAAACATTATTGGTTGAGTCTTGTTCATAGACGGAGAGGTTTTTATGGGTAAATTGAACTAATGTTTGAGTATGTTTGTTTTTCAAAAAAATATGTCTAGGTATAAATGTGTTAAATGGGATTATAATGGTTTACTTTTATTTTAGATAGATTTAGTGGTGGTATGAGATATTATATGGATGTGTATATTAAATGTGCCTGTATGACATTAACATGATGTGTAAATGAATTAAATGACATTTATCTGTATCCTCGAAGATTTTTAGAAATGAATACATATCATGAACAGGTTCATGGATTGAACATGTTACATCCATCCAATGTCTTGAAGGCCTGTAATTTTTATTTCTTTATTATAAGTAAATCCCCTATTAAGGGATGAAGGGGGAACCCAAAGATACTTCCTGACTAGAATCAAATAAAAACCAAATGGTATAAAAGATTAAAACTAGACTGACAACATAGAGAGGCACCCCTCCAGCATTTGGACGTGATAATGATCTTCATCATTGCATGGATAATCAATAAGCAAGATTCATGTTTCAAAGATCAGTCCTGATCTGATGGCAACACCATACCCTTTCAATCATAACAATCCAAAAAGCTCTACAAAGATGATTAACCAGATATTGAACCTCCTCTAGGGCTTGTTCCATGTGGTCGATTCCAAATGCCTCACCATTCCAACAAACCACATTTTCCACACCAAAAAAGGAATTTTGAATAAAAAAACACAAACCAAGAATAACATCATGGATGAAAACCATCACCACCAGCTCTTATTGACACATATAGAAGCAACAATAATCCATCACTACAAATTACATTGCCACAAAAATCCTACAGCATCCCTACAACAATGAAACAACAATCAATCCAAAGAGTAGGTTCTCCATGATGTAAGGCCTCAATTAATCGCCAACTAGGGTTGGAAGGCCAAGAAAACACACCAAAGAAGTTCCACTAAGGAGGGGATCCAAGTCGATATGAACTAGAAGAGCCACTATGGAATGAAAATGGAATGATCTGTACAGAGGGGAAACCCTCACTGGCTATCGAATTAGAAAAAACCACTGTTCAACGAGTGGGAAATTAAGAACCGGGATCAGGTCTATATCAGTGGCTTGAAAACCATAGATGAAAAAAAACCAAAAAAAAAAACCACTGTATCACTATATCATAGACGCAATCGAGATAAACCCATAGAAAAGAATCCACTGCCAAAAGTTAATACAAGAAATCCCCCCCCCTTAGAGCCACTGTGGAGAAAATGCCTCACCTCACTAGAATTCCATAACTGATGTTAAGAAATAGAAAAGATCCACACTAGAGGCCAAAAATGCCAAGTTGAGCCATAGACCAGATACACATCGAATCCATCGCCATGACATGAAAACATGGATTTGATGAGACAAAAATTATATTGAAACTGGGAGATAAATACATCGAACCACACTGAATCAGATGAACCTATCACTGCACCTCGCTGACCATGAGATGAGGAAACATAGATTTCATCATACTCATTAGTAGATATTTTCACAATCTAATTCCTTTACATGTCATGTATTTATATGGATCAATAGTTTTAATACATGATGTATGATTATATGTTAATTTGTTATATCCCATATATTGAGAAATATGTTATTTCTTGGATAACTTTGAAGTGAATTCCTACATTCTAGATGACTCATTTAATAAAGCAATCAATAGTGATTTTTTACATTAGTTTTTTATTCTCCACCATTTTCTCCAATTTGGTAGTGAAAACAGATTTCAATGTTTAGTTTTGTTATTGACCTTGATATTTTTTTTCTATGTTCCTTTTGTCATTATTCTACGCCTTTTTATGTTTGGTGTAAATGATTGGAAGAATTTTATTGATCACAAAATTAATGTAGGTGGTCAAAAACCTAAACTTCTGAACTGTATAATTTTTTTATTTGATATGTTGAGATTGTGCTGATTGAACATGAAAATTGTTTTATTTAGTGGTGAATAATTATAAACCAAGAATTGAAATATTCCTCAGATCCCTTTGGATTCATATGGTGTGGTGACATAGTTTGTGGTGTCTATTAGGTCAATGATCACTTAAATAAAAATTAATTGCTAAATGGACTAATGTTTTTTTATATTATATGAGAACTCAAGGAATTTCTTTATATAGAATGAAAATTTTAATTTAATATTTAATATAAAAATAAATAGTGATGTTTCAACACAAAAACAGATGTGAAATATAAAGAAATTTTTTAACTTCAAAATTAACCATTGAGGATTATGATATGATATTGTGGATTCTTGAATAATATTTCCTAAATTGTGATTCATGATGTAATTTATATATAGTGGAATTGGACATGTATCTTGATCTATTTCCTATATAAAGGGATTGTCCCACTTCAATGGTTTTATTCTTATACAGTGTTCGTGACCCGTTATGGCGATGTAATTATTATATAGAAGGTTTCTCGTTGTTTTATGCTATAATGAATATATATTAAACTTAGGAAAATTTATTTTTGTAATGATTATATAGTGTAATTTTACCAGCTTCATAGTATAATGATTATATATAGATAATTTATTTGGATTCCGAAATGATTATATAGAGGGATATTCCTAAGATGATGAAATTATTGTATAAAGGGCTTGGAAAAGCTGATTAAATGATTATAAATATGGCTCTACCAATGATTTTATTTTTAAAATGAACATGTGTTTATGGTGTGAATGGTTTTTATACATCGTCTTAGATATTAACAAATGGAAATGAAGAAGTTTAATTTTTTTATTATATAAAATTATTCATTTATATACAAATTTAACGCTTTATTTCATGAACTTATTTTCATAATTGCTTTTTTAAAATGGTGGTGTTGATCTACTGAGTTTAACTCACACCCTATATAGGATTCCATTTGGTACTTGGGAATATTTCATGGATGTAATTTTGGAATAGGGAATGTTACATTGTACTAGATTATCACTTGCTGGATGGGTATGAGAATAGATGTTTGGATGACATGGGGTTCTGGACAAGGGTATTTTGAGTTTATTTGTCCCACTTGGATCCTTTATTTATATTAATTTCTATTTGAAATTTTGATACATTTCATCATTTTGTAACTTTATTCATTTATATTGGAATTTTTTTCGTTCTTCCACCTCCTTCCCAGTTTTATTTTGTATTGTTTTCTCTATTTATGTTACACTGCTATTTATTTATATTGTTTATTTCTACTATATAATAGCCTTATAATAGGGGGTATGGTCTCCCCCAGATTTATGAACTCTCCAATCATTATTTGGTTTCTCTTGTGTACGAGGATCTTTACTTCATGTCCCATAATCAAGTTGATTTTTCCACATGATAGTGTGTTATATTGGGGGAAATTAAAAATTGATATCAAATTGGGACTTTTATTCTCTATTTTTTCCTATTTGTAAAGGTATAAAGGATACTAGGCTGTGTTGGTACTCAGTATTTATATTTTTCATGGGTTTAGATTACCCATTTATAGGGGAAAAATTAGAGGAAATTGTATGATGGTTGTTTATTCTTCACTATTGTTATGGTTTGATGATATTTCACTTTTCGGGACTCATATGTTGTGTGATGCAATTGTTTCCGAATATTTTTAGTCATGGTCATGTATTTAATGATATGAGTAATAAATAATCATGATAAGATCATAGGGAAATATGTTTACATGAATTATTCACTATGGGTACACATTTATTACATGTGATATACTTTCCTGTATGAAAGTTTTATGTGTAAACCTATAAAATATGATAAATTAATGAAATATATATTATATCATACTATATAAAATTTGAATCCATTTTTTGGAGAGACACCATGCCAATGGTTAGGTATTGATGTCACATATTTAGGATGACCATTAATTATTTAATCATTTAAGAAGTGAGTTTGTCATGAATAGAAATTTCTTCCTCATGATCATCAAATTTAGTGTAGGGAGAGTGGATATTAGAATGATCCCAATAATGTCGAGAAAAATATTCCTGAATCTCATGAGGATCACATGTTTCATCATGTTTTGGATGTTTTCTTAAATTTAATTGGATCCCTAAAAAGGGAGATTGTTAATATAATGTCTTTGATGTATAAGTAGATGAGGTTCCTTCTAGTATAACATTCACCTATTTTCAATATGTAGGATGCTCCTATGAGGCTGAGTTATGGATTGAATTAGTCTAACTGATCTTAAAACACCATGAGATATTATCTAATATGAGAGTGAAGAATTATATTTTCATTAATTAGGGGAATTCCATTAATTAGTGGTATACTCTAGAGGTAGATTGAATCCTATAAAATTAATCGTAAAAGGACATCGAGAGGATGTTTTTAATCCACTTATATCTAGAGACATCGAGGGTTGAGGAGATATGATATTTCATTCATTTCACACATAAGGGAGTGTAAGTTGTTGAAAATGAAAGGCATTCACCAAATTACCATTCATTATTCCATCTATAGAAGCTAATGTGACTTCTAGGATTTGATGTTCTCATGATGGACATTACTACAAGATCAGGTCACATGTGAACTTTTTCTCATGAGTAACTATTTAGGTGCGATGAATGAGGAACACATTATAGAAGGAAATCTGAGTGGGGCATAATATATTGGCCATTCATTTTTAGTAAGGTAAAATGGGATATATTACTCTTACGGGAAGATGTACCTCTATTAAAAATATCACAAAGTCAACAATGTGAAGGGATGTCTATGATGTTGTATGACATATCAGGACTCTGTTCCATTATAGTGATATGATTATTTTATTTTATTTCTAAAATAGGTCTCAATTTCTATACCCCTCATTAGAGTATTATAGTACTTATATAATATTACAACTATTGGTTCATAAATGCTACCAAATACTTTATTAAATATTTATATTTTTATGGGATTATCCTTTAATTATTGGCACATTATCTTGGAATTATCCCTTATGGTATAACTGATGATTATCATAACCATAAAAGGGGTGATGCTTTTTGTTTAGACACATATTTTTTACATTTTAGTTTATGAGGAATAGTAAGACATCAACATAATTCACTACATTACCTATTCCATGTAATGATTATATCATGAACTATGAAATATCTAGTGTTAGAGAAAATGTATTTCGGATCTATGAGGATCAAGTAGTTTCTTATGGTTCTTGAATGCTAAGACAATCTAAGAGTAATTATCATACTTAGGATCTAGAGTTACTAGTAGTGGGTCATGGATTGAGACGTTGTATATATTATCATATGGGTGAGATTATGTCCGTATATATGAACCACAAGAGCCTCATGTACACCGTCTCACTAAAATATAGAACCATTAGTATAGGTGGTGGGTTTAGAATCTATAATCATTTTATGTTATTTATTATTATATCATAGGAAATTATAGTGTGGTTTCTAGTATTTTTAGTGGTAATATGAAGACATAGGAATTGTGGGAGTATTTCGATGAGTGGTGTATGGTGGAAATCATTTTAGACAGTAATATTGATGTTCAGGATCCATGGGTTTGAGTATCTATGAATTCTACATTATCATACCCATGATTCTTCAAATGATGAAGAATGAGTTTTATGAAATCAGGAGGGATTAGTTAATATATATTTCTTATATGATGGGGACTCACCATCAAGGGTCTATTGGTAGCAACAATTCTCTTAATTTCCAAGGATGAGTATAGGTTCATATAGTTTTTAAGAGAATTTTGTGATATAATTTCACAATTTTATATGGTTGTTACATCATGGGTTGAAAAATTTGTATCATGATATTTTTAGAATGTATTAGTGGTCAATAATGGAGAAGTAGGTAAGATGAATTATTGTTATATGTTTCACCAATCAGTAGGTAAAGACCGATCTTTAGGGGCCATCTGGGATGTTGCATCTCGTAGAATTATGGAATAGAATAGGGATGATGTCACTATATATTTTATGACATTATTTCATCAGAATACTAGTATTAATGATACAGTATGGGTGATCATAGATATTATGTTGAAGGTATCTCAAATCATGCATATTTGGGATACATTCATTGTTGATGATATCAGTATAATGTTTGTGTGTGATATTGTTTGTTTTTATGGTGTTAGGAGGATTATAATGTCTGGTATAAATCCTTGTTTCATAGCTCTATTCATGGAGGTTCTTCAGAAGGCTCTAAGATCATGGTTTCTTTTGAGAATAACCTATTATCTACATACTATTGATTAATTTGAACATACTATTATAATTTTTGAGGATATGTAATGACCACATGTTTTAGTTTTTAGAGTTTCCTGGGAGTTTCTCATAGCACTCATAATATTCTCATATAATAAAATATTCTAGTAATCAAAAGAAATGATTCCTTTCATGGTGTTCTATGGATGGTTTTTCCCCATATTTTTTGGGGGAGGTAGGTGAGTTAATGATTGATGGTCCTAGTATCCTGTAAGAGACATCTGAGTAGGTTCAGTTGATTAAGTGGAACTTTGAGACCATGAAGATGAATAAAAAATAATAATCTAGATATTAAAAATGATCAATATAGTTTGAGGTTGTTCACCATGTTATTCCCCAGGTGCCATCCAGGATATAAAAATACTATATTTTGAAGTTAGGGAAGGTAGCACCAAGGTTTTTCAGGATGTTTGAAATTGTGTAAATGGTTGTTCTACTAGGGTTTTGATTATACATGCCAAATCAATATAGTTCAATGCATGACATGTTTCATTTTCCATATAATTTATGATATCATCCTGATCTTTCTCATGTGGTAGATGTTGAGGATGTTAATATTTTGTAGATGTATCATTTCAGCTGAATCCAATATCAATTCTATACTATAGTGAGAGGTACATAATGGTTTTTACTATGCTTCTGGTTTTACTGTAGTGGTAACATGGGCATTTAGAAGAGGTGTGTTGAGAAAGAGCGTCTGATATGAGAGAATTCTGTCCAGAAGTATTCACTAATACCCCAAAGATATTATTGGGGAAGGATGGTGTTAATTTACTTTATTGTTGGTGTTTATAATATCTCATCATTGTACAGGTTCACCCATCATTGAATATTTCATCAAACCTCTCTTTTAAAGGGTTTACTTTGTCTTTAAACATTATTGGTATGTATTAAGCCAAGAAATAAAGCCATCATTTTGAGAAATGACCTAATGTTCAGGGATGTATTTCTGAATTAATTGATTCCAGCTGTAAATGTCATTAAAGTAATTATGACCGTTTTTATATATTATAAGGAATTACAGGTGGTTTTTTAACTTATATGTATGCATGGATTAATGAAACATGTAGGAAATTTACAGACCATGTGAATTCATTAAACGATGCTTAACTATCACTAGATCAATTCCTCTAAATGAACACATGCTTTGAACAGTTTAATGATATTAACTTGTTAGAAACCATGAATCAATTTAACATGAAATTTAATGTTCGATCAGGGCTAATATCAGTAGAGGGGATGCAAATTTCATCGAACTCAGAAATATATAATTTAATTCCAGGTAATAATTTAACATTCCATTTATTTCCCAAGATTAGTTGTTATAAGTTTTTTATAATGTTATATTTTCATTATGTCCCCTGAATATACCCTCACTTAAGTTTTATGAGTTATCCATGTGATTTTCGATCACCTTCCTCTATTTTATACATCACATCCAAGAAATCAATATCACATGAGTTGTTTTTATTATGTTTTCCTTATCATCTATTTTTAAATATTTTTTTTTCCGGAAACTCTTAACCATGGTTGGTTTTCATAATTATCATGATCCTTTTTGATCTATATTCTTTCATTAAATATTCTTTTCCTTTATTCCTATTGGTGTTAACGGTTATGAGCCTTATTTTGATCTATGTTTTGTGGTAGGTGGTATAAAAAAAATCATGCAATCTATTTAACAGTAATGTATGTGAAATGTTGTAACGCCCTAACCCCAACTACCCAGAGTCGGTGTACTATTGCGTAACATTTGCATGATCACAAATGATCAAGTCTTGAAAGACTGATTAGTTTAGTATCCTTGGAAAAAATAGATAAATTCATTTGTCGTACATTACATCATAAATTAAAACAAAACTACAACAACATCCTCTCTTCATATCCCCTCATACTATCCCTGGAGGTCATTTTTAATATACATCTTCACATCCTGAAAAAATTAAAACATTGGAAGGTGTGAGCTCAAATTCTCAGTAAGGATAACAATATAGCAGAAGATTTTATAAATAACCATAAACATTTAAGGAAGTGTAAAAATAAAACAGAAGCCATTTAAACATGAACTTCAACATAATATAGCAAAAGTAAAATGAGATAATTACATTTAATTATAACATGGATATTCTAATGGTTGAATAATCACATGAAATATCAATAACCACTTTCATAATGATGGAATGCATAATGATAGACTATCATAACCACATAGACAAGGCCTCGTGCCATGACCACAAATAAGATTTTGTCAAGGCCTCATGCCAATACACTAGTTTGTCTCATGAGACCTACCGATGAATTTTTTTAAAAAATGTAATTACATTTAGAATTAGACAAATATACTCCAGTGTTTTTCTGAAAACATTATGCAAGCTTCAAAAAACAAAATAACTAATTCTGAGACAGCTCGACTAATTACAGGTCCTGATGGGTCCACACCCAATCCCTTCCTATCTACCACACTCGAGAGTCGGGTTTTCAGAAAACATTATTAAGCTTGCATTAAATACGTATACATTTGCACTGGATTTTCATATATTTGAGAGAAATATCTCATTTTTTAAATCATTTAAAAATAGCATAATTATAAAATAAAACCTTTCGAATAAACGTAAAAGTCAATGGGGTTTATACACCATATAAAAGAAAATTTTGTATAAAACAAATATTCCTTAATGAATGGAGATTGAGACGAAGTCCCTTAAAAAGAAAATTTTTAAATAATATATATCTATTATGTGTATTCACTATATGTACACATAAATAACATATAGATACTTGATAGGACATAATAATATCATGACATATTTTGAAAGTAGGATATTAACCCAAAGAATTGGAATTGGGTTAAGAAGTTCCCTTACAAAGATAATTTTTTTAAATAAAATAGATCTATTATGTGTATTCACTATATGTACACATAAAGAATGTACAAATACAAGATAGTACATAATAATATCATGGCATAATTTGAAAGTAGGAGATTAACCCAAATAATGGAAATTGGGTTCAGAAATTCCCTTACCTCGTGTCCAACTTGACTCGATCGTTCTTTAATCTCCTGAATAATAAAATAGAGTTAAATTATAATTTCTTAAGAACCTTTTTAAAGTTCATTATCCCTTTTATATCACTTATTACAATGTTAGGAAAGTTATGTTGTCATTTAAGTTAATAACGGTCGTTTTGTCGATCTTTGGTACTTGAGTCAAAAATAAACTTCTTATAATTACATGTTGTTTATGTGGTAGAATATCCATTATCTCTAGAATTATATTTATGATTTAGATATAATATATATAATATATATCTAGTATATATATTCATTTATAATATTACATAACATTTAGAGGTATGAAATGTTATGCACCGTTCATGGAGACGGTAAGCCGTACGTACGCATGAACGCTACTTTCATTTCTATTTCATATTTAATGGAATGAAATTATAATTATATAAAGGTATACTATAATTAAATTATAATATAATGTATAATTCTGTTTACACCATCCTTTATACATCCCACAAATGGAATTAATGATTCAAATCACTTTGAGGGGGCGGTAGTCCGCACTTCCTAAAATGAAAATATCGCGTTTACCCATAATGGAAATCATAATGTATGACATAAATTAGAAATAAAAAAGCATAAGGATAACATAAAAATAATATATATATCATATATTAAAATAGTGTAATCAAAATGGCCACTATTAGAGATGTTATATGAGTGTTGAACAATCATCGTTTTGTGAGGCAGAAATTCTCCATCCACAGAAACAGTATGTTCTTTAACGATTAGATATAGGTGTGTGTAAGTTTAGCTTGAATATTTATTTTAAAATAATCCTAGTATATTTAGGATACTGGTTCTGTTACAAAATAAATAAATAAAAATATTTTAGGGGGTTGGAGAAGCAAAATAAAACAAAATAACATAAGAGAAGACATTACCTTAAAATCGGGTAACTCTTTTTGATTTGAGCCAAAGGCTTCCTTGGGAAGAATTATTCCCAAAGTGAGGCTTCTAGGAGTAATAGTGGGAAGTTGGGAGAGTATTTGGCCAGATTTTGGCCGATAAAAATGGATTGATGTTGTGAATAAGGTGGTAGAGGTGGGGGCCTTTTATAAGAGGAGAGGAGGGGCACTCTTGGAATGTAATGAAATGTTACATTATTATATATTGAGTATCGTATTTTAAAGGTCCAAAACTTATATATTTCGAGTCTAAGGTGATAAGGGTTCAAACTCTACTCATCCAACAGGTTTTTGACATGTTTAAGTCTTAGATTTTACATTATATTTTCATTTTATTTAAATCGTTAATTAATGAGGTAATTGCTGCATCATCATGGTGTCATAAATAATTTAATTTATTTAATGTCCAAAAATTATAAAACAATTATCAAGATTTATGAAATCTTTTTATATTTCTAATGAATATTTATAGTCAATAATATGACTTGTATAACCCCAGTTAAAAATTGTTTTAGTAAAACAACTCATTTATGTGACATTTTTATTTTAAGATTAAATAAAAAGTTTTTAATGACATTTTCCAACCAAAGTGGCTCTATGGGTTCCCCAAGTTTACCCATGGATTTCCTTGATTGGACATGACTCATCCAATATTAGTAGGACAAGTGTAAAGTTATTTTCATATTTTTATAATATCATTTTTACCTTAATTTTCACTAATTACCTTTAATTGTGATTAATTATACTTAAAAGTTACTATTCACAAAAAAATTATTTTAATCCCATTGAACCACACTTTACTTACTAATGACAACCTTGTATGTCGGATTTTTTAAAATCAAATCACAAAAGTGGTAATTTTTCATTTAAACAAAAAATTAGTTTTTTAACTACCACTTAGTGGTTTCACTATTCATCAAAAAATGAAGTTATTCAGAACAATGCCAAAATTTCACCCTAAGATATAACTGATATTCTGAGTTCAAAAATGATGTTTATTTTATGAAATTCCAAACATATAATCTGCATTAATTAATTTTATTGTTAATTCCCGCGGTCACAACAAATAGCGTGTTTTAAAGAAACAATATATATCAAAAGATTGACAATTGTTTATGTCCAATTTCAATGTAAAATTAATTCTAATGAACACCATTGGATAAAATGGTAAAAATATATTCTAATTATACTTTAAAACCACTCAATATTATAATTTATCACTATAAATTATTTTGATTAAAAAAGTTGTTTTTATGTATTTTTCACAATTCATAGAAAATTGGAAGTTCTCAAAAAATTAAAAAAAATCAACATAGGATAATTTTGATATTCCGAATACAAAAATGAAGTCCATTTTGAAATATAAAATTTATATAATTTCAAAAAAGTGGGTATTACTATTCATAACTACTACTTTGATTGGTCGTGGTGTGTTAGAATCTCGAACATGCGTACAATGCAAGCTATTTCATTATTGAAAGAGAAGCGTATCGTGAAAGCTTGGGGTGTTACATTCTCCCATCCTTAAATAAATTGCATCCTCACAATTTGAAAAATTTCCTTGAAATAAAAAGGTTGAAAATAGAAAATACATTTGTGGAAAACCCACATCGGAAATCAGGTTAATAAGAATATTACTTTGAAAGAAATGAAGAGAAGTACAAAGGTCACCCGAGATAGCCCATACTAGGATTCTATGAAAATATGGATATGGAGGAAAAACAAACCATCAAGGTCTGATGGAGAGTTGTATAAAATAGGATTAGTAGAAATTTAACCACAAGAAAATCACAAACTTGTAATTGGTTAAACGGTTATTGAATCCCCAAATGGAAAATTTAACCGACAACGTTTTTGTTTTAAGTTACCTTTCATAAAGTTAAGTACTTTATTTAAGAGATTTACTAAGAGTGTAAGGAAATATACTTACTTTTCGTGTATACTTTCATAAATTTTTACCACAAACCCATCTTTCACTCCAAATGGTAATAGAACTCAAAAATATTCTATTTGTCCTAATTGTATAAGGTTTTAAATATTACCACATACCATTTAGATTAGGAAAACTATTTTTTAATAACCAGGGACTTCCTATAGGCTAGTGGTAGGTAATAAAGGCCTGTTAGACTATGGTTGTGGGTTCGATTCTGCATCTTTGTCCGACACGACGGGTTATGCCCCACCCTACAGGTTGTCCTGTTCCTAAAACTATAGTATTATAATATTCCAAAAATAATCTTCAGAAATGTTTTAACCTTAAACAATACTATCCATAGATCAACTTAATCCATTCCAACCATTATTGTTATCCAAAATTCCTTAGTCCAGACATTCTCTAAAAGGTCTCTAAATATCAAAATCAATTGTAACATCAGATTCCCCAAACAAATTAAAGTTTCTCATATTGTCACATACTAAAAATATGACTACCTTCATCATATTAAAACCTTACTGAAACAACAAGTACTGCAGTACAATCCTTATATGTATCACATTATTCTTATAACCCGAATATAATCATTGGTTCCAAAAGCACCAATACGTTAATTATTCCACTTAAACTGTAGTAATAGCATAAGATTGTCTTTGATCCCTTGGCCTTTTCTGAGGTATGTTTCTCTGATGCTTAGGACATTCATTTGCATAATGCCCAATTTCCCAACAATTGTAGCATTCAACATTGATAGCCTCTTTCTTTCCCTTGAAATCACGTGCCTGGTGAACTTTTTCCCCACATTTATAACAAACTCCCATTCCTTTTAGGCATATACCATGGTGATTCTTCCCACAATTATCGCAAAATGAAAAATCATTCTTTCCCTTTTTCCCTTTATATGTCTCTTGTTCCACTGTTCTGTTCTTCTCTTGCTTTACTTTATTGTCATAAGATTTAGGAAATTCCTTTTCTGTCTTGATATCACATGAGACAATATATTCGTATGACTAGAAGGATTGTGAGACTAAGGCTTGACGGAGAAACGATTTTAACCTATCAAAGAAACGATCAATCTTACTTCTTGGGTTACGTATATAATCTGATTCATGCCTCGCTAACCGTGTAAAGTTATACTCATACTTTGCGACATTCTCATCCTCCTTCTGCCTCAGACTCAGAAATTGCCTTTCCATATCTTCTCTATGGTCACGGGGAAAGTGATTTTATAAGAAAATCTCTTTGAACTCTCTCTATTCCATATTCGATACTTCATCATCTTCATTTGTATTTTGAATCAATGACCACCATTGATCAGCATCTCCAGTGAGGCAGTAAACTTCCATGATAACCTTTTCCCTTTCACTACTCCCCAAGGCGTGGAATATTTTCTCTGAGGAGTTTATCCATTTCTCAGATACTAATGGATTTGATCCCCCATTAAATGTTGGTGTTTGTTGCCTCATGAAACGATCTAACATTGATCCTCCACATTGCGGATCAGGGTGGTCCATACGAGTAAGGTTATTATTCATAACCTGAGTGAGTTGTCCTAGTATGGTAATAAGTTGATTAGCAGAATTTGTATCTCCAGCTCCATAATAATTATCTTAAAGAGGAGGGAAATCCCTACACAGAGTGCGTGAATTGATACGGTTTCCATTCCTTCCACTAAGAGCCATTTCTAATCAATTTCATAAACTAGATTAGTTTATGAATCGAAATACATAATTCCATACTTGTAAAAAACATAAAATAAATTGAACTATTTATGGATATAATCCCTAATCATAAAAAGAAATGTTTTCTTTGAGGAAGTATATACTCATAAACCCTTCATAATGGTTTGTAAAGAAAACGCGAATTATCCTAAGCATATCCCCCGGTAGTGTCGTAACCAAGAGTGCAGCAAGGCCCGTTGTTGTGCACCAGTTCCCATTTGAGTCCAGATCAAAGCGGTGTTTTTGGGTTTTACCCCTAGGTACATCTGTGCCAGAGCCGCCTCTACCTGCTCGTATCCAGATAGGGATGTATTGCATGGAACACTCACAAAATATCTATAATACCAAAATTCTAGGAATTTATTCTATACTAATACTCAAAGTCTATCTTTGGGATATGTGCTCAAATCAGATTTTATATAAATCTAGCATCCATGGTTAGTAATAAACTGCCTCTGATACCAACATTAACGCCCTGACCCTAACTACCCTGAGTCAGTGCATTACTGCGTAACGTTGGCATGATCACAAATGATCATGTCTCGAATGAAAGATTAGTTTTGTAGCCTTAGAAACACTAGATACATTCATATGTCATACATTACATCATAAAGTAAAACAAAACTACAACAACATCTTGTCTTCATATCCCCTCATATTATCCCTGTAGGTCATTCATAATATTCTTCTTCACATCCTGAAAAAATTAAAACATTGGAAGGGGTGAGCTTAGATGCTCAGTAAGGAAAAAAAATATAGCGGAAGCTTTTATAAATAACCATAAACATTTAAGGCAATATATAACTAAAACAAAATCCTTTTAAACATGAACATCAACATAATATAGAAAAAGTAATATGAGATAATTCCATTTTGTTATTCACATGGATATTCTACTGGTCGAATAATCACATGCAATATCAATAACCACTTTCATAATGATGGAATGCATAATTCCAGACTATCATAACCACGTAACCAAGGCCTCGTGCCAAGACCACAAATAAGATTTTGTCAAGGCCTCGTGCCATGATACTAGTTTGTCTCATGAGACCTACCGATGTAATTTTTTTTAAAATATAATTACATTTAAAATTTCTCAAATATACCCCAGTGTTTTTCTGAAATCCTTATGCAAGCTTCTGAAAACAAAATAACAAATTATGAGACTGCTCGACTAATTATAGGCCATGATGGGTCCACTCCCAATCCCTTCCTGTCTACCACACCCGAGAGTCGGGTTTTCTAAAAACATTTTTAAGATTGCGTTAAAGACGTATAAATTTTCACTAGATTTTCATATATTTGAGAGAAATATCTCTTTTTTGAAATCATTTAAAAATCACATAATTATAAAATAAAACCTTTTGAATAAACGAAAAATTCAATGGGGTTTATACACCGTATAAAAGAAATTTTTGTATAAAACAAAATACGCCTCAATGAATGGAGATTGAGACGAAGTCCCTTAAAAAGAACATTTTTAAATAAAATATATCTATTATTTGTATTCACTATATGTACACATAAAAAAAGTATAAATACAAGATATGATAAAATAATATCATGACATAATTTGAAAGTAGGTGATTAAACCAAAGAATGGAAATTGGGTTAAGAAGTTCCCTTACAAAGATAATTTTTTTAAATAAAATAGATCTATTATGTGTATTAACTATAAGTACACATAAAGAAAGTAAAAATACAAGATAGTACATAATAATATCATGGCATAATTTGAAAGTAGGAGATTAACCCAAAGAATGGAAATTGGGTTAAGAAATTCCCTTACCTCGTGTCCGACTTGACTCAATCATTCTTTAATCTCCTGAATAATAAACTAGAGTTAATTTTACATTTCTTAATAACAACTTTCAAGTTCATTAACCATTTTATAGCACTTATTACAATGTTACGAATGTTATGTAGTAATTTAAGTTAGTAACAGTCGTTTTGTCGATCTTTGGTACTTGAGTCAAAGATAATCTTCTTATAATTACAAGTTGTTTATGTGGTAGAATATCCATTATCTCCAGAATTATATTTATTATGTATATATCATATATATCATATATATTCAGTATATACATTAATTTATAATATTACATAAAATTTATAGGTATGAAATGAAATGCACTGTTCATGGAGACAGTAAGCAGTACGTACGCATGAACACTACTTTCATTTATTTTACATATTTAATGGAATTGAATTATAATTATATAAAGGTATACTATATTTAAAGTATAATATAATGTATAATACCATTTACTCAATCATTTATACATCCCACATATGTCATTAACGATTTAAATCACTTTGAGGGGGCGGTAGTCCGCAATTCCTAAAATGAAAATATCGCGTTTACCCATAATGGAAATCATAAAGTATGACATAAATGAGAAATACAGAAGCATAAGGAAAACATAAACATAATATATATATCATATATGAAAATATTGTCATCACAATGGCCACCATTAGAGGTGTTATATGAGTGTTGAACAATCATCATTTTGTGAGGTAGAAAATCGCCATCCACAGAAATAGTATGTTCATTAACTATTAGATGTAGGTGTGTGTAAGTGTAGCTCTAATAATTCTTATAAAAACATCCTAGTATATTTATTATACTATTTTTGTTACACAACAAATGAATAAAAAGATTTTAGGTTCTTGGAGAAGCAAAATAATAGAAAATAACATAAGAGAAGACATTACCTTAAAATCTGGTAACTCTTTTTTATTTGAGCCAAAGGATTCCTTGGGAAACATTTTTCCCAAAGTGAGGCTTCTAGGAGTAAGAGAGGTATGTTGGGAGAGTATTTGGGCAAAGGATGGCCCAGCCAAATGGCTTGAAGCTGTGAATAAGGTGGTAGAGGTGGGGGCCTTTTATAAGAGGAGAGGAAAGGAACTATTGGAAAGTAATGAAATGTTACTTTATTATATAATGAGTTTCGAATTTTAAAAGTCCCAAAATTATATATTTCTTGGATAAGGTGATAAGGGTTCGTAATATACTCATCCAATAGGTTTTTGACATGTGTAATTCTTAGATTGTACATTATCTTTTCATTTTATTTAAATCATTAATTAATGATGTAATCACTGCATCATCATGGTGTCATAAATAATTTAATATATTTAATGTCTAAAAATTATTAAAAAAATATCATGATGTAGGAAATCGATTTAAATTTCTAATGAATAGTTATAGTAAAAAATTTGACTTGTATAACCCCACTTAAAAATTATTGTAGTAAAACAACTCATGTATGTGACATTTTTATTTTAACATTAACTAAAACGTTTTTAATGTCATTTTCCTACCAAAGTGGCTCCATGGGGTCCTCAAGTTGACCCATGGATTTTATTGGTCGGCCATGAATCATCCAATAGGGGTATGACAAGTGTAAATGTATTTTCATATTTTTATAATATCTTTTTTCCTTAAATTTCACTAATTACCTTTAATCGTGATTAATTAAACTTAAATGTTACTGTTCACCAAAAATTATTTTAATCCCATTGAACAACATTTTACTCTATAATGAAAACCATGTGTGTCAGATTTTTGAAAATCAAATCACAGAAGTGGTAATGTTTTATTTAAACGAGAAGTCAGTTTTTTAACTACCACTTAGTGGTTTCACTATTCATCAAAAATTGAAGTTTTTCACAACAATTCCAAAATTTCACCCTAAGCCATAATTGGTATTCTGAATTCAAAAATGATTTCTATTTTATGAAATTACAAACATATAAGCTGTATTAATTAATTTTATATTTAATTCCCGCTGTCACAACAAATACCGTGTTTTTAAGAAACAATATATATCAAAATATTGACAATTGTTTATGTCCAATTTAAAAGTGAAAATAATTGTAATGAACACCATTGGATAAAATGGTAAAAAAATATTCTAATTATACCTTAAAACCACTCAATAGTATAATTTATCAATATACATTATTTTGATTAAAAAAATTGTTTTTATGTATTTTTCACTATTCATAGAAATTTGGATGTTCTCAGAAAATTACAAAAAATTAAACTTAGGATAATTTTGATATTCAGAATACTAAAATGAAGTCCATTTTGAAATATAAAATTTATATAATTTCAAAAAACTGGGTATTACTATTCATAACTACTACTTTGATTGGTCACGGTGTGTTAGAATCTCGAACTTGCGTACAATGAAAACTATTTCATTATTGAAAGAGAAGCATATCGTGAAAGCTTGGGGTGTTAAAAATGTTATGATTTCTCCCAAAAAACATGAACATTATTTAACTGAATGATGAATAATGATAAACCATGTATTGTATTATTCCTTGGATTCCATGGGATTCAAATTTGTTATGACCAGGATGAAGATGTTGGTGGTTGAATTAATATGTTATATTTTGATGTCAATGAATGAACTGTTTATTTATTGAGGAATTTTATGAAAAATGGTAAATCACCTCACATTGGATTTTTTGAGAATAATATTTATTCACATTTTCAAATGAATTGGACTTGTATTTTTTGAAAAATCAGACTCACTCAATCTACCATAACGAGATAAATCTATTTTTATGAAATGGTTCTTATCGGACTCACCTTGGTATGGTGTGTGAAAATATCATAATGAGAAATTGATCTTGATCTAGAATGATTGAATTGGTCACATGGAGAATGTATCTTAATGTAAGAAAATTTTCATTGGATTCACTCTGAATTCGATATGAATGAAGTGCTTTTTCACGAGTTATCAGAGTCTGCATGACTACTATAAAATTAAATGTTATGATACTTTGCTGATTTATATTTCATATAAATCATAAGTTGATTAGAGAACATGTGATACATGGATTTTGGATGAAATTATTAATATGTGGTACAACTTATTTTCAAAATTATTGGATCTAAGTGGATGTGAAGAAAAAGATGTGTCAAATTCACTGTTGCATCTAATTATCCATCGAAATCATAAAAAACATTTTATACCCTGAATGGTCATACCCAGAAATGAGTGTATCTAGACCAAAAAAACTAAAAATTAACATACTTTATACAATGATATTCAGAGAAGAAATTTCTTGAGGATGAGAGATGAAAATAGAAGGATAAATTTAGTCATCCATTTCAAAAGAGTTTGATTACCTTGTAGGTTTCAAACTGGGTTAAGAGAAGAGGGAAAAATAATGTTTTTTATCTCAATTGGGTCAAGAGAAAAAGAGAATAAGTTTTATATATGTACTATCCAGAGGGATGTTGACATTCATAAGTATTATTGTATTTAGTAAATCAGAGTGGTAACCATTTCTATACAATAATTCTTACAGTTGGTATAGATTTTTATTTTGGAGAAATCAGATTGTGAAATTCAAACTCCTATATTACAATCATAATTGCGATTCAAATTAATTTTTTAAGAATGAAATGATGTTTCTATAAGAATTAATAATCATTGAGAAAATATTATGAAGTAAAAATGCATCCCTAAATTTTAGGGGAAATTTAGAATAAGGTGAATTTGATTAATGAGGTAATTGAAAAGGATACCTGCCAAAACCTCAAGATGGACAGATATAAAATGAGATGTACATTGTACATTCAGACTATTGGTACTATTAAAAATAGTATATAGAAGATATATGAGTTTTTAGTGAGATAAGGAAGAAACCATATTGAAATTTTCTGAAAAATTTTTGAAGGGTGGAAGACAAAGGATAAGAGGAAAGATCACAATGTGGTTTTTTACTAATCATCACACTCAAAATTCATAGTACTCAATTGGTTATCATATATGTATTGTCAATCTTATTCGTTTGATGATCATATTGGGTGAGATAATTAGACTTATAATATTGGTATTTATTTGTGAGACTGAGGATGTATCGTACAATGTTTATTGATCCTAGTAATTTTAGTGGTGCTGATCTATTTCTATCATATTATGAAATGGAAAACGGGATAGAAGAATCAATTTGGAGAGGATTTTACTCGAAGGATTGAAACTTAGAAAATATGAATGAGTATTACTTAACAATTTCTAATAAGTTCTTACCATATTCTCGGTAAAAAGTGACCAATTGAATTTGATTTGAATATATTTTTGAAATTTAAAATAATCATAGGTATAATGCATTATTAAAAAATTATTTTTTTTATCCTATTCGTTCTAAGAGGGTCCAGATGTACTTCTGGATTGTTTTCAGAGTACTAAACGAGTGAAAGGTTATATCATACTATTTATAATCTAAGTATTGTTTTTTTGGATTGTATGTTATTTAATTTTCTTAAAACCATACCAAGGATATAGTTTTTCATATTGAATAGTTAACCATACAAATACTTGTGCTTCTATAGATATGTATTTGATCTTTTTCTAGCAGGGAATTGAATCATTATCTGCATGATAAAGTTGTTTCAATTTCCAGGATGCCTAAAAGAAAAAAATATTATTGATTAACCCCATCCCCCTCTAACTTATACAATTATCCTCATTGGGAACTTATATGTTGTATTAAAGGATATGCACCCTTCGCATATTCTTTGCCAATTGAGAAGTTTAATTGTGTGAACAATAAATGTATTGTGGTCATTGATGGAAATAGTTATCATATCTATAATGATATAATGAACCACTATCTTATATATATTGAATATTATGTTCTTGAAGCTGTAATAGATGTTTTTCCTCTTATTAATTATAAAAATCCACTTACATCTATCGATAATAAGAATTTGGAGAATAATGTAAGGGCCAAAAATTTTATATAATAATCAATTTATGAAATCGAGTTATGAAGAGTAAAAGGTGTTACCATAGCCAAAAAATGGGATAAATTAAAAAATATATACAAAGTCAATAAAAATTTGATGAAGGAAAAGTTCCAAATCAGGAGATTGAAATATGATGATCTCAATATGGGTGACCCGGAATATACTGGGGAAATTGTTTTAGAGGAAATGAAATTTTGAGTACTATAAGTTGTCTTGGTAAAATGTTGGGTGATTCTATAGTTCATTAAAATATTTTGAAAATACTTCATGATATGTTTGATGAAAAAGTCTATTCATCGAAAGATAGAGATCCCGAAACATTATATAACAATGATTTGCATGGAACTCTCATTACTTATAAAATTATAAGGGAGAAAGAAATGAAATGAAAAACATTGGTTGGTTTAGAAATTTATTTCAATTATGGAAAGAAAAAAATTCAAAGAAGATTATTATTGGAGATAAAGCTTGAGATTCTGATTCTGAATACAAGGTTGGTAAAAATCATGATAATAATTTATCATTGTTTTCATAAAATGTTAAAAGAGGTACTGGGAAATATAATGGGAAGCTTCCCCTGAAATGTTCTTAACGTGAATCCATGACAAACATTTCTACCAATTTTCCTCAATGAATAAAATTAAATGATAGTGATGATGGTGAAATAAATTATAGAAGATCATAGAAGAAATATGGTAAAAAAATAAAAATAGTATTCTACATGGAATGAGAGAAAAATATTCAATTCCAATAAAATACTATTATTATCTTAATATGAAGAAGAAGAAGGTAGTGATGATTAACATGAAATTAGTTTAGTATCATATTGAGATTTATTTTTTTCAATAGTGAATGATGAGTAATTAAGAAAAAATATTCGAAAAAAAACTCCACATGAAATGAATTTAAAGAATAATTGAAAGAATGTGTGATTATAAATAGAAGGATTGATAATCAAAATAAAAAAGTTGGAATATCAATGATCCTTAACAATAAATAAAGAATGATTTTATGATTATAATACGAATCTATTTAAAGATATTATATTTGATTAAATTTCTTGAAGAAGAAAATAATAGTAATGAGAATATATAAGTAATGATGAAAACAAAAGAAGAAGGGTTGGAACATGTCCAATTTTTTTTATATTATTGAATATAAAAATAAAAGTTTTCAAAAATATATTACGGATGTTAGTGATAGTTCTCGGAATGATAAACCGAATAAGTTTCAAAAAAAGTTTCCTTTATATGGTTATAAGAAATATAGAATTGGTTTTGAAATGTACAATTCTATGAATGTCATGTATGTGGCCAAGACTATCAATGTTAGGAATTAAAAAGTCTCAGAGAACCCAAAGTCTAAAAAATATTGAAATAATATGAATCAGTAAAAGTTTCTAATATTTTTATAAATAATAAAGAAGAAAATATAAGGAAGACTCTGATTGGAAATAGATAGTTGTTGTCTCAGAAAAGAAATAGAAGAAGGTCGCAGAGAAATATATTCATATTTCCAATCATTATGAATGTTTTAAAACAAAATACTACATCTTTGTACACTACTTGGATTGTGGTGGATTCTAACATATAGAAAATATGCATTGGTTCACTCTTAAAATTACTATTATTACAAAATTTATTAATGGTAGAGGATGATCGGGAGTCAATTACATCAATATAAATATTTTTAGAATGTTGATAAAGGTGGAGTAAAATTTGAAAATAGGGTACAACCCTTGGAAACTATTTGTGTAATATGTGAACAAACAAGACATCTTTCAAATGAATGTATTGTTTTATATCAAGCATAATAAAATATTCATAACATTTTTCAAAAACTAATGGTGTAAAAAGAATAGTAAGATTAAAATCACTTGTGGTTTAAACTACATTGAAAGCAACAAAAGGAGAATGACCCCAGATACTTGATACAAGGTGTTCTTCTCACATTATAAAAGATTTAAATTTGTTTAAGAATGTGAATGAATTCAATGAACTAACATTTACATGTGTAAATGATGAATCATTAAAAAAAACATGTTTTGGATTAGCCAACATTGGTAAATAATAAATGAAATCCATGAAAACATTTTATGCTGATGGGATGAAATATAATATGCTAATTGGTTCACAATTGTATGATGAGGGTAAATAATTTATCTTCATAAAATATTGGATAGTTGTGAAAATTTAGGTAGATAGAATGATTTTTACAAGAGGAAAATGTACAAAATAAAACATGTATTCGGTTAGTGATATTCAAAACACTTCTTATATGAGTACGGTGGAAGAGAACCAGTTATGGAATAAAATACTGGGACACATGGGGTAGAGAAAAATGGAGAAGTTATATAATAAAAATATTGTACGATAAATTCATCATTTTTCATGAAGAAGAAATTTTTGTTTTAAATTTTTCAAGAACGTATATTATACAAACTCAGTGCATAAGAAAGATGAAATTTTTTCAAAAAACCCATAGGACTGATTCATTCTGATATTTTTCGTCCACTGAAAAAACAATAAAAAATTGTAGATATGTACTAAATCACATTCATTGATGTATTTAATTATTTGTCATGTGTTATTTATATGAAACATATGTCTGAAGATTTGAAAATGTTTAAATGATTCAAAAATAAAGCATAAAAAAGGTGACTATTCTGTAAAGCCGTTGAGAATATAAAATGATGGTGAGTACAAATGTAATGAATTTTATCACACTCAAGAGAATCATGGAATTCAAAATTAGTATAGTTCCCTGTACAATCCTTATTAAAATCGGGTTAATGAACGAAATAATATATGTTTGGTGGAAATTGAAAGAACCATGTTACTTGAACAATGAATCTCTCACTACTTTTGGGGGAAAGATGTGAGTATTTATATTTATATCCAGAACCATTGTTTCTATATTCCTTAATCACATTTTAAACCATATGATTTTTTATGAAAAACTCCACGTTTGAGACATTATAATGTTTTTGAGAGTCCATACATTATAAAGAAGAAAAGTGGAATCCATGTAAAGAACTAGCTGAAAGGTAAATATTGAGTCTTTCATAGCTATGCTCTAGAAGGAATATGATATAGATTTTTCAACAACGAGAATGAAAAAATAGATCTTTTTATTGATGATAATGTAATTGAATGACATGTGAAAGAAAAAGTTATTTTGGAAGAAAATGAATTTGACCATGTTGATGAAAAAACATTTGATAAGGATATAGGGAATTGTATTCCCAATCAAAAAGAATAATTAAACTCAACCACTTCCAGTGATGAGGATGACACTTAAAAAAGTCATTATAGGATGAGGAATCTTGTGGAATATAAAATATAATTATTGATCAACATCATAGGGTTTAAACAAAAATTACACCAGATGCTATTAAACATACTTCTTTATATTCTAAAGTAGTGTTGGATGATGTCAAGGAAGCTGTTGGGAATTTGGAATGGGTTCAGAAAATTCATGAAGAGTTGTATTGAATTGAAAATAATGATACAAGGTAACTAATTCCTATGATTGGTAACAAAGTCATCATTGGCACAAAGTGGGGTTTTCAGAACAAGCTGAATGAACAAGGTTATGTGATAAGAAACATAGAAATATTGTTGTATAATTGGTATTAAAAAATTGAAGGTACTGATTTTGATGAATCCTTTTCTTCGATATAAATACATGAAACAATCAGAATCCTTCATGCTTATGTTTTACATTGAAGCTACATAATTGTTCAAATGGATATTAAATATTAATTTTTAAATGGTGATCTGTATGAGGATGTTTATATTGAATAATGTGTGGATTTATTGTTGGGAAAGATGAATGTTATGTGATTAGGTTGAAATATTATTTTTTTGGACTAAAAAAAGATCTGAGGGAATGGTATTCCAAATTAGACACATTCTTATGGAAGATGAATTCCAAAAAAATAATAGTGTATAGAAAATTTCCACATCAGATAAGGCCAATATTATTCCATCATTGTGATTGTTTATTTTCATGACATTATCATTAATGAAAATGATGAAATATGTGGTGAAATGTTTTCTATATATATGAAAAATTTATTTTAAATGCCCATGTTGGGTAAAATGAAACACATTATCATGTATAAAATACATCAAAGGAAGGAATACATTTTCATTTTTCAAATAACGTATGCTAGAAACATCATAGGATGTTCGACCTAGAAAAATCAAATCCTATTTCCACAATGATATCAGTTGGAACAAATATGTGTAAATATGGATAAGTAATAGAATTTGATCTGATATAATTTCAAAATTTAATTGGATGGCTATTGTATTTTACTACACTAAGAACCGACATTGTTTATGATGTTACCTTATGTGAATGTTTTTTGAGTTCTGGAAAAGAATCACATTTACCTACAGTAAAATGATTTCTCATATACATCAAAGGCACAAAAAATCAGTATAATTTATTGTATCTTAAATAGAATAGAATTGTATAGATATTTTGATGCTAATTGTGTAGTAAATGTTTATGATAGAAGATCCAAAACTGATGGACTATTCTTTCTTGAAAAGAATTTTGTTTGTTAGAATTCAAAGAAATAGAATTTAATATCTCTCTATATGGGTGAAGTTGAGTATGTTGCTGCTAATCAAGACTATAACCAACTTATGTTGATGAAAATACTATTAGAAGATATATTTTTTAAGTTATGTTACCCATTATCTTGGATTGTGAAAATACAATCCCAATCAATCTCACCTAGAATCCAGATCATCATTCTATTTCAGAAGATATTGATATCAAATATAATTTTTTTCCGCACCCGACCCATGCTGGGCTCAATCCGCAACTACCCTAAGCGCACCTCCATAGACCCGGGGGTAGCGACATGTTCTAAAACAAAAAAAACACAGAGATTCATTTTCCTATGTACATACACACACAAAAACAACCAATTCAATGAAATAGGGCAGAGGAAATGAAAAAAAACACTACTATAAATAAAACAAGAATATGTGAACCACCAAAAAAAACTAGAATGGTGATGTAAACTAAAAGTGAAAAGGGGAAAATTCATGACCAAATATAAAAGTTCCACAACTTAGAAGTAACTAAAAAAGTAAAATAGCTAAGGCAATCCCTCTCTATAATCCCATTCTATGACAACTGCATGCGGTCTATGCACCTGTATCTTTTTTCTCCCCTAGAGTCACGATCAACGTATCTATCATCACAATAAGGCATGACACGTGTACGGAAATTCCACATAAGGTTGTGTATATAAATACTTGGTAGGATTCCCTAAAATGGAAAATGGGGAGTCATAAGAGTTAAAAAAATGGAGAGCATAAAATTATACAAGGTATAGAATAAGGGGTTAAGATCAACCCAACAAGAGAGTGAATTAAAATCTTCCAAACACAAGAAGCTACAAACTCTAAAAATATGAACTTCTCATCATGTCATAGATTCCTATAGTAGAAGATTATACTTATTAAACATTGAAAATATAGAAAAATAAATCATGTTGTATACCCCGCATGACAAAAGCTATCCTATAAGGAGAGTAGCAAAAACACAAGGAGTGGGTGTTAAAACAAGATATATATATATATATATAAGAAGTCAAGGAAACTAAACTGAGAGAGTATGGGGATATCTATCTCACATCTCTGCCTAGGAATATGAGTCACTAATAGTTCTGGAAGTAACCACCATCGATGCCCAGTACACCACATGCCTGCATTGAATTTCAAGTGAAAGGGACTCAATCACCACACCTTGATACTATCCACTTTGGGTGGCACTATCTCACCCTCACGATTTAAGGTCGCGTCACATGGAGATGTCCTGGTGGGAAAAGCATCCCTCTTACTTTAGAGTACAATGGTATATCAAAAAACATATCATCACTATACCTGACAGTTAATAGGTTCTGTCTCTAAGTCGAGGACCCATGCCCAGCCTGGTAGGAGGGTACCACTTGGAACCTCTATCGAGGACCCACTACCCAAACCTACTAGTGGGTAAGCCCAAAACTATCATCAGTGACTATTTTACAGCCCATCTATATGTTAGCCTAGAATATCCATTGGGGTCCACATCCTAGCCAAGGTGTACGTAAGCCCATAACTACCATCGATGACCACTACCCACCCCAACTGGAGGTAAGACCAAAACATCAATCGGGGACCACATACAGCCCAACTGGAGGTATGCCTGGAAATGCTCAGGAAATCCATGATGGATGGTACCTCTCTAGAAGCAATAAGGATCTCCTTGGACCATCCCTTCTAGATGGTACATCTTGGAAAGCATTAGAGAAATACATTTGCCATCCCCGATGGATGGTACCTCAGAAATCACTGAGGAACTACACTAGATATCTCTACTAGATAGTACATCTTGGAAAGCACTACTACAATATCGAGAGTAACCCTTGATATGCATCACACATAAAACATCTCACATTATATATCGGATGTCCAAACCGAGAGCACAATTGCATTCTATGTGAGAAAACACCCATGATAGGGTACTAATGGTAAAAAAAACTGAGTCTAAATGAAGTATATATCATAGTTATGGGATTCATAGTGGCATACATCTCATATGGGGCCCACACATCATGTGACCCCGCCTCATCACCTAGTAGTGTACCTAACCATATTTGGGTACTAAATTTTGAACACATGACCATAGGTATGTCAAGGTATTCCTAGTATATATGTCACATCTAGTCAGAAGGTTGTTGATCACACAACCAATGTCGTTGATCCCGTGGGCCAAATCACAATTCAACTAACAAGTCTTCTATAATGTCCCCATATCATTTGAACTCCTAAATTTATAGACCTTATCCCCTCTCATAAGAGTCAATTCTAAACTAAGTCATAGGTTCTCTTCAAACAGTACAGAAGGATCTTTGACGATACTCATTACATGTTTCAATAATTAATGAGATAAAAAAAAGGATCTGTATGTTAAAAAAGATCACATTTTTACAATTCTTGGAGAAAAAATGAGTAAGATCAACTATTAATTATCCCCAATCGGACAACTAATGGAAATGTCATATATAAGTGAATCGAACTTGAATTATATCCCATGGTGTCCAAGGCGCGATCTTGAAATAAATTTTATATATCACGCCATTGTGATCCTCACAGAAAAAACACATTGGATAGACTATTCATATGTTCAAAATGGATACCCGTTGAAAAAGGTTCATTTCACTACTAATCATGTGAAACAAAACTCTTGGGGATCACACGTTGACATATGTTTATAGAACAAATATTAGTCTAGAAAACTCCAGTCAAGAACCAAGGACACTCCTCTGGTGATGGCATGTTAATCAGAAATCACATGTAGGCACTCTACCCGATAAAAAAACAACAAACCTTAATGATTGTCATTATTATTATTAAACATAAGAGTTTTTTGAATACAATCCAAAAAAAGTCTAAAAATTTCCGAACTAGTCTGAAAATATCATTCTTGGTGAGTGGGATGCATGGACGTAGGTGACACGTCAATCAGATGCGCATTTTATGAGATACAACCATTATAAGTGCCTTGGCCCGATTCGAACTGGTACAACCCATTCAAACCATACCCCTCTCCCTGGGCCGACCCACTATGGTTGGCCTAGCCCATTTCAACAAACAATGAAATTGTTTCTTGGACCGGTCCTTCTTCCACTCGCTAACCATACCGCTCGAAAGCCTCCCCTCACAGCCCACGGCTGCTACCGCCTAATGCCGCAACCACCCACGACTTCCATCATTCACTACCATGACAACGGTGCTCTGATGGTATGTTGAAAAAACCCTTTTTGTTCCTACCCTTGGATGATTTTGGATCTCTGAACGGATCCCTGATCCTCTTGAAAAGAGCATCATAGTTCCATCCATTACTCATCGATCCATTAGTGATTCAGTTTTCAAAAAGTAATGAAAAAAACCATGAAGAATGGATGATGAATGCATATAAAAAGAGATTCAAAATATAGATAAGATGGTGGAAATTTTTAATTTTCCATCACCAGGATGTTCAAAATAGATAATTTGATGACTAATTGAAGAAAACATAGGAATTGAAACTAGAGGTGCGAAAATCCACATGAATCCTACCTCGATGGATCTGTTTATTGGTACCGACACATTCACCTCGCTCCCACATTGATTTTAGTTATGATTTTTCCTTGGGTGAATTTTCTCACATAATCCCCATAATGATAGAAGTTATGCCCTGCCTAGAGTAAATATTTAGTTCAAGGCCCAACTGTGGCCTCAAACATCATATTTGAGTTACAGTTTAAGAGAAATCCCATTTCCTTTTGATGCACAGTATAAAAAATAATTAATATTACTAAAAAATTTACTTCGAGAACACCGGGCCTTCGAATAAAACTCTATCTTAGTGCCTAGCTATGAAAATATATATAAAATTTTTCCACAGTCCTTCAAGGTAAAAAACGGGTCACTATATCATTCCATCCTTCAATATTTCGTCCTTTAAATAACAAACTAGTAAAAAACATGGTATATTGAGCTCACACCAGGTTATTAGACTCATAGGAATACCAGTGTGTTTCTATGATTCCACAACATGCAAACCAAAGGGATAGTTCATCCTATTACGATTTTCTAATATTGATACCATGAATAGAGACATGCACATATCTCCTCAATTGTGACATTTTGTGAGACTTTATGTTCCCACTCCAATTATTAGAGGTAGGGAATGGAGGCACGCAACCTCACTATCTCTTTAGACAGTACAAAACAGCCTGATGAAACTCACGGATTGTTTATCCTCCCCCACCATTAAAAATAGACTTTCCATGCTGTGATCGATATCATTTTTTGTCCTCAGAATAGGGTCTCATGATTTCATCATTCAGAATATCCATCTGGTGAAAAAACCAAGGATATCTAGTCATGCAGGATTTCATAGTCGATGTCTCAAAATAGAGACCCTCATACACCATCATGAAGCGAAGGAGTCAACACCATCGAATGAAGAAAATTGTACCCTCCTACTCTCTTAGGGTCACTTGTAGGAAGGTTAAAGACTCTAAAACATCACGTACCTGATGAGCCTATGACTTCTTGATATGGGATTCTGCTAAAAAATGTTCTTTTATTTATTATAGACTATCTCAAATTTTAGTCCATCAAGAATTTCCAAGAAGAATTATTGTCTCGTATTCTATTCATTTTTGGTGGAGACATACCTAGGACTCCGATGGTTTGAAAAAACCACAAGCTACTTTCTAATATGATAGTGTCTCCATATTATCAGGGTGAATACTTCTACAAGAAACACTAGGTAGTGATTTTAATAGTTCTATTCATGGGTTCTTAATCACCTTTAATTGTAATTGATATCTGTTTTATCAAGGTTGAGGTTGAGCATGAAAAGGTAACAATGAAATTAGTAAGAGTGTAAACTCATCCAATTATAGGTTCTTCCAAACTAAAATTTCAACCATTATTCCACAATAGAAATCCCATTATATTTTATCTTCCTTAGGCATATAATGTTTCCTCAAAAGAGTGAACATCTTCAAAATAAACCATTTATAACTCAATCACTAAATCATTTTTTAATACTATGTATATACATTTGATAAAAGATAAGTTCGAAAAATGAACTTATTCTTATTCAATAAAATCAATTTACTAAAATAATAAGTCATACAAACCAAGGATATAAGGTAGTCTATTGGTAGGTGCTGTGCCCTTGTCGCCCATCGGTTGTGGTTTCGATTGCTACAGCCTTACCGGATGCGACGGGTTTTCACCCATCCTATGGGTTATCCTTTTTATAAAACTAAAAAATAACCCTAACATGTTTTAACCTCAATGGTTATCTTATACCTCTCATTTTCATCCTAATTTATTATGATCTCAACATCTTAATTCATGAAGTCTTATTTCACCTCCATATAATAAAATAAAACAATCCCATAAATGAAGAACATCATTCCTTGATCTTGGGGTCCATTTTATTTCATCGTCATCTTGTTCATATAGGTATAAGTTCCATGCATTGCAACAATGATTTAAAGATCCTTCAAAATCATTTTCATCCTCCATCCAAATTCACCTTGTACAACATGGGTCATATGGGTGTTCAAAGAAAAAATATTTTGGAAAATAATCATGTAAGACATATAATTTCAAAATATCTGATAAAACATGATTTCTATAAAACAGTCGAACCGAATTTGAGTTGAAACTCTCATTTAAAGGTCCTTTTAAAATACCATAAGTATGTGATGAGATACTATATTTTAAAATCAAATATAAATAGGTTTCTCAAAGGTATCCTTCTTTAGAACCTTTTTAAAATCATTATACGCTTCAAAATCTTGTGATAAGCTAAAATATTTGAAAATACCATTATAATATTTACCTTTCTTAAAAATATTATAATATTGAGAAAATAGGTTTTGTCTAAATACAACCCATGATCCATGATGATAATGAGGTATATTGGATGTGTTTGATATCTCAAACAACTACTTGCAGGTGAGTTGTATGCTAAAAAAAGTTTCACAATAATTGGAAGTTGTATTTGCAATAATTATTGCAAGCATGTCATCCGGAAGAGATAAGAATGTCATTTGAGATCCTTCTCCTTCCATTTGTAACAGACATTCCTTGATCTTAAAAAGTTATAAAAAAAGGAATCAACTGAAATTATATACAATGGGACTTAACATGTGTCTAACGAAAACTCATAATCCCTAAATTTGTCTAAACTGACCTCTGATACAAACTATAAGGACCCGACCATAAACTTTAAATAATCTTGAATAATTCACATTGAGTATCTTTTCCCGTTTAGAGTTTTATAGAATTAGGCCATAACTATTACATAACAACTTAAATATTACAATTAAACACTACTATCAAATATCTATTGTTTCATAAAATAAAAACTCTTAAAAAGAAACATGTCTAGTTCCATGTTTTAGACAGCTTGAATTTTCTTTGATCCTATCCATGACCCTATTCATCTTTCAGTCCAGCAGAAAAAATATCAAAAAAAAACATGGTATGAGCATAGAAATATCATTAAGGGATAAAAATAAAGAAAATTGGTAGATTTTTACAAAACAACAAGTAAACCATGAATACTTTAACATAAGTAATACTCTTCACCTTCATGAAGTAGTAAATCCTCTTCACTGAATAAAAGAACATAACTTACCATTTTTGTAACCAAAAGATTACCATAAAACTGTAGGACCCCGGGACACCCTGAGAGGGGAGGGGTGAATCAGGGTGGCAACTTTTTCTTCTTAAAGTTGTGGATCTTGTTCCCACGTTGGTAGGAACTACTTAAACCTGTATGATGGATATGATCAGCAATTAAACATTCACATGCAGAGACAGATGACACAGCTATTTTACTTGGTTCACCACTAAGGGCTACGTCCAAGGAGCATACGCCGACAGGTTGTCGGTCGTACCTAATCCACTATGCTTCACTAGCTGTAGATTACAAAGGTTCGGGTACAGTCACTCTGTCCCAGGCTCACTGCCTTTACAATTGTTCAGGGATAGCTCACTGCGTCCCTTGGGTCACTCCCGTTGACTCCCCCTGGCTCACTGTCGTTGGTGAAGTCCCCCTCAGTTTATAGACGTGAAGGTATCTTCAATAGGTGTGCATTGAAGTTCTTCGTCTCCTGTTCAGCATGAGACATTGCTTGCATCAGGGTTCATATTTGATGCTCCTTTTATTTCAATCCTTCTTCTTTAGCGCAATGAATGAATGCACTAGATCCCCTTGTCTTCGTTTGCCTGAATCACAATCACTGATGTGATTGCTTACTTAATGAAGCTCAGCTTACTCGGCGTTTTCAGAATTAGTTCTCCATGTATCCATGAGATCATGCATGTATCTTTTAGATTTCTACTTCATCCTCTCTTTGCACCGAAAGTATCAGGCAATCATTAGATCTTGTGCAGCTCCAGAAAGGCGGGCGTGCTTCAACAGTGTCTGGGTCTCCTTTTCAAGCCCGGCGCGCAAGCCTCCCGGCGGCGCGCAAGTCTCAGGCGCGCATGTCTAAACTGGCGCGCAAGTGTCACTGAAGCACCTGCGCGACACAGCCTTCTTGAACTTCAAACCTGCGCGACTCACTTCCTTCCTTTCCCAAATCAC
Organism: Viscum album; assembly: GCA_963277665.1. Taxonomy (NCBI): domain Eukaryota; kingdom Viridiplantae; phylum Streptophyta; class Magnoliopsida; order Santalales; family Viscaceae; genus Viscum; species Viscum album. The sequence continues at coordinate 1,935,560,555 of OY728165.1, forward strand.
CTGGGGCGCTCAACCATCAGTCGGCGCGCAACCTCTACTTGCGCGACCCAATTACCACTTGCGCGGTTCAACCACCTGCGCGACGAGAGCTCGAACAATCTCAAAGTCTTGAGCTCCGTGAGAAATGAGGAGGGGTGGTCCAGTATTTATAGGCAAACTGGACCCCCTGCGCGGCGGCGCGCAAGTCCCTAGACGGCGCGCAAGTCTTGTCTTCAATAAACTCTGTCGCGCAACTCACTTGCGCGACCCAACCAACACTTGCGCGACCTTCTTTCCTTAGACAAATTTTGATGTTCTGATCCTCAAAAACATATGGCGCGCAAGTCTTTTATCCTCCAAGACCACGGCGCGCAAGTACCTTTGCCAAAATCACTCTTCTTCATTTTTTCGATTTTGAGGCCCTGAAATTTGGCAAACACTGGAAAACGGCGCCACCTTGTATCTGCTCTTTTTGTACCGCCTCCAGATCATCCATTCCTCTGTCGATGTTCTTGAATCAAACATAGATCATTGACCACAACTCTTGAACTCGACATGTCACCATGGAATCTCCTTTGTCAAACGATCACCTCAACAACACTTCTTCTTGGTGATCTGTATCCTTCAACAACTCTTTTGATTTTATCACAAACTCCACTATTGTGATATTTATTTTTTGAAGGAACACCTTTAGTACCATCATCCTCTATGACATTGTGATGTGCATGGCCATTTCATAAGTCAACGCATTGGCACATTGCCTCCTTCATCAACCGTCATGATCAACTTCATGAAAACCATGTGATTCAATCCGTCAAGAAGTCTCTAGCATGGTTCTCATGTAATCATGAGTAATTGCATGGTCTTCATAAAAACCCATTGTTCTCATGCAATAATGAGGAATAGCATGGTCTTCATCAAAGCCCATGGTCCTTATGCAATAAGGAGAAATTGCATGGTCTTCATCCAAAAACACCATCCTTCTTTAATCATCCTTGGATGGATTACTCCTCACATTCTTCATTGTTGTAAACAATGTATCACCTTTGACACATGTTCTTTGAACTTACGATTAGCACAACAATCGTCTGAATCACTACTCCTCTACTTCATCGGAGTACTTCATGATCTCCCTCATTGTGAGCTTTCATTCCTCCAATTTATTGGAGTACTTATTGATCTCTTTCATTTTGATATTCCATTGACAACTATTGACAACAAATACAATCCTATACACAAAGTGGTTCCAACAATCTCCCCCTTTGTATTTTGTTGTCAATACCTTATACATCTTCTGAAATGAATTTGTCAATGTCAAAATGAGAATCTTCTCAGAAAATCAGCATTTCTTTTCATTTCACTTTCTCTCCCCCTTATTGACAAGAAATACAAAGCATATGGTAGGGAGGGTATCAATCCACACATAAGCAATGTTTCATTAACCATTTCACTCTAAGTCTACTTGAGCAATGCTCGATGTAGAAAACAAGAGGATTTGATTAAGTCGACAAGGCTGTCCATTATCCACAGATCATGATACCAACATGAGATGATAACTCATGTATCTTGTCTTCAAGGGTTTACCACTTTAATTCCAGGTAGAATAAGATCAACTATGATAGAGAATAATCAACCTGAAACTCCTGCACTCACTTCAGCAAATAGATCAAAAACATTCAAGTGCAATTGGCAGGATAAGTGACCTTGGGGCACTTCCATTCTCTTTATGTCACTGATCAATTCAGTTACTCCCCCTTTGTAGAATAATCTTTGATCTGAGTAACCAAGGGATAGAGATTGAGAAATGACATACCTTCTCCATTGGCGTGTTCTTCAAGAAATTCACAGAGTTACTGCTTTTGAGTCCAGCTGGAGTTGATATTGATTGAAACAGTGATTATGGAAGCTTCTTCATTCTTATCCCCCTCAAGGGAAACACTCCTCATCATCTTCATCAAGAGTGTTCCTTCATCATAATAATCTTTGAATATCAATTGAAGAATCTACTAAGGATGGAAACTTCTTCAGCTTGGGTATCAAGAGTTGACAGCATTCACAACTTCTCAGGTTCTCCCCCTGAGAGTATGCTTCACCTTCAATTCCCTGCATTATTAGCACAAATACAATACACAAATGATTACGGGAATAAGGTGGTTCCTTATTGCTTCATCAAGAAGACTTGCTTGGTTGAGGTTCTTTTCTCAACCAAGTTCCTCTGTTCACTCTAGTCTTCATGCCTGCACATTTGAACACATGTTCTGACATCTGTTGGTGTGGCATGGCTCTGTTCACATTCTCTTCTGCTTTGTGTGGAGAATTGTTCTGCTTAGCAGTGATCATAAATGATACATTATTGGTCCTCTTAAGGACTGCCTCTTGCTCTGGTATTAAGGTTAGACAACCTTTTGCAATATGACCAGACTTCTTGCATCTCTCACACAGAACTTCTTTGACACTTGTGTTTCTCTTTGTTTGCAATCTCTCCTGCACTGTGTCTGCATCATGTGAAAGTTTTCCTTTTCCTTTATCACCAGCCCTGGCCTTTTCATCTTCAAGTTTCCTCATTCGTTTCAAATCTTCTGGCCAGATGACCAATATGACATTTGGAACTTTTGCAGCTGGTTTAGATCTTCCACATGGGTTCATCCGAGATTCATCCCACTTAGTGTTTCTTTTGGATGAATGACCCTTCAATTTCATGGATCTAAAATCCTGGGTCTTCTCAGCTTCCCTACTTGAGATCTTCTTGGGGAAGTGTGTGTTCACAACATTCTTCTGATTTCTTCCCAAGATAGCTGATTCATTCTTTGATGGCATCAGAGGTCTTCTTTTCTTTTCGACAGTGAAAGCATGTTGATGTGGACATGTGCCCGCATTGTGACCGCTGCCGTTGCATACATCACAGATGTTATCAAGAATTCCAAGTCTTTTTGCAGTAAACAGATGCTTCTGGACCTGCGGATGTTGCTTCTTCTTCTCTGGCTTCCTCCCCTTTGATATAGGCTTTCCCTGTGCTTTTCCATGTAAGGGATTATAAAGAAAATCCAGTGCACAGTGCCCAAATCTGTTGCAGCACCAACATTGACCCACAAATCTTTTCTTCTTTGTATCTTCTGTATTAAGTTGTCGGGCCATCTGCTTAATCGTTTGTGCTCTATTTGAGGAACCCACTTCCTCCTTTTTCTTCCCATCCACCCTAGCCATGGTGGTAGGTTTTTTCTTCTCACCTTTCCTCATCCATACTTGTTTAGAACTTTTCTTCCCACCTGCACTGATTGTAGGAGTGTATTTAGAAATATGAGTACAAGATGATTTGGATGGTACCTTCACTTTCTCAGTTGCTTGTGATAGATCAAAGAGTGAAGTCATGATCTTCTTATCACATGTTGGAGGTCTTTTGACAATAGAATCCTCCAGTGAGCATTGAGTACCAGCAGAAACTGATTCTTGATGTGGATAATCAAGAGTTGTCATAATCTTCTTATCACATGTTGGAGGCATTTCATCTTTAGACTCCTCCAACGAACACTGAGTGCAAGCATCACTCATTTCATTCTTTTGTGAAGTCTCAATATGTGTGTTCTCAATCTTGGTCAACTGGGCTTCCAATTTTTGACCCTCAATATTGAGGATGATCTTCTGATCTTCAATCGCGATCATCTTCTCTTCACAAGTCTTCTTCAATCTTTCAACCTCATCTTCGTGCATCTCAACTTTGTTTTGTAACAAAGAGTCAAGTTCCCTGAATTTAATGGAAGTTTCTTCCAAATAAAAACTCTTGACTTCATTACTCTTCTTCAGCTCAGCTTCAAGTGCATGGATCCTTTCTTTTAAAGTCTTATTGACTTCCTCTTCTTCTTCAAAGACTTTCACCCGTTTGATGAGCTTCATACTTTCCATAACTTTTCTTTCCAACCCCTTTTCCATATTGTCAGCTTCCCTTTCTAATCGATTGATCTCATCCTGCATAGATTGGAATAGGCTACAAATAATAGCAACCCTTTCTTCTGGAATATCATGCAGATATGTTCTGAGTTTTTCCTGAAAGCTTGAATTTGGGGTATCATCCTTTCCTCTGGATGAGTTCTGAGCCACCTGCTTGATACTTTCCAAGCCTAATGTTTCTTCATTATTGGAATGGCATGGAGAACAAGACACTACAGCTTCTTTGGATGTGGGGGACTTCTTCATCATCTTCTTCTCTTTCTTTTTCCTATTTGTCAAAGTCTTGGTGGATATAGATTTCTGCTCAGAAATGACTGCGTCATTATCAAGACTGCTCTTCATTGTTGACTCTAGGAAAGAAACTCAAATCCTCTTCTCAATAGAATTACTGGAGAATATCCAACATACGTTAACCTCCCTCTGATACCACTTGTAGGACCCCGGGACACCCTGAGAGGGGAGGGGTGAATCAGGGTGGCAGCTTTTTCTTCTTAAAGTTGTGGATCTTGTTCCCACGTTGGTAGGAACTACTTAAACCTGTATGATGGATATGATCAGCAATTAAACATTCACATGCAGAGACAGATGACACAGCTATTTTACTTGGTTCACCACTAAGGGCTACGTCCAAAGAGCATACGCCGACAGGTTGTCGGTCGTACCTAATCCACTATGCTTCACTAGCTGTAGATTAAAAAGGTTCGGGTACAGTCACTCTGTCCCAGGCTCACTGCCTTTACAATTGTTCAGGGATAGCTCACTGCGTCCCTTGGGTCACTCCCATTGACTCCCCCTGGCTCACTGCCGTTGGTGAAGTCCCCCTCAGTTTATAGACGTGAAGGTATCTTCAATAGGTGTGCATTGAAGTTCTTCGTCTCCTGTTCAGCATGAGACATTGCTTGCATCAGGGTTCAGATTTGATGCTCCTTTTAGTTCAATCCTTCTTCTTTAGCGCAATGAATGAATGCACTAGATCCCCTTGTCTTCGTTTTCCTGAATCACAATCACTGATGTGATTGCTTACTTAATGAAGCTCAGCTTACTCGGCGTTTTCAGAATCAGTTCTCCATGTATGCATGAGATCATGCATGTATCTTTTAGATTTCTACTTCAACCTCTCTTTGCACCGAAAGTATCAGGCAATCATTAGCTCTTGTGCAGCTCCAGAAAGGCGGGCGTGCTTCAACAGTGTCTGGGCCTCCTTTTCAAGCCCGGCGCGCAAGCCTCCCGGCGGCGCGCAAGTCTCAGGCGCGCAAGTCTAAACTGGCACGCAAGTGTCACTGAAGCACCTGCGCGACACAGCCTTCTTGAACTTCAAACCTGCGCGACTCACTTCCTTCCTTGCCCAAATCACCTGGGGCGCTCAACCATCAGTCGGCGCGCAACCTCTACTTGCGCGACCCAATTACCACTTGCGCGGTTCAACCACCTGCGCGACGAGAGCTCGAAAAATCTCAAAGTCTTGAGCTCCGTGAGAAATGAGGAGGGGTGGTCCAGTATTTATAGGCAAACTGGACCCCCTGCGCGGCGGCGCGCAAGTCCCTAGACGGCGCGCAAGTCTTGTCTTCAATAAACTGTGTCGCGCAACTCACTTGCGCGACCCAACCAACACTTGCGCGACCTTCTTTCCTTAGACAAATTTTGATGTTCTGATCCTCAAAAACATATGGCGCGCAAGTCTTTTATCCTCCAAGACCACGGCGCGCAAGTACCTTTGCCAAAATCACTCTTCTTCATTTTTTCGATTTTGAGGCCCTGAAATTTGGCAAACACTGGAAAACGGCGCCACCTTGTATCTGCTCTTTTTGTACCGCCTCCAGATCATCCATTCCTCTGTCGATGTTCTTGAATCAAACATAGATCATTGACCACAACTCTTGAACTCGACATGTCACCATGGAATCTCCTTTGTCAAACGATCACCTCAACAACACTTCTTCTTGGTGATCTGTATCCTTCAACAACTCTTTTGATTTTATCACAAACTCCACTATTGTGATATGTATTCTTTGAAGGAACAGCTTTAGTACCATCATCCTCTATGACAGTGTGATGTGCATGGCCATTTCATAAGTCAACGCATTGGCACATTGCCTCCTTCATCAACCGTCATGATCAACTTCATGCAAACCATGTGATTCAATCCGTCAAGAAGTCTCTAGCATGGTTCTCACGTAATCATGAGTAATTGCATGGTATTCATAAAAACCCATTGTTCTCATGCAATAATGAGGAATAGCATGGTCTTCATCAAAGCCCATGGTCCTTATGCAATAAGGAGAAATTGCATGGTCTTCATCCAAAAACACCATCCTTCTTTAATCATCCTTGGATGGATTACTCCTCACATTCTTCATTGTTGTAAACAATGTATCACCTTTGACACATGTTCTTTGAACTTACGATTAGCACAACAATCGTCTGAATCACTACTCCTCTACTTCATCGGAGTACTTCATGATCTCCCTCATTGTGAGCTTTCATTCCTCCATTTTATTGGAGTACTTATTGATCTCATTCATTTTGATATTCCATTGACAACTATTGACAAAAAATACAATCCTATACACAAAGTGGTTCCAACAAAAACCCATATAAAGAATTCATTACATATAAAGGTAACATGGGACATAAAAATACCTAAAAAAAATAACCATAGGGTCGACTTCCACACATATCACTAAATGGAATAACCATATGGATGACTTCCATTCCCAATGCATTGGAGGTTATAACATAACTACCCATCCTGGTATTCAAAGCACAACCATCATATGTTTTATCACGTAACCACTGGTCAAATGTCTAACTACCATTATAACACATAAAATATTTCAAATAAAAAAATTTCTCTAATAACATTTCATTTTCAATCAGAAGAAGTAATTTCAAGATATCTAAATAATCAATCCATTTTCATAACCCATTTATAAAGATATTTTTAATCAAAGTGTCTCATAACACTTTGAATCTTTTATTGAAATTATAATTTTCAATCATTAATGTCCATATAAATAAATACGCAAAACCATTTTTAAAACATGGACATTAAATATAATGATTTAGAATAATAAATCCTTAAAACATTTAAAATTGTATTTTAGTTAATGAGTTTTTAATAAAATTAGAGACTCTTGAGTAAAAGTAATTGAGGAATAACATTTAATTAGAAATTTATAATATCATGAGAATAAAGGTATTTACGATATAATATGTCAAAGGATAGTATATACACCATATAAGAGTGAATTGGTGCGTAACAACAATTAAGTCTCAATATAAATGTAGATTGAGATGAAAACCCTTATAAAGATGGTATCCTTAAATTAAGGATAAATATATCACATAATTATGTGTTTCAAATATAAATAAACTCAATATAAGTGGATATTCAGTGTAAAATTATCAGATATCATTCAAACATGTTCATAGGACGATGCATTCAAGAAGTACATGTTTAACCCAAAGAATTGAAATTGGGTTAAGAAGTTCCCTTGCAAAAATAAAAAATCCTAATGGTGTCACTTTAGAATTCAGAAACTGAGATGATGAGAGAGAAAAGGGTATCTCATCACCTGGACATAAAATTTAAAACAATAAGGATATAGTAGAACATATCCCATCATAAGAATATGTTAATTAAAATAAATAACAAAAAAAGCCTTTTAAAAGAGAAGAGTGAAAGTTTCCCTTCCCGATTTGGTAACTTACAAAACATACGCCACATGAGAGAAGGATCATACAATGAATATGTAAATACTCATAAATGAATGGGTATTTCACATAGAGTACAATCATTCGTAGTACATACACCACACAAAAGAAAATAGTGGCAAATATAGCATAAATCTCACGAGAATAAATAGTGAGATGAAACCCTTTACCACGTTGTAATCAACTGATTCATATGAACAAAAGTTAATAACCACCAAATTATTCACTGAATAACATGAATATAAAGAGAATCATGATAATATATATCAATTTCCAGCACACAATACACCACATTCAATAAATTAGTGGCGAACAATGGAAATCTCACGGAATTGAATGGGACATAAGAAAATCCCTTACCTCGTGTCTGAATTGACTCGATCGTTCTTTAATCTCCTGAATAATAAACTAATGTTAATTTATAATTTATTAAGAACCTTTTTCAAGTTTATTATTATTTTTATATCACTTATTACAATGTTATAAACATTATTTAATCATTTAACTTAATAACGTTCATTTTGTCGATATTTGGTACTTGAGTAAAAAATGAACACCTTATATTTACAAGTTGTCCAAGTGGTCAATAGTCAATTATATCCAGAATTATATTCATGATTTAGATATAATATATATTATATATATCTAGTTTATACATGTATTTATAATTTTACATAACATTAGGAGGTAAGAAATGAAATGCACCGTTCATGGAGACGGTAAGTCGTACGTACGCATGAATGCTACTTTCATTTCTGTTTCTTATTTTTATGGAATTAAGGAATAATGACACATGGGTATATTATAATTAAAGTATAATATCATATAAAATATCATTAACTCCATCCTTTATACATCTCACATAAGGCATTAACGAGTCACATCACATTGACGGGGCAATAGTCTGCATTTCCTCAAATGAGATTATCATATTTACCAACTATGGGAACCATAATGTATTGATATAATTGGGAAGTAAAGAAACATAAGGAAATAATTAAAATAATATATATTATATATAAACATAGTTCCATCATAATGGCCACCATGAGAGGCGGTAGGAGATAATCCAACAATCATCGTTTCGTGAGGCGTTAGTTTTCCATCCATAGAAACATTATGTTCTTCATCAATTAGATGGATGAGTTTGTAAGTGTAGTTAAAATAATTCTCATAAAAACAACTTAATATATTTAGGATACTGGTTTAGTTACAAAAAAAATGTATAATATGATTTTAGGGGTTGGAGAAGTAAAATAAAAGAAAACAATTTAAGAGAAACTATTACCTTTAATTTGGGTAACTCCCTTTGGTTTGAACCAAAGGACTTCTTGATGTTCCTTTTGCCTAAGATATTGCTTCTACGAGGAGGATAGGGATGTAGGGAGATTAATTGGGAATAGTTTGGATGAGCCAAAAGGCTTTAGAGGTTTGTGGAATTGGTTATAAGTGGTCTCCATTTATAAGTGAGTGGAGGGGCTCTTTTGGAAAGTGTGAAAATATTATTTTCCTTATAAACTTATCTTCGGTTTCAAAAGGTCCAAAAATCATTAAAGCTGAAGATAAGATGAATAGTGGTCTAAATAAATTAATCCAATCAGAATTGGACATTTTTTGGATAATATTGTAATAATTATAATCATATTTATTTAAATCATTTATTAATAAGGTAAATACTGCATCATTATTGTGTCATGAATAATTTAATCCATTCGATGTATAAAAATTATAAAAAATACAATTATGTAGGAAATATTTTAAGATTTCCAATAAATATTTATATTCCAAAATAAGACTTATATAATAACATATAAAAATTCATTCTTAAAATAGTTTTGAAAATGTCAATTTTGTCTTTATATTAAATTAATTAATCTAAATTGTCATTATCAATCCCATGTGGCTCAATGGGGTCCCAAAATCGACTCAAAGATGCCCATGGTCGGTCATTACTCATAAAATAAGGTTAGGGAATGTGTTAAGGTAATTTTTAATTATTAGAATATTCTTTTAACCTTAAAATACCCTATTTACCTTTAACAACGGTAAATAAAAGTCAAAAGTTACTATTCACCAAAAATTATTTTCATCTTATTGAACAAAATTTTACATCATTATAACAACCATGTATGTAGGATCTTTGAAATTAAATTAATAAAAGTGGTAAAATCTCATTTAAATTAAAAATTCAGTTTTTTTAACTACCACTAAGTGGTTTCACTATTAATCAAAAATTGATGTTTTTCAGAAAAATACCAAAAATTAATCCTATGATATATTTGATATAACGAATTAGAAAATGATCTATATTTTTCCAAATTACAAACATATAAGTGGAATTAATTAATTTTAAATTTAATTCTCGTTATCAAAAACAATAACGCGTTTTTAAGAAACAATAACTATCAAAAGATTGATACTTGTTTATGTCAAATTTCAAGGTGAAATTAATTCCAATGACCAACATTTGATTAAATGGTAAAAATATATTTTAATTTCACTTTAAAACATATTAAAAGGATAATATAACCATATAGATAAATTAGATTAAATGTCACTTTTGAATTAAAATACAAAATTTTTAACTATTCCTTAAAAAATAAATTTCATGGGAAAAATTAAAAAAATTTACACAAAGTAAAATTTGATGTCCCAATTCTAAAGAAGGATTTTATTTGGTAAAATAGAATGTATTAAAGTGAACAAAAATAGATTTAAAAAGGGTTCCCCATTAAAAGGTTGTAAATCGTCCTTTTAATGTAAATTATTCTTAAAATTATATTTATTCAAATTTTAAGTCTCTAACAATTATTGGATGAATGTAAATACATTTAACAAACATGTATAATCATATTTTACTTAGTTTTGTTCATTACCACCAATAAAATGGCTAGAAGTTAAAGACCATTTAAAATAATAATATTTTATTATTAGTGTGAAACATAAGATTTCAAAGAAATCCGTTGTTGCGTATCGGGTACGTTATCGACCATAGAAACCCCATTAAAGTAATATTAATATTTAATTCACAAATAATAATAAATATGAAATATGAATTAATCTTTATTTACCTAGGATGTTACATTCATACTATATTATATTGTAATAAATGTGGGTACACCTTTTTCTTTTTTAAAATTATAATTGTTCATGTTACCTCACTTATAAAAGCTTGCACTCTATCATAAATTATTACCACATTCAAACCATTTTTGCTCGAAATAGATATATCCAAATATATTCAAAACATATATCCATTAATTAGAGATTCATTGGTTTGGTCATAAACCCATTCTAGTGATTCTTTATTTATATTTCTATAGAGGTTCAATGAGAAGAGGTTAAATTATTTTCTTTGTTTTTTTATTTTATTTTGTCATATACCACCTTAAAATCATCTTAATTTGTGATTATATAATGAAAACAGTATCTAAAATATACTGATATTTTTTTAAGGTCATGATCTATATAAATCATATCATCCCTCAAATAGGGAATAATAATGTGTCCCACTAATACTTCGCACTACCACCTAATGAATCGATGTGATATTTTTTCCAGAAACACCTATCACGATTAGGTAATAAATCACATCTAAAGTATATATATGATAATTATAAAACAATTACACCAATTTTTTATTATATATATATATATACATTCCATTCCAAGTGGGGTTCGATAATGTCACTCGTGTGTATAGAGGACTACTGTCTCCTGAAGCGACGCGATCTTTTTTCACTAATGGAATACAGGAAGATAATAAGGATAAATTTAGATAATATATGTTATATACATGACATTATACTGATATTCATTAAATATTTATCATTTTAATGATGTAATATATCATTTAATTTTTACCCTTTCACTCACTAAATGATGATAACTTTGTTCATGTATATGTAGACTATCTACTCCATGAAGCGATGCGACTATTAGTTATTGTCACCATTTGAAATGGATAATAAATAAATATAAATATTTAATATAATTTAATTAAATTTCTATAATAAAAACATATTTCTTACATCTTTTCTACAATTATCATTGGAAAATGGTAATTTTATTGATGTGTATGTTTGTCCTTCCATCTTAATGATCATTACATAATTCATTTTTCAAAACCTTACTTCATGATTTTTAATAAATTAATAATTTATATATAAATATTTTAATTATGTTATTAATAATATTGTGGATACTATGAAACTATACAATATGCACAATAGGCATACATTTCATGACAAAACACGCATGAGAAAACATGAAATTAACAACCAAAACAAAGAAAATAATTAATGATTATTAAATAATGGGTGATAAGATGCGGTAAAAGGATATTATATGTTATTATAAATATTAATATGATTTTTTATAAGTAAATTACATGATTAAAAATAATATAAAAGATGTAAAGGCACATTTATCCAAAATAAAGTGAGTGGTAAGGGATTTCATCTCAGTTTCCATTCATTTAGGCATATGGTAATTTTATGTACATAAATTACATTATATGGTGTATATACTACCAAATTTAATCATAATATCACAAATTCTTAGAAATTAATTTTATTTTATATTTTAGTTTGAATTATTCTTTCCATGGGGAATTCACTAATATTTCATCAAGTGGTAAAAAGATTTCAATACTCAGTTTCATTTCATTCGGTTATATTGGATCTTTATTATATTTTATTTTCAATGAATATGTGTTTAATTATTTCTGATTATCTTGTTTTCAATTTCATATTTTTTATTTGATTCAAATTTGATACACATAATCAATTCATTGATTAATTTTCATATCACTCTTCTGATCTTTACCAGGGATTATTTCAAGATCTCATTTCAATCAGGATTAATTATAATTGAGTTTACATTGATGTATATTATATGATCACTATTTAATATATCAAATAATTTTATTATTATTTTATTATTAATAAAATGGAAAATTTTATAGTTCCATATTCCATAACATTAGTACTTAAAATTATTTATAAAACAATTAAAAAAAAGTTGACATTATTTATCTCTTCGGTTGGAAGTACTTTTATATCCAAATCCTAGTTATCTAAAAATAATGTTTTTAAGACTTTCCCAATTTATTTTTAAAAAATTTTATCGAAATTTAAATTTTCTATAATAAAATAAAGGAATATTGATGCATTTTTTAAAAAGAAATGTTTGGATTCTTTAAAAATAGTGAAAGGAATATTTTCATTAGCATACTCAGCATGTATGGAATTCCCAATCGTCATAAAAACACAATGTTTTAAAAAATACATTATATGTTTGGAATTGTATCTTCAATGAAAAATGTTTTCAATTTTCTTGAACATTTATTTTGAAAATTTCATTGAAGATATTTTTTTGGTATTTGTTTTATTCAATGGGAATAACCCTTTATTCTAGAGATAATTATATTGGGATATAATTTTTTGGATATAATCATTATTTCCTCTAGATGGTTTATTTTAATTTATAAAATGATTGTTTTGACATTCACTTAATTTATTCATTTTTATCCATTACCTATAATTTGAATTATTCAATTTACTATGATCATTGGACATTAAATTTCATCTAAATATCAATATTATTTCTGAAAAATATTTTTCTTTTTTAAAAAATATATAATATCATCATATAGTGATCTGTATTGAAATTTATTATTTTATTTATGAAAATATTTTTAAATATGTATTATTTACTCAATTAGAAAATGAGATAATAAGGAACATTGTTGATGAATTAAATATATTATTTTCTTTTTGGGGAAATAATTTGATAAAAATTTGTTGGTGGGATCCATTTATAGATATCCCATTAAACAAATAGTAGTCTCATGAGTCAAATCAGTAATATATCCTTATTTTGGTTTCTATCTGTTTTTTAAACCACATTATGAATGGTCCAAACAATAAAGATATTATAATAAATAAGATCATGATGTCTAATAATTAAGATTTCACATCATTGAGAATTATTCTGTTATTATAAAATAGATATTATCATTTATATTATATGTCAATTCATTCAATCTATTTTTAATTGTTTTAATGTCATGTGCTTTCATTCATTTATCTTTTCATATCGATTCAAACACATACATGTATGATAGTCATGTTATTAATTAAATGGAATGTACATTAAGTGATATAGCTTTCCATATTGATTATGTCTGATCTTATAATTATAGTAATGTTGTTAAAAATGGAATGTCTGTTCACTTATTGGCTTTTAAATATTTATTATTATTTATTAAATCATTATTGATTTCGTTGTACTAAACTATTATTAATAATATTATCCCAAAATTTACTATGTTTCCTCCCCCCATTATTCTATTATTTCAACTATGATTGATGTTCAACACTATGGTAGTGGGAATTATTTTATTCTAAAAAAATATTTTTAAAATTTCTTTTTAAAATGTAATACGGGAATCAGGTATGTATCAAGTTTACCCAGACTGCTAAACTATTCAGTCCTTCATGGTACAATTAATTTTATCAAATATCAATATAATAATTTAGAAACCATCTCAGGGCAACTATGGTTGGGTTTTCCACATTCAATATTTCATATTAGGCTTAAATTAAGGGGATTAAAACACCACGTATGATGGGTTCATAGTTAGTTTGAGATGAATTGAATTTTTTAAATATTTTATGTCTAATTTATGATTAAACATATATATATGTAGTATAATATTCCTTTTCAAGATAAAAAAATTAAAAAAATGAGACTCCCATGGTTAGGATTATTTAAATATTTATTTTTAATAGATGAATAAAATCTTGTAGAGTTTGATTTATGATTTATCTATTTTAAAAATTTATAATGAAACTGCATAATATTATTTAATATGATGAATAATTTAAAAGACATTTACGAGGTAGAATAACTCACATAGTTAGTTAATTTATTTATTTGATTATTTTTTTGACGAATAAAGATTAAGATCATTTGTTTTTTTAATAATGAAAGATGATAATGAATATGTTACAATATTTTTATGATGTTTTCGTGTTATAATTAATACATTTAATTTATTATATACTCTTATTTACATGAATTTTTTTATCATTTTATTCATTATGGATTTCCTAATGTCTCATATCAATGTGGAATATTCAATTTCTATATATAATTAGAAAATAAAAGGTTCTGGGAATTATTTTTGGAATGAGTTGTCTGTGTATAATTCATCAAAATAAAATGGTAAAAATTTAAAAAAAATTATCATTTGGGGAGTAAGAGATAAAGATGGATTATAAATGGTTGACTAGGTTGATTGGTTTTGAAGATGATTTATATTAAAGGGAGATATTAGACATTATAAATATTGATTTTTTTATTCCAATATGAATCGGAAAATAAGGATATAATGTAGATAAAAAATCAATTAGGAATAACCATTAAACTCTATTTTCAAATATAAATAAAGAATATAACATATATCGATATAATTAATTTTATATTTCTTGAAGATTATTAAGGGAACTATGTTAAGATCAAATTGATAAAAATTTGGGAGAATTATAGGAGCATAGATTATTTTTAATGTCTTTTCAATTATTACAATGTTTATTGAATAGATTAAATAGATATCCATAAAGAAGTGTGCTACAGTCATTGATATCCTTGAAGGTGTTTTTTTTGATTTTATAGAAAAAATATATTGATGAGTTAAATAAAATAAAAATAGTAATGAAGAAGAACCCAAGGATGATAAAATGGTATTTAGAGTGAATTTGAATACATGGAAATATATTATCATAAATACCAATTAAAATTCGAAAAAATTAACTAAGATCACTATAGTGACTAAATAGAAAATTTTTCA
Organism: Viscum album; assembly: GCA_963277665.1. Classification (NCBI taxonomy): domain Eukaryota; kingdom Viridiplantae; phylum Streptophyta; class Magnoliopsida; order Santalales; family Viscaceae; genus Viscum; species Viscum album. The sequence continues at coordinate 1,935,576,048 of OY728165.1, forward strand.
ACATTATTGTATTTGTATAGTGTTTATAAGGATAAATATAATTCTAAAAAATGATAGTCTCATTGATTTTTGTTGTACGATCAACTTTTAATTTTCAATTGTTTGAGAAAATTATTTTTATTTACCTCTTACAATAACATTAAATATTTCTTGGGATGAATATATATTATTGGTGAAGGATGGGGGTATTTCTATTAATGTAAATATTTATGAATTATTTTCATTGATTATTCTAATGTTGTGTATTGTTAAATTTATAATTTAATAGTTTAGGTATGTTAATTAATATGGAGAAATGGTTATATAATGTCAAAAAAGATTCCACTTTAGTTTTCATGGATTATTATCTATAGTGTTTCAAATGTGGGTTATAGTTAAACATTTTATCCAGATATATAATAATTCATTAAATATTGAGACCAAAAAAATAATGGTGTTCCATTAGAATAAATTCTAGATTAGTAATTGAATGTTTTTATGATAACTTGAAAATAATAATTTCATTATCTAAACTTCTGAGTAATTGATAAGAGTATGAACATATACAACTACAATAAAATACATGATCCATAATGAAGACTGTTATCATCATAAAGTGTATTTGAAGAATCTTTTATTCGTCAAAACATATTAATGGGTAAATAATTTATCTATAATGATTCAGGTCATTATATAACACATTTATATCAATAAAAATAAATGTTAAATAATCCCATGGTTTCTTGATTATGTGTATGAAATAATTCAATCATTTTTTGTTAGTGGGTAGTTAAATTATATCACCCAAAATAATAGTATTTTAATGTTTAAAATGATAAGAGAAAAAGAAAATAATTGAAAAAATGATTGTATCAAACATTTATATTATAATATAGAGTTTATTATGGAGTAATATCATTAGGTTTAATGTATACACTGAACCATTAAAAGTATATTTTTTCAAATGTTTCATTTCATTTGTAATTGATGGAAAATTTAGCGGTGATCATAGAATGAAATATACATATGGATTAGACACATAGTGTAGCCTATTTATTATGGTTATAATAATTGTTCATATTGGTATAAAAGTGTAATCGTATTAATTTTTCTATTTGTTTTAATTGGGATAAAAAATTTTTTGGGAATTTTATTTCACCCGTTCAACATGTTATCAGTTTTGTAAAAAACGTTGTATTATTATTATGAATTACATTAATTAGTCTATTTATATGAATGGATCATCTTAATTTCAATTTTCGTAATACATTTTTCATGAATGAATTGTGTGTATGTTAAATAACAAATTAAATCCCATTTTTTATGTGAAAACTATGTCATAGTCACTAGTCATAGGCAAATTTTATCAAATAATAGTTAGGAACTACTATCTAGACCCCTTAGTGAGGATAAGTCTTCTTGAGTTGGGTGGTTTCGCATACCCCAAATCCCCATTGTCTAAATATTTTCACAATAATCAATGTTCACGGATTTCTACATACCATGGAATCCTTATAATACGTGTAGTATAAAATTTATGAACCACTATATTTTAATGGGGTCATATATATTCCTTAAAATATAGTAAGGGACAATATAGAAACAACCGTGTAGCTGCATTATAGGGTTTAAAAACTATTACCATGTATAATCATGTGGAAATATCAGTAATAATGAAATATTACCATAAGTTTCCACCATGAAATAATGAAAAAATATATTTATGGTTCAATTCCAAAATAATTTTCAATTTTTTTGAGTAAAATGTATTAAAAAGTCCTCATATGTTTTCCCCATTAACACTTTTTTTACAACATCCCATCGTAGTATTTAGTTATAGAAGATACATACTAGAAGTAAACCAAATAAATTTTCTTATTGTATAATTTCATGGAATCCTTGGAATTTAAGGTAAACCATTCATAATGGATAATAATTAGGAATATACATCAATATTTTGAAGAAATATTTTTACATCTGTAATATTTTGAATCACTATTCATAATTCCAAAAATAAAAAAAGGTAGTTTATATTTTCACAACCCTTGAGGATTGATAGAAAAAGTATATAATGTAAAATGTGATTCACAACAGATTGGGGTATTATTTATAGAATATATATCCAACTACATTATATAACCTGGATAAAAATGGTATTACTAGATTAGATGGATAATGAAATTCAAATTAGTAAAGAGGTTAAAGTTAATAGTGTCACGAACCGAATTTGGTTGCCACTGAAACTAACACCAAACCTATCCTATGACAAGGAACGAAGGGAATTCCCAATCCCCATGGGATGACAGAAGTTCCTGTGTATTATAAACTGAGGATTTCTAATGATTTATCTGAGTTTATAATCATAAACCAACAAAAGAATCCAATAAAATGAATCTTGATTTTTCCAACCAAACAATCTTTTACAAAACTTCCAAACTAAATTCCAAATTGTAAAACTACTCAACAAGACTATAACAAAGTTACAAAACAAAATGGAAAGAGCCCAAGAACCCTCATGGCATGGGGCACTGCCCTCAAACCATCTCCACAGGACTTCACTACAAAGACCTGCTAGAAATCCTAACCACTAGAACAAAATTTTTTTTACCCAAACTGCGACAAAAAATAAACAAGTTTAATTAAACCCAATGGTATAAGTACGGTGTGATAAAATTCCTAGAATTATTCCTCCACTATGAGATTCCATGTGATAAATATTCATAGATGGAAATCATGCAATTTTTCAAAAACATGGATTTTCTAGTTACAATTTCTAAAGCATGCGACTTAAAAAAAATCTGTTTTCAAGAGGCATAATTTAAATAATCAACACTTTTAAAATAAATTCCAAAGAAACTGAATTTTCCAACACAATATAACATATGTCTATGGTATGTATAAATGATCTAATGAGCACAGGGAATAGGAAACAACCCCTAGGCACTAGCTCGTTGTGAGTCTCAAGTACCTCTTATCATAGTGAGAGTAACCATAAAAAAAATCTATTCTCATGCACGAGACACTATTAGGGAACATTCCCATAACCTAGTGGTTTCAAATAATCATCATCGTAGTTTAGTTATACTTTTAAGCATCAATATTTCTAAGTGAAACTAAGGCCAAACCCCACGTATTCACTAGCATAACAGTACACGTCCACTCAGCAAGATACCCGGGTTTTCCCTTTGTGATAAATCAAGTTCAACAAGTCAAGAAATATACTTTTCACATGAAAATATCATTTACATATCACAAATTCACCAAACATCAAACATGTATACCACACAAGTCACAAAATTCAACTTTTCATTCAAATTGATTTTGAAATATGACTGACACCAAAATAGCCCACAACCTTTTTCAAATTTCATTAACACTTTCACAAATCCATTAAACAATTCTTATAAACCATTATAAGAAATTTTAATTCACATAACATCCTATTAAAATATCTTATAATACCTCTTTCATCAACAAAATTCATTTTTCACAACACACTCACACAAAACAGCCCACAACCATGTTTTGTAGCTCCCTTTCCATTTTCTAAAACATTTTAGCACTTTATAAAACATTATAAAAAAAATTACATCATAAATGACGACTAAAAGTTTAAAAAACCCCATATTAGGTGAAAAAACCCCCCAAATAGTACATATATAGCCTTTTACTCACTATGTTTAACCAAACAAAACATTCACACCTTTCATAAAACAAACTCAAGGGGCATAACTATGTCTTGTACACAAAACCCATTTAAAAACCCCCATTTAAGACAAAAAAATTTCAATTTCAATCCAAAACATAATTGTAAGACTGAGATACATTTATAAAACCACATTCAAGTGTTATAAAATGATCTTGAATAATATCACAGAAGATACAAATGAAAACACACAATTTTATAAAATGATCTCAAGAAGTATAATAATGTTTTACACCTCAAACCTATTCAAAAACCTTCTTTTAGGACCAAAAGAGACTAATAAATTACCAAACCATAATTTTAAGTCCAAACAAGATTTAGTAAACTTATTCCATATGTTATAAAATACACCCAAACAATACGCCATGAGTTACACATGAAAACACCCAATTTCAAGTTCAAAAGAAACTATAAAATTTAACACTTAATCAGATCAATAATAAAAATCTTTCGCACCACACCCAACATATGAATAATATGAATAATGAGTAAAAAAAGCAAGCCAACTCATCAATAATTGTTTACACATGGAAGCACCTACCTTTTGAGTCAAAACCCATGAATCTTGGTGTGAAACCTCTACCGCACCTCAGCCACACCACAAGGAAGTGAAAATGAACCCTAAACAATAATATTTCACAAAACATATCCCAAATCAATCCCAATGTTTTAAACCCAACTTCGGGAAACACTATAATTTTAGTAATTATAGAGGAAACCCAAAGGAGAAGGAAGAAATTGAAGAGAGAAACACATACACAATACAATCTTGAAGGAAACGACCAAAATTCCACTAGGATATTAATTTTAATACATATAAAATTTAATGTAGTTTCGAACAAGGATTAGAAGATCATGTAGGAACTGGAATGGGGTAAAAAATGTAAAAATAGGAGTTATGAAAAGATCAATTTACCTATTCAAATATGGGTGATTTGTGAGATCTAGAGAAGTTTCTCCTGATTTACTGATTCTATTGATCTCCAAATTGGGGGAGGAGAGCATGGTGGCATAGATTTGGTATGTGGTCTCGGGTGGGAGTTAGAATCATCGAATCAACTTAAAAATTGAATGTGTTATTAAGGAATTAAAATTTATTTTTACTGTAGTAAATGGTCTTTCGGGTAGGCACAATACCGTAACTAAAAACTAAAACCAACCATGATTATATATTTCTAAATGGTCTAAATTTATTTTTTGGTGTTAATATTTCAGGATATGACAAGTAGGTACTATAATGGATAAAAAATGTTGAAAATTTTTAGACTTATAAAAGAATCAAAATTTATTTTTAAATCTGGAACTGGGCTCACGGTTTGGCCCAATTCATGAAAACTCACCCATTCCATCATAAAATCTTACAAAACACCTAAAAAGCATGAATAGAAATTAAATGAAATTTAAATTTTAAATATATCAATTATGTGACAAATGGAATACTGATTTTTTTAGAATCTTTTACTATTAGGCATTAAAAATTCCAAAAATATAATGGAATTTTATTAGGATAGGTTTTATGAAACAACTTTGTTAATATAGAAACCTAATCAGTCTATTCTCTAATTTATTATATTGAATCATTTTATTGATAGTTTTTCTACCACACCATCATTAATATGGAAACCTCAATTTGTGTATTGAGTAATTTCCCATACTAGAATGTAGGTAAAATTCAAGTATTTAATTTTCCATTTTGTATATATTCATGGTATCCACAACTCTTTATTAAATATATGATCCATTATAATGATTCTATAATAATAAAAAAAGTGTATGAAGACATAAAAAAATATTTATCTACAACAATTTCATACCCAACTAATTTAATAAAAATACTTGGAATGATGTTTTCTCATTATAATTACAATATGTGGTAGTCATAAAAATTAACAATAAGGTTCCCACTTATGGGGGTTGTTTTGTCCAATTATTTTGTCTTAGACTAATTTTTTATATTTTATATTGTAGGTTAAAACAATTTATTTATAAGAGGTTGGAATGTCCCAAAGGCCATCATTTATTTATTATTGTGATAATCCACATTTTAAGGGGTTAGGTGGAAGGCTTACAAGACCCGAAGCCTTGGAGACAATTACATGACCCACAGGTCTTAGAGGAATCACCTAGACCAGAAAACATGGAACTTCCCTTCCCCATTATATGTCATGACATCAACACTCCAACTTCACAAGGCTAGTCGGCAAGTTTTCCTATGCAAAGCCACACTGGGCTGGTACTATTGGAAAATCCATGCCCTCTCATTCTTCTAATTCCAGATAGCTCTGCTCTAGTGAATGTTCCTTCCCTGAATCCTCCTATGAAGCCTTTTACCTTATAGTCTGATGGGTACATCATCATTTCATGTGTCCTAAAGGCCTTGTGGTGGCCCAAAGGCCTTAACATGGCCTGAAGTCCTTGAAAATCAACTGTCCTGAAGGCCTTGGGTGGACTGAGAGCCTTACAGGTCCCGAGGACCAAACTGGTGGCCGAAAGGCCCAGATGGATGAATAGTACCAACTACTACAGTACTGAACAGAACCTTCTACAGTACCTACTACAGTGCTTCTACGGTACCAGAAATATGCCTCTACCAAGATTTGATCTCGGGTCTCAGGGATGCACCTACCGATTCCTCACCAACAGGGTTGAGGTTCATGTGCTAAAGGGGAAAAAATTTATAATATATACAAAAAAATCTAAATATAATTAAATATAACATGTGAAATACAACATTTTGTATTCTTTAAGAAAATAAAGAACATATATTTCTCGCACTAATTCACTTATGATGTCGTTTGATAGACATTGATTAAAACTTCATAACTAAAATTTCCTTTGATCAGTGATTAGTGAAAATAATATAATATTATAGATTGTAGCATTCATGTTGTGTCTTTAATTTTGGGATTAATCTATCTCTAAGATACACTAATGGTTGTGATTATCATAACAATCTGTCTCATTGGAAATGTCACCACAATAAATTATATTCAGCTGTAATATATTTTAGAAAATATTGTTTATTGGATTTTTCTGAGTGTTTGGATTGTAAATTAATTTAATATATAAAATTTATATAAATTAAGCTACTAAATCATTGATTACACTTAAACCCTTCACAATTATTGTTTTTAATCCTGTTCCATTTTTGTAGAATAAATTAACACCATGAAATGTTAATGTTGTTTACCATTTTAAATAAATTTTTATGAATAATATAAGTAAAATGGATGAATATTTTTATTGAATTTATTATATATATGGATGAAATTATTTATTATTTTAATCATAAAAATGGAATAAAAGTACCCTTTTTTATGAAATTGATTCATTTATTTTAATTTGGTATGTTTCACATATATTATCCTGTGGAGATTTTTTTAGTATCCCTATTAAATCATTTATCATTTAATCTAATTATAAACCAAGAATTTGATTTCGTGGAGAATGTTTTTATATAAATATTTCCCCAAAATTCATTACCAGTTATGCATAAGAGTGCATTAGTTTCCCTGGAATAAACCTATGAGGATTTTATTTTTATAAATAGTTATTTTGATATAGTATTTTTATAATGTGATGGTTTAATATGATTTGTTGATACACCTTCATTGGAAATTAACAATAACTTCTTTTCCATGCACAAAATAAATATTTATAACCAAATTTCCATACACATGGTTTTTTTTGAGCAATCAATATTCAAGGGGATTTTGTTTATATTAAAATTATTTACATAAATATAATTGATTCATCGAGGGAGATATAACCAATGTAACTAAATTAAAACATTTTATACACATAAATAACCAATTATTAGATTTTTAATTTTTTTCCCATAAGAGGAGACTTTTCATATTATTCATTTTATATTAATACATCTACACATGTATTATATAAAATTGAAGAAGTTATTGAGCATGAGACTAGATATGATCACACAACAAGAGTATGTATATAAATTTTTTTGGAAGGATAATATATTCATGACACTATCATGAGGTTTTGTGGATGTATAAATTTTTTTGTGCACATCTATGATCATTAATAGAGACTCTGTAGAAACTATCTAGTGAAGTAGACTTTCTATAAGCCAATAACATCCACCCCCCTAATAATGAAATTTAGTATATTCATAATACTTATACTCTAATATATAAAACACCTAAGTTTAAATTTCAAATTACTATTAATATCACAAGATATGGAAGAGTCTTAGGGTTTATGTATGTTTTCTAAAAAAATAGTGGAAATGAACTAAATGAAGAAAAATATTTATTTCCATGTATGAAATTCATTTCACACCCCTCAGAGGGACTCCAAAACCGAAATTATATATCATTGGTACATAAAAACGTGATTCATAAATACCCTGTGAATTTTGTGGGCTCCAACATTGATTTTAAATAAAAATACCATTGATAACCAGAAAAAGGTAATATACCTGAGACACCAAATGATCCATGGATTGAGTACCATAGGAAACATATATACCAATATAAGAACTATACCATTGAAATACTAATTTCTCTATTTGAAGATTTATCCAATGAGAAAATATAATGATAAAATATTATATTTTGATCATATTTTTATCCTTAAAAATATCTTTGTGAATAATTGTAATAAATAAACAATTTTATATTAATTATTATTAACAATCATGTAATGAAGAAACATATTTAAATGTGAAATTAATAACATTTTTTAGAACTATTTGACCCCACATTGAGGTTTCTTTTATCACATTTAATCACTTATGGACTATGATGTATTATGTTTAATCCTTGGGTTGCTTATTTATATAATCTATATTTCATCTTCTTTTAATAACCTTTTTTTCAATCATATAATCCCAACACATGTTATATGGATCTATCATTTTTTAGTAACCAATTTTCCATTTCCTCTGGTGCTACTTGAATAATTGGTTACAAATACGCACATCTTAATTTTCTTTCATGGTCCTCAAAAAATTGATTATCTATGATAGATCCCTAAAATAATAGAAATGTATACTAAACTAACTATTTAATTAGTTTATTAAAAAAATATTTTTTTTATTTCAACCATAGATTATTCATTTCATTATTCCCACTATGTGTCACATTCATATGATAAATGATTTCAATGTAATCCCCAAACCATTTAATTATTCATCTACTAAGAAAAACTACATATGAATGACAATTATTATGTCCACATATGACTGCTGAAAAGAAATTACTACCCATTGGTTATAGTAATGAGATCAAAAACTATAAAACACAAAAAATTATATTTTTATTTTAAAAAAATGTTACCCAGTGTAGGTAATAATCATATGGAAATAAAATTATGGAAAAATAATAATAGATTAACAAAATAAATAGACACCATCTATCTTATATATATTATTATTAATAGAAAATAATTTTTTCTATAAAGTTGAAATAAATGATAAAACATGAATAATAAAATTTAATTAAATTATATCCATTATATTATAAGTTTTACTTTTAATAAATGAGTATATATGATTCCCTTATCAATATCTAAATAAAAATACGTGACCTTATTATACCTATTTTGAAAAATTCTTCTTCCCATATGACCCTAAGCCTAATAGAATCCCATTAGACTTCCTAATTTGAAAAAATTATCTATAAATTAATATTTTGTATCCCATTGAAAAATAATTATAATTAATGTATTATAAAGGGTGATTTATATGAAAACGAAATTTTATTCCACTATTGAGCCAAATAATCATTAACCTTATATGTGATGAGTTACTAAGTGAATAATATTCATTTTAAATAGGTATTGAAGCCCAAAAACAAAGTGTGTGAGAGTTTATCCTAATTCTATTAATTTCATGTCCCATAACAATCCATATAGTGATAAATTAATGTTCCCTAAATTGATTTGTGTTGTTGTAATATACAAAATCGTTAACTGGGGACATAGAAATTAATCATACATCTATAGGTTATGATATATAGACCTATATCAATATTCTAGGAGTCAATGGACCTTCAATATATTATTCACGAGCAAATAAACCCATAAAACTATTATTTATGAGACAATTGATGAATTTTATAATAATTATAGTGTAGAATGTATATATAGGTTTGTGTTAAAAATTAAAATTAAATAAAATTATTTCTTATAGATGTCATTAAAATATAGTTTTTTTCATATTTATTTAATCAATATATATATATATATATAGAAAATAAATTTTTACAAATATGTATGAAATCTCTATGAAATTTCATTTTCCATTATATTGAGAAGAAGTGTTATAATTACAATGTCCATTAAAAACAGATTATTTAAAAAATCATTTTAGTTATATTTCATCACCACAATATTTCACAAATAAATGTAAACAATAGTATTTTTTTGGAATAATGATTAAAGCATGAAATAAATATATAACATCATCTCGTAAGGACCATAATTTCTTAGTCAATATTAGAATCTATCTAATACTATGAATTTGATCACATACACCCAAATATCCATGGAATAATAACCCCCACCCCCAGTGAGAGAACCAATCAAAAATAATTATAGGTAAATACGTATTAAATAAATATAAAGAATCATTAAAATGTAATAATATCAATGAAAAATAAAATATAATATGAACATTATTTTGTTGAATAATGGTGATGTTATAAATTAATTTATCGACATTTGACCTAGATATTGTCTATAAATGTGTTTTAATATTTTTAAATTTCTATTAGATTCTGAGTTTGGTTCACGGATTCCTATAATTACATTATTATCACTCTTAGGCACATTTGATCCTTTGATATAATCATATTTTGACCAAGTCTAATATTGGGATGTTTTGGATGTTATTTGGAAATTATTGAATGTTTCTAGGATAGTTCATAGTTGGAATGTAGTAATAGAAGTGTTGTATGGTTAAACTATAACGCCTTGAAAAAATCTCAAGAATCCTAATATTAGACACATTGTTAAATCGTTGTTTGTAAAAAATTGTCCCCAAACTAATAAACACTCTTTAGAAGCCCATGTGGAAATGAATTTTTGGAACATTGACAATCAAAATGTGTAATAGAACAATGTCATATATTCATGTTGATTTTTTTAGGGTTCATAGTTGGTGGATTAATTATCAAACTATTTGGAAAAAACCATGAAACTCTGAACAACAGCCCAGTTGTACAAACATAGTTGGTGCATGGCCTCAAACACCAAGTTGCCAATCCATGTGATGCAAATTTAATAATCGTATTTTATTAATGTAATTATTAGTTTCCCAATTTGTAAAATAAAAATACTCCAAATTGAACATAATAATAACTATTGGTCTTTATAGTCTCTCTACTATTTACTATGGGCTTTTATATCCTTGAGAATCCAAGGATCAATGTATAGATTGATTGATTGGATCTATTTTAATATATAAAATATAAAATTGATTATAGTATATGATTTCTTTTATATCTCTTTATTTGATAGTTATTAATCCTAATTTCATTTAGGGGTCTATATAATGTCTTCATTACATATTATTATAGGATTTTACATTGAAAATTATATCGCTTATCTACCACTTTGATAATCCCTCGTGGGGTTTTTTGATTTTGATTGAGGTATATGGTTTTGTTAGTAAATCACAATAAATCGAATCAAGTAATTCTTGGTTAATTTAAATTAGTTTATCAGCTAAATTTTAATGAAAAAATTGAGTCTTTTGATTAATTATACGAAATAAAATGTTGTTCATGAAGAGACCAATTGAAAATTAATTTTTAAAATTATATTTTATTTATAAATATTTTACATTGATTTTAATGGATGATTTTATACATGGTTTGGATGGGATAAAAATATATGAATATTCTTATAATGTGAAATTATATGGTTTGAAATTAAAATAATCAATTTTTCATAAAAACTATTTGATGTTAGTTTTTAAAATGAAATGAATTTTTTGAAACATGAACATGGTTATTTTTAAAATAACTATTTATTATGATTGATTGAAATAAATTGAACCCCTTACATGATTTAATTACCTTCAAGAAAACATGATCTTGGTTAGTTTGTTGGGAGGATCACATAGATTGATGATGAAAATAATAATAACACTATGTTGAGGTAAGTGAGTTTATTATTTTTGATATTATCCTATTCCACATAGGATTGGGATATATGGAGTGTGTTCATACATAAAGATATTTTTCCAAATGACCGATAAAATACCAAAACTAATATTTCCTCGGGACTATTAGTAAATGTTACATGAATGAAACTGGTTTATAAGAGGCAGTGATTATTGTGATTTACTTCCCATATCACTTGGGTTTTTAATTCCTATTAATTTATATTTTCATATAAATTATTATATCCATCGATTTTGATATAAATGAACATTGAAACTTATTTTCCAATATCAATAGAAATAAATTTAAAAATAATATTTTTATATTAAATGGGAAAATATTTTAATGAATTGCACTGTGTAAAATTGGTAAAATATGATTTATTTGTTATATATTTTATATGAAATTCATTGAAATACCCTAATATAATTTTTCTCTCACACCCTACCATTGACATCTGACGCTTGGTGATTTTATAAGGCCATGTCCCAAAAACGTTAAATAACTACCCAGAGATGGTTGATATTCTTTATTAGTGGGACCTCGAGAGTTAGTGGTGATTTTTATATTGTTTGATCCCCTATTTTCCTTATGATTATAAGATACTTTAATATTCACAATGATTAATTTTGTTAACATATAATTTTGAGAATTATATCCATGTATTTTTAGTATCATTACTCGTATGGAGTATTTGGAGTATTGATTATTTGTTATTTTATATTATCAACATTAATTTTAATAGTATATCGTGGGGGAAATCATTACCTTTTTTTATTAATTATATGGAAATAGTGACTAGCCTATGGGTATCATGAATTTTTGTCATACAATGAAAAAATTGATTTGGATACTTTTTAGGCATGTTATCCATTCCATTTTGTTATTTTTTATCAATGGTATCCATATAATATCATAATTCATATATGGATTTTTTGTGTTTATTTAGGTATAGATACAAGATTTGCAATACATAATGTATAGATTGTTAGTGAATACATTTATAACCCTCATCATAACAAGGCTTATATAATAATGGTGTGGTTGGAAATAGTCTCTTTAAGGTGGTATTTGGTATGATTAATGAATTTTTCAATGATTTGAAATACGTTTTAGGATTCACCATTTTAATTATGATTGATAGTGTAGATGACATCATGTCTCATAGATTTGGTTAATCATGATGAATCTTATTGTGTAGTTTCATTTCATAAAACTGTAATTTTTTAGGCCTTAGAATAGAGAAACATATGAGCCACAATACTTTACCCCTATATTATATTATATCCTTGTAGAGGTTGTGGTATGTGTGGTCTATGATCTATTCCATATAACTACACTTGTTCCTATATAGGATAAAGAAGATGTAACTCGAAGAGATGGAATTGTGGACCATTCCTAGGAATTCCATCATCTAAGGATGAAACATTTTGGTGTAAAATTAATATTTTGGATGATGAATGATTATTGGATAAGGTTAACAATATCATTGAGTTTTTAGATATACCAAATTTAATTATGGTGAAATGTGATGCCCTCCAACATGAAGGTCCAAACAGAAGGTGGTGGTTCTCAAAAGTATTTAATAAAAATAATATAGTCTTGTAGAATATAGACATAAGGGTTATACTAAAAAGAAAATTAAAAATTTAATTGATTTTTTTGTCCAATTAGATTGATTATGTTATTTTATATGAATATGAGGGGATAGTGACCAAATATTAAAATAAGTTTTTTAAGACTGATTATTTCATAGATGATGTTGCATATAATGACAACTAAAATTGTAAGAGGATTGAGATTGGTATTTAATAAGACATCAAATAACTAGGTTTCCTACTATAGATCACCTCATATTGTAAAAATCTAGAAAAATATTTTACATAGGAATTTGAATGGATATGTATGTAAAGTTTAAATGGAGATCCTATAACTCCCAGTGATGGGTTTTGTTATCTGTTTATTGGAAATAAGTTGTGGGATGTGTCCCATGGTGGTGGAGTTTTATATTAAAAATATTCTAAATCATATGAAATATACAATAAATGACCACTTACATTATTTAGGTTTGTAAAATTTGGGAACTAATTTCATATTTTCACACAATCACCAATTAGTTCTTATCTCTTGGGGACACTCAAGTAATTGGTAATTATTTTCCAATTATATTACCACACCAGGTAGTTATTTCACTGCAAAATTAAAAGTATGATCTACAAAACAGTCAAATTCTTTAGAAATTTATTTTTTCTAGACACATACATCATGACTTAAGATACTTATAATATTATATTAGTCTAAAGGGTATACTAATGTGAGTCCTAAAAAAGACAGAGGCACCATTACCATTTCTTAATCTTTATTTACTACTACAAATTATAATTTTGCCTCTTATTCCATCATATATACCAAAATTTTGATCTATAAATCATTATATTGATATCATTAATTATTATATAGAGAATTCTAAGACTCTCATAATCAAGAGTAAGAGGGGTATCAGATTCCAATCTTATCCATTCTATTTATCAGAAGGCGATTATATTTGGATCTATTTTGTTATATATTTGAAACCACTAAATAACAATATCAAGAGGGATATTTTGATCACTCATAAGTAATTTAATGATTTTTATCTTATTTTGGGTCATCCTTAATTCAATTTATTGGCTATTATTTGTTTTTTTTTCTGAGAATGAGACCTGATATGGAGCCATTCGAGAAGATATCTTTTGGTGTTGGGTAGGATAAATATATTTTTACCATTAAGATGTGGTATGATTATTTTATTGGATATATTAATCTCATATAGGATGAGTTTCCCATTGTATGTAACTCTAAAATTTCTAGTTTAACAATGGTGATAGATGTAGAGTCTTTTATCAATTTAGTACCAGGTACCCAACCTATTTCTATTACATCTAATAAAAATGAATTAGGGGAAGTGAAAGAGTTAAATTACTTATCATAGGACATGATTTAATAATGGTTAATTTGATAAAACATGTCTCATTTCACTGTATAAATCCTTTTTTCTAGGAAATATTATGGAACCCTTTTCATTATTATTGATTACTGGAAGATCAATTGGGGTTTGATCAAGAAAATGAATTATATTACAAAAATAATGTCTTTTTTGCCCAGATTAAGGGGTTTGTGGTTCTCAATGATTGATTTATTGTTTGATTATCACCATCATAGGATAAATGAGCCTAATATACCTAAAATTTCTTTCAAGGATATGTATGTTCACTATGAGTACCTTATTTTTTTCATTTTTCCTAACAAATTCACCAAATATGTTAAAAAAATTGATAATTTTTTTTCATTGATTACATTTATTACAAAATGGTGGTATTTGTGGATTAAATATTGGTTGACAATAAAATTATATAGGATTATATAGGTTATATGAGATATTTTCATGAGATTTTCAGAAATCACACAATTTTAACATGAATTATAAATTCAATTTATGGATTTAGGAATTATTTTTCATTATTAATTTGGTTTATAAATAAGAAATTTTAGTTGATCGTGATAATATAATGTTGTTTATAAACTAGGAGGAACATTGAAGTGATTTGAGATTCAGAGTGTCCTAAGATATTAAGGATATTATGACCATTTTGTAAAGGATTTCAAAAAAATGGTTGAATTCAGTTACTATAATGGGACTAATGATTTTTTGAGATTTGAAATAAAAGACATGTTTCAATAAGTTTTTGTTTTGTTTTGTATCCACTCATTTTTTGAATCATTAATCATCTTGGAATGGCTATGTGATCTTCCATAATTCATCTGGTTTGGAATTTGGATGAATTCTAATATATTCTTTTCACATGGTGGATTATATTTTTTTACAACCACATAATAATTAATATAATAATAAATCACATGATTCAAAACTCTCATCTATGATGAATTCTAGAAAAGTTTTTTTAGAATTATTATTATGGATAATTTTTTACATCATAATTTGATATAATAATTTTCAGTTAAATCTTATTAAAAAAATATCTGAATATTTGCAAGAGGTGATGGGTGGAGTATGAATAAACTCATTGATTTTATCATTCTAATTATCATTGTTAATGTTATTGAAATTATGGATTCATTGAGTAGGAAGATTACTTAATAGAACATGAAAAAATATAATTTGAGGCTAATTGTTTGATAAATTACTTTAATGGTATGGATTTGGAATTTACGGGGGATTATATTGTGTGTGTTTTCAATATTAAGTAGAAATCCACAATTATGGAAAAAAATTCTCAATGAAACATATTTTGGTTATGGGTACTATGGAATTAGAGATTTTTTTATAGTGGGAGTCTGTTAAATATTTTTTAATACGATCTAAGGGAATGATATGCTTCAAGAGATAGTATGTTTTCACCTTTCCTTTGGAGAAGGATCTGATGGATGATATATATAATTCCCCCTTTTTTACACCATATAAAACAATAAAGTTTTATGATATCAGGTGAAATTTATGGTTCCCATATATGATATGAGAAATTACTGATTTTATTTATCATTTCCATACTTGTCAGTAGCAAAGAAATTTACCTTCGAAGCATCCAAGATTAATTCAGCCACTTCTAGTGCTCACATAGAATTGTGATGATATATCAGTGGTTTTTGTTTCCTAGTTTTTTTCAACAACCTTGAAGAATGAATTTATATATGTTTTTTTGACAAACAATCCTAATAATGCCACATTAATTAAATATGAGATATGACCAATTATGAAGTAATAAAAATATGATAAAAATATGTGATATTTAAATTTAGCAAAGTTACTTATTATATATATTTTTATAATATTATTTTTAATTATACCATCAAAGTGGTGATGAGATCCATATACCATTGATCAAAATATGTTATCCTTAGAAATGTGTCTAGATCTAATTACCGATATAGAATTTGGTGCCCATGCTCCATCCTTCAATCCTTGACATTATAGGTTCTTGGGATAGCCACCTGAGACATGTTGTGTTTTTGAACCACATTTATTACAATTAATAAATAAATTTATAACATGTTAATGTGTTGAATGTAAGACCATTTAAATATGTTGGTCAAATACTGGTGAAAATTCCTTATTTAGACCTAGTTTGGTTTGACAGATGATGGAGATGATATAATTTATTTTTTAATTTATTTTAAATAAAAAATCTCATTAATCCTAATATGATAATCGTAAATTAACTATTTAATTTTTTTCCCAAATTTATTTGAGAGATTTTCCTCAGATTAGTTAATAATGGATTCAATAATAGGGAAATGTTTGTAATAATATTTAAAGGAAAATCATAGATTACTAAGAATATTAGTGTGATGGATTATTATTCATATTTTTAATATTAAATGAAATAAATCCAGAATGTGTTACAAGGGAAATAAAATTGATAGTTTCTTTATGATTTATCAATTGTATTATGTTAGGAATAACTTGGTTTGGAACCTAATTTATCCCAAATGATGAATTTGGTTAGGATTTTTGATTGAAATATTAATGTTATTCATTGAAATTAAAAAACCTTAGATATGTTGATCTGGTAGTATGGTTTTTATTATCATGAAATGTGGGAGAGGGAGTATATAATTAGATATCAGTGGCCTCATATATTTTTTTGGAGTCTTATTGATTGGAATTATAGAGGGAAATCATTAATGGTGGTGATAATTATAGCATAATGACGATATAATTCAAGAATGTATGATCCTGTGTTTTAATAATATTTTTAATTACCATTGTATTATATTATTTTGGATGTTTTTTACAAATTAATAGACCTTTTTATCCCATTTCATAAATGGAAAATAGTTAGATAATATTGCGGGGGTAATTCCATGAATACATTCAACTCCCCCTAGAAGACCAGGAGTAGGCCATTGTTTTGGAGGATGATTTTCCAATCAATGTGGAATAATTGTGAAACTACCTCTAAAATCATAGTAGGAGGATCACGATTGATGCAAGGATTGATAAAATATGAATTGAAACCCTGATTATCTCTCTAGTATCCATGTAATATGAACACTTTTATCCCATGTTTTGAAAATCTATACAGACAACCTTGTGATGAAAATTTAATGCCCATTTTTTATTTATATAATTTTGAGGATATCCATTTTAACTCTATACTCTTTCCTAATTAATCCCAAATCAATCCATTAGTCCATGGAGTCTCTCAATTGAAGATTTTGTTCTATTCTAATCTAGTATATTAATTTATCGAAGTGATGGTCTATGTGTTGGGTATCCATTGGTATTTGTAATCCCAATTTCACTATTGGTTATTCATTACCCCATTTGATACCTCATTGATAACATTGAATCCTTATTTTTTGATGGATCAAGTTCTACACTTGGTGAATTTCAATTCTAGAATTATTATTTGATCATTCATTCCCCAACTATATATTTTTGGATCCTATGATGGTGTTGATGATATTGGTTGAGGTAGGTGGTTTAATAATGTCACGACCCGTCCCATAATGCCCGTGCTGTGACAACCCCAAGCCGGACTTCCTTAGTATAGGGGCTAGTGAGTAGCACCGAAGGCGTATTTCCTTAAAATTGGGAAGGAATTACCTTTATAACCTGTAAAACACACATCCAAGCACACAAAAAGATACGAACTCAAGAGAACTGAATAGTAAACAGAGTGAGTACTATTCATAAAAGGGGCCAGAATACAAGACCAACTGGAAAGGACATGGAAAAATGGAATGTACAAGATAGCTGATATGTGAAAAGTAGGTCCTGAATTGTCCACCATGAATCCTACTTGAAGGGTAGGTATATCTTGTGAATGACCTTCTCTGAGGTTCTCCTCGTCTAACGTCAACCTCCGAGAGACCTCCAGTCCTGGTACTCTCGTCCTCGGTCAGTGCTGTCCATTGTCTCCACCAAAAACAACCAGGTTTGGGTATAGCCTATGCATGGGTGAGTATAATGATACTCATTACGGACCCCAATACCCTCAAGGTCTCACAAAATCCACCAAGGATAAACCACACAACTTGGAAACCAACTGAAAACCCTACATAGGTATATGCCCATACATATACCTAAGTTATCATGTCTACCCATCTAAATCCTGAGGAAAACACAGATTCCAACTCAAAACTCATAGCTCAACTGTTCCACATAGGAAGGAATACAATGAAGGAAAGTACCACATATGTACACCACATAGAAGAATACCACCAAGGTATTACCATGAAGGAAAGCACCACAAGGTACAAACTCATCTCACACAATGTATTTTTTAGGTAATGTAGTAGAGATGATTAGATTTAACTAATGAATCATATTACATTGTTAAGAGGCTCTGCTGTTGACCCACACAAAATTGCTTAGGGCTGACCCACATAGGATCTCTTTGTGCTGATGCACAGAGGATCACTCGGTGCTGACCCACACAGGATAGCTAGGTGCTGACCCACACATGATCACTTGGTGCAGACCCACACATGATCGCTTGGTACTGACCCACACAGGATTTCTCTTCATTCTTCACGACATAGCCAGCAACATGCACTACTAAAAATAAGACTATTAGCGACCGCCATTGGCGGTCGCTAAAGGTCTCTAGCGGCCGCGCAGCGACCGCCATTGGCGGTCGCTGTTGCCTCGTCGCTAGAGGCCTTTAGCGACCGCCAATGGCGGTCGCTATAGAAGGCCGTCAGATCGGCCTTCAGCGACCGCCAGGCGGTCGCTGAAGGCCCCCTGTCGGGCACCCTATAGCGACCGCCAATGGCGGTCGCTATTCAAAAAAAAAAATTTTTTTAAAAATTTTTTTATTGAATTCAATATAAATATATATATATATTTATGTAAAAATATTCATATATATACTATTAAATACAATATTTTAAATATATATATATATATATATAATATATTTTAAATGTTTTAATATATATTTAATACATATATAATATCAAATCATTGTGTTATAATAATTTAAATATTCTATATATAATATATTTTAAATATTATATATATATAATATATTTCAGGTCGTTCGGAGCACGTTTGCTCCGAATCGGACCGCCGCACGCCGTTTTGGTGTTTAATGGCGCCGGAAACGCGTTTCCGGCCGCCGCGGTCACACGGCACCTCCGAATGAGGTGCCGTCTGGCCGACCATTTCACAATTCACGCCCCGGATGTTGTCGTACGGTTTCGTGGCATTCGGAGGTCGTTCGGGTGGTTTTGACCCCCCAATGCGCCATTTCAGCGCGCGCCGCGCTGCTGAAAACGGCACAATCGGACGTGCCGCGCGAACCGCACGTCCGATGGACGTGCGGCCTCCTCCTGCATCTCAGGAATAATATTTCTATCGTTCCCGTGCGGTTTAAGGTCGTTCGGAGCACGTTTGCTCCCAATCGGACCGCCGCACGCCGTTTTGGTGTTTAATGGCGCCGGAAACGCGTTTCCGGCCGCCGCGGTCACACGGCACCTCCGAATGAGGTTCCGTCTGGCCGACCATTTCACAATTCACGCCCCGGATGTTGTCGTACGGTTTCGTGGCATTCGGAGGTCGTTCGGGTGGTTTTGACCCCCCAATGCGCCATTTCAGCGCGCGCCGCGCTGCTGAAAACGGCACAATCGGACGTGCCGCGCGAACCGCACGTCCGATGGACGTGCGGCCTCCTCCTGCATCTCAGGAATAATATTTCTATCGTTCCCGTGCGGTTTCAGGTCGTTCGGAGCACGTTTGCTCCGAATCGGACCGCCGCACGCCGTTTTGGTGTTTAATGGCGCCGGAAACGCGTTTCCGGCCGCCGCGGTCACACGGCACCTCCGAATGAGGTGCCGTCTGGCCGACCATTTCACAATTCACGCCCCGGATGTTGTCGTACGGTTTCGTGGCATTCGGAGGTCGTTCGGGTGGTTTTGACCCCCCAATGCGCCATTTCAGCGCGCGCCGCGCTGCTGAAAACGGCACAATCGGACGTGCCGCGCGAACCGCACGTCCGATGGACGTGCGGCCTCCTCCTGCATCTCAGGAATAATATTTCTATCGTTCCCGTGCGGTTTCAGGTCGTTCGGAGCACGTTTGCTCCCAATCGGACCGCCGCACGCCGTTTTGGTGTTTAATGGCGCCGGAAACGCGTTTCCGGCCGCCGCGGTCACACGGCACCTCCGAATGAGGTGCCGTCTGGCCGACCATTTCAAAATTCACGCCCCGGATGTTGTCGTACGGTTTCGTGGCATTCGGAGGTCGTTCGGGTGGTTTTGACCCCCCAATGCGCCATTTCAGCGCGCGCCGCGCTGCTGAAAACGGCACAATCGGACGTGCCGCGCGAACCGCACGTCCGATGGACGTGCGGCCTCCTCCTGCATCTCAGGAATAATATTTCTATCGTTCCCGTGCGGTTTCAGGTCGTTCGGAGCACGTTTGCTCCGAATCGGACCGCCGCACGCCGTTTTGGTGTTTAATGGCGCCGGAAACGCGTTTCCGGCCGCCGCGGTCACACGGCACCTCCGAATGAGGTGCTGTCTGGCCGACCATTTCACAATTCACGCCCCGGATGTTGTCGTACGGTTTCGTGGCATTCGGAGGTCGTTCGGGTGGTTTTGACCCCCCAATGCGCCATTTCAGCGCGCGCCGCGCTGCTGAAAACGGCACAATCGGACGTGCCGCGCGAACCGCACGTCCGATGGACGTGCGGCCTTCTCCTGCATCTCAGGAATAATATTTCTATCGTTCCCGTGCGGTTTCAGGTCGTTCGGAGCACGTTTGCTCCGAATCGGACCGCCGCACGCCGTTTTGGTGTTTAATGGCGCCGGAAACGCGTTTCCGGCCGCCGCGGTCACACGGCACCTCCGAATGAGGTGCCGTCTGGCCGACCATTTCACAATTCACGCCCCGGATGTTGTCGTACGGTTTCGTGGCATTCAGAGGTCGTTCGGGTGGTTTTGACCCCCCAATGCGCCATTTCAGCGCGCGCCGCGCTGCTGAAAACGGCACAATCGGACGTGCCGCGCGAACCGCACGTCCGATGGACGTGCGGCCTCCTCCTGCATCTCAGGAATAATATTTCTATCGTTCCCGTGCGGTTTCAGGTCGTTCGGAGCACGTTTGCTCCGAATCGGACCGCCGCACACCGTTTTGGTGTTTAATGGCGCCGGAAACGCGTTTCCGGCCGCCGCGGTCACACGGCACCTCCGAATGAGGTCCCGTCTGGCCGACCATTTCACAATTCACGCCCCGGATGTTGTCGTACGGTTTCGTGGCATTCGGAGGTCGTTCGGGTGGTTTTGACCCCCCAATGCGCCATTTCAGCGCGCGCCGCGCTGCTGAAAACGGCACAATCGGACGTGCCGCGCGAACCGCACGTCCGATGGACGTGCGGCCTCCTCCTGCATATCAGGAATAATATTTCTATCGTTCCCGTGCGGTTTCAGGTCGTTCGGAGCACGTTTGCTCCGAACGGGACCGCCGCACGCCGTTTTGGTGTTTAATGGCGCCGGAAACGCGTTTCCGGCCGCCGCGGTCACACGGCACCTCCGAATGAGGTGCCGTCTGGCCGACCATTTCACAATTCACGCCCCGGATGTTGTCGTACGGTTTCGTGGCATTCGGAGGTCGTTCGGGTGGTTTTGACCCCCCAATGCGCCATTTCAGCGCGCGCCGCGCTGCTGAAAACGGCACAATCGGACGTGCCGCGCGAACCGCACGTCCGATGGACGTGCGGCCTCCTCCTGCATCTCAGGAATAATATTTCTATCGTTCCCGTGCGGTTTCAGGTCGTTCGGAGCACGTTTGTTCCGAATCGGACCGCCGCACGCCGTTTTGGTGTTTAATGGCGCCGGAAACGCGTTTCCGGCCGCCGCGGTCACACGGCACCTCCGAATGAGGTGCCGTCTGGCCGACCATTTCACAATTCACGCCCCGGATGTTGTCGTACGGTTTCGTGGCATTCGGAGGTCGTTCGGGTGGTTTTGACCCCCCAATGCGTCATTTCAGCGCGCGCCGCGCTGCTGAAAACGGCACAATCGGACGTGCCGCGCGAACCGCACGTCCGATGGACGTGCGGCCTCCTCCTGCATCTCAGGAATAATATTTCTATCGTTCCCGTGCGGTTTCAGGTCGTTCGGAGCACGTTTGCTCCGAACGGGACCGCCGCACGCCGTTTTGGTGTTTAATGGCGCCGGAAACGCGTTTCCGGCCGCCGCGGTCACACGGCACCTCCGAATGAGGTGCCGTCTGGCCGACCATTTCACAATTCACGCCCCGGATGTTGTCGTACGGTTTCGTGGCATTCGGAGGTCGTTCGGGTGGTTTTGACCCCCCAATGCGCCATTTCAGCGCGCGCCGCGCTGCTGAAAACGTCACAATCGGACGTGCCGCGCGAACCGCACGTCCGATGGACGTGCGGCCTCCTCCTGCATCTCAGGAATAATATTTCTATCGTTCCCGTGCGGTTTAAGGTCGTTCGGAGCACGTTTGCTCCGAATCGGACCGCCGCACGCCGTTTTGGTGTTTAATGGCGCCGGAAACGCGTTTCCGGCCGCCGCGGTCACACGGCACCTCCGAATGAGGTGCCGTCTGGCCGACCATTTCACAATTCACGCCCCGGATGTTGTCGTACGGTTTCGTGGCATTCGGAGGTCGTTCGGGTGGTTTTGACCCCCCAATGCGCCATTTCAGCGCGCGCCGCGCGGCTGAAAACGGCACAATCGGACGTGCCGCGCGAACCGCACGTCCGATGGACGTGCGGCCTCCTCCTGCATCTCAGGAATAATATTTCTATCGTTCCCGTGCGGTTTCAGGTCGTTCGGAGCACGTTTGCTCCGAACGGGACCGCCGCACGCCGTTTTGGTGTTTAATGGCGCCGGAAACGCGTTTCCGGCCGCCGCGGTCACACGGCACCTCCGAATGAGGTGCCGTCTGGCCGACCATTTCACAATTCACGCCCCGCATGTTGTCGTACGGTTTCGTGGCATTCGGAGGTCGTTCGGGTGGTTTTGACCCCCCAATGCGCCATTTCAGCGCGCGCCGCGCTGCTGAAAACGGCACAATCGGACGTGCCGCGCGAACCGCACGTCCGATGGACGTGCGGCCTCCTCCTGCATCTCAGGAATAATATTTCTATCGTCCCGTGCGGTTTCAGGTCGTTCGGAGCACGTTTGCTCCGAACGGGACCGCCGCACGCCGTTTTGGTGTTTAATGGCGCCGGAAACGCGTTTCCGGCCGCCGCGGTCACACGGCACCTCCGAATGAGGTGCCGTCTGGCCGAACATTTCACAATTCACGCCCCGGATGTTGTCGTACGGTTTCGTGGCATTCGGAGGTCGTTCGGGTGGTTTTGACCCCCCAATGCGCCATTTCAGCGCGCGCCGCGCTGCTGAAAACGGCACAATCGGACGTGCCGCGCGAACCGCACGTCCGATGGACGTGCGGCCTCCTCCTGCATCTCAGGAATAATATTTCTATCGTTCCCGTGCGGTTTCAGGTCGTTCGGAGCACGTTTGCTCCGAACGGGACCGCCGCACGCCGTTTTGGTGTTTAATGGCGCCGGAAACGCGTTTCCGGCCGCCGCGGTCACACGGCACCTCCGAATGAGGTGCCGTCTGGCCGACCATTTCACAATTCACGCCCCGGATGTTGTCGTACGGTTTCGTGGCATTCGGAGGTCGTTCGGGTGGTTTTGACCCCCCAATGCGCCATTTCAGCGCGCGCCGCGCTGCTGAAAACGGCACAATCGGACGTGCCGCGCGAACCGCACGTCCGATGGACGTGCGGCCTCTTCCTACATCTCAGGAATAATATTTCTATCGTTCCCGTGTGGTTTCAGGTCGTTCGGAGCACGTTTGCTCCGAACGGGACCGCCGCACGCCGTTTTGGTGTTTAATGGCGCCGGAAACGCGTTTCCGGCCGCCGCGGTCACACGGCACCTCCGAATGAGGTGCCGTCTGGCCGACCATTTCACAATTCACGCCCCGGATGTTGTCGTACGGTTTCGTGGCATTCGGAGGTCGTTCGGGTGGTTTTGACCCCCCAATGCGCCATTTCAGCGCGCGCCGCGCTGCTGAAAACGGCACAATCGGACGTGCGGCCTCCTCCTGCATCTCAGGAATAATATTTCTATCGTTCCCGTGCGGTTTCAGGTCGTTCGGAGCACGTTTGCTCCGAATCGGACCGCCGCACGCCGTTTTGGTGTTTAATGGCGCCGGAAACGCGTTTCCGGCCGCCGCGGTCACACGGCACCTCCGAATGAGGTGCCGTCTGGCCGACCATTTCACAATTCACGCCCCGGATGTTGTCGTACGGTTTCGTGGCATTCGGAGGTCGTTCGGGTGGTTTTGACCCCCCAATGCGCCATTTCAGCGCGCGCCGCGCTGCTGAAAACGGCACAATCGGACGTGCCGCGCGAACCGCACGTCCGATGGACGTGCGGCCTCCTCCTGCATCTCAGGAATAATATTTCTATCGTTCCCGTGCGGTTTCAGGTCGTTCGGAGCACGTTTGCTCCGAACGGGACCGCCGCACGCCGTTTTGGTGTTTAATGGCGCCGGAAACGCGTTTCCGGCCGCCGCGGTCACACGGAACCTCCGAATGAGGTGCCGTCTGGCCGACCATTTCACAATTCACGCCCCGGATGTTGTCGTACGGTTTCGTGGCATTCGGAGGTCGTTCGGGTGGTTTTGACCCCCCAATGCGCCATTTCAGCGCGCGCCGCGCTGCTGAAAACGGCACAATCGGACGTGCCGCGCGAACCGCACGTCCGATGGACGTGCGGCCTCCTCCTGCATCTCAGGAATAATATTTCTATCGTTCCCGTGCGGTTTCAGGTCGTTCGGAGCACGTTTGCTCCGAATCGGACCGCCGCACGCCGTTTTGGTGTTTAATGGCGCCGGAAACGCGTTTCCGGCCGCCGCGGTCACACGGCACCTCCGAATGAGGTGCCGTCTGGCCGACCATTTCACAATTCACGCCCCGGATGTTGTCGTACGGTTTCGTGGCATTCGGAGGTCGTTCGGGTGGTTTTGACCCCCCAATGCGCCATTTCAGCGCGCGCCGCGCTGCTGAAAACGGCACAATCGGACGTGCCGCGCGAACCGCACGTCCGATGGACGTGCGGCCTCCTCCTGCATCTCAGGAATAATATTTCTATCATTCCCGTGCGGTTTCAGGTCGTTCGGAGCACGTTTGCTCCGAATCGGACCGCCGCACGCCGTTTTGGTGTTTAATGGCGCCGAAAACGCGTTTCCGGCCGCCGCGGTCACACGGCACCTCCGAATGAGGTTCCGTCTAGCCGACCATTTCACAATTCACGCCCCGGATGTTTTCGTACGGTTTCGTGGCATTCGGAGGTCGTTCGGGTGGTTTTGACCCCCCAATGCGCCATTTCAGCGCGCGCCGCGCTGCTGAAAACGGCACAATCGGACGTGCCGCGCGAACCGCACGTCCGATGGACGTGCGGCCTTCTCCTGCATCTCAGGAATAATATTTCTATCGTTCCCGTGCGGTTTCAGGTCGTTCGGAGCACGTTTGCTCCGAACGGGACCGCCGCACGCCGTTTTGGTGTTTAATGGCGCCGGAAACGCGTTTCCGGCCGCCGCGGTCACACGGCACCTCCGAATGAGGTTCCGTCTGGCCGACCATTTTACAATTCACGCCCCGGATGTTGTCGTACGGTTTCGTGGCATTCGGAGGTCGTTCGGGTGGTTTTGACCCCCCAATGCGCCATTTCAGCGCGCGCCGCGCTGCTGAAAACGGCACAATCGGACGTGCCGCGCGAACCGCACGTCCGATGGACGTGCGGCCTCCTCCTGCATCTCAGGAATAATATTTCTATCGTTCCCGTGCGGTTTCAGGTCGTTCGGAGCACGTTTGCTCCGAACGGGACCGCCGCACGCCGTTTTGGTGTTTAATGGCGCCGGAAACGCGTTTCTGGCCGCCGCGGTCACACGGCACCTCCGAATGAGGTGCCGTCTAGCCGACCATTTCACAATTCACGCCCCGGATGTTGTCGTACGGTTTCGTGGCATTCGGAGGTCGTTCGGGTGGTTTTGACCCCCCAATGCGCCATTTCAGCGCGCGCCGCGCTGCTGAAAACGGCACAATCGGACGTGCCGCGCGAACCGCACGTCCGATGGACGTGCGGCCTCCTCCTGCATCTCAGGAGTAATATTTCTATCGTTCCCGTGCGGTTTCAGGTCGTTCGGAGCACGTTTGCTCCGAACGGGACCGCCGCACGCCGTTTTGGTGTTTAATGGCGCCGGAAACGCGTTTCCGGCCGCCGCGGTCACACGGCACATCCGAATGAGGTGCCGTCTGGCCGACCATTTCACAATTCACGCCCCGGATGTTGTCGTACGGTTTCGTGGCATTCGGAGGTCGTTCGGGTGGTTTTGACCCCCCAACGCGCCATTTCAGCGCGCGCCGCGCTGCTGAAAACGGCACAATCGGACGTGCCGCGCGAACCGCACGTCCGATGGACGTGCGGCCTCCTCCTGCATCTCAGGAATAATATTTCTATCGTTCCCGTGCGGTTTCAGGGCGTTCGGAGCACGTTTGCTCCGAACGGGACCGCCGCACGCCGTTTTGGTGTTTAATGGCGCCGGAAACGCGTTTCCGGCCACCGCGGTCACACGGCACCTCCGAATGAGGTGCCGTCTGGCCGACCATTTCACAATTCACGCCCCGGATGTTGTCGTACGGTTTCGTGGCATTCGGAGGTCGTTCGGGTGGTTTTGACCCCCCAATGCGCCATTTCAGCGCGCGCCGCGCTGCTGAAAACGGCACAATCGGACGTGCCGCGCGAACCGCACGTCCGATGGACGTGCGGCCTCCTCCTGCATCTCAGGAATAATATTTCTATCATTCCCGTGCGGTTTCAGGTCGTTCGGAGCACGTTTGCTCCGAACGGGACCGCCGCACGCCGTTTTGGTGTTTAATGGCGCCGGAAACGCGTTTCCGGCCGCCGCGGTCACACGGCACATCCGAATGAGGTGCCGTCTGGCCGACCATTTTACAATTCACGCCCCGGATGTTGTCGTATGGTTTCGTGGCATTCGGAGGTCGTTCGGGTGGTTTTGACCCCCCAACGCGCCATTTCAGCGCGCGCCGCGCTGCTGAAAACGGCACAATCGGACGTGCCGCGCGAACCGCACGTCCGATGGACGTGCGGCCTCCTCCTGCATCTCAGGAATAATATTTCTATCGTTCCCGTGCGTTTTCAGGTCGTTCGGAGCACGTTTGCTCCGAACGGGACCGCCGCACGCCGTTTTGGTGTTTAATTGCGCCGGAAACGCGTTTCCGGCCGCCGCGGTCACACGGCACCTCCGAATGAGGTGCCGTCTGGCCGACCATTTCACAATTCACGCCCCGGATGTTGTACGGGGGTGCGGGGGGC
The DNA here is from genome assembly GCA_963277665.1 of Viscum album. Lineage (NCBI taxonomy): Eukaryota > Viridiplantae > Streptophyta > Magnoliopsida > Santalales > Viscaceae > Viscum > Viscum album. The sequence goes on from OY728165.1 coordinate 1,935,604,256, forward strand.
TGTACGGGGGTGGCGGGGGGCTGTACGGGGGTGGCGGGGGCTGTACGGGGGTGGCGGGGGGCTGTACGGGGGTGGCGGGGGGCTGTACGGGGGTGCGGGGGGGTGTACGGGGGTGGCGGGGGGCTGTACGGGGGTGGCGGGGGGCTGTACGGGGGTGGCGGGGGGCTGTACGGGGGTGGCGGGGGGCTGTACGGGGGTGCGGGGGGCTGTACGGGGGTGGCGGGGGGCTGTACGGGGGTGGCGGGGGGCTGTACGGGGGTGGCGGGGGGCTGTACGGGGGTGGCGGGGGGCTGTACGGGGGTGGCGAGGGGCTGTACGGGGGTGCGGGGGGCTGTACGGGGGTGGCGGGGGGCTGTACGGGGGTGGCGGTGGCTGTACGGGGGTGGCGGTGGCTGTACGGGGGTGGCGGGGGGCTGTACGGGGGTGGCGGGGGGCTGTACGGGGGTGGCGGGGGGCTGTACGGGGGTGCGGGGGGCTGTACGGGGGTGGCGGGGGGCTGTACGGGGGTGGCGGGGGGCTGTACGGGGGTGGCGGGGGGCTGTACGGGGGTGGCGGGGGGCTGTACGGGGGTGCGGGGGGCTGTACGGGGGTGCGGGGGGCTGTACGGGGGTGCGGGGGGCTGTACGGGGGTGGCGGGGGGCTGTAAGGTGGTGGCGGGGGGCTGTACGGGGGTGGCGGGGGGCTGTACGGGGGTGGCGGGGGGCTGTACGGGGGTGCGGGGGGCTGTACGGGGGTGCGGGGGGCTGTACGGGGGTGCGGGGGGTTCTCCGGGGGTGCAAAGGCCATCCCATTGATTACAAAAGTGAAAAATAAAAGTGATAATATCTAATTAATACATATTTCTTTTATCGATACCATACAGAAATTTATAAAAAATATATTAATAATACATAATCTATAATATCAGATTTATTGATCTGTTGGAATTAGTTCGACTTTTTCAAATGTAGAATCATTCAAGATTATCTGATCAAAAACTCAATGTGTATAAAATATTTAAAAGACCACCATGGATGGTAATAATGCATTACTTAAATGAATAAATACAGTACATCAATGTCAACCCTACCAGTAAAAACAAAAAACATATCTCGTGAATATATGGTGCGTCACGTGTTGCCATCACTGCTACCTCCTTCTGGTGGGCCAGGTGCCTACAACAAATAAACATTATAAATATTTTAATAACAAAAATAATTTAAATTAAATAAATAAATACAGTATATACCTGCGTCGTATGATCCCCTGTACCATCAGCTCAACGCACATATTCCCGCAGTGCTCTAACCTCAGCTGTCAATTGCGCATTTGTCTCCTCGGAAGCGCGCAGCCGTGCCTCAAAATCTGACATCTGCTGTGTCATATGAGCAACAACAGGACCGACAACCGCAGCGCGTGACACTACAGAACGAGGAATCCCTGCTCCATAGGTCAAACTATAGCCATGCCCGTCCCGACCAATAATGCGATGAAAGATCTCATCCCGTCGCATGGGAAGCTGTCGCTGGTCCTCTGGAAGATGTTCTAACTCAGCTTCAAATTGATCCTGTGAAATATTTAAATATATATATGTTAATATATAGATTTATGTAATTATTGGTAAGTACAGACACTTACTATCAATGCTGCAACCTCTGGATCATTGCGATCACGAGTCCTTATCCACACCGACATTTTATCAGTTGCTGCACCTTGCCCTCGCAACTGTATATTAAAAGAATATAAACACAAAACCATATTAATTAATAAATTAAAAAATGAATAATATATACCTCATGTCGGATCTGAGACACGTGACGAGTCCCGAGCCTGTGAGCTGGTCCCTGCAACGCTCGATTCTCCGAATGGCGTGTTGACACCTCCTACATTCAATTCATTCAAATTTCAAACAAATCACATATTCTTGAAAATATATATACAGAAAAATAATTAATATACTAACCGCAACACCCTCAGTAGACCAATATGCAACCAAGTCACGCCACTGAGCTGGGAGGACACCTCTCGGGACCTTTTCCAAAATGTCAAGGGCACCCACATTTGGTATCCAGTGGTCCCTCTTCACTTTGCCTTTATAATCTTTCCACAGCTTACGGCATTTTCTCATACACACCGGCCGAAACTCTTCAGGGCATACTTTCAAATTTTGCTATAATGAAAATAATCAAACATATTAGTATTATTTATAAATAGAAAATAAAGTAAAATTATTTTCTTACCTGAACCTCCCTCCATAGACGATCTAATGTGTCCTGATGGATAGAAGCCCAATCACGCGTGGTCAATGGAAATCGATGTGGGTCACGTATGATATGACCCAGCTGACGAATAAATGCCGGGGCATTCGGTCCCACGGGATGAAATACCTCATCAAATGAAACATCTATCGTCGTGTCGGAATTCCATGATAATATGCCACGACCAGGGCCTCTCCTGCGAGAGGAAGAAGCAGCCGAGTCTGATCCTGTTGAAAACAATTTTATATATAAATTGACAAATGTTATATATATATATATATATATATGTCAATTACATAAAAAATATAGACAATGACATTCAAACATACCTCGACCCTGAGACGTAGATGCCTCAGATGGATGATGTGGATTTTCTGCCTCTTCCCCTGACATGTCTGCAGTCATACAAAATATCAGTAATGAGTCCAAAGTGTTTAAAAGATAAATTGGATTGTTCTTAATAAATCAAACTTGTACAACTGTTAATCAAACAAAAAATGGATTGAATAATTAGTTGTGAATGAATTTTAAAAAATCAGAAAGTTAATCAACCTAAATATTTATGACTGAATTAACTTACAAAAGTGAGGATTAAAACTTATAAGGATTTATAAAATGATTAGATAATTTATGATATCCTAGGACATTCTACTGAATAGCGGGAAAACAATTATACCTTTCATTAAGCATGCAAATCGACCGTTTCTCCTTCAACAGCCGCTCTGACCCAATAAATATCTTCTTCACGTTGAACTACGGTATGTTGATCAAGTTGTTGGTAAACAAACGGAACAGTCTCGGGTTCATCTTCTTCAAATAAAAACACTCCTCGCCGAGACATTTTGACAACAACTTGCCAACTTGGATCCGAAGGCAAAGTAACGAAGAATACTTGTTCCGCTTGTGATGTCAAAATGAAAGGTTCATTCTCAACTCGTTCATTATTTCTGTATAACATATAGTTAAAATTCACCAATGAAAACTGATATTGATCGACTTTACATCCACGCACTGGATCAACCCAATTACACTTTAACAATATGTACTTCAAACCGTGTGTATATACAACTTCAATGATGTCTATCAATTGACCATAGTAATAACCAGAATCGACAAAGGGACAACCGATGCCACTGTTTTGTGTTGCTCGTTTGTCGTCAACATCTTTAATGCGAAATCGAAAACCATTAGCATCAATAGCTTTATAACGACGAGCCGTTATAGATGGACCCTCAGCCAGTTGGATAAATACTTCAGGTAGCGTGGGGTCCCCTAACTCCCTCAGCTTACGAACCTACATAATTTATAAAAATCAATACTGATATATGCAGAAAGAATTAGTTTAATACTTCACTCATAATGAAAATCAATTTATACATACATAATCCTTGAACCAATCATGAAATGTCGCATAATGAGATTGTTGAATTTGCAACTCAGTCGCACGATGCATCTCTTCTTTTATCTCATTAATGTGTTTCCTGCAAATGATTACGCGATGTTTAAAAGATCAACTTATGCAAAGAAAACATGTAAAAGTTATACAAGCACATTGATAAGATACTTACTGCATTAATGGTGCAACTGATGGAGTATTGAACAAGATATATCGATGTGCTTGTATCCACTCGATGTTGTCCATATCAAATGTGGTTCCTTCTCCAACTGGACCATCATGAATCCGAGAGGGCTTATCTAATTTTGTTTCAACATCCGTAAGATATTCTGCACAAAAGGTAGTACACTCATCCATCAAATAACCATTGGCTATTGATGCCTCTGGACGAGCTCTGTTGCGTACAAATCTTTTCAATGTACTCAAATACCGTTCAATAGGATACATCCACCTGAATTGCACTGGACCAGCAGCCATTACTTCATCAGTTAGGTGCACTGTCAAGTGGACCATAACATCGAAAAATGAGGGGGGGAAAAGTTTCTCAAAGTGACAAAGCGTAAGTACAATTCGGTCCTGCAAACTTTTTAAATCACTCATTCGTTGATTTCTTAAACAAAGCTGTCTAAAAAAATTACTCATCTCAATCAAGGGCTGAACAACATTGGGGGATAAACAATCACAAATTGCGATTGGAATCAACTGCTGAAGTAATATGTGATTGTCATGACTTTTCAACCCTTGCAATGTCTTGCTCGTCAGATTCACACACTTTGAAATATTAGAAGAGTAACCATCAGGCACCTTGACCATCTTCAAAATGGAAAGAAATGTCTTTTTCTCCTCTGTAGTCATCGAATACTGTGCAGCAGGCATATATGCCTTGTTTCCCTCAGCTAACTGTAAATGCAACTGTTTCCTTAAACCCATTTCTTCCAAATCACGGCGTGCATTAACATGGTCCTTTGACTTTCCACTGACACCTAAAATGGTCCACAATATGTTATCACAAACATTTTTTTCAATGTGCATGACATCCAAATTATGCCTCAACATGTTAGTTTTCCAATACGGAAGACTATAAAAAATACTTTTCTTTTTCCAATTGTGACTGCGCTGCCTACCCGCAGCACGAATATTACGTACTGGAGGAGCCACCAAATCCTGAATTTCATATACCGTGCGAATGTTTTCTTCCTCAATCTGCGATAACATTTCGACTCCTGTCATGATCTTTGGTGCTGGGCTGAACTCTCTAGAACCATCAAATGCCACTCTGTCCTTTCTGAACCTGTGCTGGGGAGGGAGAAAACGCCTGTGACCCATGTATGCCCATTTTTTGGAATGTTTAAGCCATACAGATTTTTTACTTTTATTGCAACAAGGGCAAGCAAATTCCCCTTTCGTACTCCAGCCTGATAAATTTGCATAAGCTGGGAAGTCATTGATTGTCCACAATAAAGCTGCATGCAGTTTGAACATTTCATTCGTTTCGCAGTCATAAGTCATCACACCATCGCCCCAAAATTCATTCAACTCATCAATCAATGGCTGAAGGTAAACATCAATCTTATCCCCCGGACTTTTAGGTCCATCAATAAGAGTGGAAAGTAATATAAATTGTTGCTTCATACAAAGCCACGGAGGAAGATTATATGGAACCAACACCACGGGCCATGTGCTATGAGTTGCACCAACCATAGACTTGAATGGATTGAAACCATCTGCTGCCAATCCCAATCGGACATTACGAACATCTTTAGCAAAGTCGGGATGTCTCTTATCAAAATCCTTCCATGCATGAGAGTCTGCCGGGTGGGTTAACATGTCACTTTCATGAACTCTTTCTGCATGCCATCTCATTAAATTAGAAACTTTAGATGACATAAAAAATCTTTTCAACCTCGGTTTAAGGGGAAAGTAACGCATTTGCTTTACGGCAATCGGTTTCCCCTGTATCGCAATCTGACTTTGATGAGTCTTATTTCCCCTGTTCTCTTTCCACCTGGAAGCGCCACAAACCGTACAAATATCCAAATGAGCAGTTTCATTTCTAAACAACATACAGTTGTTTGCACATGCATCTATAGTCTCATATGTAAAACCTAAGTTCTCTGTCAACTTACGAGCATAGTAATACGACTCAGGAATCTTAGCGTCGACAGGAAGAACTTTTTTCAATAAAACCAAAAGCATGTCGAATGATGTGTCTGACCAATTATTCAAAGTCTTCAAATGCAACAACTCCACGATAAACGACAGTTTATTGTAAGAAGTACATCCAGGATATAATTCTGTTTTCGCATCATCAAGTACTTCATAAAACCTCCTCGAATCACGATCTGCACCAGAGCGAAGATTTATCTCACCGGTCTCAAGATTCTGGATGTCAATGCCTTCAGGATCAAACCCACGTACCATTTCAGTAAGCATTTCATGCATTGGATCAGTCATCCTTGCATCAACATCCATCTGAGCTGCATCTGTATTTTGACAACGAACATATTCTTCTCCATGACGAGTCCAACTCTTATAATTTTTCAGAAATCCATTAAAGAAAAGGTGCTCCCTCACAGTATCTCGTGTGAATTGATATCTGTTAGCACATTTTCTACATGGACAACTAATATAGTCACTTTCAAATCCTCTCGTGAACTCAATAAACTACATAATGCCATTGAAATATTCTCTAGACGTTCGATTTGGAAGATCAATCCAACTCTTATCCATAATAATATCTGTATAACAAACATTTACACAATACTTATTAAATTTACATTTTTCAAATCAACTATATTCAAAATAAATATTAACCATTTGTTTATGAACCATTGATAAAATAATAATGTAACTGAAAGCTCATGTTACCTGATTGAGCTACAAACCTGAAAGGGAGGGGAGCCGAAGGCTGTGCTGCAAGGGAGAGGAGGCAGCGAAGGGGAGCCGGAGCCAAAGGCGGTGCGGCAAGGGAGGGGACGGGCGGCGGCGGCGGCAGGGAGCTGGAGGAGAGGAGGCGGTGAGGGGACGGGGGACGCGCAGCGAGGGGGGGGGGTGTCCGGGGTCGGGGGGGCCTTCCGAGGTGCGGGGAGGGGTGTCTGGGGTTTCGGGGGCCTGTCAGGGGTGCGGGCAGGGGTGTTCGGGGTGCGGGGGTGTCCGGGGTGCGGGGGAGGGGGGGCTGTCTGGGGTGCAGGGGGGCTGTCGGGGGTGCGGGGTGGGGTGTCCGGGATGCGGGGGGCCTGTCCGGGGTGCGGGGGGGCTGTCCGGGTTCGGAGGGGGGGTGTCCGAGTGCGGGGGGGGGGGGGGGGGGCTGTCCGGGGTGCGGGGGGGGCTGTCCGGGTTCGGAGGGGGGTGTCCGAGTGCAGGGGGGGCTGTCCGGGGTGCGGGGAGGCGTCCGGGGTGCGGGGGGCGGTCCGGAGTGCGCGGGGGGGTGCTGTCCGGGGTGCGGGGAGGCGTCCGGGGTGCGGGGGGCGGTCCGGAGTGTGCGGGGGGGGGGGGGTGCTGTCCGGGGTGCGGGGAGGCGTCCGGGGTGCGGGGGGCGGTCCGGAGTGCGCGGGGGGTGCTGTCCGAGGTGCGGGGAGGCGTCCGGGGTGCGGGGGGCGGTCCGGAGTGCGCGCCGGGGGCTGTCCGGGGTGCGGGTGCCGTCCGGGGTGGGGGGGGAGGGCCGAGAGGCCGGAGGGCGGCGGCCGGAGGCCCGAGGGCGGAGGGCGGCGGCCGGAGGGCGGATGGCAGGCGGCGGGGGAGGCCGGGCGGCCGGGGAGGGCGGGCGGCGGGGGAGGGCGGGCGGCGGGGGAGGGCGGGCGGCGGGGGAGGGCGGGCGGCGGGGGAGGGCGGGCGGCGGGGGAGGGCGGGCGGCGGGGGAGGCCGGGCGGCGGGGGAGGCCGGGCGGCGGGGGAGGCCGGGCGGCGGGGGAGGCCGGGCGGCGGGGGAGGGGAGGGCGGCGCGAGGGAGGGCGGCGAGGGAGGGTTAGGGCGAGGGATCGAGGGAGAGAGTGCGCGGGGGGGGGGGGGGGCGTAGAAACCCCCCGAAATTTTTTAGGCAGCTTAGCGACCGCCATTGGCGGTCACTAATGCTGACCTATAGCGACCGCCAATGGCGGTCGCCCGAGTCTGGGGGGCTCCAATGCCCCCTTTTCTAGTAGTGTTGGTTCCCACACTATGCTTTCTCATCTCTGTGAGAGTCTGCCTGTCATGCAACTGGTTGATACTCCAACTACCATGAAGTCCCATGAAGAATTTTCTCAAGTGGCTTCCATGTCATAGGGGTCTCAAATCAACAGACGATGCGTCAATCGGATTCCTGATCTGTATGTTATTCACCTTTTAATCCCGAGGACCAGATTAGATTCCTACTCAATCCAACCATACCATAATCAAACATTATCCAGTCTCTAGTGTGTTATACTCAAATGGATCAGCTCACTCCATGGTTTATGGCCCCGTTGACAGTTTTTCAAATGGGTGTCTGGTGCCAAAGTTATGTCTGATAGAGCGAAAAGCTTCTAGCTGGTCCGGGTTCGGTCTGACCTAGCCCGACCTGGCCTGGGCCGACCTGACCTGGTTTGGTTCAAACCAACCTACTTGGTCTGGCCCAGCTATGCTATGCGGTCTAGCCCACATTGGGCGGTGTGGAGGTCGTGAGGATGTGGAGGCCGCAGGGGCCACGAGGCCACGAGATGGCGAGGCCGCAGGGGCCACGGGGAGGCAAGGTTATGAGGGGTCATGGGATGGAGGAGGCCGCGGGGCAACAGTGGCTGAGGGCAGAAGTGGCCATGGGTGGGAGAGACCACTGGGAAGTAGTGACTACGGGCAGGGGAGGTCACTGGCGGTGGTGGCCGCAGGCTACGGAGGTCGTTGCACTGTCGCCTTTATCAGGGCCAACCACGGTGTTGGCAGCGATTGTTGAATTCCATCGATGCCAGATGCCAGCACCAGTTTCTATCACCATAACAAAGAACACACAAAATAATAAAATGGTTTTTAGTGGAGTCGTTCAATGTTTGATTGGCCCATACCCTCTGTGTTAGGGCGGAAGCAAGCGGATCAAGGTGAATGAATCAATGTGAGAGGAAAATTAACATTGATCAATTTAAAACACAATCCTACCGCGTTCATTTTTTGAGGTCGATAAGGAGGTTAGGACGATCGTTGAATGAAGAAGTCCCATGTTGGTGGATGACTCAAGGAAGAAGTTGACATCCTGCATCAGCGCTCTTCATTGGAGGAGCATTCTTCTTTGGAGAAGAAAAATTCCTCTTAGGTTCTCTCCCAATATTCCCTTTTCCATAACTTCCCCCAATTCCACCAAAATGAATAGGTAGACAATATTATATATTTCCCCAATTTAATTAACGTCCCAAATTTAACTGTCATGATAATTACATTGAGGTTGGCATAATAAATTTTTGGCGAAACCTAAAGGTCACCTCCCTCATTAAAGGGGGAGTTCAAGAGGATTCTCCACATTTAAGAGGGGAGTATGAGGGTGTTTTAGTCATAGGTGGTCCTCACCACCATAACCCATGTATGAGGTTTTAGATCAGGTGGTCCCCACATTTAAAAAATCCACATGAGAGGTTTCAACAAAAATAAAAACAAAACAAAAGTTTATTTTAATTTATTTTTATTTCCATGAAAAACCCAAATTCTATCTTTCACCCTCAAAGCTACTACGGTCTAGGTGATGGTCCCCTTAAGTGAATACTGCTGTTGGGAGTTCAATGGTGCACTCATATTTTAATTCTGAAAACCAGTTAAAAAGTTCAAAAAATACTACTCGTATGTTTACTGAACATAACCGAAAAAAGACGAGATATTCATTCTGGGAACTCCGGGCCACAAAATCATTCACTGTCAATTTTTCGGACATGTAAAATTCTAATTTTATTAAAAAAATTACATTTAATTTCTGGGTCTTTAAATTCTCCCCACCTCAGGGCTTTATGTCCCCATAAGACACAACTCAAAACTAGGAAAACAAGTGGGGGAAATGAGAAAAAATTTGATCCTCCTGATCCCATGTGATCTCAGGGAGGTTCTTGTGCTACCAATGAACGCGCACTAGAGGTATTGACTTCCCATAATGGACCTGCTTCTGTTGATCCTCCATCTCAAATAGAACCTCATTAAAATTCACCCCATCGTCAACGTCTAGCTCTCCGTGATCGATGACGTGGGAAGGGTCATCCATGTATCTACTCATCTGGGATACGTGGAAGACTTCGTGCACCCGGTGCAACTATGGGGGAAGAGCTAAATGTTATGTCACCTCTCCAACTCTGCTAAGGACCTAAAATGGTCTGATGAACCTCAGAGATAACTTTCTGCCTCAGCCAAATCTCCATAAAACTCATCTGGGTGAGACCCATAGAAAGACGTGGTCGCTATCCTTGAACTCTAGAGGTCTCCGTCTCCTGTCAGCATAAGACCTTTTCCTACTATATGCAGTCTTTATCCCTTCCATGATGATCTGCACTTTCTCTGTGGTAGCCCATTCCATATCTTGTCCCACTAGTGCTGACTCTCCTGGGTCAGTCCAGCACAAAGATGATCTAAAAGGTCTCCTGTACAATGCCTCAAAAGGTTCCATCCCAATGGTGGAGTGATATTTTTTGTTGTATGTAAACTCCACCAAAGTCAAGTGATCCTTCTAACGGCGACCGAAGTCGAGGACAGAAGACTGAAAAATGTCATCGAGGGTCTGTATGGTCCTCTCAGTCTTTCCATCTATCTGGGGATGGAAGGTAGTGCTCAGATGAAGCTGTGTCCCGAAAGCCACCTGAAACCCCTTCCATAGTCAGGAAGTGAAATTTTTATCACTATAAAATACAATTAATGAGGTTACTCCGTGTAACTGCACAATCTAATGAACATAGAGGTGTCCCACGCTCTCTACTGAACCCTGATCTGTGATTGGTAGGAAGTGGTCCGATTTGGTGAGTCAGTCAACAATCACCTAAATCGAGTCATGTCCCCCGAATGTTTGTGGATGTCATGTCCCAAAGTCCATGGATATCCAATCCCACTTACACTCCAGAACCTCCAAAGGCTAAACCAAGCCTGCTGGTAACTGATGCTCCACCTTCACTTTCTGACAGGTGAGGCACAGAGAAACAATCTTTGATATTGCTTTCATCATTCCTGGCCACTAGTACTGTCTTCAGAGTTCCTGTTACATCTTCTCCACTCCTGTATGTACAGCTATAGGGATATGTGGAACTACATTAATATTTCCTCTTGATGTGATAACGGTACCATTGTACGTCCTCTGAAGAGGATGATGTGCTCCCCACCTTCATAAAATCCATTTGGTTGATGTCCTATGGATATTTGAGCATGTTGAGCCTCACAGTTAGTGTCCCCACACTACGCCTCCCGGACACTCTTATGATGTGGGGGTGTGACTGTAAGAGAATGAAGAAAAGCTTCCCCATCCTAATTTACAAAGGATATTTGCAAAGTGGCCAGCTACTCCGTCATGTCGCCTAGCAGTTGTATACTAGATCTCCTGATCAATGAATCTGCTACAATGTTACCCTTCCGAGAAATATAAGCTATTTCAATGTCATATTCTTGGAAGAACTCAATACAATGTCACTATCTCGGGTTTAGGTCCTTATGAGAGAAGATATTCTTGAGACTCTTGTGATCAGAGTACATTGTAAAATTTTTTCTCATCCAGTAATTTTACCACATCCTCTAGGTGAAGACCATTGCTGCTATATCTAGGTTTTCAGTGGCGTATTTCTGCTCGTGTTATCTCATTTTCCAAGAATCATATGTGATCACTGCTCACTCTTTCATCAGGACACATCGGAGTCTGGTATCTGATGCCTCACAATTGACTATGTTCCATACGCCCTCCTCGAGTAGCCTCAAGAAGAGGGCACTAGTCAACCTCTGCGTCAGCTCCTGAAAACACTACTGGCATCACTCCGCCCAGAAAAACGGTTTCCCCTACATCTTCAATGCTGATAAAGGTGTTTCATCTCTGGATAAATCTGGCACAATCCTCTGGTAGTATTCACACAATCCCAGGATCCTTCGTACATCTGTCACACTCCTAGGTGGATCCTAAGCAATTACCACCTCAATATTCACTAGATCCACCACAAATCCATCCTTGGAGATGAAGTTTCCTAGAATGTGAACCTCTCGGATATAGAAATGGAACATCGAGAGATTTTCATAAAGCTGATGCTCTTGAAGTGTGTCCAGTACTACTTACAAATGAGAAGCATGATCCTCCTAAGTAGTTGAGTAGATCAGAATGTCATCAATGATGACTACTACAAAGAAATCAAGGTATGGATTAAAGATCTTGTTAATGAGTCCCATGAACAATGCTGGAGCATTGGTCACACCGAATATAATAAATAAAAACTCTTAATGGTCGTACATACATCCGAATGCCTTCTTATTTACATCTTTATCTCGTACTCTGAGATGGTGATAACCTGATCTATGTTCTATCTTTAAGAAACTCTGTGATCATTTCAGGTGATCAATGATGTCATCAATCCTCAAAAGTTGGTACCTTTTATTCACGGTCAAGTGGTTAAGTCACTGTTAGTCAAAAAAATGCTTTAATCACCCATCCACCTTCTTGTTAAACAAAATAGGGGCTTCCCAAGGAGATACACTGGGACGAATGAATCCCTTCCCCTGAAGTCCTCTTGTTGTACCCGCAGCTCACGAAGCTCCACAGGATCCATCTGATATGTTGGTATAGATATCATTGCCATCCTGAGGTATAAGTCAATGTAAAATTCCACCTGTTTATGAGGAGGTGGACCCGAAACATCATTAGGGAAGACATCCGTGTACTAGTCCAACCCTGAAGGATAACTCGGACTCTCCACATCAACTGATCTGAGGGTTTGTCTAGACAACTTATTAGTGATTGGCTTCACTCTTCTCTGGGTTATTACATCATGTGTTGCAAAGGATCACTTCTCACTAGTGAAGGTAAACCAGGTCCCATCAATGCAGACACACCGCTCTTTGCACCTAATACAGTCAATCTGATCATGGACTATTGATTACTATTCTATACCTAAGATGAAATCGTAAAGCCTCGACGCCGCTACTAGGAGATCCCAGCCGAAGCTATCACCTCCAACAGTAAGATTGCGGTGATAGAACCAGTGTGTAATCAACTAATCTGCTTCCGTAGAAGTCTCTATCAATAAAGATCAAGCCAAAGACTCTGTCAGAATCTCTCAGCTTCGAATAAGGGCAGTGTCAATAAAATAATGTCTAGAACCTGTGTCTATAAGTACTGCAGATATGGTATATTAGATCCAAATCATACCTCATATCATCTCCATAGCACAGTGAACATAGGACTCAGCTTCCTAGAGATGACCTCACCCCTATCATCCTACTCCTTGTGGTCATGGTGGAAAACCAAATGGTGGTAGAAGTAACTTCTCAAATCATTTCCCATGACCAGATGCATGGTCAGCTCCTCTACCACATCCTCCTACTCCATGCGGTCCACCTTGATCGAACCTCTGTCTCTGCCTAGGCGGTCCTTCAAACATCTTCTAATCATTTGTACGGTGGGTCGGATAGTCACGAGACATGTGACCCTGCCCACCGCATGAGTAACACTGCAAGTTCCTTGCTTGACTGTCTCTATCTCAGGTGCCCCGTAAAACTGACCCTAAATCATGTGGTCATCCAACAGTAGGTCTGGTCCTCTTGGACCCCTGTGATATCTGTCTGCTTCTAGCTGCAGAAGACTCCTCTACGTGACGTCTGGTGGTGGGTCTCGTAGTTGGTGACTGCATAGCAAGGAAACTCTCCAACAAGAGGGATATCTCTAACACCCTTGCCTACGTGGGGATTCTAAGAGAAATCATTGAAGCCCTGATATATCGCATGAGCCCCTGCTTGAAGGTATGGGTCTAGAAAATGGGTCTCACCCAATATTTCTGGGTTAGTGTGAGAGTTCATTGTACCTCAATTAGTACTGAGATACTTTCATGATACCCTACTGCAGATGAAGAAGATTCTATATGCGCACTATGCGAAGAGTGACTGGGAAAAACTCTGCAGAAAATAGGCTCTTGAAGTCTGCCTAGATAAGCGTCACCACGTCGTGATCTTATAGAATCAAGCTTGACAATCTTCCTGCTACTGCCTGTAGTGGGATAGCAGTATAGATCACCATGAGATCAGATGGTGTCCATTATAGTTAGAAAACTCTCACTGTGGCCTCCATCCAATCCTCAGCTACCTGTGGGTTCGTATCTCCCCTAAACATGGGTGGCATCCGGCACTTGAACTCGTGCAACACGCTCAAGTGGCATGCAGCCTCTACTATTGGGGATGGTGAAATATGTGGCCCAATGGGTAATGGTACCACTGGTGCCTCCGCTGAATGAGGGCCCTGCAACGAGGCCTCGTCTCTCGGTGGGCTATCAGTGTGTACTATATCTATAACCCTAGATGACTGTTTGTGTGGAGGCATCCTGTAAGGAAACAGGTTCTCCAAGTTAAAAAAGATATACCTAGTGGGATTAATCAAATATATTAGAAAGAAAAATCTTGGAAACACACACGCAATCCGTGTTTTCGTGCACTAAGTCAGAAATCAGAAGTCAGGGTTCTGGCTTATGGATATGTCGGCCACCACACCAACATTGAATTCCCAAAATTAATAACCTCACTCACTACACTTAACAATATTTCTGATAAAAAAATATTAGAGTCATATGATCTATGTTAAAATCGACTCCTTTGATACCAATTTTTCATGACCCATCCACCGGGGCCCATGCCATGACTACCCCAATCCCGCCTTCCTTGGGATAGGGGATGGCAACTATCACCAAAAGCGTATATCCCTAAAACTAGGAAGGTATTGCCTTTATAACATGTAGCACCCACAACCATGAACACAACAATATTTGAACTCAAGTAAACTGAATAGTAAAAAGAGTGAGTACAGTTAGTAAAATGGGCTAGAACACAAGGCCAACTGGAAAGTGCAAGGAAAATTGTAAAGTAAAAGATGACTGATAGGTGAAAAGAAGCTCCTGGATCATCCACAACGAATCCTACCTGATGGGTATGTATAGCTTACGAACGACCGTCTCTGTTGTTCTCTTTGTCTAACATCCACATCTGATCTACCTTCAGTCCTGGTACCCTCATCCATAGTCGTAGATATTCTTCGTATGAACCAAACACAACAGGTTGTTGGAATAAAAAGTGTATGGGTGAGTATGAGGATACTCAGAAGGGATCCCAAGACCCTCAAAGTCTCACAAAATCCACCATGGATAAACCAAACAACATGGAGATCAACTGACAACCATATGTAGGTATATTCCCATACATATAATTCTGTTATCAGGTATACCCATGTTAATCATGAGAAAAAACAGTGTCCATATCAACGCCCAAATCTCAACTATTCCACATAGGAAGGAATACCACGAAGGTAAGTACTACACAGGTATGCCACACTGAAGAATACCACCAAGTTATTACCATGAAGTAATGTACCCAAGGTACAAACTCACCTCATGGAAGTTATTTCTTAGGTACTATAGTTGAGACGATAAGATATATCTACTGAATCATCATACTCTGTTAAGAGGCTCTACTGCATACCCACACAGGATCGCTCGATGCTGACCCACACAGGATCGCTCAGTGATGAACCACACTAGATCGCAAGGTGATGACACACATAGGATCACTCGGTGCTAACCCACACAGGATCTCTAGGTGCTAAACAAAACATGATCTCTCGGTGTTGACCCACACAAGATCACTCAATACTGACCCACACAGGATCATTATTCATTCTTCACGTCATATCCAGCTACTGGGTTCCCACACTAAACATGCTTGTCTCCATGATAGTCTGTGCCTCAATCCACTGGTCGATACTCCAACTACCACAAATTTCCAAAGAGGTATCTCAAAGGACTATCACGTTATAGGGTCTCCAGGCAATAGACGGTGCATTAGTCGGACACATGGTCTATATGTTATTATCCTTTTAGTCCCAAGGGCTAGCTTAGATACGTGCTCGATCCAAACAGATCGTAATTCACCTTTATGCAAATCTCTAGTGGGGTATACTCAATGGAACCATCTCACACCAAGGTATATAGTGCCGTTGAAGGTTTTTCAAATAGATTCATGGTACCAAATTTATGGCCGATAGAGAGAAAATCTCATAGCTGGTACGGGTCTGGTCCGACCTGGCCTGACATGACCTGGGCCGAACTGATCCAGTTTGGGTTGACCTGACCCACTGGTCCTAGCCCGACCTTTTCTGGGTGGTGCGGAGACTCCGAGGGCAGTGCGAGGTAGTGGAGGCCATCGGGGCCACGAGGCCATGAGTCGGAGAGGCTGCGTGGGCCACGGTGGGCCTCTGGGCGGTGAGGCTGTGCAGGGCCAAGGAGAGCCACGGGGCGACGAGGGCGCAAGACGGTGGAGGCCCTGGGGCAGTAGGCACCGTAGGCGGCAGCGGCCATGGGGCGACTGTGGCCACCAGAATGTAGGCTGCGGAGGCCGTGGGGGGAGGACAGCTGCGGGGTCGGTGGCCGCGGGCGGTGGTGGGTGGAGGTCGTTGGGACTTCACCTTTGCCACATCCTGCCAATGTTCTTGAATTCCACTTCTTCCAAATTCCGTCACCGATTGTCGTCACCATCGTAAAGAACACCCAAAAGAACCATAAGGTTTGCGAAGGGGTCGTTCTATGTTTTTTTCGGACCATACCCTCCGAGTTAGGTTGGTAGCAAGCGGCTCAAGGGGAATGATTCAATGTGATAGTAAAATTAACATTGATCAATTTAATACACACCCATACCTCATTCGTTTGTTGATGTCGATGAGGAGGGAAGGATGGTCATCGATTTAAGACGTCTGATATTGGAGGATGCCCCAAGGAAGAGGTAAAAGTCATACGTTGGCTTTCTTTGTTGGAGGAGAGTTCTTCATTGGAGAAGAAGAAATTCTCCATGGTTCTCTCCCAATATTCTATTTTCCAACCCTTCCCCCAATTCCACCAAAAAAGAAAAGGTATCCAATATGATATGTTCCCCAATTTAATTTTTGGCAGAAATTAAATTAGAATCATAATTACTTTGAGTGTGTCATAATAAATTTTTGGGAAAACCTAATGGTCACCTCCCTCATTAAATAGGGAAATCAAGAGTCTTACCCACATTTAAGAGGCGATTTCAAGGGGGTTTTAGTCTCGGGTGGTCCTCACCACCATGACCCATGTGGGAGGTTTTTGTTCAGGTGGTCTCCCCATTTAAACTATCCACATGGGAGGTTTCACAAGAATGAAAAATTAGATAAATGTTTATTTTATTTTATTTCTATTTCAATGAAAAACCCATATTATATCCTTCACCCTCCACCTACTACGGTCGAGGTGATAGTCCCCTTAAGCAAATACATGTGTTGCAAGTTCAACGGTGCCCTCAGATTTCAATTCCGATAACTAGTATAAAAGTTACAAAAACCCGATCTTACGTTTACTGAACGTACCTGAATAAAAGTTGAGAAATTAATTCATGGTACTCCGATCCATGGAATCATGTGGCGTCATTTTTTTCGGACTAGTAAAAATCTCATTTTATTACATAAAATTACATAGAATTTCTGAGTCTTTATACATAATAAAATACTTATTAATTGAAAAATATGATTCATTCTTAATTTAACATGGTTTTAATTTATTTTTTAAAACATAATTGAATCTCATGATGAAATATTTGAAATGGAATAATTCACGATTAAACCCATTAAAAATGGATTATGATGTTATGTGTGCTTTTTAAATAAATAAACATTATTTTTAAAGTGTAATTTGAAGCAATAATTTTATGTGATGAAGACGAATAAAGTTTGTTGTTATGTGTAATGAATTGAATTGAAATTTAATTAATTGTGTATTAATGAAAAAATATTCAATATTGTTTTTTGAAATGGATTTTATGTTTTGAGTCACAAACTCATTGCAATTTGAAATGATTATTTTTATTGGTTGATTAAAATGAATATGTCCCCTTATATTTTGATTTACCTTTTATCACAAGGGGAATGTGTTGTTATTTTGGGTGAAAACATGGAGTGATGATTAAAATTCTAACCAAACTATATTACGTAATGAGTTCTTTTTAATTGACACACTCTTATATTCATCCTATCTTTGGGATATTTTGTGTTTATTCATAAAATGAGCCATATTTTAATATGATGTGTGTGAATCCCTATAGTAATTTAAATTTTGTACACTTAATCATAGTTTTATGGTTAAATTTATATTTTCAAGATTATGATTGATCATGATGATTTAGTCAAGTTAGTTTTCATAAATTCTTATTAAATAATTCTCAAATAAAGATCCATAAATCTCATAATTTCAATGGATATTTAATTTTAAACAATAATTATAATAGACATTAATATTATTTTGAAGATAATATCATGATATTAATTGTAAAAATATATTAATTCCTTGATTTTGAGAGAAATTAAGATAATTTGGTTTTTTTTGGATTACATATGATTTTTTTGGTGATACCCTATTGGTCTTTACTACTAACACATTACCTAATCCATCAGGGTACTGTTGAATTTCTTATTCTAGGTCTAGTAAAACATAAAACACCACTAAAATGTAGAGAGTGTACATGATTAATGGGACCTTGGGAGTTGATGGTGAATGGGTATAAACTACGATCCACATGTTACATAGTGTTTATGGGATTTTATCATTGATGGTCATGCTTGATTACTATGGATGAAATACCATTTTCAAATGTATATTACACTAGTTTTTTTATTTTATCTCTTCAGAAATGTGTATCAAACTACTTTATTATAATTTTATATCCAATTATTTGTATTTAAATTTTATAATTTGATTTAAAAATTTCCTACATCATTTTTTGACTCCTATGTTTTATTCTTCAGCATGTAGTGATCAAAACTCCCTCTATGTTATTTTAGAATTGATTTCGGTACCATTTGGGCTGTAAATCTGGGTTGGTTTGTGACAATTCATATATTGTAAAACATATTTTTAAATATTTATAATTTGAATAGAAATAATTATAAAGTTAACTTATATTTAATTGGTTTAAAATATTTAATAATAAAAAAACTTATTATTTTAGGATTTTTTATTAAATATTATATTTAAATTTAATGTAGACATTTTGTATTTGTAAAATTATATTACATATAACATAATATAATTTTAAATTTATTTAATTATTACAAAAAATAAATCATTACATCATAAAAAAGTATTATTCATGTGTTAGTAGATTCTATTAGGCTTCATACTGAAAAATGTTTACTGAAAAAAAAGTATATAATACATTTTTATTGATTATCACAGTGATCATTCACATGAAAATATTTGATGTAAATTATAGTCTTATTCACAAACATTTTATGATCATATTAAATCATCCCCAATCATCATATAAAATAACTATTAATCAATTAATAAAAGTTCTAAAAACATTTATTTTACAGAATCATAGTGTTTTCAATATTTATTGTTTCCATTTTTTATCATTTCTGAAATTATAGTATGGATGTTCATTTTTTAAATTACGATATCACATTATTATTACATGTGGATATATTTTTTAATTATATTAATATTTTTTATCTATATTATATAAATATGTTTTTGATATTTCTTTTTTGTTTCCATATAAAACCAAATATTTATATTGTTTCTATCACATCTTTATTATGTCATGTTGGTACATCAAATATAAAATAATCAGTGGTGTTAAATTAAATTCCTACCCATTATTAAATAATACATGAAAATTGTAATTAAAGTTAAATAAAATTAAATACATTATTATATATCAACTATTATACTACGTGTTTGATGAAAACATCAATAATTTATAAAAAAATTAATCCTAGAGATTTTCTATAACATTTTTAGTTAAGTATATGATCTAATTGAGTTCTATCTTAATCAATGAATGTGATAACCACTCACCAAAATTATAAATATATATAGAGTAATAATGTAATTTTTTTAATTACAGACAATATGTTACACATGTTAAGAATTACATAACATTAAAGAGCATGTTTCAACAAAAAATGTGGGATATATTTAATTTTTTTGATATTTTATTTTATTAATTGGTAACATTTTCATTTTTGAAGGTTTTAACATGATAAATACAATTAATTCCTAAAAAATTGTCAATGTTTAAAAATATAAATCAATTTTAATATAATGCCCTAGAAAAATTATTTGATGATGTGTTAATTATTATATGAAAAAATTATTGGATAATCTAATTAAAATGATTTTATAACAAATATAATCTTTTTTTATGAAATCAATAAATAATTTTTTATTTATAAAATAGTAAATGATATAACCCCAAAAATTTCATATTTTAAAAAATTTAATTTCCAATATACAAACCATGATAAAGGATTCCTTATTTATAGTACCAAAATTGATTCCATAAACTAGAAAATTTATTATAATAATCATATATAGTTTATATTAAATTATAATTTTTATTATATATATATTATTTATAGAGAAACTAGTAAATCCATTACAATACTAAGGATATAATATCTCTATAATTAATTTTGGGTTATATTTTTAATGTTACATTATACTGGTATCATAAATCCCATTAATTTTTTTAAAAATTTTCATAATCATTACCTGCATTATAATTCCAAAATTCTAAGGGTTTCACCTTATACATTACCCCTAAATGTTTAATTAATGATCTAATTTATATTAATAGTTTTAAATTTTGAATGATGATATCACCCCATGGGCTCATAACTCTTCGTTCATGCTCAGGGAGCCTGAAAAGGTTACACAAATATTAAAAAAATATCATATAACATTTGTCAAAGGTATGATATTCATTAATACCCAATCATAATATTTATTATTACATCAAAATTCCATGTATGAAAAATGATGGAAAATTTTATTATAACCTTTCATGAATATAAAAAATACATCTATCCAACATATGATGGAGATGAAATAGACTAAAAAAATCATATAACATACTTTTATTGTCTCCAATGGTCATTATATAGAACCATGATGACTTCCCACATCTTTATTACATATTCATTGGTCTATTATGTCAATAATAATATCAAAATCTACAATTTCATAGTGTATAATAATATCACATACATGAATTAATATACAACAATATCTATCCAATCCCATAAACTATTATGACGTCATCGTACCCCATTGAGGAGCTGCATGGTTTTTTATGAGATTGAGAGTTACTCCCCATGTCTATATCTAATAAATCATTGGTATTGGTTTGTATTTTATAGTGAAATACTATATAATGGGGCGTGTATCCCAAAACATGTGCACCATTCACTAAATATGTAAAAAGAAGATATAAATTTATAATAACAAAAATCCATAATGTAATATTTGAATAATACAATGGAATGAAAAACAAATGAAAACCTAAAAACCATTCAAATAAATATAATAAGATATATATGTCGATTAAAAAATAAGATAACCACAACAAAACATTACTTAATAATACTCATAAAAAAATATTCTAAATTAATCAATTAAAAATGGCAGGTCGAAAATTTTACTATTATTAGGTAGGGAAATTATATATCCATTAATGTTGTCATTTTATATTATAGGATCATATATAGTACTAATTACCACAACATAGTGTAACCATCTCATTTGAGAGAAAATTATGGTCTAATATAAAATGCACAATGGAAATCATTAATGAGAAATGGTAAACTTACATTCTCATAGAATATGTTGATATAACTCATAGATATTTCCATGAATGAATTATTTTAAATCATAATTGCAAATTACTAAAATAATAACATCCATATAATGACCTTGAGTCACCAAATTTATATATTAAATAAAAATACACATTTTTGGGATTGGTTTTAATTGAAACCCATTTATGCACTATTTAGTTACCAGGCTAGAATGATTTTATAATCTACAAATCAAAATAAATTTTCTTATAAAAATTAAATATAAAATTATGAATAATTATACAATAAGTATCAACTATACTTTTTTAGGAAACATGTTAGAATATTGAAATCACATAATATATTATTAGGTCAATTACTATCCATTATTTTAAGCAATATATCACTGTATATTTATCATATTTACCTTCATCCTTTAAATATATTCGGACTTCAAGCTTTCCACCTCTAATCATAGATCATGTTTATCATGATGAAAATTGAAAATTTGGAGATCACTATAAATTATTAATAATATTTGAATTTCTATGAACAAGATATTATTTATATTACAAGTTATATTGTTAATGATATAAACAAAAACCATATTAGATTATAATTCCTTATTTTGAATATATATATTGAACCTAACATTTATTTTTACCAACCATTCTAATACATCAATTTAAATCACATAAATCTTCTTCAAAAACTATCCTATTGTTGAAGGAATTTCAAAATATATTTAAAGACAATGATTTTTTTAATAATCATTGAAAAAACTAATTGATCTCTTTTATAGGGCTTAATCATGACCTTTTACGGTCATAAATGTATGATTTCAATATATAATTACCCATTAAATAATTAATTTTGAATATTTACATCTTTAATGTGTAGGATCTAGCTAAAATTCCACATTAAATATTTAAAAAACATTATTAGGTTAATTTTATGAAGAATAATCCCTATAGAAAATTAAAAGGTAGAAATCATCAAAAATCCATTCTTTTGGAGTTTAAATAAAAAGTATGATTTAGTGTAAAAAGGGATAGTATTTTCAAGAATTATTTTCAGAATATTAGGTATTATTTAATAATAAATTAAATTTATATATTTTGGAATATAAATGTGATAAAATATAATTATTCATTATATGATCTAATATTTTGGAACTTTTTACTTTGTAATTGACATGAAATAAGCATAAAATCACTTAACATTTAAAGTGTCAATTCCAATAAATGGGTTTTCATTATATATTTAATATTTATATAAAAGATAAATTTATGAAATATATAATTTGAATTTGATAAACTGAAAATCCTTTTTTATTTATTTATCTCAATGTAACCATATGGTTAATTTTTATATTTTTTATAAATTATTGATTTTAGGTAATTAGTGAAAAATATTGTCTTACAAATATTTCCATTATTATGACATCATCATGCTGTAAGATATAATTGTATGTTTTAAAATTTTTATTTTAAAAAACCCATATATTTTATTATTGAAAAAATTTCATTTAAATTTATTACGCTCTAGTTAAAAACCTATAGGGGTCATTTTTGAACCAAAGTGATGCTCTAAAATTATAAAATGTTTTTCCTTTTTTAAAATCTATAAATCATAATTCTTCTTTCAATTTTTAAATATAATTAATGAATCATATGTCTCATTTAATTAATTATAGAAAAATAAGAATTGTGGGAATTGATATAATATGTGATTTTGTTGTAAGGTTTTTTAAATGGGGTTTCTCTAAAGAATGATTTTTGTTTCATCACACATATTTTTTTAAGTTATTTTATTCTAACTCTATAAATTTAATAACAGACAATATATGCCATATTTTTTATCACCAAGGTAAAAGTTGTTAATTAGTTTAATTTTATTTAAAAATATATTAGTATGCTAATTTTTTTATTACATAGCCACCAGGATAAATTAGATAAAATGGTTAAAATAATGGGATATGAAAAAAAACTAACATAATTAATAATAAATGATGAGTGTATTTATAAAAAAATATCAAATATTTGATTTTTCCAATTTTTTTTCAATATTCCTTCAATTGGACCAAAAATTTGTTTCTATAATTTGAATATTTAAATTAGTTCTACTCTACTATCATAGAAAAATATCTCCTCACTAATCACATCTACGTATACATAATTATCATAAAATAAAAAATCTCAAACCAAAATTTTCCTAAAATATACATTCCACACCCTAGAGGTCATATTCTCTACAATTGTTTTTAATGTTTTATGAATAAATGAGGATATTCAATGAAGAGATAAAATAATAAACAATGTGTATGTTTCCTTCCACATAATCCTCCTTCAAATCCATTATAAGAACCATAAAATAATGGATATAGAAACATTTAATAAATACCATGTTATTAACGTGTGGAAAATACTATTTTATACATATTTTATTTCTAATGGAAAATGAAAATGACGCTCAAGTGTACTACATGACTACCTCTACAATAATGTGGGTTATTTTATTTTTAATCAATATACAACTGAATCAATTGTATAGACGAATATAATGTGTATATATTTTATTTACCAATAATTATGAATTCATAAATTTATGTATAATTAAATTAACCTTCTAAAAAATCCATTGGAATATTTAAACGTTCTATAAGTGGACATTTAGACTTCCTCCCCCAATTTTTTTCATTTTTCATGTCTACGATACAAATAATGTTTTAATTGTATATTTAATATATTAACTTAAATATAAATACTTGTTTATTATTTTTAGATAATAAAATCATGTATAAATTGTTAAATTTTAATTTTTTAATGTTATATTAGAAATTATAAACAGAACAACCACAAAATATCAGCCATGAACTTCACTGATTTAGTATCTAAATAAAGAATGATGATATATTAAATAAAATAAATAAGAAAAAACAAATAAACCTCTTATAAGTTCTAGAAAATTAAAAAACTAATACAATTTTATTAGTTTTTGACATAAAAGACAATCATTCTGATTTAAGACTCATGGTATTATTGTTTTTCAATAAAAAATAATTTATGATTTTGATGTTTTTTATTATACTTTATTTATAAAATATACATATTCATTAATTAATTATAATATCTAAAATTTAATTATTTAACAAAAACATATTATATTATAATTTCATTACAATAAAATGAAAAAAATCATTATTTTTAATGTCTTCCATAGGTTCTATTTTTTACATCCATTACAAAAATATACACAGACTTTTTTTTAAAACATATTACATGAGAAAATTTTCTTAATTCTAAGACCATTATAAATTTTTGAAAATAATATTCCTATATTCATGTGTTTCCAAATAACATTCAATTTCCCTTATTTTATGAATTTTTAGATTAATTTTTTAAAATGAAAATGATATCTCCAATATTTTAATGTGATTAAAACAATACTTTTTTATGTCTGAAATTACAATCATTGGGCATTTTATGATATAAATGTAATCCTTTATAGGTATTATCCATGTTATGGTTCATATTAAAAATATATATTTATATATGGGTCTCATATAACCCAATAATATAGAGAATAATGTTATGTTCTACAGAGGAGATATTATGTAATGAACCAGTAAAGTCATTCAATTATATGTGTTCTTATAAGGGTGACTGTAAGGATATTTTTGCAGTATTGTTAAATGATTATTTATGGGATTTAAATTATTTTTTTGGGATATTTCTTATATTTAATAAATTATTTAAATGAATTAATTCTTAAAAGACATATTTAGGATCTTTTAATAGTGAGATGATGTTTTTGATAGCATGTATTTTCTCGAATATAATGTTTTCACTATAACATTGATGATTTTGATTTTTAGATTGGATTTCATACAAGATGATTTATTAAAATTTTAGGGAATTAATTATTATTTCATAATTATTTAGATTATAATTTTTTTGATATCAATTTTTATTATTCTAATTGGAATAAATTTTTTATTGGTCTTCAGGTTTTTCAAACCGCTTAAGACATTTATCTTAATTTAATGATCATTAGTAAAATATTTTTTTGTAAAAAAAATTTAAAAAATCCTTTCAAGAGATTAAATTTTTATTAGGAACTATAAAAATGTATAAAAATTATTAATTTTAAATTTTCTAGAAGTAATTAATTTTGTTAGGATTGAAATAGTATATAAAATATACAAATGGGTTTTTAGGAAAAAATTAACATTGTGTGTATGTATATACTTATTTTAGTAATAGAACTACATATAACTAATACTCTAACCTTAATAGAAAATATTAATATAATATGATTTAAATTCATTTATGTTAAAATAATACTCGTGGTGTGGTTATATTATGATTTTTGATAGATGTTATTAGTTAGGGCGTTAGATATCAATAGAAGATAGAATTTTATTTTGAAAAAAAAAATTATTGATTCTAATTTATGTTTATATAATGATGATATGGCTATTGAAGTTATCAATTTTCATCATCTAATATATATATATATATTAGAATTTGTTTCTATGTAAGTGTAATGGCCCGGACCTCTCCGTCCCATTCCATTGTCAAAAGAAGGTCATGAAGTGTTCTGGAGGGTAAAATGGACTTTTCCCAGACCTTCTAGAATTTTGTAACTACACACCCTTTAGTGTCAGTACACGCCGTGTAACCCCTCTTTATGTATACCCTGTGTTGAAGTTCGTGTCCTTGCCGTGTGAAATATATGAGTACACGCCGTGTAGTACCTCCCCGCGTACGTGTTACCCTAAAACCGTGTGTTTACCAGTCAACAGCTGTGTTCCGTGTTGGAGCTGTGTCCTTTCCATGTGAAATAAATGAGTACACACCCTGTATCTCATACTACACACCATGTAGTCCCTCCCCGCGTACGTGTTAGCCTCAAACCATGTGTTGACCAGTCAACGACCGTGTTCCGTGTTGAAGGCCGTGTTGGATGCCGCGTGGTGACCGTGTGAAATGGCCGATTACATGCCGTGTACTAGGATGTACACACCGTGTACTTTTGTTTTTCTCTCTTATAAAAGGAGGTTTTCTCTACTCATTTTGAACTCACTCCTCTCCTCCCCATTCCATCAAGAAGAGCTCTCTTAAGAGACTATAAGGCTCTTTTCTTCCATAACTTCTTCATCCGAGCTCTGATTTATGATCCTTCAAAAGCCACAGGATCATAACGACAGGGATGAACTTCTGAGCATGGAACTGTTGCTTTCCCTTTGTCCTTCCCCTCCCATCGTCCACTCGAGGAGGTTTTTCCAAGAAGCGAAAGACGCTGATGGGCGTCTTCTAAAGTTGATCCGGGGAAACATTTTGATCAACACCTGTTGACGTAGGGACCTTACCTTAGTCTCTCTAATTTGTGAATCTTTCTGGGTGGGTGTCCTATTGTTTACGTGAAACACATTTTAACCAGTTTTATAATGATAATAATTCGCTTCTATAATGGGGATGGGATGTTTGTGAATGCAGTTATATGATTTATATCCTATGATGTTATGTTGTGAATTGAATTTGATTATGCGTACTGAAAATCACGGTCATTGGAGGCCTTTTCATGTGCAATTATATGCTTCCCTATCTTTCTAGACCATTTATGGATGGAAACATTGTTTAATATGTAAATTGGTTAATAAAGTAAATTTGGATGATTAAATACCCTGAACCCTTGTGTGATCACCCCGGTTGAAAAAAAACTAAAATAATAAACATGTGGGTACTGGTTGGGGATTAATTATGTGAAGGGTGTGTTTTTATGGGTTGTTGTGGATCGGGTGAGCAGCGGGGCTGCAGTTGGCTTGGTTGTGGGTTGGTGTGAATGCTATGTTGGCGATTGGCAGCAGGGCTGCAATAAATGGTATCAAGGGAAAATGATGTATGGGTTTTGGTGTGTATGTGGTGGTTGGAAGTGGGGCTGCAGGGATGAGTTCGAATGTGAACGAATAATGGGTTGTGAATAAAAAATAAAAGTGGAAGAGTTAAAGAATGGTGGGGAAAGGTAATGGAACATGAATAATAATCATGGGGGATGGTTGGTTAATAATGAGGGACTTTTTTGTTTTGCTTGTTTTGTCCTAACGTGATTTGTGGATGGGAAGGATATGTTTTATGAACGATCGATGTGGTTATGGATAGTTGCCCAGTATTTAAAGAACTATTAAACTGATTCTGTTGAAACATGAAAACCTAAATAGGGTTGGGGTTGTTTTGTTGTATGCATGGTTCGAAATAGCAGTGCCAAGGCACATGCTCAGTTCCTCTGTTTAGAGGCCATAGTTTGGGCTGTGTGATTTGTATACATATATATATCTGTATCTTTGTGTATTGTTGCACCCCACCCATGTTGAGCACTTGGTGGCGAACACTCCCATTTCATGGGGGAGGGTGTTTTCCCCTTAGTTACCAGCTCCTTCCTGCCCCTTCATCCATAGGCTGTGATGTCTTGAGGCGACCTTACACCCAGGACTATTCGGGTAGGTTTTGATTGGGGTGGTTTTATCCCAAGACACTTCGGGCAGGTTTTACTGTTTCCCAAGAACCTTCAGGATGAGGCCCATGTGTGTGATGGAAGGATACGTGGTTGTGAGGCCTAGGTGTGTGCCGGCGGCATACGAGGTAGTGAGGCCCAGGTGTGTGCGGGTGAGATACGTGGTTGTGAGGCCCAGGTGTGTGCAGGCGGGAAGAGTGTGGTAGCATCAGGACGTTCGTCATTAGGAAGAGAATCTAACTAGTGGGAAATGGTGCAAGGTACCCAATACTGTTGTTCTTATATACTACTACCCATTGTTTTCAGTTTTTGGTGAGCGTGGCTGGTGACGTTGGGTGGATAGAATTCATTTCTAGGTTTTGGATTATTCTATTTTACTCACTAGACATTAGGATGTCTCCCCACTTATACACAAGAGCTTTAGGATTCCCTACAGAGTATACTTGTATGATCACCCTATGTTTACTTTCAGGTTTCTAGGAGGACTACCAGGGCAATATGGGACCCTACTAGTTGGTACAGTTGGATTTTTTGTAGTTTTCTATACTCTTGTTTCTTTTGGTATTGTACTTTTGAGCTTTCTTGTACTTGTACCTTGTTTTAGGACTATATATACATGCCTGTGGGATTGTTTTGGGTTTGAATACATTCCTTCCTTTATTTTTTCTTTTGGTGTTTGACTCACCCTATTTCTTGATCTTAAATAAATAAAAATGTTAATTCATCCCATATTTTGTTAAACTCATACCCTTGGTGCTAGTCTCCACCCTGGGGCCGACTAGAGGCGGGACTCGGGGGTCATTATCTCCCTTTCACCATTGCCAGCTCAGGAGGGTCATCTTTGGTGGGAGGGGGCCTTGATAGAATTGTATCAGAGATGAAGGTTGACAGATAGGATGTAGTCTGGAGTTAGGCACAGTGAGGATTGATTGGGATAGTAGGGCAATAGTGTTGGATGATCATGGTACGTGACATAGGCCAGGGAAGACCGGCTAGGACACGGGATTTTAGGGCCCCACGTGATCCGATGCAAGGACTCTGAGCCCACCAAATGACCTAGTTTGACTACATTGATTGTAGGGTAGAGACCCTAAGGAAGGTACATGCATCATCATGATTATGTTTTACTTGATTTGGGTGTTCTGGGAAATAAATTGAAATAAAATGATAAAATAAAACCTAGAGAAAAAAATTTCCTTACTACTTGGGCTTAGGCGATCTTTGTTAACCGTATAGCTAAAGCACCTAGATGACATCCCCCAGTGACTCAGATGGCTGAGGCCCAGCAGATCCAACGGGTCGATCAATTAAGGATTGACCGAGAGGAGGAAGATATCCAGTGACAAAAGGCTCTCTGTTCATTCCAGCGACAAACCCTCAAGAAGTATGAGGGCAGTACTTCAGATATGGAGACGGAAGGGTGGATTTAAGAGCTAGGGATCTCTTTTACCTTGATCTGTGCTCTGAGGGAGTACTGGGTTCCCCTAGCAGTACGTCAGCAGAGAGGTGCAGCATGACAGTGGTGGACGCTCTACCCCGGAGAGAGGATAGAGGCAGAGGTTTTGTGGGTTGACTTTGAGAGGGAATTATGATAGTAATTCTTTTCTTTCGTGATCAAGGCGGAGAAGCGACGTGAGTTACTCTCCCTCTATCATGGGAGTATGTCAATATGAGAGTTGGGGATTAACTTCAATGATCTCCTATGATTTTCTCCGGACCTCTTTCCCGATGTGGAGTCTCGAGCGAGATGTTTGGAAGAGGCTCTTCGTCCTTCGCCCCATTATGCTGTCACCCCCATCACCCTTCCAATATACTTGGTCATACAGAAAAAAGCAGAGGATTTAGAGAGGATGAACTCGTAGGGAGGTGCACCACGAGATGAGATACGGTCGGGTTCGTCGAAGGGGAAGGCAGTTTGCAATAGGTCTCCTTTGACGGGACCTTCCAAATTCAGGCCAGTAGGGAGTAGTCCCCAGAAGTTCCAATTCATATCTTCAGGTCCTCATCCCTTTTTCATGAGCCCAAGACCGAAGTGTTTCTCTTGTGGAGGTTTCATGCACATTCAGAGTCGGTTCCCAACCCAAGCTCAGTACGGTGGAGGTGGTCATGTTTAGCGCCAGCCCCAGCAGCACTAGTTGCCGGTGAGGCCCTTCCAGCAGCACTAGGACCCTGCTCCTCCGAGGGCAGACATTGCAGGAGGACACCAAACTTAGGGTTATCCACATGGACCTATAACAAGGAATAGTCGGGGAGGTTGATGGAATCCAAGAGGCAGAGGAGCTAGTCATAGACAGTTGCACGCAGTAGAGTTGGCAGCTCCGGCGGGACCAGAGTTGGTGCGAGGTACGATTTGTTTGTTCATCACTCTCGTTTCTGCCTTATTCATTTTGGGAGTTTCTCGCTCCTTTTTGCAACTAGTCTTTCTCATTCTTTGGGACTATATTTAGAGAGAATTTATGTACCCCTGGTGCTGAGTACACCAGTTGGAGGCCAGACCCGTGTATCTTGTGTTTGTCATGGATGTGGGCTAACGTTGGGAACACATTGATCTAGTGAGGACATTATTTTTCTACCGATGAATCCATACGATGTCATCCTAGGAATCGACAGGTTAATTTCTATTAGTTCCGTTATCTACTGCTTCTGATGAAGAGTCGTGTTCTACAACGTGGATGGGTACCGTGTATCATTTGTTGGTGAGAGGAGGTATCAGGTGGGAATCCAGCATGTGATGCCTCTCCTTTCATTATTAGGCAGGTTATCAGTGGTTTCAACTGATACAAATATGATGGATGTCCCATAGGTTGTTGGGGAGTTCCTCTATGTTTTTCCACAGGATGTTTTTGACTCTACCCCCCCTGACGTGATGTTGTGTTTGGGATAGACTTATAGCCTAAAGCCCGTCCAATTTTGAGGGCCTCTTATCGGATGGCACCTTCAGAGTTGCGGGAGTTGTAGATTCAGATTGATGATCTGATGGAGAAGGGTTTTGTTTGACCCAGCATGTCGCCATGGGGTGCTCCAGTTTTGTTTGTGAAGAAGGCATATTCCAGTCTCATGCTATGCATTGACTACCGAAGGTTGAATCAGGTGACAGTCAAGAATCAATACCCCCTTCCAAGGATATATGATATCTTCGACCAACTGAGGGGAGGAGGTTGGTTTTCTAAGATTGATCTATGATCTGGATATCATTAGATGAGGGTAAAGTACAGTGATATCTCGAAAACATCGTTCAGGATTAGGTATGGGAACATCATGTTTGTGGTGAAGTTGTTTGGAGTTACGAATGCATCAGTTGTGTTCATGGAACTTATGATCTTTATCTTCCAAGAGTTTTTGGACCAGTTCATCGTTGTGTTTATCGATTGAATCCTGATCTACTCTAGATTAGAGGAGGATCACGTTGAGTATCTCATGGCAATCTTGGAAGTCCTTTGACACAACCCGCTTTACAGGAAATTGTCACAGTGTAAGATATGGATGCAAGAAGTAAACTTCCTTGGGCACGTGGTGTCTCATCATGGAGTGTCAGTGGATCCATTGATGGTGGATGTAGTTATTTCCTGGGCGGCACCCAAGAGCATGATAGAAGTCTATAATTTCCTGGGGTTGGGAAGAAATTCTCGGAGGTTCATTTCGGACTTCTCTCGAGTTGCTTCTCCATTGACAGCTTTGACTAGGAAGAACCAGGTATTCTTATGAAGCGAATAGTGCTAGGAAGCTTTTGACTACCTGAAGGAGAAGTTTGTCAGTGCTACAGTACTCAGGTTTCCAGAGGAAAGGTTGTTGTATGAGGTGTTTTTTGATTATTCTGGGCTTGGTTGTGGGTGCGTACTAATGCAGAAGTAGGGTGTGATCTATTATGGGTCTAGGAAGTTGCGCCCTCAAGAGCGTAACTATGCCACCCATGACCTAGATCTTGCAGCAGTAGTGTTCGCACTAAAGTTGTGGTGACATTACCTCTTTGGGGAGTTCTTTTTGGTCTTCTCAGATCACAAGAGCTTGCATTATATCTTCTCCTAGCGTGACCTGAACTTACGGCAGCAGATATGGGTCGAGTTCCTATAAGACTATGAATTCGATATCTCCTACACTGTTTGTAAGGGAAAATTTGTGGCTGATTCCCGGAGCAATAAGTCACATAAGGAAGTAGTTCAGGAATCCACTGATGCCTGGAGAGTGATGGGGGTGTTGGATGCCTTGCACATGGATGCAAGGGTAGAAGGTGTTAGAGGTTGTTTGTTTCAGATGACGGTGTAGTCCTCTTTGTTGCAGCAGGTGGAAGAGTCTCAGTGGGGGGACTCCCAGGTGGAAGTGATGCGGGATTATCTCGATCAGGGAAACTCTCCAGAAGGATGGTCTGAGGACAGCCGACATCGGATGATTTTCCATGGAAGGTTGTTTGTTCTGGAGGCGATGCATGAGGGAGTTCTCTGTGAGTTCTATAGATCAGCCTTGGTGGTAGATCCGGGAGTTTCAAAAAATTACTGAGGCCTGAGGGAATAATTTTGGTAGTCGGGGGTGAAACGGGTAGTGGCGATGTTTGTGGCTAAGTGCCTATTGTGTTAGCAAGTGAAGGCTTAACACCGTGTTCCCAGTGGTTTGTTTCATCTTTGAGATGTCCCCGAGTGGATGTGGGATGACATCTCAATGGAATTTGTGGCATGACTACCCAGAGCTCAGGGTGGTTATGATGCTATCTAGGTATTGGTGGATCGACTGACGAAATCATCTCACTTCATAGAAATTAAGGAATCAGGCCTGGTGAGTACCTTAGCACAGAGGTACGTAGATGAGGTGGTGAATTTGCATGGAGTTCCAAAGACTATCATCTCAAATCAGGAAACTCAGTTTACCTCACAAGTCAGGAGGGGGTTACAGCATGCTTTTGGCACCCAGCTACGCCTTAGCACTACTTTCCACCCCCAGACTGATGGGATGACAGAGCAGACTATCCAGACGTTGGAGGACATGTTGCGAGCATGCGTTTAGGATTTTAGAGGATCATGGGTGTGACACTTTCCTTTAGTAGAGTTTTCCTACAACAATAGATTCCATTGTACTATTGGCATGGCACCATTTGAGACTCTGTATGGAAGACCATGTCATTCACCTATTTTATGGGAAGATGTTGGTGACACAGGTGCTCTTGGGCCAGAGGTAGTATAGAGCACCATAGTGAAATTCCACCTTGTGTTTGAGAGGATGAAAGTGGATCAGGACCAACAGAAGTCTTATGCTGATCGTCAAAGGAGGACCTTGGAGTTAGAGGTGGGAGATCATGTGTTCCTGAAGGTTTCCCCTAGACGGGGATAGCAGAGGTTTGGGAAATGGTGTAAGCTCTCCCCTAGGATCATCGGACATTTCGAGGTGCTGAGGAGAGTAGGCAAGGTGGCATATCGGTTATCCCTGCCACCTCAGTTGGAGAAGGTTCATGACGTCTTCCACGTCTCCCATCTTCGTCGGTACTCACACAACGACTCTCACATTATCGACTGGGTAGATTTAGATATAGGAGACGATGCTACCATTGAGGAACGACCAGTCAGAATCAAGGATCGTAAA
This sequence comes from Viscum album, assembly GCA_963277665.1. Lineage (NCBI taxonomy): Eukaryota > Viridiplantae > Streptophyta > Magnoliopsida > Santalales > Viscaceae > Viscum > Viscum album. Next base: position 1,935,637,742 of record OY728165.1, read on the forward strand.
GAGAATGTGCTCCGTGGACAAACCATTGCCTTGGTTCGAGTGTTGTGGAGGCATGGCGATCTCTAGGAGAGTACTTGGGAGAGGGTGGCTCAGATGCACACTTAGTACACAGAGTGGTTTTGACTTGTGTTTTTCCTTGTTCTTCTGAGCGTTGTTTTGATGTTATACTATATACGTTTGACATATGGAATGCTTGGCTTGTCGGTTGTTAGATGTTTTGTTTCCTTGTTCTCTGGAAGTGTGTAACATGTTTAGATGTGTGGGGAAGGGAAAAACATAATCCTTAATCGAGATGCATTAATGCAGATGTGATTGAACCCATACGGGCAAGTCAGTGCCGCCTATAGCGGATAATATCTTGACATAGGAGAAAGCATTTCCCCAAACCATGTGTTCGGGCAGCGTGTTGGTTGTACAGTGTTGGGGGCAGTGCAAGTTGAAAAATCCTAATGTGTGGAAGTGTAAAGACCGAATTCTTAATCGAGACACATTAATGAGGATGCGATTAAACCCGTGCAGTAGAGTCATTGCCGCCTAAAGCGGATAATATCTCGGCATAGGAGAAGGAATTCCTAACACATCTGATTAGGGTTGTTGGATGGGTTCCTGTTATAACAAGAACCCTAAGAGGTATCTTGTTGGGTTCTTCTTGGTTGGTTTTGAATTCTCAGGGACGATAATGTTTTAAGAGGTATCTGATGTAATGGACCTAACCTCTCTGGTCCATTCCTTTGTCAACAGAAGTTCATGAACTATTCTGGAGGGTAAAATAGACTTTTCCAACACATTCCAGAATTTGGTAACTACACGTCGTGTAGTGTGAGTACATGCCATGTACCCCCTCACCAGGTATACCATGTGTTGAAGGTCGTGTCCATGCCATGTGAAATAAATGAGTACATGCCATGTATCCCCTACTACACACCGTGTAGTCCCTCCCTGGGTACGCGTTACCCTCAAACCATGTGTTGACCAGTCAACGGTCATGTGCCGTGTTGGAGCCATGTCCTTTCCATGTGAAATAAATGATTACAATCCATGTATCCCATACTACACGCCATGTAGTCCCTCCCTGCATACGTGTTACCCTAAAAAAATGTGTTGACCAATCAACGGACACATTCCGCATTGAAGGCCGTGTTGGAAGACGCGTGGTGACCGTGTGAAATGGCCGAGTACACGCTGTGTACTAGGAATTACACGCCATGTAATTTTGTTTTTCTCATCTATAAAAGGAGGGGTCATCATCTCCTTTTCATATCACTCCTCTCCTCCCCATTCCCTCCATCAGTGCTCTCCCAAGAGACTCAAAGGCTCTTTTCTTCCATAACATCTTTGTCTGATCTCCGATTTACGATCCGTCAGCGGCCAGGAGATCGTAACGATGAGGAAGAACTTTTGATAATGGATATATGGATTTTCCTATGGCCTTTTCTTCCCAGCTTCCACCCAAGGAGGTTACTTCATGTTTTTCCAATAAGCGACTGATGCCGACGGATGTCTTCTAAAGTTGATCCGGGGAATCGTTGTGATCAGAACCTGTTGAGGTAGGGATCTTACTTCTGTCTCTCTAATTTGTGCATCATGGGGGGTAGGTGTCCTCTTGTTTACGTGAAAAACATTTGAACCAGTTTAATAATGATAATAACATCTTTATATAATGAGGATGGGAAGTTTGTGAATGCAGTAATATGATTTATATCCTGTGATGTTATGGTTTCAATTGAATATGCTTATTCCTACTGAAAATCACGGTTGTTGGGGGCCTTTGCTTGCACAATTAAATGATTCTCTATATTTATAGACCATTTATTGATGGAAACTTTGTTGAATGTGGAAATTGGTTAATCACGTAAATTTGGATGATTAAATACCTGGAACCCTTGTGTGATCACCCCGGTTGAACAAAACTGAAATAATAAACATGTTGGTGCTGGTTAGGGTTTATTTATGTGAAGGGAGTGTTTTTGTGGGTTTTTGTGGATCAGGTGTGTAGCAGGGCTGCGGTTGGATCTGTTGTGGGTTGGTGTGAATGCTATGTTGGTGATGGGAAGCGAGGCTGTGATAAACGGTATCAAGGGATGATGATGTCTCAGTTTTGGAGTGTTTGTGGGGGTTGGTAGCAGGGCTCCAAGGATGAGTTTGAATGTGAATGAACTATGGGTTGTGAATAATAAATAAGAGTGGAATAGTTCATGAATATTGGGGAATGATAATGGAACCAGAATAATAATCAATGCGGTTGGTTGGTTAAAAAGAAGGGACTTGTCTGTGCTACTTGTATTTTCCTAACTTTATTTATGGATGGTAGGGATATGTTTTACGAACGATTGATGTGGTTGTGGATAGTTTCATAGTAGTTAAGGAACTATTAAACTGATTCTGTTGAAACAAGAAAACCTAAATGGGGTTGGGGTTGTTTTTTTGTATACATGATTAGAAATAGTAGTGATGAGGAACTTACTCAGTCCCTCTGTTTAGAATCCATAGGTTGTGCTATGAGTTTAGTATACATATAAATATCTGTGTATTTTTGTTTTGTTGCACCCCACCCTTGTTGAGAAATTAGTACCGAACACTCCCATTTCATGGGAGAGGGTGTTTTCCCCTTAGTTAATAGCTCATTCGTGCTCCTTCTTCCATAAGCTATGATGGCTTGAGGCAAACCTACACCCAAGACTCTTTGGGTAGGTTTTAAATGGGGTGGTTTTATCCCAAGACTCTTTGGGCAGGTTTTACTGTTTCCCAAGAACCTTCAGAATGAGTCCCTGGTGTGTGCGGGTGGGATACATTGTTATGAGGCCCAGGTGTGTGTGGGCGAGAAGAGTGTTGTAGTTTTAGGATGTTCTCTATTAGGAAGAGCAGCTAACTAATGGGAAATGGTGTGGGGTACCCAATATTTTTTCCTTATATACTACTACCTGATGTTTTGTGTTTTTGGTGAGCGTGGCTGATGAGGTTGGGTGGATAGAATTCCTTGCTAGGTTTTGGTTTCTTATGTTGTTCTCACAGACATTAGGATGTCTCCCCACTTGTTCACAAGGGATTTAGGTTTCCCTACTGATTATACTTGTATTCTCACCCTACGTTTACTTTTAGGCTTCCAGGAGGACTACCAGGGTCATGCGGGACCCTACTAGTCGGGACAATTGGAGTTGTTGTAGTCTGATGTACTCTTGTTTCTTTTGGTATTGTTCTTTTGAGCTTTCTGGTACATGTACCTTGTTTTATAAATATTTAAACAAGGAAGTGGGATTGGTTTGGGTGTATTTACTTTTCTTCCATTCTTTTTCTTTTGGTGTTTGACTCACCCTATTTCCCGATCATAAATAAATAAAAAGTGTAATGCCTTCCATATTGTGAAAAACTCATACCCTTGGTGCTAGTCGCCACCTCGGGGCCTATTGGAGGAGGGACTCGAGAGTCATTATCTCTCTTTAACCATTTCCAGCTCAGGAGGGGAATCTTTTGTGCGAGGGGACCGTGACAGTATGAATCATTGGTGTTTAGATATGATGGAAGAACTAGGATATTATCCATCTCAACTAGAGACCTGAAATAGTTAGAGTAGGATATTAAAAATTTCATAATATGTTAAATATTCTTAAAAAATCAAAATTATTATTCTCATATAAGGGATATACCAAATAATCAGTGAAGGAATATGATAATAATTTTCAATTTAATGTGGTGACAACATATGTGTTTTGAATTAACATTATATCTGTTGATATATAAATGATGTATCATTTCATGAATGGTGATATTTTACATTTTTGGGTTTTTAGAGTATATGAAGGTAGCATTTTATATTTAACATATTGATGTTGATGCAGACCAGTGTTTTTCAAAGATTAAGAATTAAAAAATGACAATTAATAATAATATAATAGAGTAGATTCTATTTAATCAATATTTCACTTAAAAATATTTCATTAATATTATTCAATATAGAATGGAAATAAAATATATGTATTTGAAGGAAAAGTAAGAGTTCCTAGTGAAGATTTATGGAGTAAATGTTAAACTATTGGCAATTCATGGACATAATTTTGATCTAAATGTTGAATATTAGTGTGAAATACATTACACGTGATTTAATCTATGTTTACAAAAGGAATTTTATTCTCAATAATTTTATTGTCATAAGTAAATTGTTCACTATCTTGGGATTGAGAGATGATTTATGTTGACTATTATAAAATAATAGTACATGAGGATATCAATATGCATATTTAGGAGTCTATTAAAGGTTCAACAGTTTAATAATATAATGTAATGATAACAAAAAATCATTTATTTTATAAATATAGTTAAAAATGTTTTAGTGAATGTTTTGGGGGTGTGATAAGTGTTTCTTGTATTAAACATTTAGTCACATAACTTGATATTGTAAATAGATTTGTAATGAAAATACCATTTATTGTGAACAAAATTATTATCAAGATACATATTCAGTTTTTTAATATCATAAATAAAATGAAATGGGACATTATGAAAATGAAATTCAGGGGAGGTAATTTGGATAAGTGGGTATGTAACACCATACACAATTTTTTTAGAGAAACTGCATGTTTTTAAAATAGAATACATGGAACTTATTAAGGAAATATAAAATCTATGATTTTTATTTTTTGATTAAAGTTGGAAACCTGATTGTATTGAGGTTTTTGAATCATAAAACATGGTTAATTTTTTAGTTATATGAAGAAATTATTTTGGAATAAGATAATAAATAATAGTTAATGTGTTATGATAGATGTTATACACTGAGTTACATTCATGTAATATTTAAAAAGATTTATTGTTTTGATATTTTGGATTGGAAATAAAAATTGGATGTAATTTCTATAAGCGGGAGAAATGTAACACAAAATGATTTCAATATTTAATTTTCCATTAAATATAAATAATGATAAATATATTGTTTCACACACAATATCAAATTATAAAATTCCATATTATATTATGTTAACATTGTTAAATATTTATTATAATAAAAAATCCTATAAAAAGATAAAGTATTCAATTAAAATGGAATCATTTTCTAGACACATAATAAATTTGATTAAATTTCAAATGTATGCTTTCTAAAGAACTATTAGTAATGTAATTTTAATTATATAATAATGATTCAAATTAATCACTTTGAAATTTTTATTAGGATAATATGTTATATTTTATTTTATGGAAAAATATATTAACATTTATTATTTAGTAATTCGTATGAAGTAATATTATGAACACTCATTGTTTTGAAGTTCCTTAGTTAATAAAATCAGATTTTCAATAAATATTTTATTGAAATGTTATATTTATGAATTTATGACTTATAATTTCAGGATATAAACATAATTTTTTAGTTCATCTTATTGATATTATTGCTCAATAACTTTTTAGGATTTTTTATAAGTAATTGTTTTTAGGTGAATAACAAAAAACACATTTCATACAAATACATTCACTATTATGACATAATCATAAAATAATAAATCCATTAAAATTTATGAAAATATATAGACAAAATATTTATTAATTTAATAATATAAACCATTACGATGTATAATGATAAAATTTGAAAACCTATAATTTAGATTTTGGAACCAAATTGATGATTTTATCTAATAAATAATATTTTTTTCATATATTATTTTAATAAGATAATCATAGGGGTACATTTGTATTTGGATTATTGTAAACAATATTACCATTTTTTAGAAATCATAATCCAATAAATGTTATAGGTATCAATATTGTAGTTATTTTAAAATTCAAATTAGATAACATATTTTGAATTATAAATTTAAAATATTGTATTTATTTTAAATTAATTTCTTAATTCAAAATATGTTACCATTGTAAAAAATTTGTCACCTTGAAGGAGGGTTAGATGTGGTAATTGGTTGAGACAATGTGTTACTATATTAAAATATTGTCTCTAATATAATTGGATGTTATTTTTTTCCAAAAAGTATATAATCCATGATATTTTTATATTTTATAGAAAATTTAATTTAATTTATAAAAGGAAATTATTTTTATGACATTAAATATTTACAAGAGTTATATTCCCAACACATAAAAAATGTCTATTCTCCCCTTACATATCAAGACACACCAAAAACCTCAACTTCACTAATTGTTTCCAAATTCTATCCTAAATTCAATTTCCGTCATAGAATTCTTCATTTTATCACAAAAATATATATCTATGAATGCTAATGGATTAGTCCAATGTCAGAAATCCAAATAATAGATAAAGGAATTAATTAAATTCATTCTAATTTCATTCTTCATCTACATTATTCCAATATATTTTGATAGTATTAATATATTCTAATAAATATCATTAAAATTATAAAATATTATTATATCAATGGTATATGACATAGACCAGATAATGATGGAATAAATAATTTTAATATTTATTATTATATATATATTATGTGGTTATATTCATAATTAATATATTATTTATTTGTTAATAAAAAAATAGAAAAGGTTTTATTGATCCCATTTCTTATAAGAATTTACGTAAATTTTTAATTTTGAAATTATATAATTATAAACTGAAAAAAAAATTCAATTATAAATTCATAATTTCAAAATTAACTTATGTTTTAATTTTGAGAAATTAATGAAAATATTTCTTTTCATATTAGTAGTGAATATACATATTTTTATTGAAAAAAATATTTTATTTCAGTGCATTTATAAAGGTAAAATAGTTTTTGGGATTAGTTTTGTATTTTTATTAGTTCATTTCCATGTAATATAATGTAACTGAGGGGTTTTAAATGGATTCTACAAATGGATTTTGTTTAAAAATATGTTACTCTTAAAAATGGAATTTCATCAAAAACCAGATTTTTATTTCAATTTTTCCGTATAATTTTAAATTTAATAAAATATTTGGTTTAATTTTTTTAAAAAATAGAAACCATATTTTGACTTAATGAGTCCACATTTATGAAATAGGTCTGTTTTATTTTTGGTTAATTTGAATAGTAAACATTATAATCTTATTACCATGATAAAGGGTAAATCATGTAATTTAAAATTAAAAAATGACAAGATCTATCAAATGACCAAAAAAAGTTTAAAAAATCATATTGGATGAATTTATATTGACATTAGTCATAATAGGGACTAAATTATAACCTTTTTGGGAAAGATGTTTGAGATTATGACCTTTATAATATTTTATTTAATGAAAAGTAAAAAATTTCACACTCATGTTTTTTAAATGTGTAATATTATTTATATGGTATTTTCTACATGATATATTTGACATTAAATATAAAATTGAAATATAAAATATTTTTTTTAATAATGTAATATTTTTTAAATTTTGATTGTGAAAATAATTACCTTAAATTGTTTCACAATGCTGATGCAGTAATCCTTCGATTAATATTAAAATAAATTAAATGAAATAAAAAATATTATAATTAATGTAATTTAAGATAAAAAATGTGGAAAATTATATATATATATTACAATGATATTTTTGATAAAAAAAATTATTGTTTTCTAATTTTAAATGTTTTCAGTATATTATTAGTGTCATAACAATTAATATTTCAAAAAATTGACAAAATCGATACGTCGTAATAAATAATATTCCATTAAATGATATAAAATTACTAAAAATCATTAATTCAAAATCGAGATAAAGTAATGGATGAAAATATCCTATATAGTCTATTTATGGGTCCTTTTTCATTTTATAATAAAAATATTTACCCTCAAAGTGTAAATATCCATGTTATCAGGGTAGTATTTAAAGGGGTTTTAGGGGTCAAATCTATAAGATAAGGGTATAAATATAATAAAAAAATATATTATTTTTACTATAAATTTGTATTTAGACCCATAAATATATTATTTTTAAATAACACACCTTGTTTCCATTTGGAATTAAAATTTAATTTATATTAATTTACTAATTTTAGAAATGTCAAGAGCACCTTTCCACTCCCATATATAAGGGAGCATATCTTTTACATTCCTACACAAAATAAAAAACATTTCATCCAATTACATAAAAAAAGAATATATTTTCCTAACTAATTATAGAGGTCTAAGTTCAGGAATAATCCCAATATTAGTTGTATTGATATGTTAATTATTGGAGGTTTTCTAATGAATAGGTATAGTTTTTATATTCTTGTTTTGGTTTTGTTTCATCTCGCCCATCACTGAAACATATTAAACCATACAAAAATAATAAACCATCTATCCTTCATATACATAAATGTTATTATGTTAGTTTGATTAAATATATCAAAATCCATATCCATTAAATTGGAAAATAAATATTCTTTAATGTGTATGGTAGATAACCACATCACGCATAGATGTGATTTTTTTCCCATATACATATCTCAAGAATTGTTATATTCATTGAATTAATGTTTATATATAATATTAGTGACATTTTTAACATTTTTAAAGGATAATATATCATATATTTTAATACATTTCCATGATTTGGGAAAGGATAAAAACATTCATGCGTATGTGGGGACTACCAACTCCATGAAGCAACGCGATTCGTTTTTTCATCACCACATTAAAAGAATGATATATCTAAGAATATTTAAACAATTTATATGATATTACTTATATTATTATATTTATATAAATAAAAAATTTACAATTTAATTCCTTCCATAATTCTCCATGGAAAATGGAAATGTTACTCATGCGTATATATGACATACATTATCCATGATTATAAGGTAGATCATTTTTCATAAAAAGATATACTGGATGGATTTAAAAAGATTTTTAATGTAATAAAATTATATTTATTTCATTATTATTATTCAGGGTATAATTTCATAATTACCTATATGATCATATTAATATTACAAAAATCATTTGGACTTATAAACTGAATATCTGCAATAATTTGGTTGAGTATCTAGAGTACATGAATGAGAATACTGGAAGGGTGGTGGGTTGTTGGGGAGATTAATTTCATTGAAAATAAATAAGATGGAGTCTAGCTATACATTCCATGATTCCTTGTTCCTGAATTCACTTTTAAAGATGCATGTGACTTCCCAAATTTTCTCAATTCTATTCTTAATGATCATTAAAAGACTATATACAGTAGTATATACCGAAATAATGATAATAATTGGTCGATATTTAATGAATATATATTGGAATGTTTCAAGAGAAAGGACATCCAAGACATTTTTCATGTTATCAGTGGTCAGATGAATGGGATAAAAATCTATTGTGAAAATCTATACCATTAAAGAGGAATATTTTGGTGTGGAGACCTTGAAACCAGGCTATTCCCATGGATATTAATATTCAAAATAGAAGAGTGAGAATGGAATCCAGATGATAGTGTTGTAAAGCTCCATGTATTGAATCTACATAGATTGTACTATTTAAAGGCAGTTGGTCTATATGAATCTGGACTTCCATTATAAGGGTATAGGTCAATCGGTATAGGGAGATAATATCTTGTATGAAATTGCTTCATATCTTTAGAGATCTACTGAAAAATATATGGAATAGAATACCAAAATCATTATTTTTGATAAAACCTATAGGGTTTAATAGGAATCCATAATCAAATCTAGGGAAGGGAAATACATCTCATATTGGTAAATACAAATCTGGGTTAGAGTTATTAAATCTGAATTAAGTGGTTTTCTTGTGAAAAGATCTGTTTTGATGTCACTTAGTTGTCTTATTCCAAGGGTGGACCTGAATGATGATGGGGGACCAAGAACAAGCCAATGGAAATGGGTCAGATAAAACCCACCAAGAGAGGTTCTCAAATTAAATATCGATAGATTTGACATTGTTGGTGTTATGAAAGTTGGATACCTTTTTATAAATGCAATTAGATATTCCATCGTTGGGTCCAGCTTCTTCTGTGGTTCAGATACCTCTTTTTGATCCAAAGAGAGAGAAATTTCCTGTGGCCTTATGATTTTCCAGGCTATTCAACATTAATATCATAGAGTTGGAATCTTACCCCAAGGTATAGGTGAGCTTCATTCAAGTGATATCTTATCTTCCTTGGGATATAGTTTATCTAATAATAAAGAGAATAATAATAATTGATCAAAGAGGGGGTGTGAAGGACACATAGAGAGAAAGTAATTTCTACGCTAACCTCTTTTATATAAAGGGGTACCCAAATTAACCTAACATTATATAGCTTTGTACTTGTTTTTTCTTCTAATTGTCTAATGTATGTTAACGGGGATATATTTTTTTATACAGTATTTCCATCCTCACTGATTTTTTTCACACTCTTCTTCATAATAATAGTATACTATTCAGGAAATGAAAAATGTAATTAATATAAGTATATTTTTTAGGAATATATAGAAGTTTATTGATATTTCAGACTCAATGTAAGGATATTTCATTTAAAAATTATCTTTTAAAATTTCCTTTTTAATTTTTTTTTCAATATAAATATTATAAAAAAAATGTTTTTTATATTATAAAATTATTTTTTAAAACTATTTTACACATGTTTTTATTTTAAAAAAATTGTTTTAAATGATTATTTTTTTCTGCTATATACAAGTTCATTTTTGGATTTTTTGAAAAAAAATATCGGATGAATGTTTTTAACTTATTTATAATGATACGATTATCCCACTATAATGAAAAACTTATTTATTGAATCTTCCACTACAAGAATACATGGTTATTTCGAAATAAAATATTTTCCTTTATTTGGGTAATCATTTTTAAAAAATATGTGATTTTAAAATGAAAATATTATTTTCATTAATAATATTTTTATGGTGCATGATTACATATTTAGGATTATGTTATGGTACATAAAAATTTTTATGCTGATAGATGGTTCTGTGATTATCTTTGGATTTTTGGTTAGATTATTAACAAATTATGGGTGGTTCTATGATAAACCAATGATGGATTAATACATTATAACAACTAATTTATTGGGTATGGAAGTTAACCATATGGTTATTATCTAAATTAAGACAAGTTACCCGATTAGGATTCTCATAAAAGATAATTGGAATATTCCATGATGGTATTCCAAGATTAACTATGATGGTTTATCATGAGTAATATTTACGGTCACTCTAATGTAATGTATGAGTGTTACCCATTAAGGTCTTCCATTAGTAGTTGTGGTTCTTACTCCAATGATTCCCTATATTTATAACATATTGTATCTATGTTTAAAATGGGATATTTATTTTTGAAAAAACCATGTTTTTCTTATAAATGTAATTAATTATATAATCTCTATGAATAAAGTTATTATGGTATCAATATCATATATTTTCAACTTTCCCTAGAATAAATGCCTTCATTGTTTTTTTGTACCTTATGAATTTTTTTAGGATATCCCATTAATTAAAATGGTTATCATTGGTATTAAATGTTGATTAATGAGAAGGATGAGGTCGGGATAATTTTTTTGAAGAACTTTTATGAAAATAATGCATTTTTTGGGTTTAAAAAATGGATACTTAGTGTCAGTGTCATATTGTAATATAGGGGATTATTATTTACTAGTTTATCATGTTTTTATAAAAATATAAACCTAAAATATTATTGGCCATGAATGAAATGGAATTCTGTTCTATTTTCACTAGAATATGTAACAATTAAGGGAATGTACATACATTTTGTAACATAGTTGTGTTTAGATAACGTTGTATATATAGATGTTTTCCTGCATGGTTATCTTAAGTGTTACGACCACAATCATTGGTATGAAATTTTATAGTTTATTTCAAATTCATTATCTTATATAGATTCTTTTTTGTTTTTAAACGAAGTAATTTTTAGCTCACTAATGATATTTTTGAGATATATTTTATTTAGATTGTGGTGTATGTATCCAATAATCTTATGATATAAATAATGATATTTGAGCAAGAATGAAATTAACATTTGTGGAATTTATTTTAAAGTCATTAGTATTATTACAATGTATATTTACTTTTACATTTAGGTAATTATAGGTTTTTACATTTTTGGGATGAAAAATTAATGTCCTAAAATAACCTATGGACTGAAAGTTTCTATTAAAGTTGAATATATTGAGGTACTTTTTTAGTAATGTTAATTATTGGTTTTTTGAATGATATCAGTTGAATATTGGTTAATATTGGAGAAATTTGGAGATTAAAGTATTTTTTATTAGTTTTAATGTTTATGATTTTTTTAGAATTATTATATCTTAAGAAAACAATTTATGTTTCATTTAATTACTATTATCAAGAGTAATAAATAGAAATTAATTTATGAATTATGTAAAATTTATAAGATGATTATTATTATTCAAGCACAGGAAATTCACCTCGAATACTAATTATATTAGATACAATGATGAGATTATGGTGAAAATTTAATAAGGGATGAAATTATAATTTTCATGTATGTGTTTATCTATGTGATTTTATTATAGATAGATATATTATTTATCAACTCTAGAAAATGGGTATTGAAAAAAAAAATTATATATTTAATTTTCTTATCGAGAAGTCAGTGACATTTAACCCCTGAAAAAATAATTATTTTTTGATGGTCAACATTTCCCTGACAATATTCTCTCTCAATCTCTATTAGTTTTTGGGATTTATTTTTTCCTTATATATTCATATATTCACATCCCACCAAAGTTATATTATTTTAAAACCCATTTATGTTTTATTCTAGATGACCTACAGACACCTCTTTCCATCTTTTTATGTGGATTTTGTCTTACACATTTTATGATTTGAGATTTCAACATTGGTATTTTGAATAGTCAAACACCTAGTTACTGAGAATGTTTTCATATTCCATGGTTGGATTTAATTAAATGTATTGGGGTAATGTAATAACCTTGGAAATAATTGAATAAATAATTTTAATATTTATTAGTATTAGTTAATTATAGACTTATATTAATTATAAATATATTAATAATTTTTAAATATAAAAGGACGTGGTTTTAATAAAATAATTATTTATATGATTTTAATTAAAAAAAATTTATGAAACAATATATTAAAAAAAACTTTTTAAATTCTCCATGTCAAAATTAACCTATGATGAATTTTGAGAAATTTCTGTATCTATTTATTTGTGTATGGATATTTAAGAACACAAATATTTATTGAAAATTGTTTTTTATTTTAATATATTTTCATGGAATAATTATGTTTAAGAATAGATTAAAATTTATATTATGTAAATTTAATTTAAAATAATATTATTTTTGATTGTAAATGGATTTTATGATTGATTTATGTATAAAATCCTCTTATATGCTAAAAGAGTAGTTTTCAGAAAAAAAAATTATTTTCATTTTTCCACTATAATTTTAAATTATGAAACTAAAATGTTTTGAAATTTTTAAATATAAATCCCATATTTGGAATCAGTAGATGATAAATAATTAAATATTTTTGTTTATTTTTTTGTTAATATGAATAGTAATCTTAGAAATTTTATTACAACGAAAAAGGGTACATCTGTTATTTTATGTCACAAATTTAATGGTAATAACTATAAAATAACCTAGAAACATGCATAAATCCTATTTTTTTATAATACATCATTCATAAGCATCCATGTGTTGAATTTATTGCCTTTTGGGTCCACAAGGGTTGAATTTGGACCAAAAGTATATGTTTTTTAATGAAAAGTCAACCATTTCATTAACATTCTTTTAATAAGTGACATATTCTTACAATGGTATTATATAGAGGATCTGTTAGACAATAACTATTATATTAAAATTATTTGTATTTATATTCATCAATTTATTTTATGTTTAATTTTTTGTGTAGAAATAATTAACTTAAATGTTTACACAATGTTAAAACTACATTTATTTAATTAATACAAAATTCAAATAAACTATATAAAAAACATTATAATAAATTAAATTTGAGATAAATAATTTTATAAAAACTTTTATAGATACAAATTACATCATAGGGATAAAATAAATTATTTATATATATTTATATATGTTTTATTGAAATTATTAAAGTTAATGTAATGAATAGTTCTATAAATGGACAAGAATATTTTATAATAAATAATATTTTATTAAATGAAATAAAAATTATAAAAATATTAAATTAATCTAATTTATTATGAGAAGGTTATAAATATAAAAAATGATCCCTTTATTTGGCCTTTTTATTTTATAGATCCTATATTGGCTATCGAAGATTAAAAATTCATATTTCCATTGAATGTGTAAAAAGTGTTAAATTGGTATTAAAACCAAATGATAAGGGAATTAATATAGTCTTAACATGTAAAATTTCTATTCAATAATTGTATTTTTTACCCATTATAATATTATATTACAAATAAATCAGTTCTTAGAAATTTCAAAATGAATATAAATTTATATTAATTTGATATTTTGTGAAATCTTAAGAGAGACCCTCCTCTATGTCATAAAAGGGAATGACTTTTTCTCATTCTATCACTCAAAATACCGGTTATTTTTAGAAACTAACTACCCATATCACTTATTAGAATATAAATAAAAATTATTGAGGTATTTATTTATACATAAAAATATATTAGGGGACTTTTGGAATTAAGAAATAAAGGTTTTCCAAAGATGATGTATAGTTATTATCTGCATGTTTTTATTTTACAACATATTCCAAATCTATAAATACTTAATAAAAAATGATAAAATAATAAATTTAGTATACTAAATATAATTACATTTTATTATGTCATTTTAATGACCTATATTTATCTCTTATATAATCTTAATGAAAAAAAACTCATTCTTCGCCTGTACAGAGGACAACAACCTCACTAACTGATGTAATTCATTTTCCATCAACATGTCTAAATACTAGATATAATGTTGAAAGTAATGTTTATATATAATATTAATTGAATATTCTTAATTATAAAAATGATAATATATCATTTACATTATTACATTCCCATTCACTAATAAATAATAATTCCCCTCAAATAGACATGTGGACCGCAACCTCAATGAGGTGATGTGATTCATTTTTCATCACCACATCACATGGATGATATATATAGGTATATATAGTGAATTAAAAATTTATTTATGATACTATGAATGTTTTTGAAATATAAAATACTACTTATAGTCTGTCGGCATTTATTATTTTAAAAATAGAAACATTTATCATGTGTATGTATGGCCTATAATATCTATGATTGTAGTACAGTGAATTTTGTATAATCAAATTTAATAAATTTATTTGAATGTATATTTGTTTTATAAATTTTATAATTTTTTCATGAATATTATTATATAGATGATTAAAGTATATCTTATTTTACAATAGTCAAATTAACGAATTCATTTTTGAATTTTTAATTGAATATTATTAAATCATCTAATGTGGAATTAAATAATTAATAATTGTTATCATATAATAAAATTTTAAATAAAATGGAATAAAAAACATGAAAAATTATTTCATCAAATAAAATATGTTTCAAATTATTATTTTTCAAGAAGATAAATAATGTATGTGACTTGTTAGACCAAATATATGGTGATTTCATTAAATTTTTTTAATGTTTCCCATTAAACAATATTTTTTTTCAATATTCATATTTTATAAAACTTTTTTTAATAATTTTTTCACTATATGTCTATTATTTTTTAAATACATAGTTTTCCATGTTTTAATTTTTACAAAATAGTTTTAATGTAAACATTGTTTTATTTTCCAAATGAGGTAAATTTTGACTTATCCAATAAAAATATGGATGGAATATCTTTCAAAACTATATGGACAGAGAAGATAATCCCACCATCATACCTAATTTTTTATTTAAATATACAGTTAAATTTATATATGGTTATTTTCGAATAAAATTTTATCCTTTCTATATGTGTTATTTTTCTAAATGCAAATTACATCAAAGAAAACGTTTTTTAATAACTATTTTTTTTCTGATGAAATCATTCATTATTTATGATAATATTATTGATTCTTGGAATTTAAATATTTACATGTGGTTCTACTTTAAAACAAGGATTTTTTGTTTTTTATAAACTCATAAAGGGTGGTTCTTAAATAAACTAATGGTGGGTTGTTACATTATAACCTCCAATTAATTGGCAATAGAATTTGGTCATAGGGTTATTCCATATAATAGAAAAATCTTACCAATTATGTTTACATGAATAGATAATATAAATAAAATTCCATTATTATTTAAACAATATTTTATATGTTTACTAATGAGTATTTTTTATGGTTACAGTAAGGTAAATTTTGAAAGATCAATGACTAGGTCTTTCATGAGTAGATGTGGTGGTTAATCCTATGATTACTTATATTTAAAACAT
The DNA here is from genome assembly GCA_963277665.1 of Viscum album. Classification (NCBI taxonomy): domain Eukaryota; kingdom Viridiplantae; phylum Streptophyta; class Magnoliopsida; order Santalales; family Viscaceae; genus Viscum; species Viscum album. Next base: position 1,935,654,081 of record OY728165.1, read on the forward strand.
TTTTTACGTATTTATTTATAGATTTAATGATTATTAATAAAAATTATGGGTTCAATATTGATTTTTTGAACATATATCATGAAAATAAGGCTGGTGTTTTTGTGTGAAAAAATAATATTATGTATAAGTGCCCACTTATAATAAATAAAAATAACATGTAAGACTTTATACAAATTATCTATAACTATAAACCTATGATATTTATTATAAATAAAGATAAATTATGTATAAATTTACTAGAATATGAATCTACTAAATTAAGATCCTTATAGGTAACTATTTTATAAATTCTTTCCATCTAATAAAAAACTATTTTTTTTAAATGCAGACATACGCCTCCCTTAAGTGACATATAAATTTTCCATCTCCACCTAACCTAGATTGTTATATAGATATATATAATTAATAAATATGATATTTAATATATAAATATGATTATTTAAATATAAAATATTATACTATTTCATTCCCTATCTTTTATTGGAAACTAGAAACACCACTCATGTGTACATACGTGTTAGGGTCCCCATGAAACAACAACATCATTTTTCAGGATCATATTAAAGGGATATATTAAAATATATATTAAATATATAAATATAACAATTAATATAGTAATTAGATTCATTATATTGTAAAACCATGACCCTTGTTATCATGGTTAACCAAATAATGTTTCTTTTCTAGTTATTAACTAATGGTCCTCGAAATAACCCATGTGAACAGAACCAGTTTAGAAACTACATAAAATGAAATAAAAAATGAAATAAAATATATAATAATATAGTAATAATCATTAAAAATGTCTTAAATAAATTATATAATTAACATAAGATAATTATTCATGAATGTAATAGATGTTGATTGTGACTGAAGGAATGATGTAAGGGGTTTTTATTTAAATATTTGTGTAAAATGTTTTGAGTTATTTCATTATACTCATTTTCCTGAATATAAATATTATTTCATGTGGGTTCTTATCTAAACATCAATGATCTTTTTATTTCATTATATTTTTTATTTTCCAATATTTACAATGGTTTCAAAATAGTACATATCATTTTTTCTATATGGGTCATTTTGGATATTCTATTCTAATATATTTGAAGAATGTATTTTTTATGTTTACCACAAGACCATGCTTTCTCACCATCATCAACATTCTAATATATGATATGTCATTTTTATTTTTATATGGTTTCCCCAAATAATTTCAATTTATAGTATTCAATGACTATTGTGTTTTTAATTTCATTCAAAAGTAAAGAATATTTCCATAAATATTTATAAGATTAATGTAAATGTATGTGAATATCAGATAAAGGTGAAACTATTTATGAGTTTTATGGGGTAAATTAAAGTATTTAATTATATTAATACTTTTATGGTTATTTTAAAAAAAATATATATATATATATATTAGGTTTTATTGGATATTATGCTCAAATAAATTGGGTATTGATATATTCATCGACTACGATATGATATAATTAATAGATTATGTTATTCCATTGTATATATTTTTTATAATGCTTCCGGTGAGGGTAATTATAAAAAATATATTAAGATTCCTGTGAGATTTATCTATGTATTATATTATTTTTTTTGAAATAAATGTATATATTTTTTATAAAATTGGATTATTAATTTAGAATTATTTATTAAGTTTTAAAATTTAATGATACATTTTTAAGGAAAAATCATTAATTATTTTTCATATTTTCTGTGAAATATTCATGATTGTTATTTATATTCTATGATTTACTTTGAAACGTTTTATGAAAATATTTTTGTAGTAATGTTAATATCATAAGTTATAAAATTATTATTTGAGCTCAATTTTTTTATTTAAATTACAAAAGACTCATCTGTTTTATTTAGATTTAAAATGGATAAACATGTTTTATTTATTTTATATATATTTTTTAGATTTTAAGTGCTCATCTAATGTTTTTAATTAGTATTTTATATAATCTAAGGATATTTAATAACCTATTAATTGTTAAAGATGTATTAATTATAAATTCTCATGAATGCAGCATTTTTTGAGAATTAATCATGAGTTTAAATAAGTGATATAGTTTTTTTGTAAAAATGAACTTCGCGTCAGAGGGTCAATATTGTTTTTTGTAATTTATTACAATATTACAGAAAAAATAAACCTAATTAGTCGTGTGGTCGTAAAAAGTTTCAATATAATTTGTTTTAATATTATTTATATGTATTCGTTGTGTTATAAGTTGTTATATTAAATAAAACATAATTTTATTTTTTAATTTTATAAAAATAACCATTATTTTTTATATTATATATTTAATTATATATAATTTTATATGGGATGTCAAAATAACATATTTTTAAAGGATATCGTGAACCAAAAAATATTATTTTTTTCACAGAACCACCTTTAATTTGTTAATTACATAATCAACCATACATTGATTATAATATGACCATATATAATTATAATAATTCACATTTACCATATCATAAACCCAACATAAAAACTCTTTCAATTTTCAATATTATATTCATAATAATACTCATTTACACTACAAGGAAACGTTTCTAGATACAGAAATATATATTAAATTTTAAATAACATTTTTAAAATAAGTATAATATAATAAATTTTGTTTTTTCATTGAAAAAAAAAATATTAATTAAAATAAATCCACAAACAAATTGGGTGATGGCAGTGGAAAATATTTGTTTTGTTGTATACATTAAAAACAAAAAAAATTCTTCATTTTTAATAAATGTTAACAAAATTATTTTAAAGATTATTTATGAAAAAAATAGAAATTATGTCTAAATATATATAATAATTAGTTTATAAATAACTAATTTACATATAAAAATTATTAAATTATTTTAATAAAATATAGATATGTAAAGAGAAAATGTTTTAAGGGATTCGTTAAATATGGAATTTTAAAAAAATTCCCTTACCTTGAGTCTATATAATCACGTAGGTTTTTTATATTCATGAATAACAAAATTACATAAATTATTTATATTATTGAGAAATTTTTAATTTTTAACTTATTTTATATTTTAATTATTAACATGTTATTACAATTTAATTATTTATGTTTGTATTAGATGATTTCAATATATTTGGTTCATATGTTCATAATGACTTTGGTAGGATCACTATAGTTAATGAGCCCATTATTAAATTTTATCCATAATAACAATAATTTAATAATATTCAATTTTATAAATAAAATATTATTTTAAAACAATCATGAAATATGCTATAGAAAAATGAATTTTGTTGTGATCATGGAGATAATTGGCCATACGTAAACTTCTGTAATGTTTCCATTTATTAATGATCTTTATCGAGCTAAAGTATGTAATATATTTAAATTAAATAAAAAAATACTATTAATACCATATTTTATGTTTAAATATAGTTATATATATAATCCATGAGATGTGGTGAAGAAATATGAATCACATCACTTCATGGAGGTGGTAGTCTACAAATACGCAGAGATGACAAAATCATTTTTACTGAATAAGATGTTAAAGATAAAAAGATATATTAACATTTTAGAATGAAAAAAATGTCATAAATAAAACATATAATAATTAATGTCATCAATATTATCTATATGTGATTTAGAAATATAGAAAAAAATTACATCAATTTCTAAAGCAATAGTTCACCGTATACAAGAATAATGGATTCATTCCACATTTTATAGATGAGGAGATGGACATAGTTTATTCCACTTACATAATAAATTATAAGTATATGTATTATATTTGTGGTAATATTTTATGTTGGAGTGAAAATATTTATGTATGTTAACGAATAAATAATATTAAAACATGGTGCTAAAAACATTACCTCCACCATGAAAAAAAAATCTATTGCACAAAACTTTAAGGCCAATAATAATAGTATTCTTCGATAAAATATTTCCTCTAAGACATACAAAGGGATTTTATTATGGTATTAAGGTACATATTGGTGAAAAAAATAGGTTATGAATTTTTAATAAATGGGAATATGTGGTGACCTTTTATAAGAGAAGTTATTGACACAATTGAAATTTATTTAAATTGTAAATAAAAAATTGAAAAATGATATCCAAATGGATAAAAATTTAATAAACCTATATATAAATTGAAAATTAGGCGAATCCCCTCACATTATAAAATTTTCACATGTTTAGATCACATTTTTACCCTTATATTTCTGTTTTAACATTTCATTAACCAATTGAGAAACTGAAAGTAAAACAAATTTTTTATGTATTATGGAGTTAATATAGTTACAATAAATGGTAAAATTTACAATAAGTAGTACGTGTTAATTTTTTCGACCAAATTTCATTAATTTGGCTAATGAAACTATTTTCTTGGGGTTTTAAATTTTGTATAAAAATATTTTTCATAAAATAATATTCATTAATATTAGTTATTTGAACTATTCATTTACTTGGACATTAATAAAATAAAGGAAAGTAATTTAATTCGAATAAAACCTTTAATAAATCAATAAAATGTTATGTTTTTCTAGAAATTCTAATGGAATAATTTATTCTATCATATTGTATTAATTTTAATATATTTAATATCATTTATTTTATGTTTCTATTAATTGAATAATTTTAACATCAGAATTGTGTAATTTTTTAAGGTAATAATTTATCCAATAAAAAATAAATAATACATTACTATGATAAAGAAAAGTCATTTATATTTGAAATGAATATTTATAGTCAAAAATATAATTTGATAATATATTATTAAAAATGTATTTAACCAACCTGTTGAAACTAGATAAGGCCCCATAGGTTGTTCTCCCAATGTAAAATTAAAAAAATGTAGAGGAGAAATGTAAAATCCCAAATGATAAAGGGTTAAATGGATAAATGATATGACTCATGTCAACAAGGTGCACCTTCCCTTTTAGGAGCCTGTCTGATTAGAACTCCACAGATAAGCATGCTTGTCATGGAGTAGCAATCCGGATGGGTGACCTTTTGGAAAGTCTCCTAGGGTGTGTGTGAGTGAGGGGAAAGCACACAGGTAAGGACATGTGTTGGCATGTGGGGACAATCATTAGTCAGATGACCCATTCAGGCATGTGAGTGGACCCGGGAGTGGGCCCCATGTGTTTTTGGGGCAACTGGTGGTAACTGGTGGGCCAGGGCCTGACGACCATGTCATGACGGGGTGGTTGTGCTATCACTAGGACCCAGTTGTCACATTTGGTATCAAAGGGAGGTTCCCAGCCTTAAGTGTGGTGCACTTCCTGTGTCGAGATCTTGGGCCCACAACGAGGTCGTTGTGCTCTAAAGGGTGGGGGTGATTGTAACATCCCCTAATGATAAAGGGTTAAATGACTAAATGATGTGATTTATGTCAACAAGGTTCACCTTCCTTTTCGGATGCCTGTCTGATTAGTAGTCCACAGTTAAGCATGCTTGTCATTGAGTAGTAATCAGGATGGGTGACCTTCCGGGATGTCTCCCAAGGTGTGTGTGAGTGAGGACAAAGCACACTGGAAAGGACATGTGTTGGCATGTAGGGACTATCATTAGTTAGATGACCCATTCAGCCATGTGGGTGGAACCTGGATTGGGCGCCATGTGTCTGTGGGGAAACAGGTGGTACCTGGTGGGCCAGGGCCCGACATCCATGTTAAGGTGGGGTGGCTGTGCTATCAAAAGGACCCATTTGTCACAAGAAATGTCTCACAATACTCTTAAACATGGGAAAAAATAAATTTAAAATGAGTATGTAAGAGGACATATCAATGAGATATATAAATTGAATCCAAATAGGACAAAACAGAATGATGAAACCTGATGAGTCTAAACAAGTCCTCGTGGGACATTCTGTTACCACAAAACCACCCCGTAATGAATATGATGACAAAAAGTTAATCTAGAATTATATGTAATTATATTTTTAATATATTCATAAATTAAAACATGTAAAACATCCCAAATTTAAAATTATGTTGTGGGAACAAATCCTTATAGGATAGCACAATAGAATCTCTAAAAGTTATAATATCACGAACTTAACAGTTTTAGCTTTAAAACATGTCCAGTTTCTGTGTTCTTATCATAAATTAATAAAATTTTACAAAAATATTTTATTTATTTATAAAACATATCATATATACAAATTATAAGAATATTTCATGAAATATTATTAAAAACCATTGATACATTAGAATATTATAATGTGATAAAAACCCATTAAATAAACATTCATTTGATAAACAATCTGTAAATGACTAGGAAAACAATTTGGGGTATATCATATGGGTATATGTAATCGAAATGATTGAAATTCCCTAATACATAACATGTTGTGATATATAAAATATAACATCTAGTGTAATTACAATCACTAATGTAGCATAAAACGTCAAGTGCCATTAAACACACAAAGAGAGACAAGTCAATTCTCATTGCATCCAAGGTTTCCCATTTTGAAGCATCTCCAAGGATCCTTTTCTATCACATAAACTCTCCAATGTTTTTAATCAAAACAAATCATATTCATAAAAACTCATTTGTGTGTGATGTTCCTTTAAAACAAGTATATTTAACAATAAATTTATTATAATTCCATATCAATAACTTTTAATTAAGAACCAAAATGAATTGAGAAGAACCTAAGGGAATTGATGCATTAAAAACACTTGTATAGATTAAACTAACTACATAATTATGTAATCCTAATGTCCTTCCACAATAGGTTATCAAATAAATAAGATGAGACTTCAAGAGAAAATGAAATATGGAAAACATCAATGGATCATTAGAAAGACCAAATCGACCACAAACATATCTATAAAAACAACCGAAAACACATTTTTAACCAAAAGAAGATAATAAATACAAATAATTCCTACTAGGGAGAATCCAAACCACATAAATAGGGATCAAATGATGAATGTGGTAAATAGAGTGATTGATATCAACCAAAATCACCAAAAATTCCCTAGGGCCTTAGAGGAAGGCACTGAAATTGATTGTAGAAATGGTCAAGTGTGTAACATAATAAAAGACACTAGATCCATTGAATTATTGTAGTGATATACTTTAAATTTATATATTTTTTTATTAATTTTTTTAACATACAATGTCTTCCATGTAATGGATTCAAGTCTTGTAACAAGATCACAACATGAATATGTCTTTTAGGTATTCTATAGTAATCAATTTTTATAAATATCATGAATCATTCCAAATTCCTTCTAAACCCAATTATAAAACTCTTAATCATTTTACACAATTACACGTTATCTCTATCAATTCAAAAAAACATGAGCCCTAAACATCATGTCAATTTCCATAAAAAAAATCCCTATTTCACATTACATACATATACAAGAAAAAATAAATGGATTAAATAATAATATAAAGAATTATATGAAAAAATATAATAGTTGAAATAATCTCCCCATCATACAATAATTCGGTCCTTATAATGTCCCCAATATACTAGAATCAAAAAAAGGAATGTGAAGGCCACCACTTCTTAATAAAAATATACTTCTTCCACTTCATGTGTCAATCATAGTCATACAACCATATTTCATCGAAAAAGTAGTTTTTTTAATTCCTAGGACCCTCTATTGGCAATCTATAATATGAATGGTTACTCGACCACAATAATTTTGAGCTCAAGATCGACATTACTCCATTCAATCATTTGGGAAAGAACTAGGTGATACCTCCTATTTTGGGAAAAATAAAATTTTTCATTAATGGATTTCAAATTATATGATATGTCCATCCCATAAACTACCTTTACATGAAGCTTCATATTTTCAAACGGGACAACTTACCTCAATGCCAATATACCCCTATTACCCAACTGATGGTGTCCTAATGAAGGTGAAACTCTATGAAAAACCCAATCACAAACCACATACTATATTTTACAATAATAATAATCTATATATCATTTCAAATGAAAACATTCCTTATCAACTGTAAAGACCAAGATTTTCCATGTAATTTTTTACTTATATGGAACTATTCTGAGGTAGTGAAATTTGACAGCGTTAGATTCCGATGCTCGGTGTTCCCGGAACAGAATTTTGAACTTTCTTAAGATATGTTTAGTAAACGTGCGAGCGGGAAATCCTGAATTTTGATTCATTGCTCAGAATTAAAATATGAGGGTACCGCTGAACTCGTAGCATTAGAATTTTATTAAGGAAGCCTTATCCTTGACCGCAGTTGGTTGAGAGAGGAAGTTTGTTTTTTCTAATTTAGTGGAAGACTAATGAAATAAATCTAATTTATATTAAATATCCTCTACCTATATTTTGTTTTTGGTGGCTAGGACCACAAGGGGTGGATGGGAGTTTAATGCAGGACATTAAATGCCCGATTAAAGAAAAATGTTCAACCACCACACATGCAATTAAATATGCTCATTAACTAAACCAATTAAGCAACCTCTCTTATTTATGTATAGTAAAAATTAACTCCCATATTCTCTCTTTTTGAATTAATTGGAAAAAATAGTGGTGTTTTTGGGAGAGGATAATTTTTGAGTAGCCCCATGATGAAGAATAGATCCATCAAGCAAGAACCAAAGATCATTGTTTAATCAACATCGTTCGAGGCTTGCTTTAGGATCAACAAACACCGTCCCAAATTCTAACACGGGATGATCTCCATTAACTCATGAGTTAGTGTTTTGTCTTGTTTAAATTTCAAGAGTTTTTGAATTGTTTATCTTCTCCCTTGTTATGATGATAATGAAAATGTAACACCACAAGATTGCATTTTATGTTATTTTCTCTAAAGCAATTCATTAAAATTCACTACACACAACCCCAAGTTCGAGCACCCTACGACTTACCAAACTAGCCATTTAAAAAGAAGTTATGAATAATATTAACTGAATTTTGAATTTAATATACTACATATAATTTTAACATCCATATTATGTGTTTCTTAGAAATAATATAAGAACAAATTCAATTTTATAGATAAAAGAATTATATGTCAAAAAATATAATTTTACCACCTTTTAATGGAGAAACTTTTATAAATCCAATATTTGAAACTTTTATATATTCAATTTGAGGAAATAATATTCTTCCTCAGAAGAGGGACATAAAAATATAGGTTGGATAAATTTTCGGTGATTTTTTTTTTAATTTTCATATTTTCAGGAATAATGAAAAATAATAAATTTTAATTGAAAACAACTTTTTTAATCAGAACAATATATAGTGTTAAAATATATATTTTAATTATTTTGAGGTATAATTAGATTATATTTTTATAATTTAATCCAATGATGTCTATTGGAAAAAAGTTTACATTTAAATTGGACATAAACACATATTAATCTTTTGATAGTTTTTACTTCTAAAAAACCCCCTTTCTGGTTTTGACAACGAGAATTTCTTCTAAAGTTAATTAATACAAATTATATGTTATTAATTTTATGAAATAGAAATTATTTTTGAATTTAAAATAAAAAAATTATCTTAGAGTGAAGTTTTGGTGTTTTTTTCAAAACTATCGATTTTTGTTGAATAGTGGAAAAAAATGTGTTAATGATTACAACAAAAATTTTATTTATATAATTATTATTTTTATTTAAATTTATTTTAAGTAAAATTAGATACATAATACATATATAAATTAAATGTTATTCATTGGAGTCAATTTACAATAAGATTATATGTATAAAATTTAATGGAACTTTTTACGTTCTTTTACCCCCTTCTAGGCACATTTGCAATATTTTCATAAAACGTAACATTATCGGTTATGTAAATTGAATTTAAAAAATATAAGTGACATATTTGATATCGGTAATTAAAATAAGGTTCAATAATTTGAAAATAATTTTTGGTGAATAGAAACTTTTGAATTTTAATTTACCACGGTTAAAAATAAATAGGGTAATTAATGGTACAAATGATATTATAATTACCCTAAAACATGTACTAATTATATTGGATAGTTGTTTCTTGACCAAAATCAACCATAGGAATAAATATGATCCTTCGGATCCACTTATATTAGATTAGGAGATTTATTATTAGTTTATTTAAAAAAGAGTTAAAAGTGTAAAATTCAAAGTTTAAAAACTAAATCATTTTTAATATATGGTTATACATAAGATAAATTAGAAAATATATATTCATTATTAATATAAAAAATTCTTCCAATATCATGATATTTTATTTATTATTTTTAGAAATAAAATAATTAAATTTATTTATGAAATAATGATGACCCAGTAATTACCTAAATAATGAATGATTAAAATAATTGATATTATAAATATTAAAATAAATGTAAATAGAGACTGTTTATGAATTTAAAGAATTTTCTAGGTTAATATGACATTATAGGGTTGATTTAATGTATTTTATTCGAAGTAATCAATTTGATATGACCCTAACAAAAAACCAAATACTAAATATTGTCAAAATTTACATAATTGAGTTTTAAAAAAAATAACATTTTATTAAATTATATAATAGTCATAAAAATAAAAGGTTCAGCCAAAGGAATTATATAATTATAGATATGTCATTAATTAACCACTTGGGGTTCTCTTGTTAGTTTATAGTATGATTATTAACTATATAATATAAAAATACAAGGAGACATGGTAAATATCAGACTATATACCTAAGAGTTAAATCTAAAAGATAAGGTTAATATGGTAACCTAATACAATCAAAAACAAATTGTTTCAGAGTTTTTAGACCCTTCCCAACCTTATACTATAAATAATTCAATTTGAAACCATTAGAAACCAAAAATAAATTTATAATAAAATAATATTTCAATTTTTTACTAAAGTGACCCTCACTTATCTTATAAAAGGGAACTTCCCCTTATCATAATTTCACAACTCCAAAGCAATTTTTATCTTCCAAAACCTAGCCAAATATCCTTCCAACTACTCTCACTCCATCTTAGATGATTTTTTTTAATCAGAAAGGCAACATTAGGAGATCTTTTGATCAAATCAAAATGAAGCACCTCAAAAATATGTAATAATTTTATCACCTCTTTAAAAGTTATCTTCTTCATCCACTTCCTATTTTTTTTGTATTTATCATACCAAAATAATACATCTAGTACCTTATACATACTAAGATGTTAATATAAATATGGTAAAAAAATATTCACTATTCTATTCATCCTATGAATTACAAAGTCACAATACATGCATACATACGACTTATTGTCTCCACGTCGTGGTGTAGTTGTTATTCAACAATTAATTATTGTGATTTTTGTAATAAATATTTATAATTTATTTAAATAATAAATATAAAATTTATATTAATTTTTATATATGATATAAAATCCAATTATAAATGATTACACCTTCAATTGAATGATATTGTCGCTCGTGCTTACGTACTGATTACCCTCTCCACAAACACAATGCGATTCATTCCCCATCATAACCATTCAAGAATAATTTTCATTTAATGATTAAAAATAATATCTAATAACATAATAATATTATTTATATTAATCAAATACATATTATCCATAACAAATATGAATTACGTAACAAATTATACAAAGGAAAACAAATCAGTTAACACCCTAAACAATGATACTACAAAAATGTTATTAACAAAGCAATATTAGAAGATAATATATGATATCATATTTTTGTATGTGGTTATTGTATAATTTTATAACAATGCTTTAACTATAATAAAAGAGGTTAATGTACCCTTGACTAATGAAAAGTACATTGTAAGGGGTTTCTATCTCACTTTTTATTCTCTTGAGATTCATACTATATTTTCCACTATTTCCTTTTGAGTGTTGTATGTACTTACCATGATTGTATTCTTGCTGTCATATAATTTACTTTATGGGTATTTACATATTCATATTATGATCCCCTTTTCATGGTATGTATGTTTTGTAAGATTCAAAATCAGTAAGGAAATTCCAAATTTCAATTACCACTCATTGGGCTTTAAACATACTTCATTGATTATTTTACTCCAAGACTATGTGTAGAAATAATATTTATTATTTATGTATTAATTTCCACTTCCCTTTGTCTGGATATAATTTTTATAAACATAATAACTCCATTTATAAATTATCATTCCATTTATATGAACTTGTTAAGGGTAATCATAACTCAATTTCCATTCATTGAGTTAAACTTCCATATCATTGGTTTTGATTTTACCAGAATATGTGTGAATGTTCTATTATTAATTTATACTGAATATCCAATTATATTGAGTGTATTTGAAATTTTAACACATAATTATATCATTTATTTATCCTTCATCTAATGATATGGTCTTTATAAGGTATTTTGTCTCAATTTACATTCCATTGAGACCTCTTTGTCGTTATGCACCAATTCACTTTTATATGGTGTATATACTATTCATTGACATATTATATCATAAATAACTTATTATCATGATATTATAATGTTTCTATTTATTGATTCCTAAATTACTTGTATTCAAGTGTCTCTCATTTAGTTATGAACTCCTTATCCAAAATATCATTTTAAATGTTTTAAAGATTTATTATTCTAAATCTCTCTCATTAATGTCCATGTTTTAAAAATGGTTTTAAGGATTTATTTATAAGGACATGAATGATTTAATATTAAAATTCCATTCAATGTTTCAAATTTTTATGAGACACATTGATTCAATAAACACTTTTAAACAATTTCTTTGATAAATAGTTTGACTATTAAATGTTTTCAAAAAAGGGGATATTTCTCTTAAATAGTTTTACTGATTATTTTCATCAATGTCAATATCTATAAATATTATTGATTGAGGTTTATTTATTATAATAAAATCTTTCATATTTTATTTAATGAGTTCTGTTTGACTATGGATGTTCTATTTTTATAACATTCATGGTTTGTGGTAAAAATATTTGCAATTCGTATTCTTGTTTTAATACAAATGTTTTGATTATGTTTTGACCTTTACATGTGAGGAATGAATTAGAACTAATAAGTGACAGGTGGAGCTCGCTATAGCTCCTCAATGCATTGGTAGGTCTCATGAGACTAAGTAGTGACTTGGCACAAGGCCATGACAAAATCTTATTTGTAGTATTGGAACGAGGACATGACTATGTGGTTATGATGTCCAACATTATTCATTCAATCATTAAGAAATTAGTTATTGATATTACTTGATATCATTCGACTAGTTGAGTATCCATGTTAATAAATAAATGGCATTATTTGATTTATATTTCCCATTTTATGCTGAATTTTAATTTTAAATAGATTGTGTTTTGGTCTTATACATTGCCTTAAACATTTATGATTATTTACAATAGTTTCTGCTATATTTTTTTCATTATTTAGAATATCACCTCACCCCATTCTTATATTTTAATTTTTCCATGTAGTGAAGATGTATATTTTGATAGACCTGCAGGAATAGGCTAATAGATATAAGAGTGTTCAAAGGAGACTCCATGTTGTTGTTTTTCATTTGATAATGTAATGTAAAACATATATATGTATTTAGTACTTACAAGGATACTTAACTAATTAGACTTTCAAGACATGATCTATTTGGACCATGCCAATGTTATGTAATAATGCACTAACTCTGGGTAACGAGGGTCACATCGTTACAGTAGAGGGAACAGTCCAATCGAACAAGGCTCGGTCCCTCCACCTCTTTTTCAATTATTGCATTCTATGTGGGTGTTTTTTCCTAGTCGGACGAAACCAAAATATGAGGGACAAGAAATGAAGTAGACGGCCAAAGATGACTGTAGGTGCTATCAGTTGAAAAAACAGTCACCCAGAGTTCACTCAGTGGCCCACGGAAGACCGCCGAAGAGGAACCGCTATGGCGGCACTAGTGACACATGCCGAGAGGCACCGGCCGACCATGGTGGTGGTGGCACGCTGTAGGAGGCGACCGTGACACTGGGTTGTGGAAGTCAGTAGGTAGCCGACACTGGTAGTCTTTATAGAGGGTGGCATACCGTCACATGCTACAAGAGGAGGAGGTCTCAACTTTTAATCCATTATAGTTGAGTAGTGCGGTCGGCACCGACCGACCGCGGAGGTAGAGTGGCACACCGTCATGCACCGCTGGAGGTGGTCGCGGCTTGAAGGTGCAGAAAAGTAGGGACCCACTCCCTACGAGCCCTATAATGGACAAGAGGAGCCACATGGTTCCTCTTCTCTAAGTCCCATATGTCTTAGCCATTTGGGAGAAATTGAGTATGTTACCCCCCCTGGCGCAATCGAGGGAGGGACCCGCACCCTCTCACGTGCTAAGCCGTGCCCCCCTACGGGTTGGGCTGGGCCCTACTATGAGAGGGGTTAAACCCTCCTAGGGGTTAGGCTACACCTCCCTATGGGTTGGGTTGTGCCCCCCTGTCGTGTGGGTTGTTCCCCCCGTGAAGGCTAGGTGGCGCCGCCGAACGTGTCGGGTCGCACCCTCCTAACGGGTCAGGCCAGAATGCAGCCCAACGGGATGAGAAAACCATGTCCCATCCCAACCGGGTCAGCCCATGCTAGTTCGGGCAGGTCTGGGTCAGACTCGGGTCATATCGGCCCAGACCGGGTGGGATAGCCCAGACCGATATCTCGAAAGACAGAGAGGGAGATTCTATTGAACTTGAGTGCATTGAGTGCAAGTAATCTTGTGGATGGCTATCATTAAGGATTCTGATCTTGTGTGGATCATCATCATAGTGATCTTGTGTGGATCTAAATAATATATATCCCACAAGGATCGGTTTTAGAGAGGCCCATCGATGATCAACAACAAGAGACCCTGTTTGGATCAGTATCGAGTGACCATGTGTGGATCAGGATCGAGAGACCCTGTGTGGATCATCATTCTAGCAATTCTGTGTGTATCAACATTCAAGCGAACCTATGTGGGTCATCATTTTAGCGACATTATGTGGATCAGAATTCTAGAGACCCTATGAGGATCAGCAGTAGCATGACCCAACAAGGACCATCTTTACAATGTCCCTTCATGGAACAACAACATAGTTTCAAGAGTAGATCGTTAATAGATCAACATCATTTTGGATCAGTTGCGGAACTTATAAATGTAATAAGATGATATATCTTAAGACTAATCATCTATATTCTGGATCTTTGATTTGTATACCAGGTGTGAGGTGACTCTTGCTTCGTGCTTTTTGATTGATGTCTTAGTTTGTGGTGTTTCCATTGTGGAACTCTGGGAGACCTTTGGTGTTCTCAAGGTCCCTACTGAGTATTATTATTCTCACCCCTACATGGGATTCACCCATACATTGTTGTGTTTTATGTAGATGACAAACAACATTGATCAAGGTTTGAGAGCTAGGACTAGACGATGCTCAGAGGTGGACCTTTAGACGTGGTGTTCCATCGTGACGATCAACCGTGAGATGTACCTACCCTTCAGGTAGAAACCTTGGCCGATGATTTTGGGAGCTGTATTTCTATTACTATTTTACTTTTCATTTTGTCTTCTATTCCGAATCCCTTTACATACAATACTATCCATTTTTTAAATTTAGTACAAACTGTTTTACTACAACAGTTTTAATACCTGGGTTGTGAATGTTGTACTCCTGGACTGTGTTTTTGTAGATTTAAAGGCAATACCTTCCCATTTAGGGATATTCCTTTTGGTGCTAGACTCCAACCCATGACCTATAAAAGGTGGGATTGGGGTAGTCCTGGCACCAACCCTGGGGGACGGGTCATGCCAATGTGGTATCATAGGAGTCGGTTCTACTGAATAACTAACACTCTGATCATTTAATAGAGCAATAGGGTTAAGTGTTTTGAGTGGGGTTTTTAGTTTTGGGAGTTCAGTGGTGGTGTGATGACCAATATATCCATACACCAGGACCCAAAATTCTAATTTCTGACTCAGTGCATGAAAACACTGATCGGATTTTTTAGGAAGTGTTTTATTTTTTTGATCTATTTTTGTTAGCTCACTGGGTATAACTTATTCACCATGACACAATTGTTTCTTCTCAGGATGTCGCCATGTAAATTTCCAGCCAGGATTCAGGTGAGAGTTTGTGACGGCGGCCCACCGAGCGATGAGGCTTCCATGTAGAGCCCTTTTACGATGAAGTACCGTCAGGTGGTGTACCAGTAGTACCACTACTCATTGGGTAGTCATTGCCACTAGCCCCACCAGAAGATGGTGCATTCCAACTGAGCATGATGCACAAGTTTTAGAGGAAAAGGCCTTAGAGGATCCTAGGCGAGACGGATCTGCATGCTGCTGAGGTCTAGTTGGAGGCTGTGGGTAGAGTTTTTGCCATGTTGGGACACTAGTTGAAAAAATAGTGATCCTAGATTCTATCCATTTCTAGGGCACAGAAGGGAGACGGTGGAGCCTGATCCTCCAGATACACGATGAGGTGACCCCCACCTAGGAAGATTTTGAGGTCCTCTTTAGGTAAGAGTTTGTTCCACTGGCACTATGGTCTATGCATATACAACGGCCGCTATACTTACAATAGAGCAGCCTGACCGTGTCCTAGTACTCAATGAGTTTCACTAACCTCTCACAGTACAAGAGAGAGGGACTCGTACCTTCGAGCAGGGACTGTAACAAGAGTTCAAATCGTCAATGGTATCTCTCAGTATCCAGATGCATGCTAGAGTGCTGGAGAGAGAACTCTTGGTAACAACCCAAGATTTTAGGAGAATTATTTTTTTAATTTAATGGATGTCTTATGTTGTACGCAACACCAAAATTAGCTTGCGCTATATGCAACATCGTATTAGCTTGCAGTATACGCAACACTATTCTTGGATCGTGTTACACACAATTTAATGTTAGTCAGATAGTAGTTATTCTACGGAACATTGAGTATATATATATATATATATATAAATTCAATGAATAAATGAAATATGGTTGGATTCTGTTATACACAACAACAATGGAGTCTTTCACTACACAGAACCCTGATTTGGCTTGCTTTACACGTAATCGAGACCTTCCACGATAACATGTGTTGTACGCAATATTGAGTTTCACTAAACAACGATATATTATTATAATATTATTATGAACTAGCTATTCTGAATAGTATTAAATACATTTTTAATTTTATAACATTATTATTCATCTTACACACTTTCTAGAATATGGTACAAGAACAAAATAAAATTTTCAGGTAAAATAGGTATTTTTTTAAAAAAGGCAGTTTTGCCGCATTTTGATGGCGCACCGACATTAAATCTAGTTTTTGACATATTTATATGTACAATTTTACAAAATAAAATTTTTCTTTGGAATTTGAATATTAAAATTTACATTGGATAAATTTTTCATATTATTCTGATAACTTTCATATTTTAATGAATAGAAAAAACACGCTATATTTTAATTAAAAACAACTTTTTTCATCGTAATGATTTATATGGTTAAATTATAATATTTAATGATTTTAAAGTATAAATATAATATATTTTTACCATTTAATATAATTTAGGTCATTAGAATTTATTTTAAATTTAATTCATAGGTAAAATCATTTCAATCTTTTGCAATGTTTTAACTTTTAAAACTCATTTTCTTAATAGAGGGATTAAATTTAAATTAATTACTGCAGCCTCTATGTTTTGAATTTTGAAAAATGGATTCCATATTTGGAATCCGTAGGACAAAATTATGTTAATAGGATACTTTTTATTTTTGGGCACTATGAATAGTAACTACGGTAATTTTAATTTACTTCAGTTAAAGAAAAATCAGGTAATTAAGGGTAAACCTAAGATTATAAATTTATTCTAACACATGATAAAATTATATTGTATGACTAAAGGTCGACCCATATCACCTAAGGGTTGGATTAGATTCATTTTATGTACTTTTTACTATGAAAATAATTTAATTATTTTTAAAATCATAGAAAGTGACAACATGTCACTCTCTTAAATATTATAAATATAATAATTTTAATTTAGTGATAAACTTCATGAAACTTCAAACAAGAATAGTATCCTGAAATCGAACAAAATTATATACATCATGATAATTTATTTAGAATTTTTAAGGATTATATAATTTTCATTAATGGTGACACCATAGTGATGCAGAAATAGATTATTTAGTGAAAATTCAATAATGTAGTTTTTATTAATATAAAAAAACCTATCAAAAGGACTAGAAACTTGACCAAACATTATTTGTAGATTATATCTATACCCTAAAAATCCATGGGTCTATTTCTGTACCATTTGGTTCCTTATAAACCCGATTATGATATTTATATTATATTATTTTAAATGATGTCAAAGATGTCACCTTAATAATTTAATAAATATAAAAATGTAAATGTTGTAATTTATAGATGATAAATTCCATTAAAAATATTATTATGAAAGATATTACATTTTTCTTCATCAGAGGATTTTATTTTAAATTTTTATGCAATAAATAAGTATATTAAATAATTATTCCAAAAGGTTGTTGTAAATATTTTATTAAGAGATAAACCAAATAAAAGGTTTTAAAAATATAATAATAAATATTATATGAACTATTTAATGTGCTCCACTAATTTTCTAGATAAATATGATATGTTATGAATATATTAAAGCTTTATGTTCAAGCATATCTTCTGTGGGGATTTTATTTAAATTGAAATTATCGAATAGTTTCAAAATTGACACTATTGTTATTTTATAAAAATAACATATTATAAAATTGTTTAAAAAAAAAAAATATTTAAAATTTATAAATAAAAATTTATATGGTCGAAAATGTAATAAATCATACAATTATGGAAAATTCACAAAAAATAAGTAATTATTTATAATGATTTCAAATTTACAATATTATTACCACAAACAAAATTAAATAGATTATATAAGGTGAAATCAAGTTGATAATCTTTAAAATAAATTCTCAACTTCTCTAAATTTTATTGGTTGATGAGATTATAACCCTATCTCATCTAATATTCAGATTTTATTAATTTTGGAGGTTTTTATCTAGGGTTGGAATTTATTATAAATTAATATTTCTTATAACTCCAATGGTTCCCCTCTCCTCCCTTATAAAAGGGAACCTCCTACCTCTCCAGAGACCATTTTGATATTTGATGCTCGGCTAAAATCTGCCCATTTCTCTTCTATACATCCCTAGAAACATCTTATAGGTCCTGGTCTTCTTCAAAGACCAATATTAGTGCCCTAAGAGGAGGTTTCAAAGAGGCGGGTCGAAGAATAGGAGGTTTGGATACGTACAAAGTATATCAGACCAAATGTAAGGGATAATGTGGCAATATCAATTTTTTTCTATCCGAGATTGCTTATAGGTAAGTATTTATTGGCGTTATATTTATCATCCATGCCCATGTTTTATAAAAATGTTTTCATGTATGTTTAAAGTCATTTTTACCCATTTTTTACTTTTACTACATGGTATTTAAGGAATATTTTTTCTATTTATCATATGAGGTACTTTTTTACTTCGTTGGAAAAAGTACAAGAAACATGTTTTTTTAACTTATACGGTGTGAATGGATTTTTACAGTTTCATAACACCATATTTTCATGATGCTTACTCATCAAGATTTCATGACTATTTTCAAAAAAATACTTTTCTTTTAAAATTGAATGGCATTTTGTGAAACGAAAATTATTTTCAAGAAGAATAGACATTTTCCTCAAGAATTTATTTCAATTGCTTTATCAAAACAATTTTTCATCTAATATGACATTATTTCATATGCGTATGTTTCAAGTATAATGTATTTATGATTTACATGATTTCACTTCTCTTATGATGAAATGATATCCATATTGTTTTATATGGATTATGTTATGATGGAATGATTTTTATGAAACCCATTTTATTCGTTGGGTTATTATGAATGATGTATGTTTATTTTGTGGAACACGAAAGAATGATTCCATTATGATATGGGTAGGACCTATATATCCCTCCAATGAATTTGGTAATGATTAATATCTCATGAGATAGACATTGCTGAAATGAAAAGTAAATCTGGTTCAGTAATACAGGGCTAGAATGGCAAGTAAATCTGATTCAGTAAGGGAAATTGTCCACTAAGATGGTCTTGGAAACAATGCCTTGACTACTATGGAAAACATATCATGTGATTAATGTTATGCTACAATTACATTTTTTATTCCCAGGATATTTTATTATGATTGATGTATCTATGCCTCATGTAATGCTATGTTTTATGACATTTCTCAAGATTTTAATGTTTAAATATTATGTTCATATTTTCAAGTTCAATTGTATATGGTTTTTTTTGTTTCTCCATGCTTACCCTTACTGAGAATTTGAGATCACCAATTATATATTCTATTTTCCCCATGATATAAAGAAAGGTTTTAGGTAAGCAAAAAAAGTAAGATCTTTATGGGAGATGTTGAAAATCTTTCACCAATATTAGAAGATTATTTTTCTGAGTTTCCAAAGACACTATACTATTATGGTTCTTGTGTGTTAGTTTTTATTATGTTTTAAGTATTACGAAAAAGTAATGTCATGTCTTTTTACGTCAAGCTTTGGGACTCTACACTTTTGGTAGAGATCATCCTTGTAGAGAAGACACCAACATCGAGACCCACCATCAGGCAACACGTAGCAGAGTCTCTACAGATGGTAGTAGGTAGATGACACCGATGTCCAAGAAGAACATACAATCTAGTGGATGACCTCGAGATGTAGGGTCAGAAGTGCGAGGAACAGGAGCTAGTGCAGGCCAGCAGAGGATAATACCATGCTTCACATGTGAAAAGTAGGATCACATGGCTCACGACTACCCAACCAACTGCACTGAAAACTAGAAGACGGTCGAGGAACCATCGAGGAAGAGGCATTTATTTGAGTGGGGAGGTATGTAGGAAGTGGGAAAACGTGTCATAGTAGCTATTCATGCAATAGGTAGTGGGTGGAGAATTCATGTTCTACCGCCACCACCTCCAGGTGGTCCACCCCGACCACATGGAGCAGCTGGACAAGGACGAGCTCATCTCCAGGAAGTTGAGGCCGACAACAGTGTTACTCCCGAGATTACTTTTTGTATGATCTATGTCTACTAATCCTTAGCCGCAGTACTTATAGACAAAAGTTCCATTCACTATTTCATTTCCATGAACCTCGTTCAGAGTTCGGAGATTCTGGTGGAGCTGTTGGTTCAATCCTTATAGCTAGAGAATCCTATGGGACATGATTCGATGATTACACACTGGTTCTGGTAGTGTGAGCTTACTCTAGGAGGTGAGAGAATCTGCTGGTATCATCTTGTAGTGGGTCGAGTCTTTATGCTATCATCTTGGGTTTGGAATGGTTTTCCACACTCTATGCTCTAATTGACTGCATTAGGCACAATTTTTGGTGTGTCCATCAGGATGGGACCATGTTTTCTTTCATCAGAGAGAAGGGAACCTTTGAAGCCCGGGATGGATGTACCCAGTGGAGGGTGCAGTCGATCACACATCAGTTGTCTAGCCTTAACCCTAGAGCAGTTGATGTTGAGAGTCTGAGTTATCCTGCTGTAGTGGACCAGTATGATGATGTCTTCCCTAATTATGTTCTGAGTCTACCTCATCGCAAATAGGTGGAATTCAATATCAACATGTACACGAGTATGACACCGACATCGACACCAGCATATTGTATGGAACCCATAGATCTTCGTGTGTTATAGGTACAACTAGGGGACTTGTAAATGGAGGGGTTCATGAGGGTCTATGTTTCTCCATGGGAAACCTCTATTTTGTTTTCCATGAAGGAATATAAGAGATTTAGGATCTATGTGGATTATAAACACCTAAACTAGGTGATAGTGAAGAAAAAGTATCCACTTTCGAGGATTGATGATCTCTTCGATCAGCTGAAGGGAGCTCATAGGTTTTCGAAGATAGACTTCAGATTAGGATATCATCACCTCATGGTACAAGATGAGGATGTGATAAAGATGGCCTTCAGATGTCAATATGGACTCTATGAGTTCTTGGTTATGCAATTCAGTCTAACCAACTCCCCTAGAGTGTTCATGGGACTCATGAATTGGATCTTTCGTCCTTACCTTGATCACTTTGTGGTGGTATGAATCGATGAAATCTTGATATACTCATTGTCTGAGGATGAGCATGCCTATTATCTATAGAAAGTTAGGGATACACTATGAGAAATGTAGATTTATAGAAAGCTCTCAAAGATCCATTTCTGGATACATGAGATCCAATTTATGGGACACGTTATCTCGGAGGCTGGAGTTGCAGTGGATTCAGGAATGATAGAGGATGTTCTTGCATGTGATCAGCATAAGAGTGTGACAAAGGTGCAGAGTTTCTTGGGGTTGGATGTGTACTACAAGAGATTAGAACATGAATTTTCTAGAGATGTGAATACCTTTTTAGCATTAAAAAAAGGGATAGCCATTCATGAGGATGGATATATTCCATTAGAGTATTCAGGAGATGAGGCATATATTGACAAGCGCCGCTATGTTAAGGCTACCAAAAGAGGGTGTTGGGTATGTAGTCTACTACGACACATCAGGGACTGAACATGGATGTCTCCTAAGGTAGGAGAAAGTATTGATCACTTATGGTTCACGAAAGCTAAGAAAGCATGGGCATAACTATGCTACCTATAACCTGGAGTTAGCTGTAGTGGTATTCACCTTTAAGATGTGGTGACACAATTTTATGGGTGAATGGTTCACTGTTTACTATGATCACAAGAGTATCATGTATATATTATCACAAAAGGACATGAACCTGAGATAACGACGATAGCTAGAGTTCCTCCAGGACTATAAATTTAAAATAGTCAATACTCATGGGAAGGGGAACATGGTAGAAGATGCACTCAGAAGGAGGTCTGGTCTATAGTTGCTGAGTGAGGCGACATTACAGCTTGCAGCATTGAATATATCTTTTATGGATAGAGATGGAGCAACTTACCTTCAGTCTATGAAACTCACTCCCCCACTCCTTCAATAATTCAGGGATTATAATATTAGGGACAACGACTATGAGGCTCAACGTGCTCAAATATCATAATGAAAAGATCCTTATGGATTTTCAAAAAGTGGGGAGCAAGTCATCCTCTTCAAAGGACACACCATGGTGCCAATGGAACTATGGGAGGAGGTGTTGAGGGAGTACCATATGCCCCCGACTGGTGGTACATCCTAGTGTGAAAAAGAAGTACCAAGACCTCCAGAGTCAGCACTGGTGGCCAGGGATAAAGAAAGTAGTGGAACAGTTTTTTCCTCGATGCCTCACTTTTCAACAAGTGAAGGCCGAGTATCTGGTTCCAGGAGGCTGAGCGCAGCCACTAGAGGTAGCATAGTGGATGTTGGATGGTATCTCCATGGAATTTGTTACAAGGCTACCAAAAAAATCCTGGGGACATGAGTCCATCTGTGTGATCATTGACTGATTCACCAAGTCGGCACACTTCCTACCCATCTAGGAGAAAAAATCAGTAGAGGGATTGTGACACCTCTACATACAGAAGATTGTATAGCACCATGGGGTCTCATCGATGATCATCTCTAACCATGAAGAACGTATTACATCCTAGTTTTATAAGGGATTACATGATGTGTTTATGACTCCACTACGTTTGAGCACTGCCTTTCATCCTCAGATAGATGGTAAGATGGAGCAAACCATACAGAAACTCGAGGAAATGCTTCGTGCTTGCGTCCTAGATTTTGACCGCAGTTGGGAGGATCACCAGCCCATGGTGGAGTTTGCGTTAAAAAACTGCTATCACTCCACCATCGATATGACACTATTTGAGGAATTGTACAGTCGACTATGAAGATCAACTCTATGTTGGATATACATAGGGAAGTCATCACTAATTGGTACAAAGTCAGTACGGGCTACCACTGAGAAGGTGAAGATCATCCAGTAGTAAATGAAGACTGCAAAGAGTAGGAATAAGTCTTATACCGGTAGATGATGGAGACCTTTGGATTTAAATGAAGGAGACCATGTCATCCTATGGGTATTACTTTGAAATGGTTTGTGAAGATTTATCTAGGGTAGAAAGCTATCTTCAAGGTTCATCGGAGCCTTTCATGTTCATAGAAGAGTTGGAGATGTGGCGTATCACCTAGCTCTTCCATTACAGATGCACCAGCTGCTATAAATATTACACGTATCATAGCTGAGGAAGTGAATTCATGAACCATTTCACGTTATCAACTAGGGAAAGATGGAAATTAATGATGGGGAAGAGTTTACAGAGGTTTCATTGGATATTGTGCATTGACAGGAGTAGGTCCTTCGTAGACCATCAATACCTATGATGCACATTTTCTCACAACATGGGAATCTCCAAAAAGTACATGGGAGAAGGAGGATAAAATTTGTGCTCAGTACCCCCACTTGTTTATGTAGTATATGTTGTGGTTTTTGTGCTTGAAAAGACCTATGATGGGGAGAATGAAATGACCTAGATTTTCCAAGTAGTTTTTTAATTATATGGAATTATTCTGAGGCTATGAAATAAGATAGTATTTGATTCTGATGTCTAGTTCTCCCAAGATAGAATCTTAAACATTATTAAGGCATTTTTAATAAATTTGTTTGTTGGAAATCGTAACTTTTTAACTGGTGGTCGGAATTGAAATTCAAAGGCATCGTAGAACTCGCAGCGCCGAGATTTTCCGAAGGAAGCCATAACCTAGACCATAGTGGGTTGAGAGAGGATGTTTTTATTGCAATTTTTGTGGAGGATTGATAAAACAAATCTAATTTATTAAAATTATCCTACACCTCTCTTTAGGTTTTGGTGATGGGGACCACAAGGGATGCTCAGGCATTTAATGCAGGACATTAAAAGACCGGTAACAAAAAAATGTGTAACCACCCTAATGTAATTAATTAGGTTCATTAATTGCACTTATTATTGAACCTCCCTTAATTATGTGCTGAAAACATTAACTCCCATATTCTCTATTTTTTAATTCCTTGGAAAAAGGAGTTATTTTTTTGGCAGAGGAGGATTTTGGTGCAGAATCTTGATGAAGAACTGATCGATCAATCAAGAACTGAAGATCATCATTTGAGTGTCATCGTTGGAGGCTTGCTTCTGGATCAACGAACACCAACCCATAATAAAATGTGGGATTCTCTCCAATGAATCTCAAGGTATGGTTTTTTCTTGTTTAAATTTCAAGAGTTGTTCAATCATTTATCTTCTCCCCTGTTAATATGCTAACGCCGAGGCTGCGGGCCAAACAAACAACGCCCGGTCCCTCTACCTCTATTTCAATCATTGCGTTCTATGAGGGAGTATTTCTAGGATGGACGGAACCCCATCCCAAGGGTAAATAAGATAAAGAGATGATCTGGGAATCTCGTATGTGGGATCAGATGGAAAAATGGACCAATGGAGCTCACCGAGTGGCCCGCAGAAGACTGCCGACATGACACTGGCGTGATGATACCGGCAAACCATGCTGCCAATAGATGGTTGCAGCCATCCGTGGTGGTGTCTTCACGCTATCATGCACTATATGATGATGCCGCAACACTAGGCTGCGACGGTCAACCGGAGGCTGGCACCAGCCATCCATGGAGATGGAGGTCCATCATTGCACACTACAGGAGGAGGAGGCCAGAGCTTTTCAGCTGTGGTAGTTGAGGTTGGCGGATGACACCGGCCGGTCATAGAGGTGGATTGGGGCACCGCTAGAGGTGGTCGTAGCTCAAAGTCGAAGCAGAGGAGCGACCTTCTTCGTATGGGTCCCACGATGACCAGGAAGTGCCATGTGGCCCCGCCACTCCATGTCCCGAATGGCTAAGCCGTTAGGGAGAAAGGGAGGATTTTACCCCCGTGCTAGCAAGGGTGGGCCCTGAGCACTCATACTGAATGATCCATTCCACCTTGTGGCCTAGGGTATGCCCTCTTGCAGTCTAGGCTGCATTCTTTAAGAAGCTCGGCTACTCCTCCCAACAGGCCGGGGGGCGCCTCCCTGTGGGCCGAGCTGCATCCCCTATGGGCCAGGCCACTCCCACCCAGTGAGCCAGGCCAGACTGAGGTCCAACGCGATGAGCCCACTAAGGCCTATCCTAGGATGGTTCGAGCTGGGCAAGGTTAGAACTAGGCCCGGTCGGGTCGACCCGAACCTGGTCCAACCCGACGAGGACCCATCCAGGCCCTGTTTATCTTAAAATTCCATAACATGAAATCCAGACGACTGTTTCACAAATAGTCTGTGGATTTGGGATTCTCGGAGTGAGATGGTGCTTTTGATATTGTCACCTAGAATTTTGGAGAACGATTGAGTATGGCTGGGTTGGATCGAATACAAATCCAACTGAACACTTGGTACTAAATTACTTATAACTCATAGTCCGGGAGTCCAATTAATGCGTCGTCTATTGCGTTGAAACCCTTAATTAAAATTGGTAATTTGGTTTACTCCTTTTTAGTGATTAGTGTAGGTCCATGTACAACCGATATCTCGAGGAGGAGATTCTACAGAACTCGAGCGCACCGAGTGCGGGGAATCTTGTGGCTGACTATCTTTGAAGTAGTGGATCCTGTGTGGATCAACATCATAGAAACCCTGTGTGGATAAGAATTTCATCTACCTAATGAGGACCATATTTAGAGTGGCCCATCTAGGATCAACATATAGAGACCCTATGTGGATCAGCATCGAGAGACCCTATGTTGATCAGCATCCAGCACCCATGTGTGCATCATCATTCTCGAGACCCTGTGTGGACCAGCTTTCCAGCGACCCTGTGCGAATCATCATTAGAGCAACCCTGTGTGGATCAGCATTCAAGAAACCATATGTGGCTCAAAAGTAGTGTGACTCGACAAGGAGAAGCCATACAATGTCCCATCATGGAATGAGAACTTTCATTCAAGAGCCGATAGATAATAGAAAAACTTCATTGTGGGTCAGTTGTGGTACTTATAAATGGAATAGGATGATATAGATTATGTCTAATCATTTATATTCCTGATCTCTAAGTTGTATACCTGGTGTGAGCTGACTATTTCTTTGTGCATTGTGATTGGGGTCTTGATTTGTGGTTTTCTTTTGTGGAAACCTTAGAGAACTTTGATGGTCTCAGGGTCCCTACTAAGTATTGTTATACTCACCCCTACACAGGCTTCACCCGCACCTTGTTTTGTCTTGTGCATATGATGTAAAGCTTAGAACGAGGTTTGGGAGCTAGGACTGGATGCTGCTCAAAGGTAGACCTTAAGACATGACGTGCCATAGTGATGATCAACATCAGCTATACCTACCCTTATGGTAGGAACCTTAGCAGTTGATTCTATGTGTTGTTTTTCTTTTACTGTTTTAATTTTCAGTTGGGCTTCTATTCCACCCGCTTTTACATACAATACTAACCCTTTGTACATTCAGTACACCCCTTTTAACTACTGCAGTTTTACTATAGGGGTTTTTCTTTTTGTACTCTTGGACTACGTGTTTGCAGGTTTAAAGGAAATGCATTCCCATTTCAGGGATATGACTTTTGGTGCTAGTCACCAAACCATGACCTATAGAAGGAGGGCTTGGGGTAATGACGACACAAGGCTTAGGGGATGGGTCAATACATCAAATGTATTTAGATTAACTATTATCTTGATTCCTAAAAAATAAAAATCCTAAAAAAGGACCTCTCTCACAACTCTTCCTTGTAAAAAGATAAGTTACACAGTCATCCAGAAAAATCCTCAAAGGTCAAAATATCAATTGAGTAATAAAAATATTTTTAATTGGAAAAGTCATACAAGTGAAATTTCATTTCTCAAGATCCAATAAAATCGTGTACAGATTCCTAGAGTATATCATCATAAAACTAGATATCCATCTCTATTTCCCCATCTATTCATGGATGATAATATAGGCTCAATTTCCCCTGGAAACACATCACCTCATTCAAGCCATTAAAAAACATATAAGTGAACATATGGTCCTTGTTAAAAATAGTAATAACACAAACTGCATGAATCCTCACATTCGATTTGGGCCTTCGGGCCACCGGTTTGGGCCTATGGGAATCAAGGTCCTTCGGGTCATCAAAAGAGTACGAGCCACAAGGACTTCAGGCCATAGAGACCATGGACTAGCCCTGTTCACACAGAACATGCCCAAGAAGAGGTTTAGAGAAACAATTATAGCAGCCACCGGATGCAGAGAAAAAAAAATTGGAATAATGGGAGGGTATGGAAACCGACATTAGGACAAGGAACCATGGAGCTTTGTACGGACCAATGCTAGACGATCAATAATGAATGATATAGGTGATCAATGATGAAGAATATAGGGAGGGGAATTTCTAGTGGGTTGGGCCTAGGAGTCATGTTATGGGCATGGTATGCCTCTGGGCCTTCGAGTCAAGTATTGTGGGTCAGTCTGGCCTTGTGCCTTGGTTCTAAGGGTCATGTATGGGTTCCCCTTCAACCCATAAAATGGGGATTATCCATAATAAAATAAAAAATAATGCCATCGGTCCATTGGGGAATCATTTTATGAGATGATCAATAATTACCCAAATCTGGTTCTTCACTAGAAGTCTTTAGTAACCTAACGTAGAATTCCACTAAAACGAAACACCACTTTCACAACAGAATGGGTAATGGTTGGAACAAACATGTATTTCTCTAGTGCTCTGCTTTAATTATTTGGTACATTAGACAATGTGATATAAAATCAACAATCAAACACCTCATCCTAGTACATCGTTTCAAACATATCAATTAGTGAATCATATTGGTATAAACATGGTGTAAGAACTAAAAAGATTATTTTCTAACATCCAAAAATCAATTATTATATAAAAAGAAACAGTCAACCTACTTCTAATGGATAATGTGTTGCTAGGGAAATGAAAATAGTCATCTGCGTTCTCCTCAAAATTTTTAAATTCAATAAATCACTTGAACTCGGTGTCATATTATTTAATGAGATGATCCTTCTAATCAAACGATGAGTCATCCATTATCATACCAATATAATCCTTCCCATTGTATTATTAAAATTGCATAATCATCTCATAAAATAGACTCACCAGGGACCACTCTTCCACTAATTTAAGCACTTCATGAGTTGATAATTTCCTTACCAACCAATCTGTGACCACATTATCTTTTTAAGGATTCATATAAATATCAAAATCATTTTTCTATTAATACTCAACCTAGTGCATCAATAATAATTGAAACTCAATCGGGGATAAAATATTATTCTATATTTTATGTTTGAAATGTTCTACAAAGAGTTCCCTAAAGAGGCAATGATCCCATGTTTTGATTTCATTCATAACTACCTCTAACTAAGGATCATTAGTAGGGAGTTTATTATTTTGAGGGATTAAATAAGATGAGGCACATGCCACTTCCTATTTATTATGAATCAGGACACACCCTAAAACTTTACAATAAGTATACAAAATCATATCTCGAACCCTGTTTGGGTAGAATAAAAACTGGATCTAAAGTCACACACAATTTTAGTTCTTCAAAATACCTCTTATTTTTATCATTACACTTGATATTTTCACACTTATGGGTTAAATAATTCATCATATAATCATTATTGTAAAATTCTAATACGAACCACTTGTAATATCTTGCCAATTATAAGGATCTTCCTATCTCAAACACATATTAGGGATGGGATCAATACATAATTACATGTGTGTGTTCGTAATCCACATAGACACACCTATCTGTTATAACATTCTTGAAAAGATTTATTTATGGAATTTAAAACTCACATTTCGAAATTTTTTCATATAAGTGATTTTCTCTCTTGGTTATAAGAATTATTTTCTAAATCATCCGCTTGATCCACCACTTATTTTTAGTAAATAAAAATATCATCCTTACAAAAAACAATAATAGAGTATATGAACCGATGAAATATAATGATTATCAACTCTATTAATAGAATATGAGAAATATCAGTAACAAATGGAATAAACAGAAATTCAAAATACCCATAATACCTCATAAATAATGTCTTACCTATATAATCTTATAAAAGTATCCATCCATCAAACATAAAATATAGATATATTTATGGATGTTCAATATATAAAATACAATGATCACATATCTGGTGATCAAAGAAATCATAAATCTAATAAAATTGATATTTTTTCTTGATTATCACTAGATTTATAATTTGATAATTAATAAAAATTCGGATTCTACCAGCTGTCTTCTCATAAATAGGGACATGAGAAGCCCATGGTGACACACTATGATGATTAAATCGTTTATCCTTCAAATCTACATTATGTATCTCAAGTTCAATAAAAATATTTTGGATCCATACAATATAATGGAATAGAAATGGGCATCACACTAGGTATGATTTCTATGGTATACATGACCACTGACTATGGAAGTAAAGTAGAAAAATCATTTGTAAATACCTCAAGGTACTAACACAAAACAACATGATGTGGATTTTTAAAACATGAGTAAATAAACACTAGTAACATCTCTGACAATAGAAATTAGATTACCCCAATTAAGAAACAATAGGATTTTATCTATAATAACTGAAATGCCACTCACTATGAAATCCATTATTGATTTCCCCCTGACATTAAATACAACTCAATAGATATATCAATATTTATAATATATAACATTGATCATCCAATTAATTCTAATAATTAGGTTGAAGATATCAGGATCAAGCACCCAAATGTACATTTCCCCCCTCTTCTTTGGCAATCATCTTTTGATATGTTAGAAACTAGAATACTCAATCAAACATCATTCCTAAAAGATTGTATATATTCAATAAATAGTTAACTAGATAAAAATTCAATCATAGTAAATAAAATGGAATTAAAATAATTAAATAATATGTACAACTCATCTCAAAATATCTATCACTATATAATAGAAAATAAACATCATACCGCAAATAGTATCCATCCCTCATACAGATTCCTCTAGTTTATACTCCACTAAATAAATATTTATATTCTCAACAGCTCTGTATTATTTCATAGAAACATGTTAATCACTATTATAATGAGGAAAATACCCACCAATATGGGAACCATCTGTAAAAATCAGCAAACCCTTGGTGAGATTTGGACTATCCATATTAATTTTAGAAATCCATTCATATAAATTCTTCACATGGAGAGATTTGTTTCCAAGGATAATTTGTATAAGAAGCCTCTTTAACATTTTTCATTGTATGATGATTCCTTCAATAGTGATAGAAAGTAAAAAAAATTTATCCTGATGAATCAGTTGAAATTGGTCATCAAGAAAACTAGCCACCTTTGATCATACATATTTTTCTAGAACATTCACCCTTGTTAAAAATGGTACCAATTTAAACTATGCCAAGTTTTGTTTTCAAGTACATCATCTTGTACCAATGATCCCTTATTGGATACTTCCATAATGGTTAAAAGGACCATGATCATCAAAATTATATTATTATTATCCCATTATCCCAACACATCTCCACCGATCATTTATGTAATTATTTTTAACTATCTTTGGTGTGAAAATCACGTACTCATAAAAATAGTTGCATTAATCAAAAACAGTATTCTCCCCATTTTCTATGTTCAGACAGTAACATTCATTTACCCCATATAATGTGTTATGAGAAAACATAATCATGATGATTTAATTGGAAGAATATAGGTATGATCCTCATGGACCATATCATTAACAATAGTTTTCCACCAACTTTTTTTTATTTACTCAATAACTCACATAAACACACCATAGATTTATCATGAATTTTTCAAGAAGATGAAGATCCACTCAATTATATAATTCTATTTTTAAGATTTTTGGGTTACATTTTCACTACTAAAGGATGGAGGATGCTTCTTTGTAAATTCAGTGTTTGGATCCACTACTCGTCAAGGGTTCCCAACACCGTCTTGACCTTGATTCTGAATATTACAGATTATAGATTTACCAATTAAGGTTCCACCTGATGATTTTCTTGTAGAATCATTCTCTCATATTCTTCTCTCAAATACTGAAGAACACTTCTTTGAGTAATTTTTTAATAAATATAGGAAAAATATTATCATACCTTCACGTATTCCCAAATAATAATACCAACATTAGGTATCTATATGAATTATTAAAAAAAATTCATTATATATTTTATTAATAAAGTAAAGAAACAAGTATATTTAAATAAACATTATATTAGTTTTACCTAAATAACACCCAACCAACAATTTTCATGTTTGGAAAAAAATCATAACCACACAAGGTAACTCATAATTAGTCATGAAAGTGAGCTTTCTGAGACACTTTTCTACATCTACTATCAGAATTCTGATGTTCCATGATATTTTTATCTAATACATAAAAGGCAACCCCTATTACTTACAAAACAACATCTGTCTTATTAATGTCTCTAATACCAATTTAAAATGAACCAACCCTAGAAATCAAGTCAAGTCACCCTAGATGGTATGCCATATGGTATAATAAAAAAATAAATTGGAGGAAACATGTCTCATAATAATCATGAACAATGAAAATGATCATGTTATAATGAATAATAAAATGTAAATATATATGATCCATACAATGTAATTAAAAATATTCCAAACCTGAAAGATAAATTACAATTTGTATTAAAAAGTCAATGTGTGACCCATTGTCATGACCATACCTTACTACAACAAAGACGATGAACACATGATAATCATACACTCTACATAATTCCCTATGGATTACTCAAGTGCTTTAAAAACATCTAAATATACACAAAGGAAAAAAGTAGGATTTGACTACAAATCACTTCAGGTTATCACCAAATAATATATACGAGTTATAATATTAATAATACATTATTTCTAGAATTAAAGCAATTCCATTTTCCAATGTATTTCCATAGTGTAAAATCATTTTATAAAACTATAATTTTTTCCATAAAACATACCATATTCACAAAATCAGTGAATGTTTCACGAACATTTGAAAATAACCATGGAGACACTATAAGGTAAGAATGTGTCGAAGTCAAAATTAATTAAACATTTTTATTATGAAAAATCCTTAAATGAAAATGAATTTCAGTATTTCTATATCAAATGGTTATAAAAGTAGAAATTATATAAAAACCACAAGGAATATGGTAGAACCAACCAATATAAAATATTTTTCATTATACACAATAAAGTGGAATAATACCCCTTATGGAATTATTCAAAAAAAAAGGAAAAAGTCTATTCCCAATTCATTGATGATAACCCAATTTGAAATGTTAATAAAAATCTATTTTAATACCAATATAACTGTTTAATCCATTTAATAAAAAAACCTATTGTGCCAAAAAATTGTTTTTTAAAAAACACATTTGAAAACATATATTTTTCCCAAACAATCTATTTCAATGTCAAATCATTAAACTAAAATGAATAAAATAATAGGACTGATAAAAATATAATGAAATTCATGAATTAAAACTATCCATATAGATTATCCTACCTAAATATTATGATAAAAACTAATTTCCTTTAAATAAAATGATATAAAACATGTAGTTCATCCTTCGAGAGGATATGAATGAGGGAAAAACAATGGATTGATAAAAATATACACTAATCATTAAAATATCTATAAATAAAGAAAAAAATGGTGCTAAACCCAATGAAATATAAGAAAAAATCAGAACTATATCCAAGGTGAAGCAATAAATCAAAGGCAGGGTTCCAATTCCAAATGGAGTGATCTGGAAGTAGGTGGGTCACCCAAAATCGCCCAAAATTTTCCTTGGGTTTGAAGGGAAGTCCTGCACATCGAATGGAGAATTTTTCTATACTAGAATGTAATAAATACCACCATGACCATAGAATAAAAATCATAAATACATTTCACATCATAAATTACATGGTATTATATATAATCCAAAAACTACATTTCCTCGGGTTGAATTTTTCATGACTGGACCATTTAGGATGTGAAAGGATTTACCATCTTGTAATTTTCATTTATCTAATTGGGACTCACTATATTGTATGTGTATCTAATTCACATTATGAACCTATTTCATTATTTGAAAATGTAAAATAGGTAGTACATAGTCTAGTTTCTATATATAAATAACAAAACTTCTCTAAATCTTTCTAATTCCAGGAGAACCCCATAATTATTTGAAACATTTATACCTAGACTCCATAAATTAAATCAGACATATAACCTCTGACTCTATGTCATTTTCCTGACATAATATATTTTTCACCATATAGCTTAAAATGAATCAAAACTAAAAAGGTTGTAAATACTAGACTGATGATGTACATGATGGAAAGTAATGTAATGAAACATAAAATATTATAGTTTAAAAAAAGAGTGTGAAATTTTTGATTTTATATAAATATGATATTAAAAATATTATAATAACATCAAATTAGAATAGAAGGCCATAATTCCAAATACTGAATGAGTATAGAGTAAATGGACTCATCCAATTAATATATAGAAAGTCTAAGCGGCATATTCTTTTCCATATCATTTTATTTTTAAATCTTGTTTACCAGATTTTCCATTTACCATGGTAACAAAAATTACTATGGTTTTATTCAAAAATAATAATAATAAATGGGTAATATTCAATAAATATGGACCCCCTGATTAAATATATGGAATATATTTTAACGATTCAAAACATAGAATGAGAAATTTTTTATTTCAAATTAAACACAAATAACATGATGAAAAAATGTGTTTTAGAAAAAAATTCCAATATAATATATAAGTATACTAAATATAAGTAAAAAATTAATTTCATAAAACATAAAGGGATTATTTTAAATAATTAACTTCAAAATAATTTTTTTTTATTTCTACATTAATAATAATTTTATAGAAAAAATATTTTTCAATAAAAATATGTATTTTTCATCATCAATCAAAACATCAAAAATTCAGGAAGAATAATAAAATTACACAATATATTATTTTTAATATGCTAATTTAAAAAATAATATTAAATTTTATACATTAAAATTTAAAAAAAATAGAAAATAATAATATTATTCACCAACAAAAAGTATTTAAAAAATATATATTAATTAATCATAACATTAAAGAATAATATGTATTTATAAAAAATTGATTTATTATATTCTAATAATCAATAAAAAAATTATAGTTACTTTAATCATTATATATATTATAAATATTATTTAATTATATTCATACACTCCAATTTAATGTGTATGTTATAATGGAAAAATTTAAATAATAATATCGCACAACTTGTTTAAGCTTATTTTTGTGTGTCATATAGATTATTGAACATAATTTCATTATTTTTAAATATCATTATATTAAATCCCCCATTAATAAATTTCATCCTAATTATTTTAAATTGAATATGACAAAAAGGGGTATGAATTTTCAAAATATCTTTATTTATAATTCAAATTATAAAAAGTTTTAGTAATTTTTCATATTGATAAGAGAGAACGGTGAGAAATAAAGACAATTTATAATAACAGATAACTGGGATTTCGTTTATTAAAAGATTAATGGCATGTAAAAAGATGTAAATTTAAGAGAAAACTGACACCCACTAATAGATATAGAGTAATAGAGTACATGGTAATGATTAAGATGACAATTAAAAAAAATAAATCTATAATAGGTGAAATGATCATCTAATTATTGGAAATGAATTTAATATTTTATTATTTTCATATCAATATCCTTTTACTATAGTTAATGAATTTTATTTTCCTCTAGAATAAATGGAAAAACAATATGATTACTAAACAAGTAATATACTATCATTTAATCATATTCTACAATAATATCATCTTTTGTTCAAAATGGTTCTTATTGATTATTATTATTATTCTTTTGTTTGAAGAACTAAAGTCATTTTCCATAGGATCAAAAATTTCCAAAAAAATGATAACAAACTATTCCTCCAATATTTTTATTTTATTCATCTTCTGAATGATTAGCCAAAGCTATGATAATTCCAAAAAATAATGAACCCTCATAGGAAAAAATGTAATAGTAATTTCTAAAGGCTCAATAATAACACCCTATTTTCAACATATATCATTCAAAAAATATATAAACAAAAAAATATCAAAATATACCATACAATAATTGACACCCCAATTTTAGAATTAATAGATAGAATATTATTCCAAAATAAATTTTGAATTTATGACCAAATAAAATCAATAACTCTTAATGTGTCATAACAAAAATTTATATGCTCTAATCATACCATCTCCAAGAAATGATTATAAATTCCATAAATGAACTGAATCAACATAAATAAATATGTAATATATATTTATATATATATATATCCGAAATATATTTCAACCCTTAATCCTTCAATAAAATAATATATTGTTATTTTTACCTTAATCATAAAAGGTAAAAAAATTGAAATTATTTCAAAGTAAAATTAATGACCAAATCTATAACATCCCAACCTAGGATCCACATATCTTATTCCCTGATCTAGTGGGTGACATGGACATAACTTTACCTCCCAATATACGAGAGGATATTGACTAATATTGGGGGTGTCAAAGTCATATAGTGGGTGACTATACCGTCATGATCATGTGGAACAATGTATTTGTTATATAAATTGACAACAAATGGATGCATACGTATATAGATACAACAACACTGGACTAGTAATCGACTATAGTGTATGTAGAATAAAAAAGTTATAATAATCAAATGTGGAAGTGTAAATAGCTGAGAAACTATAAAAAAAATAAAATCCAATAGGTTGATCTATATACAAAGTGATTTCATTACATATTGGTATACAAAAAGATGAAATAAGAGATAAATATATACAACATACTATAAAAATGTACAAAAAGGGAAAAGGAATTGACCACTAGGATCTTTAGAATATTATTTTTCCTCCACTAAAATTCTCGATAATAGAAGTAATGCATATATAGAATATATAATATGTTTCTTTCCCTAAACATCATATTAAAAATAATCTCCTCAGGTAAAAATTATTTCTTGAGTAGAGTGTGAAATAAAACCCTAGTAGGCCAACACAAAAAATGTTTATAAATTATCAAAGTAGTGTACATAGAATTAGCATTGTGAAGGTAATAATTACTAACGACCAATGCCGAATAATAAAATACCAACCAGATCAGTTTCCCAAGGATATGCTGGGGGCTCTACCTACCTCATCATAGGCTGGCATGAGTCTGATTGGTATCCATACATATATATTGTGTTAATATATTTAGGATAGTTATATATTATATCCACCAATATGAAATAATTACGTGAGGATGTAAGTATTCATATACTTGGAAACATGGTGTTTTCAAGACCAAGGCACAACATCAAAATCCATAACTAATCTAAGATAGCAAATAAGATCAAATAAAAGCTACATGCCCCGAATCTCAACTTGAGTGTGAGTCATGGTGCTCAATGTTTAAGTGAGGTGTGTTGAGATGTCATTCCCAAATCCCAATTAAAGGAAGGTGAAACAAAATTACCATTATATAGATACATGTATAAATATAAGAGACATAATGCTCAACACCCGATTTTAGGTAGAGTGAAAAGTAATTCACAAAAAGTGCATTAACCCTCATTCCATAGCCTATCTCAATTTCATAATGATAATAACAATAATATCATATGGAATATATAGTTTGTAATAATTTTAATCAAGAAAATAAAATTTATAATGTGATTTTTCAGTTCATACATGTAATAAAATAATCATGTGTCAATTAGTATGACCATTCCAACCTTTATTATTTATCGAATTAGACCATCTAATGAATTTGAGCATAGAAAACCATCTTCTAGGAATCCATTAAATATATGTAAATATATATAATCTAATATATTAACTAAGCCATAAAAATACAATTCTATGTTTGAACCAAGCACTTAGAAGGTGCTATAATCAGTTAGGAAATTACCCACATGGGGTAAATTCCATTTACAACCCAAGATGAATGCGTATAAGACATTGGTTCATTTATAAAATTATATATAAAGTTTAATTTCATTACAAAACCCTCAAAAGGATTCCATAAATGAGGTTGTAATCCTTTTTACACATAAAAATTATCCTTGAGTGTATTTTAACATGAAAAAAATTATCTCAAATAAAACAAACTACATATGAGAAATACATAGAAATGGAACAATGGTTAGGCTTTAAAAACAAATTAATATTGAAGGAATAAAACCAGACTTCCAATCATAGGACTATACACTACTCTTCTTCCTATATAAGATTTATATTTGATGATGAATCCAATGAAAACTGAAGAATATATCAATAACCTGAAAATAGAGAAAATGAGATTTCACCTAAATAGAGAAATAGATATGAAAAAAATTAATAATTAAATAAGTGTACTTGATAGAATACCTCAAGATATCAAATGCATCTAAAAAATATTTATTAAGAGTTCAGATATTTGAGATAATGAAGAACATGTAATAGTATTGAAAAAGGATTCTGGGAGGATGATAGGAGATCCATCAACTGTAATTGGATAAATAAGAAAGAAAATTTATCATTATGTTTCACTAAGGGAAATATATTTATTTCAAGCTCAAAATTTTGGGTGCACGGTATTGCTTCATTTTTTGGGAAGACTATTCACAAACCATGATCTACTCACTATCTATGGAAGAAACAAGCATGATTAAGGTACAAATTTTTTTTAACCATGTGAAAACCATGCATTAAGCCATTATAGACCTACATCTGAAATTCTGTATGGTCGTATGGCTGGGGTCACATGGTTGTAAAAAATGGTGTAGCACCCTACTAGTGAAAATTTTCCACATATAGTTCTCTCTAATATTTAATACTAATAGTATTTAAACTATGCATCTTTCCCTGATTCCAATTTATTAGAGATTTAGGATACGAACAGTCCCAGTTTATCTTGGAACAATCCTTAGGCTATATTTCATGTCTTCTAAAATTCATTAAAGACATTAAACTGAAAAAACAAGCAAGTCATACCTACCTGAAAAAATGGTTCATTTCAAATCCACTCTTTAATAAAATTTTTATAAATACAATAAAACAAATGTTCCCAAAATCATCATATTAATTATCATTAAAAAACTATTATATTATATAAAAATGAGTCAATAATAAACAGTACATCATGTAGATAAGAGGTAGGAGCTGAGAAATTTCCTCCCTTTGACTGTCAGTTCATATACCACTTCGTTTCCATGCGTGTTGGGTTGTTACCCAACCATTGATTTTTTATTAAAACAATATCACTATAATTCCATTAATATTCCCAAAAAAGACAACATTATTCATCAATTTTCATAGAAACTATAGTGGTTATCAATATCATTAAACATCTTTAGGAAAATACAATGGATTTCTTATTCTAAAAACATTTTCACATGTCCATCATATATATTACATATACCTCAAAAATCATCCAAATATAAAAAAATCTACCATAATATTACCATTATATAAATTCTCAAAAAGGATTATATAATAAATTCAAAATATTATGAACATTAAATATTCAAATAAATGACAAATCTTGAATCCTTATATTTAGACACCATAATTATTAAAAATTCTCTACTATACATTAACCATGATTTCCCATATTATTCTATAATAATACATTGCTATAGACTAAATATGAACCATGTTTCAATAATCAATGTTATCAAATCATTATCCAATATATAATCCAAAAAATTAATTTTTCATTTTTAGTTCTCTCTTCTTGATCTATAATGGAATTATACATTGTTAGTCATTTGGTTTTACTAATATCATGGTCGAGTATTCCTCTAATGATAATAATTTTTATAATTCACATAATCACACATTTAATACATTCATGTAATACCTTGGGATGAATTTTATTACCAATAAAATATTGAAAGAAATGATTCCTTCATTCCATCAAATTTTATTTTATTATGGACTCCTTTACCATAAAAAACAAAGTCCCATCATATTATTATGTTTTCCAAGGTGCTTATTCACATATTATTCACACATATGTCATCAAATATATTTTATTTTATTATCATTATCAACTGAACATCAAAATATATTCATTTATAAATTATATTATGGATAAAAAAACTCAAATAAAATCATATTTTTAATCATATCTTCTGATACATACTGAAGAATAACCACAATAGTTTCCACTATATGAACAATTACATTGTGTTTCTTATAAATACAACCACTAAACATTCCATCTCATCCAATTATATGTAAGATGCTATCAGATTAATCCATGTACTAAAAATGAAATAGAAATTGTGATAATATTAATTAAATCATAATAAAACAAATTATGGTAGGATAAAAATATTTTAAAATTATCCAAGTAATCTTAAACTCTATCAATTTATCGATAATAACTATAATTTATACAGAACATCGTGGTTACAAATGACTTTTTACTTTTTATCAAATACCATATTATCATCTTAATGTAGTCAAAACTGACCACTAATCCCAATAATATGGTCTTAACTTGAAAAATTACATAATAATGAGTTTTAATTTTTTTCATAATTATATTCCACTGAAGGATATTTTTCGGTTTACAATTTTTTAGAATTAGGTTATAACTATTGCATTACAATTTTAAATATTTTAAAGTGGAAACTTCTCATCAGTATCCCTTTTCTAATTATATAAACCATTTAAAATTAATCTTATTTTATTTTCATGAAAAATAATAATTAAATTCAACTTTACTTCAT
Organism: Viscum album; assembly: GCA_963277665.1. Lineage (NCBI taxonomy): Eukaryota > Viridiplantae > Streptophyta > Magnoliopsida > Santalales > Viscaceae > Viscum > Viscum album. Next base: position 1,935,694,831 of record OY728165.1, read on the forward strand.
TTTTTTTCTTTACCATTCTTAAATTCCAAGTGAATTGTTTTTTGAAAAATATGAATGAGATTTTTTTCAGTAATAGACATATAAAGAATGAATTAAACTATTAGAAAACAAATACTATACCTTTTTAACTAAAAAAATGTTTCCCGCAATATAAATGTTTTATTATCCATAAAATTTCATTCAATAAAAAATTAATTTCATAAAAAATTTTATAATAAATTATATAATGAAAAATATAACACATTATGTTATTTTTTGAAATCATGAAAATTCCTCATAATAGAATTTTCACTATGTTTTTTGTTTTCATAATTTAAAAGTAAAAAGATCATTATATTTCCATGAATATCATAATATTGTTTTAAAAAACCATAGAAAGTATAGATAAAAAATGTATTTTACATGGAAAACCATTTCATTATCAAACATACAATAACACTAACAACTGTAATAACCATACAGTCGACTCCAATACCCAACAAAATAAAGGGTTTTCACCGACCAAACCATCCTTGGGTTTCAGAAAACCTAATATATTTGGACAATTACAAAACCACCCAATATCATATATATTCCCAAAAAACATAATAAATAAAAAACATAATCCATTCAATTAACAATACTAAATTGATAAAAATACTCTTTTCTTCCATAAGAAAACATTTCTATATAGTGAAATATTAAATCTGTTATGAAATCATTTTTGAAAATAAATAGAACATATAAAAACATTGGTGTTTTGAAGAAAACTAGAAAAAAAAATTTGGATTCCAAAAATAAAATACTTTTAAGGTGATGATAAATTTCATGGTCAATGTATACAGTAAAAAAAATTAATTTTCATGTTCTGTAGAGAAAGTAAAAACCCTATTTATTGAAGTTCATTTTGAAAACAAATTAATAAAAGTCATAAGAGGAAACAATTTACACTATAACTCATTTGTATCAATATAATAACTATGAAAACAATTAAAACAGTATGGACATGTAATACAAATAGTTAAATGACAATTATTAAATGATTATTTTTAAAATAATGTACTTTACCTTGAGTTATTATCATAAAATAAGTTCTTTATCATCATAAATAATAATTTTTTTCTAATTATATACATTACTGAGCTACATTTTTTGTTTTACTTTTTCGATTTTTTCAATTATTTCTATGTTATAATAATTACATACTTATTTATGATAAAATTATATTTTTCGGCAGTATTTATTTCATAATTACAAAACGACTTTCGTAGGTAAACTATGGGAAAATATTTTAGTATTCTTCCAACCCCAAAATAATAATAATGATATAATTTTAATTTTATTAATCAATTATTATTTTTAAACTAATAAAAAATTTGGATATTAAAAAAGAACTATGTCACAATAATGGATATTGTGTACCATATGTATGCATTTGTAATGTTTCAAATTTTCAATAAAAATTATATAAATATGGAGATTATTTAATTTTTTATTAATTAACATAATATCATAATTAAAATATTAATAAATTAAATATAATTAAATATATAATAAATTTGATGTGGTTATGAAAAACAAATATCATCGTTGTGTGTAGGAGGTAGTCCAAAGGAACGCACGAACGACAATATCATTTTTCTGTGAATAGAAAAGAGAGATGGTAAAATATTTTTTATATTTCTATAATGATAAATATTTATTTTATATAATATATAACCATTAATTCAATAATTATAATCCATTATGAGGGATGGTTATTGAAGAAAAATATATTAGGTCATGTGGCGGTAGTCTATAAAACACATGAATGATGGATTCATATTACATTTCATTGAAGAGGACCTTGATAGAGTGTATTGAATTTATATAAAACATATAATTATATTTATATTAAATGGTTTACAATTTCTTCAAGTTTAAATGAGATTTTATGGATGTGGAATTACAAATAAAACTAAAAACATGTGATATGAAACGATACATCTTCTTTGGAAAACCCAAATTTTTAACACCGAAAGACCTGTAGGGTTAATTTTTTAAGAAAAATAATTCCTCTATAAGTGGGGTAAGTGTTTTAAATATTAATTTTAGTGGTTAATTTAGGATCCTAATGGAAATTGAATATAAAGAAATGATAATAATTGGTGCGCTTTCATAAGAGTGGGAAGGGGAGCCATTAAAATTTTACAAAATATTAAATTAATATAGATTATATGTGATGTATGGATGAATAATTATTGATATTATTAGAATATATGATGAGGATGATCATAGATATAATCATTAAATAAAATTTTTACAAGGTTGGATTAAATTTACAATTATCATTTTATTTTAACCCATGTTATGTCACGACCAGTCCCCCGAGGCCTGTACTATGACTACCCCATGCTGCCTTCTATAGGCCAGGGGCCGTAGACTAGTACCGAAAAGAAATTTCCCTAAAACTGGGAATCAATTATCTTTTTTAACTTGAAACTCACACAAACTAAGAGCACAACAAGATACAAGAACAAGGTAAACTATATAGTAAAAAGAGTGTATACAGTAAGTAAAGGGGGCCGTATTACAAGCCCATCTGGAAGTATAGGAAAAAATGAAAACATTTCCTATGAACACCAGCCACGGATCCTACCTAAAGGGTAGGTAAAAATCATGAATAGTCATCTCTAAAGTACCTCTCTTCTAATGGTCCACCTCCGAGAAGCCTCCAGTCCTGGTACCCTCATCCCCAATCAGCACTGTCTGTCATCTGCACAAGATGCAACAAGTTGCGGGTGTAGCCCGTGTATGGGTGAGTATAACAAAACATAGTAGGGACCCCGAGACCCCTGAGGGTCTCTCAAAATCCACAATGGTTAAACCACAAAATACGAAAACCATAGGTAACCCTACAAAGGTATATTCTCATACATATACCTATGTTATCATGTTCTCTCATCTCACACATGAGGAAACACAATGCCCAACTACTTATACAAAAAATCAACTGTTTCACTATGGAAAAATTACCAAAAATTTAATAACACAATGTAAGTACCACTACTGTAACTCCACACAGAAGAATAACACATAGGTATCATCACGAAGGTAAGTACCAAAAAGGTAATGCCCCATGGGAGAATACCACAATGGTATCACCACACAGAAGTTTACCACAAAAATAAAGACTCAACTCACACCAGGATTAACATAAATATGAAAGTATGTATGATTAGATGAATTTATAAATAATCTTAGTTCATCGAGGAGCTTTTATATTAACCCACACAAGATTTATGATGACCCACATAGGATCTGGAGATGACCCACAGAGGATCGAAGATGACCCACACATGATTTGGAGATGGCCCACACAGGATCTAGAAATGACCCACACATGATCGGTATGCATAGACCCACATAGGATCGTGGACCCACACATGATCTTCTGATGACCCTCATAGGATCTGAAGACTCCTCAAGTACATCCAGCCACAGGGTTCCTGCACTAAGCACACTTGATTCTGAGAGGCTCCACTCCTCAAGTCATAGGTTAATACTTCAACTACCAAGAACTCCCACTAATAAGTGTGAAAAAGGTCCATCATTTCATAAGGGGCCCAACGTGACAGATGACATGTCAATTGGACGCACGGTCTGTATGTTATTAGCATCACTGTTCCGAGGGCCTAGTAGGATTTGGGTACAATCCAGCCTAGCTATACCCCAAAATTATCCAAAACAGAAGTGGTGTATACAATAATTACCGCCTCGATCTAAATATTCTTACACTACAGAAGATTCATAAAACGGATGAACGGTTCTTGAGATATGGACAAAAGGCGTATCTAGGTCCAAATAGGCCCGAGTCTGGTCCGACCTGGTCAGACCGAATAGGATTGGTCCAAACCGATCCAATTCGGGTAGACACAGACCGACCCAGGTATGGGCCGCTGAGCCGCGGTCCAACCAAGCCCATGGTCCGGCCCGACCGGCGAAGGAGCGGACCGCGGCTGGGGGGTCCGCTGAGCAGCCATCCGGGAGGGGAGGCCCCCCAGGTCACCCGAACAACCCATAGGCCATTCGGTTTTATCCAAATAGGCGACACCATGTGGCAATGTCGGCTGGCACACGTGACCCACTGGAGGGATCCTTCTCGGCGTGAAGCAGCCGATAGGAATGGCCGACTCTCCTTCCAGGGGCTCGGACAGACGTCGCTCCTCCACCACAGTTGTTTGGATGTCGGTAGCCCTCCGACAGCCACAACCAAGCAGCTGTGGTCTCCCACTATGGTGGCACAGACGCGAACTACTAATTCTCCACTCGGATGATCTGTGTCCCAATCGCCACCCTTCTCCGCTGCGGCCTACTTTTTAACCGACAGTGCGAACGTGCACTGCCCAACCTCCACGTTGCCGGCCGACGACCCAGCCTTTGTCCACCCACCACCGTGGCCTCCTTTGCTACCGGCAGCAAGGATGTGCCGACCCGGTTCCACATAGCTGGCTTGGTGCTGGCTGCCACCGTTCTTTGTAGTGGCCGACATGCCGCAGTCTCATTTGGTGGTGCAGTTGGGCCACCGTCGTCATTGCGGCCCAATAAAAACACATCAACATTTAAGATGCAGAGGGACTAGTCCATGCTTGTTTGGTCCACACCAACTGCATTAGATATATAGCATGTGAATTCAAGGATAAAGTTTCAACATAAAACCATGAAGAAGAAAATAAACACACCCCTACCTCGTTTTCTTATTGGAGGTGGCACGAGGAAGAGGATGAAGTCATTTAAGGGGATACCATTGTTCGTCACTCCCGAAACACCTTTTTGATCCGGGATCGAGCGTCATCCCTTTTCTTGATCCAGAGAAAGTTCTTTTTTGGTGGATTCTCTAGAAAAGGCCTCCCCTCACATTCACCAATGAAAAAACAACCATCTATTCCATCAAGAAGATTTAATTAGTTAACTCTTAATTATTAATTTGTTTCATTAATTTACTGTTAATGAACCCTATTAATTAAATAAATTCGTGGTTACATATTTTGTTTAATCGATCATTTAATGCCCATCCTTAAATTCCCACACACTCTCGTGTGGTCCCCACTTTCACAATTCTAAAAGGAGGTTTCTAAAAGATAAAAAGTGTTATTTATTTATTTTTCTCCTCCCATGAAGAATTGAAAAACTAACTTCCACCCTTGACCTACTGCAGGCGAGGTGAAGGTATCCTTAAGTTAATATCAGTGTTGCGAGTTCAACGGTGTCCCTGACATTCAATTCTGAGAACCAGTTCAAATGTCACAAAATGCCACATGGGTGTTTATTGAACGTACCTAAAAAAAGTTTAGAAATTTATTTTGGGCACACTATTCGTTGAAATATCATTCCTTCAATATTCACATGCTAATAATTTTTCCATATAATAAAAAGAAATTTACATGGGAAAATCAGGGTCTTTACATTCTTCCCACCTTAAGGATTTGTTTCCCCAAAATCCACAACAAAAACTAGAGAAACAAGTGGAGGTACAAAGAATTAATATTAGCCTCCTACTCCCATGTGCTCTCCTGGAGGTTCTCATGCTACCAATGTAGACGCACCAGAGGTATCAATTTCCCATGAAGGACTCTCTCCTGTTGATACTTAATCTCTAATAGAACCTCAGAAAACAACACCCCATCATCAATGTCCAGTTCTCCCATGTCAATGATGTGTGAAAGATCATGAACATACCTTATCAATTGAGATACGTTAGAAATTTTATGCACCTAGTGAAACTGAGGGGGAAGAGCTAAGAGGTATGCCACCTCACCAACTCAGTTGAGGACTTGAAAGGGTCCAATAAACCTTAGTGATAACTTTTCACCCCAGCCAATTCTCAGAAAACCTCGTTGAGGTTAGACCCGTAGAAAGACATGGTCACCATCCTTGAAATCCAGTGGTCTCTATCTCCTATTATCATAAGACTTCGTCCTACTCTGTGCAGTCTTTATCCGCTCCGGGATGATCTACACCTTCTCAGTGGTAGCACATACCATCTCTGGTCCCATGAGTGTTGATTCCCCTGCGTTAGTCCATCACATAGGTGATCTGCAAGGTTGACCGTACAATTCCTCGAATAGTGACATACCGATAGTGGAGTGATAACTATTGTTGTATGCAAACTCCACCAAGGGTATGTGATCCTCCTAGTTGTGGCCGAAATCAAGTACACAAGCACGCAACATGTCCTCAAGGGTTCGAATGGTCTGCTCTGTCTGACCATCTGTCTGATGCTGGATGAAGATGCTCAATCGAATATGAGTCCCAAACAACTCTTGCAACCCCTTCCATAGCCAGTAAGTATAACATGCATCACGATCTGAGGTAATCGTATATGACACACCATGAAGCCATACAATTTTATTGTAAGTTGTGGCATCCCAAGATCTCTATTGATTCCAGCTCTCTAATCGGTAGGAAGAGGGATGCCTTGGGGAGTCATTCAACGATCACCCAGATGTAATCATGTCCCATAGATGTGCATGGACATCCTATCACAAATTCCATGGAATTTCCATCCCACTTCCACTTTTTCACCTATAGTGGCTGAACTAGGACTACTGGAACCTGATGCTCTACCTTAACTTGCTGACAGGTGAGGCACCGAGAGATAATCTGTGCTACTGATTTCTTTATTCTCAGCCACCGGTGTTAACACCGAAGGACCTGGTACATCTTTTACACTCTTGGATGTACCTCTATAGGGTACGTATGGGACTCCCTCAACACTTCCACCCATAGTTCCATCGGTACCATAGTACGCCCTTTGAAAGGAATGACGTGCTCCCCACCATCAGAAAATCAAACAGGTGACTATCCAATTGATATCTGAGCACACTGAGCATCGCATTCAATGTCCCAAATGTAACACCCCAAGCTTCCATGGTACATTTCCCTCTAAATAATGAAATAGCTTGTATTGTACACAACTTCGAGATTCTAACACACCACGACCAATCAAACTAGTCATTATGAATAGTAATTCCACTTCTAGAAATTTTCTAAATTTTTTTTTATAATTGAATTCATTTTTGAATTAAGAATATAGAAATTATTTTAGGGTGAATTTTTTATATTTTTCTGAAAACATTCAATTTTTGATGAATAGTACTAAATTTTAATTAAAAAAAACTTTTATAATCGAAATAATTTTATGTTAAATTATATATTTTATTGGTTTTAAAGTATCAATAAATTATATTTTAATTATTTAATATAATTTAGATCATTTTGTGTAACTTCACATTTATAGTAAACATAATCAAGTGTCAATCTTTTGATAGTTATTATTACTTAAAAACATGCTTTTTGTTTTGACAATGGTAAATAATTTTAAATTAATATCTTCCACACATTTGTTATGAATTTTACATAATGGATTCCATATTTTAAATTAGGAGGTCCAAAAAATTTTAAATAGGTAACTTTTATTTCTAGACATTATGAATAATTACTTTGGTAAATATTTTATTATCCATGGTTAAAGGGTAAATCTAACAAATAAGGGTAAAAAATAATATTATAACAATATTTTATTAACCTAACATGTGTCCAATTTTTATTGGATGAAACATTTGTTACCATGAAAATCCTTGGGTCGATTTTAGGACCCCATGGAGCCACTTGGGAGTGACAATGACATTTTACATTAATTAAAGTAAAGGGAAAAATAACAAATGCATGTATGTTTTAGTAAAACAATTTTATATGGGGTTATATAATTGATCTATTCGATTATAAATATTAATTATAATAATAAATTTTTTCCCTACATCATGGTATTTTATTTATAATTTTTATACAGTAAATAATTTAATTTATTTATGACACGATGATATTTTATTTTCAAGTTCTTTTCTTCTTCCACTTCCTCATTCATTGTTGTTTCCATTATAAAATAATAACTGCAGTAACTTCTATATATTTTGATTTTATTATTAAAATGTTAAAACCATATTCATTATTCTGTCCATCAAATGAATGAAAAATTTACCATACGTGCATACGTACGGCTTACCATCTCCACGTCCTGGTGTAGTTTGTTATTCAAACACTTCATTATTTGGATGGAAATAATAATGAGTATAACTGATGTAAATAAAAAATATATCTTTTTATTGATTCCTTATATATCATATAACATCCAATTACAAAATATTTCACCATCTATATAATGTTATTGTCGCTCATGAGTACGTACAGATTACTGTCTCCATTAATACGATAAGATAAATTTCCCCATCGTAACCATTCAAGAATAATTTTCATTTGATGATTTCAAATAATTTTTAAGAACATAATATCATTATAGATATGAATCAAATACATCATATCCATAAAGAATGGCTTACATAATCACGAATATAATGGAAAACGAGTCATTTAACACCCAAAACGATGATACTACAAAAATATTAATAATATATAAATATTATAAGATCATATATGATATAATATTTATGTATATATTTCTTGATAATTTAATAATTTTTTTAAACTATTATAAATAAATTTAACATACCATCAACTAATAAAAATTACACGGTAAGTGTTAATTTCACAATCTCTTTATTATCCAAGGTTGTTTTTATGTATCTAATGGGACCTATTTGTCATCCACATCCATGTTTCCTTAAAAATGTATTTTAATTTTATTTACTAATTACTAGACTATGGGTTTAATTCATTTTACCTTTAATTGATATTTTATGTTTTTAGAAGAATCTTTTCATCATTTTCCAAACAAGGTACTTTATAACCTTTTCAAAAAAACTAATGTAAGATTGTTTTTTAACTTATAAGGGAGGTGCGGATATTTTCCACCATTATAACATTGTCAATTCATTCCTTACATGCTTATATGAATATTTTCAAAATTAATACTTTCTTTTATAATTATTTTATGCTTAAATGATTTCAAAATAGAAAGAGATATTTCTGTCAAAAAGTATTGTTTTCATCTATGTCAACATCCTTTGATAAAATTGACACTTATTTGAAGTTGATTTATTATTATAAAAATATTCTATATTGTATTGAATCTTTTGTGATATTTCTGACTATGGATGTGTTATTTTAATACCCTTCATGTTTTATGGTTAAATTATTTACATTTCATATACTAGTTTTAATATTAATCTTCATGTTATGTTTCAACCTTTTCATATGAGGAATGTATTAGACATAGTAACTGATGGGTGGAGCCCACTACAGCTCTTTGATGCATCGGTTGGTCTCATGAGACAATTAGACGTGGAATTTGATGATGCCTTTCCCAATTTGATATATGGTTTTGGCCGAGGCCTTAATAATTTTTAGACGTCTTGTCCGAGGCCTTGAAAAAATGTTTCAGAATGTCTGACATTATTCATTCCCTCATTATTAAAATAAAACTGATGGTTCATAAGGTTATTTGACTTGTAGAATACCCATGACTATGTTTTATTATTTCCTTATTTACTCATCTCATGTTCCCTCCATAAAGTGTTCATGTTTATTATCTGTAAAGGCATGAGATTTTAATTATTCATCATGCCTAATGTTTATGTTATCATCCGTTGTATTGCTTACCCTTACTGAGAATTTGAGCTCAACCCTTCCTTATGATTCATTTTCCTAGGATATGAAGAATTTAGTCATGACTGACCTAAGAACATAATCTAGGAGGCTTGGATATTTCTAATAGAATAAATTAGTGTTGTATTTCTTTTCATGTTGTATTGTTGAACTTATGTATGTATCTTGTTTCCAATAATACTAAATTTATCGGTCTTTCGGGACATAACTCCTTGTATCAATACTATGTTATGTAATGAAGAACCAACTCTGGGTCACTAGGGTCGGGAGATTACAGTAGTTATTAGAGGATGTTTAGTACAAACCATGGAAATTAGATTTAGAAAAACTCCAATTAGAGCACATTACCCTAAGATAGATTTTGAAAATTAGAATAGAAGAACTTCCTATAATTTTGGTACTATATAGGTTTTGTGAGTTTTCCAATAAATACATCCCTATCTAGATATGATCAGGTAAAGGAATCTCTGGCACAGATGTACCTAGGGGTAAAACCCAAAAAAACATCATTGAGAAAGACTTGAACATGAACTGGTGCACGACAACGGGCCTTGCTGAACTCTTGGTTATGACACTATTGGGGGATATACTTAGGATAATCATCATTTTTTATACAAACAATTATTAATTATTTATGATTATATTCCCCTTCAAAGTTTTTTTTATGATTGTGGATTATATCCATAAACTTTTCAATTTATTTTAAGTGTTTTACAAGTTCGAAATTATGTATTGTAGTTCATAATATAATATATTATATGAAATTGTTTAGAAATGGAACCTACTGGAAGGAATGGAAACTGTATCAGTGCATGTAATCCATGTAGGGATATCCCTCCAGCTTAAGATAATTTTAGTGGAGCTGGTGATGCAACTGGTGCTGATCAACTTATCAATATACTTAGAAAACTCACATAGTTTATGAATAATAATCTTACCCATATGGAGCACCCTGAACCACAACGCAGAGGATCAATGTTAGGTCACTTAATGAGGAAAAAACCATGAAAATTCAATGTTTCTACAAATCCATTTGTAGCTGAACAAAGGATATGATCCTTAGAGAAAATATTTCATGCTTTAGGGAGTAGGTAAAGGGAAAAACTTCTCATAGCAGTTTATTTCCACTTCGGAGATGCATATCAAGGGTGGTCATTAATTCAAAACCAAAAGGAGGACAATGATGTATCAAGTATGGAATATAGAGAGTTTAACGTTCTTTTCTTAGAAAAACACTTTCTCGTGACCATCGAGAGGATATAGAAAGAAAATTTTTGAGTCTGAGACAAAAGGAGGATTAGAATGTCAGAATGTATGAATCTAACATAACAAGGTTATTATGGCATGTTATAGATTATATATGTAAACCAACAAGTAATATTGATTGTTACTTTGATGGGTTAAAACCATTTCTCCATCGTGCATTAGTCTCACCATCATTCTTATAATATGAAGATATTATATCATGTGCTATCAAGATAGAAAAGGAAATATCTATGTCTTAATATTTTAAAGAAAATCAAGAGAATAAGGGATCTGATAAACATTCTGGGAAATGAAATAAGGAAACATGGAATAAGGGAAGAGTTTAATTTCTACCCTGTGATAATTGTGGAAGGCAACACCCTGGTTACTGTCTAAAAAAAAGGATGATGCTAAAAATGTGGATAGAAATGCCATCATGCTATTGATTGTAAGGGAAATAACTAAGCTAACAATGTTCAATGCTACAATTGCAGGGATATGGGAGCTTATGAAAATGAATTTCTTATGTTTCAAGTAAGATTACCATATAAAAGGACAAGGGATCAATGCCAAGCTTATGTGATCACTACGGTTGAAGTTGATGCTCAGAAAGACATGGGGGAATGTAATTTAATGGTTTCCTCATGTTAATCCAATGCATTATTTGATTCTATATAATCACAATGTTTCATATATTCCTAGTTCTCTAATAAAATAATGATATTTCCAATTTTATTTAACAAGGGATATGTCAGTCAAAACTCCTAAGGGATGTATCATTGCAAAAAAGTATTGTGAATCTGGTCCCATTAAGACATATAAACGATATTTATTTGCTAATCTAATCATCATTCCCAGGATTTAATTTGATATAATCATCTGTATGGATTGGTCTTCGGACCATGATTCAAATATTTATTGTAATAAGAAGGAGGTAAAAATTCTCGATGATGATAAATATTACCTTATCTTTAGAGGAGAAATTTCACCATATGATTCTTATCTAGATCCACCCCATTAGATTTACTAAATTCAATTATTGGGGAGGATGAAAATGAAATAATTATGGTCAAGGAAAAGACTGTTCAAATATAGGATGTACCTATTGTGCAAGAATATGTTGATGTGTTTCCAGAGGATTTACCTAGACATCCTCCAAAATGAAAAATCGAGTTTTTGATTGACTTAATTCCAGGTTTAAGGCTCATATCGAAGACCCCTTATAAAATGGCCACTATGGATTTAATGGAACTAAGTAAACTAGTAGATTAATTGAGTAATAAGGGATTTATTCACCCTAGTGTTTCTATATGGGGAGCCACTATACTTTTTGTTAAGAAAAATGAATGATCTATGAGGTTGTGCATTGACTACAGGGAGATCAATGCTTCATCAATAAAGAAAAAATATCCCCTACCTCGCATTGATGATTTATTTGAACAACATCATGGAGCTCAATATTTTCAAATATTGAAGATCAATCTGGATATCTTCAATTTTGTGTGAAGAAGGAAGACATTCAAAAAATATCATTTCGAACAAGGTACAGGCATTACGAGTTTACAGTAATTTCTTTTAGATTGACTAATGAACCATCTGTATTCATGGATCTAATGAATAGAGTTTTGAAGGAATATCATGATAACTTTGTAATGGTATTTATTGATGATATCCCGGTATATTCCAGAATTTATGAAGATCATTAAAATCACTTGGGCATTATTCTGAAGACTCTTAAGAGAAATTAATTATATGGGAAGTTAAGAAACTATTAATTCTGGCTTCAGAAGATTTATTTTCTTGGCCATATTTTCTCTAATGATAGAATATCTGTTAATCCTTCAATGACCAAGGCAATCCAAGAATGGGAAGCACCGATCCGAATAACTGAGTTACACAGTTTTATTGGTTTAGAAGGTTATTATCGATGTTTTGTCTAAAATTTTACCTAGTTTGCTAACACATTAAATAAGATAACATGTAAGGATTTAAATTTGTTTGGAAAAAATAATGGGAAGAATTTTTTAAATAACCAAATAGAGGATTATTTATTTCTCATATCTTGACACTACCATCGGGGAATGATGGGATTGTTATATATTGTGATGCTTCAATGAAAGGACATAGTTGTGTCCTTATGCATAATGATGGAGTTATTACCTATTCATCATGACAACTTAAAATTCATGAGAAAAACTATCCTACTCATGATCTTGAGTTAGTTGCTATAATCATTATTTTAATGATATAAAGACACTATATTTATGGTAGAAAATGTGAGATTTATACTGATAACAAGACTTTGAAGTATATTTTCTCACAAAAATAAATCTACACGAGGAAAAGAAAATGATTTGAACTACTCAAAGATTATTATTTCACCATACACCACCACTCTGAAAAGGTAATAAATGTGGAAGATGCTTTGAGTAGAAAGGATCATCGAGTTTTGAACAAGATGAGAGTCGAAAGGGATCCAATTTTCATGGATCTAGTAAAGATGGATATGGGAATAACCATGGATTGTGAATCATCAATAATTTTTCAAATGGTTGACAAACCATCTTTAATAAAAATGATAAAGAGTTATCAGATTGATGATGAGGAGTTTAAAAAGAATATTAAAGTTGTGAATGATTGGATATTGAGTGACATCATATATAAATGTGGAATTTTAAAATTTGGGAAGAGACTTTGTGTTCCTAACATACATGATCTAGAAAGGGAATTGTTGGATACAACTCATAGATCCAATTTCTCTATACACCTTGGGAGAACCGAGATGTATAGAGATTTGAAATAACATTTTTGGTCGGGAAACATGAAGAGGGAGATTGCAGATTTTGTGTCAAGATGTATGTTTTTTCAACAAGTGAAAGTTGAACGGAAACAACCTGGAAAAGTCATGCAACCTATTCCCATACATGAGTGGAAATGTAATGATATTAAGATGGAAATTATCATGCAGATAACAAATACTCCTAGAAGGAATGATGAAATATGGGTCATTATTGACCATCTTACAAAGTCAGCACATTTTCTTTCTATAAGAAAAGATTTACCACTTGAATGTTTAGCAGGACTGTATATTAATGATGTTGTTAGAATTCATGGAGTACCCCAATCGATTTTTTCTGATCATGATCCCCATTTTACATCAAGATTCAGGAAAAGTGTTAGAAAGCCTTGGATAATGATCTACGATTGAGCACTGCCTTCCACCCTTAAGCTGATGGAAAATTAGAATGGACTATTCAATCCTTAGAATACATGTTGAGATCTTTCTCACATGACTTTTAAGGTATGTGGGATCAATATTTACCTATGGTATAATTTTCCTATAATAATATATTCCATTTTATTATTCATATGGAACCATATGAAGGATTATATGGAAAGAGATATCATACACGAACTTGTTGGGATGATGTTGGTGAAAGAAAAATCATAGGCCTAGAACTTGTTGAGGAAATTATGGAATATGTTAAGGTTATACAAACCCACATCAAAGCAGCACAATGTAGAAAAAAGAAAAATGTCGATAAGCGAAGGATGTATTTGGAATTTTATGTACGAGATCATGTTTTATTGAAGGCATCTCTATGGAATGGAGTTATATGATTTGGTAAGAAGGTTAAATTCATCCATAGCTATATAGGAACATTTGAAATTATAGAATGGATTGGGGCTGTATATTACCATTCGACAATGCCGTCATGTATCTCCAAAGTTCACGATGTGTTCCACGTATCAATTTTGAGAAAATATATACCAGACCCAACGCATGTACTCACATATGAGTAAATTGAACTGGAATCTGATTTTACTAATTGTCAAGAGCCTATCATGATTCTTGATACTAGAGAAAATGTATAGAGAAACCGGACGACTCGCCTGGTAAAAGTTCTATGGAGAAACAATATGATGGAAGAGGCAACGTGGGAACCAAGGGAACTTATGATGAAGAACCACCTGAATCTTTTTATTCAGTAGTATTATAGAAATTTTGAGGATGAAATTATTTGAAGAAGGGAAGAATATAATACCCCAATCTTCCACAGTACGTTTCCCTTTGAATAATGCAACATCTTTCATTGTACACAACCTTGAGATTCTAACACACTGCGACAAATCAAACTAGCCATTATGAATAGTAATAACCACTTTTTAAAATTTTATATTTTTATTGAAAATGGACTTCATTTTTGAATTTTGAATATCAAAATTACCTTATGGTGAATTTTTGGTACTTTTATGAAAACATTCAATTTTGGATGAATAATACTAAATTTTAATTAAAAACAACTTTTTTAATCTAAATAATTTAGTGTTAAATTATATATTTGAATGGTTTTAAAGTATTATTAGATTATAATTTTATCATTTAATATAATTTTTTTCCTTGTGTGTAATTTTACATTTATACTAAAAATAAACAAATTTCGATATTTTGATAGTTTTTATTTCATAAAAACACTCTTTTTGTTTTGACAATAGGAATTAATTTTAAATTAATTTCTGCTGCTTTTGTAATTTGAATTTTGAAAAATGGATTCCATATTTGGAATCCATAGGGTCAAATTTTGTAAATAGGTAGCTTTTATTTTTAGATATTATAAATAATTACTTCGGTAAATATTTTATTTACCATGGTTAAAGGGTATATTCGATAAATATGTGTAAAAAATAATGTTATAATAATATTAAATTACCCCAACATGTGTCCTATTCCTATTTGTTGATACATTTCAGACCATGGGCATCCTTGGGTCTATTTTTTGACCCATAGATCCACTTGGTACTGATAATGTCATTTTACATTAATTAATCTAAAGTAAAGACAAAAATAAAAAAAGCATGTATCTTTTAGTAAAACATATTTATATGGGGTTATATAATTGATATCTTCGACTATAAATATTAATTATAAATATAAAAATATTTCCTACATAATGGTATTTTTTTATAATTTTTAGATACTAAATAATTTAATTTATTTATTACACAATGATGTTGCCGCAATTACCATAATAATGAAATAATAAAATAATTGAAATTATAAATATCCAAATAAATATAAATTGAAACTTCTGATAAATTAAACTAATTTTATAGGTTACATGAATGTTAAGGTTGTTTAAATAAATTTTATTCAAAGTAATATTGTTTTTATGGCTTTCAAAAAAATGATATTTTAAATAGTGTCAAAATCGACATAATTGAGTTTTTAAAATAAATGCTATATTATTAATTGATATAACATACCTAAAAATATAATTTTAGGACAGATAAATTATATATGGTTATATATATTAATATTTAATCACATGGGTTTCTCTTGTCTTGTCATAGTATGTTTATTAACAATATAATATAAAAATACAAAGAGACATGGTAAATGTCAAACTATTTAACTAAGAGTTAAATCTAAAAGATAAGGTTAATATGATGGCTTAGTCCAGCCTAAAACCTACTTGTTGAGAGTTTTTTGACCCAACCAAAAATTATCCTATAAATCATTCATTTTTGATCCATTTTTAACAGAAAATTATTTTATTATAAAATACTATTTCAAGCTTTTCCTAAAGTGACCCTCACCTCTCTTATAAAAGGGCACTTCACCTTCTCTTAATTTCACACCTTCAAAGCATTTTTTATCAACCAAAACATGCCCAAATATCCTAAAAAATATCCTCCCTTTTATTCTATAGGCCTTCCATTGGTCTTAAAAACAATTTAAGGGGCCATTTGTATCAAATCAAAAGGAAGAACCTGGAGAAGAGGTAAATATTTCATCACCACTTTCAAGTTTTTTTCTTCTTCCACATCCTCATTATTTTTTGTTTCCATTCTAAAATAATAACTCCAGTATATTCTTTATACTGTGATGTTATTATTAAAAGTGTACAACCATATTCATTTTTCTATACATCATATTAATGACAAAGTCACCATACGTGCATACGTATGGCTTACCGTCTCCATGTCGCGGTGTAGTTTGTTATTCAAACACTTCTTTACTTGGATGGGTATAATAATAAGTATAACTGATGAAAATAATAAATATAACATTTTATTGATTCATTATATTTGATATAACATCCAATTTCATATGATTTCACCATCTATATAATGATATTGTTTCTCTTGTGTACATACGGATTACCGCCCCCATGAACGTGAGGAGATTCATCTCCCCATCACAACCATTCAAGAAAAATTTACATTTTATGATTAAAAATAAAGTTTAATATCTTAATATCAATCTGTATATAAATAAAATAAATCATATCCATAACAAACATGGCTTACATAACCCAGAATACAAAGGAAAACGAGCCAGTTAACACAAAAAACGATGATACTACTAAAATCTTATTAAAAAATCAATATTATAAGATAATATATGATATCATATTTATATATATAGTTCGTGTATAATTTAATAACAATGCTTTAACTGTTATACAGGATGATAACATACCACATACTAAAGAAAAAAACAAGGTAAGAGTTAATTTCACAATCTCTTTATTATCCGTGTTTGTTTTTACGTAAGTATCTATGAGGTCCTCTTTATCATCAACCTCCTTGTTTTCATAAAAATATATTTCAATTATCTTTAAAATATTACTAGACCTTGGGATAAAGAAATTTATACCCTTATATGACCTTATATGTTTTTAAAGGAATCTTTATTTCATTTTCTAAACAAGGTACTTTATGAACATTTTGACGAAATTAAGGTAAAAATATATTTTATCTTATATGGATGGTGCAGCTATATTAAACCATTATAAAATCATCAAATATTACCTTAAAATATTATTAAAATATTTTATAAATAAATTTTTTCTTTTATAATTATTTGACTCTTAAATGATTTCAAAATAGAAAGATATATTTCTCTCAAAAAATATTGATTTCATCAATGTCAATATCCTTTGATAAATTTTACACTTGTTTGAAGTTAATTTATTATGATTCAAATCTTCCATATTGTATTTAAGGTTTTGTGATATGTTTGACTATTGATGTGTTATTTTTTTACCATTTGTGGTTTATGATTAAAGTATTGACATTTCTTATGATATTTTTAATATGATTGTTTATGTTATGTTTCAAAATTTTCATATGAGGAATTTATTGGACTTAGTAAGTCAACGGTGAAGCCCGCTATAGATCCTCGGTGCATCAGTTTTTCTCTTGAGACAATTAGATATGGAATTGGCCGTGACCTTTCCCCATTTGATATATGGTTTTGGATGAGGCCTTAATCATTTTTAGATGTCTTTGATGAGGCTTTGGAAAAATGTTTTAGAATGTCTGACATTATACATTATCTCATTATGAAAATAATATTGATGGTTCATGTGGTTATTAGACTTGTAGAATACCCATGACTAGTTTTATTATGGAATTATTTATTCATTTTATATTTCTTCCATAATTTTTTCATGTTTATTAATTGTAAATGAATTTTATTTATTTATTCATCATGAATAATTTTTATGTTATCTCCCACTGTATTTCATACCCTTAGTGAGCGTTTGATCTCACCACTTTCTTATGTTTCATTTTCCTAGGATATTAATAATTTAGTTATTTGTGACTTGAAGGCATAATCTAGGAGGCATGGATGTTTCTAATATAATAAATTAGTGTTGGATTTATTTTCAAGTTGTAATATTGAACATATGTATATATCTTATTTCAATTAATACTAAACTGATCGGTCTTTTGGGACATGATTCCTTGTATCATGTCAATGTTATGTAATAAAGAACTGACACTCGGTAACTGGGGTCGGGGTATTACACCCATGATGCACCTCCCAGACTCGCTGAAGAAGTGGAGGAGTGACAGTCAAAGACTAAAGATAAGTTGCTCCATCTCGATCCACGTAGGATATCCACAAAGCTGATAGGTGCTCTATCACCTCACTCAACAACTGTATACTAGATCTCTTCTTGAGTGTATCTGCTACTACATTCTGCTTCCCAAGAGTATAAACTATCTCTAAGTCATAATCCTAGAGGAACTCAATACAATGCCACTATCTATGGTTCATGTCCTTCTAATAGAAGATATACCTAAGACTCATGTGATCAGAGTAGACTGTAAAACATTCACCAATCAAGTAATGTCTACACATCGTCAAAGAGAATACCACTGATTCTAACTTTAGGTCATGGGTACCATAGTTATACTTTTTTTTATCTAAGATGTAAAGATCTATATGCGATCTATGCTAGCTCCGGCATCAGGACACATCCAATCCTGGTCCCTAATGCGTCGTAGTAGACAACGTACCGAAAGCCCTCCTCTGGTAGCCTCATGATGGGGTCACTCATCTTTCTCTACCTGATCTCCTGTAAACTATGTTGGCATCTCTCCAACCACACGAAGGGTTTCCCATTCTATTTAAATGCTGATAATGGTACCAAAACTCTGGAAAAATCAGGCACAATCCTTCGGTAGTAACCGGCCAAACCCAGGATACTCCGCACCTCCGTCGCACTCCTGGGTGGATCCAAAGAAATCACAACCTCAATCTTCACTGGATCCAACACAACTAGCCTCTGAGAGGACATATCCCAGAATGTGGATCTCTGATATCTAGAAATGGCACTTCGATAGATTACCATAAAGCTAGTTCTCTCATAGTGTGTCAAGAACTATATGTAGATATTAGGTATGATCCTCCTCTATAGCGGAGTATATCAAGATGTCGTCGACAAAGACTACCACAGAGAGATCGAGGTATGGCTAGAAGATCGAATTCATGAATCCCATGAACACTTTTGGGGTGTTCTTTATGATAAAAGTAATTACTATGAACTCATAATGGCCATACTGACTTCTAAATGTCATCTTTTACATATCCTCATCTTTTACCCTGAGCTGGTGATAGCCCGATCTGAGTTTTATCTTCAAAAACCATTGTGCCCAATTCAGATGATCAAAGAGATCATCAATCCTCAAGAGTGGGTACTTGTTCTTCACGGTCATCTGGTTTAGATGTCGATAGTACATAAAGAGTATAAAACTCCAATTTGCATTCTTGGCGAACAAAATCAAGGCTGCCCATGGAGAAACACTAGGCCTAATGAATCCCTAGCTCTGCAAGTCATCCAACTGTACTCACTGCTCTCAAATCTCCATGGGAACCATTTGATATGTTGGTTTAGATATCAGTGATGGCTCGGGGTACAAGTCGATATAAATGTTAACCTATATGTGAGGAGGTAGACCCGAAACATCATCCAGGAAAAAATTAGAGTACCGGTCCACCACTACTGGATAACTCAAAATCTCATCATCAACCGCTCCATGGGTAAGGATATCTAAGTGATGTGTGATTGGTAGCACCCTCCTCCGGGTAAGTCCATCTTGTGCTGCAAAGGTTCCCTTCTATCCGGTTAAGGAAAAA
The DNA here is from genome assembly GCA_963277665.1 of Viscum album. Taxonomy (NCBI): domain Eukaryota; kingdom Viridiplantae; phylum Streptophyta; class Magnoliopsida; order Santalales; family Viscaceae; genus Viscum; species Viscum album. The sequence continues at coordinate 1,935,715,091 of OY728165.1, forward strand.
CATTCCCCATCCATTCAGACACACCACACATTGAAACTATTAAAGTCAATATGAGCATTGAATGTGGATAACCAGTCCATTCCCAAGATGAGGTCATAAGGACTCAAAGCCGCTACTAGAAGATCCCAACTGAAGTTCTCACCTCCTAGGGTAAGTTGACACTGCCAGCACTAGTGTGTAATTGTCAAATATTCTCCCTTAAGAGTATCTATCCATAAGGATCGAGCCAATCACTTCCCGAACATCTCTGATCTCTGAACGAGGGCTATGGAAAAAAAGAGTGACTAAAAACTATGTCTATAAGTACTATAACTAAGGTGGAGTAGTCATAAACAATACCTCTAATCATCTTCGGAGTGCCGTGGTCGTAGGTCTCATCCACCTGGAGTTGATCTCATCCTTGTCCACCTTCACCCTTGGGTCAGGGTGGACAACCAGGTGGTGGTGGCAGTAGAACCTCAAATCGCCACCCACCGCCTGCTGCACGACCAGCTCCTCTTCTACGTCTGCCTCATACCTATGGACCTCCTTGATCAAATATTTTGTTCTACCTAGGCTGTCTTTCGACCATATGATGGTCGTCCGTACGGTGGGTTAGGCAGTCACGAGCTATATGACTTTTCCCGTTGCATAATTAACACTCCCGGACACTCTCCTGAAGATGATTTTCGGTAAGGATAACCATGAGATCCATTGGTGTCACTACTAGTTGGAAAACACTAACAACGGCCTCTATCCATTCCTCAGCAGCCTGTGGATCCGTCTCACCTCGGAACCTCAGTGGCCTGTGACACTGAAACTCATGAAATTCGCTCAAGACACATGAACCCTCTGCTGTTGGGGATGGTGGAATTGGCCTCCCAATAGGGAGTGGTGCTGCTGGTACACCACCCAATGGTACAACTGCCGGAAGGGGGGCCTACACCAAATCCTTGTCACTCGGTGGGTTGTAATCAAGTACTATACATGGAACCCTGGATGACTGTCTCCATAGAGGCATCCTGAGAAGAAATACGTGAGCCATGGTCATTATGTTATACTAGGTGAGGTAACTCAAATAGATCATAAAAAAACTATTCAAAAACACCCAGGCAATAAGTGTTTTCGTGAACTGAGATAGAAATCAGATGTGAGGTCCCTGGTGTATGGATACGCTGGCAACCGTACCGACACTAGATTCACCAAACTGATATACACAATCATAAAACATAACAATATTGTCAAATAAAAGATCAATGTATAAGTTCTTAAGTAGAACCAACCACTCTGATACCAATTTTTCACCACCCACCCCCTGAGGCCCATGTCCTAACTACCCCAAGCCCAACTTCTATAAGCCAGGGGCTGATGAATAGCTCTAGAAATGCATTTCCATAAAACTGGGAAGGTATTGCCTATTTGACCTGCAACTCACGCAAACCATGCACACAAAAAGATACAAGAAAAAGGTAAAATATATAGTAAAAAGAGGGTATACAGTAAATTAAGGGGGCCAGAATCCAAGCCCAACTAGTAGTAAACGTAAAAATGAAAACAACTCCTTTGAAAGCCCTCTAAATATCCTACCTGAAGGCTATGTAAAAATCTTGAACGGTTGTATCTGCAGTACTTCTCATCTGAAGGTCCACCTCCGAGCAGGCTCCAGTCCTGGTACCCTCATCCTTAGTTAGCGTGGTCTGTCATCTGCACAAGACAACACAAGTTGTGGGAATAGCCCATGCAAGGGTGAGTGTAACAATATTCAGTAGGGAACCTGAGACGCCCAATGGTCTCTCAAAATCCACAAAGGATACACCACAAAGCATGAAGACAACAGTTAACACTACTTACATATATACCCATACATATACCTAAGTTATCATGTATACTCATCTCACGCCAGAGGAAACACGAGTCCCAACTCCGTAGCCAAAATATCAACTGTTCCATGATGGAAAGAATACCACGAAGGTAACACCACGTAGTAACTACCACAAAGGTAACACCACACAAAAGAATACCACATGGGCACCACCACGATGGTTAGTACCATAATGGTAAATACACACAGGAGATTACCACAATGGTATCACCACATATAAGTGTACCACAAAAGTAAAGACTCATCTCACATCAGGTATAACTTAAATACAAAAGTATGGATGATTAGCTGAATTGCTAAATCAAATTACTTATTCAAGAAGCTTTTCTAGTGACCCACACAACATCGAAGATGACCCACACAGGATCTGAAGATGACCCACAGAGGACTTGGAGATGACCAACACAGGATCAGTGTGCGTTGACCCACACTGGATCGCTGAGTGCTGACACGCATAGGATCCAAAGATGACCCACACAGGATCTAAAGACTAATCAAGTACATCCATCCACATGGTTCCCACACTAAGCACACATGATTATGGGATGTTCCATTCCTCAAGTCATAGGTCGATACATCAACTACCACGAAGTCCCATGAAAAATTAATTCAACGGTCATTCATGTCATAAGGGTCCAAAAGTAACAGACGACATGTCAATCAAATGCACAGTTTGTATGATATTAGTGTTTTTGTTCCGAGGGCCCGGTTGTAATCAGGTTCAATCCATCCTGGCCATACCCCAAATTTATCCAAAACATAAGTGGAGTATACCAAAATGACCGTCTCTATCCACCGATTATAATTCCATAGATGGTTCATCAAACGGACACCCAGTTCTCAAGATATGGCCAAAAGACATATCTGGGTCCAGATGAGCCCAAGTCCTGTCCGACACGGCCCGACCCAGCCTGGGCCGACACGACCCAGTTTGTGTTGACCCGGCCAGACCCAGGTCCGGCCCATTGGGCCACTCTCTGGACCGGTCCATGAAGGGGCGTTCCACGGTGAAGCCTGTGGCTGGGGTGGCCCTTTGTGGTGGGGTATTCCCTAGCTGCCACCTGGGAAGGGAGGCAGCCCCCAGGTCACCCGAATGGCCCATTGGTCATTTGGTTTTGGCTAACTATGTGTAACAATGTCGTGCCAGTGGCTAACATGCGAGACACACCATAGGGGTCCCGCTCGACGCGACGCGCCCGACCAGAATGGCTGACCCTCCTTCTTGGGGCGCGGATGCGTGCTGCCCCTCCACCGCGGCCGGCTGAATGTTGACCGCCCTCCAACCTCCGCTGCAAACAAGAGGCCACGACCTACAGATCTGGCAGCGCGGACGTGCACCACTGCTTCGCAAGTCGGCCGACCAGTGTGATGGATGCCACACTGCACCACCGTAGCCGACGGGCCTCGACCTCCAACTCAACCGTCGGCACGAACGCATACCGCCCTACCTCCACATGGCCGGCCGGTGTGCTAGCCGCTGTCCTCTCACCGCCGTGACTGATGGGCCATGACCTCCTACGCTATCGGCGTTAGAGATGCGTCACCCCTACCCCACATAGCCGGGCGGGTGTCGTCTGCCACCTTTCTATGTCGTGGCCAACATGCCGCATTCTCCTTCAGTGGCGCGGTTGTGCCCCCATGTTCATCGTGACCCACAAAGAACACATCATCAGTTAAGATGCTGAAGGATTGGGCCATATTTGTTTGGTATGCACCTTCCCAATTAGACTGATAAAATGGGGGCTCTAGGAGAAAGATTCCACAATAAACCATAAAGAACAAAAAAAAACACACCCCTAAATTGTTTTCTAGTTGGAGGTGGTGTGAGGAATATGATGAAGTCGATGAAGGGGACACTGACGTTCGTCGCTCCCACAATTCATTTTCGATCCAAGATCGTGTGTCATCCTCGTTCTTGATCGAGAGAAATTTCATTGTTGGGGGATTCTCTCGCAAAAGCCTTCCCTCCCTTTCACCAATGGAAAAACAACCTTGAATTCCCTTTAAGAGTTAATAAAATAACTCTTAATTAAAAATTTGTTTCATTAATTTAATTTTAACTAAACATATTAATTAAAGAGAGTTGTGGTTACATACTCTGTGTAACCGAGCATTTAATGACCAATTAGATATGTCTGACCATCCTCGTGTGGTCCCCACCTCTATAATTCAAAAAGGAGGTTTCAAAAAGAAAAATAAATTGTTATTTTTTTTTATTTTTTTATCCCATTAAAAACTGAAAATCACACTTCCACCCTCGACCTACTCTAGTCAAGGTGAAAGTCTCTTTATGAAAATATCAGTTCTGCGAGTTCTACGGTGGCCTCAGAATCCAATTCCGAGGACCGGTTCAAAAGACACAAAACACCTCTTGCGAGTTTACTGAGCGTATATAAAAAAGTTTAGAAATTAATTTCGGGCACACCGAGCCTCAGAATCAGACGTCGTCAATTTTCGCAGACTCGTAATTTTTCCATATAATAAAAAAAATTACATGAGAAAATCTGGGTCTTTACATGTGATGATTTTTTATAATTACAGTGATATAAATATTTCTTCCTATAAGGGGTTTATATAATTACTATAAATGAAAAATGTCCCATAAAGGGGCCATGTATTATTTCACAAACTATATTTATTTTAAATTTCCAATGTTTATATTTTTAATAATTTTAAAGAATTTAATAAAATATTATTTTTATATGATATTAAATAATTCCATTTTTTTGAAAGATTCATTTACATTTTTTTTATAAAAATTAATATGATAGTCCAAATTCAAGTTAGACATTTTAATACATAATTATCACGTAATTTTTATTTAATAAATTAAATTGTCCCATTAATTTAATCAAATTTTATAAATTTTAATATTTAATACAATTTATTCTATTCAATTAAATAATAATTGCTGAATGAGAGGTGTGTAATAATTAAGATAATTATTGACACTTAAATAAATTAAAAATATATTAATATAATGAATATAAATCATTTATTCCTTAAATTTAATTTTTGTTCGAATATAACCTCTAATTATCACTTTGGAAATAATATTATAGTTAGTAGCAATAGGATTGTAACCATTATTACTTTTCAATCAAAAATATTATAAAGGTTATAATCACATCCGAATGGAAAAAATTCATAAAACAAAATATTGTATGATTATAGAAGAAATAGACTCAATAAATAAAATTAAGTAACATATTATGGGCATTTTTTATCATTATCAGTTTATTATTAAGGCTCAATTACTTTTTTCCCTCTACTATGGTAAAAAAATTTACTTTGGTCACTATTAATAATGAATTAAAATAAAATGTACCTATTTACCAAATTTTTTATCGACTAATTCTATTTATGGAATCCATTTTTAAATATAGAAAAAACATAATTTTATAAATTTAATTTAAAATTAAACCAAAAAGACACAATGAAAACTAGTTTTTCATAATAATTTAATTTTCATGTATATAATGTTTTTATAATAAAATATATTATAAATTTAATTTTCAATAGATTAATACGATAATTTGAAATAAAAATGAACCAATTAAACATTAAAACAAACTAACACATCAAAAAGGGGAGTAAGCGATGGTTTTTTATGGACAAAAAATACTTTAAACCCTCGTTTACTAGTATCACGACAGATTCAAAAATCTCAATGTAGTTTTACTATGTGTGATTTTTTGAATATTCCAATGTGTTTTATGATTTATTTAGTGAATGTTTTTTTATAAAAAAATTTCCATGAATTTTTTTTAAATATTTAAGAAACTATCGATGATATGTTTAGTGATGATTTGTTTTTGTGGGAACTAATCCAGACCACATAGAAAATGTTTTATTTATTATAATTAGTTACAATTTCTAAAAACCACAGCTAAATTAGTTATTTTAAAATATATAATAAAGAAGTGAAAATATAAAAAAAGTGACATGTAATAAAATAAAAAATCAATTTATAAAAACCATCAAACATACTTCATACATCCATAATAAATATAAAAACATCCACTTTCATTATATCCATAATCTCAATCAACCGATACATCTGTCACATAATACATATATTTTCTACCATTTCATCCATGTAACGACCTAAATTTAACCTCATAATGACCTCCACTACATCTATCCACCTCCATTTCATCTCATCAATGGAAAACGACATCCTCATATAATAAATTATTACAAAAAATAAAACAAAAACTAAAACTAAACATAATAAATCTATTTACAAATAAATAATTGGTATCTTTTTTACATACCAAGGAAATGAAAAACCATAACAACTTTATTTTGAATAATGTTGTGGATTACATAATTCAACCTCCATTATCCTACCATAATCTTTTTCCTATAATGAAAACCAATATATTTATGAAATGAAATTTGAAAAAGACAATACACTGAATATATTATGTATTCTATACATAATATTTGTAATTATTTTAGTAAAAAACAAATTAACAAAAAAATGATATATAAATAAAAACACATTAAATGCAAAAAAAATCCATATTTAAGTTAATATTAAATACTTGAAACTAAAATTGTATAATTTAATATTATAAATTATTTTTCAAGTGATACACGGTGTGGATGAAATTTACTTAATACATTTATTTTTAGAAATTAAAATAAGAGTATTTCCAATATTTCAAAACTAAAATAGCAGTGTTGTCCAATGATTTTATGTCATTTTTTGGTAATTTTTTATTTTATTTAACATTTCATTAACATTTTGTTTTTTAAAATATAGAGTCATTGTCCCATGATTTTATGTAAATCTAACATCATTTTCCTAGTTTTGACACCTGAAAAATATTTTTAATGGTTTATATTGCTATAAAAAGTGGTTACCGAGTCATTTTGACCACAACACAAATATTATTAATGTGTAATTTATGTTTACTCATCAAAAAAACTTTTTAGGTGGTATTACAATGATTTTAGGTCAATATGTTGTCATTTAAATTGGTTTTTATCATTCCAGGCAAGTTATACTGTTTTTAAACCACAAAAAATTCATTTATCACCATAACACTAAAACCGCCAATCATATTGAAATGTTGTTGGGTCCTATATTTTACAATAAAATATATGGTATTTTTTTCTAGAATTTAGTGCAATCCAAAACTGTTTACATAGTTTTTACCCCCTGATACTAGTTTTTAAAGGTACATGTACCTTTAAGAAGTGGTTATCGAGTCATTCCAACCACAATTCATGTCAGATTGATGTGATTTCTATTCATACATTTTAAAAATAACTCAATGGTTGTTTTAAAATAGTTCATATCAATATGAGTTTATTTTTAGTGGTTTTTACTAATCTATGCACATTTTAGTGTTTTAAAACACACAAAATATAATTTCTGAACATAATGGTAAACTGTTATTCAGAATGATGTTTTTTAAGATACTACATTTTAAAAATTTATCACATGGTCATTACCCCAGATTTCATTACAATCATATGTTTTTCCTAGTTTTGAACCCCCATGCGAAACTTGTTTTTAATGGGTTTTGTACATTTACAAAGTGGTTATAGAGTCATTATGAAAAAAACTCACATTAGAGTGGTTTATTTATTAATACATGTCAAAAATAACTTATCAGCGGGTTTATAATGATTTCATATAAATATGAGGTGGTTTTATGTGGTTTTGACCGTTCTGTAAATGTCTTAGGGTTTTACAACACCAAAAATCTGTTTAGAGACATAAAGGGAATAACATCATTATGAATGGTGTTATAGCGGTTCCAATATTTAAAAATTAAATATACACTCATATTCAATTTATTTCAAGGAAATATGATTTTGTTTTATAGGTTTTATCCCCCTGATAATTGTCTTTATGGTTTTTTGTACCATTAAGAAGTGGTTACTGAGTCATTCCAATAACACCGCACGTCGAATTGATTTTTTTTTTCTACTAATACACTTAAAAAATAAAAATTATGTGAATTTAAAATGATTACACAATAATATAAGGTCATATTATATGATTTTGACAATTCCACAAATGTTTTACTATTTTAATACAAATAAAAACATATTTACGAATCTAACCGGAAAAATGTCATTCGGAATGAACTGCTGTCACTTGATATTTTTAAAAATAAAATATATCATCGGTATACTATGATTTTTGGGATTTAAGATGTAATATTATTGGTTTTAACGCCCATATTCATTTTTATACAAAATTGTAAAGTTTTAAAATTTTATATTGAGTCATTTTGGACACACTGCATGTTGAATGATTATGTTGATTTCTTATACAAGAAATAAATAATTAAATTGTGGGTTTCCCAGGATTTAATGTCAACACATCATAGTTTGTTATTTTTTTATTGTTATATGATAATTTTAGTTATTTAATATAATAAAAAAATATTAATTGGCATCACAGGAATTCTGTAAATTTGATTGACATGGAGACGATTCGTACATTTCAAAAATCACTATGTAATTGTTTTCTAAGAAAAAATTGTATCGATTAATGTTTTAAAAAAATTTAATTGTATAATTAATATATTGTTATTAAAATTAATGATTTATAACACCCTTCCTAGTTATATACTATTTCACACACCATCTAGTCACACCGCCCATTGTACCATATCTATTAAAACAACACCACATGCCTAGTCTTCATCAAACTCAAAATACATTCTCTGATAAATTGAACTAGGTGCTCAAGGTTGTTACAAGAGGTTCACTATATATAAGTATGGTCTATGTGGTATTTTATTACTACTAATAGTTGTTTAAATTGAAAATACATTATTTAGTGGGTGTTAAGTAAACCATGTTGTTTTTAATGGTCAACAATAATTTAGGAGTGATCTTTTTTGTAAAATGATAGTTTTTATATGTATTGGTTTTTGTGAACTCAGTATTGAGTTTTTATTTTGTTGGGGATTGTTTTTTTAAGAAAATGTAAAAAATATCATGGGGGTGTTAATGGGAAAGTTCACCATCTCGCATGCATGCTTCCCATATATTCTGAAAGTGTTAGCATCCCACTATAAGTCTTAGGTATGGACAAATGACTAGTATCCATTGAAGAACATGGTAGTTGTGAAATTATCTAAGATGTTGATCAACTAGTATATTGAAATTTGTCTATTATTTTCATTCCAACATTTTAAATAGTTAATGTATATTAAATGTATAAAAAATTAAAAATGATTTTTATAAAAAAGGAAGAAATAGAAAAATATAGATATGTCGGAAACACTTTTCCATTAGAAATTTTATTCTATTTTTATTTAAAATTTTTAAATTGAATTATCTTCATAATCATTATCATCATCGTTATCATCCTCCATTGTGATGAATCAATCATTCTCACCCTCCCTTTAATGTTATACTATATCAATATTTACATGAAAAAACTATTCAATATTTTGTGGTTGATGAGGTTCGCTATCACAAAGCACCAATTGATATTCCTCGCCAATATAGTATCAGTATCTCTTCTTTAAATGTATAACAATACATCAACATTAATGCAATTGATAATCCATAAAATTAACCATATTCTCTTGTGAACCAAGGATAAATGGATCGTGTTTTTCATGATCATAGGAATCCACAATATAAGAGAAGTTGACATAAGTAAAATGTAATTAATATTTCAGTATACCCCTATTAATGTTAAAGTAGTAGAATTTTAATAAGACAACTAAACATTATCCATGATATTTTAATTCCATTATATCATTCAACTTCCCATAATATCTTAACTTAACTAATTTATACACACTGCTATTCTGATTTTTTATGTTTCCATCATAAAATATAGTATGAAGCCATAATTCATGAATATTGTAGTCATCAAAACTCATACACATCCATTTAGGACCTAAAAAAACATAAAATCTTTCAATATTTCTACTCAATTGTCAAAATTACATATATGGACAAAAATATATATGCTATTACATTTAAAGTAGAAAAAATAACTTCAATTCAATAATATGAATATGAGTATATATATACATAGTGGGTGATGCATTCAATAAGATCCTTAATAAAATTTTTGTTAATTCCATCTCATTTTATGCTCGACTCCTTAGTATCCAATTCAATTTTAGTCACAGGATATTAATAAATAGATCAGTAAAAACATTATTGAGCTTCTAATATCTATGTTCATGTAACAACTCTAATTTATTCAGAGTAAAATTTTACAAATTCAAATAGGTCATCCAATAGATTGAAATACTGATGACTTAATTTTTGATTGAGAATTAGTGGAGATGTCACCAGTACATCCAAAATTATTGAATCTAGTCTCAATTATTTTCAAATACCTAGAGATAAAGGTCAAAAAATATTTTTCTATGAAACCATTTACAATCGGGCCTTCAGGTTGAACTTTATTCATTACTTTTGATATCAAATTACCTGTGTACCTGATGAAAAATTAATAAATAAAATATTAAAAAAATTTACATAATGATTGGATAAAATAAAATTTTCTATTAAAAATAAAAAATATATCAATGTACCTATATATTTGATACATCCGCTGATAGTATACCAGACCTCTATCTTTAGCTTCTTCAACCAAATTAAGAGTCAAATGAATCATTACATTGAAAAATCATATGGGAAATAATATATCCAAATGACATAGTGGAAAAATAATTCTTTATTGAATTTTATCAAGAACATATTCATTTAATGTTTTCAAATAGATCACTTTAAAAAAGGTTCAGAACTAGACCAGAAACACAGTTATTTTTTTTGTAAATTATTATGCAATTATAATGGAAACAATTGTTCCATTAAAATATATGAGGCTTGACTATTCAATCCTTATAAAATTCAACTTTTTTGTCAATACACATTCATTTGTTATATGAATATCTATATATAACATTTCAATTCAATAATGTTTGATGGAATATATCTTTGTCAGGATTTTCCAATATAAATATAACTAAAGGATACTTCTGATACTCATTTTCCTACAAACCATGAATTAAATTCATTGATTACAAATCCATGTAATCCATGCCGTGATCCTTCAATTTACCCTACTCATTGTGCAGTCATAAAATCACATTATCACAGACCTTCTTCTTAATATTAATTATTCCATGATTAGAATGTATAAAATTAAACACCAAATAATAATTTTTGAATAATTTTCAATTTTTATTTCATTGTTGTGTTCCAGATTTTTATAGATACTATAACTCATACCCTTTTTACATTGTATTTAAACTGATGACATTTTACAATTTCCTATGTGAAATTAATTAATTTTTCCATGATTTCAGAACCAAATAACACCTTCTGGTGAATTTTCCATTTCAAAATCTATATTCAATCATTTTTCATAAAGATTAATTTATAAAAAGAATCCTTGAATTGATAATTACACATAAACCACGATTTTCTTTTATGAGGTGATCCTTGATGTTAAAAATAAAAATTGTAATCTAGAAATTCCAATCCAGTATGATTGTACCAAATTGATAAATTTTTTGGTCCAAAAAATTCACTAATTTTATTCATTAAATACTCCTTCATTTTAAATATTTATCTTGTTTATGTAAAATATGTTTACACACCATCATTCCATATTTCTCAGAATTCTTATATTAGAGGTTGATGGTATACATTAATGTCATTTATAGAAATTTATATTCTCTGACTAATAATAGAAATAGTTATAAAAGTCTTCTTCATATACATACATGGAATTAGATTACATGGGAATAAAAAACAGTAAAAATTCTTTAATTTTTACTTATAGTATGGAAAGTGTTAAAACCATCCAATCCCAATACAAAACATACATTCCTAGGATCCAAAAAAATATGGATATAAAGAAACAAATATATTCCATGATTTTGAATCATTTGGATGTCTCATCAAGCCATCATTACTATCCTATTCATGACACTTCATTCTGTAGACAGTCTGATAGGACAAGAATAATATTTTTATGCATGATTTTAGAGTAAAATAATTCAATACCATTGCAGGAGTATTCTTACATACTTTCTCCCTAGTGTTGAATTGATTTATACTATAAATATTTTTCATTGGAATCCTTCTACATTTGTAAAATTGTCTACATTCTTCATTATCATAATATTATCCCTAGTAAATCATGCATTTATTATGGCATTCATATATATTTGAGTAATGAAATCCAAATTTTTTTATATCTTTCTTAACCTCATAGAATGATGCAGTGATATTAGCTTAAATAAATGTATCATGAACCCACTCTAAAATAATGGAAATTTCTTTCTCAGTATGTGGATAAAGACACATGATGTGATAGAAGTTTAGTAATAAAATTCAATATTGAATACTTGGAAAACCCTTCATATATTTCTAATTATCCATCATCATCAAATTAATAAAAATAATTTATTCCCTCAATTTATGATAACAATTAACCTACTCCATTACAATTGAGTTTTATATTTATCTATTAAAATCATGGAAATTTTATTCTTGAAAACTATACACTTATTTAAAATTTTATGAATTGATTTCTCTTATACTAGGTCACATTGTATTTGTTGACAATATTGTCATTTTTTTTAATTTCCATAACAATATATTGAACTCTCCAAATACAACATAAATATCAAGAATGAAAAATTTTCAATATCAAATTCTAGTATACTTCATTTCAACTCATCATTCCCTTTAATTTATAGTAAATATAGAGATGTTTTATTATACCATACACTGATTGATTTTCAATTGCATAATCTAACATTCAGTGATTCCCATTGGCATACAGAGTTGTGTCTCGAGGTAAATTTACACAACTATTATCCTTATGTATTATATTTTATTGTGAATATACATTCAAATATAATAATATAAATGTTTAATCAAAATGGTATAATAATAATTAAACAAGAATCTATATGGGATAGAATAAGATTCGAGAAAATGGTATTTAAAGATAGATACATGATTGAAACAAATAATATTTGATGATTAAAGTGTCGAAAACAACGTCTACATTAACGATGATAAATATCAATAAATTTATGATACATTATATGTAGATGATATTCATTTTATGGAAGTAAATGATAATATTGTATTCTATCCTAGTGTTGTGACCAATGAGGGTTTATTCCATTGAAAAATTATCTACATTGATCAATGTCTGAAAAATTTCATATTTTTTAACAATGTATAAGAAAACCCCTTTAAAATTATGAATGTAAAGTACATTTTATTTTTATATCATGCTCTATTGGATGGATTAAACTGATCAACATATATGTTTTTGGTTGGAATATGTTCTTATACATCATTCTACCATTTAGTGTCATTTTATATAATCCCATAAATATCCTTTTATACAAGACATTATATGCCATGTTTTAAAATAGAGTCTACACATCAATTATCACATATGAATATATTTATCCCCTCATTAATATTCACACCCCCACCTATATAAACACTTATAATACATCACATTCACATTCATTATGATCAATAATCAATATTAAAACCCAATATGAAAAATCAACATTCAATAGAATTTCAATTTTTATAATATATCAAGGGGCATGGTCTGTGGTAAAATTTTAAGACTATTTAAGAAATGTTCCAACCATAATGTCGAATACACTCGATGAAGCCTCTTTATAAAATATATTGTTGAAACTAAAATACACCATCATCATAATGTCACTATATTCATGGTATCCCAAAAAATGTTCTCAAAAATCCATTCACATTCTTGGAAGTCAAGTGCATACATAAAAAACTATTTTATGGAATAAATCATATTTTATTTTCTCATAGTAATATATTAAAATAAATTATCTGATTTTATTAAATGTTACGTGTGCATGGTAGATGAAAAATAAATTTAAAATATATCATTTCATATAAAAAACTTCAAATTAAATCAAACATTAGTGAAAAATGTTTTCCCTTTAAAATAAATTTCTGTACCAATATAATCATTTCAATATGAATATATATCATAGGTAAAATATTCATGAAATTAGTGTTTATTAATTTAATAAACTATGAAATATATATAACCAACCTATGTTATTCCACTTACACAATGTGTGAGTATAAATCACCACAATAAGGAAAAAGAAACCTTAAATGGACATGAAGATAGTAAGTGAGCATGGGAGAGGGGGTTAGGGGGTTCTACATCGCCACACGGAGGAGGGAGGTTAGAGGGTGGGGTCGCGAGGGTCAGGGTATCCACTAAGGATTGACGAGGGAGGATAGAGCGGTGGGGTTCTTTATCGCTACCAGGGAGAGGAAGGTCGAAGGGGTGGGAGGGGCGTAGTGTCAAGGTCATTTGGGGGAGGTGAGAAGGGGAGGTCAGGGAGGGGGGTGATATGTGTTAAGGTCATATATAAGAAGTGGGGGAGGAGAGGAAATATGGTTTTTAGATATTTACTTATAGTTTAATAGAAACCACCACTAATTATTAAAATAGAAAAACATAGTGGTTGTTTGAATAAACCATTGTTATATTATTATTTTTATATGAATTTATTGTTTTATGGTTAATATAACCACCACTGATAAACTAGAACAAAACAATTATTTTTTTGGGTGAAAAAATTATAATTTTAATTTAGATATATTTAAAATATAACACATTTTTAAATAAATATTTTTATTTTTAACATTTTATTAAATAATAAATATTTTCATAAAAATATCAAAAAATTTATACCTCATAATTTTTAAAAAATATTTTAATAAATTATATACATTTTATTAAATAAATCTTATAAATGTTTTATAAATTAATTACATTATTCTCTTAACAAAATGAATGGAAAACCATTTCTGATGGATTTTTTTTTGAAGAATTAAATTGTTTAAAAAACATGAGATATTTTACACAAGGATTTAATCACTAATATTTTATTTATTTTAAAAATTATGTTATTTTTTTAAAAAAAATTAATCTTATTTAAACCCTCTACTGTGATAAATATGTTATAATTGTTTTATTTGAATAATAATAGTTCATGGTTCATTTAATCATTCTATTTGGTATCAAACACATTATCAAGCATGATTTCAATCTTCAAAACATAAAAATATTATATATACACCTTATCAAATAATTTAAAAAAATTATTAGATAATGATTTTTTATTTTCCATTTATTTTTTTCAATGTATAACAAAAATTAAAATTGTTAATAAATTTACAATTTTAATATTTCAATCGTTAGTATATTTTTATTAGTAGAAATTATTTCTAAAGTAATTGCCACATGATTAAAATTTTGGTTTAGTAACACCATTTAATATAATAGAGATATTCATAAAAAAAATTAAAACATTATGTGAAACTTAACTCCATGAATATGCATTGTGGAAAACCATTCAACCACACCCGAAGGTGGGGGACCATGACATACCTTCCAATTTATTCATTATTTTCTCACCAATGCATGTGATGTGGTACAACTAATAAAATTATTTTAATAAATAAATATATTATTAATTTATCATGATTATTATCAATACATTTATTTTTAGTATTGTTATAACTACTAAAACATACTATTAGGATTACTGGGAGGATATATATCATGAATTGTTTTT
Source organism: Viscum album (assembly GCA_963277665.1). Classification (NCBI taxonomy): domain Eukaryota; kingdom Viridiplantae; phylum Streptophyta; class Magnoliopsida; order Santalales; family Viscaceae; genus Viscum; species Viscum album. Next base: position 1,935,730,568 of record OY728165.1, read on the forward strand.
CTAGTGATTTGAGGTTTAAAAATTTATCCACATTCTTTCTCAATCTCATATTTAATAAATATACATCAATATGAATGAATATTTTTTCAGACATGTTATCATAGTTTAATAATGAAATTAAATGATACTTTTTAATGTTATAAGGGTTTTATATGGTAATCATAAATAGTTAACATTTGATACTGGATGAGTCTCCAATTAAGGAAACATTACAAATTTTGGATCTAATGATTGTAATATTTTTGTGGTGGATAAATTATAATCTATCATTAAGAGGATATCACATTTCCTTTTTTAACATTTAATTATTTATTCGTGAAATTGTAGATCTCATATATTTAATAGGGTATCTCAAATAAAAGACAATTACTCCCCCGCTTATAACTGACATAGGATTTATTATAAATCTATAGTGTTTTTTAACATATATGATATTAGTTATAAAATTATTAAAATGGATAGATGATTATTATTCAGAACCTAAATATTATTATATGTTATCTCTTATAATGGGATATATGTAATCCTTATGCACATTAACATATTACTGAGATTATTTAGATTTAGACATGTTCCACCATATAGGGTTTTTTGCACTCACTTATTCTCAATGATATAACATATTATTACTGAATTCCCCATATATTGGATGAGAACACAACAAAAAGGATGATTTGGGACTATTCCCAATTCATATTCAATGTTATAAGTGAATCTAATGTTTTTAAAGAAAACACTTATTACGAATGATTTTATATTTTATGTAAAAATCTAGTATCATCTTTTATCCATTATTGTCACATTTTCTATGGTTTTTTTATTTTCTATTTCAAAATAAAGATTAGTCAATGAGGTTATTCTAATGAATTTTCTTAAGTTTAAATAGGAATGTGTTTGTAAGATATAGATATAAGTGATGGACTTTGTAAATAATGATACATCTTAATAGGTTACTAAGAAATAATCTGCTCTGTAATCTAATAAGGTCACAATTCTAACATAAGGATCATATTTAAAATAAATATTAAATTTCATATTATGATGTGTGAAATTAATAATATGTATAAAATATTGAATAATCATAGATTTTGAGTAATTTTTTATTTCTTCAGCTTGAGTAATTCATCCAAAAATACATGTAGGCCAAAGATAATGATTAAATACAAAATGTTATTTAAATTTAATACAATAAATTAATTATTTTTTTATAATTTAAAATGTTTTCCTATTTTAGAAACATGATGTGGATTTTAAATGATTATGTATACCCATTAATGTCATAATAAAAATTGAGGAAGACTCTCTATCCATATCCCAATAATATTAAATAACAAAAGATTCACATGTGGTTTTAAATGAAGAGTCTACAAAATATAAATATGGGGAAGATACATCAAATTTCTAGACCATAATATTTTCTAATTATGGTGAACATATGAAAGTAATAATCCAAATGTAATTTCATATAATAAACCATATAATGATTTGTATTTCAATGAAATAATACATTAATGGAAATAATTAAATAATCAATTATTCTTGAATTTTTATGGTATGTATAATATTATCATTTTTGTATCCATTATTTTATATGTTTTCTAAAAAAATTATCATATTGGTAATTGGTCAACCTATGGTCACTTTTAATTAACTATTGTGTGATAATTTGAGTTAATATGTTATAGGATTTATGTAATATATATTTATGTTATATGTGTGTATAAATTTTTATAAAACATATTAAATAAAGATTCAATAATCTCTAATATTTATTTATTTCATAAAATGATAACATCCATATTAAAAATGGAGAGTATTCACATTTTATATTCCAATGATAAATGTATTTCTAGATATCAGGATAAGTGGTATATGTACATGAATAATGAGGTTATAAATAAATTAACTATAATATCTAAGATCTAAATTGTGTACATCAATGTAGTTATAAATGTTATTCAGATTGATGTAACATTATCTTTATATGATTCTAGAAAATATTAAAATTTTACAATATATGAAAATTTTCCTTTTGTGGATATTTTTTATATTATAATTTCTATATTAAATATAATATATTTAAATATTTTTATTTCTAATTAGTTTGTGCAATCATTTTGGCAATATAATGTTTGTGATCATTTATATGGTATTAGTTTCATGACCCTCATGAGATTAATTTCTCTTCATTATCTAGTGGTTCAAACTCTTAATCATAATGAAGTAAAACTATATCTATATTTATTATTTATTTAAAAATGTCTCAAATAGATAAATATAAAATAAATATCTTGTATTTTTTATAAAATATACTTTCTAAAAGAGTTAATAATCTTATATTTTAATGGTAATGGCTCATGTATAGATATTGAAAAACAAGGCTAATTTTTTGTTGAAATAATTGAAAAATAAATTATTATTTTTGAAAATAGATCATCAATAAATAAAAAATTATTAAACCCATTAACATTTTAATGAAATAAAATATATCAATGGATTTGATATATATACAAATCAGAAGTCACTTTTTAAGCTTTAACCATATTAATTTAAAAAAATTATATATAAGTAAATCAATAATTTAGGATTTTAATTTTATAAAATTTATTGTTATTTTTATAATTCATGAAGGGTAAATACACCAAATTAAATGATTTAATTATTAATTCAGCTAATAATGAAAAGATAACTGATTTTTAACATATTTTATTGTGATTATGATTTAGTTCCCCATAACATCTCTAGAAATGAATGTTTAATAGTTGGTGTTTCACATTCCATTGTAAAATATATTTGAAAGACTTTTATTTCTAGAAAATATAATTCTAAGGATATAGAAATTATAGGGTGATTTCCAATTCTATATTTAACATTAGGTCCTAAAAGTAATTGTAATGATTTTTTTCATGAAATATGTAAAATTATAAAATTGTATTTTCAAAGGACCAATAGGTCGTTGTTTATATATATAAGTCATTTCACTATGATTATTATCAAAAAATTAAATCTAATTACTAATGTTTTTATCCATACTAAATATAAATTATTTATATTAATATCTTTATAAATATCGTATTCTAAAATATTGATTAAAAACATGTAAAAATAGATATTTATACAAGAAAAATTGATTTTTTTCAAATAAAATTATATTTATATTGGTTTTAGGACTATATTTTTGATATTTAATATATGTAAATATGAAAAGAGGCATTGCAAATATGTCTTGGAAATATTGATTTGATATTAAATGATTATATGTCCATTAACACTTTGAGATAAAATTTTATTTTTAAATTTTAATTTAAATTTTTAAGCCATGATGATCCTTATTTAATTAGATGTTTTTATTGAGGAGAATTAATATAGTAATCTCATACTAAATATGGTTAATGAAAGAGGATTATTTAAAATTTAATATAAATGAGGTCTTATTTCACGATATCAACTTTTCTCTATTGATGACAAAATAATTTTGTATCATATTCTAAATATAATGAAGAGAATATAAAATATCTATTTTATCTCTATGAAATAGTTCCAATATAGAATATCAATTAGGAGAACTCTTATTTTTCAATGGTAATGTAGTTAATTGTTTATTGAAACTATTCATATCAGAAAAAATATTCATTAAATAAGGTGAAAAACCATTTATATATAATCAAATAAAAAATTTTATATGGATGATAATGTATTACTATATTATGGTCTTGGACAGTAAAATAAAAAATTTATTTAATTCAAGGAATACTATGTCCATAGTCATTAAACTCATGTTTTTGATTTTGGTGTCTTTTTTTATTTTCATAATACGATTTCTAATTTATTATATTTATTTATAGTTTATAATATTATGGACATTGGAAGGGATATAAGATTATTACAATGTTCAGAGCATTGAGAATATGAAATTTTTGAGTCATAGTAGGAGGTGTGTCGTTAGTTCATAGTTTGTAAAAAATATAATGATGTGTAGACATAGGTAAATGGGTTTTATGAACATGTTGGTTATTTATATAACTATAACAAAAATTTAAATTGTTATAGAGTTGTTTTAATAATTGATTTTCTTCATTGCATAAACTGTGTGTCCTAACAATGTGAACTGTTGTGTTCTTGAAATTTTGGATCAAATGGATGGTTTAAAATTTACCAAAAAAGCAGTGAAAATGTGTAATAAGATTAAATAAAGAATAAAAAATTATATTTTCATCCCTAACATCTCATAAAAACCTATCATTATTCCACCATTGTAAAATTTTCTCTTTTTATAACTCTCTTATATCTAATTTTTCATTATTTCATTCCTTCCTATGGTAAATTTTTCCAAATCATATATCATTAGATCCTATGTATAAATGGTAAGAATCATGTTTCTATTGATACTTCTAATATCTATCTATTCCTCAGAAGAGGAATACTAGTACAAGGATAACATGATCAGATTTATGTTTTATATCTTTTTTAATATTTATGTTGGATTTATTGATTAGTAATAAATGAGATTTTGGATCCATGATATTATGTATCAATAAGTTCAATTTAACTTTTTGACAATGGAACTGGACCATCATTATGTTTGAGGTAGGTGGTCTATAATTTTTTACGAAAATAAATATCATTTTTTCATAGTGAATTTTCTATTTGTTTTCACTATAATCAATTCATTCAAATGATAAATAAGTTATATTTTCTAATTTATGAAATTTAAATTGAGTTTTTTTAATTATAATAAATAATTTATTATAGAAATTTAATATTATTGATGTTATAATGTATTTTAGGGATTATAATTGGTTATATTAAATATGAAAATGAAATTTATAATTGGTAATTAATATTTTTTTGGAATCGATAGAAAAATTTCTGAGAAACATGTATACCTAACTCTAATATAATTTATTGTTTGGAGATTGATTTAAATCCATAAGAGTTAATAATGTACTATGAGGGGTGTAACAGCCCGGATCTGGGTGCCACTCAATGCGTTCCCCAAACTTGGTTGGTCACATGACCTCAATAGAATTTCCCCAAACACCAGAGGCTACTGACTAGCAGCAAGGGCCCATGTCTAATAATGGGGAAAGTATACCCTCATTTTTCAAAGTGTAGTGCAATGGACGAAGATAACAACATACAAAAGTTAAAGCAGTAAACACTTTCCAATGGAAAACTGAAGTAATGAGATCCAACAGTAATATATATATATATATATATATATATATATATATATATATATAAAGAGGAAAAAAGTCACTATTATATGAAAACAGCCAGAACAGAATAGACTGAAATTCTATACAATAAAACTTAATTACAAGGTACAAAAAAACAATACGGTACAGTGCAACAGGAGCTCAGCAGCATCACAAGCCTAAGCTCGGTCCCATGCCCGCATACTACTCTGCAACAATCATGTACCTGTATAGGTGCTCTTTCCCCTATCGACACCTGTAGCAATATAGTCTGTTTGGGTCGAAGAAATGAACCAAACAGGGTGTGAGAAACAATTCCCAACAGGCACCCACCAAAGGCCCATGCCCAACTGTCAGTGGAAAAGTGAAAAATCAGTGTGCAATAGTAAATGAAATAAAATAAGGAGTACTAAAAAGTAACTTACAACCAATTATATTTCCATTTTAATATTCATTTAGCCATTCAATTTGATATATCACTACAGTGAATATTCTAAGTAAACAGTCAGTGTCCCCAGACATGAAAACACTTACTCTCAGGTAAACAGAATCTCGCCCTCAGGCTAACAAAACCACACCCTCAGGCTAAATAGAATCACTCCCACATGATAAATAGAATCACAGCCTCAGGATAAATAGAATAATGCACTCAGGTGATTTCCCTCAGGCATAATGAATATTTCCCTCAAGCATATGATATAATGCCCTCAGGCACAAAAACAGCTGACCTCAGGCTAAATAGACCACTCCCCTCGGCCTAAATAGAACCCTTCCCTTAGGTGAAATTAACCGGGCCAAACCCAATAGATAACCAATAAAGTATATAAAATTCCTCTCTAGTCAATTTAAAGCATTTAAAATTTTACAGTATACCCTCGGGTAACCTGGCCAAACAGCTAAAGAAGAACACACCCCCTGGGGTGGTCCTGGATCCATGCAACGATCCCAAACATCAGGTTATTATTTTATTCAAATGAATATTCAATTCTAGGCATATAGTTCTTCAAGACCTCATCCATACAACAACCCATTCATGGGTGAATATCACAACATTTTGAAAATTCACCATAGTAGTTGGAAATAAACACTAGACCACCTACATCGATCATACCTGATAGGTATACGAGAACGCCACCACCAGTAACACCCAAGAGAGAAATAGATATTGGATAAAATAATTCATGTTCAAATGTATTAACTCCCCCTCGGGAAATAATTTGAATGAACATCTCCATGAGAAGAGAGTGCTCAACTGTGCGGTTCTAACATGATCGGAAGAAGCAGAAACGGATTTCCGGTGCATGATCAGCTGATCTCTGAATCTCCATCCATCCTCCCAAGCTCCCCTCCAGCGTTCTAAGATTCCTCTATTAACAGAGGAGGCTACTACACATTTTATGATAATAAACTGAATACATGGCATGTACACCCAAGTACAGGGCATGTACATTGCATTTTTTTAAACTGTTCCTCTGGAAGCTTCTCACCAGCGCGACACTGTTCACTTACCGAAATGAGTACACGGTGTGTAATATCTGAGTACACGATGTGTAATTTCAGTAAAATGGCGAATGCCTCCACTACCTTACTATTCACCTATAGACTGACTACACGGCGTGTAGTCGGTTTTTTCACCTTTCATCACGAGTAGGGCTACATATCCTGTGTACTAATCTCACATGGCCAAAGTACACGGAGTGTACCCAAAAAAATTAGGATTTTTCCCAATTTTCCTTATTTTATCCAAAACACCAAAGGAAAAAGGAAAAGAAGAAAACCGTACCTCAAGAATAAGAACTTTTTTTTTGCAAACTTCCCCATTTAAAGTAATTCATCCTAGAATTTCCCATCAAAGGGTGGTGAAGATAATGCTGTGAACAACTCTTCCCAATGAGCACCTACATTGGTATCCTACTCCCAGGTTCCATCTTACAGTCAGCCTTCCTGCCATAGCACCTGTACGAGAGGAACTGACCGGCCTCAGAGAACCAGTGGGCTCCTATCGACAATAAGAATCATATGCTCCTCAAATGATGCATCAAAATAAAGCTCAACATCATCGGGTTGAAAAACATGAGATGTGTCTGGGTGATAACGGTGCTGCTGAGATACATGGAAGATGTAGTGTATGTCCCGGTACCTCTATGGTAACTACAACTGATAGGCAACTGATCAGACACTGTCTAGAATCTCAAATGGCCCCACATAACTCAGTTAATGTCTACGCTGTCTCTTGATTTGACTATGTCCCAACCTCGGTTAAACACGCGAGATGTGGTCCCAGTAAAGATGCCTCACCTGCCTCCATCCAGCAAAAAGGTGATCGACCCGACCTACCATATAAAGCCTCGTAAGGTGACATTTCAATAATTGCCTGAAAACTATTATTATACGAAAACTCAACCAGGGGTATATGCTTCTCCCAAGATCCCCCAAATTTTATGCATGCATGTAACATGTCCTCAACCACCTGTATCGTACGCTCTGACGAGACATCGGTATGAGGGTGGTAAGCTGTGCTCAGAAGCACCTGTATACCCAGTGCCCTCTAAAAAATCTCCTAGAAACGAGATGTAAAGTGTGCATCCCTATCTGAAACGATTGATTGAGGGACCCCATGAAAACATATGACCTCTCGGATATACATCTCAAGTCAGGGTACATCTTGGAAACTTTGGGATGCACTGCCCAAGCTAAAGCGTGAAACTCCCATATCAACTCCACTTATATGTCCCCTAGAACCCATAATCATCTGTGGAAATACATTAACTCATCATCTCCTATAGTCCAACTAGGATGAGGGTCCACACATGCCTCCAACTCCCATAGAACTAGGCCTTCTGAATATGATAGTTGTCTCATCCTAATTCTATCCAGGAGGGTAGAAGTCACAGCTTAGTGTGGAAGATAGGTTTTCCCCTGACTGTCGTGCACCTCCAAATGCATCTCAGAGAACAAAGACATATGCTGCCACTCACCACTAGCCTCATGAATAGCCTGTGTCTGAGTCTTCTTGCATAGTGCATCAGCAACTGCATTAACCTTACTAAGTGTATAGGCAAGCTCAATATCGAAAAACTGAAGGTACTAAACCCACCTTCGCTGTCTTAGGTTCAAGTCACGCTGTGTAAAGATGTACTTGAGACTTTTGTGGACTGTGAAAACCACAAAAGGATTTCCCAAGAGATAATTTCTCAAACAGCACAATGCATGAACAACTGTAGCCAAATTGAGGTCATGTGTCAAGTAATTCCTCTCATGTGGCCTCAACTGTCGAGACCCGTACGAAACAAATCGATCACCCTACATCAAAACTGCTCCCAGCCTAATACCTGATCCATCACAGTAGACTATATAGCTCCTTCCATTATTTGGAAGTATCATGATTGGTGCTGAGGTCAACCATCATTTTAGATCCTGAAAGTCTGTCTCGCAAGCTTCTGACCAAACAAACATCACACCCTTGATAGTCAAACCCGTAAATGGCACTTCTAAGCGGGAAAATTACTGAATAAAACGTCTATAGTAACTATCCAGCCCCAATAAACTTCGTATATCAAACACGTTATTATGTTTATCCCAGGAAACTACTTCTCTCACCTTATCTGGGTCTACTGCAACTCCTACCTCTGGGATAATATGACCCAGGATGTGTATTTGGTCTATCCAAAAGTGGCACATTGATAGCATAGCATATAGTCAATGCTCTCTCAGTGTACTCAATAAGATATCAAGATGGGTATCATGGTCATGTCACATGTAAGAGTACACTAAGATATCGTCCCTGAAAACTACCAAAAAATGTTAAAATAGGAGTGGAACACACGATTCATCAGATCCATGAAAACTAATGGGGCGTTTTTGAGTCCAAACGGTATCACCAAGTACTCATACAGACCATACCTACTCCTAAAGGCTAGGAGAGGTATATTAGATGGTCGAACGTGCAACTAATTATATATGGACCTCAAGTAAATTGTTGAGAACACTTGTGCTCCTCGAAGTTTATTGAAAAGATAATCAATCCTCGGTAGGGGATATCGGTTCTTGACTATCTACTGGTTCATCATCTGATAATCCACATAGATTATGAGGGTACCGTCCACCTTTTTCACAAAAAGGACTGGCGAACACCAAGGAGAAGTATAGGGATAGATGAAACACATTGTCTGAAAATACTCTAACTGCCTCTTGAGCTCTTGAAACTTAGGTGTAGCCATCCTATAAGGAGGAATGGATACCAGTGCTGCTCTTGGCACAAGCTTAATAGAGAAATCCACCACTCGATACAAAGGTAGACCTGATAAGTCATCTAGGAAGACATCCCTAAATCGATCAACTATTATAGGGAAATACTTTTTCCAAGTACCCTGATCATCCAGATATAAACTCGCAATCTGGGTTGTGACTCCACCTCACCCATGATGCTCGGATCCAGATTAACTCGCCTGAACATCCCATTCTCCGTTGTATAGAAATTCTCCACCCTCTAGTGACGTGAAACTCACCTTGCAACAATAGAAATCGACAATGGATTATAAGGGTACCAAATAGTCCATCCTAAGAATGAAATCAAAGCTCATCTTCTCTAAGAAATAGAAGGTCCCAGAGATTGTGAAACCCACCAACCACTAGGGGTCACTCTTATCAATGACACACACCATCCATTCTAGTTCCCAACTGAGTGTCTATCATCATAACAACAGAAGAAGAATAAACACAGGGCCAAAGGATCTCCACAATGGGAACAGATATAAAGCTATGTGTAGCAACCATAATGAAAATAATTGAAGATAAAATAGAAGCTAATAGAATAGTACCACTGACAGTAGAGGGTCCGAGATCCTACTCATGTTGGGTCTGTTGCAATGCATTTGCTTTCCCAGTGTCGTAACCCTGCAACACAGCCTGGCTACCCTGAGATGTTTCGCCTTGCTGCCTCTAATATCCTGGTGGCTAGCTGCCACAACCACGTCCACTATCTCTGCCTGCACACTCTGACATATTCCAGTTTCCTGACTGGTAAGAAGCTGTTGGACTTGCCCCCAAATGTGGAGTCTTCCCAGAACCATTATCACTAGCCACTGGTAGAAATTCCTTAGAAAAATGTTGAATATGACCCATCTTGCTGCAATCTCGGAACTCCACTAGGCCTTAGGGAAACTATGGCCTCTTGTTCCCCTCTCTACCACACTGATAGAAAATGACTGGGCCACCTGAAGTATTCTTCTTTCTAGTACTTCCACCATGAGAGAAGTCCATCAGTCTCTTCCTCTTACCAACAGAAATAGTGCCACAAACCGGTGCTGCACCTCCCTGGTCTACACCACTATCTTCCTGCAGGTTCCACTCATTTATTAGTTCCTGGTTCACAATATCATGCATGGTAGGCAACCTGAAAACATTCACCAGTGCTCAGATTTCATATCGAATACCATCCTCAAAGCGTATAGCCCTCAATGTCACATCACCCACCAAAACCGGTGCAAAACACTGATGATCGGTGAATAAAATAGAATAATCCATCATTGACATGGTGCCCTACTGCAGATTCATGAACTCTCAATATTGATATTCCCCCAGTGTCTCTGGGAAGAAGAAGTCATAGAAAAATTCTTGTAAATCTTCTCACACCATGTTTCCTTGATGCTGAGTCTGGGTGGTAACATCCCACCACCTCTTGGAGGAATCACATAACATGTATGTAGCAAGATTGACCCTCCTCCATGGAGTTTCTTGAGATGCTCGAAAATAGATTACATAGAAAACAGATAAGACATTGCAGCCTGTGGTCATCCATCCCCTAAAAACGTTGGCGGATGCTGCTATTAGAATATATGTGTCAGCTCTACCATTGATGTGGCAACCGATGGTGCTCCTTGTAAGGTCCACATGAATCGCATGAAACCTTCACAGAACTGTGCCTCCGCGCCTGTGTCTGATATAACAGCTAGCGTCACATCTGACACTACTATAGGATCAAATGGTAGTCTATGGCCTACCAACTCAGGTGTATGATCGCCATCGCTCTATTGGAAAACAACTGGTGGTCTTCTTGGATTCATGACTCTACAAGTTCATACTCTAACCTTAGATCCACTTTTAACAAAGATAGAAAATATGGAGACCATGAAGGGATGAAGAGAAATAAAGTATTAATGATTTAAAAAACATTCCCACATGGCGTGTTGTAATACTACATGGTGTGTTCTTACATGCCATTCACATGGGTGTATAATTCAGCTAAAACTGGTCATGTAACATCTGAAACAAACGATGTGTCCTTGGACTACACAACATGTAATTTAATCCTCCATCCATGCTCGGGGTCTTACACATGGATATGGAACACGACTCTCTTATGAAAAAGACTACATGGTGTATATAACATCTACACGGTGTGTATGGTTTAATTTCAAAATTCCCATGTGGTTAATGACAGGGCCGACTACTCGGCTGACACTACACGACATGTTACACCCGCACACGGTGTGTACTCCACCGTGTTTTTCCAGAGTCACACGGCTATGTACACACGACTCTCATCGGTCAAGACTACACGTCATGTCCCACGAGCACACAAAATTTACTAGGAAGGGTAACACCGACCCTTCTTGTTCGTTACACGGTAGGGTACGTGGGTCAGACTACACAGTGTGTTCAAGGTGGACACGATGTGTATGTATTAAGGTTCCTCCATCTGTGTTGTTAGTTACAGGGGCGTTCTCTATGTCAATACTACACGGCGTGTACAACCGGTACACGGTGTGTTTCCCAAACCATTCCCTACCCCGTGTCCCCGCCCACATGACCTATTCCAAGGGTAGAGACTACACGGAGTATACTTAGGGTACATGGTGTGTACTTAAATTTTTCTCTTCCATCCCGAATATAAGATTAATAGGAGTGTAATCAAAACTGCAGGATGTGTATTCTAGGGTTTTCTAGTCACTATGCCTCAGAAACTACATCAGAGCCCAGAAAACACTGAAACGAACACCTAAGTGCCAAATTCTGATCCATGAGGGCCCATACTCCCCGTGAATCAATGCTTGGAATATTATGCATGCTATAACAAGGAAAACACTTTAATGATCCACCAAATTCCCATAATTGAGGGCCCATACTCCCAAAAAACTATTGTTTGGTGTCCATTTTATCAGCAATATAACACACTAATACCCTATCAAATAGCATGTATTTATCAAAGAATCTATCACAATAGCATGGTTTTCTAGAACAACAACTATCACAACAACATGCAATTTCTAATTCACCTACATGGCATGGAACTATGCGTGGAATGTGATTTCTAGTATGTTCCTAAATGATCCATGAGATGGTATACTCTCATCTCACCGGGTTGCAAATAAATAGAACCCATGTATAACATATAAATAGTTAAATAACTAGTGCGTCACCTAATGGTGAAAATAAAATTAACTATTACATTGTATAATCAGAACAATTACAATAAATGAGGTAGACAGGATTTTCCCTTTACATGAGGTAGCTACTTTCGAGAATTGATTATTACCAACTACCATGTCCCTCTTATCCCAAACTAAGGCTCTAAACTGTATGTCAAAGAAATGAACTCCTCTGAAACCACATAGTAATGTCTCGGGTCTGGGTGCCACTCAACGGGTACCCCGAACCTAGTTGGTCACATGACCTCAAGCTCATTTCCCCAAACACCAGAGGCTGCCGACTAGCAGCGAGGGGCCATGTATGATAGCGGGAAACTATGCTCTCATTTTTTAAATTGGAATGTAGTATAAAAATATAACATAAAAAAGTGGAAGCAGTATACAATATACAACTGAAATGGAAAACCAATGTAATGATAATCAGTAGTCATATATATATATTATGAGGCAGCATTCCACTATTCTATAAAAACATCTAGAACAAAATATACTACAATACAATACAATACATCTCAAGTACAAGGTATAGAAAAACAAAACAAAACAATGTAACAGGAGCTCAGAAGCATCACAAGCCAAAGCTCGGTCCCATGCCCTCCTACTCCTCTTCAATAATCATGTACCTATATAGGGGCTCTTTCCCCTATCAACACCTTCAGCAATATAGTTTGTTTGGGCCAAATATATGAACCAAATAGTGTGTGAGAAATAAATCCCAGTAGGCACCCACCAATGGACCATACCTAACTCTTAGTGGAAAAGTGTAACAGTAGTGTGCAATTGTAAACAAAACAAACTATGCAGTACTCAAAAGAAACTAACTACCCGTTATATTTCCATTTTAATATTCATTTAGTCATTCAATTTATGATATCACTACAGTGAATATCCAATGTAAATATTTAGTTTCCTCATACATGAAAACACTTACCCTCCAGTAAATAGAGTCTCACCCTCAGTCTAACCAAACCATGCCCTCAGGCTAAATAGAATCACTCCCTCAAGCTAAACAGAATAACGCCCTCAGGCTAAACAGAATCACGCCCTTAGGATAAATAGAATCATGCCTTTATTCTAAACAGAATCACACCCTCAAGCTAAACCGAATCACACCCTAAGGCAATTTCCCTCAAGCATAACATGTATTTCCCTCAGGCGTATGATATATTGCCCATAGGAATAGAAACAGCTTCCCTCGGGACAAATAGACCACTTCCCTCATTCTAAATAGAACCATGCCCTCAGGTGAAAGTAACCGGGCCGAGACTAATAGATAAGAAATCAATTATATAAAATTCCTCTCAGGGAATTTTAAAGCATGGTAAATTTTATGGTATACCCTCAGGTAACTTGGCCGAACGGAAAAACAAAGGAACACACCCCCTGAGGTGGTTGTGGATCCAAGAAATGATCCCAAACATAAAGTTATAATTTTATTCAATTTCCTATACAACTATACGCATATAGTTCTTCAAGACCTCAACCATACAACACCCCTTTCATGGTCACGTATCTCAACGGTCCACAAATTCACCACAGTAGTTGGAAATAAACACTAGACCACCTATCTCGATCGTCCCAGATCGGTATACGAGAAAACCACCTCCAGTAATGCCCAATAACGTCGTAGATCTGGGATAAAATAATTCCCTTTAAAATTTTTATAACTCTCCCTCGGGAAATAATTTACAAGAACAACACTAGGAGAAGAGAGAGCTCACCCATGTGGTTCCGACGTGATCGGCCGAATAAAAAACGAATTCCTGGTGCATGATCGACTGATCTTCGAAGTTCTGGCCATCCTCTCGAGCTCCCCTCTGGTGTTCTAAGCTTCCTATGTGAACATAGGAGGCTATTTCCCATTTTAATAGAATAATTCAAAATACACGGCGTGTATACTCAAGTACATGGCATGTACATTACATTTTTTAAACTATTCCTCTGACATCTTCTTGGCAGCATGACATTGTTCACATGCTGACATGAGTAAACGACGTGTAATATCTGAGTACACGACGTGTACTGTCGGTCTACTCGCATCTGCCTCCACCTCCTTATTATTCACCTTCCGAATGATTACATTGTGTGTAAATACCAACTATACGGCGTGTAGTATGTGTTTAGACCTTTCATCACCTGCAGGGCTACAAACCCTGTGTACTCATCTCACACAGCCAAATTACACAACGTGTGACATAGTACATGGCATGTACCCACAAAATATGGAATGTATCCACATTTTCCTAATTTTCTCTAAAACACCACAGTAAAAAGGAAAAGAAGAAACATGTACCTCAAGAATAAGGAACATGTTCTTAAATGGGGTATACTTATTTAGTTGATACTATTGAAATGAGATAATTATATTTCCCCTGGTGTGATAAAGGTTCTAATATTGGTATATTTACCCAAGTTTGACTAATGATCTGTAATGGTTCTCTTTCCCTAACATTGACTTATTATATTATAAAAGTATATTTATACCCATCCTATTCTTCATAGACATTTTAAAACTAGATATTATGGTGTTATTAGTTTTGGGAATCATCATGAAAAATGAAAATCAATAATTTAATATATTTAATTTATTCTGTATTTATAGTTACACATATATTTCAGTCACTTCTACAAGTAGGTACACTGACTAGATATTTTTTTAGACATCATTTGTGTTGGATTCTATTAATGAAGTCAAATAATTTTGAGAACATCATTAGATCCCTTGTATACTTCATCACCACAGAACAAGATAAGGGAATGAATACTATAACTGATGCATGAATTGGGTATCATGGATGTCACATGAGATCCAGAAACCATTTATTTTGAGTACTCCAGTTATTTATATTATTTTCTCTATATTATGGTATTTATATCATGTGTTGACTATTAGCATGAAAACCCCATTCAAATTGTAGATCTATATATATTTAAATTAATTTTCATAGTTGATCGATTAAATAATTTATCATGATTGTTATAATTTATACTGATATCCTAATCTAATATTGATCATAAATTGTCCTAAAAATACCATCATAATCCATTACTATTAAGAAATAGGCTCTATAAAATTGAGATCCATTTCCAAATCCACATAAAAAATCCTCTCTAATATCATTTATTTTCTTTTTACATGATAATGTTATAATGTTTTATGAGGGAAAATTATTTTTTTAAATATCTTATGTATCGTTGAAATAATATAGGGTTATTTACAAACATGGTAGGGAATATGTGCTTGGAGGAATATTAATAAATTTTGGGATAGGCCAACTAACTAATTATTGGTATAATGTTCAATGCGTTATTTTATACTATTGGAATATTACACATATTGGGATTCAGAAGAGATTTAATTTTATTATTTATGAAAAATAAACTCTTATTTAGAATAAAAATAGGCCATGTGGGCATGAAACATGATTAATATTTATGATTCATATTTCTTTTTCATGGTTTTCTATGGATGTTAATTATGTAAAATAATATTATTTTTATAAATTTATATTTGACGACCAATTTTTGATATTATATTAGGGAAGCTACTAAATTTATATTTAAATTTAAACTTTGATTTATGTATTCTGAAATTTGAAATTGAAAATGAATTTTACATAGTACTTGTATTGATATTATGTTTAAACTATATTGGAGCAATCATGATGATATTGAAATATGTTATGGGTGGTTTGGGTCAGTGATGGAATCCATGTTTTTATGTTCTTATGATACGAGATGTAGAATTTACTATTTATGTGCTCCAATTATATTTTTTCCTAAAATTTTTATATCATGCAAAATTATCATTAATTTTTTAGAGTCATATATTTATTAAAAAATGACTCTGATAAGAATTCCCATAGTGGTCCCAGAGGATGGTACTAAACGTTCCCATATGGTTTTTTATGCAGATCCACCTGTGGTTATAGGGAAGCTAGTGGATGATTCATTCGATGAAAACATGATTATTGTCATGAAACCTATAGATTAAAATTCTATCAATCACATGTTGATGATTTTCATGCACACTAGTGATTTTTAGAAACTAAATAAACAAATTTCTGTTGGTTAGGGTGGTGCCCATGTACTTAATGATTGTTTTGAGTATGGTAGATTGATTTTTGATGACCTCATGAAACCTTAGGGCACAAGGATGTGTCTGGATATTTATATCCATCATGGATCAGTGAAGAAAATTTTATATTATCTAGTCTTGGCTAATAGGAACATGAGATTAGAATTGAAATATTTTTAGAATCATTTTTTACTACTTCTTTTTATAGACCCTTAGAGTTAACATGGATGCGAATTATTGTATAAAACAAGGGGTAATATATCTCTCATGGTATTTTTATATCATACAAGGTTGAATTAATGTAATTGATATTCGATTGATGTTGAGGGGTTTCCCAAAAGTGGAATTTTGAAGATGGTCAATACTATGAGATTCCAATTATGGTTAATGTATTTCATCTAGCTACTATGTTTATGTCATTTAATTCATCACTTATACTGAAAAAACATAAATAAATATAGTGTTCTAGGTGGTATGAATCTGTCGGGGGAGTTAGTATAAGATAGTTATGTTGTATAAATCATCATTATGATTGGATACTATAGGTTTATTTTTTGAGAAGTCTTTGTAATGGGAATACACCATTTATAAATGGGGAGTGAATTATTGTCTATTACTATAATGTCGTAAGTGTTCATACCTAACAAAAAGGAACATGAGAACATGTCATGTGTATTCTCTTTTGAATGTTTTGGAATAGAATTTTTTTAATGGATATCCCAAGGGTATACCTTTGGTGGAGCAGTATATAAGCTATAATGTTTGGGAGAGGGATTAGTTATACCATGGTTGACTGGTTGATTGGTTTTCATTAGTCATTCATGTCAGATTAGATTATGTTATTCCTATGAAAAAGGAAAAATATAATAGAAGGGTATTTATATACATGGTATTCATGGGGGATAATAGGTTCACTTATCTAGTCAACATGATGATAATTTTCCAACTTCTATAGGATATGATGGAAAGACCTCTATGATTCCTGTCACAATCAAAATAACTTAATCTTTATTATACTATTTTTTTGATTCTTGGGATTCACATTCATTCAAATCAAATAAAATTCTAGAAATGCTAAGTCATGATATAGAAAATATCTGTGGTTTGATATCTATCAAGTAGACATTTTGAGTTTGATCAATTGGAATTATCCATTATAATGAATCTCCCAGTGGGATTATATGTTACATAATGTAATGGGGAGTCTACGTGATATGGAACACCATTTTGATCATATCATTTGGATGTAATTTTTAATGGCATACATTACCACAACAAATATTAAGATGGAAGAGTGTTTGTCACACTCCCACGGGGATATGAGTATGTTTATGCTCAATAATGAGGACTAGTGGCATATCATGTAGGGGAATTTCTTAACCAAGTAAAAGGGTGTATGAAAAATGTTTTTAGTTTGACAATGGAAGAATGTGATGAACCATGTTATATTTCTCCCTTCTATGGAGGATAGTATTAATGATTTTTTGTCTTAAATTTTTCATGGTATTTTCTACATAGAGGGATGTTGAGTTCAATATTGAACTATTTCAAACCACACTACCCACTTTTATTCCAACTTATTATATGGATACAACTGTGCAACATGAGATTAATTTTTAGTTGAATTATATTAATCTCAAGGGTTTTATTTATCCATGTTTGAATCCTTTTCTCTCTCTAATAAATTTTACTAATAAGGGGGATTCTTATTTATGGTTATTTACTAATAATTGGATGTTTAATTAGATAGAACATAAAAAATATTATCAATTTCCTTGTATTAATGACCTATTTGATAGTTTTGAGGTTCCCATGAATTATTAGAAGATTGAAACGAGGTTATATTATTAGAACCTATGTTTGGGGGATTCATTAATTAAATTGAATACATTTAGTATAATATATATTCCATATATGAACCTAGAAAAGTTGTTCTGGCTAAAAACATTCCCAATGAAAATATGGGAATGATAAATAATATTTTTACCCATTTTTTGAAACTTTTTTTGTTGGAATTGTGGATGATATTCTTGTTTACTCTTATAGAAAATGGTGTATGTGAATCAAATTGATTTTATTTCGGGAACATAAAAAGAAAAATATATATATTACAAAAATTCCTACTGCCTCTATTGAATCAATTAATTTCACTTAATTTTCCATAATCTCGAAATATATATATATATACACAATGACCTATATATTTTCTAGTTAGTTAATTTTTATAGGAGGCCAAATAATCTCATTGGAATTAATATCCTTACATATTTACCTATTTATTACAATTTTTTTGTATAGAAATTTTCATAAATGGTTTTCACTTATGATGGGTTGGAAAAAAGCAACTATATTTCAAATTAAATTATTCCTGTATTGATTAATTTCCAATGATAATGAATAAATAATAACTAATAAAATAACATAACACATTCCAATGATTTTATTAAATACTACATGTTTTGTAATGCATTAGGAGTTAATTTTAGTGAATTTTGGAATTATGTTTTTCATGTTCAGTTATACTATTTTACACAACAGATACCGCAAGAGAAGAATTCTCATACCAATAACCAGGTCTGGAAGTATTGGTGAATTCAATTTGTTATTGGATGTAGTACATGTTGTGGTCTAATATTTTTGTTTATACATACCACAAAATAATGAAATAAATAAAGTCTCAATGGTTCATAAACAATACAAAGAGATGGTGGGTTGGGTATTTTCATTATTTTGAAATTGATATGGATTACACTATAGTAATAAAAATTTTATATTTTGTGATATCTAATATTTTTTCTATGTATGTTACGTACTTCAGATGTTAGTGGAAATTTATGGATCTTTTCACTGTGATTGATTGGAATGTTTGGTATTACCAAGTACAAGTGACCCATAGGTAATTATATTTCTCTATATAATTGATCAACTTATAAATTTTTAGATGCATGTATGATCAAAAATAATTTTTACTTAGGGAACACATATGTTGTTTGGAGAATTCACCATACATGAATTTTTATGATGATGGGATTCTAATGTCCATGGTAATGTACAAGTTCAAACAGGTATGATGGAAGAGATGTTTCATAGGCCCAAAACCTAGATATCTATGGTATAACCTAGTATGATTATGACATATCGAAATAAAGACCAACTATATTGGATTATGAGAATGAAGAATTATGTTATAGACATTTGTAAATGGTTCTCTAAAAATCCTTGGTGAATGCAGAACACATGTGGACTATTGGAAATTTGATACCCTTGACCTTTACTGGGTAAAAGTGAAATGGTATTTCTATTGATGTAGTCATGGATTTTTCAATGAATAATAAATAGAATAATAAATTTTGGGACATAGTGGATCGATTGAAAATGTTTGATAAGTTTTTCTGATTAGCAACACGTTTTTAGTGGATGAGATCAGTATGGTCTATCTATAAGATATTGGGAGATTCCATGGAGACCCTCAATCTTTTGTTTGTATCAAGATTATAATTTAAAAATGAAAATTTGGAAAGTATTTTAGAATGCATTGGGTAAAAAGGTTCACATTGACATTTCCTACCCTTAACATACTAATAGACAGTCTAAACTAACTAAATTGATTTTGCGTGATTTATTGAGTTAGTGTGTTATAATCTTTTGGGGTTCTTGGAAGAACCATAAGTATTCTGAAGTTTTCACCTAAAAAACAAGTCATCATGATTATATTATGTTGAAAACATATAAATAATAGAATGGTAGACAATATCAATCCCTTCAGTGATGGCTAGTGGATAGAGAGACAATGTTAGTTATGATAATTCTCATCATAGAGATGTCAAAGAACATTCATTTAATCTACTAATGGTATGATAACTCTTGGAGTAAATTTTTTCATGATTAAACATGATTATTTTTAATTTGAGGATGATAAATCCCTCAAAGAGAATCATATTTATAAAACATATTGTAGTGGTAAATATATTCATTAAATGATAGAACTACTAGTGTGTGTACAGTACATATATGGACATATCCAGAATTATTCTTGTGATTAGGAATAATATACAATAAATAAAGGGATTGATTTTTCCATAACTAATATTTGGTCATTTTCATGATCCTTATTAAAGGATTAACATATTTTATATGTGGTTATTTTAAAAACCATCTCATTGATATATAGTACATATTTTTAATGACTTACACTAAGGTGGGGACGTTGTAAAACCCAATGTTTTTGTTGAGGTGTGTTTTTATTTTATTTTAAAAATATTATTATTCTTTTTCATACTTTAATTCTAATTGACATGGTTATTGATTATAGGATGGTTCTAGGATATATTCTACAGTGGATTCCTCAGAAATATGGAATTTTGGTGTTAGAATAAGGGCACATGGTTATCTTATGATATGTTCAATCCAAGAAACTATTCATGAGGTGGGGTAAAATTTAGTGTTCAATTTTTCAACCCTCTTAGGATTATCCTAGTAACTATGAGAAACCAATTATTATTTCATAGATTTATTTAAAAAAAATTGTTCGTGATTTGTTAAAAATTTCCTCTTAATCATGTAAAATGGTTATCTTCAAATAATTGTGTTGAACTAATTTCATAATGTATCCTCAACAGTCAGTCAGAATTGTGAAAAATTATTTACTAAAATCCAAAAAAATATATATATTAATAAAAAAACTCACACAAAACCCATCATTAATACTGACATCTAACATGAACTCGATTTCTAGATTTCATCATAGGGACATTATGGATTCCTCTCCTTTTGGGCCAAACCTCACTAAATCATTAATCATTTTACCATGGTAATCAATAGTAAGAATCATTTTTTTAAATTGTTTTATATTTATAGAAACAATGCTACAATGATGTCAAAACCATATCTATTTATATAGTCATTTTTCATAAATATTATTTAGGAATCATTGAAAGGATGAAAAAAGAAATCATTGATCCCTGAGATTTTGACTATTTTATTTGATTTGATTAGTATTCCATATATTTTAAACTCTGTTATCATTGATATAGAAATTGTATAATTTTTTCCACATGTATTATGATTTGTCATAGTGTGTTTGTTTTATAGTCATAAAGAATACATTTTTTTCCTATTAATAGTGTACATGTTCTAATTCATGAATTATAAATTATAATCATTACCATGAAATTATTTACATTCAATGAATATGACATTGGCATATGATTTGATAGATTATGTTATGAACCAAAAGTGGAAATCATAAATAAGAAATTGAAATTTAAAATTGGTATTTTATGTTTTATAGAATGCTATTTACCAATTATCAGAATCCTGAATGTATATATTCAAATATGATGTATCTAGGGTGGTTTGACTGATGTTCTAGTGTAGGTATATTTCCCTAGCGGTGACTATTGTTCTAGGATTTGTATATTTTTTCAATATGTGAATTATGTTCTATAATGAGTATATTTTCATACGTATTACTATTATACTAGGATTTGAATATTCCCCAAGGATTGATAAATGTTTTTTAAATATATTAACCCTTTTTGTGACTAATATTCTAGGAGGTTTATATTTCCCATGATGGGTCATGTAATTAAGGAAATGAATATTTATTCAATGCATACAATTAAGATACATGTGGTAGTGACTGAGGCATGTATTATTGGTCAAAGACGTCATCATGGAACTTATGGGTCTATAATTTTTCTTACTTTCTATTTAAAGTATCTTTTAACATGTTTTTTTCACTTCTTTATTCAATTACTGATATTGGATACTTTTATATACAACAATAGTGGAGACCTATTTAGTTGTACACACACTCTTATCAGACCATTATTCATGTCCTGTAATGTTTCTTAAATAATGGACCTAAAATAGAATGTTCGCTAAGATGATTCTTGATTTGGGATAAAAACATTGATTATTGGATTTTGACACCATTATAGATATTTTTTTAGGTTTTTATATTTATAATTTAGATATTATGGGTCTTAAATTCTTTATTTTATATTTACATGGATACATTTGATTTTTTAAGATATATCTATTTATTACCATTTTCTTGGATTTCTGAATAAATATTTTATTTTTCAGGTTATATATGATTTTAAAAATATTATACCAGAGAAGCTTAGCCATTGGATAAACACCTGAAAATTTATTAAAATAAAATAAATGGAATGTAAGCAAGTACTACAAGTCCAGAGAGGTAACTACATATCATCAAAACCAAACTCGTCTCCGCATTCCTGATAGAAATCTTACCCCGTAGTGGCTGATTCCCATTCTGAACATTCACAATGCTTTAGAACCTTCACATACCTTCTTCGTAGATTCATCTCTTCCAATGATAAAAGAAAAGTGTTTCAGACAAAAGACTAGGTGGGCATCAGCTTTGGAAAACATTATTATTCCTTTCATGACCTACGCTGCGATGGAGAAGTCATAACTTCTTGAGTCATGACCATCATCATCCTCTCATTTTGAACCACATCACTAAAAGATGGCCTAGCCATACCACCATCATTTTCATAGTCACACTCAGATCAATCACCCCATTTACTAGTAATAATCACCAACTGATATATATATTTTTATCCTTTTACCTTATGGATTCGGCCATTGGTGTCAATCACTGCAAGACATCTTGGATGTTTCATAGATGCATAACTAACTATTTCCCTCTGATATGATGAATTTATTCCAGTGCCATCCTCTTTGGAAGGAGGATCTATATTCTCACCAACATCATCAGTCATTGGAATTACCTCCTACATGGTCTCCTTCTCTAGCTCTTGAAAACTATTTTCAATAAAAATTGTGAATCCCACAACCCCATAACTCACAGTCCTCCCTTACACCCCATTGACTCCTTCCACCACCTCTAATGGACCACAGGCCCATCCAACATATTCTGAGTTTCCTTAAAAAACATGCACTGATCCTAAAGGCACAAAACCCTCATACTGTGTGTCCTTTGAAACTGGATTGACACTTGATGGGCCTCCAATGTCGCCAGCACTTCCAACAGCTTGTTTCACTCCATCCATTAACATCAGATCATGTCGAAGCCTATCAAACACTGTAGAAACAACTAGATTCGCGGAAACCCCTCCATGTTCCAAACGTACTACATCCCAGTTCTCCACACCAGCTGCATATGCAGAGACCAAACCTTTATCATAAAATAGAATTAGACAAGAGGACGTGCCTACACTCTCCATGCCATCTGAATTTCCAAAGAACAAACCTGTTGTAGAAAATAGTCACAGACCAGATGATTTGCTTACAGCCTCCACGACATCTGCATTTCCATAGACCACACCTGTAGTAGACAAAAGAATCAGACCAGAGGACGTTCCTACCATTTCCATCAAGACACTTCTGCTCATCACCCCACATTGAAATTTAAATTCTCTATGTCCCATTCAACAACATTTTTTGCAGTATTCCACCCACGATTCAATGATGAAATCCTGCCTCCATCTAGAAACTTCACCAACAGATATCTGTACCCAATAAACTATGGGCCATGCAATGTATACCATAATGCAGAGGTGGGGATTAATCAGATCACATAAAGTAGACATTCTATCATCCGAGTAGAAAAACTGACCCACCAAATTACACATCATAAGAAGGATTGCAGGATTTTGGAAAGGTATGGGGAGCTGAGGGAGACTAACCCTTATTTCTATGGTGGATGGATCTCGATTCATACATAAATCAAACAACCAATGAAGGAGGAAGAACCGGCAGTTGTTGCATAGACGAGGGACACTGGACCAGGCCTAAATCAAATTGCCATCCGAAGAAAACCGAATCATGAAGTGGTTCTTGCCAAGAAGATCAATAATTGCATGGTCTTTCAAATACCACTTACCAAAGATGAACCAGTCGAAGTCATCTACATATGGAAATAGATGATATAAATGAACCACCAGTGTCAACATTAGATGGCTCAAACCTTCATAGAACTCTGACAATGAAATCGATAAATGGGGAGAACCCATGGCATGTGGAGGCATGCTTGATGTCATGTATTTAACATGTTCTGGCACCATTTTTTGGTAGTAGATTTTTGGATATTGCAAATATATATGTATTATATAATATATATAATTAAATTATGCATTTAATTGTTTTTATTTATTTTTACTATATATAATTTTTCTTTTTTGTTTCTAAATTTATTTTTTCCATAACCTTTAAAATCTATTTGAATAAATAATATTTTAGAAATGAATCATATCACAGTTTTGTGTAATTTTATTGAAAGCCTATATTTTTTCAATTGATATGAATTGAAATGTATAATATTTTAATGACTATTTTGGGTAGAATTTATTTATGATTTTATCATGAATGATTTGATCCTAACTCTATTTTTGAATGTTAGAATAAAAATATGGATAAATGTTTGTTATTTCTACTACATTTCATCTTCATTATCAATAAATCAAAACATTATTTTTCAAATATTATCTATAATTAATTATTTATCCTCACATACCACTTAATTTATTTTTTGGGTTGATAATGAGAACACATTCCCTTGGTTATGTAATATCCTAAATCATTAATATCTTTCAAAAATGGATGGAACGAGAAGTGAAAAACTTCATAAATCAAATTACTAATATACAAACTTAAATTGATTAGATAATTTGGGGATATCAATATATTATTTTTCCAGATATTTGATTTTGTGAATGTTCTAGTAATAGAATCATATATTAGGAAAAAATTATGTTTTAGATATTAGAAAATCCTATACTGCTAACATGATAAAAATTTTCAATATCCCTTTATTATTCACATAATGTATGATCACATCAAAATAACTATGTTTTAAGATATTCTAAATAATATTTTACATAAGAATTATGAGTTCCCCTTTTTCTTTAAATGGTTTTCTATATGTCATTTGAATAGTATGTGTATAACTTTATCATGGAATTCATTTTTAGTGGTTTTTTTCTATTAACAATCACTTTATGGTGAATTTTTCTGTAATTATTTACATCCCTATAAATTTCACAATATATTTGAATTAAATCCATTCCAAACATATATGTAATATCTTTTTGGATACCATTGAAGGTTAATTAGATGTTACATTATTTAGTACATATTATTTTAAATATAATAATATTAAATTTTATTTATAGTATATAATATCTCAAGTTTCTACATCAAATTAGGATTCTAATTATTTCAATGTTTAATTTTAAATTAATTATTATAATGAAATTTAAATCTTTATAAATGATAAAATTGTGTGAAAATTTAAAAACCATTAATTTTTCTCATTCTATTTATTGTTTGTCAAATTTTCCAGGTATATTGAATACATCACATATAGGGCTAATAAAATATTTTTATATCTTACTAGTATAAGGGGTTCACAAAAAAGTAATAGTCTTCTTATATTTAGATTAAAAATAAAATTATACTAATATGAAATTGAAATTGATTCTATAATATATGTATCCATAGAAAAAATTAGTTGTTGAGGCAAGTCACATCAAGGAATATTTACATGGAATGAGAATCTATATCTTCTGTTCATTTATTCTATGTATAATCTCTATATTTATTGTAATAAATAATATTTTAAATGATTTTATTATGTAATATTTTTAATAGAATTATGGTTATAATCAATAATATTTATTATTTATCAAATTTTCTTTTTCGGTGTTAATATACATGGGATGGAATATAGAAAATATTATAATCCCATGCTTCTATGAAACCTGTACAAAATGATATTTATAAAACTCATGTTCATTAATTTATTTTGTATTACACATCATGATATTCGTAGGATATTGTTCCATGATAAATTTGGGTTATTAATATTTATACTATCTTGACTCAAATAAATCATTCATTTATTTTACATCATTTAAATGAAATGAACATTAAAGTACAGTAATAATTGTAATTATATTATAATGAAGATACATTTAGTGTATTTTTAGAGTATCCAAAAAATGAAATTATTTTAAAATTATTGGGATAATATATTTATATATATAAAATAATAGTATATTTTATAAATATATAATTAATAAAATACATAATCAAAAAATAGATAATTATAAACTAAAAATTGATGATCTCAATCAATCAAGAAGGGATAAATAAACATTAAATATTGTATGAGTTCTTTAAAACAGGACTACTATAATAGAAAAGAAATTTCATCATAGTTTCAAATCATAAAATAAATTCAATCCAAAAAATAAGATACATAAGACCATAAAGGAATAAAATAATCATAATGAAAGAAAAATATCCATAACATGGATTTAATAAAAATTAAGCAAAAAAATCATGATAATATTGGATCAAAATTCATAAAAACTTTTTACTACTGAAAAAAAATTAGAACACTAAAACAGCAATTTCATGATCTAGACACACAAACCCGTACTTGTGAGAAAACACAAATGTATAAACAAAATAATAATCCATATTAGTCACACACAAGAACTCATTCTTCTGAAAAATTAATTCTGAAATAAAATACATATATATTGAGATACAAACATCTAAACATTGTATTTATGTGATATATATGGACACACTGATTATCATCCATTCTTATTTATTCTAAATTAATATAATTTACATATTATATTATATAGAAACTATTGATGAAAAATGGTTTTTATACAACTTTTTAATGAAAACCATTAAATTTTCATAATGAAAAAATTAAAATATAATATTTCAAATAGAAAATATAATGGAGAAATTATTATATTTAATTCAATAGATATCCCATTGAAATATAATTGGGATTAATAACATTTTAGAATATAAAAAATGATTTAATACTACAGAAATTGTAATCATGATTACCCTAATATAAAAAAATAATATAATAAAAATTGTGTTTGATACATGACGCATAACTATAATATTGAGTCCCATTTTAATGGTAGAGTGGTCATTCAAAACCACATAAAAACATTTTTCATCATTTTTTCAATCATAGATCTAATATTCAAAGTCATAAGACTATATTTAAAATGAATATTTTTCATTCATTAAAAATGAGAAAATAAATAAAATCATGTAAGAAGATTTATATTAAATTCTATTATTCCATATAATTAAATAATAGAGAATAATATAAAAAATATGGGGTCATACCGAACATTTTGGATATAGATTCATGATATTTTTTTGTAACTAAAGTGTAGAAGTATATCATACAAAGACCCTTAACTTTACTCTAGATTTCCATAGATAATATTTAACCTCCTATAAATAATACCTATACTAAAAATCTATTTTATAATATTCATCATTTCCATAGACTTCTCGCATTATAATTTTTAAATATTCTCCACATGTATAATAGTTAGTTTTATTTATTTTCAATTTCAACATTGACTAATTTTGATTGATTTTTTACTTCTTCATACTCATGTTAACTAAATTAATTACTCGATAAATGATCATCATTATAAGATAATAAATTGTATTTTAACTGATTTTGTGAATTTTTTTTTAATTTTGTAACTTAATTATATGGGATTATTTCATGAAACCTAAAATTTGAAATATATAATGAACATGTTTTGATGATTTTTAAAAAAATGCATTTGTATCTTGATTAATGAGTTTAAGATTAAATTTTAAACAATGTGACAAAAATAAAATATTTATTTTATTATTTTATAAAATATTATATTTAATTATTTTTCCATAACAAAATATTTTATTATTCTATTGAATAGTTTATTTAGGGTTTTGACTGATATAAACATAAATAAATCATAATTAAGGAATGACTATGATTATAAAGGAAGGTTTTTGGCATAATTTAAATATATCTCCAGATTAATGATATTATATTAAATATTATAACATGATGATTCAATTTTTAAATTATATTATTAAATATGAAAATAATAATATAAATGAGGATATTCATAACTCTATTGAGATGGTAGTCCACATAATGCATGATTTACATTTTAATTTCTTAAAGGAGAAAAATTAGTAATTTTATTTGATAACTTCATTATAATAATTATATAATATATGTCCTAATTATTATTTATTATAAACTTCAATTTAATTGGTAAGTGGTTGTGTTCCAAAAATAGATTTCCACGCATTTGGAAGATGACAATCTGCACAATGCCTGAATTGTGGTTTTTTTTTTCATAATGGAAACAAGGAATGATGGTAAATATTTATTCAATTAGAATGATAAAATCTATTATGAGATAAATATTTGTTTAATTATTTTTGAAATATAATGTTATATTTTTATGGTGATAATGAAAAGAAAACAAGTATGGTAACTAATAATCACATTCAGAAAATATGATTTACCATGGAACACTCCTTGGAAATGGTGGTCTATAGACAATGTATTATGACCAGAGGCCCATGGAACATGATTTAGGTTATAAAATATATACAAAATTTAGAATAAACCAAATTATTTTAGTTACCATTAAGGTTTGTTGAGAGCCCCATTTGATATGTGGTGAGAATGGAATTTTTGAAATTATAACCGCTCACAATAAGAGGAAAACATGTTAAACATGTAATGTGGATAAAAAATAGATAATAATGGAGTGAACATATTCTCTATTCATGTGATAGCACATAAAATAAACTATAATAAATTTTATGACATAATATTTCTTTTTACACAATAGGATACCACTTTTTCCACATTTGATTCCTAGTAATGTAACTACTTATTAATTTTCAATCACTGTAACTTATATGTTATACCATAAATAATATGGAATGTGATAGAAAAAATGTCCCTTATATTTTGAAATATTCAATAAATTTTACTATATTTATTTTAAATAATTAATTAAATAATTATCTAAAATAATGGTTTTATAATGTAATAACTCAATTTTCAAAAAAAAATAAATATAAAATGTGTAATATAATTTCAAATATAAAATATCAAAATTACAATTAATATATTAACGACACATTATAACCACTTATTTAATAATAAAAAAATCATAAATTTCTATGTAAAACATATATAGTATGAATGTGGTACATGTTGGGATATGTATAAAAATTGCATTTTTTCACTATTCATTTTAAAATAAATGTTTATATAAAAATACATAAAATTAATATTAAGATAAATTTTTCATGAAAATTAAAATAGAAAATTTGTTTTTATAACATTTTTATTATATAATATATATGATTAACTATTGACAAAATTCAAATTGTATCGTGGAAACGATTTTTTATAAAATAATTTATTAGGTACATTTAATATTCTTCTAAAAGTAGTAAAATTTTATGTTGTATATAAAAAATATATCACACATAAAAAATATATATAATTTATTAAATAAAAATTATATATAAATTGGTTTTATAAACTTATGATTAGAACATGTTTAAATTTTTTTAAAAGGGGTAGTTATAATATTATGTGGTTATATTTATTTATCCCTTCTCATTTAATGGTTATCTTATAGTTGTTAATATCCCTTAAATTAAAATTATTAATGGTCTAATGAGGATCGTATATTTTTTAGGATTTAACTCAACAATAATATCTGTTTAAGGAGGAATATTTCACTACAATATTTGTTCGTTAAATTCTTCCCCTATAGAGAATAATTATATCCTCAAAATTATATTTCACAGAGAGAAAAATGTGACAAAATATTTTCCTCATTACAACATCTAAATCCCTTGTAGAATACTCACATTTATGATTCCTATATAGATAATTTATCATATTTCTACAGTTATTCTGAAACTCTTAATCTCTTTAAACCATAATTTTATTGGTTTTTCTAAATATGAGATATCACGTTCTAATTTCACAGTTTCATTATTTAATACATCAAATGTGTTTGGTATATAATTACAAAAAAGTTGATATAAGTAGGAAATAATGCACATGGAAGTGGTATAGAGGGGTTATAATAGATTAAACAGATCCTTAATAATTTGTAGAATCCACGATCCACCAATTAAAATAAGGATCGACTTCCAATTTTCCATAAATTTCATAACCCTCTTCCACAACGATATCCGGAGGAACACCATGAAATTAACTTATAACAATAGGTATAATTAAAACATTTCATTATATATATTCATTAAGAATTTGGATTTTATTATATTACACTAAATGGTTTATAAATTGTCAAACATTTATTTTAAAAGTTTAGGCCCTGTTAGATTCCTTTCTCGAACATCATCCAATCTTGATTGAGTCCTACATTCTTCCCATACAATGCCTTTTGTACAATATTCAAAATCATAGAATAAAAAATGTTTTCATATAATAATAATGTAAAAGGCTTTTTATAATGAAAAAATTCTTGAAATACCATCTAACAATATTTCTTCATATCGTAATGATTTTTAATAGTTTTATGATATTTGACATATGTTTGATGGTGATACATATTATTGAAAATAATATTTATCTCCAATATGTTCTGTATACTTATCTTGGTGCTTGAGGTACATATTAAATCAAAATTATATGAAATTCATATTCATAATCAATATATCCATATAATTTCATTCTCTATATGTTGTTCAGTTGGTCAAGAGTGTAATTTTTATTTCTTGAAATGAAATTGACTAACCTAGTATGGTAATTTAATAAAACATAAATATAATTATGGACCTTAAACTTTTAAGGGGTCCTATGTGGAAATACATGTAATTATTTCATGATTCCATTATAATATATTTAATGGTTATACTATATAATTACACATATGTATTGTTGCTATAAATTTCTGACATACCATTCTTCAAAATATGTATTTAGTGATCTCCCTATTCTTTCAATTATAATTGATTATTTTCCATAGATCTCGATACATTATCACTATTCATAGTTGAATTGAGATATTTGAACTATGTGGATCCTCCCAATGAAGACCCTTCTATTCCAGTTTTTATGGAACACATATACAATATCATAACCTTATAATTCTGTCATTGTTAATGTTGAACTCTATAATTCTCACTAAATATTTCTATTTTCATTAATCACATATCTATAATTTTATTTAAATCCCAATAATAATTGGTTGAGTATTTATTTAGGAATGGGAAAAAATTTCAATGCTCAATATTAAATCATGAATCATCCAATAATAATCCATTTGCATTAGTTCTTTTCTATTCCTCATAATGGATTTTGTAACATTATATTTCTCAATCCAAACAATATACACCTTGTTTTTATTCCATGAGATGTAATTAATTTGGAAGTCATAATTTTTTTATCAATTCTTACCATCCCATTATTCACATTATCAACTCATTATGTTTGAATATAAATTTCAAGGTGATGTGATCTATAAATATATCACACTTTTATCCATAAATATTCTATCACAAATCATTAATGAAAAATCCCCACATCTGAAAAAATCTATTGCATTGTGTAATTTTTCTCACGGGTAATTTATTTATATGAGGAATAAGTATTTACCTTATTATTCTATATTAATAGAAACAATATTCTCCATTTTTAAATCATGACTATATGTTACAAACCCTTAAAACTATAAGGAAAATTAATACCATGTGATGTGACCGACAACTTCATTTTTTGTTTAATATTTTTATCTTATTCCTCTATCCAGTGGAATGTGACTGCCTTTTATGATAACATTCTTAATGTATTTTATTACCATATTAAATTAATCACAAATAATCACGAATATATTAATAACCTGTCAAATATATAGATCTTTTATATAGTTTTATGTCAAGGATATTTCTCAATAACATACATCATATTTTTATTTAAAAATTTTATTTTTCATGTGATTATAAAGCCCAATAATGATACATTGTATGAAAAATATTACTTTCAAACTATGGTATATAATTTATCCTTAAATATAATTTTTCAAAAAAATTAAATTATATTTTCTCTCTTCCATTCTAATAGAAAGTTTATGATTATATAATAAAATATATAAAATTAATTTTTAAAATTTATTCCCTAGAGTATGAATTCATCAAATTTATAAAATTTATAGGACTAATATTTTATCAAAATAGAATGACTATAAATTCATTGTGTCAATGATTTGGTGGAATTTTTTTAAAATATCCTCACTTTTTATACATAAATTAATTTTTATTTATTAATGCTAGAACATGAATAAGTATTCACCTTTTTACTGTTAACATAATAAATCATCATTAGGGGTAAATGATTCCTATTTTTGTCTTGTTTTTGTTAAAATCAATATAATTAATTAAATGATTTAAAGATATATCCTTTATTTTGAAAAATATGAGTTGTGAACCACATGAAAATGAATATGGGTGTGTGAATCCATTATTTATAATCTCAAAAAATTTGTTCAACAATTCTAATAATTTAATGTGGTATATAATATTGGGGATCATTGATATACGAATTAATCTAGGTATAAGATAAATAAAATACACCACCACATTATCTTGGATAAAACCATGAAATATATCTAAAAAAACCTAATTATACTCAATTAAAAAAGGAATATCATCAATAATGTCTTCTTGACCATTTAATTGATCAATATTTCCTTCATATAATTATATCAAGTCCTATAAAATATACATCAATAACAAGTGGATTCATTGATTATATATTTTATTATTCTTAAAAGTTGGATAATTTTTATTATAGAATGACTTCTATTTTAATTAAAAATTAACACATTTATAATGAATAGAATGTAAATCCCTTCACAATAATTTATGAAATTCATTCTATGGAACAAGAATTAGATATGAAAGATGAATCCTACTATAAATCAGAATAAGGGAATATTTTTGTATATTTGACATGATTATTATTCCATGAAGTGTTACCATGAATACTTTAACATCTATTTCTTATGGTTGTTATTAAACATTTATATAAAATATATATTATATAAAACAATAAAACTTAGTATAATTAGAAAAGGCGTTATAAGATCAATAAAATTAATGAATTTTACCTCATAGTACATCGTTATCATGATCATTCCAAATGGTTGTAATCCATGTATCCCTCCTTGGTTCCCTTGGTTGGTTTTGTCATTAGGGGATATTTTCACTATTAGCCTAATGGTTGGGGTATTGTTTCTAAAAATTACCAATCACCTTGAACATGTCTCATTATTTTTATGGGGGATCATTAGATGGAAACACCCTCCCCATTATTTTATTAATCATATTTTAATAATTAATTTTAATGTTATGGGATCAGTGGCCTACTTTTCAATGAATAATACACTACTATTTTCCTTTGATAACATTGGAATTTTCATTTTCCTACACATTTATAATGTATAAGGATGAAAGTTTCTCCACTAATATGATTTAACATCATATATCATTTGATATTCCACCCTTATTTCCTTATACACACAAAATATTAATCTCTAATATCCACCTCCAACTTTAGGAAATATAGTCTTCTGAAGTATATTATAGATAATATTCTTAAGAGATCTATTTTTAAACTACCAATTAAATAAAAACAATCCTTTCATGTCAGGACATATATATATAGGCATACCACATGATCCATATGGTGTTATCTTCTTAATTTCCAATATAATCATCCACTATCTATTTTAGATCTAGTAATTCTCACACAATAATTAGGAGAAGAGTTTTATAAATTTTATTCTTCATGGTTTAATTCATGAAAACATCATATTAAATATTTTATATTTAATCCTAATTTTTTATTCTTAATGTGAGAACATATTTGGACATTCTCAACTTCTATTTGATAAATAGGAATGATTTTTTTTTCAACATATGTGTAGTGTATATTGGAAAAAATATTTTTCAACACAATAAACCACACCTCATTAATATGTGGATTAGAATTTCTATTTATGGAATTTTGGAATTTTCAAATGAATTATTTTATGTCATGTTCCTCTATCCTCAGTGAATTGATGAGATCACTACATTATATTTAATTTTTCAAAGAAGTTGTTATATATTTGTGCATTTTTTTCAGGTTATGTACATGGCCTCACATCCCATTTCATATGTCATTAGGATAATTATTTTATTTTACCACATAGAAATTATAAACTATATTTTTTCAAACTACAATCTTTCATTAAAAAATTATATTATATAATAAGAATACAAAATTATAAATTTTAACAACTGCCAAATGAATTATTAATCAAAAATTTCATGTGATTTATAATATATAATTTTTACCACATATATGTATTTCATTCATTTAATTATTCATATATTTATTCCTAATCATAGAAAAAAAATTTTATAAAATCCATAATAAAAGTTCCTAAAGATAAATCGAATCACAAAATCATGTCAGCTAAGGTGTCTATCTATGTGTATATCTATATATCCAATCATCATACACCAATGTGGTGGTAAAATAAATTCTAAATCATTACCTATAATTGTTATTAATAATATAAGAAAATATTCAATATCCCTATACAGTTATATATATCTAGAAAACGATAAAATTTCTATAAAAACCAGATACTAAAGACATTCAAAAAATATGATGTTATCATCTTTTAGTTGGATTCATCACTGGGGTATCCAATATGGTTTTATGAATGTATTTATAAAAAATATTTTGTATAATAACAAAAAATTATAAAACCATTTCGTTGAAAACAACTATAGTGTCCAAAGATAAATGTTCCATTATTTTACAACTCATTAATGAAATAATGATTTTATTTATTAAATAAAAATTATAATATAATACAGACCAATATGTTTATTTTCATTGGTTACTATCTACACAATCATCTTATTTTTGATTTATTTAAATCATATCTTTGAGAACTATTATATACCATCTTATAAACATCCCATGAGTAAAATTCAACATTATAACCATGGGAATAAAAACATAAAATGTGGTGACCTCAAATGCAATGTAAGGGGTGAGTAAATTTCCCATTATGGACATGTTCATAAAAACATTATATATGGTGAAATATAATACCATTATCAGTTATAATCATTAAAAAATTTTGATACACAAATTACATGGAATAATAACAAAAATCCAAAAGTGATTAATAATGAAACATAATAACCATCACATGGCTTAAAAACACACACTTTGAATCATGATGTCATAATAATTGGATGAATAAATACATCAAAATTTAAAAAAATATTATAATTGGGAAAAAAATACATCCATGAATCAAACAATTACACCAATGCATCTATGAAAACATAATTTTTATAGTATATAAATAACATATGTCTATCAAACGCATTCATTATCACTAGAAAACATATAAATTGGTATCATTTATATATATCATAGACAATTTATTTTTATATCTAATTCATTGTAGGGAAATATATGACCTCACCCATTATCATACATACATATCACTACCACCTGAAAATCATTTATATATGAAATCATAAAAACACCATGGAAATAAAATGGGTTTTATAAAATAGTTAAAATAAAAAAATTAATATTTTACAATGATACTATTGAATCAATGTGGGATCAATAACATTTCCAAATAGTATAAAGAAATTATTAAAATTTATAGATATCAATAAATTAATCAACCAATAATAAACACATAATAGAAAAAAATGAGGTTGAATTTTATAAAATAACTACATTAAATATTGATATATTCTAATTTAGGAATGAGAATTAAAAATTCACCAAGAATGAAAAATGTTTTTCTAATAATAGAATAAATATCCAAATAAGTTATTTACTTTTATTGTAGTCTACATTGATATATTATAAGCATGTTAAATGAAGAAAACACATTTAAGTTCATTTGAATTAAAAAACCAATTTTCATAGAAATATAATATAGAAAATCATTGAAAATAAATGATTGTAGTGATCATATGGTATATAATACCATGCTGATATCATATAACATAAGAACATAATATTGTGTTACCAAATCCCTTTAAAATTACTCTAAAGTTAGATAGTAATTATTTATCATAATATATATTAAATAATTAATCAATTAATCAACTATATCTAAATCATCTTCATATAAATTCAAATTAATAAATTTAATGTTATAGTTTTCTATCCATATATATTAATAAGTTATTAATCATTATTTGTAATGATTATTTTTCATAATTTTGAACTAATGTCTAAATAATTGGAATGTTATACCTAATTCTACCAGGGATCATTATTCCTAGATAATATATGACACTAGAAATGCTGAAAAATAATTATTGATATTTTATAATTTAATTATATATGAATTATAGTTATTGTCATTTTAAAATAAATTTTGTTTCTTTATATTTTAATAATTTTTAATTAATGTGTGTTTGTATCTTAAATAATCATAATAATATTAAATTTAACATTACTAAAAAATAAAAATATCATCTTCTTATTTTGATCATATAATATTAGCAATTACAGTCTCATATAAACCAATGATATTTTGTCATAACATTATTCAAGTCGGTGATTTGACCAACCAAAATAAGAACATATAATATTTATTATAACATTATAATTATAAAAACTATTTATTTTGGAATTATATCTTTATTATGGAACCATAAACATATTATTTAGAACCATTTTTGTTTCTCAAAGATATTATATGACTATTTATTATATATATTAAATAATATAGATGAAAATTGATTTTTTTATTCATAGAGGTGGTAGACCACACAATGTATGATTGATGTTTTTGTTTCTCAAATAGTAATAGAAAAGGTAGTTTGACGATAAATCTTCTACCCAATATAATTAATATATATAATTTTTCCCATTCATTCTTAGATTTAATAATCAACATTTTTGATGATAGGAATTGATGAAAGAATAGAAGTCATTTTATTATAGAGGTGCCAACCCATAAAATCCATGAAGTCTAGTTTTTTCTATCCTAATAAACAAGTTCAAATGTGGATAATAAATATTCTAATACAATAATAACCTATTTTATACTTTAAATACTAATTCAAATATATTATAATCATAAAATTAGACTTCAATGGTCTAATGGTACTGATAAAAATGAGAATTTTTTTCTCACATTTAGAACATAAGAATTCTACTGTAGGAAACCTCTAAAATGGAAGTATTAATCCAATATGTTGTGATTATAGGAACAAGGGGAAATAATATGGTTATAAAGAAAGTGTCATGGATTTATTTATTGATGAAAACCAAATTACATGGGTCCACATGAAGTAATTGTGAGATGATATATTTATAATTATTTATAATAGGAATTTTGAAATTATAAACCCTTAATATAAAGGGAGAACATGTTAAACCTGAAAATAGTTCCAAAATTGGAAAATACATACTAGAGATATGGTTTTTTCAATTTAAACTTCATTTAATCAATTATAAATAGTATTTTAGTTGTTATTTATTTTACACTATTTGTTATCCCTTTTTAAAATTTTTAATTTATACTATGGAACCTAGTTTTTTTACCAATATAACATATACAATATAACCTAAAATATATTGATAATATTTATAAAATTATAACCTTTTAATTCTATTTTTTAATTATAATATAATGTATTATTTTTTAAAAAAAGATGAAAATAATTTTTTATATAATATATGTATAATGTATTAATATAATTTTCATCAAATAATTTTACTTAACTGAAATATATAGAATATAAATTTTCAAATAAAAAAACTATAAAATCACATATAAAAGAAATATTTAGTTTAAAAATGTGTTTAATATGTTTCAGTTTTTTACTTATATACTAACAATATTGAAAAATTTGTGTTATCTTTAAATATATTTTTTTCTAACAAATATATAAGAAATAATTCCTTTTAGTAAAAAATTATCATGTTAATATTTTTATGATAACACAAAAATTGGATTTAATCTTCTGAAATTTAATTTGTATTATTAATTAATTTTAACTATGATATTATATGATAATTTGTTTTTGTGAAAAAATGTTTTTTAAGAAATCATTTATTATGTATATTATGAATTATTTAATAATAATGGTTAGTCCATAGTTTATACCAAAAATACGGCACACATGAAAATTTTAAAATTGTGAAAATAATTGATGTATAAGAAAATTATTAACTACTTAGTAGCACTATTATAATATTTTTTAAAAGGGTCCTTTACTTATAAAAGTTATGACAATTATTAATCACAAATCATTTAATAGTAATCCAACTATAATAAATATATGTTTTTTATTGTTTCATAACCTCTATGGTTTTTTATAAATTCTTTCAAACATAAGAGTATTTTAAGAGAGAATATTTCAGTTAAATTAGGGGTCATTACAAAAACTACTATACATATTAATATATTGACAATTTTTTATGCCACCACTGATATTATTAACATTTTTAAATAATATATTTTTATTATTAATATATAGTGTGGTTCCACCAAAATCATCCACCTATTTATGATCATAAAATGGTATGTTAGGTACTACCAATATCCTCTATAAGATATATTATCCAACCACCACATATATGTATTTCGGAATTTAGTAAAAACATTCCCCTTTAACATATACATTTTTTTACAAATTAAAGTGAATTATGGAATTATAGGATTCATTTTTGAAATATTATGTTCTATTATTTGATTTATTTGAACCTATATTTACTTTTTTATTACATTACAAGGTTTATAACTTTAAAATATTTAGTTTATAATGTGATGTGATTTGTAAAATAAAAGTAGTATTAATTTATAAATAACTAGTACTCCGCCCGTGCGATGCTCAAAACTATAAAATTATTATTATTATTAAGCATATAATACTATTTAACAAATAAACTGCTATTTGTACAAGTTACCCTATAGTAGTAATGTTAATCAATTTTTAATAAAATAGTATTGGTACATATAAATGTAATAAAAGGGGATAAAATATAAAGACATAAAAATAATATTCGAACATAAAAGGGATGCAGGAAAAATATTTTCTATTTTTGGAGGATGTTCGGAAATAATTTCCAAATGCATTCATATCATGATTCTCTTCCATTTTGAGAAGGGTCTTAATTTGAATATAAAATGTCGGAACTCAATCTTTAATTTCACAATAGTCTATGAACTGCATGTTTGTAGAAGATTTTGAGATAAGAGATTTCTGTAAATCGTAAAAGGACCAATGGGTCATTGTAATATATCTTCAACTTCATTTTCTAGAAAATGAATTCTGTAGATGAAAATAAAATTATATAGATTAATTAGTAATTAATATTTAAATATGAAAATCAAATGTAACAATTAAACAAAACAATGTAGTAGTAATAATAATTATTGTTCTATAAATGCACAATTTACTGGATAGTAACAAACTCTAAACAAATCAAACATGATATTGTAAATCTTTCTAATATGGAGATTTTCAGCAGTATATGAATATGGATTGTTTGTAAAGTATAAAAACAGGAAAAAATAATGAAAAGTGGTATAACACATGGTGTTTTTGTTCATCATTGAAAAAACATGTTCACCAAAATGATGAGGTAGAAAACATTATATTTAAATGTCATCAATTTAATACATCCTATAAATGAAACAGATCATTGTCACTTGT
Source organism: Viscum album (assembly GCA_963277665.1). Lineage (NCBI taxonomy): Eukaryota > Viridiplantae > Streptophyta > Magnoliopsida > Santalales > Viscaceae > Viscum > Viscum album. Next base: position 1,935,770,863 of record OY728165.1, read on the forward strand.
TAGTGGAATAGTATTTGAAACATCCAAATAGTTTAATAGAACATTGAACTAGTAGATGAAACATACTAACAATGAACACTATCATAGTCTAATAAAACTGACTGTTTTTTAGAGTCATCATTATAGAGGTTTAGATACCAAAATAGTGACTAATATGATGTTTATATATTACATAAAAATATATTGTTTTTTAAAATATGAAAATAGGAAATAAATATGATAGATAGAAACAACCATGTCTTACATATAGCGTAGGAGGTAGAAAAAATTAACAGACTTAGCTGCAATAGGTTGTGCCACAACCCACAATCAAAATGTCTTTCATCTTCACAAAATGACTGTCCAAAATAACCTACAAAAATAACATTAATCCCCTTTAAATAATAGATTCATTCAAATCATGATAACAGGAGATGGAAAGCTCCAGCACCATGATTATGAGGTATGCACTAACGATTTGTAAGTACAAGAGAATACAATAAACTACATGTTATAAAATGAGAATTTTAATATAATTGATAGAATGAGAAACTTGAATGGAAGTATATAAGTTTTTTTGATATTACCTTCAAAATCATTATTACTTACACGTCTTTGTGACATTGAAGTGTGATATCCTGAACCATTAATGTGAAACGAAGAAAATAAAGATTCAATTACAAATAAATCACATAAAACAGATGATGAGTAATGTAATAATTTGCATTTTCAGTAATCACAAATTTGAACAAAATGAAATTTAATATGACGGGGAACATGGTGAATCATAAGGAAAATAAATGAATTCTGAAATCACCCTATTTTTACCTTGACCATCGATATTTTCATACATTATCATCATTATTTGAATATTTGAAAAATTATAATGGCATAATATAGATGTAATTAAAAACAAATTACAGAAGGGACGCAGTAATCTGCAAGAATAACTCGAATCCCCTCTTAAGAATAGATTTATTCAATTCAATATGTTCGTGGAAAGATAATATCAAGAAGACTGATTATGAGGTGTGCACGGGAGATTCAAAAGTACATGAAAATGAAGTGTAAACTATATCTTATAAAATAAAAATTGTAAAAAATGGCATGAACCGTGAATGAGTTTGTATAGTCGAAAATTGAGCACTCCTTTTTAGCACATACAACTGATTTGTGCTAGATTCCACAATTGATGAAGCAACCAACAAATTTAGTGGAGGTTGGGCATGATTATAGACCATGGATGATGAAACCATTGGAATTACACAACACTCATCAATGGAAAGACTATTCCATGCATAAGGATTTTTAATTAGAGTCAACATATCAGTAGTCAACTAGTAAACATCTATTTTGATCACTGTAATATGTAATTAAAATTGAAAGTGAGTAAATGATATATATCTATTATGACAAAATAACAGAAGAGTTGTAACATAACAACCTAATAGTAGAGAGAATCGGAATAGCGTGAGTTAATGACATGTCTTATGGTTGTGTAAGTTTCATCCTTTTTCATATTATTTTGGCTTATACAGAACATACTTCATTTAGATAATAGAGGTCATGTACTATAATGAGTTAACTCTTCCTCTCATTAGGGTCTTCTTTGTTAGCAGAATGGTAAGGTCGTTTTTAATTCAGTAATGAACTCTAAATTATGAGTCATGTGAGGATAATAAAACTTATTGATGGGTATTATATGTTCTTATAAGAGTAAGGTCGGTTTTCATCTTCTGTATAAATGATAATCTTTAATCATATAAGGGTAGTAAAATCTAGGTAAGGTTTATTACTATGGCATGTAAAGGGTATATTGAGTTGCATAAATGTCAATCTGAACCTATGTGAAAGATATCATATCTCACCTAAGGGTAATTTGAATCGCATAACTAGTAATCTACATTTATATATGGGTCACCCATATCATGTTAGGGTATTTCCATGATCATTGTAATGGAAACGAAATAAATCCAGAAATGATAAATCTATTAAACTTGTAAGTCTGTTAAAATGGAAAACATAGTTGATCCTATCATCAGTCAACATAAATTGGAAAATTATTAGAATGGTAAATATGTTCACCTGCAAATTAATGATTCTATGGTTACAACTCAATGGACATTAATGAACAGAAATAGATTAAATAAACAGTTAATAGTAGAGAAAGTTTTGTAAAAAGCGTATCTGGATAGATGCAGACATGACATTATGGGATAGAGAGGGGTCATGCCAAGAAAATTAATGGATAGGGAGGGGCCATTCGAAGAAAGGATATCCTATTCAATCATGCCCTGATCTAAAGAAAGCATCTGCATAACAGAAATATGGGAATGTAAAACTATAGAAGAACATTTATTGTTAAACAAATTGATTACTTTTATATAATTGATTGAAATGATCTAGGTCTCAAAAAATACGACTTTGCTCAAATGAAATTTAATTATTGGGGAAACACACACAACATTAATGAATGAACACCTATCAAATCTAAAAAATGATTAAAGGAAAACCTAGATAGTTATGAATTTTCAATGATAAATGGTTTCATTAATATTTGTAAAAATAGGAAAATGTGGGCTAACAAAACATGTTTAACATTATCTTGTTATAATAGAATAGGTGAAATTAAAAGAAAAAACATTAAAAATAATCAATAAATTAAAATAATCCATATTTTATAATTAGTCAGTGTACCTACAACTGAAGTCTACATCAACATAAACAGATATACCCTGAATCATGGATGTGGGAAAATGAAATAGGTAACCTATACCTGCATGATAAGGGTCAGCATCCCTATAATGTTATTTATTTCATTTAGAAGCATTAAGACTGCCTGTAACAAAAATTTTATTTAACACATATAGAAATACACATAGAATGTTATGTGTAAATGAAAAATGTATGTTATACCTACATGAAAAGAGGTGGGATCACTATACGAAAATTGATCACATTTAGAGGTAGTAAGACTGACTGAAACTGAAATTTTCTTCATTATAAACAGAAATACAGACATATATGGATGTGCGACAATTTTAATTGTAAGATATTCTTACATGAAAAGTGTAAGGATCATTGTATTGAAGATCAACACATTTAGAGGCAATAAGACTACCTACAACTGAAATCTACTACAACAAAAAAATAAATACACACATACATGGATGTGGGAAATTATATATTTCTAGGTATACCTGTATTAAAAGAGGCAGGATGACAATAATAAAGGTGAACAGATTCTCGCTCAAATTTACCCAAGAGAAGAAGGTAAGACGGTCCTTGTAGTTTAGCTTGGGTTATCGAATCCTCAGAGACCTAAGAAAAAACCTATAGACACGTACATTCTATGGACTGTTTTTTGGATATGAAGTGTCCAACATGGGTTGATTTTATATGGTTTTAAATTATAACTAACTGATTTAAGTTAATTCAATTTAAAATAATGAGTTTATCCAAGGTTATCGCTCGGGGTGGATTAGGCGTATTTTCTTTTTAATGATTTCAATTTCTTAAATTTGAGATGGGTTCATTTAAGGAGATAAAACAACGCAATCACATACTTGTTTAATGGTTACACCCTTTAATACTAATCACCTATACACTTGAAGGATCAATGTTTTGAGCACTTCAATGTAAAGGTTCGTATTAGCACTTGAAGTGTGTGGCCTTAAATTCAACAAGGACGATGGAGTTTAAAAATCAACAAATAAAAATATGAATTACAGAAGTGATTATACTTTAATGAGGTGATAAATAAAATCCAATCCAGCCCCTTGCCACTCCTTTGGATCAACCCATAAGTGGGTTATCCCTCCATTGATTCTATGGTTTCAATGGAAGTGGAAAGTAGACTCATGAGGGAAGAAATTGAGAAGAAAAAAAAAAGAAATAAAATAACAATCACTCCACCGTTGTGTGATAGTCTCATGAGGTTTGGTATGAACAAGTTCACCCCTTGAACCAATGGTATCAAAGTGATAAGGATAATAACAAAATAATAATAGAAGAAGAACTTTTATTAAGAAATAAGGATGAATTAAAACAACTTACATGTGAAGGAGGAACATTACAAAGAGAAATTGGAACCATAACATTAAGATGAAAACAAGCTCAAAAATTCCTAAATCCTCCAGTACCACTACCTTAAATAAGAATTTTTGATCCCTTGGGTCGAGCCTCCAACAGTACAAGTCATCCCACTTGAGTATGGTAGGTCTAGGGTGGTGGAATGTTTGTGGAAAGAAGACTTTCCACCCTTGACCCGAAAAGGCATCCAGCTTTCATGCACCGAACAGACGCGCTTAAAACACCTTCTAGATGGAATAATTTGGGTGGGCCATAGAAGACGTAAATTAAGATCGGGAAGTCCCTTAACATCATTTAAAATCTCAGCCCAAAATGATTTATGGTTTTCGTGATATGGTTTAATTGGTGGGAAGTTTTTCTGGGCCGCAGAATCTGGCCCAGAATTTTATCTCTAACTTGGGCCACCTAAATGACCACCATGGAGGATGAATTAGCATTAGATCCTTAATAGTGATTTGTTCATGCACATGTATTATATCATCCCACGAATTATTTGATTAATTGGGCATGTAGGTTGGGCCCCACAGTCTCATCCGTGGGCTGGTGTCCAATATGCCTTCTCTAGAATTGCTTCCTCTAATCACAAAATATCCCCATCTTCTTCCATGAATTATAAATTGATTCCTGAATAAAACATGTTCATATTTGATTGTAGATAAATTTACAAAAATATCAAATTAAAATATGTATAATCAGATGAATCAATGGGTACTTCAAATGATGTTAAAAAATGTACCACATAATAGAACATTTTAAGAAGGTATTACAATCATAATGTGAAATGATGTTCAAAATGAAAAATGCACAAAAATGGTGTTTATGAATAATAATGAACACGAATATTATATATATTAACAATTAATAGTATCCTCATTTATTGTCTAATCACAACCCCCAATTTGAGTTTTGCTAGTCACGGGAAAAATGTATCTCAAAAATATGAAATTCGAATTCCCTTTTCTAAATACATTTTAAAACACAATAATCACCAAAAAAGAATATACAAAAAAATCATGAAACCCATCAAAATATTTTAATACAAGATAGTTTCATAATCATATCCCAATCCCATTCCCATTCCTTTGTTCAAATACATTTCCATATTTCATCCAAAATCAATTATGTATGAGGATGTGTTGTGTATCAAAATAGACATAGGGGTTCATCTTTATTCAAGGGGGAAATTACAGAAGTGCTAGGTGGAATCACATTTCAATATTAAGATGAGTATTCTTTTTTTTTGTATAATTTTTTTTGTATTTTTTTGTTTTTGTTTTTGTTTTTTTTTCAATTTTTCCATGGTAATTGAAGTTGCACTCAAAAGAGTCAACCCCTGTAACGAGACTTTGCCGATGACTCCCAGGCTCAAAGACCTTAGGGAACCAAGTGAATCCAACATACTCGGGCATCATCTCGAGTTAACTCAGTCAAAAAAAAATTCAAATTACCAAAAATAGAGATAAAATTACTAACTTTGGGCCAAACAACTATGGAGTCACGATCCCCAAGTGGTGAAAGCCACGAATTAGGTTATTTCATTGCTCTACGCGCAATTTTTTTTTAAATATTTTTTTTACATACTCATATTAAACTAAAATGATCACAAAACCTATGCTATTTATTTAGGGGACCCCATGAACTCAAACTAATACCCCACTATCCAAGGGACGTTCATTTTGATCTTTTTTTATTTGGATGGAAATATAAATGATGAAATATCACATTGGATAGCAACACTTTCCAAAATATATGCTCATGAAATTATACAAGGATTATAATTAGGATTAGGGCATGCTAAATTTTTTGATATTCAGTTTCAAAGTGTGAAATGTGTATTACCATGTTCAAAGTTAAAGGAATTTTTCCTTCCATTTACACTTTTTTTTCAAATAATTCAATTTTATTGACACAAAAGCATTTTATTTATTTTATCTCCCCCCAACTTAAAACAACACTGTCCCTAGTGTTTGAATAAATGAAAATTTATAAGGAGTAGAGGCAGATAATGGATGTTCAAAAAGGAAATTGAAACTGAGGATCATGGAATGAAATCACCTGGTGGTTGACGTTGAAGTTATTACTGCTCCAAATTAGATCTTTGATCTCTTGGGGGATGTAGGAACCTCCTTGATTGAACATGTATCACCCAAAATAGTACCTAAACAAAAAGAAGAACAAACCAGACAAAACAAACTACACAATTACTTATTAAATTCCATGTATCATCAATTTTATGGTTTTTCATGTTTTTCTGTTTTTTTTTAAATCAAACTAATGATACATGTATTATTTTAATTTTCTGGGTAAGGTATTACTAAGGGATCACACCGTGTGACACAGATGAATACGATGCTCCCCTTTCATACCCATTCATACTCATAATAGAAGAACATGTCAATGGTTTTTTTAAATATAAAAATTATTAATTCATCCTATTTAAAATATAATGTTTATTAAAACAACAAAATTATAGGAAACTTGAAAACCATTGGTTTCCTCCGATGTAGGGCTTTGTTTAACGTCGTTAGCCCAACATGGACCCTAATAATAACAATTTTTTCCTTGTTCATAGGTTGTCTCAGTTATCTCAACCTCTATTTCCTGTTTATTAAATGATTCAATGAATGGTTTTAACATTTGACCATTGAACATGAAAATGTAACCACTTGTGGGATCTTGAATCTGTACTGCCCCATGGGGGAATACATGATGCACTATGAATGGTCCTGACCATCTAGACCTTAACTTTCCAGGATGTAAATGAAGTTTTGAACTATATAAGTGCACACGTTTTCCCAGTTCAAAATGATTGACCTTGATATTACTATATTGGTAGTCTTGAACTCTATCTTTATTAATCCTTGAATTTTCATAAGCCTCCATCCTTAGTTCCTCCAGTTCATTGAGATCGAATTTCCTTTTTGTTCCTACCAATGAGAGATCATAATCAATTTTCTTAATTGCCCAAAAGTCCTTATGTTCAATCTCTACTGGAAAATGGCACGATTTACCATAAACCAACCTATATGGGGATATTCCTAAAATGGTTTTATATGCGGTTCTATAGGCCCAAAGAGTATCTAAGTGTTTCTCAGACCAATCTTTCCTAGAGGGGTTGATAGTTTTTTCAAGAATTTGTTTAATATCCCTATTCTCTAACTCAACTTGACCATTGGTTTGAGGATGGTATGATGTAGACACTTTATGAGAAATAATATACTTATACAAGAGTAAAGAGAATGGGCGGTTGAAGAAATGGGTTCCTCGATCACTGATTATAGCCCTAGGAATTCCAAATCAAGAAAATATGTTCTCCTTCAGAAATCGAATCACAACTTGATGATCATTGGACTTATCGGGAATGGCCTCAACCCATTTTGAGACATAATCAACAACTAAGAGTATGTAGAGTTATCCCCTAGAGGTTGAGAAGGTTCAGATGAAATCAATTCCCCAACAGTCAAATATTTCAACCACTAAGATGGGAATGAGTGGCAGTTGATTCCTTTTTGTGATGGAGCCTACTTGTTGACACCTAGAACGACTTTGAAAAAATATTTAGGAGTCCGATGAGAGGGTGGGCCAGAAGATACCACATTGAAGAATCTTAGAAGATGTTTTCTTATAGGAAACGTGACCTCCACATGCCTCACTATGAAAGAATTTAATGATGGACTCTTGTTCAGATTCTAGAACACACCTCCTATGACTTGGTCAGGGCAGAACCTATAGAGGTATGGATCATCAAACACATAGTGTCTAACATCAGAAAGGAATTTCCTTAGAGCTTGAGTCCCTACGAATTTTGTAATGACTCTTGTAACTAATAAATTGGCTATGTCGACATACCATGGGAAGTCACTCACATAGTATAGGTGTTCATCAGGAAATGAATCAGACACAGAAAGGTGATTTGAGTTTTCTTTGAATTCCATCCTACAGAGGTTATTAGCTACAACATTTTCAACTCCTTTTTTATCCTTGATTGTGAGGTCAAATTCATGTAAGAGAAGGACCCACCTAATCAGTCTAGCCTTAGCATCTAGTTTTTGGAAGAGTTATTTTAGTGCAGAATGGTTAGTGAACACATTGATGGGGGATCCTAAGAGGTAGGACTTAAACTTCTCTAATGCTAACGCAGTATAAAGTAACCATTTTTCAGTAGTGGTGTAGTTTATTTGGGCATCATTTAAGGATTTTCTTGCATAAGAAATGACATAAGGAGTTTTATCACAACGTTGTCCTAACACAGCTCCAACAGCAAAGTAACTGGGATCACACATAAGTTCAAAAGGAAGGATCCAATTTGGAGATTTCATAATGGGAGGAGAGGTGAGATAGGATTTGAGGGTTGAGAATGAACCCTCACAGCTTTCTTTCCAAAAAAATGGAGAATCCTTTACTAATAGAGCACAAAGGGGACGCGATATTGAACTAAAGTCCTTGATGAATCTTCTATAGAAACCAGTATGTCCAAAAAAAGACCTCACTTCCTTGACAGTTTTGGGTGATGGAAGGTGACGAATGATGTCAACCTTTGCTTTATCAACTTCAATCCCCCTACTCGAGACTAGATGGCCTATAACAAGTCCCTCTTTAACCATGAAATGGAATTTTTCCCAGTTTAGGACTATATTATTTTATTCACATGTTGACATGACTCTCTCTACATTTTACAGAACTCCCTCAAAAGTATCCCCAAACATAGAGATGTCATCCATGAAGACCTCAAAAAAATTCCCTACCAAGTCTGAGAAGATTCCCATCAGGCACCGTTGGAAGGTTCCAGGGGCATTGCATAACCCGAAGGGCATGCATTTGAAAGAAAAGGTTCGGAATGGACAAGTAAATGTAGTCTTACCTTGATCCTCTTTGGAGACCTCAATTTGATTATACCCTGGGTACCCATCTAAGAAAATGTTGAACGCATGACCTGCCACTCTCTCATGGACTTGGTCAATGAATGGTAAGGGGAAATGGTCCTTCTTGGTGAATGATTTTAGCTTCCTATAGTCAATGCAGACCCTCCATCCACTACTCACCCATGTTGGAAGAATCTCTCCATCCTTATTGGTTATCACTGTGATTCCAGCCTTTTTTAGAACCACTTTGATTGGGCTCACCCACTCACTCTCAGCTATGGGATATATGATACCAGCTTTTAACAATTTCAGATGTTCATTCCTTACTACCTCCATGTGATTAGGATTGAGTCGCCGTTGAGGTTGACGACATGGCTTTGAATCAGATTCCCGAACAATCCTATGAGTCCCGATAAGTGGGCTAATCCTAGGAATATCAGAAAGGGCCCAACCAATGGATTTCTTATGCTTCATATGGACATCTAGAAGAATCCTCTCATGATTGGATTCAAGAGAAGAATAAATGACTATATTATGTGTTTTATTTTCACCTAGGAAGGCATACTTTAGTGCAGTAGGAAGTTCCTTCAATTCAAGATCAGGTTGGTTCCGAATTTCAGAAGAAGATTGGGACATTGGATTAAGATCAATTTCTTTTTTAGAGTTTCAGATAGGATTTATTTCCCACATTTAGAAGTTTCAGTTACTAGATTGGCTTGATCAGATTTAGGGAAGGAAATTGGAGTGGTCTCCATGAATGTGGTTTCTTGAAAGGATTCACTGATTGTTGGACCTAAGACTTTATCATAAGAGAAATTTGAAAATGATTCAATCCAAGGAGATAAACATCTTCCATATGAACAAAGGAAATCAATATCATCCTAACTTAAACATTCATCAAATATTCCTTGATGTTCCATAGATTCATTATCAATGCTTCTTATCATGTTTACTTCATGAATGTCCTCATCATCCCCTATTTGTGACCTTGCATTATAGATGTTCAAGTCTGGACTCATGTTCCCAAAGGTGATGGTCATGTTCCCATTTCGAACTCAGATCATAGAGTTTATTGTTGCAAGGAAAGGACGACCATGGATGATTGGGGTTTGTTCCTTATTTCCTAAGTTTGGATGGTTGTCAAGGACAATGAAGTCAGCAGGGTAGATGATGGTTTCAACCTTTAAAAAAATTTCTTTAAAATACCCTTTGGAACCCTAATCCTACGATAAACAATCTGAAGTGTGACAGATGTGGGTTGGATCTCTTCTAGGCCTAACTGGCAGTACACAACATATGGGATGAGATTGACACTAGCACCTAGATCACACAAGGCCTTGACAACTTTGCTTTCTCCTAGTTCAACATTGATGTAAAGGAAAACTGGGTCTTTCAACTTAGGAGGAATGGTCCCTTGAATGGTGGTACTCACATTAGCAACCAAAAGGACTTGGTATTTATGTGAATTTTTTTTAAAAGTGCACAAGTCCTTAAGGTACTTTGAGTAGGCAGGATTGTTTTGGATGGCATCGAGAAGGGGAATGTTCAACTTGACCTGTGAGAAGATTTCCCTCAATGTATCATTCAGTTCAGGATTGGGTTTCCCCCTCATGCGTTGAAGAAATGGTGCAGGTTGTGGGTTTGTTTATTGAAGAGTTGTTTCTTTCACAATGTTATCAGTTTCCTCAGTTTGAACTTGTGGTTCATTTGAATTTTCATCCAAGTTTGAATCTTCAGGTGGGTTCTGAATTAGTTGTTCAGGTTTCTCAATTGATTTCCCACTTCATAAAATAGTCAAAGCATTTAGTTGTTCATGAGTTGTTTGAGTACAACATGACTCTCCCCGTGAAGTTGGGGATGGCACCGCCTGAGTGGGAATGGGTGCCTTTCTAGTTTTGATTGTTTGAAGTTCTTCTTTTAGGGAAGATACCTCTGAGTTCATCCTCTCCATTTGTTTACACAGTCGTTCTATTAGGCTTTCTGGAACAGTTTGGGTGGGTGCTTGAGTATGTTGGATTTATATATTTTTTGTATGTTATGTTCTACCTATGCTAAATTTTGGTAAATAATGAGATTGCTCACCATAATCTTCACTAACAAATTATGTCAGTAGATTTTTCTGCATATAGAATGTATTTAAATGAAATAGTGGTTCTCGAAGCAACAATATTGAACGTTTAAAATAATGGATTGTTAAATAGGGTGTATGGAAGATAACATATATATACCAACATTTTTGAGAAGAGAGATGGGAAGAAAAGTGTTTGTAAGAGTAGTTGGTTGCAAATCCTACCAAAATAAAACTGATATCGTAAGCTTTGTACACTTTTTTTGGATATGCAATGGAAAGGTGATGATCATGGATGGACTGTCGACATCATAATGATATATATGAATACATAAAAATCGATAAAAAAGCATGATTACACTTTACAACACAATTGTGCCGGGAAAATAAAATAGGCACTATAATTTTCAGAACAGTGTAATGAATTGAATAATAGTATACTGATAGGTAAAAATAAAATAGTGACCTACATTTTCTACCTATTTTAGAAGTTTTGTTCTTCTTTCAATAGTTTTTACTAAATTTTTTATCATAATTCATCCAAAATATTTGTACAATAACAAATGAACATATAATAACTCATAATAGAAATATCTCCTATATGATTTTTTCCAACATGTACTTCCCCGGTTATTGTTTCTTGTATTTCTGGTCTAACATGAGTGCATGTAGTTGACACCTCTGGTCTAGGGGTTAATTTTTAATATAAACTAATATTTAATTATAAAATCATGATGATAGTTATATATACATAAAAATTAATTATAAACCGTGTTTACACTTTACAACACATTGTACCATAAAATTAGCTTTGTTGCCAGTAGTTGAAGAAGGAAAACATTATCTATTATAAATGGAGAATCAAACAAATTACATTATGTGAAAAGTGAAATTCATTTGATGTTATGACTTGCACTCACTCAGATAAAGAGGTAGGTTATGGGTAAGTGATCATGTTTTTCTTGGTCATTCTTCATACTATTTTTTGTATTTAATGAAGTAAAACTCCATTGTGCAAATTCCCATGATATCTTCATTTTCATGTTGAGTCACCAAAAATATATAAATAAAAATAATCAACATTCATCTTGAAAAATTATGTGCATTATTAAAAATAATTATTAAACAATTAATAATGTCCTACATTGGTTGATCACCTTAAAATAATAATTTAGTAAACTATATATATTTGAAATATGTTGTTGAAGGTACCTATGAAAACATTGTATATTGACTTTTAATATGAACAAACCTTCCCTAATACATTCATTGAACAGAAGTAAGTGTATTTTTGTTGAGAGTAATGATAAATAACAGTACTCCAGCCTGAGATTTTGCTAAATCTCATTACAGAACGTAAACTCAGTCAAATACTGGTTTTTAAAATTAAAATTTGATTTTATTTTGAAAATGAACAAATCAAACCCACCTATTTAATCACTACTAAAGTACATGAATTTAAAATCAAAAAACATATAAAAGGAATGTATAAATAACTTAAAATAATAAATATAAATTGACAATAAATTATTTATTAAAATATCAATATGTTGATTAATCTCATTTAAAAAATGGATGCAACTCACAAGAGGCTCAATATAGTTTAATTCAAATTGTTGTGTACCATTATTATGTCGATCTCTGATTCAGCTCGACAAATATAATATGAAACTAGTATATTTTCCAGTTAAACTCGTGAAGAATGTGATTATCACTGTATCATTTACTCCTTCAGTTGTAAACAATATAAACATCTATACATCCTATCCTATTGAATAGTTAGTTGGGAAAAAAATTACGACATCAGTCCTCACTGAGAAATGATACACATCTCTTATGTTTCTTCTCAAGTCTTGTAAATTGAAGGCATTCATTCCATCATCCCATGAACATTCATCAATATATCGGTTCATCACTATGATTAGATGTAAAGAATCAAATTATGTCTAGAAACTCTTAGACTTAACCAACAAATCTACAGCTTTGAATCATTGAAAAGATCCATTGACTTGTCATGTGAGATGAATATACCATAATGGAGATAAAACTTGCTGAATCACAACATAATCACACTAAAATACTACCTTATCAATATACAGTGGAGTCAATAGTGAAAAAATATCACTTGCATTCATATGTTGGATGGAATGGAGGTTAACTCCATGATTTTAAGACCAATAACCTCCATTCATATAGTGTGTAAATGCAATGGAAAAATAATGCATGGAAGGGTGGTTAATTTCACAATTTTAGGAAAACATATCTATTGTAGAGATCTGGAACTTATTAGGGCAGGATTCCCTTGATTTATTCATGTACATGATGAGTCACCTACAATATATAAATAAAAATAATCAATATTCATCTTAAATGATGAAGTGCGTAATTAATACATTATGAGATGAATATCCCATAATAAAGACAAAACTCGCTGAATCACAACATAATCATACTAAAATACTACCTTGACAATATACATTAAGGTCAATAGTGAAAACATAATCCTATTAAAACATTATAACAATCTTTTTCATATGTTTTTCGTTCACAAAAATCAATATACAGTTGAGTGAATAGTGAAAACCGATTACCTGCATTCATATGCTGGATGAAAGAGAGTTTAACTCCATGATTTTATGACCAATAACCTGCATTCACATAGTGTGTACCTCCAAATAAAAATAATGCATGGTAGTATGCATTAACATTAATCACACATTCTGAGGGATTTATTGATCATTTGATATATAAAACACATACCCACCAATAATAATTTCAACTAATGCATGGACACAATATTCTGAAACATTAAATTCAATCCCATCTAAATATATCATCCATTCAAATCATGATTACATGAGATAAAAATATCAAACATGCTAATTATGAGGTGTTCACCAATGATCCAAAAATACCTGAATATACTATAAGCAATAAATAAAGAACGAGAAGATTAAACATCTAATCATGAAGTATTAAAATAGGAAATATTTTTCTAAATGTATCATTACATTTTGAAAACCTGTAAATAATCAAAGATGCACAAAATTGATAGGTATTGATGGAAATAAGGAGAACATACCTGTTGCAGAGAGGTTTCTTTATAGGTTGTTTAATGAATGTATAAGTGATGGTTTGGTGGTCCTAAAAGATGTTTTCAATCATCGAAAATAATGGTTGTCACTGTAGGTGGTAACAGAATGGATTTCTAGAAGTGAACCGAATGAAATTCCTAGGGTACTCGCAGTTGTGTTGGATGAGTATGGTTTCTAGAATAAAATGGAGGACGAGTTGGTGATCCCTGCGAATGAAGGAGTTGAACCCCTAGACTATGAAGACCAAATGGAGAAGATTAACTCAAGAGAACGAATGGATAGGTGTTGGAAACCCTAGATTGTGGTTTCTGAAGTAGGTGAAGCCGGATTTAGCAGTCATTGTAGGTAACGATCGAGGAGTATGTTATCATCGGTAATCCAGATAAATAGATAGAGGATGGAGGTGAAGGAGGTGAAGGCGGTCAACAACGAAGAAGTAGTGGAAAGCGATCACCAATGAATTGGAACCTAGATTGGGGAGACTAAATGGAGAAGCTATTTTGGGGAGACCGAATGGAGAATCCTAGAAAACTGCCGATTGGGGAGAAAGAAAGAGGTGAAGGTGGAGTATCAAGATGCATCAGAAACCATATTTTTGTGAGACCGACGAAGGTGAAGTCAGTGGACATCAAGGAAGGAAAATCGGGGGAGCAGCGAAAATAAGAGATTCGGGAGATGGAATTCATGGAAGAGGGGAATGATCCAGTCACGGAGTAGATAGAGAAGGAGTGTAGAATCTGGAGGCTCCAAGGGTTGTTTTAGAGGCATTTCACTAAGGAGAGATTTGAGAAGATGATAACATTTGGGAAGTGTCGTAGAATCTGATGAAAACCGTGAGCAGGAGTAGTGCGAGCTGGGGGTGATCGGGAATGGGAGCGAGATAGGTGAATCGAGGAGCCTACGGGATTTGCAGAGGGGATCGAGAACCAGAGAGCGGGCTAGGGGATTCAAGGAGGGGTTTCAGGGAGGAGAGTGTGGCTCGAAGCAGATTCCTGAGTGGGGGATTGATAATGGGTTGGATTTTAGGGTATGGAGGCAGGAATAGTTAATTACTGGTGATTTGGAAGCATGGATAGGTGACACGTAAGCAAGAAAAAATCATACATTAGTATAGATAATAGATATAAAAATTCATGAAAAAATATGATGAAAGTGGAGATACATTAAAAATAATTTATGGAATATTTAAATGAAGTAAACATAAATTAAAATAATAATTGATGAATTTTATAGTGTGATTTAATATATTGTGATATATATATGATTTAGATTATAAAAAATCATGGTTTCTAATATATAAATTCTGTACGGAAGAACATCAGTTTGATAAGGTATATGGGTAAAATGAATCCAGCCACACAAGGGGATAGTGATGAATATAGAGGGTTTATGTGATTCTAGTGTCATGTGAGGTGGGGGTATCACACATTATTTAAAAGGATTAGTGATTCTTGCCAATATTGCGTACTATGGACCAGATAATTCCTTAAAAGTAGAATTTAGAGCATTGAAAACTATTCTTTATATCAGAGGGATTTTTAGCATAAAAATTGACTAGGTTGAATCATATTCTAGGGTTAATGTTTTGAAATCCCAAGGGAAGGAGTGATGTCCCAAGAAATTGAGTAATACACTAATAATTTGTAGATAATTAATCACTCTATGTACATGTGTTTCCTATATATGGAGGGAAGGTAGAATTTTAGTTGAATCTTTTGGTAGTAAGGGGTTTTCATGTGAAAGACTTACCTATATTCTTGTACATGGTCCTTATGAAATGAATTATCTCTTAATGTTACCAACATTACGCTTGGAAAGCGGCATTTTATACCCAAATATATGGGGTTATATATTCCCTTTTTTCATAATAGAAAAGATAATTTTGATTAATCATAATATAATTGTTATAAAATGAATGTTTCATCACTTTGGGTATATTATTTCTATTTATATAGTTATATCATAATACTAATGCTAAAAATCACCAAATAATAACATTAAAACAATAACATAGCTAGAGTTCATTAAAATGATAGAAAAACATATCCATGTGATAGATGATAGATAATCAGGGATAGAGTATATACACAACATGTGGGGAATATAACATTTGTACTGATATATACAATATCATGTAATTAATGGTGGAAATATAGAAGATCAGAGTGACTGAACTGAATCAAATCCATGTGTTACGTATCATGTGAAAAAAGTATCAAACTAGTATTATAAAATAAATTCCATGGAATTCATTGAAACACAAATAATGTATAACCCTCTCATGAAAAATTTTAGTACCCTAGGTACATTGATTATCGATTTGGTCCTAACATAGCATGAAGGGAATTCTTGATCCACAAAGGTTGTACACTACCACCGAGAATCAGAACATACAATAAAAGGAATAGTTTTACCTCTTGTAAAACCATTGATTAAAAATATAGGATGATAAAAATTGAGATTATTTGAATGACAATAACTCCTCAGGGTTTATTTACTACAATAAGTCAAACATACATCCCATAAAAAACCAAAGGACAAGATAATATCCTCCCAGAAAAATCACACAATATATGTAACAATGTGTTCCATAGCTCCATCAGTCACCTCCATCACATATGAATCCCACTGATCAAGAACACTGACCACCTCCATGTGGTACATTACCATTCCATATACTTGAAATAAAAACATCTTCTAATTCCTTAATGAAAAGATACATTTTGAGATAAACAACAAAACTGGGTCTCACCAATTCACCAATAATTAATTCTATAAATTATGAACTATAAATTATTTGAAAAAAAATAAAAAAAGGATTTGAAAGTATAAAATATTTTCATTCAAAACACGATTCTAAATAAAAAGATGAACACTATTTGAAAAATTATGTTAAATGATCATTTTTCACAAACATCATTTAATAAATAAAACAATTTAATAAATGATGAAATTCATAATAATAAAAAAACCCATTGTAAAATACCATGAGATACATTAGTTCCATTCTGTTTGATCCTCCCAAAACTCAATCATCAACAACAACTCAGGTTTGTGTGCGATTGAATTCATCCCTAAAGGCTAGTCGAATGAAAATAATTAGTTATTAGTATATCAGGGATAGTCATGATGAAATAGTATTCGATATAAATAACAACATTATCCAATTTCTAGGGAGTCATGTTCCTATAATTCTCATCCTCACCACCCAATGAGCAATAAAAAAAGATTTTATTTATTAATTCGATCAATTATTCATACTAAAATTGGCTATTTAAAATAAATTCATCATTTCTCGTTCAATTTCCCAATTTCATGTATAAAATGACATTACCATTTCAAAACCAAATCACGTGCATTCCTCTATGACACTCATGACTAATAATGTAGAAATTTTAAAATAATT
This sequence comes from Viscum album, assembly GCA_963277665.1. Taxonomy (NCBI): domain Eukaryota; kingdom Viridiplantae; phylum Streptophyta; class Magnoliopsida; order Santalales; family Viscaceae; genus Viscum; species Viscum album. Next base: position 1,935,788,365 of record OY728165.1, read on the forward strand.
TTCTAGGGAATAAATTTTCAATAATTTATAAAATAAATTTTATTTTATTTCTGTCAATTTCCTCTAAACAACCCCTCAAATTCTATGTTGTTGATAAAATGGATTTGTCATAATTGCCAACCCATTCTAGAAAACCATGGCATGAGAAATCATGGATTCCTAAATAATATTAAAATTAATTTTAATTCAGTCATGAAACATAGGGATTTAATTTTGGATAAATTTTAATGTAACCAACTAACATTAATCGTACAATCAAACAAAAAAACAACCTTGATAGGAAAAAAATAGAGAGATGTGGATGAGGATAATATATAAACAAAAATTACAACTAAAAACCATGAGCACAAGATATGTTAAAAATTGATCCAATCAATCAATAATCATTTTATTCACCACACTCTAAAGATATAGAATGAAATGAGAGTGAAAACCCATATCAATAATGAAACCTCATACCAAGGAGGGATCAAGATCTTCAAAAAGACCATTTATTCACATAAGAGGAGTTTTTATGAGCGATAAAATCATATAGGGTTCCTATAAAACCTATCGAAATTTTTTTGGAATTTTATTTTTATGATTAATGTTTAAAATTGGTTTTTTATGATTTTAAATAAATTTTTTGAGAGATTAAAAAACTCCCATGAATGGTTTTCCGGTTGTGATTCACAGGTAGTAGTAATTATGTGCCACTATCATGTGCCGTTAATATGATTAAAAAAATAGAGAATATTTTAGATTAAAAGTTTACTTAAATAATAACCAATCATATAAATCTTAATACAAAATGGTTTCTGTATTTAATGGTGATGTCACACTATTTGGGAAATTAGGTTCCCCTTATAGAGAAATAACATAATGTGCACTATTTTTGGTCAACCCCCATGGATTTACCCAATTGTGTGGCAACCGTACATTGCCCCATGGGATTCAAAAAATATATAATGTAACTAATAATTCTCCAAAAAGTACCCATACATGAATGATAAAATCATGGTTCATGAAGTACCTGTATATGGGTAGTGGAATGTTAAAACCTCCCTACAATAAAAATATTCGATCCCTAGAGATCTAATTAGTATAAATAGTGGTCAAATATATAATCCCAGTAGACATTAATTTGTAACTAAATATCACATGTATCCTAAGAATCAGAACCATTCTATCATATCAAATTAACTTAAGGTATAAACATCCCACAATGAAACCCATTTTCTAAACCAATATTCATGACACGATGATCTATCATGGATAATTCAGGTTATACATCAGGGTCATCACAGGTTAAGTTATAAGTATTTTTAGAAATATATTGCCCATGGTTTTATATATGTGACACATATTGGATCGATATCAACTTTAGTGAGATGTATAAATATTAAGAAATGATTCATTCGTGATAAAAAATATAAAATAAGATATCAAAACTATATTGCAAGTTGAAATTATTTTCCACAGAGTAAATGAACCAACCAAGGTAAAATTAAAAAAAACCATGCCACCATCTGAAACAACCATATAATTTCTATAATGATCATTAAATTATTTATACCATCTTTTCACCATCATAAATATCATGTTAATGAACTGAATATATTTCAATTACTTTTATATAAAACACAGTCCGACAATGGATGCTTCACAACTCTTTGACCAATAAAATATTTTTTTACATGGATAATGATATAAGGATTCAATAGAATCCATTCAAATAACTCACTAGTAGCTATTTTTTTAGAAAAATCATCCATTATAATGTGCGCCTTCCAAGATTATCCAGACATATTAATTCAATCACATAATATCTACTATACAATATCTATTTCCCTATGTATATTTACATCTTTTTAAAATGATATGTTCTAAATAGTCTAACAATTTATCATGATTCATCGTGGAGAAATATATAAAAAACATAGTTAAATATGTATCCATATGTGAGACTAAAATATATTAAAATCTATGAAATTTTACAATATCATGAACATAAAATATTCCCAATTCATCTACATTTCCTAAATAAAAAATGTACATAATGTGAGTGTATATGGTTAGTCAGTCGATAAAAACCCAAATTATATTCATTCCATGAGGTGTAGATGGGAACGTATCCATAATTTCTATTGATACCTTCTCTTATTTCCATATTGGAAATGGATGGATTTTTATAAAACCATATGGTTTCTAGTGCTTGTCCTTTATTTACTAACAAGTATAACAATGAGAATAAAAGATAGTAGTCTCTTATCTCGTAACTATATACCAGAATCATCACGACATACCATATAGATATTCATGATTCCATGTTGATCCTCCAACTATGAACTATATAAATCCCACTATATAGACATTATCACTAAAAATAGTATAACATGGAGGCTAACAACCACTCAAAAGTGGTATCTCCAAGTGGCTAAAATCAAAAAGCATATGATAATTCCTAAATACCAGGACCCCAATCCATTAAATAGTTAGAACCCATTTTTTAACAAATTTCTAATATAAATCCTTGCCTACATTCACATGAAACGGTCATTGATTCACCTTTATAGTTGGTTCTGTGAAGAGAAACATGGCTTTTTCAAAGGAATATCCATCCAAGGGGCAATTGGATTGGCCCTGGAGATGAAAGGAGATATTAATTAAAGGACTGCCATCTCCAACATTGCAATCAAGATTGACATGAACAAAGCCTATGATAGACATGAATGGAACTTCATCATGAAGTTTCTCTCTATTAAGGTACTCTCTGCATGGGTGACCAATGGTCTATTTAGGTGCAACAGTTCCACCAATAGTTCTCTGAAATTTATGGGGAAACAATATGTCTTCATAAAATGGGTCATGGGCCTCAAACAAGGGGATCATTTATCACCTGTAGTCTTTATTTTTTCCAAAAACTCACTCAGTTGAATAAAAAGTAAAAACATCAACCTGACCAGTATTCTTTTTTTATCGGTCTAGGTAAAATGATTTTACAGTCTCTCACCATATTTTCAATGATGAAACCTTGATCTTTTTGAATGGTAGCAATAGTTACATTAAGGGGATTAATGTGGTCATTGAACACTACTATAAATGGAGTGGTCAAGTGATAAACATGAAGAAATGTATTATTTTTATTTGTAAAAACTTCTTAAATATAAGGGATGATTCCTTGAAATGATGACTAAGTATGGAAAGAATATTTTTCATAATGGTGTACCTGGGATCCTCAGTCTCACCTCAAAAAACTTGTATTCATCACATTGAAAAAATGGTTGACAAGATCGCATAAAGAATATTGAATTAGAAAAACAAGTTCTTGTCTATTGGAGGCAGAATAAAACTGATAAAATGTGTTCTCTAATCTATTCCCATACATGTTCTCTCCTACATATATGTTCCAAAAGGGGTTTTGTATTAGCTGGAAAGCAATATGGACACCTTTATATGGGATGCACATTCCAAAGGGAAACATCATCAGGTGGAATGGAGCAGGATGGATTGACCCTTGGGCGATGTGGGGATTAATGTCAAGAGTGTTTCTTCCACTATTAAGGTCATACAGTCCAATATTGTATTTTAGGTTCTGGTGGAGAAAACATTTTGGGGAAATCTCATGCAGGACATGTATAGGAGTGATATGTACAAGAAGTGAAGAATAATTTATTTCCCTGGCCGCATGATTATGCCTTATGTTTCGACACTCCCACACCACTCTTAGTGGATTACATGCAGAGGGGATATAAACCTTTGGCATCACAATAGGATAGGGGTTAGAATCAGATTTCCTGGTGCCCGACCTCTAAAAATTCCTTCTGTAAAGCTAGTGGTCATCCGATATTTATGCATTCCAACCTGAATGATGAGACAAGATCCATATTTTATAAAATGATTCTCAATTCAGAGCCTCGCATATTTGTATTTATAGGATCCCCATATGGTGTCTTCTCACCCAAAAAATACACGAGAGTGACCTCATTATATCACAGTCGTGATGTGTGGGGAGATATTTTTTGCCGAATAGAGATCCATAAAAAATTCAATTTTTTGACTTGGAGAATCTGGAATAAGGAATTAACTATCGATGATAATATTCAACAGCTGGGAGGGTACTTAGCCTCCAAATGTATTTACTATAGGGTGGCATAGAGTGAATGTGTCTATTAATTTTTCATCATAGAGTGAATGGAAAAAACAGTTTTGGATTTGGAATGTAGGCTTCACCGAATGGGGATTCCGTGTGGACTCATGAATCACATTTCTAGAACGATTGTTTTATGAGGAAGGAAATTGTGGACCACAGTATGTAGCAACAACAATCATCATGGAATATGGAGGTGGGGGGGGGGTATGGGGGCCGTAGAATGAGCCTTGACACAAGGGTATCCTATGATCCAGAACAGGACTAATATTCAAAACAAAGTTCGTTCTCACTGACCAAATTCATCTATGTCACAGTTTTTAGGATGCCCCCTCCATCAAGTCTCTACATGTGGGATCCTTCACCAGTTCTCATAGAATCACATCGGGAAAATGGGTTCCCTAGATCCAACATCAAATGGGACGTAAAATGAACACAAATGGTTCATGAAACTCTAGTATAATGTTGGGAGGGGTTGATTCAGGACATAATGAGATTGGTGGTTCTTGAATTTTTTTCTTAATTTTTAATAAGAAATACCTTATAACTTGAGGTGGTGGACATTATTACTGGTTTGATTTTATGGGGTTGTAATAATGTTCACCTCATGACTATTGAAACTAATTTTCTCAGATTTTATAACACTTTTTACAGCATCGATCTTATCCCGAGTACAATCTCTTAAACCGTCTAGAGTTTCAAGGGCCTATTGAGAAACAAAATGAAATTGTGTCATACATGTATTTAAGGGAACATGGTGGAATATTATTTGGATTATAATGAAATTCATGGGGTATGAATTTTTTATTTTTCTGATATCAGGTCCTTCCCCCTGGGGGGATGCTCTCGGCCTTCACTACTTCAGGACACCCTAATCTCTTTTGTATTTTTTCTTTGACCCTTTAATGTTGTGATTTATTTCTTTTTCATTCAATTAAAATGTTTTTTTTGACTAGAAGAGAAGAGGTCAACTGAATGTTTGTAAATTTTTTTTAGTCACGTCCTCTTGGAACCCCAAATACAACTAAGAATTTATAACCATTTGGTTCCACTCCCCCAATTGTTATTTTATGGAATGGGAAAAATAATTCCTACTCAATTTATCATTAATTAAATTACTCTTAACATAGGTATAGGAAATGTAAAAATTAATATATTTTTCATGATCCACCAATCATTTATGATAATGTTTGAAATAATTTTGAGATAATATATAAATATAACAATTGTGGTCAGAATAAATTGTAAACCTTCCATAAAAAGGTTATTTTACCAACACATATGGGAATTCATCATAGATGTGGGAACATGTGTATGGGTAAGATATTTCTTCTCATGTCTTATATGTTGTCTGCAACCATCTTCCAAAACATGATCACCTAGAATGATAACACAAACAAAACATGAAATGAATGTGGTAAAAAATATAACAAGTATCTACATAACCTTTATAAGTATCAATCGTAGAAAAAAATATAATAGAATATTTCATTCACTAATAAATCTATCATTGTGAATCTGAAACAATCTTATCCAATTTATTAGTGAGGGTGAACATCAGTGAACCCATCATCATGAAATATTTATCAACCCTTTTGTAAAACCCTACCATTACCATGTAGAAATAATATCAAAAAAAAATACATGATAACTCACACTTCATAATGTTCTTCACATTATAAGGATTAACTAAGATACCATGTTATAAGACAATGTGTCCCATGAACATCACTCACGGAATACATAAATTTCATTTCAAAATATTTTTATATATTGAGTGACCATTACAAAAATATAGAGGTACTATCAGATAATGCTCATGGTTTTCCTTAGTGTTGTAATAAACAAGCATGTTATCTATAAATACAGTAATAAGAGAAATGATATAATCATGGAATATCATATTACCTAGTTCCATAAAAATCATAGTATGATTTTTTAGAGGAAAAGGTATAAAAAGTTATAAATAATGTAATACCTACTCCTAATGATGGTATTTGGAAAGTCAAATTCCTTTATTCTCATTTATTGGTAAAAAAATAATGTTCAATCATCAATAACCACTTCAACTCATTCAAATAATCAATTAAATCATCTAAATATAACTATGGATACATTCTATTTTCCATAAATCGATATTGACTTTAATATCAAAAACCATGTTAAAGTTTCCTATCATTTTTCATTGAATGATATATAGGCTCTACCCTAGGTGACACATAAGTGTATAAATACTTTTTCTATCGAATCTTTTAGTTTAGTTTTCAACAAAATTAATTCAGTTTGTGCCATGAAGTATAATGGGATAAACACGTGTTGTTTACCTGATACCAAATCAATAGAAAAAACTAAATCCCTTATAGTGGAATGAAAAAAAAACATTATTGAAACCCAATGGGAAACACTATAAATACAATGATATTACTATTACCATATATTAAAATGACGGTCCATCTCTACCTTACCTCATGTCTCATTCTACCTAAAAAACAAGGAACATCCTAGAATCCAATGAATCTTAGTCTATCCAAATATAAATATAAATTCAGGCCTTTTGATAATATTTACAATCCATCCTGATAATGACCTCAAGAGTTTTCATAATGATAAATTGAAAATTCCAAGATAGATCAACAACTAATTGAGAGAAAACACAAGAGAAAAGTCAAAGTACCTATTCCCTATTATTTATAAGAAGATTATAAATATTTTCAAATAAAACATAATATCCATAGGAAGATTAATCAGTTTCTTATTATGAGTGCAAAAAAAAAAGAATTAGACTCCCCTATATCAAATAAAATTTTCACTAAAGATGAATATATATAGATAGTACCTCTCACTATGGTTGGACCCACATCTAAATCCCCTCAATAATATTTTATAGCCTAATAATTTTTTTTGGAATAATGATCTTCAAATCCCATAGCTTATTAAACATATAATTTCACAACTATTCATTATGGAGTTCATGAGACCATACCACTGCATATGGATGAATAGATATTGATGAACCTCTTTAATATTCCTCAATGGTCATATTAACAACATATATTTGGTTCATTATTACAAACCCTCTTTGAATTACTATACATTCCATATTTATGGAATGTTAAATACCCTCTTCCATGCACTACATTTGTTCCAGATGAACCATTCTATTGATATCATAATGACAGTCATCCTAATTCATTTTTCTAATTGAACATGCATAACATACACTTGGAGTATGGGGAACCTCCCTCAACAATAACATACCATCCATGTAAAGACCATCCATCAATGATCTATTTGAAACATATAAATATGTTTTTATTTTTAGTAAAAAATAATAATAATGAATATTGTTTGGAATAACAATCTCAATTCATTGAGTTTTTAGTTCCTCATTCATCTCAGCCTAAGGACAAAATTTACCATGTTTAAAAAATTAGTTCACATATTATGTAACGGTCCAATAACCCTTGTTGTTTTATAAACCCAAGGATTATGTATAAAAAAATTCAATTCATAAAACTCTAACTTATTCCATTACATTCCCTTATGTTTCATCATTGTCATGATTTAGCCCACCATATTGTAAAGACCCGTAAAATTCAAGGGAAATTTTTTCTTAATTTTCTTTGGAATTTTACAAGAGCGCTGTTTCAGACGGCACCTGATTCCGAGGCCCGGAGTGCCCGGAATCATTTTCCGAAGTTTGGCTCGGGTACGTTCAGTGAACGAACGAGCGGGTTTTCCTAACTTTTGATCCGGTGCTCGGAATTGAAATCCGAGGACACCGATGAACTCGTAGCGCCGATATTCGCTTAAGGAGACCTTTCCCGAAGTTGCGTTTACACAAGGGGAGTTGTAAAAAAATAAAATTGTGAATGTTAAAATAAAAATTTAACTTCAATTTTTATTTTTATCTTCCTTAAGTGTTTTTATCCTTTGGTTGGAAGTTGGGTGACAACCCAACTTCCCTTGGGAGGTTAAGAGGGTGGTGGGGCCCACACGAACCCCACTCCTTCATATCCTCTTAAACCCCTCAACTCCCTTGTTTAATTTTTTTTTATAACTTAAGTATTAATGCATGGTGATTAATGTGTTAATGGTTTTCAACCTTTGGAATTCCCAACGTTAATAAATTAATAAGGAGTTAAGTCTTTTTATTTTGGTTTTGGGCTTTGCTGTGCGGGAGGAAAGGAGAGTTCTCTTCTCCTTTGAAGACCATCTTCCTCGACGAAGAACGCGAAGAACTTCTCCGCCGAAGAACGTGGTTCTCCCGCGAAGCGACGGACTCCTTCTGTGACGGCATCGACGTCTTCTTCCGCGACGAGGAAACCACGACGCGTCGATCTCCTTCTGCGACGCGTCAACTTCTTCCGCGGCATCCTTTTTCTGTGGCGTTCTTCCTCAGCGACGAACCCACGTCCGACCTCCACGACGCTCACCTTCTGCGGTCGTCAATGAACGTCGAGCGATGAATCAAAGGTAGGGGTTTTATCCTGTGCTCTTGAATAACCTTTATTCAATAATACTTTGATTTTAAATAACCGACTGCTATCGGATTAACGGAAGGAGGCCGGACCGCACAAACACGGCTGACCTCCTTCCAATTGCTTGAAATCTTTGTGCTTTGGTGCGGGATAACACAGTGCCGTTGCACCGCAAGAAAATGTCGAGGACCGCAGCTGGAGTGAGTCGCGGCGGTGGCGCGCGACGCCATCGCGCCGCGCCAGAGAAATGAACCAGTGAATGACAGTGGTCGGAGCGGCCTGCGGCAGAGGTGCGACGAGTCGGACAAGGCCGCAGCCATCAGACGTGGCAAGCGGCAAGGACTCTGCGGAGGAGCCGCGACCCTACGGCCGCGGCCCCTTGCCGCGGCGGAGAAGAAGGAGGCGGCCGGGCTCGCCGGCCGCCGGAGAACAGAAGAGCCGCGGCCCTTGCCGCGGCAGTGAAGAAGGGGGCGGCCGGCTGTGCCGGCCGCCGGTTTGCTCGGAGGCGGGACCCGCAGGTCCCGCGGGTGGACGAACGGCCGGCTTCAATGCCGGCCGTGCGTTGAATTCCGGGGGTTTGAAACCCCCGGCAGCCGAGTAACGGGCCCCCCTCACGTGGGGGGGGGGGGGGGGGCGTTGATTGAAGTCACGGGGGGCGGCGCCCCCCGTTTCGCACGAAACCACCCGCTCGGCCAAGCTGGCCGAGCGGTTCTGAGCGGCCGGGCCGCGCGACCGGCCGGGCCGGGTCGCGCAGGCCGGGCCGGATTGTGCCGGCTGGGCCGGACCGCCCAGCCGGGCCGGGCTGAGCCAACCGGGCCGGGCCACGCTGAACCGGGCCGGACCCGGACCCGGTTCGGGTCGACCCGGATCGGACCGGTTCAGGGGGGTACTGGGCCGGGCCGGGCCGGGCCTAGACCCCCCGTTTTCGGACCTTTTCAGTCAAAAGCTCATAACTTGAGCTGTAGACCTCCGAATGACAAACCGTCTGCGGATACGCGATCCTTGGATCAAGACGGTCGTTTCGGTATATCGCACTCAAAGTTTTGGATTACTTTGAGTTCGGCCGGGTTGGTTCGTACACGAAACCAACCGGGCCCTCGGAGCGGAAACGCTCGTATCTTGAGCTACGGACGTCCGAATGGCGTGCCGTTAGTTCTGATAAGTTCCTCTTAGTGAGACGAATCTTTTGATATACTCCGCCCGAAGTTTGGGTGCCGACGGAGTACGGCCGGGTTGGTTCGTTCACGAAACCAACCGGGCCTTCGGAGCGGAAACGCTCATATCTTGAGCTACGAACGTCCGAATGGCGTGCCGTTAGTTCTGATAAGTTCCTCTTAGTGAGACGAATCTTTTGGCATACTCCGCCCGAGGTTTGGACGCAGGTGGAGTACGGTCGGGTTGGTTTTGCCTTAAAAACCAACCGGGCCCCGGAAACGAAAATGCCAATAACTCTCAGATCGGACGTCCGATCGACGCGCCGTCTGTTGCGTTGAGTTCCTGTAGACGATACGGATCTTTTGGATACATCAACTCCGGTCTTCGTGACAGTTGATGTATCAGCCTCTCGGCTCGTGGAGCAGACCCTCCGAACGAGCTTGCTGTGTGCCAGAACCCTAGTGCTGGCTGCGACTGTTACTGCTACGACTGCTACTGTGACTACGACTACGACAGTACAGAGATCTTGTGTGGTTTCGACGACGACGACTACAGCACTCAGCGATCCTACGTGGGACAGTTCTACCGAACCTGTGTGAGCTGAATCTTCTGTTTACCTTGGGCGGTGGAGCGCTTGGGTGTAGCGGCGGACCCGTGGTACTTGACAGTGGTGGTGCGCTTGGATGCAGCAGCAGACCCTTGACGGTGGAGCGCTTGGTTGTAGCGGCGGAACCGCGATACTCTACGGAGTGTGTGCGCATGGTTGTAGCGACAGACCCGCGACGGTGGAGACGTGCGTGCGGAGTACGGAGACCGTGTAGATGACTAAGACCTGACGACTGCTTGACCGACTCGACTTGGAGTGAGTCGACTAGCCCAGTGGACGGAGCGCCCAGTAGTTGGCAGCAGACCCACGGCGGACGGAGCACCTGGTAGTTGGCATGAAACCCGCGGTACTCGACAGGAGGAGTACCTCAGTAGGCTATTTGGGTGAGCGCCCAGTAGTTGGCAGCAGACCCTCAGCGGACGGAGCGCCCAGTAGTTTGCAGAAGACCCGCAGTACTCGACAGGAGGAGTACCTTAGCAGTCATAGGTTAGTGAGCAGTACCTCGGAGTCGTGACAGGACTACTGCACACTTCAGAGACGGGGCTCTTCAGCAGCTACGGTTTCGATACTAAATATCCTGGTTTGAGCTGAGTCTTTGATCTTTGTGTTTCCTCATGATTGAGATGGGTCTCTTGATAACTTAGGTATATGTATGGGCATATACCTGGGTAATAGTTATCCGTTGATTTCATAAACTTGTTATAAACCGTGTGAACTTGTACTGTTATCCTATGTGGATTTTACTGTTTACTCTTCTTTGTGGATTGGATTGTTCTTGGGCTCGTGTTGGAGCCGAACGGAAATTGGTGACATAGGTATATGTATGGGCATATACCTAATCAATACTGGATGTTACTTCGTGATTGTTACTTTTCTTCGTGGTTTATCCTTTGTGGATTTGAGAGACCTTCAGGGGTCTCGGGGTCCCTACTGAGTAGCTTATACTCACCCCTGCACGGGCTTTGACCGCACTTCGTTGTGTTGGTTGTAGACGACGGACAGCGCTGACTGTGGATGAGGCTTTCGGAGTAGGTCGGTACCCGGAGGAGGACCACTGAGCGGGACGTGCTCGGAGCGGACAGTTGGACCTGAGGAGTTGTGAGCTATCTGTACCTACCCTTCAGGTAGGATCCGTGGTGGACGATCCAGGAGCGGTGCCATCTGTACCTACCCTTCAGGTAGGAATCGAGGAGGACGTCCCAGGAGCCGCTTGTACTTTCAGTTGCTGTTTTCCCTTTCGAGTTGTACTTTACTTTCAGTTGGGCTTGTATTCCGGCCCCCTTTACTTTTCTGCACTTGTAGTTACTTTCCGCTTGCTGACTCTGTGGTGGTTGTTACTTTATTAAGGCAATGCCTTCCCTTTTTACTGGGATTTTACGCCTTGGTGCTAGTCGCCAGCCCCTGGCCTATGGAAGGCGGGCTTGGGGTAGTCACGGCACGGGCCCCGATGGCGGGTCGTGACAAATTGGTATCAAAGGAGTTCGGTTCTACCGCAGACTCTGATCTTTTTTCTATGTGAAGCAATAGTGTTTAGTGTATTGAGTGTGGTTATCAGTCCAGGGAGTCCAGTGTTGGTGCGGCGGCCGACGTATCCATACACCAGGACCCTGACTTCTGATTTCCGACTTAATGCATGAAAACACTGATTGCGTGTGTGTTTCCCAAAAGGTTTAAAGTCAGCTCAAACCAGGTCAGCTCACCAGGTATAATCGTTGACCATGACACAACTGTTCAGGATGTCACCATGCAGATAGTTAGATGGAGTTCCGAGAGAGTTCTCGATGATGGCCCACCGAGCAGCCAGACTCCAGTGCAGGGCTCTTTTTCAGTGTTGGCACCATCAGGTGGTGTACCAGCAGCATCACCACCCGTTAGGCAGAAGATGCCACTAGCTGACGGTGCACGCTACCAGAGCGCGATGCACGAGTTCCAGCAGTAGAGGCCTCTGAGGATACGAGGCGAGACAGATTTCCCAGGCAGCAGTGGACTGGATGGAGGCGGTTGCTAGAGTTCTACGCCTAGCTTGGATACTAGTAGAGCGGATGATGATCTTATCTCCTAGTGTTTCCAGTTAGTGACCATGAGGTTGGTCCTTATAGTAATGAGACTTCGGTACGCGAACCGATACCTGGGATAGTACCTACGGGTAGAGCGCCAGCTATGTCACTACCTGTTGGTCAGCAGACACTACCGGCGGTACCGGTAGCAGAGACTCACAGGCTTAGTGCCTTACATATGTTTTAGCATCAGATATCCCTCAAGTTTCTAGGTGAGCCTGACTCGTAGGCGGCTGAGGACTGGCTTGAGGAGGTGATTGTGAGTTTTCTGGAGCTAATACAGCTTCGACAGTACGACATGTCGGAAGCAGAGCACTCAACGTGGCTTACCAATCAATCTTGGTACTCGTTGGTTACGTTGTGATCAGTTCTTTAGACTCGAACTTCTGAGCGAAGTGTGTCTAAAGGACATCCGAACCATTTCTTTTCCTCTATGCATTTCTACCTATGCTAGGATGCTAGAGATAACCTTTGTGGTTGTGAACGTTAGCAGTGAAAGGCAGGAAACTAGCGCCAGTATCAGAGACTCGGGCGTGTAAAATGTTTCAGGAGGAGGAAGTGCTAAGGACAGATGAATCTTCAGGGTAGCAGACGTGGAAGCGGAGCTTAGAGAGCAGCATGTGGTGGTGTACATTTCGACATGTTACGACCACCCGACTTAGTAGTCCCCATCAGGCTCAGGGAGCAGGAGGGATGGGGAGGAGAATAGCTGCATTGCGGTCAAGGGGTGTGACCCAGGAGCTCTAAGAATGATTTGGGGTACGAATTATGTCTACTACGAGCTTCCATATCTATGGACATAGGAACCAATCATTCTACCCTTCCACGAATCATGTCCCAGACCTAGAGGTTCCGGGTAAGCCGTAGACTTGACCCTCACGTCTGGAGATACCTTTGGGAGGAGACTCGATAATCACACTTACGCCGACGGTGTGATTTGACCTCGAGGTGAGAGTTTCGGTTGGAATCTCTTGGTGGCAGCGTAGAGGCCTTACGACGTTGATCTGGGTATGATTCACAAATCATACCCCGGTTGACTGTTTTAGGCAAACGTCGGAATGGGTTTTCCTTGGTCGGCGAAAAGGAAACCCTGGGCAGCACATGTTAAACTCAGGCATAAGAGGGTGTGGCCGATCACTCTTGAGTTGGTCAACCCTACCCTTGTGGCAGCAGGAGTTTTGAGTTTCAGTTCTAACCTAAAAAGGGAAACCTCTTGAATTCGAGGGTGACGAACACGTTCTTATACGGTCTCAACCCGATGAGGTTTCGGAGATGTGGCCGAGGCGGCATGTTATCTCCGAAGTTCGATGGACCCTTTTGATCTTCAGCAGGGTAGGCGAGGAGATTTACCGCTTGACCCTACCACCTCAGTCGCACCGGGTGCATAATGTCCACCACGTGTCTCAGCTGTGGAGATACGTGTATGTTTCTTCACACGTCATCGACCCCGGGGAGTTGGACGTCGATGACAGGGCGTCAAGCACAGAGGTTCTAGTAAGATCGAGGATCGACAGGAGCAGTATCTACGTGAACGGTTGCTTCCTCTGGGGTTCTTCTCGGGTAGCACGAGATCTTCAGGTGAGCATATGGGAGCGTAAAGCTCAGTTGCGTGCTCAGTACTACTTTGTTTCCCTTAAGTGTGAGTTGAAGCTTTACGAGGACGTAAATCCCTGAGGTGGGAGTAATGTAAAGACCCGTAAAATTCAAGGGAAATTTTTTCTTAATATTCTTTGGAATTTTACAAGAGCGCTGTTTCAGACGGCACCTGATTCCGAGGCCCGGAGTGCCCGAAATCATTTTCCGAAGTTTGGCTCGGGTACGTTCAGTGAACGAACGAGCGGGTTTTCCTAACTTTTGATCCGGTGCTCGGAATTGAAATCCGAGGACACCGATGAACTCGTAGCGCCGATATTCGCTTAAGGAGACCTTTCCCGAAGTTGCGTTTACACGAGGGGAGTTGTAAAAAAATAAAATTGTGAATGTTAAAATAAAAATTTAACTTCAATTTTTATTTTTATCTTCCTTAAGTGTTTTTATCCTTTGGTTGGAAGTTGGGTGACAACCCAACTTCCCTTGGGAGGTTAAGAGGGTGGTGGGGCCCACACGAACCCCACTCCTTCATATCCTCTTAAACCCCTCAACTCCCTTGTTTAATTTTTTTTTATAACTTAAGTATTAATGCATGGTGATTAATGTGTTAATGGTTTTCAACCTTTGGAATTCCCAACGTTAATAAATTAATAAGGAGTTAAGTCTTTTCATTTTGGTTTTGGGCTTTGCTGTGCGGGAGGAAAGGAGAGTTCTCTTCTCCTTTGAAGACCATCTTCCTCGACGAAGAACGCGAAGAACTTCTCCGCCGAAGAATGTGGTTCTCCCGCGAAGCGACGGACTCCTTTTGTGACGGCATCGACGTCTTCTTCCGCGACGAGGAAACCACGACGCGTCGATCTCCTTCTGCGACGCGTCAACTTCTTCCGCGACATCCTTTTTCTGTGGCGTTCTTCCTCAGCGACGAACCCACGTCCGACCTCCGCGACGCTCACCTTCCGCGGCCGTCAATGAACGTCGAGTGATGAATCAAAGGTAGGGGTTTTATCCTGTGCTCTTGAATAACCTTTATTCAATTCTACTTTGATTTTAAATAACCGACTGCTATCGGATTAACGGAAGGAGGCCGGACCGCACAAACACGGCTGACCTCCTTCCAAGTGCTTGAAATCTTTGTGCTTTGGTGCGGGATAACATAGTGCCGTTGCACCGCAAGAAAATGTCGAGGACCGCAGCCGGAGTGAGTCGCGGCGGTGGCGCGCGACGCCATCGCGCCGCGCCAGAGAAATGAACCAGTGAATGACAGTGGTCGGAGCGGCCTACGGAAGAGGTGCGACGAGTCGGAAAAGGCCGTGGCCATCAGACGTGGCAAGGGCAAGGACTCTGCGGAGGAGTCGCGGCCCTACGGCCGCGGCGGAGCAGCCAGAGGAGGCCGGCCTCGCCGGCCGCCGGAGAACAGTAGAGCCGCGACCCCTTGCCGCGGCGGAGAAGAAGGAGGCGGCCGGGCTCGCCGGCCGCCGGAGAACAGAAGAGCCGCGGCCCTTGCCGCGGCAGTGAAGAAGGGGGCGGCCGGCTGTGCCGGCCGCCGGTTTGCTCGGAGGCGGGACCCGCAGGTCCCGCGGGTGGACGAACGGCCGGCTTCAATGCCGGCCGTGCATTGAATTCCGGGGGTTTTAAACCCCCGGCAGCCGAGTAACGGGCCCCCCTCACGTGGGGGGGGGGGGGGGGCGTTGATTGAAGTCACGGGGGGCGGCGCCCACCGTTTCGCACGAAACCACCCGCTCGGCCAAGCTGGCCGAGCGGTTCTGAGCGGCCGGGCCGCGCGACCGGCCGGGCCGGGTCGCGCAGGCCGGGCCGGATTGTGCCGGCTGGGCCGGACCGCCCAGCCGGGCCGGGCCGAGCCAACCGGGCCGGGCCACGCTGAACCGGGCCGGACCCGGACCTGGTTCGGGTCGACCCGGATCGGACCGGTTCAGGGGGGTACTGGGCCGGGCCGGGCCGGGCCCAGACCCCCCGTTTTCGGACCTTTTCATTCAAAAGCTCATAACTTGAGCTGTAGACCTCCGAATGACGAACCGTCTGCGGCTACGTGATCCTTGGATCGAGACGGTCGTTTCGGTATATCGCACTCAAAGTTTCGGATTACTTTGAGTTCGGCCGGGTTGGTTCGTACACGAAACCAACCGGGCCCTCGGAGCGGAAACGCTCGTATCTTGAGCTACGGACGTCCGAATGGCGTGCCGTTAGTTCTGATAAGTTCCTCTTAGTGAGACGAATATTTTGATATACTCCGCCCGATGTTTGGGTGCCGACGGAGTAAGGCCGGGTTGGTTCGTTCACAAAACCAACCGGGCCTTCGGAGCGGAAACGCTCATATATTGAGCTACGGACGTCCGAATGGCGTGCCGTTAGTTCTGATAAGTTCCTCTTAGTGAGACGAATCTTTTGGCATACTCCGCCCGAGGTTTGGATGCAGGTGGAGTACGGTCGGGTTGGTTTTGCCTTAAAAACCAACCGGGCCCCGGAAACGAAAATGCCAATAACTCTCAGACCGGACGTCCGATCGACGCGTCGTCTGTTGCGTTGAGTTCCTGTAGACGATACGGAACTTTTGGATACATCAACTCCGGTCTTCGTGACAGTTGATGTATCAGCCTCTCGGCTCATGGAGCAGACCCTTCGAACGAGCTTGCTGTGTGCGGGAACCCTAGTGCTGGCTGCGACTGTTACTGCTACGACTGCTACTGTGACTGCGACTACGACAGTACAGAGATCTTGTGTGGTTTCGACGACGACGACTACAGCACTCAGCGATCCTACGTGGGACAGTGCTACCGAACCTGTGTGAGCTGAATCTTCTGTTTACCTTGGGCGGTGGAGCGCTTGGGTGTAGCGGCGGACCCGTGGTACTTGACAGTGGTGGTGCGCTTGGATGCAGCAGCAGACCCTTGACGGTGGAGCGCTTGGTTGTAGCGGCGGAACCGCGATACTCTACGGAGTGTGTGCGCTTGGTTGTAGCGACAGACCCGTGACGGTGGAGACGTGCGTGCGGAGTACGGAGACCGTGTAGATGACTGAGACCTGACGACTGCTTGACCGACTCGACTTGGAGTGAGTCGACTAGCCCAGTGGACGGAGCGCCCAGTAGTTGGCAGCAGACCCACGGCGGACGGAGCGCCTGGTAGTTGGAAGCAAACCCGCGGTACTCGACAGGAGGAGTACCTCAGTAGGCTATTTGGGTGAGCGCCCAGTAGTTGGCAGCAGACCCTCAGCGGACGGAGCGCCCAGTAGTTGGCAGCAGACCCGCAGTACTCGACAGGAGGAGTACCTCAGCAGTCATAGGTTAGTGAGCAGTACCTCGGAGTCGTGACAGGACTACTGCACACTTCAGAGACGGGGCTCTTCAGCAGCTACGGTTTCGATACTAAAAATCCTGGTTTGAGCTGAGTCTTTGATCTTTGTGTTTCCTCATGATTGAGATGGGTCGCTTGATAACTTAGGTATTTGTATGGGCATATACCTGGGTAATAGTTATCCGTTGATTTCATAAACTTGTTATAAACCGTGTGGACTTGTACTGTTATCCTATGTGGATTTTACTGTTTACTCTTCTTTGTGGATTGGATTGTTCTTGGGCTCGTGTTGGAGCCGAACGGAAATTGGTGACATAGGTATATGTATGGGCATATACCTAATCAATACTGGATGTTACTTCGTGATTGTTACTTTTCTTCGTGGTTTATCCTTTGTGGATTTGAGAGACCTTCAGGGGTCTCGGGGTCCCTACTGAGTAGCTTATACTCACCCCTGCACGGGCTTTGCCCGCACTTCGTTGTGTTGGTTGCAGACGACGGACAACGCTGACTGTGGATGAGGCTTTCGGAGTAGGTCGGTACCCGGAGGAGGACCACTGAGCGGGACGTGCTCGGAGCGGACAGTTGGACCTGAGGAGTTGTGAGCTATCTGTACCTACCCTTCAGGTAGGATCCGTGGTGGACGATCCAGGAGCTGTGCCATCTGTACCTACCCTTCAGGTAGGAATCGAGGAGGACGTCCCAGGAGCCGCTTGTACTTTCAGTTGCTGTTTTCCCTTTCGAGTTGTACTTTACTTTCAGTTGGGCTTGTATTCCGGCCCCCTTTACTTTTCTGCACTTGTAGTTACTTTCCGCTTGCTGACTCTGTGGTGGTTGTTACTTTATTAAGGCAATGCCTTCCCTTTTTACTGGGATTTTACGCCTTGGTGCTAGTCGCCAGCCCCTGGCCTATGGAAGGCGGGCTTGGGGTAGTCACGGCACGGGCCCCGAGGGCGGGTCGTGACACATATCATGTCCTTCCAACATGAAGGTATCAAGCTTTACTTATATTGATTCAAGGGTTTCTATGAAATCAAAATGAATCTCAATATTTTTTATACTATCCTTCATTTCATTAGGATCATTTGAGACATATAAATATGTTTTATTTAATCAATAAAACACTTTAGTGTAATCTATAGATTCAACACTTCGAGGTTCCATAACATGATCCTAAATGGTAATGGGTTGAGAACCCTAAACTAGAGCATGGAAAGAACACACCACTATTTCAATGGGGTTCTTATCAACTGGATGGATTTCATTCCATAGATAATTATAATCCTCCCATTTTTTAATTTAAATGTATCCATAGAGGCATGATTATTCACAACATCAACATATATCAGGCTAACACTAGTACGAATACCCAAACCATCAACTCAAACACGATAACCAAGTATATGAATTCTATAAATCATAATTAAAAAATTTTGAACTTCAAGTAACTCATATTATATAAGAAATGACAAAAATAAGGTCAATATATTATTTGTAAAAATTTAGAAAAAACAACATGGTGATGTATTTCTTTCTAGGATGAGATTTGGATAGGAACATTCTAGAAAACACTCATTTTCATAGAAAAACATAACTCGTATCTATTAAGACATTCTAGACTGCATACTGAAATCAATGAAATAAGGCCATCCTTTCCTTTGATATTCTATTATCACAAATTAGGATAGTTACCCTAGAACATTGATACCTATGTTGATGGATAAATTATGTGAAGGGAATTTCTGATCCCCATCAGTTAGAGACTACCACATGGAATCATATTGAAAATAAAATGGATGTTATTTCCCAAAACATAACAATCAACATAGAACTTCTATAGATAAAAATTAGTTTTAATTCCAACCAATCATTTGGAGGGTAATTACCTTATACAGTTAAATAAATATCTAAAAAATATCCATAGGAAAAAAGAAGAATCCCTACGGGAAAAATAAAATTAAATCTATAAAAATTAGACTATTACACCACCATTCACTACCATCACTCCATATTATAATAGATCAATCACATTAACCACAGCATAGTGTCTCTTTACCTATCTCTAGACATTCAATGAATGCATCTATAAATTATTGAAGAAAAATAATGGTAGTGAGATAAATATCTCAATAGGGAGTCGTAATGTATTCTATAATCAAATATATAACAACTTAACCATTTGTGATTTCAATTTATATAAAAAATCATGGTATAAATTTAAATATTTTAATACAAAGCACTATTTCAACTCATTAGATTTAGGATATATCAAATATATTCTAAAATTAATTTTTTTTGACAAAACATCATTAAAGGAATATAGATTTCTATAACCAATAGAATGTATAATAAAATAAATATAATTAATGTACTGTAATAATATTCCTTGAGTTATGTTAGTTCAAGAATCTTAGATACGTAAACAACTCAATAATCAATAAAAATCTATATATATAACATGACTTATATAACTCTTGGGAAAATGGGACTAATAAATAAATACCAAAAAGGACTATTGTGCTGAACTGGGTTTATCTATAGTTTTAATCATTGATCAATTACACTTGAGTTAGAGTCTAGAGAAAGTGTTCGAGTCACCAACAAAATTCCTAGGCTCATATGTTCATCAATAAAAAATTCATTAGAAAAAATTCGATTTCTAATAAATTCATCATTTAGTGTTTAATTACCTAATATCATGTTCATCATGTGTATTTAGTTTCAAAACCATATAATGGGGTTTTATAAAATTCAATCCATTCAAAATAATCTTTCATTAAAATCCAATTATCCAATGAATAAACATTAAATCATATCATCAAATAATTTATCTTTTCATGTCAACCTATTTTTCAAAATCTACCAATTGATTTAATTTCTATTAAATTTAAGGAATTTTCACAATTTCCATATCCATTTTATATAAAACATTAAATCATCTAAAATCACTATTTTATGTAAAAATTAAAAACTCATGTGTATTAATTAAATATATCTACTATTTTAGATACAGTTTAAATTCATATGAATCCTATTAAATGTAATCGTATTATAAAAAAACTATTTTTGTGACCCACACATGTCATACATATATATTACATATTAATAAATTAATTCTGATTTTATAAAGAAATTATAACATTAGACCATATAGGATTGGTTTCTTTTGCAACATCCATACATAAAACAATTGTACATAAAATACCTAATATATCACTAATTTTTCACCATAACTAAAATCCATCTCTAAAAATCCAATAAAAATATTTGTTTAAAACCCATACAAAAGATATATAATGAAGGGTGATATATGATTATCAATTATGGAAAAATTTTGATATATCAATAACCAAGGTGGAATATCATTAACATATGGGTAGGATAAAAAGACTATAGAAATTTAAAATTATAACCTATATAACATAGATCACAATCTTGAGTAATGAAATAGATCATGTCTATTTATAAGACATAAATCATAATGTAACAAAATAACATGATACATGGATTTAAGACAATTTGAATAAGACATGAAATTTCAGAATGCAAATAATCTTGAAAAATCAATTTCATAATAGTTATATATCATCTACATGACAGTCATGTTTGAATAGGTTCACTACCGAAACCATCATTGTAGTCAATGTTCTCCTCCATGACAATCATAGTTGATAATTCCTCTTACCGGATAAGGTTTACTCCACCTTATAATCCAATTTATTTCATGACATATCTATCTTTAATAGATTCATTGGAGTGAGATATTATTACCACCCATCCTTGTTTATAATGTAACCATTGTCTTTGGTTATATTGTATCCCCCATCTGTTGATATAATGAGACAATTGTCCTTAATTTTGACATTACTACACTATTTGTTTATAACATAACAAACATAATTAGTTTTAATGAAACCACCATCATTATTTATAATGTAACCACCATTACATAATGAATACCGTAAATATGTGTGCCACAAGATCATAAAATTATCTTCATATCATCACATGATAACATGTTACGAGAAATATGGGTTCACTAACATTTCATCCATTCATCATAACATAACAATTAGAAAATAAATTCATTTCATAAAAATATCATTAACATAAATGGTTATCATTCGAAGAAAGTTTATATATTGTATCAATGGATAATTTTCATAGAAAATCATAATTAACATCAATGTATGTCATCAAATAATAATATTCCATTAAATGACCATTGTAATATTTCTATAGAAAATAACATACCCATTTTAAAAATTAATTTTAAAATAAAAATATTAAAATAATATTATAGAAAACATTATCATTTAAAAAAACCATGCAACATTATAATAACATATTAGAATCATTTAGTGGGATGGGTAATTGGAAATTCTATTCCTGTCATATATGTTAAAATAAAATATTCTTCTACATTTTTTAGAAAGTTAAAATTTATTTTGTTAGGAAATGAAAAGAATATTATAATTAAACCATTTTTTTGAAGTAAAAATTGTGTAAAAATATCATCATAAATTAATGGTACAACTTTATAACCAATATTAAAATATTTCTACAAAAACATGGATATGGGAACAAAATTTGACCGAAGAGAGAAAAGAAGTCTGATTTTAATAAAAACATTAATTCAATCACATTAATACTTATATTTTGGAAAATGAAAGTAAAAAACTATTATCATGACATAAATAGATGATAAGAAAAATAATTATTTTCCTAATATATAGATCAATGGATTTCCTCATAGAAATCATCTTCATAAAGAATCCCTATAAACAAAGAGATTGTGTTGTAAAACAATTACCACATTAGTAAGACCAAATGGGGAATAAAACTGTATTTTTATTAAAAACATAAATTCAATCACATTAATACTTATATTTTAAAAAATGAAAGTAAAACACTATTATCAAGAAATAAATAGATGATAGGAAAATTAATTATTTTCTTAATAGACAGATTAATGTATTTCTTCATTGAAATCATAATCATAATGACTCCCTACAAACAATGAGATTGTGTTGTAAATCAATTACCACTTTAGTAAAATTTCTATCATAATACAAATTAATGAAATAACCTTAAATGGATATTTAAATACCAATTAAATAAATTTATACCACCCATAACACCCAAATATATGGTAAAAGAATTTGTACAAAGAGAGACATTATGTCTGTTTTTATTAAAAACATAAATTCAATCAAATTAATAATTATATTTTGGAAAAGGAATGTAAAACACAGTTATCAAGAAATAATTAGATGATAATAAAAATAATTATTTTCTTAATAGATTGGTCAATGTATTCCTCATTGATATAATAATTTTAAATAATCCCAATAAACAATGAGATTGTGTTCTAAAACAATTACCAATTTAGTAACATTTCTACCAAAATTCCGATGAAATAATTAGCCTTAAATGGAAGTTTAAATTAAAATTAATTATATAAAATTAATTATATTATACATTATAGGGTAGTATATATAAAACATGAAATAAACAATTGGTGAATATGGAATATGTTTTCCAAAAATGGATGAGATGACAAAAATCACATACCATAGGTTTGAAGTCCCTCATATGCATTAAAACCACATATAATTTAAAAATATATTTATTATTATAATAATATATAAAAATAATCATATATATCTTACCATTAATTATTTAATTATAATCCTTTATTCATAAGTTGTTATCATTAATTTGTTTTATTTATTGTACTGGGTGATATGCACTTCATTATTCCTTTTATATTATGATTAGTAGTTTTTGTCCTACTATTTTGATAATGTATCCATAACTTATTTAAAATTAATCATGATAAAAATATAATTTATATAATTTATATGAATTTTTAGATTCGTCATAAAATATTGTGATAGAAAAAATGAATTAAACCATTCATGGAGATGGAAGCTTATACGTATACATGAACATCATTTTCATTTTCTTAACAGTTTGAATAAAATTAAGGTATATTTTTTTGTCACATTTATGTATTAATTATTATAACAAATATATCATATATATTCATTAAATACATACTTATTACCATCAAAATGAAATGGAAATGAAAATAAAACCACATCGTTTCGTGGAGGTGGTAATCCACACGTATGCTTTAATAATGTTATTGTTTTCCTATGGATAGGAAGGTAAGTTCATAGATAGAATTTTATCATTATAGATGAATAATTATTTTATAAAAAACATATATGAATATTAATCTCATCAAAATAAATATCCATAAAATATGGTTATGGAAAAAAATTGTATGTTTATGTGCAGATTGTAAGAAGATCATACACTCGATAAATAATTTCATTTCTTATTTAATAGAATATTGGTGAGTAAATGTAGTTTCATTATCATAATAATGTTTTTTAATATTCATCACACATAAGTTATTATTTTATTAATAATATAATATATTTATAGGTTGAAAAATATGAATTAATAAAAAAGTGACCTATTAGGTGATTAACATTTCTTCAAAATAACTCATTTAAATCCCAAATCAAGGGTTCTAGAGTTTGTAATTTGGGATTACTACCTCTTATAGATTTTGTATAAGGATGTAGAGAATAAAACATTATCTCAAAAAAATTCCCTTTTATGATTAAATTATATTCCAAACTATGTAATGTGGTTATAGAAAATATATTCACTTAATCAGTTATTTGGGATCATTATATCCTTTTAGAGATAAAATGATTTAATGCATCATAAACATTGATAATATAGATATTGAGAAGTGAAAAAATATTTAGTATATAAATTGATTATCATTATATCATATTGTTTGAGATTAAAGAAGAAATGTCCTCTACTAGTTGATTCATGCCCAATAAAGCCTGTTTATTTGATCCTCCAAAAAAATATAATGTAACGTCCTGACCCAAATCATCAGGTTTGAGCTAGAGTGCTACATGACCACATGTGTGCCTCCCCATATGAAATAGGATGACTACTAGCTATGAGGATATCAATTAGAGATTTGGGGAAACTATAACCTATGCATCGAGTCATCAGATCAATAATCACCAACAATAATATTAATAATCCGAGTAAAATGAGGAATTGAAATGATGTAATACATAAAATGTAATAGCACCCATAGTGGAATGAAAATAAAGGTTGTATATAATACTAGAATGTAAATATACAACCATCTGTGGAGTGCTCTGGTTTTTGTATCAATACTCTCCAGCTCCATGCTCCACCACTCATCTGCCCATCATAGGGTCGTTTCACTTCATCGGATCTATAGTCTTGAAATTTACAAGTACACCAAAATTCCTGCTTATGATGTGAGCACAAGACTCAGTATGACACCACTAATGCATCTTAAACTCGATGTGCTCAAAATACATGTGTATGGAATAATAAATAATTTGAAGTAAAAACAAAATCTAAAAGTGATAATTTGTGCTCTAACCATGATTCCAAAACCCCTAATCATTCCTTATGTGGCTATATGCCTGAATGGTTAACCATGATTTCATATGAATCGATGATCATCCATTAGGATAATTAATCATGTTTCTTGGCATTATTATGAGATAGTATCAATGCCCTACAAGAAGATATGTTTTAGTATATGTCAATGGAAAATGAGAACTAATCAAATTTCCTTAATCATCATGTTGATGTACTATGTACTGAGAGAAAATAATGTACCATAGTCATCGAAGAACACCATTGAGAAGAAATAATAAATATAGAGAGATAATCAGTCCACTTTTCATTGAGTGTATCCCAAGGAATCATCCTATTCCTTTCTCGTTCATTAAACCGACGTCATCAATAATGTGACTCCATCCTCCAAATGAAATCACAAGTTGTGATGTTTGACTACATGATACCCCCAATGCATCATCATATCCCTCATTCTCAGACATGCATATCCAAAAGAA
This sequence comes from Viscum album, assembly GCA_963277665.1. NCBI lineage: Eukaryota > Viridiplantae > Streptophyta > Magnoliopsida > Santalales > Viscaceae > Viscum > Viscum album. Next base: position 1,935,813,629 of record OY728165.1, read on the forward strand.
TTGTCATGTGCATTCCTCATGTATTGGACACTTATCTTTAGTCATATGAATCCCTCCCTCTAGAGGATAACACAAGTCACAATGGTTAACTTCATGGAATCTCCTAGGAATCATCATGTGCCTTCCCCATGCATTGGACATTCATCATCAGTCATGCGCATCCCGCCTCTAAAGGGTAATGAATGTTGATGGTCCACCTGTCTTTGATCCATGAACAAATCCACAAGGCATACATATCATAGTGGGATATATATATATATATATGAAATAATAACACATCATCATGTGTAAAATATCTCATATTGTAAAAGTAATCATACAATTATGTGAATAATTATCCACAAGTATTCATTAAATTATGTGTAATATAATTTTTTCAAGGATAAAGACATACCCACATGAATTCGCTATAATTTCTCAGAATTTTTATGTAATTTTTATAGTTGTATAGAATTATATTGATTCTAAAAAGTTTGATGGCACATTATTCTGAGGTCTAGATAGTCTATAATGTAATTTTGAACACCTTCTTAAGGAACATTTAGTAAATGTGCGAGAGGGATTTTCTATCTTTTGAACGGTCACTCAGATCAAAAATTCAAGGGGCCCATTGTATTCAGAATGATGGGATCCTCCTAGAAATGGATTAACATTGAAATTTAAGGGCTAAGAAAGAAAACTTATTTTTCAGACATTTTGAGAAAAATAATAAAATAATTTAAAAGAATTATTTTCTTTTCATTCTTAGTTTTTAGTTGCGGATGGCGATGCTATGGGGTAGTGACATGGAAGAGAAAATGCACATTAATTAGGCTCATTAATCTCTCGTTAAATAGGCAGTGTAATGAAACTTTATTGATTCATAACAGCGACACTGTTTCTTAAATAAAACAGTGTAACCAAGTGAGGTCTCATCATAATGGGAACATAGAAACATGCTTCTATTTATAGTTCAATGTGTTGGGGAAATATGTATTAAACATTTGGTGGTTTATCTGGAAAACCTATGATGAACCTCTAACCTAGAAAATATTAAAGAACACCAACAGAAATACATCTTCATCATCACCCTTTTAAAAGATCTGAGCCGAGAAGAGATGCTAACATCTGAACCCCTCGAGGAAGAACGTGCGACAATGAACGTCATAAGAGGTACATGTTTTTGATCTTTTTTTCTTCCACATCCATTTCAAAAGGAGAAAGATGATTAACCCAGGAATAAGTCAATCTATTGACCGTGCGTTATAATGGTAGGATGAATTTCCTTTTGGGGTGATTATTTCGGATTAAACTTTGGAATCAATGATTGAATGAAAACCTCCTGGAGCCACCCCCTCATTAAAACATATAACTCGGAGGGCCCTGGATGACAAAAATAAGGATTGAGAACCACTTCTTGTGTTTTTGTGGTTTCTTCATTCTCAAAGTGACCACAAGGACAATTTTAAGGCTTCACAGTAAAGACATCCTCACCTAATGACCGTTGGCACAAGCAGTGCAATGGAAGGACCACCAGAGCACGTTCGGTGGGTTGCTAAAGATTCAACTAGAGTACCAGCATTGAAAGTAGAAAAATTAGTGGCCAGCCGACACCGGTGGACCTCCTTGATGGAGTGGTCAAAGCTCGTCAGTCATAGCGGTGTGTGGTAGGATGCGGCACCAGGTGGGCGCCGCATGGAGGGGTGGCCCACGTTTGGGAAACCTATTAGGCTGGAGGTGTCGTGACCCGTCAGCAGCGGCATGAGTCAGAAGTGGCACCATGAGGGAATCATGCAGGAGAGAAGCCAACCATTTTGGGTTTAATTGGTACTATAGGGGACATGGATGGATACCGCATCCCAAGGGATCACTCTACCCACACCGCACGACCGGTCCCCTTGTTTGGTAGGATTAGCCCCTAAAGGGCAGGTCCGGACCTACTACCCAGTGGATAGACATATGCTGACGGTCCAGACCCATGACTGTGGGCTAGACATGTGCCCCTTTAGAGCAGTCTGTACAAGACTGGGTCATCGGGAGACCGGACGTGCTGGACACTCGGCTAACTGGGTTGGGTCCAGCGAGGCCTGTTGGGATTAACACATTAGCCAGGCCGGACCAGACCGACCTTGAACCGTACCAGGTTACATCAAGTCTTTCTAAATTAACTTATGTATGTGGAACCTTCGGGTCAGGTTGGTCGGGTCGCTCCGACCCGGTCAGACGGCGCCCCATCACAACCTGCACCTTGGTTACTAAAACTCCTCTTTCATGCCAACCATCGCTCTTATTGAAAGGTCGGTTGAGGTGTGGGACCCTCTTGAGGAGTTGAATCGTTCATTCAATTTTTTTTTTAAATTTAATGGACACCAGGAGGAAATGAATGTCTTGATGAGTGTTTCTCCCAATCATGCTACATTAAAAAACCTACGGTTAGATGAGACCGGAAAATTTCTCAAGGATGGACCAATGGAAAGAGTCTCTTTCTGACCCAGCAGGGCCTCATTGGGGAGTGCTCTGTGTGACCAAGCACACCCATGGTACTAGACCGGAGGCGTACCTCAGTTCAGCCAAATATGGAAGTGTCTATGTTTGACCAGACAAACCCACAATCTGGAGAGGCTCTGTTTGACCCATCATACCCATGGTACTCATCAAGGATGAGCACCACAATAGTCCAAGGTTACTGGGAGGTGGCTCTATGTGACCCGGCATGCCTACCATACTCGAAAAAGGATGATTTCATCAGGAGACAAGGAGTTCATCGTTTTTTATGGAACATGCTACTGTTACTACCCAAAATATAACTGGTGTGATCAGCCCTGTGTTTCACTATTTACATTTAGGAATTGATGTGTGTTCTTTATTTTGATTTTGATTCCCTACTGATTAATGTGTTTCTCATCGCTTCAAGGAATTCACCTACACGTGTTCTGTATATTCTAGACGATCTCCTTTTTGATAGGGGTGCTCAGGGAGACAGGCCGAATTGATGCTACGATGGTGGACAAGGTGTCCTAGGACTAGGTGGGTCCCTGTAGAACCAGGCAGATAGTATGTACTACTTCATATTCTAGTAGCATCACTACTCTCACGATCAGGTGGAGTTCACTCTAAATGGACATTAGATCACTTTTCATACTTTATAGTTTTCAATACTCTTTCATTGGTTTGTATTCAGTCGAACCTTCTTTCATTTGTACTTGAACTCCGTTTATTCAGTGGTATATTGTTTCCCTTATGTGAGTTGGGACTTGGTTGGGTGGGTGTGTGTGTAAAAGTATAGAGGCTAATTCCTCCCACATGTAGGTTGATGGATTCGACGCTAGTCGCCATCCCATGGTCGTCGGGAGGCAGGCTTGGGGTAGCTACGGCACGGGCCCTATGGGATGGGTCGTGAAAATGTGGCATCAGATGTTGGTCAGTACCCACTCAAAGACCTGGAGTATGTTGTTTTGTTATGGGGAAATAATTTTAAGTGTTGCAAGATCGACATTCAAATTTGGGGTGTCCAGTGTTGGTGTGGTGGTTGTCGTATCCATACAACAGGGCCATGAATTCTATTTTCATCTCAATACATGAAAACCCTGGTTGCATAAGTTTCTCCATGTTTTCTTATAAGAGTCAGCTCACCAGGTATAAACTTCTGACCATGGAAGATATTGTTCTATATCAGGATTCCTCCATGTGGAAAACCAGCCAGGATCACAATACGAGGGAGTATGGATAGTCGGCCTACCGATGAGTCATCCGTTTAGGACCCAGTTATAGAGATGGCCCCACCGGGTGGTGCACATGTGCCACCACCACCCGATGGTCAAAATATAGTACCATCAGATCTGGAAGTAGATTTTTTCATGCATAGGTCTTTACATGAGTTTCAGACACATATAACTCCTAGGATCAAGGGAGATATGAATTCTCAGGTCATTGAGGACTGGCTAGAGGCTGTGAAACTGGTCATCCCCTTATCGAGGACACTTCCCGACTAGATGGAAATATGTGTAAGGATCCTTCTATAGGGATCATAGTGGATATGGTGGAGTTTGACTATCCATATTTACAGTGAGGTGACCCCCATTGGGTTGTCTTCAAGAGGCTTTTCTGAGAGGTTTTTTTCCTCACGACCTTTCACTCTATGTGCATCCCAGAGCTGCTTCACCTATAGCAGGACAACATGACAGTGGCCGAGTACTCAGAGAGGATCATAGATTTTTCCCCATACTCCATAGATATGGGTTGATACCCTTTATTCAAGGATCGAGAATTTGAGAAGGGACTCAAGATGGAGATGAGGGCTTCGATGGTGGCTCTTAGTATCCCAACCTAGGCCGAGGTACTCGAGTGAGCCCTTATGATGGAGAGTATCTTGGAGGAGAAGGTGCCCACAACTAGGGATACCAGTAGACCCCAGCTGGTGGAGTCTTTGGAAGGCATCAAACAAAATGTGTGTGGACCCGAGCGGGCTAGTTCTTTCAGAGGATGTCCCTAGGTGTCAGGTTCGGTGGTGCGGGGCTCCCAGTACAAAGGAAATCGGCAGGGAGCCAGGTAGTTCTACGTCTGCGGTGAGTAGAGACACATGGCACGTGACTGCCCAACCCGTTGTACAGATGAAAAACAGAGTTTCGAGGGGATAATGAGGTGGTAGTAGCAATTTGAATGAGGTGGTCCACAGGAAAAAAGGTGTGGTAGGGGTGTTGGTCGAGAGACAGGTGGTAGCTGACGGTTTGATATGTTATCACCACCACCCCCATGTGGTCCACCTCGACCTCAAAGAGTAGACAGACAGGGGGAGATCACATCTATGCAATAGAGGAATATGACCTTGACACTCCATAGATTATCTGAGGTATGATCTTGGTCTTCTCCACCCTAGTTGTAGTACTTATAGACACATGTTCTAGTCACTCCTTCCTTACCATGGGACTCTTTTGGAGATCAAAAATCCCAGTGGAGTCGTTGGATCGATTATTATGGATAGAGACTCTTATCGGAGAATACTAGATGATTACACATTGGTGCTTGTAATGTGACCATACTCTAGGATTATAGAGATTCGATTAGGATCAAAAAGTAGGAGCATCGATGCCTTATGATGTCATCATGGATATTGACTGGTTATCCACATTCCATGCTCAGATCGACTATTTGAGGCATACAGTGTGGTTTTTTCATGAATATGGAACCTGGTTTTCTTTCACTAGTGGGAAGGAAACCCTTGTAGCATAGGACGTACTCTCTTGGAGGAGGGTGAATCTGATCACACACTAGTTTGTTACCCTCAACATCGGTTTTGTGGATGAGAGGATTCCAAGATTCCCTATAGTGGTGGAAGAGTATGAGGTTTTCTTTACTAATGTGGTTATAAGGATACCTCCACATAGAGTGGTAGAATTTTTTATCTACCTATACCCTAAGACAACACCGATATTCACACCGGAATATCAAATGGATTTCGTAGAGCTTCGCGAGTAGAGGGTACAACTAGAGGACTTGAAGGATACGGGGTTTGTAGGGCCCAATGTTTTACCATGTGCATCCTCAATTATTTTTTCCAAGATGGAAGATTGGAGTTTGAGGTAGTGTGTGGCAATCTGGTTCACGTACCAATAAACTGTGAAGAAAAATTTCTCACTGCCAAAAATTGATGAACTCTTCGACCAACTAAAGAGAGACAAGTGGTTCTCAATGATAGACCTCATATTAGGCTACCACCATCATCAGGTATGGGATGAGGATGTACCGAAGACATCTTTCAGCTGCTAGTATGGACACTATGAGTTCTTGGTGATTCCTTTAGGCGTTACCAACACCCAAAAAGTGTTAATGGGCCTCATGAACAAGATCCTACAGCCCTACCTAGACCGATTATTCATGTTCTTCATGTGTGACATCTTGGTGTATTCAGTGTTGGAGGAGAATCATGATACAAACCTGTGGATAGTCATTGATACACTCTAAGAGAACCAGATTTATGGTAATTTCTTTATGTGACAGTTAAGGATACAAGTGGTCTGATTTATAGGAGAAGTCATATCAGAGGATGGAGTTGCAATAGATTTGGAAAAGATAGAGGTGACACTTTCATGGGAGCCTCCTGGGAGCGTGACTGAGGTGCAGTTCTTATTGGGGTGGCTAGTTATTATCAGAGTTTCATGACATACTTTATCAATGTTGCAAAACCCTTAACAGTGTAGACATGGAAGAGACAACCCTTCGTGTGGATTATGAAATTCTAGTAGAGTTTCCAGGATCTGAGGCAGAGACTGACTAGTGCACCCATCTTGAGACAACCAGAGGAGGGTGTTGGGTATGTAGTTTACTGCGACTCATTAGAGACCAAGATCGGTTGTGTACTAATGTTGGAGAAAGCGGTGATCGCCTATGACTCACAACAGTTTAGGAAACCTGAGTAGAACTACATGACCCACGACCTATAGTTTTCCAGTAGCGGTGTTTGAGCTGGAGATGTGGTGGCACTACCTGATGGGTGAGTGGTTTACAGTTTACTCCGAACACTATAGTCTCTGGTATATATTCTCCCAGAAGGACATGATCCCAAAATTGCAATGATTGTTATTGTTCTTCCAGGAGTATGATTTGGAGATAATCTTTACTCATGGAAAGAGGAATGTGGTGGAAGAAGCGCTCAATAGGGGACCAGGTTATAGCTGCTGAGTGAGGTGACAAAGTAGTTAGCCACGATGCATGTATCCCTCATGGTTGATGGTGACATTTTTTACCTCCAGTCGAAGGATTTTACTCCCCCAGTCATATAACGAGTCAAGGAGGCACAAACAGGGGATGTTGATTGCAAGTCCCAACGTGCTTAGATACACTTAGGACATGATCCTATTGGTTTTTTGATAGTTGGGGAGCACTTCATAGTTTTTAGAGGGAACACCATAGTTCTAGTGGAATTGTGGGAGGAGGTGTTGAGGGAGTTACATACCTCCCCTCTAATAGTACATCATAGAGTGTGAAGGATGTAACAGGACCATTGGTGTCAGTACTGGTGGATAAGGATGAAGAAAGCATTGGACGGGATCATTTCACAATGCCTCACTTGTTATATTATGAAGGCCAAGAACCAGTATCTGACATGCTTGACTCTGCCACTCGAGGTACCAGAATAGAAATGGGATGGTATTTTAATGGACTTCGTGATGGGGTTACCATGTATGTCTAGATGTCATGACAATATTTGGGTGATCATTTACTGACTCACCAAGTTGGGTCACTTCCTACCCATCCGAGTGCAGGGAATGATAGAGGGATTGCGACGCCTATAAGTCCAGGAGATAGTGTGGGTGCACAGTGTGCCTTCGAATATCGTCTCAAATTACGATACCCTCTTCACATCCAGATTGTGGAAGGGATTATATGAGGCATGCAGGATGCAGTTGCATTTGAGAACATCCTTTCATCCCTAGTCAGGTTGTCAGATAGAGAAAACCATACATACCTTAAAGGACATGCTTTGTGTTTTCATCATTGAATTTGGTCATAGTTTCAAGGACCACATTCCACTAGTCGAGTTTGTGTAAAACAATAGATATCACTACACTATTGGAATTTCACCATTTTAGACCTTGTATGATTGGCCATTCAGATCACCCATATTCTAGATAGATTCAGGGGTGTCATTACTCAAGGGTCTATTGATGAAATGGGCTACCACCAAGAAGATTAAAATCATCCAAGAGCATATGGATACTACACAGAGAAGCAAAAAGTCTTATTCTGAGATGAGATGAAGACCCTTGGAATTCAAGGATAAAGATCACGTGTTCCATTAAGTATAACCCCAATGAGGATTTCAGATATTTCCCCAGGGGGTAAGCTATCTCTGAGTTTAATCAGTCATTATCACATCCTGAGGAGAGTTTGAGAGGAGGAGTACCGCCTTTCTCTACCCCCATAGATGCACCGTGTGGGAGATGTTTAATATGTGTCACTACTGAGGAGTTAAACACATTATCCATTGCAAGTAATCGACTAGAGAGATATAGAAATTGATGATGAGGTGACGCTGGCAGAGATCCTATTGGAGAAAGAGGATCAACAGGAGCATGTCTTGTGCGAACAGTCGATTCCTCTAATGTGCATCTGATGGCATCATGATAATATTTAAGAGATAACATGGGTGCTGGAGGCTCAGATTGATGCTCAGTAACTCCATAATTTATTTAGTTGTTGTTTATGCTTTCGGGGACATAAATCCCTAATGTGGGGAGAATTTAACGTCTCAATATTTCCATGTAATTGTTTTACTTATATGAATTTTTTTTCGACACCACAAAATTCAACGGACAATGATCTTGAGGACTCGAGAGCCCATGAAATTATTTTGAATATTTTTTTAAGGTACATTCAGTAAACGTGTGAGTTGGATTTTCAATATTTTAAACCATCACTCTGATTGAAAACATGAGGGCACTGTTTAATTATGAACAACTGAATTCTCCTAGAAATGAATTAACATCGATTGGCAAGGGCAGAGCGAAAAATTTATTTTTTAGACATTTTTAGAAATATATTAAATTAATTTAATTATCTTTATCACTTTTCAGGGGTGAACTATGATGTTGTGGTGCAGCGACATGGAAACAATGATGCGATCAATGAGGCGCATTAATGGCTCATTATACTCACACCATAAAGATGAACTAAGGACGCATAACAGTGATGTTGTTTCATAAATTAAACAATGTTACGACACGACATCGTACCATAATGTGAAATCTGATATGTGACCCTATTTATAATTCAACGCCGTGGGGAAATATGGATTAAAAATTTGGATGATTATTTGGCGAACCTCTGACGGACTTCCATCCCAACAAAGTATAAACAATGATAGAAGAAATTTATCTTTTTCATCGTGAATTTGGAAGATCAGAGCTGAGAAGATAGGATGATATATAAACCCCTCGAAAAAGAATGTGTGACAATGGAAATCATAAGAGGTAAGGTTTTTTTATCTTTTGTTCTTCCCTGTCCATTTCAAAATAATGAACACGAATTTACCCACAAAAAGTTTATTCCGTGGATCATGTGTTATAATGTGAGGGTGACTTTTCTTTTGGGGTGATTATTTGGGATTAAAAATCAGAATGAATTATTCTACCCAAACATCTATGAGACCCCTTGTTAACACCTCTAACACGAAGGGCCCGGGATGACACGAACAAGGACCGAGACCCTCTACTCGTTTGTTCTTGGTGTCTACATTCTTAAAGTGATAACAATGTTGGTTTGAAGGATCCGTGGTAAATACATCCTCGCACGAAGACTGTTGGAACAATAAGATCTAGGGAAAAATCACTAGAGCATGTCAGGTAGCTCACTAGAGATTTTACAGGTGTGCTGGCACTGGCAGCAGCAGCAGTGGTAGACGACCTACACCAGCGGGCCCTATTGACTAGGCGGACGCGACTCATCTTCCGCGGAAGTCCATGGGAGGAAGCGGCACTAGGTGGGAACTGGATGTAGGGGTGGCCCACATTCGGGCCATCTGGAAGGACATAAGAGACACATCCCATCATTCACAGTAGCTGTCAGACGCATGGCTAAGAGGGCACCACAGAGGAGAAACAGCCAAACCTTGTTGGCCGTGTTTGTACTGGAGGGAACACGACACATTTCCACGTCCAAGTAGATCACACTAGTAGTATACCACGGAAGATCCCCTTATTGGCGAGCGTAGCCACCAACGAGCCAGGCTGGTCCAACTTCTCGACATCCAGAACCACACAGGTGGTTTGGATCGGTGCCTATGGGCCGACCTTGTGCCTCTTCATGTCGTGTCGAACAAGACCAGGTCTCCGGCCGTCCTGACAGGCTGGACCATCAGCCTAATGGGTGGGGCCCAGCAAGGCCTTTTTGGCCTGGCCCACTAGCCAGACCAGACCAAACTGACCTCAACCCATAATAGTTTAGGTCTCATTAGTCTAATTGATTTGGACTATGTGGAACCCCTGGGTTAGGTTGGTCAGGTCAGTCCAAATAGATTAGACTAGGCCATGTCACATCCGGTCAACTGGTTTCTAAAATGCATGTATCGTACAAACTGCGTGTCCAATTGATGGACAGTTTGTGGCATTTGGACCCTCTCAATGAGGAGTATCTTTTAACATGAATTTGGTAACTTTCATTGTTGTCTAGAAGCCATAAATTTCTTGACGAGGGGTTCTATGAAGGACGCTATGTACAGAACCCTGCATTTGGGTGAGAGATGAAGACTGCCTAAGGATGGACCAGTGGGATGCGGTTCTATGTGACCTAGTAGGACCATAGTGGGGAGTATCTTTGTGTGACCAGGTCGACTTAGGATAATTGACAAGAGGTGTAACTCAGTTCAGACATAGTGGGAAGAGACTCTGTGAGACCCGAGATGCCAATAGGGTGGAACAGCTCTGTGTGACCCAATATACCCACAGTACTCATCAAGGATGAGTGCCACAACAGTCCATGGATAGTGGGAAGCAGCCTTGTGTGACCTGGAAGGCCGACTGTAATCTATATTGGAGTAGTTCTCCAGCGGCTAAGAAGTTTGATGAATATGACTGATGATGCTACTGTTACAACCCTAAAATATACCTAGTGTGAGATGAATTGTGTTTCAAACTTTAATTTGAGGAATTTATGTGTGTTATTTCTTTTTTTTAGGGTCACTATTGAGTTTTGTGTTACTGACCCCTGAACAGGTTTCACCCGCACGTGTTGTGCCTAGTGAAGATGACTGAAATTTTGATAGGGGTGATCACAGAGACAGGACAAACAGACCCTACAAAGGTGGACTTGGTGGCCTAGGACCAGGTGGTCCCTAGTAGAACAAGGGAGATATAGAATACTACATTGACTTCTAGTAGCTTCACTACTCTCTTTATCAAGTAGAGTTTATTTCAAATTTCCATAAATACATTTTTTATACTTTACAACTTTAAATAAATTTTCTTGGGTTTTTATTCGACAACACATTCCTTCATCTATACTTGAACTCAGTTTATTTAGTTCTATGTTGTTTTCCTTTTGTGATTTGGGACTTGGTTGGGCATGTATGTGCATACATGTATATAGGCTAATGCCTCCCACATGCAGGTTGATGCCTTCGATGCTAGTCTCCAACCCATGGCCTTCGGGAGGCGGGCTTGCGGTAGTTACGACACTTGACCTAAGGTATGGGTCATGAAATTCACTATCTATCATGATCTATATAAATGTATACAAATAATCATATCATGAATATCATTTATAAAAAGGCCATAAATTCAACGAACATCGTACCTTATCAGTTGGAAAACCTCTCATACTTTATCTGACATAAGGGTGATACGTCAATGTCTTGAGATGTTGGCATAACAGTTCTTGAGTTATGTCAAATCATTTTCCTAGAATCATGAAATTTTATTTATCCAATGGAATAATATATAACAGGTGATAATTTATTATATCTCATAAAAAGGTATCAAAATTTCATTAAATTTATCAAATGCAGTAATAAATTTTAAATTATAAATTTACACTTTTAAAAGTCACAATAAATGATAAATGACAACTTTTAATTTAAATTTTTCACGTTAACTGATAAATTAAAAAAAAAATTTACAATTTCTAAAATATCACATGAAATTATAATCTTTTTTTATATGCATTACTAATTTGATTATAAATATATAAATTTTAAAAAAATCATATACAATTATAATCATTTTTCATATGTACTGATAATTTAAATTATAATTTTATCCTTTTTATAACATAAGGTAAATTGATAATCTTTTTCACAAGAATTGATAATTTAAATTATCATTTTATCATTTTAAAATTATATTTAATGATAATTATCTTAATTGGATAATTAAAAATTGATGTTAATAATGATTTCCAAAATTTAAATTTATCAGTGAGGTTTATAAATTTATATGTTGTTAAATATTTTAAATTATCCTTGATAAATCGATCTAATTATTACCAGATGATTTTTGGAAAACTATCAAATTTAAAAATTATAATTTTAACCATAAAATTATCTTTTTATTGGATTTTTGATATATATATGTGTGTGTTTGTATGCATATTAATAATAATTTTGAATATTAAGGATAATTTATTACGAATTATTATTTTATTATTTAGGTTTATCATTTTATTTTAATAACTCCATTTTTTATTTTTCTAATTATATATTTTATCTATTTTATATAAAAAATGTATAAGAAAAATAAATGAATAAATTATAAATGAGGTAAATACTAGTGGGAAGAGGTTTTTGGTAGTGCCCCCCCCCCCTCACAAACCCTCCAACCATGATTAAACCTTGGAAAAAAGAACTGAAAGAACCCAATAATATGTAGGAAGTGTTTTTCTTGGGGTCATTGGTGAGATTCGAAGGGAGAGAAGCTGACTATTTAACAGACTCAAAGCTCATATCGGCCTTTGAAAAATAGAATAATTAAATACCTATTTTTGATCCATTATTCAATCCAAAATTCATTACAGAGTGATTTATTTCACCCAACTAATGCGTTGAAGGGTTTTCAAGGTTAAAATAAACTAAAATATGATTTTATAGATCCTTCAACATGATAATAATGTAGGAATAGTCAAGACTCTAAGAGGATGAATAGTAACACAATATTTAATTTATTAATATATATAATAATTTATCGCAAGAATGAAATTATTCCAAAAGGCCCTTGTAAAAAATCATTATAAACTACATAGGGTATACCTCCATTATCTGACCCAAATATAGTTTCACATTTCTAATACGGCACGCCATTTGAGAGATGTTAATTATTTAATATTGAAAAAAAATGAATAAATAATATATTAAAATAAAAGATATTATTTTTTAACAAGGTAGTCAAACATCCAATGCCTACATATGTTATCCCTCACCTTGTGTAAAAAATTCATCCTAGAACTATTGGTGATACAAAATTTCCCATACGACAAACCATTTGAATGATATTTTATTATGTTCAATAAAATAATATATTAAAAATCATTTAATAATTTTATCTCATGATTGAGGCATACATAAATCTGAATCCTTCGAATTTAATACCCATCGTAGGGTAATAAAACATTTTAGACCTAAATTTGGTCTTTGTTTTATCATGTGATACACTTTTTAGAGATATTCAATCATTTTGAATAAAAGTCCTGCGTTTAAGACAATATAATTAATATTTTATTCTATATACACTAATGCTTTACAAACCTCGGGACTCATACTTACTATGTGTTTAACTCTGAAAAATATTTAAATGAATATTCCAGAGTTTTAATTTGGTTTTTACCCTTCTACAACGAGTTTATCAAAAAAATAACTTTTTTACTAATAACATAATTTTTTCCACATAAATATTTATCATAAAACGAATTTAAAATTATTGTAACAGTAAGGATGATATAGAAAACATCATAGTTTTTCCCATGATCAAGACCAAGATATGATTAAACAACTAATGCTTAATCAAAACTATCAATAGGATAAGTTCAATATCATCATGATCATTGGAAATCCATGTATGTTGAACCACCAGATGAAAATATCATGACAATATACAATGCTCTTATGGTGTTTGTTGGTGTAAAAATCTACTATGTATCATAACCATAATAGTATTAAATTGAATTCTATTTTAAAAAAGTTGATTATATTTATCTTTTTTGATAATTACTTCTTCTTTAATGATTTGATAATATATTGATAACAAATTAAATGTAACTAAAACTTTTATTAGGGTGAATTTATAATTTTAATACATAATATCTAATTTATTGAATTCAGGATTTTTTGAAATAAATGATATTTTAATAAAATACTAAAATTTAAAAAATATGTATTTAATAAAAATTATAATATATTATGCAGATTCTAGTAATAATTTTTATATAAGTAAAATAATTGTAATTATCAAAACTATTATTTTTTAATAAATATTGATAATTTATTTGAATGTGTAATTTTTCACATTTGGAGAATATTTAATGAATGAAATAAATATTAATTTATAAATCCGGATTTCAATATTATTCTATGATAATTTTTTTTATTTTTTTTTTGGAGACATATGAATTTTTTGGACAAATATAAATACTGTACAAAAATATGATATGTATTATAACATCAAAATAAAACAAAATTGATGTAATATATCTCACAAAGGGTACCCATGGCCATATTTATACCACCACATAAAAATTATATGTTTTGAGGTTATTTTATTAATTTTATAAACCATTTATGATTCCTCTATCACATATATTATATATTAAGGTTTTTAAATAATTTCATTATTAACTTGAAGCCCTTCCACCTCGACATCGATAATATTTTAATATCATCATTTATAAACATATTGAATAATGAAATCATTGTTTAATATGGATGAATCCATTGGAAAAAGTGGATGTTTTTTGGGTTTGAAAACATTAGTGTATAGATAACAAAACCTGTGTTTGGAAAATAATAATGAACTCTTATAAATGTTCTTATATAATCCAACCTTAGATCTCGTTGCTCTTCATTAAAAACCCATGTAGAATGACTATACATTAAAAATTATTATCAATATCACTAAAATTGTTCCCTCAATACCTCTTTAATCTCCTCACAAGATTTTAAATACACTCTCTCAAGTAAAGGGTTCATGCCCTTATCCTTCTTATTCCAGAACCTTCTTGTTTTATTCCTTTTTATAACAAATTTTTCATATTGTAAAATGTTATTACATATTCTCCTTGCTAAAAATATGTTTTCTAATTGATCATATACCTATATTACTCTTATTAATTATTCACATGAATCTTTTAGTACACCTATTATGCTCGAAAAATTAGCATACTCTATTCCATGATATACTTTTTTAAAACAATTCCCAATTTCCACTCAATAGTATTCACATAAATGTACCTATACTTAATTTTTTTCTGAATTACTTATACATAAAAAACACTTCCTAATAATTGTATTAAATGGCATGAAATATAAACAAATGTTGAATCCTCTATGTTTCACACTAATGAATGTACATGATTTGAATATGAATGGTTGGGTTAGAATTAAATAGTCCCCCAATTCAATGGGTAATTGTTAAATCTCATGAGATTCTATTTAATGTGCATGACTGACTTTCCTAAGAAAACTATGTTCTATTTTCTCGGTTCTTATACTTGACTTATGTTTGTGATTACAATTTATAAGGTTATTCCACATTCACATGACACATTTATGTTATTATTGTATATCATGATTTGATGATCATGTTTTAAAGTCTCACCAATATTATGTGACATATAAATTAATATTTACTAAAATTTCATAAACTCATCATTTTATACCTTTTATTTTCTTTGTTTTGATTTATATATAACCCATTTCATATGTATGTTTCAAGGTTATTTCATATAGTTTTAGAAGAACAACTTATTTTTAGAAGCATTTTAAGTATGATTTCAATAATATTGTCATAACCATGTATCATGTTGCCGGGATATGTACTAAAACTAAAAAAATATGATAGGTTTTATTATATTTTAGTATTTTTTTGTGTGTACCATGTTTTAATAAATCCCTAAATAAATTTTATTAAAATATGTGTTTTTATAGTGGTTATCATATCCATGTTTTGCAATTTTTTTAATAGTATTATTCAACATAAGTGAAAATACTAAACATAAAAGAAAGTAGCTAATTATTTTTATAGTAGAGACACATTGGTTTCTAAAAAATACATTCTTATCTAGAAAATACATGTGGATTTTACTCTAGCATAAATGTACCATGGAGAAAAAAACCCAAAAAATAGTGTATTGTACTAGAATTGATCATAAACTGGTTGATGAATATTGGAACCAGTATACAACTGGATTAACACTCTTATAGGATATTATTATTTAAATTCATAATCACATTACGATCATAAAAATAGGATTTTATATTATGAAATTGATCAAGGATAACATCAATTGAAGAATAAATATTCAAAGGTTATTGAAAACAAGTGATTTATTTGTTATCAATATAATATCAATGTTTTTCGATTTATGTATGTATTAAATATAAAGATATTATCCATAAAATTCACATTATAATAGTGAATGGATGGAAATTGGATGAACCAATCAAACATCCCATGTGAGGAAAGATGTGTTGACTTCAAAAATGGGATGTCTAACATGATTGAATCTCTATTAATATAGCATGTGATTCTAAAAACCCATCTCTCAAAAATAATGAATATAAACTATCACATATTTGAATTTATAAAAAATTAAATAATGGGGAGGATACTATATTAAGGAAGATCATCTGATAATGGTGATACTGGAATGAATAAGTAATTTCTTTTTGTAAAAAATTTAGAAAGATACTCTAAGGGATATGTTAAAATTTAACTGGAAGATGATTAATGTGTATATAAATTTTGCATAAAGTTACCAATTTCCATGGAATCATGAATAATGTGGTGGATGGAAGAAAAATTAAATCTAAGGAACACTAATCCTTTCTATTTCATAAATTTGTATTATTTTGGAATTATACAAGCCAACACCCTTTTCCATGCACTTAAAAGAATTATGAGCACAAAAAATATAAAAGATCAAGGACATAGGGAATTTATAATGAAAATATGGATCATGATGACTTAAATAAAAAACACAAGTCTACCCTATTGAATGAATAGTTTTATTTCAATTCATTCCATATTAGTGTATCATGTTTGATTTCTAGGAACGTCAAGTCTCAACCCAATAACATTAGGAAAACATACATGATTATTGATTCATAAATTGATGTTTGTGTAAATATTAATCACTAAAATAATATCAATGTCCCTCTATAAGAATTTAATTTCATTAATGTTATATAATTATTTTATTTTTCTAAATCCAACAATAATTCTCGAGAGAATGAAATCACCTTCAATATTAAATATCCCTTTCATTATATTCATTTTACAGTAGGAGGATGAATCATATTTGGTACCAAAGTCTCAATATTTGATATTATTTATTTTTAACAATCATATCTATATCAAATGAGTATGATTAAGGGAAAAATAATCATGTATTACAATCCCATTATAAGGTAATTCATAGACTTGTTTCCAAATAAATTTTCTATACTTCCTTTTAGCTATGAGGTTAGTTCTCAATTTAATTTAGAAAGGGACAAAGTCAAATTCGTATGAAATTTTATCACCAAAATAAGAAAACATATGGACCCTTTAATAAAAATTGTAAATTGAAATATTTAAATGAATATACTGTATGATAAAAACAAGTATATTCCTTGGATTAATTGGCTATTATTGTAAATTATTGATAAACTTTTCATTAATGTAAATCCCTTATGCAAACAAAAATAAGTAGAATTTTTTAGTATCTAATATAATAAATGATAGAAAAGTTGTAAATATAAGAATAATAGTATAATAACTACAAATGGTCTAACATTACCTACTAGTAGGGATATTTTTTTATCTACAACGATAAAATCAAAAAATGGATTTGGTTTTGTACTCACAAAAGATGAAAAATTGATAGCCCATGCCTCCCTCCAACTAGTGATTCATGAGAAGAAGTACCCAAAACATGATCTATAGATGGGTAAAATGGTCTTCTTATTAATTTTTTTAGTAATTTTCTTTATAAGGATAATTTTGACATATATATATATATATATCATAATATCCTCAAATATATATTTACAAAAAATGAGATTAATATGTTCAAATGGATGTGGTTAGAGGTGATCAATTATAATTATTGTTCAATCAATTGTCATCTTGATAAATCAAACAATGTTATAGAAGCTCTAAGTGTAATGCATCCTATAAAATTATCCATGATGAGTATTGAAAGGGATCCAATATTATTTTAAATTTATATGATGGATATGGGAAAAATAAAATTATATTCAACCTATTTTTATCAAATAACTACATAGTTATACTTTATTGATAAAAAAATAGAACCAGGAAGATGGTGAGGTGATGTAAAAGAAGGTATAAAATATATCAGAGTTCAACATTTCTGAAGATGGAGTTATATGTTTTTGATAACATATTTATGTTCTATTAAAACAATAATTGTAGAGGTAACTTAAGGATGATAAGAATAGATCATATTATCTATTAATCTATGATGTAAAAATATGTATATATATTTGAAGAAGAAAAATATGTTGTTATAATATAAAGGGAGATATTATAGAGTTTGTATCACGATGCGAGGTCTAAAAATGATTCATGGTGTAATGATTGATGTCTTGGGGTATAATGAAACTGTTAGACATAATAGTAATTAAATGGGAAAACATAAGATTGAATTGCTTCCTAGGAGTCCCCATGAAAATTAATGTAATCTATGTCATTTGGGTAATAGAAAATCACCACACAATTTCATCCCATTTCATTTTTATCATGGAATAATTCTATCTTTACCAAATCACAATGAAATATATAATGGATGTGGTAATACTAAATATAGTTACACTCTCTATCATATATGAATGTTTTCCATGGTTTTCCTCAAGAATTTCGATAATCCACTATGAAGTGTTTGATACATTACTATTATTCATAACTAAGTATCACCCATTGGTAAATGTTAAATCTTAATGTACCATTCAATTGATAGAGGATATGCTGATATCTTGTTCAGTGGATTTACAATGATGTTGGGATAATCAATTTCCCCTTTTGGAGTTCTCAAAAAAAAGTAGTTTACATTCTATAATTAAAAAAGGAACCTTATGAGGCTATTTATGGAAGTTTCATCAGTCTCCAAACTATAGTTATAATATTGGAGAAAATAATATTATGGTACATTATCATATCTAGGGGATTACAGAGAAGATTAAATCCATTAAACAACATATGAAATAATCTCAATCTTGACTGAAAAGATATACCAAAAATCACAAACATGACATGGAGTTTAAGGAATGTAAGAAAGTGTTCCTTAATATATTTACATGGAAGATATTCATGGAGTTTTGGAATAAGGTAAGTCTTAATCCATGATAAATCGGCCACTTTGAGTTTTATGGTCACATCAAGTGGGTTCTAATTGACTAACACTCTTAATTAACCTATTTCATGTATATAATGTATTCCATGAATCCTTGTTGGGTAATTTCATAATAAAACCCTAATATAGATTAAATATAGTGTCATTACCATTGGATAATGATCTTTCAAACATGTAGTAAGCAATGGCGATCATAGATCACATATAAAAAGTTTTACGAAACAAAATAACTCACATAGTAAAAGTGTTGTAGTGAGACCACATGTTTGAGGAAGTGACTTGGGCACTAGAAGACGTGATAAACACAAGTTCCCTCATCTATTTTAGTGTATGAAATCAAAATATAAATTCTGATATTTTTTAAATGGGGGAATAATGTTGGAAATTGAACATTCAAAAAATAAAACACCCTTTTGATTAAATTAAATTCCTTATTCTGTAATGTGTTTATAGAAAACACATTCACATCAATGGTTATTTTAGAATGTTGTATCATTTTGGATTTAAATTAATCATAATAATCATTGATAATATATAAATCGAATAACTATTATGTGATTAATATATAAATATGGGATATTGATAATGTCCACATAAAACAATCAAAAGAAGTGGTGACCTCGACTAGTAGGATCATACCCTATAAAGCCCATTTATCATAGATTTTGAAAGTGGTATAATCACTATGTTTTCCCTTGATCAATACCAAGATGTTATTCAACAAATAAAGCATAAATGAACATATTTATATGAGATGTTCAAGATCATTAATACCATAGTCCAAATATAAGTACGTCTAGCCACATAATGAAAATGTCCAGATCCCATGCAAAACCCATAGGGAATTTACTTATGTAATAATGGGGGTTTTTACGAAGAACCAAATATTATTTTTTTAAAATAATGATTCTATTTATCATTGATTATTATAATTACTATTTTAGTTATTCTAAAATATGTTGATAAAAATTAGATGAAAAATAATTAATTGCCCAAATAGAAAATTTTAATGAAGAATCTCTATTCTAATGAGTTCAATGTTTTTTTAAATAAATTATATTTTAATAAAATGTTATTAATAAATAATATATATTTAATTTCAATCAAAACAAAATTTTATAAAGTCAAATATTTTTTTATAAATGTTAGAAAACTTTTATTATCAAATAATCATGTATTTTTCAATAATTGAGTTTTATTTGTAAGAGAATAATTTATCATATTTAGTTAATTTTCTTTATAGAAGAAAAATTAATTTTGAAATCATAACATCACAAAAGTTCAAATATATATATATTTCAAAATTTATGGAGATTGTAAAATTTTGGTGTCAAATTTAATTATGAAACAAAAATATAATATGTATTATAAAATCATTATTATATACAATTAATGTAATATATTCCATCAATTTTATACATGATCAAATGTGAACTCAAAGAATAAAATAAATTTTTTTATTAAGTTACTTTTTTTATTTTTATAAACACATTATGAATCCTCTAATGCTAATATTTTATATTATGGTTTTAAAAAAAATTCTTCATGAACATGACTCAGATCCACATCCCCAAGGGTATTATATTAAAGATCTCAAATCAAATTTTTTTAAATAATAAAATCCCATTACCTATGTCTAAAAAATGGGAAATAATCATGGTATCTTTTATGGTTATGAATAGTTTATTCTATAGTGACCAAAAACCATGTTTGGGAAATAATAAAGAACTCCTATATCATTTGTATATAAACCCACCCATGATTCAATTAAAATTCACTAAAACCCCTTGTATAATGACTATTATATAAACATAAATCTATATATCTCTCCCATTACTCTCCCATTGTCTCAAGATACCATCCTAGGATTCTGGAAACACCCTCTCAAGGTAAGGGATCCTCTCATTATCTTTTTTATTCAGGAACCTTATTTAGCTTATGCATTTTATTCAAAATTTTATGGGTTGGAATATATTATTATATATCCATCTAACTAACATTATTTTTACCAACTGATGATAGATCACTTTCACTATCATTAAACCATCCCATGAATCCTTGAGTACCCCATTATGCTTTAAAAATTATCCCATGGTTTTCCATACCAAACGTTTTCTTTATGAATACTAATCCAAAGTAAAAACTAATGATATTTATTTAGGTATTACTATCATTTATTTATTTATGAATTCTATATTAGTATAACACACTAATAAATAAATGGATTAAATGTAATGAAATACAAACCTATGTTGAATGATCGATGTGGCACAATATTTCATTTACATTATATGAATGTGTCAGGTAGACCAAGTATTATGTTTCCCCAAAAGGGATTAGTTTATAATTTAATATCACTATATTCCATTTATGGTGCATGGGATGTTCTCAAAATAGCACTATGTTATGTTGTCTTGGTGATTAGATTGGACATATAGTTTTTATCCCTTGTTTTATGATATTTTTGAATTCCTATGTTTCCTTTTTGTTATCAACATATGTCAAGATTCAATGACTTATTTTTTATTCTCACCCATTTCATGCCCAATTTAAATCCTTATTTAATAAAATTTAATGCATTATTCATTTTATCCTTTGTTTACTACCTTAAAGGGATTTATAGTTTACCCCATTCTTATGTATTCTCCATCTTATCCCATATAGGTTTTGTAGAAAAAATAATTTTTTGAAATATGATAAGGCATTTTTAAATAATATAGTAGTATCTATGTATGAATTTGATGTTATATGTACATAATATCCCTAAGACACTAGTATTTATAGAAAATTGGTATTTTTAATGTTATCATTTATGAAATAAATCATGAAATTAAGAAAATTAAAATAGGGGTTTCATGAACTTGATAAAGATTGGTCGTGCTAGAAGGCTTAATTTCTGGTTCCGATGAGAATAGAGTGGTTATCAATTATAATTAAGGGGAGGGGAATTTTTGGAATTTTATAATAATAAAATTAATATAATATTATTTTTATATTAAAATGTTTCAAATTTAATAATATTTTTATGATAATAAGATTTTGATTCAAAATCATGAAATCTAATAAAACTTGGACAATTTTATATAACATTATTTCCTAGTTTTTTAAACCTTAACTATTTTTATAGTTACCATAATATTAATGTGATTACCCTTTAAAGATTAATTACATAAAACTAAAATGTAAAAAAATTATTTTTATAACCATATATCATTTATTTGGCCAAGTCTATGATTTTTATGAATATAATTTAATATATAATAATAAAATAATATTTATAATAAAATATCATTAAATTCATTTTTGACACTATTCATTTATATTGACTTTAAATACATCAAGAATTATGTGGAACTAAAATATAATTATTCTATACCTACATAATATTTCATATTAATTTCAAATGTTTATGGAACACATTAACACTTTAAAATTATAATACATTGAATATTTTTGTTATAATTACATATTTTTTAGGTCGGTGAAATTCTACATCATCGTTTCTTATGAATATGAAAAAATTATATATTTAGTAAAAATTGGAAATAAATTTCTATCATGAAAATAATTTCATTAGTCTCAAAATAGACACTAATATTCATTCATAAATTCTGTTTTCTCTATCTGGGCACTTAAGAGATATTTAGATTTAAAATAGTTAAAATTTGTAAACAGTATGGCATGAAATATTATATAAGTCATTTACTATAAATTTTTATATTAATCAATATTATTGAGACTATGTTGTTAAGGGCCTAATTCCCTCCACCAAATAACAAGTATGCTGAAAACATATTGCATTTTAAATTATATTTAACCTAGAGTAACTTGATTTAATCATTATAGAGGTGATATGTTTTTTAATATTTAATATTCATATTAACCAAATATGAATGTTTCATATTTACCAAAATTTTAACTTACTCATTTCAAATATTCTACCCATTTTATCAAATTCAATTAATTTAACTGAGAGGTATTAATTACAATGTATGTTTACTGAATGCAGTGAAAACCGTTTTTTGATTAATACATTTTAAGTTTAAAAATATATTTATAATTATTAAATTTATAATAAAACATATTAGATGAATCTTAATTAAATTGAATTCAAATATCATTGATAAAATAAGTCACCAATAATGATAAAAACACATTATATGTATGAATTGGTTTTCAGAAAAATAATTTTATTATGATCATAAAACATTTATATAAAATTAAACCATAAAATTGATTCAAGTGAACTTAATTTGATCATTTAATAAATAAAATAAGTAATTTTTTATATATACCATTTTTAAAAATTGTTTTTTTAATACATGAAACAAATATATAGTTTCCAACAATAATAACTAATTTACATTATTTATAGAAAAATATATCTTTTCAAAAAATTATTAATTATTCACCCTAATTTTTTTAATATTATGATTTTGTAAAGGATTAGAATTTTATAAAATAAAATATGTAAATGTTAAAAAACATTAATAATAATATTTTCTGATAAAAATAAAAAAAATTGATTTTGATGAAAATGTAATTTTTTGAAGAATAATGTTTCTTTACTAAAAATTTAGTGATTATTTTCTTTTCCAATTTTCATAAATATATATTCAATAGGACGTTTATATATAAGTTTCTTAAATTATTTAATATTACTCACACCCTCTAATATTATTATAGATTTATAACAATCATATATAAATAATAATATTTCACGGTCTCTTTAGGATATGCATTTTGTATAACTGAAACTAAAATGAAATTATATTTATTTCCAAAAACTATATCACTAAATATTTGTGTGTTAAATTATCTAAAAAATTAATAATATTTCATTCTAACAATAATTACTTGTTTTTGGAAATAAATGGTTTGAAATTTGAAAAATAATTTGTGGAAACCCACATATTAAAAATGTTTAGTAAAATATTCCCATGAAGATCAAAAATTGAAAATATTATGGTTATCTAGAATAACATAAAAATATTTTTCCAAATTTGAAAAAATTAGTTTAAATATAAAATATATATATTAAGGAGAAAAATAGCTCCCATGGATTAATAAAGAGTGAATAAGTACACATTTATGCGGAAGTAAACCATAAAAAACAATAAATATGTTACAGTTAAAAATACCATTCATTTATTGATTAATATACTAAATAGATATAATTGTTAGTTTAAGTAAATATTCCTAATATTGATGTACTATTTTACTGTCTAGATAAAACACTCAATAAAATAATCTGACATGATTTATTTTAATTTTAGATGAAAAACATCATCCTTTGGTTGTGATTTTATCAATTATGAATTCATATCTTATGGAAGGAAAATGTCATTCGAGTTGAATTTTTTTCATTCCATAATCACATCTAATGAATTATTATATCTATATGTTATTCCTTTTTTCTCAAAATATTTACCAAATTTAAAATTATTTGAATAGGTAATCCAGAAATTTACCATAAAAAATTAATATCTAATGTTAAACATCATCTATTCTATAACTAGTTAGCCTAGAGACTCCCCCCAAAATAATTCTGACAATATTTAAAACCCAAATATTTGATCATTCATTTATCCCTCAATAAAAAAAGAAATTTATTTTTTCAAATTCCTATCATTTGAATTCCTTGATCACATATACTAATAACCTGAATCACAATTACCTTTATCATTATTCCATATATCCAGTAAATCCAAAATAGTAGTAAAATCAATCATAAATTACCTTTTCATCAAATAGGTATCAATTTTTAAATCCACCAATACCACCCCATTTAGCTTTCAATGTAATATTTATCTTTATCCCATATAAAAATAATTAACCCAATATGAGGAACATATTATTCTTTACCTTTATATTCTTCCTAATTCCCAAAAAATATTTCTTTGCTACTAAATACCTCATTCTTAGTGATTATTACCATTCAAAATATGTTGTAAAATACATAAAGAAAACCACATCAGAAAAATAATTACATATTTCATGATTTAATTTACATATAAGAATAATTAATATTATACTATATTTATCTTGAATCCAAATACATAAACAATTCAATAATCCACTACCTTCGAAAACCATTTACCAAATGTTATGATCTTATTCACTAAAAATTCACCACTAAAATGTGAAATATGAATCATGTGTTATGATTCATAATCCTAAATTTATTCATGAATAATAATATTATCATAAGAAACAGTATTCAAACATATCATACCTTATATAAGTTATTTATAATATCATGATCATTGTTTTCAATTAAACCATTACTAGTAAATCCTTGTTGATTTTTTTCATTAGAATTCCACCTAAAGAATCAATTTTCAAAATTCCCATACATTACAAATTTAAAAAATTATCCCAAAAAAGAAAAATTTTGGGGAACCATTATTCTCATCCATTTCATTAACCACATATTTCAATTTTCCTTGGAAATTACCTACTTTGAGTCCATCATTTCTACAATGGAAACATCTTAGTCTTCTATTGAGATATTACATGGATTCATTCTTCCCACATTATTGACATATAAGAAACTATATTTTCATTATAGTATGGTCTCTAACCCTGAGGTATCAAAAGAATATACCATTCTCATCATTAGCGAGTCTAAGACATGATTAATCTGGTTGTTTTTAATCACGTATCATGAGAACTAATTAGAAATAATCATATTATCATTATATCTAATTATCATCAAATTTAGTTTCTCTTCCAAAAATTCTACATCTAATTCAATTTTAACCCAATTACTTATAGTACCCACCATTATATATATCATGAAATAATAGTTTGAAAAACAATTATAATGGAAAACCACATAATCATGAAATATCTTTTAACAAATGTCTAAACACTGAAACTGTTATTTCAATTTACGGAACCTTATTTTTATCCTAGTTAATCCAAAATAATTACATAATGATATTCTTTACAATGGTTCATAATTTAAATGATAATTAACTAACTATATCTTTTGATTCAAACTATTGTGACTCAGATATCTCATACATAGATATTTCATCTTAATAGTTGAATATTAATTTTATTATATAAAAAAATGTAAAATTATTATAAATAATTTTCATATTTATAAATATAGATACATAAAAAAGTGGTTAATAAATTATCTAAACCATATACACATAGTTCTTTGTCATTATAACCCTTCATAGACACATCAGATATAAAACCATTCATCATCACATGGGGAGAGAAAACATATGAAATGGTGGTCTTAGTCACTCAAAAAAATTCAACAAGGGAGATATAAAAGATATATTGGTATGAAATGAAAATAATTATATGATAACATGATAATAAATTTTAATGTAATATCCTTCATATAATATTTCAGAATATTGATTCATATAATAAATCATTGAAGTTCATAAAACTTGATTCATTATGGAATAAATGAACACGATCATTGGGTGAATAAAAATTGGAAAAAGAGATTGAATGTATCTATAAAATAAATAATATAAATTTATTTACTTATTATCTAAATATAATTTATATGAATGTCATAGAGGAATGGGTTTACATCCAAAATCATTGTATCTCTTAGGCTTCCCTCTTAGGACTATCATAATTGAAATTTATTTTTTCTGAACTGTGTTCAGTTCTCATTAGATATCTATTTATCTCATAATATATATATAACCTAAATTTTTTTGAGTAATATGTAGGTATCACGCATCCCTAGATATCAAATTACAACTATCCTTAGTTCCATGTTAACCAGAACTCGTGGTTATAACGTAACAATCATCAATAGTTATAACAAAACCTCCATATTTTTTTACAACAAAATAATCACGCATGGTTGTAATGTATCTATAATAACATAATTAAAACCATATATATCAATTCCATTTGATAATAAAACATTTATATAATCATCATAAGGGAACTTTTTCTAATAAAATGATTCTTATTAATATTTCATCCTGTCACAATAGTATAACCAATCTATAATAAATGGTATTAAAAAATATCTAATTGACATAAAAATTAACCATTCACAGAAAGAGTAAAATGGTATAAATGGATCATATAACCCTTAAATAATATTTTTTATCAAAATATTTTATAATATACATAATTTACATTAAAATATTAACTAAATATTTCATTAGAAAACTATAATTTCCATTTCAAAAATTACTATTAATTTTAAATTCTTTTAAAACATTAACATAATAATTTTTATTTTAGAATAAAATTGTATAAATTAAATTTAATAAATAAAACATTGAGCTATCATGATAGGGGAAAATTCCGTTCAAGACATATAGGTCAAAATATAACATGTCATTCACTACATTAATAATATTTTAAAAATTTCCTCATTCAAAAACAGACTAGAAGATTCATTCTAAACCATTTATTATAGTGTCAAAAATGGATAAAAATTTCATTATTAAATAATATAAGAATATTAAAAACATTATTAAAATCTAATATATAAAACACTAATATGGATTGAAAAGTTTTTGTGACTGAAAATAGAAATGAATTTAATTTTCCTTAAAACATTTTTATCTTGTGAGTACATACAATGAATAATAGAATCTAATTTTATGAAGTAAATATTATATAAGAATATTATTGAGTTTAATGATGGATATATTATATAATTTCATCATTATAAACTTAATCATCGAAAATACTAACAAATAATGAGATTGTAACATAAAAAACATTCCACTTTAGTGACTTTTGAATCATGAGGACCATAAAGGAAATAACCATAGATTGACCTATAAATTATTTTAATATTGATATAAAAAATTATAAATTAAATTAAATATAATTATATACAAAACAAAAGATAAAAAAATTAATAATATGGAGTATATATTCCAGAAATAAAAGAGAGAATAGAAATACCTTACATTAGGTCTGACATCCTTCATAAGCATTAAATCCCCATGAATAATAAATATTGATATATTATAAATAACATATATAAAAATACAAATATATATAATGTAACAGCCCAATATTTTATAAAAAATATAATTTTTAATTTTATTAATGCCTTGTGTTGTACGCTACACCAAAAGGAGCTTTCTCAACATGCATCCTTGACTTGCCTTGTATTACACGCAATCGCGACTTTCTTCGATAGCGTGTGTAATACGCAATACCGAGTTTTACTAAACAACGATATGTTATTAAAATATTAATAAAACTAGCCATTATGAATAGTAATAACCACCTTTTAAAATTTTAGAAATTTTATCTCTTAAAATGGACTTCATTTTTGGATTCGGAGTATCGAATTTATCCTAAGGTGAAATTTTGGTACTTTTCAGATAACTTTCATTTTCTGATGAATAGTGAAAGTTACTAAATTTTAATTAAAAACAACTTTTTTAATCGAAATAATTAATAGTGATAAATTATTAATTTGAGTGATTTTAAAGTATATCTAGAATATATTTTTACAATTCAATACAATATTGGTCATTGGATGTAATTTCACATTTACACCAGACATAAACAAATGTTAATCTTTTGATAGTTATTATCTCTTAAAAACACGGTATTTGTTGTGACAGCAGAAATTAAATATAAAATTAATTAATGCAACTTATATGTTGGGAATTTTGTAAAATAGAAATCATTTTTGAATTCGGAATATCAATTATAGCTTAGGGTGAAATTTTGGCATTTTTCGGAAAAACATCAATTTTTTGATGAATAGTGAAACTACTAAGTGGTAGTTAAAAAAATTAATTTTTTTCATAAATCTTAATTTTAACACTTCTGTGAATTGAATTTCGAAAATCCGAGAGACACGGTTGATGTCGGTAAGTAAAATGTGGTTCAATGAGATGAAAATAATTTTTGGTGAATAGTAACTTTTTACTTTTATTTAACACGGTTAAAAGTAAATAGTTTAATTAAGGGTAAAAGATGATATTAATAATACCCTAAAACATGTTCTAATCCTATTGGATAAGTTTATCTCGACCAAAAACAACCTTAAGTGTAAAATATTATCATTTAGGCCCACTTGGATTAGATTAGGACATTTATTATTATTTAATTCAAAGAAGAGTTAAAAGAGTTAAAATCAAAGTTTATTTACTAAAACATTATTAATATAGGGTAATACATAATGTAATTTCGACTATAAATATTCATTAGAAAGCTAAAAGGATTTCCTACATAATGGTATTTTATTTGTTATTTTTATACTTTAAATAATTTAATTTATTTATGACACAACAATGATGCAGTAATTACCTTTTTATGAAAATATTAACATAATTGATGTTATAAATGCCCAAATAAATGTAATTTGAAACTTTTTATGACTTAAACTAATTTTATAGGTTAATATGACATGTTATTATTGATTTATGTAACTTGGTTCGAACTTATCATTCTGTTAGAAATTTCATAAAAATCATGTACCAAATAGTGTCAAAATTGACATAAATTAGGTTTTAAAACAAATATTATATTATTATTTGTTATTTAATTCCTAAAAATCTAAGGTTCGTCCAAATGACTTAGATATGGATATATATATTAATAATAAACAACTTGGGGTTCGTTTGGATTGACATAGTATGTTTATTAACCATATAGTGTAAGAAAACATAAAGACACGGTAAAAGTTAAATTATTTAACTTAGAGTTAAATCTAATTGATAAGGTTAAAATAATAACCTAAACTTGTCTAAATCCTTTTGTATGAGATTATTTAGACCCATCCCCACTTTATCTTCGAAATAAGACCATTTGGAACCATTATAAACCTAATTTGACCTTAATATAAAATAATATTTTGAGATTTTCCTAAGATGCCCCTCTCCTCCCTTATAAAAGGGCACCACCTCCCCCTCCTCCTCACACCAATTTGAGCACTAAAGATCGGCCAAACCCTGAAAAAATCCCTTCTCCAATTCCCTAGAATAATCCTAGAGGTCCTGGTCTTCTTCAAAGACCAATATTAGTTCCCTAAGTGGAGGATTCAAAGAGGCATTTCAAAGAAGAGGTAATATCCATTACCAATCTTTTCAATTTCTTTTTTCTTCAAATTCTTCTTCTTTAGTTGTTTCATGATAAAGTAATAACATAAGTATTACTTACATATTTATATGTTATTATAAATATGTAACAACCCTAATTCACCTTCTATCCATCCTACAGAAAAATTAAATCACCCCGCGTGCGTACGTACGGAATACCGTCTCCACGCCGTGGTGTAATCTATTTTCCGTCACCACCTTAATTGGATGGGTATAATGGTGTAATGAGTAACTATATATGATTATTATAAATTTATATTGATACTTAAATAGTATCATACACTTCAACACAATTCCACGACCATGGGAATGATATTATCGCTCGTGCGTACGTACGGACTACCGTCTCCACGACGCGATGAGATTCATTATCCATGTTAACCATTACAGAATGATTATAAAGTATATATAATGAATAATAATGGAATATATGACATTTAAAATATACTGGATTTATATATATATATATATATGTGTGTCATATACTTACTTCCATTCAAGACAATAAGGAAAGGAAAGCATCGTTCATGCGTACGTACGGACTACTGTATCCATGAACGGAGTGTTTAATTTCATTTATCTATCTATTTTATATATATATATACTGAATATATATGATATATAAATCATACTTTATATTCTGGAAGTAAGTAAATCATGATATAAGTAATAATAATGTCAAGAACAACAAGTCCAAACACCTACGATAAATGAAACAATTTTACCCAAAACGCTTCTTTAACATGAATTTACAAAAGAACAGGTAATATAAATTCATAAGTGGACCATATATGATATAATAACAAGGAATATGATTCTTTAATAAGTCAATAACATGATTTAAATCATTATACAGGAGGTTCGGACACTTACAATGCAAGTCGGACCTAAGGTAAGGGAAATATCACAATCTCATTTTTATCCGAGATTGTTTATACTTTAGTATTTACTGGGGTGTATTTTATCATCCACATCCATGTTTCCTCAATATGTAATATTATTTCCATTCACCTACAATTTTTAAAATCCAATTTTAACCTTCGGTGAGTTTTTAGTAAAAGATATGAAAGGAATCTTTTGTCGTTTTTCAAACGAGGTACTTTTTGACTTTTACGACAAAAGTACGAGAATAATGTTTTTTTAACTTATACGGCATGAATGGATTTTTAAAACATTATTTCCAAGAAGCTTTCTTTACAAGTTTTCAAGTTTATTTTTAATCAACTTCTTTTATTTTAAAGTCGTATGACATGTAATGAAAGGAAAAATGTTTTTGAAAAAGAAAGGATATTTTCCACAAGAATGGAGTTCAAGTGTTTTATCAAAATTATTTTCCATATAAGATAATAAAGGGTTCTATTTTTATACCTATTATTACATTGATTTGATCATGTTGTGATGGAATTTTTTTTTGAATTCCTTTATCTTGTATGAATTTTTTTATGATGTCATGATGTTTAAGATTCTCATTTGTATTACATGGGTTATTCAATGATGTATGATTTATGAATTTTGTGGAACACATAAGAATGGTATCATTATGAGATGGGTGGGACCTATATATCCCTCCAATGCATTGGGTAAAGATTTTATATCTCATGAGATAGACATGGATGGAACGGCAGGTTATACCGGTTCAGTGAAACAGGACTGGAACGAGGGTGACTCGGTTCAGAAAGGGACTTTGTCCACTAAGATAATCTTGGAAATGAGTCTTGACTAACAAGAAATGATTCTATATGATTATGTGTGTATGCCAAAAAGTTTCATGTTTTAATTTATGATTATTGTGATTACATTTCACTGTCATGATTTGTCCCATGTTATGAAATTATGATCTCTTTTGCAGGTTAAGATTTCCAAAAGTTATGTGCTTGTGTATACGATGTGATTGATATTTCTTTTTTTAACCTTACTGAGCATTTGAGCTCACCCTCTTATGTTTTATTTTCCCGAGGATATAAAGAATGGATTTAGGTATAAAAAAGGAATATGTTTATGGGAGATGTTAAAGATATTTCACCAGGATTAGAAGATTATATTCCGAGTTTCCAAAGACACTAAACTATTACGATCCTTGTGTGTGTGTTTGTGGTATGTACTAAGTATTCCGAAAATGTAATGTAATGTCCATGTAAGTCAGGCCTCGGGTCTTTACAGTTGGTATCAGAGGAAAGGTTTAGTCAACCTTTGGAAACTAGGATGCGAGAACTTTAGTGAGATCCCTAGAGATATTTCTAAGGTATGTCTAGGGATGTCTCTAAGGTTAAGTATACGTATAGGTTATAGTCCTAGAATTGTGCTAACGATCTTAGAATTTAACCTAAGATGTTAGATATTGAGGTTACTCCCCTTTTATTATGTTGTTTTCCCTGTCATGATTTTTTCCTCTCACACTATTCTTTTTGTGTTTTAGACGATGGCTAGAACCCGAAGGAACCGTGTTGATCAATGCAATGGACAATGCAATGATTTTCCTCCTGAACAAACAAATGTTATGGGAGATGGAGGGAAAAAAATTATTGCTATACTTACACAAGCTATGAATCATTCTGGACTTCCAAATGAGAAGTGAAGGGAACAATATTCTATTGAGTCCTTCATGAGGCAACGTCCACCTTCTTTCAGTGGGTCTTCTGATCCACTTGTTTCTGAACAATGGATCAGTACCACTGAAAAGAAATTTTCAGTTCTTCAATGTTCTGAACATGATAAATTCATCTTAGCAGTATATCTTTTGGAAGGTGAAGCTGACCAATGGTGGAATCTTATCAAGAATACGAGGAAAAGAGATGAAATTGAGTCCATGGAATTGGACGAGTTCAAGAACATATTTTTCAGTAAGTACTTCCCTCATATTCTTCGAACAAAGATGGAAAAGGAGTTTCTTGAGATGAAGCAGAAGGATGATGAATCTGTTGGTATATACGAAGCGAATTTTACAAGATATGCAAGGTATGCATCTGGCATTATCATCCACCCTGAAAGTAAAGTTGATCGATTTTTCAGTGGCTTAAAACCAAGTCTTCGAAGGGCATTAGCTATAAGAGACTTCAGTAGCTATGAAGAAATTGTGTGTTGTTCTATGAAGGTAGAAATGGAAGTTGGTGTTACATATCCATCTCGTGGTTTTGAAAAGAAATGAAAGATGGAGTTCAAGGAGAAATCTCAAAATAATGGTGAAATGAAGATGAATGTTTCCTTATGCACAAAGTGTGGAATGAAGCATGGTGGAGATTGTCTTAAAGGGACTAGAAAATGTTTTAAGTGTGGAAAAGAAGGTCATCGAGCAGCTGAGTGTCGAAGTAATGGAAAAAGGGTTTCTAATGATGTGAATAAAGAAAATACTGCAGAGAACGCACCACCAACACTTCAATGCTTCAAGTGCAAGGAAATGGGGAATTATGCTAATAAATTCCCTAATCCAAGGGTTAGTGATGATCAACATGAGCAACCACTGAAGGCAAAGGACAAAGGAAAGTCACATGCGATCACTATTGGCGATGTTGAATATGACAACGATGTGGTGGAATGATTAAGCATTTACGTAATGGGATTCCAAAATAATGTGGTATCATAAAGTATTGGAATATTTATGTATTGGTCTAATGTGGTATTCAAAGTGATTGAGATATTTTTGGAAATAAGATGATATGCGCATAATGAAGGGAAAACGAGAAAATGAAATGTTTAATAGTATTCATGAGCTCATGATTGATATAAGGACTAAGTGATATCATGGTTTGAGTATATAGAATTTTGAGGAGTTTGGTATGTGGAAAGTGTTATCTTTTAACTACATTAATGTTTTCACTAAGGTTCAATGGGTATTCATGAGAGTACATGATTAAGGCCTTTGAATGTTTGGAATGTGACCAACAAGACATATCTTATGATATATGGGGATCGATGATGGTGTTAAATCTCTGGTAATCATTTTCACTATGTTATGAGAGTGGACTGCAGTATTATGGATAAGCCTAAAGATTAGAATGGATTATGTTGGACATAAGTTAATATTGTTTAAGGATATAAGTTTTTTCGATATTATTGATGGGATGTTATAGTAATATAGTTTTAGAAAAAGGACAACCTGCGGGACGGGCAACAGCCCATCGCATCGAACAAGGCTGTGGAAATCGAACCCACAACCGAAGTGCGACTGGCGTTTATCGCCTACCACTGGCCTACAGGAAGTCCCTGTTTAGTTGAAACTTTTTTATTATATTAATCAGTATGATATATGATGTATAAGTCCATTTTTGGAACCATATATGATTAATCTCAGTATAGATCGACTTATGTATATAATTTTTGCTAACCTTTTGTTTGAGATAGATGGAATGACCCATCATTCTATCACATGATCTGCTGACACTTCACGAATAACAAATTCAACTTCATTTATTTAAAAGATGAATTGGAAATTGTTCGAGGCAAAAACAACAGTGAGATTGTACCAAAATAAAGTACGTATTTATTCTAATTCAAATTTTCTACTTTAGGGAAATGATCTTGAAAACCAAAAATGTTGTCCTAGTGATATTATACCTGATGAATCAGATGGTACCTTAGATCGTCACGAATTTATTGATTTTTGATTACTAGTTTTTCCATAGCCATGTTCTCTACCACTCTCCATCAGAACATGATGGTTAGATTTCTCTTCCATATCCATATTTTCACCTATGTGGAAACCCAGTGATTAGTTTATTTGGGTAACCGTTACGTTTCATACCTTTGTTTTGAAATATTGGTTTTGGTATTCCATTTTTACGATGTGGGTCTCTATTAAAGAAACTTTCGAACAGTAAACCATTTATAACCCTGACGAATTTCGAGGGCGAAATTCATTTTAAGGGGGGTAGAATGTAACATCCCAAGATTTTATGAAAAATTTCTTTTTAATATTATTAATGCCTTGTGTTGTACGCTACACCAAAAGGAGCTTGCTCAACACACATCCTTGACTTGCCTTGTATTACACGCAATCGCGACTTTCCTCGATAGCGTGTGTAGTACGTAATACCGAGTTTCACTAAACAACGATATGCTATTAAAATATTATTAAAACTAGCCGTTGTGAATATTAATAACCACCTTTTAAAATTTTAGAAGTTTTATCTCTTAAAATGGAATTCATTTTTTGATTCGGAGTATCGAATTTAGCCTAAGGTGAAATTTTGGTACTTTTCGGATAACATTCATTTTCTGATGAATAGTGAAAATTACTAAATTTTAATTAAAAACAACTTTTTTAATCGAAATAATTAATAATGATAAATTATTAATTTGAGTGGTTTTAAATTATATCTAGAATATATTTTACAATTCAATACAATGTTTTTCATTGTATGTAATTTCACATTTACACCAGACATAAAAAAATGTTAATCTTTTGATAGTTATTATCTCTTAAAAACACGCTATTTGTTGTGACACTGGAAATTATTTATAAAATTAATTAATGCAACTTATATGTTGAGAATTTTGTATAATAGAAATCATTTTTGAATTCGGAATATCAATTATAGCTTAGGGTGAAATTTTGGCATTTTTCTGAAAAACATCAATTTTTGATGAATAGTGAAACTACTAAGTGGTAGTTAAAAAAAATTAATTTTTTCATAAATCTTAATTTAACCACTTCTGTGAATGGAATTTCAAAAATCTGAGAGACACGGTTGATGTCAGTAAGTAAAATGTGGTTCAATGAGATGAAAATAATTTTTGGTGAATAGTGACTTTTTACTTTTATTTACCACGGTTAAAAGTAAATAGCGTAATTAAGGGTACAAAATGATATTGATATTACCCTAACACATGTCCTAATCCTATTGGATAAGTGTATCTCGACCAAAAACAACCTTAAGTGTAAAATATTATCATTTAGGCCCACTTGGATTAGATTAGGACATTTATTATTCTTTAATTAAAAGAAGAGTTAAAAGAGTTAAAATCAATGTTTATTTACTGAAACATTATTAATATAGGGTTATACATAATATAATATCGACTATAAATATTCATTATAAATATAAAAAGATTTTCTACCTAATGGTAGTTTATTTGTAATTTTTATACTTTAAATAATTTAATTTATTTATGACACAACGATGATGCAGTAATTACCTATTTATGAAAATATTAACATAATTGATGTTATAAATGCCCAAATAAATGTAATTTGAAACTTTTTATGACTTACAATAATTTTATAGGTTAATATGACATGTTATTGTTGATTTAAGTAACTTGGTTAGATCTTATCGTTCTGTTAGAAATTTCATAAAAATCATGTACCAAATAGTGTCAAAATTGACATAAATTAGTTTTTAAAACAAATATTATATTATTAATTGTTATTTAATTCATAAAAATCTAAGGTTCGGCCAAATAAATTAGATAAGGATATATATATTAATAATAAACAACTTGGGGTTAGTTTGGCTTGATATAGTAAGTTTATTAACCATATAGTGTAAGAAAACAAAAAGACACGATAAAAGTTAAATTATTTAACTTAGAGTTAAATCTAATTAATAAGGTTAAAATAATAACCTAAACTTGTCTAAATCCTATTGGATGATATGATTTCGACCCATTACCACTTTATCTTCCAAATAAGACCATTTGGAACCATTATAAACCTAATTTGACCTTAATATAAAATAATATTTTGAGATTTTCCTAAGATGCCCCTCTCCTCCCTTATAAAAGGGCACCTCATCCCCCTCCTCCTCACACCAATTTGATCACTCAAGCTCGGAAAACCCCTGGAAAAATCCCTTCTCCACTTCCCTAGAATAATCCTATAGGTCCTGGTCTTCTTCAAAGACCAATCTTAGTTCCCTAAGTGTTGGATTCAAAGAGGTGTTTCAAAGAAGAGGTAATATCCATTACCGATCTTTTCAATTTCTTTCTTCTTAAACTTCTTCGTCTTTAGTTGGTTCATGATAAAGTAATAACATAAGTATTACATACATACTGATATGTTATTATAAATATGAAACAACCCTAATTCACCTTCTATCCATCCTACGGAAAAATGAAATCACCGCACGTGCGTACGTACGGAATACCGTCTCCAAGTCGTGGTGTAATCTACTTTCCGCCAACACCGTAATTGGATGGTTATAATGGTGTAATGAGTAACTATATATGATTATTATAAAGTGATATTGATACTGAAATAGTATACATACACTTCAACACAATTCCACAACCATGGGAACGATATCATCGCTCGTGCGTATGTACGGACTACCGTCACCACGACTCGATGAGATTCATTATCCATGTTAACCATTCCAGAATGATTATAAAGTATATATAATGAATAATAATGTAATATACGACATGGTACATCTACTGGATTTATGTATATATATATATATGTCATCTACTTACTTCCATTCAAGACAATAAGGAAAGGAAAGCATCGTTCATGCGTACGTACGGACTACTGTCTCCATGAACGGTGTGTTTAATTTCATTTATCTATCTATTATATATATATGCTGAATATATATGATATATAAATCATAATTTATATTATGGAAGTAAGTAAATCATGATATAAGTAATAATAATGTCAAGAACAACAAGTCCAAACACCTACGATAAATGAAACAATTTTACCCAAAACGCTTCTTTAACATGAATTTACAAAAGAACGGGTAATATAAATTCATAAGTGGACCATATATGATATAATAACAATGAATATGATTCTGTAATAAGTCAATAACATGATTTAAATCATTATACATGACGTTCGGACACTTACAAAGCAAGTCGGACCTAAGGTAAGGGAAATATCACAATCTCATTTTTATCTGAGATTGTTTATACTTTAGTATTTATTGGGGTGTATTTTATCATCCACATCCATGTTTCCTCAATATGTAATATTATTTACATTTACCTACAATTTTTTAAATACAATTTTAACCTTCGTTGAGTTTTTAGTAAAAGATATGAATGGAATCTTTTGTCGTTTTTCGAACGAGGTACTTTTTGACTTTTCCGACAAAAGTATGAGAAGAATGTTTTTTTAACTTATATGGCATGAATGGATTTTTAAAACATTATTTCCAATAAGCTTCATTTACAAGTTTTCAAGTTTATTTTTAATCAACTACTTTTATTTCAAAGTCGTATGACATGTTATGAAAGGAAAAATGTTTTTGAAGAAGAAAGGATATTTTCCTCAAGAATGGAGTTCAAGTGTTTTATCAAAATTATTTTCCATCTAAGATAATAAAGGGTTATGTTTTTATCCCTATTATTAAATAGATTTGATCATGTTGTGATGGAATTATTTTTATGAATTCCTTTATCTTGTATGAATTTTTTTATGATATCATGATGATTAAGATTCTCATTTGTATTACATGGGTTATGCAATTATGTATGATTTAAGAATTTTGTGGCACACATAAGAATGGTATCATTATGAGATGTGTCGGACCTATATCTCCCTCCAATGCATTGGTTAAAGATTTTATATCTCATGAGATAGATATGGCTGGAATGGTAGGTTATACCGGTTCAGTGAAACTGGACGGGAACGAGGGTGACTCGGTTCAGAAAGGGACTTTTTCCACTAAGATAGTCTTGGCAATGAGTCTTGACTAACAAGAAATGATTCTATATGATTATGTGTGTATGCCAAAAAGTTTCATGTTTTAATTTATGATTATTGTGATTACATTTCACTGCCATGATTTATCCCATGTTATGAAATTATGATCTCTTTTGCAGGTTAAGATTTCCAAAAGTTATATTCTTCTGTATACGATGTGGTTGATATTTCTTTTTTTTTACCCTTACTGAGAATTTGAGCTCACCCTCTTATGTTTTCTTTTCCCGAGGATATAAAGAAAGGTTTTAGGTATAAAAAAAAGGAAGATCTTTATGGGAGATGTTGAAGATATTTCACCAGGATTAGAAGATTATATTCCGAGTTTCCAAAGACACTAAACTATTACGATCCTTGTGCGTGTGTTTTTGTTATGTACTAAGTATTCCGCAAATGTAATGTAATGTCCATGTAAGTCAGGCTTCGGGTCTCTAAATATAATACGATATATTATTTACTTATATCATTTTATTACATTATTTATAAAATATAATTATTAAAATAATTTTCATTGGTGATATCAGATTCATTTTTCAGGTACGTTCTAGTTCGGAAGTTTTGGTCCTTGTATTTGGATCATGGATACATCTTGTCCATAATATCATTAAAGGAATTCCTATTAATATTATTAATTATATAATTTACTAGATTAATTCATACAATTTAAATATATAAAAATCAATAACATCATTCACGGAGATGGTAGGTCATACATTCACCTTGACATTGTTTTAATTTTTACAAAATATGGTATAAAAGAATGGAACATTACATATAATGTATTCTAAATAATTATTTTAAAATATATATTATATATATTAATTAAATTAAACCATATTATAATATAATAATGGATAAAATTAATAAAAAATATCATCACTTCATAGAGGTGGTAGTCCCCTCGTATACATGAACGACATGATTATCTTCCAATGGTTTTTTTATTATGAAGAATGAAATTATATTATAATTATAAAAGCATAATTATTTCATAAATAACATATATAATCACTTAATATATCATAATAACCATCCATGAAATATGGATGTGGAAAATGAATTGTATCGCTTTTAAGATTTGGTCAGTTATACATACGAATAAGGGATAACTTCACATACAATTTGATAAAAATATGTTGATTAAATGGGGGTTTGTAATAATAATAATAAAAAAAATATATATATTTATGTGACTAAATTTATTATTTAATGTAAAATATAACATATTTATAGGAATAAAATGAATAATTAGAAATAATGTGATCAGTAAATGCAATTACCTCCCCTTAGAAATGACTCATTTGGGTATCCTATTATATTCTATATAGATAGCTTTTTGTTTATAAAATATCTTATAGAAATTTTACATTAAATTGAAAATAATTAATGGCAGATATTTCTAAATTTTGAAGGCTAAATTTTGTGAGAAGTAGATAATAGAGATGTTCCCTTTTATATTTGAGGGGAGGGAACTCTGGGAATTTATTTAAATATTAAACTAATATTAATTAATTTTAATGTAAAAATGGATCAAAATTTATAATATAATATTAAATACTTATGTTTATCCTATAAAAATTCGTTATATAATATTTGGACAAGTATGGATCACATTTTAGCCTTATGTTTTTAACCAATTATTATCCATTTTGGGAATTAATATAATCTTCATGTTTTCTACCCTTTAACAACTAACAAGGAATATATAAAAAGAAAAAATAAAATATGGTATATTTTCATAATAATATAGCATTTATTTGGGAAAATATATCTTTTTTATGAACATTATATCACATAATAAAATATTATTTATTATAATATTTCATTATTTTAATTTTTAACATTATTCATATAGTTTAACCAAAATACACCATGATAATGGAGGAAATCATATATCATACCTTCAAACATCCATAATATGTCATATTAATCTTCAAATTTCATTTAATACTTTATTTCATCCATATTATATTAATTTTAATATTTTTAAAAATAGTATATATTTTTCAATTGGTGAAATACATCATCAGGTTTTCCTAAGAATTTAAGGTAATTAAATAATTAATAAAAAATATAAATTAGTTTATTTCATGAAAATAATTTCATTAATATAAAAATAGACACTTATATTCATTTATAACATTCCTTTCTCCCTTGTAAAAAAATAATATATATTCAAAAATAAGGGAGTGGCATTTTGTTACATTCATTTCTTTAAATATATTATAGGTATTTTTATGGTTAAGAATCTGTTATGCCACTATATTTATATAATAATATTGTAATGATTTATTTAAATTTTTCCACTATGAACTGTGAAAAAAATATGACCCTATCAGTTATTTATACCCTTTATTAACAAGATTTTCCTTTTACCAAGGTGATAAATTTTACAATGGTTACTATTCATATTAATCAAAAATGAAAGATGTTTGTTTACCAAATTTGACCTTCCTGATAATAAATAAAAAATATATATTACCAAATAAAAATCTAGTGTGTATTAAATATAAATTTAATTTTAATAGAAAAAATCAGGATGAACCCCTCTTTTTTGAAAAATACATTTTAAGCATGAAACATGTTTTATTATTATTCCATTCAAAAAAATAATATTAGAATAATGTTAAAAGATTTTATAGAGAATTTTATAAATAAATATTAAAAAAATAATTGATCATTAAGGATAAATTTACATTATTAATAAAAAGATACAATTTGTTCATTAAAATAGATTTTGAGAAAAATTCATGTTTTTCATATAATTATATATTTATATTCCATTACAACATAATTTTTTTCCCATAATTCATATCTAGATTACATAAAATAGAAAATAAAAAATATTACTTATAAACTTTTTAAAGAAAGATTGAGATCTGTTTAAGCGAAATAGAAAAAATTCCATTATCAATAAAAACAACTATTTTTCAATATTCACTGTAAAATAAAAAATTTAAGAAAATAAAAAAAACATGTTATAAGATAATTATAATATTAAGATTTTGGCAATTATTTTCATTGTATAAAATAAATTATCCAAATATTCCACAAATTATACATAATATTTTTAAATAAGAAATCATGTTTTTTAAGACAAAATATTTTTGATGAATAATATATATTTACTAAAAATTGAGTGATTATTTTAAAAATATTTGTCAATATATCCATATTAGGTGGGAAATTTGTATATAAATTTTTAAAAATAGTTAATAATTTGGATATCTTCAAATATAATGACTAGTTTCTTAAATTTATATTTAAATAAAAAAATCAAGTTTTTTTAAGATTTAAGTTTTTGGAAACATTTCATATAAAGGACATTGAATTTAATAGAGAAAAGGTATTTAAATATTAGGGTGTTACAATAGAACTAATACTTTTTAATTCTTAGAGGGAGCTGAATACAAAGAGAATATAAAAAAAAATCTATAAATTAAAAACCATCAAAATTGGATTCATCAAAAATGAGATCTAATTAGCCAAAAATATAAAGAATCCCCACCCTTAAATGTTACAGTTATATATGAGAGGGAAAAAACCACCAAAAAATATAAACAAAATACCATCGTGGGATCAATATATTCTACTAATGCTTTAAATATGAAAAGAGGAAGTCTTAGGAACTAGGAATTCCACTAGAGAGCATAAAAACCCAGGGTATTTGAGTTGGGTCAAATCAGGGTTGTTAGAGGTCAGAAAAAGAGTCTCGAGATTTTAATTATATTTTTCTAAGGAATTAAATAATACATGAAGAATTTACTATTTGGTCCATATAGTTAGTTGTAACTCAATCCCTAACCATTCCCCCTTACTCAGCTTTGGTATAGGTTTAATATTTTGGCCTTATATTCATATTAAATAATCACTAATAATGCATCAATATCCTTTTATTGGTGCATGGTTTGAAGGGTGATGACACATTGTTTGTAAAACTATTAGCCCCCTCAAAAAAGGGATTGAATAGTGCCTTAAATAGATGGTAGTAACATAATTTTTAAAGAAAATCTATTCTCAAGGATGATATATTTTGTGCTTCAACAAAGACTATAAAACCATTTCTTCCCTTGAATAATGTGCACCTCACATAGTATTAGTACCAACGTAATGGTAACACCACCATTTTTAATACTTTGTAATGTAGGACTTACCATTAGTGATTGTAGTCTACTAGTTAAAGATTAATATAATGTTCGATGATGATATATCATTCATTCACATCAGTAAACCCTATGGGATTTTAGATCCTCATAATCATAGTATAATCTACTGCTTATCTATTTTGATGAAGGTATCACAACTTTTCACAGTAACATGTTAGTACTAGAAAATCATTTCCACTTCAATGTGAAAATATTTATCTAACACCAATATATTTTTTAATTATCTACATTTAATATTTTAATACCATTTATTTAATGTTTCTTATATTTTCTATTAAATAATTCTAATTTTACCAGTTTAATAAATATAAATTTGAAGTTATTTTTTTCAGATTAAAATTTATCGATTTTTTATAAATATAATATTATCAATGGAAAAAAATTCATAAAATTTAATTTTATTAAAATATGATAACATGTTTAATTAAATGTTTGGATCATAATTATATTTTTTCCATCACACATGTAGTGTCAAAATTTACAATGATCTATTTTTGTGAAACAATAAATATTTTAATAATATGGACTTTTATTATTATTATTTAAATATATTTATTAATTTTTAAAATAAAAAAAATATTACACATCATATTGGAAGTGTTATATTTTTATTTAATGAGCGATGAAATATTGTGAAGTATGTGATAATGATCATGGAATTTATAAACACGCATAATGGTAATATTATGATTTTTTATTGACTAACTTGTGGCATGATGTTTTTATAAAATCATATTCTCTAATAAAAACATGGATTCAATGATGATTTAAGATCAATACATTTGGATTTGATAATGGTTTAAAATAAACTACAAATTATTAATTCAATACATGGTTATACACAATTCTTTATCCACATATGATAAAGAGTTCTTATGGCTTCTGTTCAATTTTATGATAACACAATGTTACATCAACTATACCATCCTCTATAGATAAAGTGGTCAATATCATAAAAATAATCATCTTTAATGTTTGATATTTTTTTATTTTTCATTGATTATATTTTTCATAATGATATCTTTATTTACTATAAGTCTGGTATTCTTGTTTTCACAATGAATAGTTTTTCTTTTTGTTTGTTAATTTTCCACCCATAATGATGTTATTAGGTTGACATTCCTGAATAAAATATGTGTTTATACTAGGTTGATACACCTATAAAAAATATATGGTTATTCTTATAGGTAATGTAAAATGAAGATTCTATAACATCATATCATACATTAAAAATGAGTTCTTCATAGTGGGTACCAATATTCTCATAGGGAAGTGAAGGATAAAAAGTAGACTAGGATATTGGTCATCATAACCACTATAAAAACGTTTTGTTCATTGTTTTATTTTCCACTACACTAAATAACATGCGAATAAAAATTAATATATATTCCTTAATTAAAAAACACTAATTGATTTTTTATGAATGTTTCTAAATTATTATTCACCCCTCTAATAGTCAATTATTCCTTCAACTACAAATAAAAAATTATTATATAGATTTCTTAGATTGATCCAATTATGTTCCATGAGAATACACTATTTGAAAAATTTTAAATTATAATATGCTCATTTTTTGGACTC
Organism: Viscum album; assembly: GCA_963277665.1. Classification (NCBI taxonomy): domain Eukaryota; kingdom Viridiplantae; phylum Streptophyta; class Magnoliopsida; order Santalales; family Viscaceae; genus Viscum; species Viscum album. Next base: position 1,935,858,121 of record OY728165.1, read on the forward strand.
TATTACAAATTATATTGAAAAAATTATCCCTTTAAGAATGATATCATGATTCATGAATGCGTGGTATGATATCATGTATGTAGAGGGGAAACATCATCATCTAAATCGGGACTGCATTATCCCTAGTAGCTCTACCTACTGAAATTATACGAATAGGTGCTGGTCAAGAATGATATATGGGTATGGAATATATCCAATGAATTGAGGATGTACCCGTTTAATACAAATTCATATATTTTTTCTTAATAATTGCATAGTCATCCACCTGAATGTGATGTTGAGTTCTCTATAGAATACATTCCTAAATAAAGTTATATATCAAAAACTCCAAATATTTTATAGGAAGTGGAGTTAGTGGAGTTAAAAAATAGATAATGGAATTATATGGTAGGGTATTTATACTCCCTTGTGATTCCCCATGAGGTGAACAATCTTATTCCTTAATAATATAGATTGATATATGAGACTATGAATTGATTATAGGGAGATCAATTCCATTATTATAAAGAAGAAGGTTCTTTTAAAAGTAATTTATAATTTCTTTCATCAACATCATGGTGGATAATAAATTATAATGATATATATTCACTCTATTTGTTCTCATATATGGGTGAATAAGGTCAATATATTGAAGAAAAAATATTTACAATGGTATAGATACTGCAATTAAATTATAATTACTTATGGAGTGATTAATTTTCCTTATTTCTGTACCAACATGATGGACAGACTATTCTAATGCTATCATGAAGACATTACTGTAGTATTTTATAATGATATATTAATATAAAGTAGGACGATCATGAGGGTCATTTGAAAATAATTTTGTGGGCCCTTATCGAGAAAATAATATATATGGGAAATATAGTAATAATGATTTTTGGATCAATGAAGTTACTTATCATGTATATATTGGTCCACAATAACTGAATTTCATGTAATTATTCAAATAAAAAATTATATAATGAATGGATAACACTGATGGACATAACCAATATATAATGTTTAATATGTTTATTATCACAATATTGGGGGTTTGTTCATGTTTTTTTAGTTTTTCAACAAATTAATGAAGTATAGCCATTTTGTGGTAAAATTTAAACTATCAATGTATTTTGGGGGAAAGTCATATAGTGTTGATATGTTTTCTAATTAATGTTCTAGTATTAACTCTACTATTTGGTAATTAATGAAATTTAATATATATTAATCCATTAATGAATGTACATGGTCATTCCCTTATTTAGAAAGATAAGGTGACTTCCTATGCATCAACCCAATAATAAATAGGCAAATTGAACTATCATAATCACTATGTTATGCTTCAACAACAATAATTTCAATGAAAATATGGAGATACTACAACTATGGATATTTAATATATTAATATTTTGACCACAAGATTATTAAGTATATGTTTTCCCTAGTGGATAATAATATATTGAAAGGAAGATGGTTTGAACTACTAATGATATATGATTTCTCAATAATCTACGACACTATGAAGGAAATCTATGTGGTTGAAACTGATTGGAAGGAAGACTGGAAACATTATCATGATGAGTATTAATAATGATCATATAAAAATATTTCATCTATTATTTCATATAGGTATTTTATGAAAGGCAATGAATCATTTATTTTTCATGAAATTACTAAACCATCCCACCTATAAAATATAGACAATTCCAATATGGATTATAGGAACATATTATGAATGATTAAATAATAATTTTTTTCAAAATTGATATAATTCATATATAGGGATAGATTTCTAATATATGGGATGATGTTTTCTGTTCCATACATAAAAAATTGAAGTGGGTATTTTTAGATGAATAACATAAATCAAATTTCACTACACACCATGGTATATCGAATTTCACCATATGTTTTGTTGTGTTCCATCTCCCCAACCCCGAAGAAATTTAGAAATATAACAGTTCCATTTCTATTTCTATGTCAAAATACCTATTTCTACCATCCCACATAAGGCCTCCTTTAGTCACATTGATTAAAGATAATTAATTGATCAGATAATTTAAAATGCAGAGAAATTTGTTTTTAATTTAAAATATTACGAGTCAACCAAAAAACTAAATATTTACAAAAAAATATCCTGAGAAGGCTAGAATATATGTTTTGTGTATCAAAACCTATGAATTAATCCATATATTTCACGATTGTTCTAATGTTTCTTCTGATGTCATGTTTAGGTACCAACAATACAAGACCATGTTGTTAATTGTTTATTGATTTTCAAAAAAAGTGATGAAATGATAATTAGTAGGACTAATGATATGGGAGAATATCTATTATGTTTGAGTAACTGGTTCTATAAACAATTTATTTGTGACTTGGAAGATATTTAATTACTATTTCATACTCATCATCTACGTGGGTCTGATCACATGGATCAGATATTGGATATGATTGAGAATCTAATAAAAAGGGAATTTTCTTAAATTTTTTATGGGGATATGTACTTTTCTATTTATAAGATTCCAAATTACAGTTAGTTATCTAGAGAAAAGGTGGATGATAACTAATCTAGAGAATTAGTTTCTATTTATTCATAATGGACAACCCCAGTTGACTTTAAATTATGGAATAATGCTAATTTATGTGAACTGATATGTGAAATCCCATCGATTCATGGGTGATCTAGATGGGGAATTGATTGATGTGAAATAAGTTCTCATTATCTGGTGATTTTTTTGGATACTCATGGTGCTGGTGTTGATTTGACATTTCCTCCCCATGAAAATGATATTTCCTAGGGATGTGATGATTAGAAAGGGAGAAATTTGGATTATTGAATGCACAATGAGAATATAACAAATAATAATTATAATAAGTAAAAATATATATTAAAAATTTCCCCATTCAAAATATTATTGAATCATACCGTACACATGAACTGAGCTACTTCATGTTGAGTGATTTCTATTAATCAACTATCAGTTACAAAATATTGCAGTTGGAGAATGAATATGTTGTCATTTACTACATTTTTCAATCTTTTAATGATTTTGAATATGATTTTCATGTATTATGGAAGGATCTTAGAAGAATAATAAAAAACCAATTCATATTGAATGTGGTTTTTGGAAGTGAAATCATACATAGATGCATATAACTTGATGTGAACACATGAACAAAAATAAATTCTACAAACAAAGATTTTCTTCAAATAGTTTTTATTATATTAAAATTCTTAAAACAAACCATATTTATATGTATAAAACCACACAATAAAATAAAATAAAGTAAATAATGAATATAAAATACCAATGTTTTGTTGCAATAGGTTACACCCAGTCTAACAGATCTAGACACATCAAACAGTAATGATTTAAGTCATAAAGCCCTAATTACTGTAGTATATGTTTTTCTCAATTGATATAAATACAATTTATTTATCCAAAATTCCCCTTGAACTCTTTTTCCTTATAACACATGAATTTATAAATTATCCAGGTGGATAATCAACATGTTACATGACTTCAACATTGTAGAAACATTATTTTTTTCTCATGTCATTCTATGGAGCCCATGTAATTAAATTAATTATCTATCACTTTCAACAACATGTCATGAAATTTATCCTTCACAAATAAAATTGGATTGTATGTTACTGATAGATAATAAAAATATATATTATCCCATATTGTATTTTTTTTCTCTCATATATATCCCAAAGGAATCAATATTTTTTTGATCAATATAATAATGTTATCATTTGGTGTCTTAAGATGTAGGTGTATGTGGTAAAAGTGTCAATGGTTCTTCAACTCCATGTTCCTCAATTAGTACTTCTTCATCAATTTTATTATCTTCTGGAATGATTCGTACCTCTCTAGAATTATCATCTTGATTCTATTTCCATGTCTAATTTTTATCAAAGATAACAACTCTTCTTAATATATTGGTGTTGTTGATGGGATTCTACATTCGATATCCCATTTCTCGATCTATGTATCATATAATGGCTCACATAACTCCTTTAACCTCAGGATTTTTTCATTTTCCCTCTCAAACCCTGACATAGGTAATGGATGAAAAGACTCTAAGATGGATTACAATTGTCTTCAGAAACATGGAACTTCATTAATTTTCTTATTTTTTTGTTATTTTTTGTTGGGTATCTATTTAATATATATATTGAACCAAAAGACACTTCATCCCATAAATCCATGGGCACTCCTTTAGATTTAAACATGTTTCCTACAATTTTAATATTACATTGATATTTAACTTTATCTAATCCATTGTGTTGAGGTCTATAAAGAATCATTTGATTTTTATTACTTCTATTATTATTAACAAACTCTTCAAAAACCTCAGTAGTGTACTCAACACCTTGTTTTAGTCACATTTTTTTGTGAGATCATTATATTGACATAATACCATTTCTTTTAATTCATTGAAGGTGAAAAACACCTCATACATCACCTTAAGAGAACATATCTATGTTTTCTTACTATAATCATCATTTTTCTAGAAAATAACTTCTTTTCCAATTTTTTTTTTATCCAAAGGACCACACACATCGATGTGAATTGGATCCAGTGGTGCTGAATCTTTCTAGATGGTGTTGGTTGAAAATATATTCATATGTTGTTTTCTTAGAAAAAAACATTCAAATATTTTATTTGGGCATTGAATGATAGGAATAAAATTCACCATATTCATTATTTGTAATAATTTTAAATGATCTACTTATAAATGATCAAACATGAGAATCTATATTCAGTCTATATCATGATGTATTATCATCAAACACCATGGTCCATCATGTTGAATCATAAGTGGAAACATGTAGTTCTTTTCCATCGGTAGTTTTTTACTAGACTTCCTTTTTCATGAGAAATAACCATTTTTTTATTTTTATTATTATTGGAAGTTTTTTCCCCCATATTTCTAAAACCTAAGATGTCAGTCTTCATGTTTGGTATATAATAGACATCAGATATGAAATCATGATTGCTATTTTTTTCTTGATCATAATATATATACATTTATAGAAAAATATTATTGTCATATACCAAATAAATATAACTCTTCTTGAACCCACTTATGTAGTTTTTTAAATATGTTCTTGGGACCTATCATGTAGTTTATTACTGTAGATTCAATATACCAAGCTCTTTGATTTTCTGTATATTTGTTCCATGAACACATGTGGATCCCCAAATATATGTCCTTGTTCTCTGATATGTTCCTCCTTAGTGTCATCGTCAAACGATTTCTTATACCAACATTAATTTTCATAATACCCATAATTCTAACAAATATAACATTGAATTTTTCTTTTTTATGGTTTGATATTAATGAATCATCCCATTCTTTTTCATCCCTATTCTGGTGGAGTATTGTATTTATATCCCCAACTTCGTTAATTTTGGATTCATCCACCATGTCCTCATATTCTTGGATGATATTATTGTCCACATAATCCCCTACAATGGGTTCTATGATATTTTACACCTTTCCCCATTTCTTATTTGTTGAGATACAAATTTGAATGTAGATAATGATCCACTCCAATTTAATCAGTCTCACGATTAAAATTTATTCATTGGAATTGTAGAGTCTCCCTGAGTTTTTAAATAGAAATTGTCTCCATATCATTAGTTTCTATTATGATAATGTATATGTAATCAAATTTTGGTTCAATAGATCATAATTTTTTTCAATTACTGGAAGGTCGACAATATTTTCTCCATTATTTATAGTTGGTTCACAAAAATCATTACATGATTATGATACTCAACAACAGTTTCAGAATATTTTTTAAAACAAAATATAACTCAGTTCACAAATATTGAATTTGTATTTTCTTTACATTTTTATCGCCGTTGAATTCTTTATGATGATTGTCCCATATATACTTTTATTATTTTTACAATGAAATTATTTGGAATAATATTCATCACAGAATTGATAAGTGATTTATTTTTCCCTGTAGTACCACTTTCATTACCCCTAAAGTGTATCCTTTATAACAATGAGAAGAGCTGTCTCTTTTTTTTTGGATTCTAGCTTGGTGTTTCCATCCTCTATTATGTCCATGTTATCTTCTGTTGTAATGAGTGCTCAAACATAGATTTACAAAATATTATAATTGTTTTTTTCAGATTCTCATCCAAATAATGTGAAATTTCTTTTCCCATAAATTTAGTTTATATATATATATTGGAATTGAGGATAGATATTTATGTAAGGAATTTCGAGCATCAAATATTTTTTCTTTTAATTACTGAATATCTTTTTTCCCATAAATTTTATAATGCCAAAATATGAATGAAAATGAATTTTTTTATATTACTAAGAAAATCCATGAGTACATTGAATAATAGGATGATGTAAATGTGGTGACATTTTATGTATAGAGAGAGAAAATGAGGATGAGACCAAAAAACCTAATGAAATTAGATTTCGGACACATTATGGGTTAAAATATAGAGACATCCCACATTTGGATATGGGAAAAAAGAGTGTATACCATTTGAGAAAAGGGAAAAGAAAATTTGTGGGAATAAAAACTAGTAATACCAATGTGGAAGAATAACCTTCTTCCTCCTCTTATCTTATTCCTCCTCCTGGAGGTTAATCATGGTAGTATATCTAATTTATGTTTCCAAAAATAATGATAATCACCTTTACATTCTACGATACTATTAATGGTTGTTTTTTACAGTAAAAGTGGTGGAAAATGTGAATTGTTTGAGTTGATAGAATGAAAAAACATGGTAGCCGGAAAGAAATGTTTATTTATAAATTGTTTTTATGATCTCACAATTCTTATAACAAGAAGTACTAATAGGGATACAACTACAATAAAAAATAAATTGAAGGAAACAGTTAAAATTATAGTCTAAATATTGTTTGTAGTAGGTGATTCCTATTTCTCTACATGCACACATGTTAAGAAACCATTCTTGATGTATTCAAACATCTATTGATGTAGTATAGGTTTGGAATAATCCATGTAAATAGAATTTTATTATGAAATTAGAATCACACCTTCTATCCCATAATTCATGTTAAATCTCTATATTCAATTTTATGTAAAAATGGATGATGATTTTTTAACTCAACAAATATTGAGTAGAACCCACATAGAGTACCTGAGGATCAATAATAGTTTTTAAATTTTGTTAATAAATATATTATGAGGAAGAACTAATAATTCTTATAAAATTCTCTTGCATATCTGGGTATGGAATCCAATGAAGTGGTGAATGCTTCGGGTCTATTGTCTGGGTTATGTTACAAATTGGTTATGGATGAGATAAAGGGGAAGTCTCTAAATAGAATGATGATGTAGAAATGGGTATGTGTTAAGGTTGAAAGAGGAATTATTAATGATTATGAGGAATACATAGTAATGGTTGGGATAAGAGATTAGTAAGGATATGATGGTGAAGGGAAATGCACCGATTGGTGAGGGGGAGGAATCAACTAGGAGACCCCCTGTGTTGGTGAAGTAGTATGAGAATCTAATCAATGATTAATTATCTCTCACCAACCAATACTATTTCTTAATATATTTTTTGGAATATTTGAAATTATTAAATCAACACCCTTAATCATCTTGTAATATGTCGATTTAGAGAATAAGAATATAAATATTAATATAGATGAATAATGGTAATATTCAAGAAGTCGTTTTTCTAAAGAAATTTTTTTAATTATGACTTTCTAATTTTTGTTATATTAAATTATCTCACTTATATGAATCGAATCATGAAAAATAGATACCAAATATGGAATAAATAATTCCAATTCTTATATGTGTATACCATTTATTTATAGACATTATCAATATTCACCAAAGTATATAGTTTTCACCATGGTGAGTGTAGTACCCAAATTTTCTTGTATATTACCTTGAATTTGAAAGTTTAGGATTGTAATATTTAAGGGTGTAATATGGGAGAGTTGGGTGAAATTTTGATAAACTTTTAGGGGAAAAGGGATGGGCACAGTTTGTTTACGGTTTGTTTCAACCGTGTAATAAACCTTGTAGAAACTAGGTGTAGTAGTAGTTTGGAGGTAGTAGCATCAGCATGGTGTATTCGTGGTTGGGGATACCACGCAAGGAGGCTATGAAAGGGATTTCATTATGTTGTATCAAATGCATTATTAGCATACAATTTCTCTAATGGTGTGAACTAATAGTGTGCAGAGTTGAAGTTATATCTTAAAAATAAGATCTCACTTTTTTCCCTATAACTCCCATGTTTTTCTCTTAAGTAGACCTAAATCTAGATTTATCCTCATTTATTGGATAATAAACTCTCCGAATAGATTTGGAATCTATATAGAGCCATCCTTTATCATTTTCAATCTTGATTCTTATGGTAAGTGCCCTTCTTAACCATTATTCTCATGTTTTTTAGATCTACATAGACCTAGTTCTTTTCTCTACTCCATTTCTCTGATATATAGTCGTTTCTAGTAGATTTAAAAAATTTTATGCAAAAAATGAAGGGATTTAGTCATTTTATATTGTACAATAATATATCTTAGGAAATTTTGTCGAGAATCAACAGGGTTTTCTTGAGCATTCTTCATCCGTTTTCGGTTTTCATCAGAATAGTTGAGGTTAGTTGATTCACACTCAACTACTCTTAGAAGAACTGAATGAAATTGTATCAAATTGAATTATTTTGTGGATTTGATTGTGAATTTTCTTCTTTATGATTTTTAGAAATCCACTTTGGTAATGGTTTTGGAATATCTGGAAAATGGGTTCTTTTTATTTAATTGTTTTATTCTAGATTTTAATATTTGTATTTTGAAAGTGTATTTCTCAAGAATAAGGGTGAATGGATTTGATAAAATGGATTTCAATAAAATAAATGAATTTATTGAAATGGAATGGTTGGTTTGAATTCGTTTTTAACAAGGTTTCAAGAAAGGAAGTATTTAATTGAAATGGTTTAAATTGATTATTTGAAATGGTATTGGCATAATAGTTGTGTGGGTTTATCATGAATTTACGAGGCGTGGTTGGAATATTACCATGTGATACATTCCAAAGGTGTAATGGGAAATGGGGTATAATTATCATATTATTAAATGGTAGATCTATGAATGGTCACTAATGAGTATTGAAATGTCAAGACGATGCATGCATGGTTAAATTTGTGAATATTTTTAATGAAATGATTATTCAAAAAAAGTGAACGAGAAATGGGTTTAAATCCTTGTTTGGTTGTTTTTCTAGGTAAATTATTGGATAAAAATTATGATTTTATATTACATGGTTATGTTTTGGTTATAAATGGTATTGGAACATGTTTATATTTAAATAAAACTATTGTGGGAAACTATTTTATAGAAAATTCTTTATATAAATGTTGATATCCTTTTTATCATAATGGAATGAGTACAAATGTCATTGGGGAAATCATACTAATTTTTATATTCACCCTAATTTTGAATTTTTTTTCTTTTTAGAATTCTATCTTCTGGGACTTGGTAAATTGTATGGTATCACACATTTTTAGAACCAACTTATGATACATGTGATGTTTGTTGATGATGGAGAAAAGAGTTTATTGAGCATGTAGTCATATTGCCATATTGAATTTTATTAGTTTTATTTCTAATGTATACTTTTATAGTTACTTTTTCTTATGTTGTAGCATTATTTGGTGTTGTTTTTTTTAAAGATTATGGTTGAGTTGAATTATTTTTTTCATTCATTATATAGTGGTTAGTTAGTTATGGTTTCTTGTTTTGTGGTTTGTATCGTAAAGGATAAATTTTCCCCTACATGAAATTGAAACCCATTTTCATTTTTTCCAGCCATTGGAATCTTGGGGATGTCACTTAGTCCTAGTAATGATTCATTAGGCTATCATGACAATGAGAATTAGTGGGTCCCTACAAATGGTATCTATTTGTTCGATCCGATATCTTGTTTGATATTAGTGGAATCATATTTTTTTCATATGGTTCATGTAGTCATTAGTTTCATTGGTATTGTAGTTGAATGTAATTATTGCCTATTCCAAAAGATTTGATCTTATAAATGAGTAGAATTTGTAGTACATGAAATGTATTGAATAAAATGTTGTAGATAACCTTCTAATGGTAAACTACATGTTACTAGGGTTTTGGGTGCTAAAATGTTTTTGTGAAACTTATAGGATTTTGGAAATGACATTTTCACGTGTTTTTCGAACGAGACGAGCATGACATGCATTGCAGAAAAATGACATCACACTAGGATTTTATATTTCATTTTGAGTAATAATTTATTATTTCATAAAAAGGAGGAAATTTTTGAAAAATATTTATGTTGATTTCAAATGAATTATTTATAAAAGAGAATGGTTGATGTATTATAAAAAAAGTATAATTTTAAAAATCAGGAGTAGAATTTTAAAAATAAACTGAATTGGGAAAATATTGTTTTTAAAAAAAATGTTTGATAGCTAATGTGATATAATTTAAAATACAAATCCTTTAGTATCTATAGATTGAGACTTATAGTGTTTTTGGTCTTTTTAAAAAATGGAAGCTGATTGATATTGTAGATACAAACCAAGAGAAACTATGGAGAATGTGGTTTCACCCGAACCTCACATGAACCAAGAGCTTGTTCGGAGTATAGTCCAAGCATTTCAAGAGATTGAAATAGGGAAACTGAGGGAGGAACCAAGGAATTTGGATCATTCCATCCATTTTATGAATCTAAATTCGCCCATATTTCTGGGTGACTCATTACTAAAAATGAAGGATGTGTGACTGAACAAGATGAATCATATCTTTTATTACATCGGCACATCATCATAGATGAAATTCCGATTATATACTTTTATGCTCATGTATCTTTCACGGTAGTAGTGGGATTTGGTGGTGCATGATAAACTAGATCAGGGTCTTAGTTGTTATTATTTTGATGTATTTTTTATCAAACAATTATATACTCACATATTCAGTATCAAGAGAATGAAGAACATATTCATTCTAAATCATTAAAATATCACTATCATAGAATATGAATCTAAATTCATGCATTTATGTCATTTTTCACCGGACATTGCAGGTTGTGTGTCCATGAAGGAATGCATCTTTGAACCAAGTCCAAGGAAGAATATTCACTCGAATATTGTGGTCCTATGTTGTATGGATTATACAAATATATTGAAACAAGCGATAGTGGTTATATGTGATATCACAATATCGACTGGAGGAGGAATTATGATGATACCCAAGTGAAATTTTTTGAGCTCTAATGGTGGGTTCAAGTAGAAGCAGGACACCTATTTCTAATGTGGGAGCAGTATATGGAATTAGAAGGCTGGATCAATGAACCTTCCTCCATGACCAAAGTGCAATGTGGGGTATTTCCAATGTAGTTCATTTGACCACATGAAACTAGAGTGATCAACACCACCAATAACATGCCATAATTGAAACTAGATGGGACATCTACAACGTTATTGTCGAAGTACTCCAAGTTCAGGTCCTCAAGACACCTCTCAGTTGTTACAAGGATCACATACTTCAACAGGATGTGGAAAATAGAATTAATATCTTCAATATCATAGAGAAATCCATGGTGATTCTTCGAACACCACGACTCTTCATCATTTTCAATCTCTACAAAGAATGAAGGAAAAGACTATAGTGACAATGTAATTTTATGGAGATGATCTTAACAATGTAGATTACCAGGATAAACCATCTACAGTGAGAGGTATGATTCTACTATGTTTTTCCATTATGCATGTGATTCTAGATACTAGTTCATCTCTTTCCTTCTTTTCATCCCATGATATTGATTGCTTATGTTTGAAACATGATATGATACCCAAAATTATAAAACATCAAACTCTTCTTGATGAAAGAGATTGTAAAACAATCTTGTGTAGCTAATTGTTTATAACTGTTGACACATCTATGCTGAAATGGTACTAATCAGTGTTAGAGATAGATGTCTATGATGTAACCCTTGGTATGGATTTGTTAACAATGTTCAAGGATCCTATCAACTATTATATAAGGATATTTACTATCGAAATAGAGGATGGAGTTGAGAATATCATTAAATTCAAATGGGTTATAAAGGAATCTATAATGGGATTAATGGAACCCATGGGTGAATGATCACTAACGTGTTAGGTCGTTGAATTTCACATTAATATAAGTGATGGATTATAATAGTTTTCCCGATGTTTTGTATCACTTATCAGATGTCCTTTCCAAGAATATCTTATGGTTACCATCTATAAGGGAAGTAGAGTTTATAATTGATCTCCTTCCGATGACTAGTCATATTTCCCTTATTTCCTATAGGGTTTAACCAATAGATTTAAGAGAACATAGTGTTCAGATAAAGAAGCTAAAAATATATGGTTTCATTCATTCATGTATGACTTTGTGGGCAACATCGATCTTGTTTGTAATTAAATATGATGTAAATAATTGATTGTGCGTTGATTATCATAAGCTTAACAAAATTATGATAAAGAATAACTATCCACATAAACACATTGATTATCAATTTGATAAATTTATGTGATCCAAATGGTTCTGAAATGTTGAATTTTGTTCAAGATAACATCAACTGTGATATGAAAAAGAAGATATTTTGAAAACATCTTCCAATAGAATATATGACCACTACGAATATATAATATTGTCTTCTGATATCACAAATAAACTAGAAGTATTTATAAACTTGATGAATCAGATATTTGAAAGATATCTAGATTCATTTTTGTGGTTTTATTTTCAATCTTCATGGTTCATGATTTGGAAAAGATGGTGAAATGGGCACAAACATCCAATTAAAAATTCCTAGATATGATTTCAAAACTCAATGGTGGGGAGACCATTTAGGGATGGAAACATTGTGGGAGTAAGTTTGGGTGGTTTAGATATTGGATGGTTGTACCTATGTATTATTAGGAGAAACTTATTCATTATTTTCTCCTTTTGATATGGTCTTTACATCCTCGAATATGGAATATGTTTAAGTAATTGAAGGAATGGTAATGGTCAAGTGACATGAACAGGAATGTGGATGAGTTCATTTCAATGTTATTAACTTGTTAGTATGTTAAGTAAGAGCATAAAATACCAGTAGGCATGTTGTAGTATTTATCTATTCTAGTGTTGAAATGGGATCAGATAGTGATATATTTTATTACAGGCCACCCAAAAATAGTTCAGAAACATGATTCCATATGGGTTAGAGGGGATCAGAATTCCATGTCGACCCATTTCATTCCTATTCATGAAACACATAGTATGGATGATCTATCCAAAATTAATATCCAAGAAGTAGTAAAGAGACATGGAAAATAGTTTCAATCGTCTTAGATAGAGATATGAGGTTCACATCACATTTTTGTAAATCTGAAAAGAAATCCCATGGGACTCAGTTGACTATGAGTACAGTGTATCATTTTAGTACCCCCAGTTTGAGGTATGTAAACTTTTCAATGCATTTTAATGTGTTTAAAGTGCATGGGATGAGTTGGGAAGAGTTTAGGAGTGTTTGGAATGATTTTAGATGTGTTAGGAGGATTTTAAAGGTGTGCACGATTTGAACATGGTTAGTGGAAACGGTGCGGGTTCTCCAGGACAATGTAAAAGGGAGATAGTAGGCATTGCATGGCCTGTGCATAGTTTGCAAACCGTGCGAGGAAACAGTGCATACCCTTTCCCTCGAGGAAGTAGCGTGCACACAGTTAGCCCACTATTTTCCAAACCTTGCAGACTGACCATGTGACCACTTAAAAATAGGGTCATACATTCTAGGATCTCTCGGGATTATCCTATTTCACTCCATACATTATCCCACTCATGGATCACTTAGGTTCGTCGGTTCTCAGGGGGTGTAGGAGCCTTTCCACTCATTTGGAAATATTTTTGAAGGGTTTTCTTCGCCGTTTGAACGTGGTTTCTTTCGGGTAAGTCTCTCCTCTTAGTTTCATTGTGTTTTCCTCTAGATCTACATCCATCTTTTTCTTGGTTTTCAATATCTACACTTGTTTTTTGTAGATCTAGGGTTCTGTTTTCATTGAATGTTAATATTAAGGCTTGTGGATGTTTGGGAAAGGGATCTAGAGAGGTTTTAGTGGTGTGTTCACCATATTTGAGGTGCAGTTGCTTTTGGGTCAATTTCTTAGAAACCCTAAAGGTAAGTGGCTTCTCTCTCGAATTCAATTTGTTAGAACTAGTGGTTCTTTAATACAATTAATTTCTGTTTTGAAAATTAATTGTGATTTTTTATGAAAAATGTGTTGGAAATCCATTTCGGTATTTTTGGGGAAAACGGTGTTTCTTGGTGAAATACTATTGTAATGGATTTTACAATAGAGACTTTAAAATATGATGAGATGGTTTATTTGTAAATATGATTGATGGAAATGTTATTCAATAAAATGGGCTGTTTTATTTAAATGTTTTGTGGTGTGGAATATGGTTTTCAATAAATTTGTGATTTATTTAAGTGGATTGATAGGAAATGGAATTGGGTGATTTCATGTTGTTGTGACCTTAGTGGGTTATATGCTTGTAATTGGATTGTTTTGAATGTTATGTGGAAGTGGCGAGAAGTAACACTATAAAAAGGGGATGGATATTGGACGGAAGGTCCACCATCAAGGTTATGTGGATGGGAAGTGCCTCATGGTGTGAATGGGTGAATAGGTTGGACGGGAGCTCCACTGTTTGTTTTTTTGGTTGTTTTTTATGTTTTGATTTACAAGTTTGAAATTATTATGCTACTGTGTAAATGATGAAATGGATTGTGGCATATATTGTTGTCATTCCATTGGGTTCTTGGACTAGGTGTGATGGCTTGGTAAGGGAATGTTTGGATTATGGTAATGGTTGAACCTGTGATTATTTTATATAAATTTGTTTATATAAATGTGATAATGGTTTTATCCTAGTGGCATATATAGGGAATTCATTTGGAGAAAACCTACTGAGTTTTAGTACTCACCTCATGCTTTGGCTGTTGGTGTCTTTGAAGGTGTATTGTATTGTTACATGGGAAATGGTAAGGCATCTCCCCCCTTTAGTGGTTCATTGTAATGACTTTGTGGATCTTGGAGCTTGGAGAATGTTGTGGAGCTATGGTAGTGTTATTGTTCATAGTTTTTATGGTTTGGTTTCCTCTTTTACTCTTATGTGGTGTAGAAATATCTGGTTTTATTGGTTTTGAGTTGTGTTATGGAACAACTAGGACATCCTTTGAGAATACATGCTTGAATGTATGATTGAAATGCATCATATAGTGGTTGTTATGGATGGTTGGTTATTTTTTTCTTAAGGGAAAATCAATCCCCAATTTCTTCTAGAAGCCCTTGGAATTTATTTCCAGAATTTGGTGCCTTTGGAATGTATCTTAAGGCCAAGTATCCCTCACCACCTGTTCAAGACAATGAGGTAGGAGCAGGGAGTTATAAGTGGTATCAGCTTGTTCGGTCCTATAGAGTTGATTCTCATATTTGGAGTTCTTATTTGTGGTGGTATATTCCTTATGTCGGGATGGTAGCAAGGTTTAGGCTTTTCTGAACATGGAATGAATAACATAAAAGTATGTATCTAACACTTTTATGATGAAATTCAAGTTACCATGGAGTTGGGTATATAAGTAGTGTGGATAAACTTATATGCATTGGAAATTGCATTGTCGTGGGTGTAGCCTATGAGATGAGCATGGCATGCATGGTAGAAATAAATTCCCTCAAGAATTCAAATTTCATTGGGGTATAATGATTTATAATGTGACACAAATGTTTCAAATTGTAATGTGAATAAATTGGTATTTTGAAAATGTTTTGTTTTTTAAAATGGGGAAACATGGTAAATGTGTAAAATGTGAACTTGTGGAAATCCATGTGCGATATTGTTGCGTAATGTGATTTGAAATGGTATTTCCTGATGTCTACGGAAGTGAGACTCATGGTTGTTTGTTTTCTTTTTGATAGAAATGGCACCTGGTAGGCATCGTAGAGACCAACCGGAGGAGGCTACGGAGAAGGTGGTAGCACCTAAGCCTCAGGTGAAGAGGCAGCTAGTGAAAAGCACAGTGCAAGCATTCCAAGCTATGGAAAGTGGAAACAAAATGGATGAATCCAAGCATGTGGATCATGCTGTTCATTTTCAGAAGAATAATCCACCCATATATAGGGGTGATTCAGTGCTGTAGAGGGAAGAAGCATGGTTTTATAGAATGAACAAGGTATTCGAGTTATTGGGAACACAGGTAGAGTTAAAAGTAAAATTGGCCACATATATGTTGTAAGATCATTCCCTTCAGTGGTGGGAGTTGTTAGACTAAGCGGGAATGGACCAGGGTATGATTTGGGAAGGATTTGAAGAATTGTTTAATAAAAAATTCTACCCACATACCTTCATAATTCAGCATTCGACTGATTTCTTTTGTTTGAAGAAAGATCTTATGTCTGTAACGGAGTATACAGCTATGATTATAAATTTAGTGAGGTTTTCACTGGAGGTGGAGGTTAGCACATCGTTGAAAGAAAGGATATTTGAAGAGGGGTTTAGGCCAGAAATTTGTTCAATGGTAGTTGTACTATGTATAGATGATTACACGAAGATGGTGAATAGAACCTCAGTGGCTGAGCAGGATCTATTGGGTTCACTCGGTAGAGGAAGCATGGTGGTACCCATGGGGAATAGTGGGAAATCTAATGCTGGATTCAAGCGGAGGCGGGACAATAATTCCTATGGTGGGAGAATGACATATAATCCGACAGCAAGATCAGTGAATATACTTACGAATCCCCAGATCAAACCAAGATGTTTTCAGGGTGGTTTTATGAGCCACAATAAGAGAGATTATATGGCACACCCTCGAGCATGTCATAATTATTACAATATGGGGCATCTGCAGTGTTATTGTGAGAATGCTTCGCGGTCGGGTGTGCATGATACTTGTCAGGGATCACAGACATCGTATGCATCGATTAGATGGGGATAGAATAATACCCCTCAGAAATAGTGTAAATTGGGTCATGGTGATTCTTAGAATACCATGACACCTCAGCAGGGAAATAAATGGTAGAGCGTGGAAAGCAAACATGTGTCTGGAGGAGAGCAGGTTATGGTGGATGATCAGTCAGGACCATCCACAGTGCGAGGTAATATTCTTTTAAATTCTACCATTATGCAGGTGTTGTTTCATAGGGGTGATTCACAATATTTTATTTCTTTATGTATGTTTGAGTTTATAGGTTTAATGATAGAAATGATGCCTTCAGTTTTGAAAAAAAAAACCCCTCTGCGTCGAAGAGAGTTTCGAGCCCACTTGTGTAGAGAATGTTGTATCATTGTGGGTGTAATTGAGCTAGTTTGGAAATTCTCAGTGCTTCAGATGCATGGATATGATGTAATCAATGGAATGGATTGGCTAGTTCTTTTAAAGGCCCACGTCGACTGTAATGAGTGACCGGTGTCTTTTACGACACATGATGGTGATAGAAATCTCTTTAAAGGAGAGAGGCCTGAATGGAAGGGGGCAACATGTTAGTTGGCACCAAGAGTGGGTACCTTATTGTATCAGTTGGCGGTGTTGTCTTTGGAATAGGTAGTCAGTGTTAACTAGAGTGTTCTTCTAGTAGTGGTGGATCAGTTCAGGGATGATTTTTTTGAAGAAATCTCCAGGTTACATCCCGTAAGAGAAGTGGTGTTTACGATTGATCTTCTTCCAGGGACCAGTCTTATCTCACTTCTGTCTTACCATATGGAACCAGGTGAATTGAGGGAATTGAAATTCATGTCGGAAGAGTTAGAAAAAAAAGGTTTCATCATGTCTTGCCCATCTCTATGGGAAGTTCTGGTGTTATTTGTGAAAAAGGCGGATGGAACATTGAGACTCAGTGTTGATTATCATTGAATTAATCATGTTATGAAAAGGAACAGATATCCACTTTCATGAATTGATTATTTGTTCAACCTATTGAGGGGAGCCCAATGTTTTTCCTAGATCGACCTCAGGGTGGGATATCATCAATTTCTGGTGAGGAAGGACGATATTTCTAAAATAGCTTTCAGAAGAAGATATGGACATTATGAATATGTGGTTATGCCATTTTCTCTAACGAATGTGCCAGTGGTGATCATGAAATTGATGAATCCGGTATTTCATAGATATCTATATTAATTTATGGTGGTGTTTGTAGATGATATTCTGTTGTATTCAAAGACAATGGTAGAGCATGAGCAGCACTTGGAGACAGTGCTGGGGATCATGGGGGATCATCGGTTGTATGCCAAATTTTCATAGAGTGTCTTTTGGATACATGAAGTTCATTTTCATGGCCATGTGATTACTCAAGGAGGTGTTTTAGTGGATCCAGAAAAGATAGAGGTTGTTATCTCATGGAAACCTCTACAGAATGAGTTTGAGATACAAAGTTTTATTGGTCTAGCTGGGTATTATCAGCATTTTTTCATGACTTTTGACATTTGGATTTTCCGATGATAGCTTTGACAAGAAAGGATGTTCCATTCCAGTGGAATGAAAAATGTTAGTAGTGTTTCAAAGAGCTCAAGGTTCACCTTACATCAGCACCAATATTGGTTTTTCCAAAACTAGGAAAAGGGTACGTGGTGTATTGTGAGGCATCCGGATCAGGGTTGGGGTGCATTCTCATTCAAGGGAATCATGTGGTTGCATATGGCTCACAGTAGTTGAGGGTGCATGAGAAGAACTAACCTACTCATGATTTGGAATTGGCAGTAGTGGTGCATGCTTTTAATGTGTGGAATCAATATCCCTTCGGTGAGAAATTCATGAAATATACAGATCATAAGAGCTTGAATCATATTTTATCATAAATAGATTTAAACCTAAGGAAAAAGAGATGGATGTAATATCTCCATATATTTGATTTGGACTTAATGTACACACCAGGTAAGTGAAATTTTGTGGTGGATGCATTAAGCAGATAATCATATGCTTAGATGGTTAAACAGGAATCAGAACAGTGGTAGTTGATATCGGTTATAGCTGATATGTAGTAGGAAAATGAAGTCCAGGGTGACAGAGCGGTCTTCATTCCAATTTTTTTGATTCCTAACTTGGTAGGCCTGGTTAGAGAGGCACAAATATCTTATTCTTATTGTGTGACCATGGGGTTGATACTCAATTATGGGGAGACCATTGAGGGTTTGAAAGCGAATGGAGATTTCGTTTTGTGTTTTTGGAATCAGATAGTTATATTCGTTGATTTTCAAGAGGATCTTCTTATGGTGTATCATCATTCTAGGTGGGTTGTTTTTCCTAGAATTCAGAAAATGTATAATGGGTTGAAAGTGCAGTTATGGTTGGCTGGTATGAAAAGAAGACTGGCTGAGATTGTTTCAAGATGATTGACTTATCAGCAGGTCAAGGTAGAACACCAGAGGCCAATAAGAATGTTGCGGTATTTACCAATCCCTATTTGGATGTGGGATAAAATAGCGATGTATTTTGTTATAGGTCTCCCAAGAATGGTCAGAAAGATTGATCCCATTTGGGTAATAGTGGATCAGCAAATTAAGTCGGCCCATTTCATTGCGCTTTTTGAGTCTCATACGGTGGATGATCTATCCAAAATCTATATCCGGGAGGGGTTAAAGAGGTATGGTTCTCATGTTTTGATTTTATCAGATAGAGATCCATGTTTTACATCTCGTTTTTGGAAATCCTTATAGCAATCCCTTGGAAATAAGTTTACCATGAGTACGGCGTATCACCCTCAGAAGGATGGTCAATCTGAGAGGACGATACAAGCTCTGTAGGATATGTTGTGGGCTTCTATCTTGGATTTTGGTGGCTCGTGGTAGGAGAACTTGTAGTTGGTTGATTTCTCATACAATAATAGTTATCAGGAATCCATACATATGGCTCCATTTGATGCGTTTTATGGGTAGTTGTGTCTTTCTCCACTATGTTGGGTGGAAATGGGCGAGTCTTTGATGGTTGGACTGAGCCTTGCCTTGGATAGTATGGAGAAGATCAAGTTGATCATAAATAGAATGTAGATGGCTCACAGTCATCAGTAATCGTAAGTGGGTCATCGTTGACGACCGTTGTCGTTCGAGGTGAGTGATTATGTTTTCATGAGTATATCTCCTAGGTTGGGACATCATTGGTTTGGAAAGCATTTAAAGTTAATAATGTGGTATGTTGGACCATTTGAGATTCTTGAGTGGGTTGGTGAGGTGGCTTGTCGTTTGGATTTTCCACCTATGTTCAATGTTGTGCAAAATGTGTTTCATGTGTCATAGTTGAAAAAGTATCAGCCGGATCGTGACCATGTGATTTGATGGGATCATATTGAGGTAGAACCAGATGCTTTGTTTGTGCACATTCCAGTGCATGATGTGTATAGGCAAGAGAAATAATTGAGTGGTAAAATCATTGGTTTAGTTTTTGTTATTTGGATGCATGGTCAGATTCAAGAGGAGACTTGGGAGTGGGGGAAAGAGATGAACGAGTAGTGGCCCGAGCACTTTTGGCAAAATGCAAGTTTACTACTTTCTGAGGACGGAAAGTCCAATGGTGGGGAAAATATAGTACCCTAGGTTTGAGTTATATAGCCTTTTTTATGCATTTAAATGTGTTTAATGTGCATGGGTTGAGTTGGAAAGAGGTTGGGAGAGTATGGAATGGTTTTAGATGATTTTGGAGGCTTTTAAAGGGGTGCACAATTTTTGAATGGTTAGTGGAAACCATGCGGGTTCTCCAAGAAACCGTGAAAGGGAAATTGTAGACATCGCATGGCCTGCGCACAGTTTTCCAAACCATTTGAGGAAACCATGAAGACCCTTTCTATCGAGGTAGTAGCATGCACACAGTTTGCCAAACCGAGTGTACTAACAGAGTGGCAACTTATAAATAGTGTTATAAGTTCTTGTCTCCCTCGGGCTTAACCTATTTCACTCCAAACATCCTCCCACTAGTGGCTCACTTGGTTTCTTCAGTTCTCATGTGGTGGAGGATCATTCCCATTAATTTTGGATGTTTTTTTAGGGTTTTATTTTCAGTTTGAATGTGGTTTCTCCCGGGTAAGTCTCTCCTCTTGGTTTCCTTGTGTTTTCATCTAGATCTATATCCCACTCTTTCTTGGGTTTCTAGTTGAAAACTTTTTTTTGTAGATCTAGGGTTTTGGTTGACTTCGATGTAAATATTAAAGCTTGTCGATGTTAGGGAAAGGGATCTAGAGAGGTTTCAGTGGCGTATTCATATGATTTGAGGTGCAGTTGCTTGTGGGTCGATTTCTCGTGAACCCTAAAGGTATGTGTATTCACCCTCGACTCCACTTGGTTAGAACTAGTGGTTCTTTGTTCAAATTAATTATTGTGCTGAAAAATAATTTTGATTTGTTATGATAAATTGGGTGGAAGTACATTTGGTGATTTTGGGGAAAAGGGGGGTTTTATAGTGAAATGATATTGTTATGGATTTTAAAATGGGATGATATGGTTGATTTGTGAAAAATTATTGATGGAAATGGTTTTCAATAAAATGGGATGTTTTATTCAAATGTGGTTTTGGCATGGAAAATGGTTTCCGACAAATGTGTGATTTATTGGAGTGGATTGATATGAAATGGAATTGGTTTATTGCATGTGGTTATGACCATGGTGGGTTATATGCTTTGCATTGGATTTTTTTGAATGTTGTGTGGAAGTGGGGAGAAGTAGCACTATAAAAATGGGATGGATAGTGGATGGAAGTGCCACCATCAAGGATAAGTGGACGTGAAGTGCTTCTTGGTGTGAATGGGTGAACAGGTTACACAGAAGCTCCACCATTTGTTTGTTTTTTTGTTTGTAGTTCACTTCATTGAATGTTGGAAATTATTGTGCTATTTTGAGAATCCTGAAATGGCTTTTGGCATACTTGGTTGGCTTTCCCATGTGATCTTGTTCTGGGTGTGATGGCTTGGTAAGGTCATGTTTGGCTTATGGGAATGGTTGTACTTGTTATTATTTAATATAAAATATTCTATATAAATGTGCTAAAGGTATTATCCTATTGGCATGTGTAGGGATGTAATTTGGGGAAAACCTAATAAGTTTTAGTACTCACCCCCTACTTTTTCACATTGGTGTCTTTGTAGATGTTGTGTATTATGAGGTGGGAAAAAGTAAGGCATCTCCCTCCTTTAGTGGTTCATTGTGATGTATTGGTCGAGCATGGAGCTTGTAGCTTGGTGTGGAGCTATGTTGGTGTCATGGTCCATAGAGTTTGTTGTTTGGTTTCCTCTTGTACTCTGATGTGGTGTAGAAATATCTGATTATATTGGTTTTGAGTTGTGTTATGGAAAAAATAGGTGTTCCTTTGAGAAAACATTCTTGAATGTTGGATTTACATGAATCATATAGTGGCTGTTATGGATTGTTGGTTGGTTTTTTCTTAAGTGAAAATCATTCCCCCATTTATTCTGAAATCCCTTGGAATTTATTTCCAGCCTCTGGCACCTTGGGAACGTCTCTTAAGGCCATGTATCCCTCTCCACCTTCTCAAGCCAATGAGGTAGGGGCGGGGTGTTACAATCATCCTCATATGGATGGAATATATGAAAGAATTATACAAATGTTGTAATACATGTTTCCAGATTGTGTAATAGATTTAGGTTGATTCTTGGAGGTGCATATATCCTTAATAGAGTTCTCATATAATAATAGAAATAATTTCTTGAAACATATGGATCTATTTGAAGTGTTGTATAGGAACTCTTGTTGTTCTCTACTCTATTGGGTGGAACATGTGAGACTAAACTAGCAGGATCAATCCTTTTCCATGAAATGAAGAAGAAGATTTATTTGATAAAAAAGAATATGGAGATGGATCGGAGTCATCAAAAATAATATTCTAATAATCATTGGAGACCATTATCAATCATGTTGATTTATCATGTGTGCTTGAGGATCCCTCTAAGTATTGGACATCATCATTTTATGAAGAATGGAATGTTATCCTGTTGATATATTTTTCATTTTGAGATACTCTAAAGGGTTAGAGAGGTGGTATATTGGTTGGAATTTTTAACACAGTTCAGTTTGGTTCACAATGTGTTTCATGTATCTTAGTTTAAGAAGTATCAAACTAATCCTAACCATGTGATCAGATGGGATCACGTTGACCTAATGATGGATGCTTCGTTGGTACATATCCTGATGTAGATTGTGGATAGTTAAGAAAATTTCTCATGTGTAAAAATTATCATTCTTGTGAGGGTTTTATGGTAACATTTTCATATTTAGGAAGAGACTTGGGAATGCAATAAAAATTGAAATAGAAAAGGTCGAAACTCATTCAGGGTAGTGATGGTTTCCTACATGCCATGGATAGAAAGACCAATGGGGGGGGGGGTTATTTAGTGACCCTAGTTTCTATTATGTAACCTTTTCTTTATTCATTTATTTTTATAATGTGTATGGGTGAATGATGGGAGTGTTGGGTGATCTTTCGATATGTTTTGGTGGAAACTGTAGATATACATGGGCTACACACTGTTTGTCTAAACCGTGTAAAAATACTAGATGAATCCACATGCAGTAGTAGTTTTGAGGTAGTAGAATTGGCCCAGTATGTACATGTTTAGGAATACAATGTAAGGAGGTCGTGAGAGAGTTTTTATAAGGTAGTACCTAATGCACTGTTAGCGTATGGTTTATCTGGTCGTGCGAACCAACCGTGCACAGTGTTATTATTGGTTCCTAAAAAATAGGATCTCACTAATTTTTCTCCTAACCCCCTTTTCTATCCTTGGAATCCCTATATCAGGATTACTCTATATTTAACGAAGGGCATCCTCTCCAAAGTTATTTTGAATCAATCTAGAGACCTCCCCTATCATTTTCATGCCTGATTCTTATAGTAACTATCTTTCAACACCGTTTTTTTCATGTTTCCTTAGATATACTTCTCCTCTCATCTTTATTTCTTAGGAATATTCCATTTATGATTAGATCTATGTTTTTGGATGAAAAATATGATGATATTTGTTCTTTTTATTGGTAGGAGACTAGATCTAAGGTGGTTTTATGGAGAATTAACATGATTTTCTCTAGCTTTCTTCATCTATTTCCGGTTTTTTTCCAAACAATATAGTTAAGTGGCTTCAATATTGACTCCTATTAGTAGAACATAATTACATGGTTACAAATTTATTTATTTTTGTGTAATTTATTGTCAATTTTATGTTTTTATGATTTCTAGAAAACCTCTTTGGTGATGGTTGAGGAAAATATGGAAAATGTCTGATTTTGATTAAAGTGGTTGATTCTTGATTTTAAAATGTGGATTTTAAATAGGTATTTCTCTTGAATAATGGTGAATAGATTTCGTAAAATTGTTTTCAGTAAAACGAATGAATTAATTGAAATGTAATGGGTGATTGGAATTAGTTTGTTTAATTGAGTTACAATAAAATAACTGTTTTATAGAAATGGTTTAGGCATAACAATGGTGTGTTTTTATAACAAATTTTTGATCCATGGGTGTAATATGAACCTGTTCTTAGTTCCAAAGGTGTAATGGAACATGTGGTATGATTATCATGTGATTACATGGCATATATACTAGAGACTCCTTATAAGTACAAAACAATCATAAGAAACCATGAATGATTTAATGTGTGAATATGTTGAATGGAATGGTTATGAAAAAAATCAATGAGAAATGGCTTTAAAGACTAGTTTGGATATTTGTATAGGAATATTTCTTGTTTTAAAATTTGTTTTAATAGAACATTGTTCTTTTTTTGTTATAGATGATTGTTTACTTGTTTATATTTAGTTATAAACTATTTTGGGAAATTGTTTTATAGAAATTATTTTATATAAATGATGGTAACATTTATATCCTAGTGGCATGATTTGGGAAACCATTATGGAAAAACAACTAAGTATTATACTCACCACTTCATTTTCACTTTAGGGATTTTATAGATGATATCTTCATGGACTTGGTAAAAGGTAAATTATCACATGTTTTTAGCCCCACCACGCGAAACATGGGTTTTTTGGTGATCATGGAGCATGAAGATTCTTGATAATGGAGTCATGTTTTTGTTTTATAGTTTATTATTTGTCATTACATAGTTCTCATTGATAGATTCTTTGTTTTGAGTTGTACCATACATTGGTATGAATTTGATATAAATAATTTGGTTTTGTTGTCTTATTTTCATCGTACGTTATATAGTGGTTGGGTTGTTATTGTTGTTTGGTTAGTGGTTTCTTTCTTAAATGGTATATCAACCCCCACATTCATTTGAAACCATTAAAAATTAGTTTCCTACCTTTGAAATCTTGATGATTTCTGTTAATGCCTATTAATTATTATTTGTGTTATCATGCCAATGAGAATGAGTTGTTTATTACAAATGGTATATGTTTGTTCATTCTAAAGGCTTGTTTGAGATAAAGAGTATCAGAATGTTCTTTTCCTTGTGGAATAAGTAGTAATCTGTTTTCTTGACATTGGATATGAAAATTGTTCTTGTCTATTCTTTTAGATGTGATTTTATAAATGAGTATGATTGTCAGGACTTTAAATATAGAGCATAAAAACAAATATCTATCCATTTTATGTTGAAAATCACGTTACTAAGGAGTTGGTAATATAAGTGTTTTAGAGATACTTATAGGATATTGGAAATATAATTTTCATGGGTTTATACAATGAGATGAGAATGAAATTCATTTCATAAAAAAGACATCCCACTGGGAATGAATATTTCATTTTGAGTAATAATATATGAATTTATGAAAATGTGGAAATTTTTAAAAAATGATGAATTTTTTTTCAAATGAAATATTTTGAAAAGGTCATTGTTGATAAAAATTGAAAATGGTTTAATTTTCTAAATTAGAAATGGGCTTTTAATTATTGGATGAATGATGAAAATAATTTTTTGGAAAAAAATATGTGATATTCTATATAATATACATTGAAATGATAAACCAAAAATTTCTAGTGAGTGAGACCTACATAGTTGTTTGTCTCGATATAAAATGGAACCTAGTTGACATCATAGAAACTGACCAAAAGAAACTATAGATAAGGGGGTTTCACCTTAGACATTGTTGAACTATGATCTAGTTCAAAGTATAGAATGAGAATTTCACGATGTGGACTCATGGAACTATAGGGGTCACCCTAGTCCTGTGGATCATTCAATACATTTCATGAAACAAAATCCACAAATATTCCAAGGTGATTATGTACTCGAAAAGTTATAGGTATAACTGAACAAGATGGATGATATATTTTATTTCATAAGCACACCATCAGATCTGAAATTCAAGCTATCAACTTATATGCTCGAGTATCTCACACGCCAGTGCTGGGATTTGGTGATGTAGGTTAAACTAGATAATGATCATATAATAGATGCTTTTGAGTAATCTTTAAATAAAAAATTTTCCTCATATGTATAAAATACTAAGAATGAGAGAATTATTCAGCCTAATGTAGGAATGTATATCAATCACATGATAGGACCTTATATTCATTTATTTATGTAGTTTTCACTAGAGGTTTCGGCTAATGCGTCCTTGAAGACAAGAATCATTGAATCAGGGCTAATTAAGAGATTAAATTGAATATTGTGGTGCTATATATTATGGACTATACAAAGGTAATGATGAAAGAAATAGTGGTTGAGTGTGATATCTTGGGATTTGTGGGAGGATGAAGTATGATGATACTAAATGAAAATGGTGGGAACTCTAATGAATTGAGAAAGATGAAGAGGGACACCTATTTTCATTTTGGGAGTGGGATGTAGAATTAGATGACTGGATCAGTGAACCTTCCTCAAAGTCGAAAGAGCTAAGTGGGACACTTCCAATGTGGTTCATTGGACCACATGAAACAAGAGTGTACAAACCCACCAAGATTATTCTATAATTGCAACGAGATGGAAAATAAGAAGCTCAGTTATCATAGAGCTCCATGGTTAAGTCCCCAAGAATCTTTTTAGGGGGAATAGGTATCATATGATTTGACTGATTGAAGACAACAGAATCAGTCTCATCAATATAGTATAGCTAGACATGGTGATGCTAGGAACACCATGACTCTTTAGTAAGGTAAATCTTAGTAAAGCAATAATAAGAATATTGTTGTGATGAAGCAATTGTATGAACGTGATAATATGATTATAGATGATTAGGCTAGACCATCTAAAATTATAGGTATGATTCAATTGATATCTAGCCTTATGAATGTGCTGTTTGATAATGGTGCATCTCATTCCTTCATTAACTCTTGTACTATTAATTTTCTATCTTTAAAATTGGAGATGACTCCATCGATGATAAAAAATCAAACTCCTCCATGGGAAAGAGAACATATAGCCTCCCTATGTAGAGAATTTTCTATAATTATTGATGGAACTAATTTAAAATCGGTCTTTTTAGTGTTGGATATGGAGGTATATAATGTAATCCTATGTATAGATTTGTAAAAAAAATTCATGGATCACATCGACTATTATAGAAAGACAATCACATTCATTTATAAGGATGTAGTTGAGTTTCTCTTTAAAGGAGAAAGGGTTGTAAAGGTAGTGGAAATAGGATTTTTGGCACTAGTGGTTGGCACGATCTATTAATTTTTGGTGGTGTTGACATTCGTATTCATAGAAGAGACGAATGATACCAATTTACTAGAAGTTTTGTATCAATTTCTAAATTCCATTCCTCAGAACATCTTAGGGTTTCCACCCTTAAGGTATGTATAGTTTATGATTGATCCCCTTTCATGGATTAGTCCAATTTACCTTACATATTATAGGATGAAACCAATAGTGTTAAGAAAACTGAAAGTTAAATTTGAAATACTAGAATGAAAAGGTTTCATTCATCCACGTATGACTTTTTATAATGTATTAGTCTTGTTGTAAAGTAAAAATTTGGAGCTCTCGACTACAAATTGATTATTGTAAGCTTAACCATGTTACAATAAAGAACATGTATCCACATATATATATTCAATATTTGATTGGTCATTTGGGATGATCCCATGGTTTCTATAATCTTGACATGTGATCAAGATATAATTTATTGTGAGTTCAGAAGGATGATATTCTGAAAAATGATTTCAAGAGAAGATATGACCACTATGATTATGAATTAATGCATTTTGGTATCAAGAATACACCAGTTGTCTTTATTGAACTGATGAATCAGTTATTTCAAAGATATCTCGATTATTTTATTATGGTATTATTTCAGCCTTTGTGGTTAATGATTTGGTAATGATGGTAAAATGGGCACAAGGGTCTAATTCATAATGACTTGTTATGTGTTCAAAACACCATGGTGGGGTGATGATTGAGGTATGGAAACATGATGTTAATTAGGTTTTGTGGTTCATATTTTAAATTTTTATACCTATGGATTTTTAGGAAAGACTTATTCATACATTCCACAATTTGAGATGGGTTGTACATATGGGAATATGAAAGATGTAAAAGGTGTTGAATTCATAATTTCAGTGGAACTGCATGAAAAAAAGTGGATGTTTTCATCTCAAATTTCTTAACATGTTTTAATTTTATGGAAGAGAATTAGTGGTCAATAGGTATGTTGTAGACTTTACCTATTCCAATGTCAAAATAGGAGAATATATATATGGATTCATTACAGTTCTTACAAAAATGGTTATGATACCTGATTCCAAATGGGTGATAGTGGTACTTCATACCATGTCATCCCATTCTATTACTATTTTTGAAACACATATGATGGATTGTATTTGAAAAATATATATACAATAATTGTTAACGGGTTTTGAAATACCAATTTCAGCCATCTTTTAAAAATATCAATGTTTCTCCTTTCATTACTATAAATCAATAAAAAAAACCTTAGACCTTAGTTGATTATGAGTACAATGTATCATTCTCAAACAGATAGACAATCCAAAAACAAGATACATATTTTGGAAGAGATTTTGTGGGATTTTGTAATTAATTTTGGTGGCTTATGGGAATATCATATACCCGTAATGGAGTTATCATATTATAATAGATACTAGGCCTTGTTATATATGGCTCTGTTTGAAGTGTTTTATGAGTTTCCTTATCACTCTCCACTATTTTGGGTGTAAATAGGTTTGAATTTACTATTTGGGTCGATCCATGTCTCATAAATGATGGAGAAGATTTAGTTGATTAGAAAATGGTTTTACGTGGATCAAAGTCATCAGAAATCATATGTAGATCGTCCCCGAAGACCGTTGTCATTCATAGTGAGTGATCATGTGTTCTTGGCGATTTATCTATGGATTTTAAATTATCATTTTGGAAATTAGGTGAGGTTATACCCTCAATATGTTGTCCCTTTTTAGATATTAGAGGAATTTTAGAGGTGCCATATAGGTTAGAATTTCCACAATGGTTTAGTTTAGTGTAAAATGTGTTTTCTGTTTATCAATTTAATAAGTATCAACCTAATCCCAACCATGTGCTCATATGGGATCACATTAACCAAGATCTAGATGCATCATTGATTCATATCCTGTTGGGAATTGTGGATACAAAATGGAAAATATTGGGTGAAAAAACATTATCCAATTGAATGTTTTATGGAAACATTTTCAGATTCAGGAGGATACTTGGGAACAAGAGAATTAAATGAAAGAGCAATGGCTAGAACTATTTTAGGGCATTGATGGTGTTCTACTATTTGAAGATGAAAAGGCCAATTGTGGGGAGAATATAGTACATCTAGTTTATATCATAATACCCATATATTTTAATTTTATGTGTATAAAGTGTATGGGTGAAGGATATGAGATTTCAGTGAACTTTCGATATGTTTTTGGGGAAAATGGACCGTGGATGGGATGCACACAGTTTTATGAACTGTCGGCAAATCCAAGATGAAACCATGAGCAGTATTAGTTTTGAGGTATTATTTTTGACATGTTATGCGAATGGTTTGTGCAAGGAGGACATTTGAGGGTTTTAATAAGGTAGTAGCTAATGCATGGTTAGCGCACGATTTATCTAACCATCTGAACTAACTATGTGCAGAGTTAATGTTAGATCTGAAAAATAAGACATCACTATATTTTCTTCTAACTCACTCATTTATTCCACAATGGTACTAATTCTAGATTCTTATCCATATACTGGATGAGACCCTCTACCAGGCAATTTTCAATCAATCTATAGCCCTCCTGTAATGTTTTCAAGCCTGATTCTTATGGTAAGTGTTGTTATTCCCCATTTATATAACCTTTACTAAAATATACACCCCCTCTCAGTTTCTCAGATCTATAACCATTATTCATAGATATAATAGTTTTTTGAAAAATATGATGATATTTGTACATGTTGTTGTTAAGATAAGATATCTAAAGTGGTTTTATGGAGAATCAACCTAGTATTCTTGAGATTTCATTTCCTGTTTCAGTTTTTTGACAAAACGGTTGGGTAGGTGGCTTTACTCGACACTATTATTAGTTGAGTAAAATGGAATGGTTTCAAATTGATTTCTTTGAATGGATATTATTTTGAATTTGACGGTTTTTGATTACAAAAAACCCTCTTTGGTGATAGTCATGGGAAATATAGAAAATGGTTGATTTTGATTAAAGTTTTTTAATCTTGATTTTAAAATAGGGACTTTAGAATAGAATTTTCTATGGAATAATGGTTAATGAACTTGATAAAAGGGTTTTCAATAAAAGTAATGAATTTATTGCATTAGAGTCATCAATGGAATAGGTTTTTAATGGGTTTTAATAAAAAAAATGGTTTTATAGAAATCGATTGAAATGGTTATTTGAAATGTTTTTCGAATAATTGTGGTGTGTGTTAATAACTCATTTACGATTCTTGGTTGGATTATGTTTTTTTGATCAGTTCCAAATGATTAATGGAACATGGGGTTTAATTGTCAAGTGATTACATGGTAAATAGATGTGAGATCACTCATGAGTGTGGAACTGTCATAAGGAAGCATGCATGGGTGAATGTGCGAATATGTGGAAGGATTGGTTATTCCAAATCCTGAAAGAGAAATTGTTTTAAAAACTTTTTTGATTGTGTTCCTGTGGATATGACTTGATGGAAAACTAGCTTTAATAGCAATTGGTTCTTTTTTGTTTATAAAATGTTTTAGAACATCTTAATATTTACCTATAAACTCATTTGGAAAATTGATTTTTAAATACTATATTATATAAATGTTTTTAAACATTCTATCCTAGAGGCATGAGTAGGGATGTAATTTGGGAAAACCTAATGAGTTTTATACCCACTCTTGATTTGTCACTTTGGTGTTTTTTAGATGTATCTTCTGAGACATGGGAAAGGGGAAGTATTACATGTTTTTAGCATTACTTCATTATACATGGGATGTTTAGTGATGTTGGAGCAAATCTCTTGTCAAGCATGGAGTCTTTTTGTAATCATGGAGTTTAGTAGTTTTCATCCCGGTGTTTAATTTGATAGTTTTTTTCTTCAATTGCAACATAGTTTGGTGTGTTTTTTATAAAGATGATGATTGAGTTTTCTAGTTTTTATCATGAATCATATAGTGGTTTTTTCATTAGTGGATTATTTCTTAAATATTGAATTATCCCCCACATGAATTTGAACCCCATCAACATTTATTAATATCCTTTTTCATTGTGGGGAAGTCACTTAAGGCCTAGAAATTACCCGTAGTTCTCTTAAGCCATTGAGAATGAGTGGGTCATTATAGTTAGGGTATTTTTTGTATGTTAGATTGAAACTGAATTCATAGTGAAGAGAAAAATAACATAATAATGTCTTTATATTTATTTTAACTTATTTTTATTCATAAAAATATTATGGTCAAATACAATAATTTAACATAGAAAAATAAATCAAATATGGTCCACTTATAGACCGCTATTCTACATCTATTAACATTATTCTCCCTTAATGGTGGAAAACTATAATATTATGGTTAATCTTAAAAGTGTTATCTATGGGTTAAAATATATAAATAAGGTTGAAAACCTATCCAAAAAAATCCATATATTGTTGGTTGTGGATATTTGAACTCATTATCATCTAATTTTATAAATATTTCAATTTTGATCAATTGGTATAAGAATAATAGTTTATATTAATTTACTTTTTATCAAATTCCATTAGTTCCCCACTACTCACATATAAAAGGACATCCCTTCTTTAAATTCTTCACACCACATTGATTATTCTCCCTCTGAAAAACCCTAGACATTACAATTAAATTCATATTTATCCATGTAATAGTGGTCCGTACCCTTCCAAAATATCAATCCTAGTTCACTTATGAAACAATATAAATGTATTCTACCAAAGAAGAGAAAACCGTCTTTACTAACTCTATCATGGTTTTATATTCTTATACATATTCTTAATGAATTATAAAAATCATTAAATAATAAATATAGTATCATAATAAAAATAATATTTTTATTATTATTTTGGGGAAACCATATTTTATCTCATTACAATCATATAAAAAGTGAAAAATATACTCATGCATACGTATGGAATATCGTCACCACATACTGGGGTAAATCAATCTTTCATGAACTTATTACTTGGGTGGTGATAAATAATAAAACAAGGAATTTATATTATAATTATTATATAACTATTATTCTCTAATTATAATATCATACACACCCTATTACTGTCTATTCAATTGGAAATACATAGTGTCACTTCTGTTTCCAAGTAGAATACCACCTCCAAAAAGTGATGTGATTCATTTTTCATTTACGCTTTACTTGGATTGTAATAAGGATGTATTTAATGTCTAAATATGAAATATAAGATATTATAATAATTCTATGAATATTCATTATTTTAAAACTTTTTTATTTCCATCCATAAATAAATGTTACAACATTCACGCATACATAAGGCCAACCATCTCTATGAACGAAATAATATATTTTTATATCTCTATACTTAATGAATTATTATAAGTACATATATAATAAATATAAATGATTTTTATATCATTTATAATATTATACATATTATGTTTCCATTATATTGTATAAAAGACTGAATCTACCAAACCAAAACATATATGAAAAATAAAGTTGTTATTACCCCAAAATAGAGATTTCAATGAATAATTATTAATAAATCAGTGATCAATGGTTATTAGTAAATAATATATAGTGATATATATATATATATATGAAACCGGAATATTTATATAATAAATCAATATTTTTTATATAGGTTAATCAAACATATATGAAGTAGGTCAGACCTGTGGTATGGAATTATTTCACATTCTCATCACAATTTGGGATTATTTATTTTTAAGATTAAATTTGGAGATTTATTTTAAGTTTCTATCCTAAAACATTTATATTGTCATATTATATTGTTATTTATAGGAATTATTTGTTTTAATTTTAATTTTCATTAATTTATATACACTTTATCCATAAGAATGTTTGGAAACCCGCAATAATTTCTCTCATCAATCGAATATATTATGTCTTCCATGAAAATTTACTATTAAAATGATTTTACAATTATAAAATTTTCCTTAAAATTAATTTCTTTTGATGATTAATTTTAAAATATTGTTAAAAGTAATATTATTATCATTTAATATCTATGTACTTTTTTACATTTTTTCAAAATATTCATAGTAGTGTTTTTTAACTTTTATTACATGTAAAAAATTCATTACCATCACGAAAAGTCATAGATGAGAATAATCCATTACATGTTTTAAAGTTTGTATTAAATTAAAATGTTTTAATTAAATTTCTTGAATTTTTTATTTTTTATATATGTTTTTTCAAATTGGAAAAGGGTATTTTTCTTCTAGAAAATTTCAAGTATGATTTTGAAATTAATTTTTATCTATATTAATACCTATTTTAAAATAACATGATTTAATAAAGTTATAATATTATGATTTCATCAAATAAATATATCATTAAATTTTTTTGTTATCATCTTGACTGAGGAACACATTTATTTTCCATCTTCTAGTTCTTTTAATACATATATGGAGTGATTTTTAACAAATTTTGATTATGTTATGTTTTTTATTCATTAATAAATGTATTATAATTATTAAGTATTGATCAGGGCCTAGAATTATATATCCCCGCAATGAATTTTAATTTCACCTGAAAAAGAAAACAAAATTGGAAACATGGATATGGCCTTACTCATTTATATATATTTATTAATATGATTCAATAATGATATTTTTAGATGTCTTTTCACAATTCCATGATGGTATGTTCTGAAGGATTAAATTATGGATTAAAAAATTATGAAATCTATTATTGATTTCCATGTAATTTTTATTATATTTTTCTCTATGGATAATATTATATCTCATTTTATCATTTATATTTTATTATTTAATATTTATTTATACATTCCTTTTTATTAATCCCATTTTCGATTATATTTTAGGAATTACCATACTGAGCATATCAGAAACCCATTTCTTATATTTAGTTTCACATAAATTCAATGAAATTTAATATGATTGATATACATGGATATGATAAAGATAATAAATATGCCCCCATTGAAATTTTTTTAATGTATTATATGTTTTCAAATGAAATTTCTTATTCCAGTATTAAGCTATTTTATTAATAATATGTATCTATTTTATATATTGGGATGAGATACCTTATTTCTAGTGATAGTAAAAAAAGTATTCAGTAATAAAAGACTAATGGGATTTGGGTATTTATATTTTGTATTAGAGTAATTTTACAATAATCCTCAGAAAATTTTTTTGAATAAACATTAGTAACATGAGAGTTATATTAATCCATTATATTGATTGAGAACTATTCATATTCTATGGATTAATATTAATAACATGTTATTCAAGATGATTTTGAGATAAATTGGTGTGTGACATTATTTAAATATGGTTCCTAATGGATTAAATAGAATCAATATTTATTTATTGTTTTTGGATTTCCAAAATGAGAAAACCAATCTATCCTTTGTTGTAATTAAGCACATCTTCACTGTATTTGTTCACTTATGTTAGGTAATGATGAATAATTGTTCCCATATAAAAATATTTATTATACAATATAGTCATTCTGTAATGATGAATCACTTCAGGTGACCAAATATTCAATATTTTTGAAGAATAAATAAAAAAAATTTATCTACTAAATGGATTTAGTATCTCAAAAATTCATCATAGATTTTGGAGAAATGAAAGTGAAAAATTATAGTTTTGTAGTTTATTTTTTTTTCAAAGGGGATAATGATAAATAGTGTTTACGTATCCAAAATATTAAGGATCGAGACTAAATATATAGTATGCAATAGGTAATTTTTTGTTTGATATAATTTCATAAATAATTTCTATTTGAGGAAAGAGATGATGAGGAATATAAATTCCTCAATATATATAATTGAATGTTGAGGAAAGTGTTACTAAGAATGAGGAAAAAATTGCATTATTAGGATGTCTTTATATAAATAGGATTTTTATCCTTAAATTAAGATTGAGAAAATTGTTTTCAATCTTAATCATATAATTCAGAAGTTAATTATTTTTTAAAACATTTGGATGATATGATGATATATAATCAAGTACCATAAGGACGATGAGTGAACTCTCAAAATAATAATTTTTCAATAAAAATTAACTCATGAATTGGAACATTTACCACATTGGAAAATTAAATAAGGTGAAATAATAGAAGGTACGGATGTGATTTCTCACATATGATAGTTCTTGAAAGAAACACTATGGTACATAATTTATAGGAATGATGTTTTTATTCATGTGTGGTGTGACATAACACCACGAAATTTAATTAAATGGTACAAATGATTCATATAATGCTCACTGTTTGAATTATAGAGACCTGGGGTATTATTTCAACCAATATCCCAAGAGTCAAGGGAACATACCACCGAAATATTAAAGGGGGGAGAAGGAAATTATTATGATATTATTACCACCAATGTGGAATAATTTATGAGATATTGTATTTTAATTGAATAATTATTTAAAAGTGATTTATAATTGATATTTTGAATATATCAATCATGAAACATATATGTATTTTCTTGTATTGTTTTTTATTAAGGATTTTAAAGAATTTTTTTAATGGTACCGATGAAAAATAAAGGATCTTTAGTGTTAATGTGATATTTTTCCATATAAAATACTAAATAGAAATATAACCCTTAATATTTTCTTAATGATGAATTAGTAATGTTTCTTTTGGATAATGGGAAGACCGATTCTGATGTTGTAAATATGATTATACTAGTAAAATTTAAAATAATTTTTGTTTAATGAATTTAAAATTTAGGATTGAGTTTATTTAATTTTTGACATATGTAATATAATTTATAATCGAGTATTTTATTGTTGTTTTATAGTCATTTATGTTATTAGATAAAATGAGATAATGTTATTAAAATATATTAAATGTGAAATTGTAGAGAACAATAATATGTATGTGGATAAATGATTGATAAAGTATTTCATATTTTTTGGTTTATTATTTTAGATATAAAAATAGCAGAAGAGTTTAAATGTTCACAATTTATGAATTGGACTGAGATTAAATTTATAAGCTTTTTTTGAGTGGATTATTATATAACTTTTCATTAAAATTACTATTTTGATAAATATTTATAATGAAGTAATGCATTTTCACACTATCATGTATCTTTTAATCCATTAAATGTTAATAATTGTTCTTCATGTATAATAAAATTATATTCAATACCTATCATTTAATTAAAAAAAATGAAAGTTTAGTGGAAATTGAGTAATGGATGAAATAATAAATTTTAGGTAATAATATTTCATTAATGTATTATTATATATTTTAATGAATTTTCATAACACTAGGATATGATTATTGAAAAATGATATCATATTACAATCATTTCTGATGAATTAGAGGTCCTTTCATGAAACAATTTGTTTTTTTTTTCATGGTGCTTAAAATTATCATAACAGTATTCTCTGTCATATTATATTATTTCATGGGGGTTTTTAACTACTATGACCATATATTGACATCCAACTATTCTTTTCTTATTTTTAAACCCAGTTTTTTGATGACCTTAATATTTCCTTATCCCAACATTTAATAAGACATTGTATTTTCACTTTTTTGATGTGTGTTTCGACCAATTAATACTTAAATTTAACGCTTTATTTATTATACACAAGTTAAAATTTCAAGGTCTCGATTTAATGAAGTGGGATAATGTAATAACTACATATTTTAAAAGAAGACCAGGTTCGTTAGTGTTCAAGACACAAAACCCCAAACCTAAACTATCATGACGTATTATTATTTAATTTTGTTCATTAAAACCTATGGATTGAGATAAAAGGTATGAATTTGCGTAAAAAAATATAAAATAAATATGGAGTTCCTATTGCATCAAAATCCATTTTTAATTACTAGGAAATAAACACATAAATTTTAGTAAATAGAATTTAAAAAATATATGTATTTCTTCATTACTTATTTTTATAAATTTTAGAAATAAAATAAAATTATTAATTTTACACTATTAGAAAATGTATTTGATAAAATTTACTTCATTTTTTATTCAAATTCATAATATTATCTTAGTGACGATTTTTTGGATTCAATATAAAAATATTTATTCTCCTCTAAAGAGTGAAAATTAATTATTTTATTAAAATCTATATCTTCCTTTCAAGAATATAAATTTGTTCATATTTATTTATAATTATTTAAAATGAAAATAATATCTCTTTTAATATTAATAATCCAATTATGTTACTTTAAAATATATCATTATTAGATTTTGGAAAACACATTATTATAGATAAAAATACTTATTTCTAAAAAAATTATTTTTAGTTAGTTTTTTTTACTTTTATCATAAAATAATAAAAGATATATCATTCATTTAACTAATAAAAACGATACCATTTTTATTTCCATGGGGGAATTGTTTCTAAATTGTCCTATTTTATTTCTTTTAATTTTGAATAGAAATAAAAGTTAATAATTTTCACCATAGTGAGGGTGAATTTTTTAGTTTCTATTAAATATAATATGATAAGGACAAAATAATGACTCATAAACTTTCCTTTATTTAATTTTATATGTATATCTTCTCTAAAAATATCCAAATTAAGAATATATGAAAATATTTTTTAATTATCACTAATTTGGGCATTTACAATATTTAAGTGGGACATGGGGAAAAAATATAACTATTTATTATTTTAATAAATACTATTTATATTGTAGGGATAAATAAAATTTATGTTGAATTTAAAATAATTCATTTTAAAGGAAATTTATATATTTTTATCATGAAACTTAATTTTTAATTTTTAATAATGAATTAATTCCAATAAATTCATACACAAAACCCATAAAAAAATTGTAAATTTATAAAAATTTAAAACAATAAATGATGTAAATATATTTATAGTGACATAATATAAATGTGTTTGTATCAACCTAGCCTCAAATATCCTAGAACAAATGTATTCTATGAATTAAATTTTCATGATTTGAAGTATTAAATTCCTCGAACATCCAATCATTTTAGTATTCTAGGTAAACTTGATTAAAAATGAGTATTATATTAAAAACTAAAACACTAATTACAAAAAATTTATTCTTATTTCTAATATCTAATTAAATTGTTTTGATTGTATCTCTAATACATTTGGTAAATCCCTTTGTATCTTTCATAGTATGCTCGATGGAGACATGGAGAAAGAAACATAATAAGGGTGAGCTCAAATGATTAGTTAACATAATTAATATGGACGAAATAATTTATCAATAGGAATAAATTAACATGGAATGTTAAATAAACGATAGTTCATACCATTCAATTAACTAGATAAAATAATATCAATATGGAATTTTAATTAAATGAAACTCATGCTATCTAAATCATTAATTTTATAATGATATTTATCGACATATATGTCGATCAAAAATATCATGGATAAATTATAACGAAATCCAGAAAATGAAATACATCCATTGTTTTATGGATGAAAAATATTATAGATGAATAATAAATGAATATAAATGAAGGAAATGCTTTATTATTGGGTTCCATGATTCATAGGTACATTGTACCTTCACCATAAATACTTTTTGAAAGAAATTTTATATAATTTATGGTAAAACCCATCTGATGTGTATAGACAAATGACTCATCCCAAGAGACTATAGATGGATCTATGGGATAACTATAATATCACCCTTCTCTGGTCATACCAGTCCAAAACATTAATCTCATATAGAATAATATATTTAACAATTTTCTTTATCAAATATCCATATAGAGTAAGATATTAGATTTTATCAATATTTACACAAATAATCAAATAATTTTCAGTGTTTACACCATGCGTAATTTGGTATAGAGTATATGAAATTTTAATATTCATGATAAATTATATGTATAATTTGGTAAAATTTTAATATTTAATGATAATAAGAGATCGAATTATTTTAGGGGAAAAAGAAATAAAGGAAGTGAATGTGAATACTATCCTTGGAAAAATTAGATATAAACCATATTTAGGACGATTAAATATGGTATCAATACAACATACCATAATTGGAATAAAATAAAATGGTTTTTATAGTTTATGGTTTAAAATATTATAATAAGATATTTTAAAAACAAATTCTTGTGGAATATAACTTTTTTTAAAACAATTTTATAATAATTCTCTAAGAAAAATAAACATTAATAAAATATTTTTATAAAAAATAACAATTCAAAAACTAAATGGGAGATTTTATGGAATGATGGTGGGTAAATCCATACATTTCATACAAGTTAAAAATAACATTCTTTTTTCATAGTAAAAATTAAAGAAAAATAAATTGTTCACAAAGTGACAAAAATATTTCATTAAAAACATTGTAAAAAGAATAAAAGAATAAATTTTCATTACCAAATAATTTTTTAAAAAAATTAAAATATTTTAACCAAACATTTTTTTTATAAAAAAATAGGTTCTCAAACTAAATAGAGTAATGAAGTCAAGTATTTATTAAAACATCATAAAAACACATTGAGTACCAAACTGTTAAAACATATTCCTAATACTAAAAATGGACATGAATCACTCGATAATAATGAATGGATATATTTAAAAATAGTTATATAATTTTCTCAAATGCAAATTCAAATGAAAGATCTAAATTATTAATCTTATGCAAAATAGCCTTTAATCAACCCAAAGTCTCCCATACCAATTTGAATCATTTTAAATTATAATACTTATAAAGGAATGATATTAAATTAATAATTAGGATTCCACGATGATAATGTAATTAAATTTAATATAAAAAAAATTCATTAGATATACCACATGACATATATAAGTGGTGTAAATGACATTTATCTCACATAAGTAAAAAGGTGAGATGATAATCTCTTACATTGTGTTTCAATTTGGGTGAACGTCTATTATCATATTGTATAATAAAATAATGACAATTTTATACATTATTTATAACCCTTTTTATTATTATCATTAATCTTATTTCAATTATTATCATGTTTTATACAACTAATTAAACAATGATTTTTTACATTTGGGGTTTTGACCAAATCCAGCTTATGTATCCAAAAAAGCTTTGTAGGTCAAATATGGTCAAAGGGGGAAATATATTACTTCTTAAAAATAATAATAATGAAATAATTATCATATTTATATATCAATTATAATTTTTAAATCAATTATTATATATTTTTATGAAAAAAATTAACAGATGTTACAATCGTGGAGACGGTAGGTCATATGTATGCATGAGTAACGTTCTAAATTTTCAATGATCACTATGAAAGGAAGGTAAAAAGAATTATTTATTTATATTATTATAATAATTTCATTAATACAATATTATTTAGTTATATATACATATATATATATATATATATATAATCATAATGATGTAAATGGAATTATATCTTGTCGAGGAGGTGGTAGTCCACATGACCACAATCGACATTATCACTTTTTAGTTAGTGAAAGAATAATAAATAAAATGATATATATAAATTTAATTATGTTATTAATATAAAACATTTTTTTTGTGTATTATATTTTAAATTATAATCAACCTTTAAACATTCCACAAATCATGTGAGTGAATCATGTCTCTTTGAGGGGGAGGTAGTCCAAACTACATCAAATGATGTTATCATATTAACAGAAAATGAAAAGTATAACGGTCTATGTCTTAAAAGTGTTAAAGAATATTATAGAAATAAATATATAATATAATAAATATATAAACCATTTTTTCATCATAATGGGAAACCATTAATTATGAAAATCAAAAAATGGACCATCATTATTTCATGAGGCAGGAGTTCGCCATACATAGAAACATAATGTTTTTTACCTGTTAGATGGAGGTTTGTGTATGTTTAGGCAGAAAAATAAACATAAAACCCCATAATATAATTATAATACTATTTTTATGTAATCATATAATAATAAGAGTATAGGGGTTGATGAATATAAATAAAACTAAAAATATGGAGAGAAGACGTTGCCTCTTAATCTGTTAACTGCTTTGGTTTGAAACAAAAGCATCATTGGATTGATTTATACATAAAGGGATGATTCTAGGATGCAGGGAGGGATTTTGAGAAGCTAAATGGACAGATATTCAATGAAACTAGGTGGTTTAGAGGTGTGACGAAGTGGGATAGGTGCTGGACCTTTATATGGAAGGAAAAAGAATCACTTGGAATATTTGGAAAAGAGTTAGGTGTACACATGTTATTTCCTAAGAAAAGTCATAAAAATAAAAAAAATTAAATTTTCATAGACGAATTAGGGATATAAAATGTGTTTTGGATATTTTTATAAGTCAGTTTGGTTCATAAATATATTGTTCAGTCCATTTTAAGAATAATTACACCTTAACTACTATAATTAATTTTAATCAGTTTCACTAATCATTTTTTTTCAAAAATTAAGTTGATATTTATAGAATAAAAATATCATGATGATTACAATGGTTTATTTATATTTCTTACAATTAAAATCATATAAGAAAAAAAATAAAGGTTAATTCTAATCTGGTAGACAGAGGGTTTAACTGGTTTTGGTCGAAAAATGTTTAAAAGAATGTTGTTTTTTTATATTCAATTTCAATTTAAAACTAATTATATTATACAAAATTGTATTAATAAATATTATTTATCTAATTTTAATTAATATAAAAATATAATATAATTTATTTTTAATAAATTTTTAATGGAAAATTCATTTTTAACTAAAATTTAACATTTTCACTATTCATCCTAAAACGACGTCTGTCAAAAAAATACCATAATTTTAAACTATTATAATTATGATACTTATAATTCCTTAGAGAAGTTTATTCTATCATGCAACATTTATAATATTGTCAAAATTATTATTTAAAATAGTATTCCCATTAAAGAAATGTTAAATTGTATTTAAAATAATATAGATTTTTATTTGTGGGAAATGGATTCTTCGTGTATTATGTATATCAAACCTAATGAATAAATAAAAAAAATATTTTATTTAATACATAATATGTATTATTAATTAAAATACTTCAATAATTTTAATTATTTATGTTAATTAAGTTAAAAATATTTTATGATAATACAAATAATAATATTTCTTTTTATATCCAATTTGTTCTTCTTTCCATTTCTCGTTAACTTTTAACCAATGAATTCATTTTATATTTGTGTAAACCAAAATATTTATAAGTTATTTATTAATATTCATTATAGATAATATAATGACTAGTTTATATCATATTATATTAAATAATAATATTTTAATAACACATTGTAATTTAGTGAAACTCAGTCTTGCATGTTTCACAAGCTAATAAGGAAGGTAACTCTATCATGTATCAAAAGATATTGAGGAAGGTTTATCATTCGTTTAATGAATGATATGAAAGAATGTCTCTCTTACAGTTAAAACAAGATAACTATATGTTGCATACATTACATAAAATATCATGGGTTGACTTTATTTAAAATAGTAAATATATAGTATAGTCTTGGGTTATTATATTCCCTTACACATTTTCTGTTTCAGGTCATAAAAACTATTGAATAAAATATTGTACATTAGAATTTGTGGTTGAAACATTTTCCTCATATTAATTAAATTATGTCCATGAAATTTAAACTTGATCATGGTTATATAATGTTTCATACTTCCTATGTTTCAAATAACATAATGTGAGATGGGTTTCTAAAAAATCCTCTGAAAAAAGAGAGAATGGAATGTATATGGGTAACGTGTACTACCATGTATCTAGGTTTTTATGTATTATATCACTAGTGGCATGTTGAGATACTAACTTGGAGGAAAAGAAACAATATTTATATATAGTAAATGAGGTCATCAATCACAAAAAGGTGGATGATTAATAGAAAGTTGATGGCTTGAAAGACATTAATCATTGATGATTTAGAAGAAAATTGGTTCAAAATAAATTAGGGTTTTATGAAAAAATATTCTAATTAATTTCCCTATTGTTGGATAATTATTTTACTAACCAATAATATAAGGAAATTTTTATTCTTGATAAATTTCTATTTTCATTGAACAATCCTAAATTTTAGTTCTGATTTGATAAAAATAAAATTCATTCCTGTAGTCTATGAAAGTAATTTCAAATAATGAATTATCTTATCTGAAGCACTAAAAACATTTCAAATTATTGTATGGCCTATAAAAGTGGTAAAATTAAAGAGATTTATCACTAAATATCTTTCAAAACAAATATGTTTAATAGATTAACCTCTAATCCTCAAAACTAAAACTGCTGGTTTATCATTTACATTATATGAAAAAAATTAACTAAAAACAATGAAAAATTAACAAGGATAATGCTATCATAATTTCCTGTCAAGAAACCCTTATCATCCATGAGTCATGGTTTCAATACCCACATAATTGATTAGTTGTAACCCGACTTACATGTTGTCCTTTTTTAAAATAATATGAATATAATTTCTAAAATAAATGTAATGGACATCCATTAAATAAGATTAATCACAAAATTTACAATTACTATGATTTTAAATATAACCTTAATACATCAATACATCATCTATTTATGTTCACAAAGGCACTTCGTGGTTTTACGGTTTATCGACAATATCATTTCTAGTATTTCTGAGTCATGACACCTTATATTCAATTAAAAACACCTTAGGTTCAACATATAATATTCAATTTCATTATCCATTAAAATTATTCACAATTTCTTATAAAGAAAAAGTGGATTATTCTGTGAAAACACC
Organism: Viscum album; assembly: GCA_963277665.1. Classification (NCBI taxonomy): domain Eukaryota; kingdom Viridiplantae; phylum Streptophyta; class Magnoliopsida; order Santalales; family Viscaceae; genus Viscum; species Viscum album. The sequence continues at coordinate 1,935,902,445 of OY728165.1, forward strand.
CTAGAAGTGTTAGACTAGGTGTGCAGTAAGGCCCATTGTTGTGTACTAGGTTACCATGACTCAGGCGCAGAACACATTTTCAGAGTTGTTACTCTTATTCACATATGGTCCATAACCATGTCAACTTGTAGTGTCCATGAAAAGATTTTTTCCTAGGAATACTGACATAATCTACAATTTTCTGAATATTTATGGTGTCTTTTTATAATAATATGCAGTTTATATATAATGGTTATGTTCTCTAACATTAATTTTCGTAAATTTAGTTCCCTAGGTTGTTACTTAAGTACTTATGATACCAACTGTAGTGACCTATCCCAAGATATTTTAGCGTCAGTGTATACTATCTATTACATTTTAATGTTTACGTGGAATAAAATCCACAAAAGGACAATCAGTTTAGTATTAATGGTAAACTAGATACATAAATAAGTATCACATTACAAATGAGAACACTAATTAAAACATTATTTTTTCTTTATAAAATCTAAATAAACAATATTGAGGTTAACTCTAATCCATTTTATAAATCCATGAATATCTTTCGTAGTTTTCTTCTTGGATACCCTGAGAATGAAACATAATAATGGTGAGCTCTAATTCTCGGTAAGGGTAAGTAAAGTGTAAGATATAATGTATCTAATGGAATAAATAAAATTGGAAAGTTTAATAATTTATAATACATTCCATTCAATATAATAGATAAGGAAATTTTAATATGGAAAGGTAAAAAAATAAAACCCATTCCTTCTAAATCAATAAACTAATAATGAAATCTATCTATAGATATGTCAACAAAAAAATATCATTAATAAATAACAACTAAATCTAAAAAATGTAATATATCCATATATATGTCTACAAAAAATCTCAAGGATGAATAATGACCAATTATAAATGGGAAAATTCATTATTATTGGACACCATGTTACCTAGGTGGATGGAATATTTATTGCGAAGATATTTCATATGACAGTTTATATAATGTTGGTAAAAAACCCTTATGAGGGGGAAAACCAAATTAAATGTCCCATGGGACTTCTGATGCATCAAGAAGTTATCTATGACCAGGCCCCACCCATGTCGTACCAGTCTAAAAAATTCCTCATATAATAAATAATAAATTTCATAATGTTCCTAATTAGATATCCATATAGAGTAAGTGATACAGATTAATCAATATTTATCCAAATATTCAAATAATTTTCAAAGTATACACCATATGTAAAATCATATATGGTTTAGAAAATACTAATATATTTTATAAATGAGAAGGATAATTATGGGAAATTTCAATTTTCAATGATCATAGGATATTGAATATTGTAGGGGGAATAGAAATCAAGTAAGTGAATGACAAAAAAATCCTTAGTAAAATCATCCATAACCCATACTTAGGATGATTATGGATGTTATCAATACAAAATACTTCAAGTGGAGTAAAACAAAGGGGTTTTTTCAATTATTAATGGAAATATTATAAAAAGTATTTTAAAAAAATTCTTAATAATGATATATTTTTTTTAAAAAAACTTTTTGAAAATAAGTTTCTTTGAAAATTTTTTTAAAAAAATATATTTAAAAAAATATATTTAAATAATGAAAATGGAAATTAAAATGAATAATTGAAGGTAAATATATACATTTAATACATGGTAAAAAGATAATTTGTTTTGCAAGGAAATAAGTAAAGAAAAAGTCCATGTTCGAAATAAGGAAAGATGATTCTTTTAGAAAAACTTTTAGAAGAAAAAAAGATTAAAAATTTATTTAAAAAATCATTTAACAACATTTTTTATAACATTTTAATAAAATAGGGTTTTTTATAAAAAAACTGTTTCCCTGAAAAAATAGTAAAGAGAAGTCAGGTTTTTTAAAAACATTTTAACAACCTTTGAGTAAAAAAGAGTGGAAATGGTACTAATATATGAAAATTACCATGAATAACTATAGAATAATAAAATGTTTTATTGAAAAAAATCCTAATATAATTTCCACAAATTGAAATTCCATTGAAAAAACATTAGTATTAGTCTTGAGGAATATATTTTTTAAACATTTGAATGTGCCCCACACCACATTGAATAATTTTAAATTGTAACCCTTATGAAAGAATGATATTAAATTTATAATTAATATACCATGATGTTAAAATGATTAATTATATAATATAAAATAATGGTCAGTAGATACACCACACAAAATAAGTATGTGGTGTACGTGATATGAATACCACTTTTTTAAAAAGGTGAGATGATAATCCCTTACCATGTGTTTCCTTTTGGTTAAACATCATTTTACATACTATATAATAAACATATGTAAATTTTATTATTTCTTGAGGAACATTTTCATCATTATAATTACATTTATTTAACTTTATATCATACATTATACAACTACATAATTTTTTTACATTTTGTGTTTTGACCGAATTTTGTTTATGTGACAAAAACAACATTGGTAGGTCAACTTTGATAAAAAAAGACAATATATAACATCTAAATAATAATAATCATTACATAAATATATTATTTATTCTAATATTATATATTTAAAAAAATCATTGTATATGGTTATGAAAAATGAACCAACATTACAATAATGGTGATAGTGGGTCATTGGTACACATGAGTAATGTTCTCTTATTTCAATGATATTTATAGAAAAAAGGTAAGTAGAATTATATATTTATATATTGATCATAATATAATGAATACCATATTATATAGTCATATATACATATATATAAAATTATCATGATGTCAAATGAATAAAATTATATGGAGGAGGTGGAAGTCCACATGTCCATTACCGATATTATAACTTTTTAGTGTCTAAAAGAATAATATAGAAAATGATATATATTAATATAAATAGAAAAGTAATAATATAATGAATAAAAAATATATTATTTTAATTTCCAATATATTCAATTATAATGAACCATTATACATTCCACTGATTTTGTGAACAAATGACATCGCTTTGAGGGGGCGGCAGTCCACAATTACTTAAAAATGTTATCGAATTAACAATAAATGAAAAGTTTAAGGGTATGTGTTATAAAATAAATAAATAGTATTAAGAAAATAATAAATATCATAAAAAATATATATAAACATTGTGTCCCTCATATATCCAATCATGATAGTTGTAAATGAAAAAACTTACAATCCTTGTTTCGTGAGTCAGTATGTCACCATACAAAGAAACAATATTTTTGTTACACATTAGATAGAGTTGTGTGTAAGTGTATGTAAAAAAATTAACATAAAAATCCTAGTATATTTAAAATACTTTTTTGGGATTTAATAACACAATAAGTAAAATATAGCGGTTCAATAATGGAAATGAAACTCAAATGCTTGAGAGGAGACATTATCTCATAACCGGGTAACATATTTTAGTTTGAACAAAAACCACTTTTGATTAATTTATACCCTAGGGGAGGCTTATAGGATGAGTGGAAGGATTTTGAGAAGCTACATTGATAGATATTGGTAGAGCCTAAGAGTTTTGATAGGTATGAATAATTTAGAGAGGTGGTGGCCATTTCTAGAGAAGGAAAAGGACTCACTAGGAATATTTGTAAACAAGTGTGGTGTACAAAAGTTATTGACTAAAAAAAGTAAAAAAATCCAACAAAAATAAATTATGTAATCTTTAGGGTCGAATTATTGATATCCAATGGATTTTGGAAAAGTGTCTAGTTCATTTGGGACAAAAAGTATAAGTTTTAGTTCATTTTTAAACATAATTACACCTTATTCATTGTAATTTATTTTAATCACATTCGCTAATAATTTTGGAAAAAATTAATTTGATCATATTATAATCACTATAAAATCCTCATTTAAATATTGTATTCTTTTTATATTCATATCACAGAAAATAAAAAAATTAAATCAATGATAATCTTGCAGATAAGTAGTTTAACTAGTTTTATTTGATAATGTTCAAAAGATAGTTGAGTTTTTATTTTCAATTTCAATTTGACATTGTTTATAGTAAACTAAATTGTATAACTATATGTATTAAATATTTAATTTTACAATATATAAAATTAATATATAGTTTATCATGAATAATTATTTAAATAAAAAGGCGGTTTTTATCAAAAACTGTATTAATTTTCACTATTCATAAAAAATATATGTTTCTCAAGAAAATACAAAAAATTAAACCTAGGATAATTTTGACATTATGAATTAAATATAGAAGATTAATTTACCAAATTTTATCGTTATGATTTTAAAAATAATATTTTAAAAATGTTATCCATTAAAAGGTATTAAAATTGAATTTATAAGAATATATGTTTTTATTTGTGAAAAGGGGTTTTTCTTATCTTATTAATATCATACCTAATATATATATATCAAAAATAATTTATTGAATATATTCAATATATGTTTCATTAAAATCATTTATTAATTGTAGTTATTTTTATCTATTAAGGTAAAACACCTTTAGACGCATAGAAATATTAATATTTCTTTTTATATCCAATTGGTTTTTACTGTCGTTTCATATTAATTTTTAAACAATTAAATATTTTATATTGGTATAAACCATTATTTTTATGATTAAGTTATTACTATTCATAACAACTAATTTAATGACAAGTTTATATTAAATTAAGCTTGATAATGATTTTTTAATAATACATTATTATTCGGTGAAACTCGGTCTTATGTGTAACAAAAGGTTTCAAGTAAGGTCACTCATGCATATAACAAAAGTTATCAAGGAATTACCCCATTGCAGGTGACAAATGCTAGTAAAGAAATTCACTCTTGTGGGTAACAAAATAAAACTTCATGTTGCATTAATTGCATGAAATATCATGTATTAAAAAATTTGAAATAGAAAATATATAGTAGTGTATTGGGATTTTATATTCCATTATGAATTTGGTGTTTCATGTCATACACACAATTTAATATAAAGGGTTAATTTATAATTTTGAGGTGTTACATTATCCCCACCAAAATTAAATTACATCCTCACAATTTAAACTTAATCAAGGAGATAGATTGTTTGATTATCTCTCTGTTCGAAATCCCACATCGTGAGAAGGGTTTGTAAAAAATCATTCAGAAAAGTGAGAATGAGAAGTACAAGGTCACATGGACTACAAAGTATCTGGGTTTCTATGTATTATATAATTAATGGGATGTATAGATACATACATAGATTAAAAGAATAAATAGTTACTAGGAGTGAATGACTTCATCAATCCAGAAAAAATTGATAGGTAAATAGAAAGCTACAGCCCGAAATCCAAAAATCATCAATTACTTAGATGAATATTTGTTCAACAGAAATTAATTCATTAGAAGAATTTTTATACCTTATTTTCCAATTGCTGGTTATTTCTTTTACTAACTAATAATATATGGAAATATTCATTCAAAACAGGTTTCAATTCCATATAAACAATCCAATTTTTTTGTGCTTCGATAAAATTGCAATTCGTTCTAATACTCCTAGATATTAATTACTAATAATGAATTTTTATGCTTAATGCTCTAAAAACTATTAAAGGATCATAAGGCCTATAAAAGAGTTAAATGTCCAACAATTTTTCATCAACTATATTTTAAAATATGTACGAATAATTGAATAATCTTGAAATCTCAAAAGTGACACAGCTGGATCATCATTAACATTTATTCATAAAATTTTTTAACTAAAAACAACGAAAATTTAACCCAGAAATTACCTAGGACATTGTTTGGCATGAAACACATATCATACATTTTTCATGGGTTCAAGAACCATAGCCTTTCTGAATTATATTTTTTTTCATCTAGTATAAATGTTATTCATTTTCCAAAACAATGTGAATATATTTTAAAAAATAAATATGATGGAAACCTTTAAAGAATGTTAATCACTGAATTACCTTTTAATAATGTTTCCAAAATAACCTCAATACATAAATAATTCATCAATTTATTTCCAAATAGATCCTTCCATGGGATATGTTTTTCCTTAAAAGGTTTTCTAGGATTACTAAATCAGGAAACCATGTCTTCAATCTATAAAAACTTAGGTTTAACCAATGATATTCAATTTCATTATCTATTCAAATTAATCACAATGGTTTGTAATGAAAATTAAATTACCCTAAGACAATCCCCCTGGAGTTTCAATCATAGTGTGTAGTAAGGCCCATATTCATGTAACAGGTAACCCAGAGTCAGGCCATGAACAACTTGGCAGATATATTACTCCAAGGTACATTTATTCAAGAACTGCATCCACATATACTGTAAGTAAAAGATTTAATTTCTAGGAAAACCCATATAATCAATATATTACCAAAAATATATGGTTCTTTTCAATACCTATCCTTAAATATTACCATAGGGTTATGCTCTATAATATACGGGTTTTTAAATCTAGTGCCCATGGTAGTTACTAAACTCTATCTAGTACAAACAGTTGTGAACTGACCCTATATTTCTTATATTTGGTGTCTACAACAAATTATATTATCATAATTACATGTAATCAATACCCCAAAGGACCTATAATTTTAAGAGTCTTGGTAAACATTAAATATAATTGAGTATTTTATTAAAAGATAATACACTTATTACAACATAATTTTCTTCTTATTTATAAATTCTATATAAATAACTACAAGGGTAAATTTAATACATTTAGTAAATCCATGAATTTATTTAATAGTATGGTTCTTGCATACTTGGGTAATGAATAAAAATAAGTGTGAACTGAAATGATCAGTTAGGATATGTAAAGTGGATTCAATAATATATCTTTAAGATTTATATAACATGGAATGGTAAATAACTAATAACAAATTACATTAAAATAAATAGTTAAATAAATAATTATATTTCATGTTAACACATTCAGTATAAATCATTAAACTATGATTGAAATTTATCCATAAATATGTTGATGAATAATATCATTGATAAATAATAACTACAGTCTAAAAATGAAATTCATCTATAGATATGTAACTACAAAATCCCATGGATGAATAATAAACTGAATATAAATGAGGGATATGATATATTATTTCAAGCCATGTTTCCTAGGTACATGGTATCTTTACTATCAAGACCTTCTATATGATGGTTTACATCATTTATGGGAGACAACCAATCAGTGGTAGCTGGCCAAATGACTCGTCCAATGGTACTATTGATGTATCAAGGAGCTATCTATTACCGGCCCCACCCATGTCATACCTGTCCAAAACAATCATCATATATCTAATAATCAATTTATCAATTTTCCTTATCCAATATCCATATGAAGTAAGATATATAATTTTATAAATATTTACCCAAATAATAAAATAAATTTCAATGTATACACCGTATGTAAAAAGGTATATGGTTTAGGAAATGATAATATCCAAGGTAAATGAAAACGATAATTAGGAGTAATTTTAATGTTCAATAATGATATAAGATTTATTATTTTAAGGGGAAAATTAAATGAAGGAATTAAATGTGAATACTTTCATTGGAAAAATCAGTCATAATCCATCCATAGGAATATTAAGGATTGTATCAACATAACTCAATTCATGTGGAGTTAAATAAAGGGTTGTGGTTATTGATGAATGGAAATATTATAAAAATATATTTTAAAAAACTATTGAGGAATATATTATTTTGTTTGGACAACCCTAATGAAAATTATTAACTTTTAAAAATAAACATAAAAATATTTACATAAAAATAAATATTTCAAAAATTCATAGGGAACATTGAAGGAATGATGGCTGGTAAATGCAGATATGTCGTACAAGGGAGAACGAACATTCCATTTACATGGAAGAATTCTAATAAAAATGACTTGATCAGAAAGATATATAAATAATCCTTTGAAAAAATAGGTTAAAGAAAAAAGGGTTAAAATGAAATAACAAAAAAATTATTTTCAACAAATTGGAATTTTGTTTAATAAAAAATGGATTTGAAATAAAAATAGGTTCACCAACTAAAATGAGAAGTGATGTTAGGTTATCTTTAAAAAATTTTAAAAACACTTTGAGTACCAAGTATTGGAAAAATGGTACTAATAATTAAAAATTTCATTAATAACCATAGAAGAATTAAAGGGTTTGTTGAAAAATGGTTAAATAATATCCATGTATTTAAATTCCATTGAAATGTGATTAGTATTAGTCTTGAATAAAATTTTCATCAAACATACCAAAGTGTCTAATAACACATTGAATCATTTTAAATTATAAACCATATGATTGAATGATATTAAATTAATGTTTAATATTTAATAATGATAAAATTATCAATGATATAATATAACAAAAGGGTCATTACATACACTACATAAAATATTTATGTGTTATACATAACATTTATCTCATAGATGTAACAAGGTGAGATGTAAATCCCATACCTTTTGTTTCCTTTTGTATTAACATACATTAAAGTAATATATAATAAACTTATGTTAATTTTATAAATTCCTGAGAACCTATTTCAAGTTTATCCTTACTTTTATTTAATTTATTTATATTTTTTATAAAATTACTTAAACAATTATGTTTACATCAGGTGTTTTTAGAAAATTTGTTTTGTGTGTCAAAACAAATGTCGGTAGGCCAACAATGGTAAAAGGGGTAAATAAATAACAAATAAAAAATAATCATCATGACCAAATTATCATAATTATACATCAATTTTACAAAAAAATATTAAATATTATTATAATAAACGAACCACTGTGATAATCATAGAAATGGTAGGTCGTATATACACATAAGTGACATCTCATTTTTGAAGGAATGTTATGGAAAGAAGGTACGTAGAATTATATCTATCTAGAATGATCCAAATATCATAAATTCGATTTTATTTAGTTATAATTTCATATATATAATTCTCATGAGGTAAAAGGAATCAAATCTCATTGAGGTGGTGGTATTCCACATGTCAACAACGATATTATCACTTATTAATGCGTGAAAGAATAATAAAGAAAATGGTATATATATATATATACATTTTAAATAATTTAATTTTGAAATTAATATCATATATATTTTTTATATTTGACTTATTTTCAATTATAATAATTTTTTATTCATTCCAAATATTATGTGAATTAATGGCATCACTTTGATAGGACGATAGTCCACATTTCCTCAAAAGGATGTTATCATATTAAAATAAAAGTGGGATGTATAAGGGTATGAGATGTAAAATAACTATAGAATATTAAAGAAGTAATAAATATAATATATAATATATATTAATCATGAGTCCATCATAAAGTCTAACCATAAAATAATGGAAATGGAAAAATGAACAATCATCGTTTTGTGTGATGTATTTCGATATACACTAAAACAATATGTTTGTTTCACATTAGATGGAGGAGTGTGTAATTTAATGTAAAATTATAACATAAAATCATATTAGTATGTTATGAATTGTTTATTTTTTACATATGACCAGATGAATAATTGTATAGGGTTTTATGAACTCAAATGAAACTAAAAACCATGAGAGAATGTGTTACCTCTTAATCAGGTAACTTCTTTTAGTTTAAACAAAAAGAATCCTTGGATTTAACTTTTCTCATAGTTATTCCTCAAGGATGAGGGTATTTAATTTTGGAATCAAAATGTTCATATTTTTTCATAACATAAGTGGTTTTATAGGATTGAGGTAGTTGGAGAGTTTGTGTCCTTTTATAGTGAAGGAAAATTACTCACATGGAATATTTGAAAACAAGTATGTTTTACACATGTTATTACATAAAATAGAAATAAAAAACCAACCAAACACAATTATTTAAAGTTTTTGGCCGAATTAATAACATATAATTGGTGTTGGACAAGTGTCTAGGTAATTTGGGCCTATAAATTTATGGTTTAGTCCATTTAAACATTATTACACATTAATCACTATCATTAATTTTAATCAATTTCACTAAAGTTCTATTCCAAATATTAACATTATCTTATTAGAATAAAATATTATCTGGATTATAGTGGTGTATTTATATTTCTTAAAAATAAAATCTCATTTTTGGAGAAACAGTGATTAATGTTAATCGTGAAGATAGACTGTTTTAATGGGTTTAGTAGAAAATTGTTCAAAATATTATTTACTTTTTATAGTTGATTCCAATGTGAAAATGATTATATTAAAATAAATTTTATTAATATAAATTTTATTAATATAATTTTACATCGTAAAAATTAAAAAATAATTTAAAATAAATAATTATTTAAACCAAATTGTTATTTTTAAATAAATTTTTGTATTTTCCACTATCAATCAAAATAATGCAGTTTCTCATAAAAATACTAAAAATTAACCCTATGATAATTATAAAATTATAAATTCAATATTAATGTTTATTTTATCAAATTAAATTTTTATTAGATTCAAAATTAATATTTTAAATAGTTTCATCACTAAAAGGATTAAAAAATACCTTTATAAAAATATAGGTTTTTATGTGTGAAAAGGGGTTGTTCTTAACAATTTAATATCTAAACATGTGGATAAATATCTGAAATATTTTATTGAATATATAAAATAAATTTTTCATTTAAATCATCAAATAATTGTAATTATTATGTTTATTATGGTAAAACTCTTTTAAAATTATAAAAATTATAATATTTCTTTTTTGATAAAATTGGGTATTTTTTACGTTTTTCATTAATTGTTAAACAAAGCCTTAATTTTTTATGGGTGTAAAAAATAATATATAATAGTTACTTATTAATATTCATAAAAAATAATTTTACTTCTATATTATATAATATAGTATTAAATATTAATATTTTAATAATACTCTGTTACTTGGAGAAACCTCATCTTTTGTGTAATAAAAGTTATTGAGGAAGATCACTATTCTTTGTAACAAAATCTATCACGGAAAGTATTTCTTCTGTGTAGCACAATATATCAAGGATTTTTCCTCATGAATGTAACACAACCTAACGTAGTGCTACATTCATTACAAGAAATATCATGTTTTAAATTTATTTAAAATATTAAATATATATTAGTGTCTTGGGATATTATATTCCCTTATCATTTGGTGAATAATGTCAAAACATTTTTTGGAATACATTGTTTTAAATTATAATTTAAGGACGTCAGAGATTTATTTTGTCTCATTAAATTTTCTAGCCCTAAATTAAATACTGGTGATGTTTTAAGAGATTATATTTGAATTTACACTCTATATTGTCGTAATGATATCTATATAAAATTAATGGTGTCAAAATTAATAATAACAAGGTTTAATATTAAAAAATAATTTATTAAATTATTCAAAATTTATATCAATAATAATATAAACAAAATGAATTAATTTTTTTCTTAAAAAATTAACCATTTTCCATTTATGGTCTTTTTCCCCTCATATTTTATAATTCATGTCCCATAAATTGTTGAAAACCATAATATTACAGTAATTTTTAAAAGGTTTAACGTGGGGTTAAAACATACTGATAAGGGAGGAAAAAATCCAAAACATGTCATAAGTTTTTTGGATAAGGATATTATAAATTATCCAAACCCTATATTTTTATTATATAAACACATATTTATTTTTACAAGAAAAATAATTTTTATAAATATAATACATTAATATTTACCATGAATTCCCCTCCCCTGGCATATATAAAAACACCACTTATCTCAATTGATTACACCATATTAAGTCATATGGATCGAAAAAACCATATACATTACTATTATCAACAAACATATCAAATTTGTAGTTTTCTTCTCCCTTCCAAAAGGAAAAATCCATGTCCCTTAAGAAGAGATCTAATCAAATTTTACAAAAAATGTAATCTTATTTAGTAAATCTATCAAGATTATTTATTCCTCTGTTACTCTTAATGTGTTTAACACAAACAAAAATAGTAAATCTATATTAATGTATATATCATGATTTTATTAGGATTATGTAACATGTATATTCTATCTTTTATATATCATACAAAATGTGAAAACATCACTCGTGCATACTTACGAAATATATTGTTCCTGTAGTGGTGAAATTTTTTTTTTTCAAAACAACATTAAAAGTATTTTTATAAAAATATATCTAATCAGCATATGTGATATTTATAACATTAATAATATTCTATTATTATATTATCATGTATACCTTATAACATTCCAATCCATTGGAAAACAAAAATGCCACTCTTGTGTATGTATGGACCACCACCACGATAAAGTAACAACCTCAATTTTTACAATTACTCTTTATATGGGTGATATTAAAGATGAATTAATCACTATATATTATATATATAATATAATATTTATTTGTTAATGTATAATAATAATTTTATATTATTTTATTCCATCTGCTGAAAAATGAAAACAATATTAATGCATACATTCAATCTTTCATCGCTGTGAATGGTGTAATTAATTTTCCATTATTAATATTTTATGGATTACTATATATATAATTAATATATATGAAATATATATCATGGTTAAAATTATTTACACAATGTAACAATGATAGATGAAAAATCTCTAATGGTACCTAACCATACCGTACTTGAAAAACGAAGTAGTGATTACCTATAGCAATGATTCTAACTAAGAAATTATATTAATTATGTAATAAAAGATAATAAGTAAATCATATATTGAATTATTTATTTTATTATGGTTTTATAATTGATTTATAATAAATCTATATTTATTATAGCGGTGGTTTGGGCACATATGCAGGAAATCATACCTAAGGTTATGGTTAATTTAACCATCTCATCATTATTTTGGATTTTTATACCAAATAATACTTTGGAGATATTATTTTATCATTCTATATTATACAAAATATATATTATTCATCTATGGTGATATATATAATTGTTCTCAATTATTAACTTTCAAATTACTTAACATTCGAAAGAATGTTTTAAACGTAAATAGAATTCATTTTCTCTTAGATTAATAACCCTTTATCTTACATCTATGTGATTTATTAAAATGTTTTCTAGAATATTGTAACTAGTATCCAATTAATTTTTAATTTATTTTTCAATTGTACTTAAATTTCATAAAACATTATAGAAGGAAGGGTTTGTTTATTTTCGAAACAAGTTAACTTTTTATCTTTTCTAAAAAGTTTGAATCAATTATTTTTTAACATATACAACATAAATGAAATTTTCCAGAATAATGGATGATTATTTCATTGAATATTCATTTATGTCTTTGAAATTTTGTTTTCAAATATTTTTTTTATTAATACTAAATAATTTTTCATATTTCAATATTTTTAAAAATTATAAAAGAAATTTTTTTTCAATATATTTTCCAATGATCTCTTAATTATATTTCTATCTATGTCATAAAACTATATAAATAAATTATTTAATATGGTAATACTCATATGATTTCAAGCACCATATTTCAATATATTTTTGTTATAATCCGATTTATTTTGGGAATTATCGATATTCCATATGTTTTTTATTCAAATATATGTTGTTATGGATTTTTATAGAATGTTAAAATTCCTATGTTGTTTGTTCATATGATGAAAGTATTTGACATTATATGTGATGGGAGGGTCTGAGAATTATATATCGTCATGATTCATGAGTATTTATCATGATAAAAAATAGTTTGATTATTGGGTAATGGCCTTACTCTTTTATATAAATGGTTTCTCAAGAAACATTGATGGTAGTTTTATATTTCTTTTACCAAGACATCAATGGAAAGTTCATATATAATAAATTTATGAATTGCATCATTTTGAATTCAATTATTTATTTTTATGTGATTATTTGATTAGTATTGATACAAATTGTAATTATTATAAATTATATATTTATTTATATGTAATTATTTAATCTTCATTTATTCCTATCGTTTTATTCATTTCTTATTTACCTTCCAATGTATGGATTTACTTATGGGGAATCTGATTTCACTTCGTTCTCATTTTTCATTTATACTTGATAGAATAATTGTTTTTGATTGATATAAATTGATATCTTATAGGTAATGATTATGGTCATAAAGAAATAATTATTTTGTGCTTTATTTTCTCAGATGTAATGGGAGATTCAAGTATATATCCATATTAAAAATACAACTTCACTATTTTTTCCTTTGAGATGTCATCCACTATACTTAGAGTGTATTTAATATTGTTACCACCATATATAGACTACTTGGGAAGGGGAATTTATATATCATTTCGAATTGGATGTTATAATGTGGGGAATTTTATACCATGTGTTTACATGCTTAGTATAAAAACATGCAATAATTGAAATAAATTATCCAAAGGGGGTTATAAAACCACTCCCCATACCTTTATTAATGTTAGAGAATATTACTATTGAATTTTTGATCAGAATACCATTTTATATGAGTCATCATTCATAATCTTATTATGTTATCAAATTTTATAAAAATAAGAGAATGTATTCCCATTGAGAACCTTTCCCATCTACATATTAATAAAACTATAAGGACTGATGGTGAATCAATATATGTTATATCCACTTGTGTCCTTGATTTGACATCAATATTTAATAAGTTTCATCAATGGGATCTAAATAAAGATATATTTTTAATCTATACATATCATGCCCAAAATGATGGGAAATATGAATGGACTATTCTATCATTATAATATACGATAACATAATGGTTTCATGACTTATATGGTATGTGGGATATGAAACAACAATTGTTATAATTTTCTTACAATAACAACAACTATTTGAGAATCTAGATGGAACTATATAATTAATTTTATTGAATAAGTATTGTACTACTATGTGATCAGATGAAAATAAAGAAAAAATTTATTTAGACTAGATCTTATGGATTAGATTATTGTTAATGTATGGAATACGTTGAAACATAATAAATCATAACAAATGATATAATAGTTATATGAGGTTAAACAAAGGAATGACTTTTTATTTTATGTTGTTCGTTATGTAATGTTGGTGGATTCATTATGTAAGGGTGTTTTATGTTTGCAAAAAATGGGATATTAGTCTTTAGGTTCATTGTACCTTTTAAAATTGTAACATTAATTAGGGTTATAACATACTGATTTTATATAATGCTTAAACACTTTAATGTTCACAACATATTCCATATTTCAATAATATGGAAATAAATTCCCCATAAAACAAATTTTCTCATATTTGAGGGAATAAATATGTATCATGAATTTTATGATAACAAATAACCTATCAATATTTTTGAAAGTAGATTAAAAGTGTTTCAAAATAATTTACAGGATTTATAAAAATACCTTTGAAAAAAAACTATAATAGGAAATTTTGGATCCTAAAGGAACTATGGGAAAAGAATATTCAAATCTGTTCAATAGCTTATATATATACCAATTTCTAAAATTAAATTATTTGATGGGGATTGTAATACCCGAGGCCATATGGTAGCTGGTAATCACTATATCAAAAATTGTCACAACATTAATACACTAAATATAAATTATTCAAGATTATTTTCTAATTTATAAATAATTAATTTTTGAAATTAATTTTTTTATAAAATAAAATACAATTTTTAATTATTCTTTAAGATATTATCTTAAAATGATTTTTTGGTTTTTCCTAAAAATATATTTTTAAGTGAATTATGAAAATAATTTTTTTAAAAAATGATGTTATCATCACTATAATATAAGAATAAAATAAATTTATTAGATATGAAATACTGAAAAAAATATTAATTTATAAAAAAAATGTAAACAATTTAATATATTTTATATACATATTTAACCTATATTTGAAATTATAAATCTTAATTCAAATTTTTCACAAAAAATGGTTTTAATGGATTATATATTTACTATTTTGAAATTAATATATCACATTTAGAAATTAAAAATCATTAAATAGATTTAATATTTAATATTATGAGGTCTAAATTTTGGAAAAAGTTGTATTTTTTATAACAAAAAAATTATATAGATTAATATTAATTATTGTGATAATGGTAAAAGTATTTTTCTCATGGAATTATTTTGTTACCATAGTGAGTTTTTTATTAGAGTAAATAAGTTAATATTTTGAACAAATTATTACATAATAATGTTAATCCTATATATGAATATATTAATCCTTCTCATTTTTTAATCAGTAAATAATTTTACTGGAAAAAATTAATTATTAAACCATTTTTACTCAAAAAAATATTATATATATATATATATGATATTTTGATTTTATATTATTTATAAATTATATGGGAATAAATATATGGAAACATGATATTCAAATTATAAATTTTTTTTACAATTGGTCAAAATTTAAATATATAAAATTATGAATTAATTTTTCAAATTCATGTTACTAGGACACCAACCAACAAGAAAACTTGTAAAAATAAAAATGAAAATAACTAAAAATATTCTAAGAATGTGTCTATAAAATTTTGGAAATAAGTTTATCAAACTAAGGACAACCCACCATCCATATTTTTTAACATTCAGAGTTATTTAACTTTTAATAGTGTAATGTTATCAGTAGAAATTAAAAATTATTACCAAAGATGGCCTTTTATTCAACTATAGTTGGGTGTCACTTCCCCCAAATAATACCACACATATCCCACCTAATTTCATAAAATTAAATTTTCATTATATTCATACTATAAAACTCTAACTCATTTTTTCCATATAGACACCAATTATATGCTAGGGGACTCTATTTCAAATGAGATTTATAAAGGAAAAACCTATGTTCAAAAAATAAGTACAACCATCCTAATAGTTTTTTCTTTTTTAAATTAATCTTTGTATCCTCATATATCACTAAAATATAATTAAATTAGAAACTATGTTATACTAACGTGTTATTAAAAAATATTAAAACCATATTTTATAACACTCATTTAATTATTTGAAAATTTTAGGTTTTGTTAGTGCATGTTCGCGAACAATTACCTCTATCAATCAATAAAATCCATTTTTTTCATACTACTCTCATAGTAGGATTTAATGATGGTGTTTGTGAATATATATTATATCTATATTATAATGTTACCAAAAATTTAATTTTTTCATATATCTTAATTCATTTTAATTTTCTCTAAATAATCATGAAAACCATGTAATGTGTATAATACCACTCCCATTACTTAAAATTAAATTTTTTATTTACACACATTTTGGGAAAGTGATAAACCGCACAACCCTTAAATCATAACAGATCATGACATGAAACACTCAAAAAACAATCACATGCAGAACAACCACAAACCAAACAGACCAGTACAGGACTACATATCATAATATCTATATTCATCTCCACATCCCACACAAGATTCCCCTTCTGCTATATCCAATTTCCATTCCAAAGCAGATTTATGCTGCCTCAAAAGATAATTATTTTTCTCCCACTCCCATGATGTAAGATATCTTATTTTTAGCCAATTATTTATAAAATTACTTATATTACTATTGAATATAAATCGCCACATTAAAATAATATAGATAATATATTAATCTAATATTATAATTATATTATTTCATAAATAAAAACTCTAATAATCATTATCATACATTAATTTTAGTACGCAGGTTTATGTTTGTGTTGGTTTAACCCCCTATATTAAAAATTATTTAAAACTATATAATCGATGACCATGGTAACCTAAATATTAAATTCATTGATATTTAATATGAAAATAAAAAAATTTAAAATTAAAATAATTATCATAATATGTATTTTTGTTATCAATCAAATATGGATTTGATCGCTAAAATTATAGAATTAAGCTGACACCAATTCAACATTCACACTATGAAAATAAAAATAGAATGAGATAATATTATTACCAATCAATAAATGTAATTTAATAATTTATGATATATTATTTATGAATGATGTAAATTTTAATATGAATTAAAAACAACAACACTTTTATTAAACTAATATAAATAGTCAAACTATAAAAAAATTATGTGGGAACATATGTGAAGTAACTATAATTAATATATAGAATTACTATATATGAAAAATAAAATGTATATGGAAATGAGAAAGGTCATCAATAATGTAATAATGATAATTATGATTGTAATATTTGATGATAAAGTGCATTCAAGTATCAAAAATATGTTTGGGTTTTCCATCTCAATTTCCAATAACTGAAAAAAATTGAATTCTTTAATTATTCATAATAACAAATATAAGAGACTAGATGGAAAGGGAAGTAAACTTTTTACGAGGTTATGATGTGGTGTAGACCAAGTGAATCAACTATAATGAAAATAGTAATTTCTATAGGTATAAAAAAAAAGATTTTAAAAATTTCTATCCTCAATAGAATATTCCCTTTCAAAACATTGGAATCTGCAAAATTGATGCCCACACTCCATGTATACATGATGTCAATATCTAATTATAGCTTAATATAACACCTCTTTCTGAATTAAAAATGATATAGTGGATCAGGAGAATTCCCAAAAAATAATTGATTACTAAATATGAATCAAATTTGATAGATGAAAGAAAAATATTATTGGATTGGTAAATACGATGTCCAGTATGCTTATCATGAACTTCTACAAGAATTGATGTCCCTAAACAATATTAATCCACAAATGAAATGATGATGGATCATCATCTGTCTATTTTAAGGTAAGCTTCATGCATGACCCTTGTAACAGTAGACCAATCAGGATTATTTTTTAGGATATATATGGGTGCTTCTTGAAGACCCAAACAACAATTCCCCCTAAGACTAGTAAAAACCCATCATCATGAGGATAAGGAAACTATGAAATAATAGAGTATGATAGGATATATTCCTTATTAATATGATAAAAATATTTCATATTATACAAAAATACAGACTTTAGGTAGACTATTATAGTATAATGTTTTATGTGTACTGCATTATTATGAATTTTCTAGATAACTAAACACCCATTATCAAGAAGGATTTTTTTTAGGTTAGTTCTCAAAAATTCATTTTTAGGACCTTTTTTGAATTATTCATGTAATTTAATATATGTGGAGTATATAAAGCCTATCTGAGTTGTTATATCATGAAATTTAATTTATAAATTATCCATGACTATCTATTTGAATCCCCCCTTTAAGAGGTTTTGATAGAATTGGTAACCAATTCAAAATTTCATTTTCCATATGAACATTCATTCTTTAGGGATCAAGTAATATTAATCTTACGTGTTTCATAAATTTCATTGGATGTTTTTACAATATCCCTCCATAACTTTATGTTATATACATGTATTTGATTTTGTCCCTCCATCTAATTCATTTTATTTATGATTTTAAACAACTATTGTAAAATTTAGTCAATTACATTTTGGAAAACCCATACTTTTTTTACAATATAAATGTGTCTATAGTTTTCAATAAAATACATCCCTAATAAGATATTAGATAAATTATAAGGCTACTACATGGATAAAACTAAGGAAAATAACATTAAAAATTTTGGTTGAATTTTGAATGAATCATAAATGTGATTCATGAAAAGTAGATGAAACAATGAACACCTTGATAAACAATCCTAGGGGATTTTTTTTAGAATATTCATATACACTTTAAGAGCAATAATAATGGATTTTTAATACTATTTAATTTATCACGTAAATATGGAAAATATTAATCCAAATTATTATCTTATATGAATATCCAAACACATTAAAAGTACCCTTTTCCCATATTTAATTGATAAAGGTGCATCCTATAACATTTATGATACTCCATATCATCTAGGTTGATTAAAATTTTTTCCCCTAAATATCCACATTATTCTGATGAATGGGTAATGTATGTGTTTTCTATATTGATTATTATAGAGATATCTATGATTGTGAATAGCGATAGGTTCCACTTGAAATGGCCTGAAATGTTTTATTCACTATTATGGTTAATGACATTGTCTTAAAAATGTAATTGGTGGAACTATGAATTATAAGGCATCTAAATAAATCAAGAGTTCTCATGATATAAAAATCATGTGTTATGGTGTAGAAGTCACTACCTATCATTTTAATGTCTTATAATGTTTTGTTGAAACCATGATCTAATATCTTCTATTATTAGGTTCATCAATATAAGATCAATTATCATTATTTCCATGTTTTCATTTATTTTCATGAATATATAATTCCATCATTTTTATTTGATAATGGATTCACAGAGTTTGTTGATTTCTACCATAAAAATTATTTCATTCTTATGTTATGAAGGATTCTACTATGTGCTACTCTATACTTTATATCTATGATCTCAATTATTTTTCCATTTCACTAGGAATACATAATGTTAACTATATGTAATTTTCATACATATGTTTGATGGGATAATAATATTCCATTAATTTTTTGTTGTTCTATCTTGTGTTTTAAAATTTAATATAGTTATTTAAATAGTATTACTGGATTAGTAGTATTATTGATCCTATGATAGAACATGTATTTTCTATAATTAATGAAATTTAACTATTGGATCAGTTTTTTTATTATGGGATATTCCCTATGTTGTATATTATAATCACCAATAACCTCATTGGTAACACATCAAATTCAAAAAATCATGCATACTCACTCACCATAATCTGTTTATTATCTACTAAATTCACTAACATGACTCACTACAACCATAAAATTCATAAATGAGGGACATACACCCTTATCTATTTTAATCACTATCCATATGAGTACCCTCATTATCACCCTTTTATAAAAAATAAACAACTACCACCACAAATATATTATATATTACCATGTATAATGATTGGATGAGACAGATGGACTAAACAAATTATTAAAAATCAATCACTAATAACTAAGAAACATGATATTTCCCAACCACACATATCAACTGTAAATAATAGTACATAAAATCATAAAAAATTATAATCGAGTAGAAACACACACCATGATAATCAAATTATGAAATCATAAAAAAATACATCAAGGGTTCAAATCACTAAATTCTTAAACAAACCTTTCCCACCAGAAACTACCATGATAGACCAACTAAAATCACTATCCATTACCTAGGGCAATATATTTACATCCTAGAAAATCATAAAAATGTATTCTACATAGGCACCTATTTATTTATTAAATTATCAAATCAATTGAGGTATTCACATGCCATCCTCCCTTAGGGTATTGAAAAAAACATAATAGATAATATGAACACATAATTCAAGATTTAAAGACAACCACAACTTAAATAAAAAAGTATTGGAAAATATTACACACACGGTACTATTTAATTATTTCAAAACATGTTCAAATCAATATACATATTCCAAAACTCGCCTTATCTTACAAAAGTTATCCTGCAATTAATGGGTATATCCTAGAATGAAATAAATAAAAGCACTAAATGAAGAATTAATTTTACAAAAAATTAAACACTTTTAAAAAAACTATTCCTAATTTAAAAATCCATTTTATTAATTTTTATCCAAAAATAAAAATGCAAATTTTTGTAAAAATAAATAAATCCATGATAAATTTCTATTTAAAATCATTTAAAACCATTTTAGGATCACCTACAACACAACATTATTTTTTATTTTAAAACTACATTTTCCATGAAATCCGGAATTCCAAAGATGATTTCCCTATGGAGGAAAAAAATATCACAATTAATTAAGAAATACCTATTTATAAATATTAATTTAAAAATCTATTTATAATTTAATAAATAAAAATAAATTTTTATTTTATATAAATTTAGATAATTAAGTATGTTGGTGTCATGTATCATTAATCAACACCAATCAACTGTAAATGTTTCATTCCCTAGGAATACTTCCACCATGATTCCTGAAAAACTCACAGGATCATAGATAAGCCTTATGAATCAACCCATGTATATTCCATCTCATAAGGGATTCATGGTCTAATAAGACACTTATATCTACATATAAATCCTACATTAAACATTCTGCATCCCCAAAAATATTGAGATTAAATTGATATAATTATTTCAAAGAATATACTCTATATACCTCACATGGATTGCTAATTGAACTCCAACTATAAATTTATTTTTTCCTCCTCATATAAATTCTCATAATATATCTAAATTAAAATTCCCACATCACATCAATAACAGAAGAGTGGGTTGTCTATACATGACCTAAGGTTCGACTACACATTTTTCTATGGAAAAATGCCAAAAGTGAGATCCTATCATATTTTTGGGTATTTTATTCACTTTATACCAATCCTGATAGCAATGGATGACTCAGAAAAAATATAGTATGTCCTATTTATATAATAGAAATTAAAAATAACTATACACATTAAATAATGAGGAAAATAAATCCCCCAAAGTATAGAATATAATTCATTAAAACTGCCTCTATGTTTCATCAACAAAAGTATAAGTGTATAATAAGATAAAAAATATGACATAAATTACATAAAAATCACCACACAAGATAGTTTATGCTGAATTATATCTAAATGAAATATACAAGGCCTATGGAACAACAAGAAAAATCTCCCATTTGAATACTGATCTTTAATTTCTTACTCACATAATAATTTTTCTAGCTTCATTTTATACATATGAAATTAGAGATAAAATAATCATCCCCGCTTTAACATTGAAACTAATGTCATGTGCATGAGAATAGATTGATTCAAATGATACAGACGAAATCTCAAATCCCTCAACAATACTAGGTGCTAAAGTGATTAATATAATGTTCTTGAAACAAATATAAATAGATGGGGTTGCGTCAGCAAATCATTAAAAAATGAAACATAATATAAAATACACATTCAAACATACATTTTAGGTCATCATGTGATAAATAATACACCAATATACTTGTATTTACCAATATCATTGAGTTCCATAAGGAATATTCACATCATACAATAAAAAAACCTTACCAAATGACTGAGAGGAGGGTTCCATATCATTTCCAACATGATTAAGTGTTTTACAACCCTTCTCCCCTATGGGAGGCTACATAACTTTCTTTGTACTACCTTCTCTCACACAGTAGAGTAATCCATCCAAAAACAAAAACAAATCACAACTTATACCCCATATCACACATGGTAGCCCCACCATCCAATATGAATACTGATCTAGTCATCTCACCTATAAATTTAAAAACATAAAATCATTGGGTCGGACCATCTCTATCAAGGATGTCCTACAATGATGGGGTGAATCATTTCACACATTGATGAATCATCCTTTATATATAAAAAAGAATACATCACATTTTATTAACATGTAACTCATATTGATAATGGAAATTTAATGCAACAATAACACCTCCGGACAAAAATATGTCACATATCACTACAAAACACCCAATACATGGAGAAAATAACACCTAGGTCTCTGTAAGAAACTCCAAAAATACCAACACAACATTAAGACCCTAAAACAACACCTTGTATTGGGATTGAATAAAGCTACACTGAAGAGATATTTCATACTATAAACTCCAAAATATTCTAATAAATTTTGGAGTCTTAGCCTAACTATGGGGATGCATTAAATATAAATAGACAATGTCATATTATATAATAACTAAACATAATAAAATGGATGTTACACTAGGAATAATAAATAAATGAACTCCAATTAAATAAAAAATAAGAATTATATTCAGTGTATGAGAAGTAAAATAGACACAACTAATTTATATTAATTAATGACATCGAGACACTAGAAGAAAAAATGACACAAGTGTACCTCCATTACCAACAACACTATGAGACCCTACAAATTCCAAAACTAGTATAGGGTGTATAAAATGTTTAGGTTCTTCACCAGTATTGTATAAGACCATCACATTACATTAATCATAATAAAAAATTATTTTTATATTGAATGTGATTTAAATGAAGGGGGTGTGGGTTTTAACTAAAATGGAAATCTAAAAGTTTTCTCACACTACACACTACAATAAGAAAAAGTATGTTAACATATAATTTCTGTATGATATGATAATTTTTGTTATGTTAGAATAAATCATAACATTAAAATAACCCATGAAATGAATTAACACAACCATGAATTTTTTAACAATTGTGATAAATCACACATGTGCACTAAATAATACTAACTAGTGGAAGGATTCCCACCGTCTAGGCTAATTATATCACATGTTGGTATAATCCCCCAGTTCACCTAATTCAGTATAATATCCATGACCAAATCAAAAAATTCATCATTATGAATATAAAAATATTATAATCATGTCATATTATACTCTCTCACAAAAGATAATTATTTTATTTTATTTATTTCTGATTTCATACAAACATTTTTTGGATGAAGTCCCAAACCCATTGTTTCAAAGAAATTAAATGAAGGATAATTTTTAGGGTTTCATTTTATAGAAAAATTAATAACAAATTTTGATAACAATGCCTTTATATCATAACAATAGTTTAGAGGGAGAGAGGTGACATACATTTAATGAGGTATAAATAATGTATTATTACATGATTCATATATTAGAGGTCCTCATTCCATAATATTAATGGAACCCAATAAATATCTATTAAAATTATATCTAGACTATAAATCCTTGAATTAGTACCCTATTATGAGGTTTCTCACAAAATAGAAAAATATGACTACAAAAGGGGAGTGTAACTGAAATCCATAAAAATGATTCCCTAGGTAAAATTCTTATAGGTTCATTGAAATATATCTATATAGTGGTAATGATAAAAAATAAGCCTATTCTTATCCTGGGGTTACAGAGGAATAATGGATGCCTTATTTGAATTGAAGGGGACATTGAACTAATTATCATGATATAGTCGACACCATTCATATTATAATGTATTTTTACATGAAATGAAAATTTAATATATCCAAATATGACACAATTCATTCCCCCATCAAATTATAATTTCCAAAAAATGTTAATGTCATGATTAAAATATAAAATAGTAAATAATTCAAATTATATTTCCATTGGATCTATTGAAAAACTAGTAACACCCTAAATAATCTTCCATGCCATTAACTCTGTCCTAATTATAATATTCACGTCATGTTTTAATTATTTCACTAAACCCCTACTATTATAAAATCCATTAATTTCTTCTCTTATATAAAATATGGTGAATCATTTATGTACTTAAATATGGTGGTGTCATATTCTCCCCACCATTGGGATTTGTGTCCAATGATTTCATGATTCTCCTAGTTCATTGGAATAGTTCTATCTATTTATCTGTTACGTGATTCTATCATTCCATTTTTTTTCAAATTCAACCATGCGGTGATAAAAACACGTTCAATGATATATATATACCCCATTATACAATGATATTGAGTTTTAGAATATGAATTAAGGTTAGAAAAAATAGATAAATAACACTAAAGAGATACAAAATCTTAACTAATCACATGGTCATGAATCGGTTGGTAAATTGATGATTTTGAGACATGAAATAAATTATGAACTTAAATTATTGATTTTTGTAAATGAGATAACAATAAACATTTAAAATATGGTCAATAATTTCATAATGTATACCATATAAAGGTCCCCACATTCCTTTTTACGCAGACAATGCCAGAAAAATCAGTAGTGAAATTTTTATAAATAAATGATCATCCCTATTAAATGATAATATTCAACAATGATGATCTATATAGGATATAATATGATAATTTTTATATCAATATTCTTTTCTTATTAATCTCTATCCCCTTATTAATTTCATAAATGAGTGTTGGTCCAATTAGTGATGTTTCCCCACTCTCAACCCAATAAAACAGAGAATGACAATGTCAAAAATAATGTGAATCATATAGTGCCGTATGAATTTTAACCTAATAAATATAATTATTTTAGAAACAAAAAAAAATTAAAAACTATATTCTTATTATCCACCAAATACGATCATCCAAGCTCTGAGTATGTCATCCATCATCTGAATTGAATTATCTATTTGTCAATTTTTTTGGGATATTACACCCTAACCAATGTCAACATAGTCAAAAATAGATGTTGTAAGTGATATAAATTTTGTGAGTTAAATCTATTATCTTTGATATATATGATATTTTTTGGTACCCCAAATAATTTGAGAACTCAATAGATATTTATAGTTTATTTTTTTCTCTTATATTCATATTTTAAGGGGGAGGAAGTGCACTGATGACATGGGTCACTCCACAATCACCCATATGACATCAAGGATTAATTAACATATTATTATATGTGTGAAACTGTTAATATAAATATACTCCCATTTATATACAGGTAAGAGAAATCATTAGAAAATGTTAGATATTAGTTTTTTTTCCATTAAATGTTCAAAATTAATACATCAAACAATTTATTCATACACATTTTTTTCATACTCAACCCATGTAAATGATTTATATTTCCCTATACATTATCTCAAAATAAAGGTATATTTCCCATTTTGAATATAGGTGAGTATGATGATATTACCATGAAATTATCAATGAACAATGAACTGATATTGAAATCATGGTAATAAAATTCTATATTTTTTCTATCCCTAAATGGTATCCATACCATTGAGGCCCGACCAAAATAAAAGACATGTAAGTTTTAATTTTTGAGTCTCGTAGACTTTTTAATCCATTTTATAAATAAGGGATACTATAATGATGACTATAAATTCATTGACAACATGGTTGGCGTCATTAAATTCCAATGGGACTATACAAATTTAATAATTTATCAAACTCACACAAACTTACGAAAAACATAGAACCTATGATGTTCTATTATTGAACCCATAAAGTTGATACATATGTTATAAATTAATTAATGAAATTCAATTTCAATTTCAATTTTTTTTTGGAAGATTAAATTAATAAAAGTAATTTTTGGGGTTTTATATTAGTAGAGATGCATTACATGTTAAAGGATTTTATTGATTGTGTGTTAGGTATTCAATTTATTATGGAATTATTTAGGTTTTGTGTCAAAATTTGGCCAGCATGGATCCTCGGTCTTTGTAACCTACAAAAATCCTATGATTTAACATTTGGAATCATCGTCTAATAAATATGATCAAATCACATGGAAAACCAAAAGAATATTTAAACATAACTAATTTGGATTTTATAACGGTTATATAGAAAATAAAACAATTGAATTGATGCAATCAATGGTCATGAAATTTGAAATGAAGAGGATTTGGAATTGATAAATGATGTTGCATCAACAAAAAAAGAATAATAAATCGAAACAATCCCTACCAGTACAGTTTCTTACAATCACATCACCTCGAATAAAATAAATGAACTCACTCATTCTAGGAATGATCAGAATGTGAATCATGAATAACCAGAGAAGAATGGTGGTGAATAATGGAAGTCGAAAAGAGATATATGGTGTTTCATCATGCATATGTTTCACTCCAGTTGTATCGTTGTGTATTAACCCATCCAAGTTAGTTTCTTTTGTGTAGATAAGGGTGATTTTTATTAGTAATCTCATCAAACCCTTGTCTACATATCATTTATTTTTCAATTTTATATATTAATAAAGACATGTAATGTTTTTTCATATCATATAATATCATAATTCTCATGAATCATGAATTTTTATGTAACTATTCAACAATCATATATAAAAAATTATCACATGGTTTCATTGGAATGAAAAATGTGTAATTACCTATAATAGAGGAAAATACATTTAAAAATGTATCTTTGGTAATCAAAATACATGACATGTAAATGGTCAACTCCTGTTTTTAAAATCCTATTGGTCTACACAAATATGGTGATGAACTATTAACGACCCCCACATGTCGAATATTATTATAGTTCCATTATTTTCATCAATTCAACCCTTTTAAAATATAATATTTATACTTAAAAACTACACAAATCAATTGATTCCGTTCAAAAATAATAATAATTATTAATTTAAATACACAAATCAATAGATTAAAATTACATAAAATATCTTCATGAAAAATAGATATCAATAAACTATATCAATGAATCCCTTGGAAATATTTGTAAATGCAGCCATAAGATTTCACTATTATTATACCATTACAACCTCTTTGTTATATGACTTTATTATAAGTTCCTTGGTCATGAATTTTCATTCATGGAATAGTAGACCACATGAATGTAAATATCATAATAAATATCTTCTGGTGTCATTTTATCATTTTATTATATTGTAATGAAAATTTATGTTTCATTAATTTATTAAATGTGATCACAATGAACTTATCACCAAATATATTAAGGAACCGTGAATTTGTGAAGTCGAATATATGAAAAAATTAGAGATTATGTGTTGTATAGTTCATCTCATTTTTCATCAATTTCTATGAGATTTTTTATAGGAAATTATTTCCATATACATAAACACAAACTAATCAAGGGATATAAATAATACATATTATATCATATATATCACCTAGTTAAGGAATTATAATTATGTATTCCTATTTAAATAAAACCTTATATTCTTTAGGGAAAATATCAATGTCATCACCGAAGTGGGAAATATTTCCCTTCTCTGTCAACATAATCATTATAGAATTGATATATTAAAATTAATGGATTATAAAATAATATTAATATACTAATCCAAAAAAGATATGTATATTGAAGAAATTTATAGTTGGTTTCCATGAAATAGTATACACAATAATTTTAGGATCAGAAGATACAATTTTTTTCTAAAAAAAATTCACAAAATGTAAAATAATTTCATATAAAAGTGGAATTTTGAGAATTTTCAACAATATAGTGGTCCCTCATGTACACAAAATTATCTCCATGCCCATATAAAAATGATTATTCATATAAAAATATATTTTTATTTCATCAATAAATACCAAAAAAAATTCCTTATATATATGAATGATATTATTCATCAATTCTATGAAAATTACTACAGCATAGAGAGACATATTCCCCTGAAAATATATTCATAATTTTCATAATTCATTGTCAAATATTTCATCTTAATATCATCCTTTTTGGAATAAACATATTGATAACTCGATCACAGAGGAATTTATGAGAACCACTCATCATCATTCACTAGATAAAAAATCATCATTTTGAGTAAAAGGGTATCGATTAATTTCAATAATATGATTAATGTTTTAATAATAATAATGTTTATAATTTTTACCAACATTAATAATAAATAAAACTATATTATCCATTTTTTACATTGATTTAATTATAAAAATCTTTCTTTCTATCTCAAAAAATATGACAATTATTCTCTATAATTCAATTGCCTCTATTCCATTTAATGGTGGTGAAACAATTTATTTCCCGAGAATTATGTAGCTAAAAAAATTTAAAATCCATTTTAGGTGGTATTTAGAAGATGTTACCTTGATAAATTTTAGTGAATCAGAGTATAATAGTTTTAACATATCTAAGTTCACCTCTAACAATATACCCCATGGTGATTAGTTATAATTGATATGATATGGATCCAACCAATAACAAAAAAAGGTGATTCTCTATATGTATTCACATCCCATTATTTATGGAATATCTATATATATATGAATGTCACTTTTCATGCAGGGATACCAATATAAGGTTTAAATACTGCTAGAAAATGCATTCGCATGAAGATATATAATATTTTAATGAGCTTGATAGTAAGATATTATGAATATTTTAATTTAATGATGATAGATCACTATAAAATCCACATTACTATCACTTACCAAGAAGATTCCTAATTCTCATAATGTGATGTATCATTTATAGAGGTAAAAATAATTTTTTCAGGACAAGAGATGAAGTCAAATATTTGTAATTAATAGTTTCATGAAAAACATGAATCAATTATCAATCAAGAAGAATACTCAATTTCACAATAAATGTAATTTCATCAATAGTTGGGATAAAATTATAATCTTGAAAAAGTTACCCATTAGTTCCCCTTGAATGGTTCCTTCCCCCATCCATAACAAGTTATTAATAGGGTACAGGTTCCGTTATAGAATATCCCAAACCACCAAAATTAGAATTTTTAAAGATTCATAATGAAATCGTAAATTCTATGGCTTATAAGTCTAATATGTGATAGAATCATTTCAAAATGATCAAATAAGAATGTATCATTGATAGTTTTTAATTTACTCATTAAAAAATTATGAAGGTGTTATGGTAGTGTTATGAAATCCCTATTAATGTGCTCTATTGTAAAATATTGAAAAAATTAGGCGTTTTAATATGGTGAAAAAAGGAATAAAATATATCTATTAGACCAGTTATCTGGTGGTATACTTCTCTATTAGTATATTTCTCTTCTATTATTGATTCCTATATTTCAATTCCTACTTGTATCTTGAAGGAAAATTTATATCTTTCTGCTGAGGTTTAAAATGAATTGTTTATCTACCAATATATCCTTTTTTCACAATGATTTTATCATTCTTAATGTAGAATCTCACCTCCCTATATAGAATTTCTTTTATTGTACATTAATGAATTCTTATTTTCCATAAATGAGTAACTATATACAAAATCTAGTGTGGAGTAACACTTTTATATAAATTATACATGAAATTCTATAAATGAAATGTTTACTTAAATCAAATAAATGAAATCAATGGCCTATGATGAACAAAATATATTTAGGGATAATATAGTGTTGAAAAATAACTCAAAAACCTAAAATAGTCAACCTTAGATGATATTTTCATGGATGGAATGACCCCATCATCTTTTATAAATATCCTTATGCATATACATAGTGAGTTTTATGTC
The DNA here is from genome assembly GCA_963277665.1 of Viscum album. Taxonomy (NCBI): domain Eukaryota; kingdom Viridiplantae; phylum Streptophyta; class Magnoliopsida; order Santalales; family Viscaceae; genus Viscum; species Viscum album. Next base: position 1,935,933,211 of record OY728165.1, read on the forward strand.
TATTTTATTTTAGATTCTAATAGAATTATTGATTATATTCATTCTTTCCATCAAGTCCTATTAGTGCACATTTGAAGAGTCACATTAAAAGATGCATGACTTATTCCATTTCAATTATATGATGTGATATACATGACATGGTTTCTTATGTCACTAAACTACATAATCAGCTTGAAATGAAAATATGATACTTCAAAAATGTTTTTATTTTACAATTGTTTTATCAAGAAGAACTATGTTCCCAAAAATATCCACTCATTCATTTATAAGACTCTAAACTAATTATATTATTCTATAATAGTAAAAAAATTTCTACTCAGTCACATCAAACTACAATATGGCCCTCTCCTATAAAAATATTTAAATCATAAAATAAAATACAATGTAAATATATTTTATTTATTTTTTCCTAGTACAGTGTGTTTTATTAATACATGATAATATATTATCATTAAAAACCCCTGAGGTTGATGTGACGGCATATTTAGATGTTATTTATAACATATTTTGTACCTGAAACAAAATTTATACATGATGGTTCTTATGAATAAGTTAGTTAATAGTTTTAATTCTATACATTTCAAATCCCGACACAACTTATCTCTAAACATACCATACCAGAAGAAGTATTGTACCAAACTGATTGCATTTGTAACACCCCAACCCATCCCATTTTCCTTGGATAGACCAAAATCCGAAAAATTATTTTTTATACCCAATACAGCAATGGTTAACAACAATTTTCAAGGGGTTTACCAAACTATGTGGGGTGGTATGACCTATACATATTTAAAAACCTATTCTATAAAAATCATAATATAAAAAAATATACATAATGCATGATAAACAAAAGTACAGTGAAAGAAGAAACCAAAAACATAATGAGATTTAAAACATTAAAATATATACTATAAATCTATTTCTACACAATACATAGATATACAAAAATAATCCCAAGAAATTGATGTGGATCAAAGATCAAGACAACTGCAATATATCATGAGGATCCAACTCCATATCAATTAAATTGAATATGATGCTAGTATGGTGTTCATATAGTAATGTATATTTCTATCCCCTAACCTATATCATTTAAAAAAAACTAAATTTTAGTATAAATTCATATAAAGGGGGATTAGAAAAAATTTTGTAGTAAATCCCCACGAAATCCTATAGATTATACTAGAAAAGGAACATGTTACATATCATGTAATATAAACATGAGTGACATATAAAAATAAGTGATTCCTAATATTCAAACACATATGAAATAATAATAGTTCACAAGAAGAAGGATATCTATGTTGTGAAACACAATTTTATGAAATTTTGCAATGAATGGGATCCCATTACAAATTTTCACTTATGAATCCTAACTCATGATTTGAGAAAGTCAATCTAGTACCAAGTAATCACATAGAGGTACAACCCTAAGTTCCCAAATACTTTAATGATAACCATTTATGAATCTAATAAGTATATAATATGTATATTAGTGCACATCAACCATGTCATTTCATGTTCTCACACTAATGATTCTTATTTGAAAAAAAATTATTCAGTTATGAATTTCATAAAAAATGTTTAGGGAGAAGGCCCCAAATAATATTTTCAAATCTAGTATGTTAAGGGATATTGTCTAATTTTATTATCAAGACAATAATATAGTTTTTTTAAAATACCAAAAATTTTGTTCTTGTAAATGTGTAGATTATTTGAATGATCCCACCTTTAAGAAATTTTATAAAATGAATCATTTCACTATTTGAATACTTGAGTTCCCAATTTAATTCATTTTATGAATCCCAAAATAGATTTTCAAAAATGATATATATACTAATTATTTAGAAATGAAAACTTTACACGAGGGATTCTTCAAAAATAAAAAAACAGTAAAAATCATTTGGAGAACAAGAATCATTTCCTTTTATTTTGTAGATATTTATCATGATGTTTCATTGAAGATAATATTTAGAAGGGCTAGGTTAACGAAAATATCCTAGATAGAGCCTTGGGTTTTGTCACGACCCGCCCTCGGGGTCCGTGCCGTGACTACCCCAAGCCCGCCTTCCATAGGCCAGGGGCTGGCGACTAGCACCAAGGCGTAAATCCCGGTAAAAAGGGAAGGCATTGCCTTTGTAAAGTAAACAAACACCACAGAGTAAACAAGCGGAAAGTAACACTAAACAAAAGCAGAGTACAACTGAAAGTGCGGAAAAGAAAATGGGCCAGAATACAAACCCAAACTGAAAGTAAAGTACAACTCGAAAGGGAAAACAGCAACTGAAAAGTAAAAGCCGCTACTCCGAGCTGTCCACTGGAAATCCCACCTGAAGGGTGGGTACAGATAGCTCCTCTGCTCCACGGGTCCCACCGTCCGCTCCGTGCACGTCCCGCCCAGTGGTCCACTTCCAGGTACCGCCCCGCTCTGCAAGCCTCAGCTAAGGTCAACGCTGTCCGTCGTCTGCAACCAACACATCGTAGTGCGGGCAAAGCCCGTGCAGGGGTGAGTATAAGCTACTCAGTAGGGACCCCGAGACCCTTGAAGGTCTCTCAAATCCACAAAGGATAACCACGAAGAAAAGTAACAATCACGAAGTAACAACCGACACTTCTTAGGTATATGCCCATACATATACCTAAGTCATCAATTAAAAATACGCTCCAACCTCCGAGCCCAAGTACAACTCAGTCCACGCAGGAAAGTATACGTATTCCACATAGGAAAGCAAAACATAATCCACACAGGATTGCACAACACAATCCACACAGGAAAGCAACAGGATTCAGCTCACACAGGTATACTTCTTCAAGGACGATAAAGATGATCACTGATCCATCTAAGTCGTCGGACCCACGAAGGATCGATAGGTAACTAAGCCCCGCAGAAGACCCACACAGGATCGGGCTCACACAGAACCTGTAGGCGCTGGCTCACACAGAACCACTGAGCGCAAGGACCCACACAGGATCGGGCCCACACAGGACCTGTAGCACTGATTCACGTAGGATCACTGAGTGCTGAAGTCGTCGTCGTCGAATCCACATAGGATCTCTGTACTGTCGTCGTCGAATCCACACAGGATCTCTGTACTGTCGTCGTCGCAGTCACAGTAGCAGTCGTAGCAGAAGAACAGTCGCAGCCAACACTAGGGTTCCCGCACACAGCAAGCTCGTACGGAGGGTCCGCTCCACGAGCCGAGAGGCTGATACATCAACTGTCACAAAGACCAGAGTTGATGTATCCAAAAGTTCCGTATCGTCAACAGGAACTCAACGCAACAGACGGCGCGTCGATCGGACGCCCGGTCTGAGAGTTATTGGCATTTTCGTCACCGGGGCCCGATTGGTTTTTAAGGCAAAACCAACCCGACCATACTCCACCTGCGTCCAAACCTCGGGCGGAGTATGCCAAAAGATCCGTCTCACTAAGAGGAACACTACGCGACTGACGGCACGTCAATCGGACGTCCGTAGCTCAAGATATGAGCGTTTCCGCTCTGAAGGCCCGGTTGGTTTCGTGAACGAACCAACCCGGCCGAACTCAAAGTAACCTGAAACCTTGAGTGCGATATACCGAAACGACCGTCTCGATCCAAGGATCGTGTTGCCGCTGACGGTTCGTCGATCGGAGGTCCGAGGCTCAAGTTATGAGCCAAAAACCAAAACTGGTTCGAAACGGGGGGGTCCGGGTCCGGGCCGACCCGGCCCGACCACCCCACCCCCCGGGGTGGCGCGGCGGCGGGCCGCGGCGGCTGGCGCCGGCGCCACACGAGGGTGGCACGCGGGGTGACAAACCCCCGCGTTTTGAGGGGCGGCGCGGCCTTTGTGCCGCGCCGGTTTCTTTTAAAACCGCCCCCCCCCCCCCCACGTGGGGGGCCTGCTGGCGCCGAACCAAGGGGGCCGGTTTCCCCCTTCCCTCAAGAACCGCCCCCCTCATTAAGAGGGGGGTTTTGTTGAACCGGCCGGGGGATTTATTCCCCCGGTTTTATGCCATCCGGCCGGCCAGCTGGCCGGCCGGTTTTTACCAACGGGACCGGAAATTCCGGTCCTGCCTTCGACTTCCGACGCCGGCGGCCCGGCCGCCGGTCTCCTCTTCCGCCGCGGCCCGGAACCGGCCGCGGTCTTTTCGTCCTGCCGTGGCCCGGAACCGGCCGCGGTCTCCTCGTCCCGCCGCGGCCCGGAACCGGCCGCGGTGTTCGTCGTCCGGCGCGGTGCGACGGCACCGCGCCCCCTTCGCCGTGCCATGATTCTTTTCAACGCGGCGCGACGGCGTCGTGTTCTTGAAGATTTTTCCTTGACGTAGTGTGACGGCGCCGCGTAAATTATTTGTACGATCATCCGCGTGGTGCGACGGCACCACGCCACTTGCTTCCACCCGCATGAATAAACATGAACGATGGAGGGGGGGGGTTCGGCCGTGTTCATGCGGTCCGGCCCCCCTCGCGTTAACTATAACACTTAAATAAAATATTTCAAAGCCTCACGTAGACATGCGATCCACGAGCAAGAAATGGAATAATTAAAGAATGAAACAACAACCCCTACCTCGGGTTAAAGATTCGAAGATTCGTCTACGTTCCGCGGAAGACGGCGTCGCGGAGGTCGGGCGTCGCGGTCGTCGTTCGTCAAATCCGTTGACGAAGAGATATGCCCGAAGAGACACGTCGTTGGCGGATCTTCGTTTGCCGACGAAGAAGGTCCGAGGAGGAAGCGGTGTTCCCTCTTGTTGACACCGAGGACGAAGAAGAGAGGCGTCGTTCTTCGACGGAGTTTGAGCGTTCTTCGTTCTTCGTCAGAGCTTGAAGATGAAGAGGAAGCTCTCCAAAAGCTCTCAAGGAGACAAACAAACAACCCATCATAAAATAAGATAACATCTTATTTTATTATTACAAAACACATAAGAATTTCAAAAGTTTGAAATTCAAAAAGGGTTTAACTCCCAAAATTAATTAAGAGTAACTTAAGCCAATTAAGAGGGGGTTAAGGGAACTTGAAAAGTCTAGGGGTTCGTGTGGGCCCCACCACACTTAATCCTCCCAAGGGAGGTTAAGTGGGTGTGGGTCCCACTTCTAACCCCCTTTGGTAGGTTTTTAACAAACTAAAAATAAAATTTGTCTTACACAAATTTTATTTAACTCAACTGAAAACCCCAAAACTTAACTTTCAACCCGCAACAAACGCAACTCCCGAAAAGGTCTCTTTAAGCGAATATCGGCGCTGCGAGTTCATCGGTGCCCTCAGATTTCAATTCCGAGCACCGGATCAAAAGTTAAGAATTCCCGCTCGTTCGTTCACTGAACGTACCCGAGCCAAACTTCGGAAATTAACTCCGGGCACTCCGGGCCTCGGAATCAGGTGCCGTCTGAATCCGCGCTTTTGTAAAATTCTAAAGAAAATTAAGAAAAAAATTTCCCTTGAATTTTACGGGTCTTTACAATACTCCCACCTCAGGGCTTTACGTCCCCGTAAAGATACATCAAAACTAGGGAAACAAATGAGGGTACTGAGCACGCATCTGAGCCTCCCGCTCCCATGTGCTCTCCTGAAGATTCCCGTGCTGCCGTATGATGCGCACAAGAGGAATCGATCGACCAAGCAGGACCCGCTCCTGTCGATCCTCTATCTCCACCGGGACCTCCGTAAAAGTCGCCTCATCGTCAACGTCAAGCTCCCCATGGTCAATGATGTGCGTCGGGTCGTGCACGTATCTCCTCAGCTGGGATACGTGGAAGACGTCGTGCACCCGGTGCAACTGAGGTGGTAGAGCCAGGCGATAAGCCACCTCACCAATCCTGCTAAGAATCTGGAAAGGTCCGATGAAGCGCGGAGATAACTTGCCGCCTTGGCCAAATCTCCGAATACCACGTCGAGGTGAGACCCGCAAGAAGACGTGGTCGCCATCCTCGAACTCCAGTGGCCTCCGCCTCCTGTCAGCATATGACTTCTGCCGGCTCTGAGCTGTCCTCATCCGCTCCTGGATGACCTGGACCTTCTCTGTCGTGCCCTGGACCATCTCCGGTCCCACCAGTGCTGACTCCCCAGGGTCTGTCCAGCACAAAGGAGATCTACACGGTCGGCCGTACTACGCCTCGTACGGTGCCATACCGATGGTGGAGTGGTAGCTGTTATTGTACGCGAACTCCACCAAGGGTAGGTGGTCCTCCCAGCTACGACCAAAGTCGAGGACACATGCGCGGAGCATGTCCTCGAGAGTCTGAATGGTCCTCTCCGTCTGACCATCCGTCTGAGGGTGAAAAGCTGTGCTAAGACGTAGCTGTGTACCGAACGCCTCCTATAACCCCTTCCAAAGTCGGGAAGTAAAGCGGGCATCTCGATCGGAAACGATAGATGATGGCAAGCCGTGGAGCCGCACAATCTCCTGAACGTAGAGACGTCCCAAGCTCTCCACTGAGCCCTGATCTCTGATGGGTAAGAAGTGTGCCGACTTGGTGAGTCGGTCAACAATCACCCAGATGGAGTCGTGACCTCTGGAAGTGCGTGGAAGTCCAGTCACGAAGTCCATTGATATGTCGTCCCACTTCCACTCCGGAACCTCCAAGGGTTGTACCAAGCCTGCTGGTACCTGATTCTCTGCCTTCACCTGCTGACAGGTGAGGCATCGAGAAACAAACTCTGCTACAGCCTTCTTCATGCCCGGCCACCAGTTTTGTCATCTGAGGTCCTGGTACATCTTCGCCACTCCAGGATGTACCGCCAAAGGAGAAGTGTGAAACTCCCTCAGCACTTCCTCTCGCAAAGCGACTGGTACCATGGTACGTCCTCTGAAAAGGATGTCGTGCTCTGCTCCAAGGAAGAAACCATCAGGTTCCTGTCCCGAGGATATCTGTGCACGCCGTGTCTCACAGTCAGCGTCCCCGTGCTGTGCCTCCCTGACTCGCTGCAGTAGTAGAGGAATGACTGTGAGAGACTGAAGAAAGGCTTCTCCATCTCTATCCACGAAGGATATCTGCAAAGAGGCTAGTTACTCCGTCGCCTCCTCGAGTAGCTGAATGCCCGTCCTCCTGCTGAGGGCATCGGCTACTACGTTCCCCTTCCCAGGGGTATAGACTATCTCAAAGTCATAGTCCTGGAGGAACTCGAGCCATCGTCGCTGTCTCAGGTTCAGGTCCTTCTGCGAGAAGATATACCTGAGACTCTGATGATCGTAAAAGACTGTAAAGCGCTCGCCCATCAGATAGTGTCGCCATGTCTTCAGAGCGAAGACCACTGCTGCTAACTCCAGGTCATGGGTAGCGTAGTTCTGCTCATGCGGCCTCAACTGTCGTGGTCCATAGGCGATCACTGCCCGCTCCTGCATCAGAACACATCCGAGTCCGGTCCCTGATGCATCGCAGTAGACTACGTACCCTACTCCCTCCTCAGGCAACCTCAAGATAGGTGCGCTAGTCAATCTCTGTCTCAGCTCTTGGAAGCTCTGCTGACATCTGTCTGACCACACGAAGGGTTTCCCCTTCTTCGTCAAAGCTGTGAGTGATGCCGCAACTCTGGAGAAGTTCGGTACAAATCTCCGATAGTATCCAGCTAGTCCCAAGAAACTCCGAACCTCAGTCATGCTCCTGGGTGGCTCCCAAGCTAACACAGCCTCAATCTTCGCGGGATCCACTGCAACTCCCGCCTCAGAGATAACGTGTCCCAAAAAGTGGACCTCACGTATCCAGAACTGGCACTTCGAGAGCTTACCATAAAGCTGGTGCTCTCGGAGTGTGTCAAGGACAACTCGCAAGTGATAGGCGTGCTCCTCCTCTGTCGTAGAGTAAATCAGAATGTCGTCGATGAAGACCACGACAAACCGATCGAGGTATGGCTGAAAGATCCTGTTCATGAGAGCCATGAACACTGCTGGAGCATTGGTTACACCGAAAGGCATAACCAAGAACTCATAGTGGCCATACCGACATCTGAAGGCCGTCTTCTGCACATCCTCGTCTCTGGCTCTGAGCTGATGATAGCCTGACCTGAGGTCTATCTTCGAGAACCACCGTGCTCCTTTGAGCTGATCAAAGAGGTCATCAATCCTCGGTAGCGGATACTTGTTCCTCACTGTCACCTGGTTCAGGCGACGATAGTCAACACAAAGTCGTAAGATCCCGTCCGCCTTCTTGGCGAACAATATCGGGGAAGCCCAGGGTGAAACACTGGGTCGGATGAACCCCTTGCCCTGCAAGTCCTCCAACTGTACCCGTAGCTCTCGAAGCTCGGCGGGGGCCATCCGATATGCTGGAGTGGATATTGGGGCTGTCCCGGGGTACAAGTCAATATAAAAGTCTACCTCTCTGCGAGGAGGTAGCCCTGGAACGTCGTCGGGAAAAACGTTCGCAAACTGATCCACCACTGCAGGAAAACCAGGACTCCGCACGTCAACTGCTCCAAGGATAAGGCTAGCCAACTTATGAGTGATGGGCTGTCCTCTCCTCCGCGGAAGTCCATCCTGTGCTGCTAAGGCTCCCTTCTCGCCGGTGAAGGTGAACCTGCTCCCGTCGGTGCATACACATCGCACCTTGCGCCTAAAACAGTCAATCTGTGCATGGACCGTAGACAACCAATCCATGCCCAAGATGACGTCGTAAGGCCTCGACGCTGCTACAAGAAGATCCCAGCCGAAGCTCTCGCCTCCTAGAGTAAGCTCACACTGCTGGCACCAGTGCGTAATCGTCGAGTCTGCTCCCGTAGGAGTCTCTAGCCGTAAGGATCGAGCCAACGGCTCTGTCGGAATCTCCGAGCTCCGAACAAGGGCAGCGGCTATGAAAGAGTGACTCACTCCTGTGTCTATAAGAACTGCAGCAAGGGTGGAATAGACACAGATAGTACCTCGAATCATCTCAGGTGCGCCGTGGTCGTAGGCCTCTGCTGCCTGGAGATGTGCCTGTCGCTGCCCGCCAGCTCCCTGTGGTCGGGGTGGACCTCCTGGTGGTGGTGGTGGTAGAGCCTCAAAGCGTCGGCCACCACCAGCTGCTCGTCCAGCTCCTCTGCCTCTGCCTCGGTGGTCCATCAACTGACTGCTGCTCCTCGGCACGACGGGTCGGGCAGTCGCGAGCCATGTGGCCCTGTCTTCCGCACGAGTAGCACTGTCTGCCTCTCGTAAGACTGGCTCCGCGCTGTGTGCCCCGCACTGCTGAGCCAGTGCCCTGAGGTCGTCTGCCTGAAGGTCTGGTCTGCCTGGACCCCTGAGTCATCCGTCGACTGCCTGCTGCATATGACTCTGCCACGTGCCGCCCTGTGGTGGGTTTCTGTGCTGGTGTAGACTCAGCAAGGAAGCTCTCGATCAGAAGGGCCCGCTCCAGTACTCCTGTCTGAGTCGGTATGCTGAGGGAGATCAGCTATGCCCTGATCTCGTGTCTCAAACCCTTCTCGAAGGTCCGGGCCCGGAAGAATGGGTCTCGTACCATGTCGGTCGAGTAGCGCGAGAGATCGGTAAATCTCGCCGAGTACTGAGAGACCGTCATGCTGCCCTGCCGCAGCTGTAGAAGCTCCTGGATGCGCACCGCTCGGAGGGTGGCCGGGACGAACTCCGAGCGGAAGAGGCTCTCAAAGTCCGTCCAAAGTAGAGATGCCTCATCGTGCACCTGGAGCATCAAGCTCCACCATCGTCCAGCTGCTTCGTGTAATAGGCTCGCAGCGAGGATCACCATGAGGTCTGCTGGTGTCCTCACTAGCCTAAACACTCGAACCACTGCCTCCAGCCAGTCCTCTGCTGCCTGGGGATCCGTCTCCCCGCGAAAGCTGGGTGGCCGCTGGCGCTGAAACTCATGCAGTGCACTGAGGCGACGTGCATCGTCAGCGGCTGCTGCTGGAAGCATCGGGGATTCGGCGGGTAAAGCTACCGCCGGTGCCACTACTGAAAAAGGGCCCTGTACCGAGGCCTCGTCGCTCGGTGGGCTGTCGTCTCGCTCGACTCTCGGAACCCTAGCTGGCTGCCGTCGTGGGGCCATCCTGAAAAGGAAACAGGTGCGCCACGGTCAGAACAGTATACCTGGTGAGCTGATATAAGTAATCACAAAGAAAACTTTGAAACAAACACGCAATCAATGTTTTCGTGCATTAAGTCGGAAATCAGAAGTCAGGGTCCTGGTGTACGGATACGTCGGCCGCCGCACCAACACTGGACTCCCTGGACTGATATCCACACTCAATACGCTAAACATTATTGCTTCACATAGAAAAGATCAGAGTTCGCGGTAGAACCGAACTCCTTTGATACCAATTTGTCACGACCCGCCCTCGGGGTCCGTGCCGTGACTACCCCAAGCCCGCCTTCCATAGGCCAGGGGCTGGCGACTAGCACCAAGGCGTAAATCCCGGTAAAAAGGGAAGGCATTGCCTTTGTAAAGTAAACAAACACCACAGAGTAAACAAGCAGAAAGTAACACTAAACAAAAGCAGAGTACAACTGAAAGTGCGGAAAAGAAAATGGGCCAGAATACAAACCCAACTGAAAGTAAAGTACAACTCGAATGGGAAAACAGCAACTGAAAAGTAAAAGCCGCTACTCTGAGCTGTCCACTGGAAATCCCACCTGAAGGGTGGGTACAGATAGCTCCTCTGCTCCACGGGTCCCGCCGTCCGCTCCGTGCACGTCCCGCCCAGTGGTCCACTTCCATGTACCGCCCCGCTCTGCAAGCCTCAGCTAAGGTCAACGCTGTCCGTCATCTGCAACCAACACAACGTAGTGCGGGCAAAGCCCGTGCAGGGGTGAGTATAAGCTACTCAGTAGGGACCCCGAGACCCCTGAAGGTCTCTCAAATCCACAAAGGATAACCACGAAGAAAAGTAACAATCAAGAAGTAACAACCGACACTGCTTAGGTATATGCCCATACATATATCTAAGTCATCAATTAAAAATACGCTCCAACCTCCGAGCCCAAGTACAACTCATTCCACGCAGGAAAGTATACGTATTCCACATAGGAAAGCAAAACATAATCCACACAGGATTGCACAACACAATCCACACAGGAAAGCAACAGGATTCAGCTCACACAGGTATACTTCTTCAAGGACGATAAAGATGATCACTGATCCATCTAAGTCGTCGGACCCACGAAGGATCGATAGGTAACTAACCCCCGCAGAAGACCCACACAGGATCGGGCTCACACAGAACCTGTAGGCGCTGGCTCACACAGAACCACTGAGCGCAAGGACCCACACAGGATCGGGCCCACACAGGACCTGTAGCACTGATTCACGTAGGATCGCTGAGTGCTGAAGTCGTCGTCGTCGAATCCACATAGGATCTCTGTACTGTCATCGTCGAATCCACATAGGATCTCTGTACTGTCGTCGTCGCAGTCACAGTAGCAGTCGTAGCAGAAGAACAGTCGCAGCCAGCACTAGGGTTCCCGCACACAGCAAGCTCGTACGGAGGGTCCGCTCCACGAGTCGAGAGGCTGATACATCAACTGTCACAAAGACCAGAGTTGATGTATCCAAAAGTTCCGTATCGTCAACAGGAACTCAACGCAACAGACGGCGCGTCGATCGGACGCCCGGTCTGAGAGTTATTGGCATTTTCGTCACCGGGGCCCGGTTGGTTTTTAAGGAAAAACCAACCCGACCATACTCCACCTGCGTCCAAACCTCGGGCGGAGTATGCCAAAAGATCCGTCTCACTAAGAGGAACACTACGCGACTGACGGCACGTCAATCGGACGTCCGTAGCTCAAGATATGAGCGTTTCCGCTCCGAAGGCCCGGTTGGTTTCGTGAACGAACCAACCCGGCCGAACTCAAAGTAACCCGAAACCTTGAGTGCGATATACCGAAACGACCGTCTTGATCCAAGGATCGCGTTGCCGCTGACGGTTCGTCGATCGGAGGTCCGAGGCTCAAGTTATGAGCCAAAAGCCAAAACTGGTTCGAAACGGGGGGGTCCGGGTCCGGGCCGACCCGGCCCGACCCCCCCCCCCCCCCGGGGTGGCGCGGCGGCGCGGCGGCGGGCCGCGGCGGCTGGCGCCGGCGCCGCACGAGGGTGGCACACGGGGTGACAAACCCCCACGTTTTGAGGGGCGGCGCGGCCTTTGTGCCGCGCCGGTTTCTTTTAAACCCCCCCCCCCCACGTGGGGGGCCTGCTGGCGCCGAACCAAGGGGGCCGGTTGCCCCCTTCCCTCAAGAACCGCCCCCCTCATTAAGAGGGGGGTTTTGTTGAACCGGCCGGGGGATTTATTCCCCCTGTTTTATGCCATCCGGCCGGCCAGTTGGCCGGCCGGTTTTTACCAACGGGACCGGAAATTCCGGTCCCGCCTTCGACTTCCGACGCCGGCGGCCCGGCCGCCGGTCTCCTCTTCCGCCGCGGCCCGGAACCGGCCGCGGTATTTTCGTCCTGCCGCGGCCCGGAACCGGCCGCGGTCTCCACGTCCCGCCGCGTCCCGGAACCGGCCGCGGTGTTCGTCGTCCGGCGCGGTGCGACGACACCGCGCCCCCTTCGCCGTGCCATGATTCTTTTCAACGCGGCGCGACGGCGTCGTGTTCTTGAAGATTTTTCCTTGACGTAGTGCGACGGCGCCGCGTAAATTATTTGTACGATCATCCGCGTGGTGCGACGGCACCACGCCACTTGCTTCCACCCGCATGAATAAACATGAACGATGGAGGGGGGGTTCGGCCGTGTTCATGCGGTCTGGCCCCCCTCGCGTTAACTATAACACTTAAATAAAATATTTCAAAGCCTCACGTAGACATGCGATCCACGAGCAAGAAATGGAATAATTAAAGAATGAAACAACAACCCCTACCTCGGGTTAAAGATTCGAAGATTCGTCTACGTTCCGCGGAAGACGGCGTCGCGGAGGTCGGGCGTCGCGGTCGTCGTTCGTCAAATCCGTTGACGAAGAGATATGCCCGAAGAGACACGTCATTGGCGGATCTTCGTTTGCCGACGAAGAAGGTCCGAGGAGGAAGCGGCGTTCCCTCTTGTTGACACCGAGGACGAAGAAGAGAGGCGTCGTTCTTCGACGGAGTTTGAGCGTTCTTCGTTCTTCGTCAGAGCTTGAAGATGAAGAGGAAGCTCTCCAAAAGCTCTCAAGGAGACAAACAAACAACCCATCATAAAATAAGATAACATCTTATTTTATTATTACAAAACACATAAGAATTTCAAAAGTTTGAAATTCAAAAAGGGTTTAACTCCCAAAATTAATTAAGAGTAACTTAAGCCAATTAAGAGGGGGTTAAGGGAACTTGAAAAGTCTAGGGGTTCGTGTGGGCCCCACCACACTTAATCCTCCCAAGGGAGGTTAAGTGGGTGTGGGTCCCACTTCCAACCCCCTTTGGTAGGTTTTTAACAAACTAAAAATAAAATTTGTCTTACAAAAATTTTATTTAACTCAACTGAAAACCCCAAAACTTAACTTTCAACCCGCAACAAACGCAACTCTCGAAAAGGTCTCTTTAAGCGAATATCGGCGCTGCGAGTTCATCGGTGCCCTCGGATTTCAATTCCGAGCACCGGATCAAAAGTTAAGAATTCCCGCTCGTTCGTTCACAGAACGTACCCGAGCCAAATTTCGGAAATTAACTCCGGGCACTCCGGGCCTCGGAATCAGGTGCCGTCTGAATCCGCGCTTTTGTAAAATTCTAAAGAAAATTAAGAAAAAAATTTCCCTTGAATTTTACGGGTCTTTACAGGTTTGACGTGATAAAAAGAAGAAATATGATAACCAAGGTGGGGTAAAATTAATATTATAGGTAGAATATAAATAATCCACAACAACACAGTTTAATTCACAATGAAAATATTTTAGACCACCACATTAAGAGAAATTAATAATTCTTAAATCATAAAAGCCTCATAAAAAACTCACATCATGAATTAAATCTCAATTGGTGAAAGAATTCAATGTAGATTCTCAAAAAATATGATCATTAACCAATAACATGGAGAATTTAATTTAACAATATGAACCATCTAAGAAAACATCATTTAATCTTCAGTTCAAATTCCACTACATTGAAATTCCCATGATCCAACACATTTATTTTTTTTCATAAGTGATATAAAACAAAATTATGTAATTAATTATACTAAGTGTTTCAATTAAACATTATGGATATAGTCAAAAAATACTTACCCTTAGATAACTTCTATTTAAAACTAGATCAATTTAGAATGATGAAAGAATAAGTACTGGTTAAGAAATAAGATTATTAAATGAAATAAGTGCAATTAAAACCCAATATTCTTCACAAATAAAATAACCCCAATTAAATGTAAGATGAGATTAAATATGTGAGGTCTCTAATTTTTTTGTCAAAAACTTAAAGGAATCTGAATATATTCTTAAAAATTTACCCATTGTGAAATCATAATAAATGGTATGAAAAAGTGACTACAATTGTGGGTTTATTATGTCAATAGGGGGTTCAAACCATATATACATAACTCGACAAAAGGATATATCAAATTCATGAAAATTTAATAGTTTGATATAAGGGTCACACTATGAATGATCACAGTTATTATGTCACCTCTTAGGATAAGTATTCATAGAATAAAGGACCTCACAGAATCCATTCAGGTAATGAATTTGACCAGTCACAACATGAATGAAAAACTACTATAGTTTTTAGTATCTTGACTAGCCAACCAATACTCTAAAAAACCAATGATCTCCTATGTCATCCACTATGCCTCAACCCACATACCAATGAAATTTTAAATATTTCTACTCACTAATAATATTAGTCTATTTAATAATTCACAAAACAAACCATACACTATTTAAAAATAAAAAATACTTCATGAATTCAAAACCCATAAAAACAAGTGTCGTTAAACCATTGAAACTCACCAACACCAAAGGTAATTTAATATTCATCATTAAAAAATACAAGACCAAAAAATTACCCCTTAATAACTATAACACATTTCCAATGGATAATTTAGGTTATATGATGTTCTATCTAGGTTATACTGTAATTCTCCTCTGATGTCCCAAAAAACCCAAGTTCATTTATTACAAAAATATCTATTACAGATATATGTTACTCTACACTAAAAAAACCCCCACATCGACTTTCAGTCAACTATAACCCTATCCAAGACTAAATCATAATAATTCTATTTTTGTGGGCTCCCATGATTAAAAAATCTCCCACTAATATGGTAGTTTCTCTAGGTAATACCAATTTTGGACATTGATATAACTAACATTGATATTTTAAAATCAACTACTAATTAGTAATTTCATATTAATTATAATAATCTTACCTCATATTTATCCTCATATGATCCATTAATTATAATTAAAATATTATACATAAAATACCCCCACTGAGCATATATTGATGAGATTCATAATCTATAGTTATTCCAAATCATGTTTTTTTGTAGAATATGACAGCATGAAACTCATAAAACTATCATTCCTAACATGTATTTTTTTTATTTATTAGGTAAATCACCATATAACAGAAATAATATAAAAATAAAATTCTGTTTAAAAAAACGAAATCAAACACTCTTCAATTCACCCAATCCGAAAATGGAATTATATCTCTCTAGAAGAACAGAAGGTTCGGTAATTTCCTATATAAAAATGAATAAACCATACCCAAAACAAAAACTACATGAATCCATGATATAATATCTATCATATTTTAACAATTTATACAATTTTCACTCAAAACCAAGGTTTCATATTCTCATGTATGTAGTTGAAAAGGGAATACACTCTCTAAAATTCCATTACTTGATATCGATCAACAAATCCAATAAATCAAATCATAAATGACCAAACTTATAGGAAAAACCATAAATTATTTCATAATTAATCCTATCACCTAATATATAGGTGTATTTATAGAACTTTCAATGAATGAATGAAAACACAGATGATCCACTAGAGGGTCTCTCATTGAGAATTCTATTCTCACTAGTACAAGCTAAATGTGGAAGCTCAATTGTAAGCATAAAATAATGAATATCATATACTAGAACTTCCCATTAAATACATTTCATTTACCATGTTATGAAATAGTGTAATATCACTATGAAACCACATAGTAGTACCAAATGTTATCCATTAATTAATTTGTTTTATATAAAATATTTTATTTATAAAAATTAGATATATTATTTGATTAAATTAGCTAGTTCCACATTGTGAAATATTTTCGGAAAATAAATGATTTTTATAATTTTTCAAAAATTGATTTTCTATTTGAAACAATTACATTTCCATAAGCAGGCATACCCATGTTAATAATGCATTCGAGACTATAAACAATAAATTTACTTAGACTCTCATTCAACCTAAGACCATGATTAGAAAAAGTGAATCCATGAATCAAGAATAGTGTTAGATCAATTCTAGATCTTACCATAATATCTTTATTGATACCTAATAAGAGAAATTTATGAATTTATTCCTATTAATAAATCCATATAACTATACTATTATTCAATCTGAATATAAATCATTAAGGAGACAAAGTTGACGTTGTTCTTCTTTTTCATTCTTTTGGTAACACATATAACATGATCAGAATCAATTATTAGATAATAGATTATTTGAGCTATATTTTTTTTAAATTTTTTATTTTATTGAAATCACATGGATATATTGTTGATATTTATATCTACTATTTGATGATTTTATAATAGAATATACACCTAACTATTCCTTTATCAAACTCGTGATAGGTGTGGAATTTTTCGGTATATTTAAACATCATCTTTACTCTATGAACGTGCAATTTAGAGAATTATTCTATTTTAAAGTATTCCTGAATATGTTCTATTTTAGTTGTAATAATAACATATCATTTAAAATATGTGGTCACTACATCAAAAATAAGGCATATATATAGATAAATTTGAATATGATTAATGATGTGGCTCATACAAGAAATAATCAAATGTCATGGTTGTTTGTCTATGATTAACCTAGAGGAAGATAAAAAAATTATTATTGTTAAACTTTTCATAGAATATTTTGAGTGGTTTTATTAGAATATAAATAAAATTTATGACATTATGGTTAATATTTTCAGTCCATTTTGAATAATTTTGAGTGGTTAATTAGGATTTATCCATGGGAAGTGAAGAAACTCATTTTCTTATGGTAATTGTCTATAGTTCAAAATTAGGATGACTATGTTATGGAACATTAAATGGTGCAAGATGAATATAAATATCTAAAATATAAAGGGATAAAATTTTCTGCGAAATAGATGAATAAAATTTATGTTATATATTTTCAAAGTGGTTTAATTGAATTGGATTTCATTTCACTATAGTGAACTGAAACAATACATGGCAAGTGATTATTTGTATATTTAAAGTCAGTTTTATAGTTTATATAATTATATGTTTCTTGGGAATCCTATAAATTTAATTTAATATTACCAAATAAAATATATTATATCTAATTCATAACTAAATATCCTAATTAAGAAATGAATACAAGTTAGGTTGAAGAGAAGTTGAAGGATGTGTAGAGTTTAAATTTGAATTTGAAATAAAAAATGATATGTGATGATGAATCTGTTTTTATTTGTAATAATTGATACTAATTTTATATAATATTTATGTGTATAATATTAATATAATATATTTTCATGAGATTTATATTAAATAATAAAATTAGGAACATAGGTAGAATAAATAAATTAAGAAGAAGAAAATATTGAAGAGAACTCAGTTTTCTATTGAGTAATCCACAGGATGGTATTTTGTGTTTAGTAAAAATGGAGATCACTAATGTTTTAAATTATGAACATATTTGGTATAACTATATAATATTGGTATAAAATAATTTAATAAAAAATTAAATTATCAACTTCAGTGAGGACTAAACGCCACCAAAAAAATAAGATTCATTAATGTTAAATATGTTATTATTTTATCATATATTGATTTAATATAAGACGATTTCATGAATATTATATTCGCACTATATCTAAATGGTTATTGTATTGGAATTTTTCTAATTATAATTAAATATATTACCACTTGAAACATTCTCATTTTTATTTCTGAACCTTTTATATATGATTTTCTTGGTTGATTTTCATTCCTCTATTGCATGTCATGTTTAGAATTGAAATCATTCACATTAAAATATTATAGGTAATAGTTATTTATCAAATAATAAAATAAAATATAAATTTTATCTCAATTATTATCCCTCCTCTCTGTCATCTAAAAATTTTTAAGACCCCAATTCTTTAAAGTATATAATACACTCGTTTTAGTTCATAATATGCAACATCGATCTTTAATAGAATTGTAATATATTATGATTATAATATTATGAAATACTATCTGAATTTTATTTTATGAAAATAATTAAATTACTTTTGAAGTAAATTTATAATTTTCCCAGTCAATACAAAAATATTTATTTATTTTTTGAAAATAAGAAAATATTTGTGCAATTATTGTAGGCAGAAAAATTAATTTTATTCAAATATTATTTTTTATTTCATTTTTATTTTAAGAATTATAATTTATTTACTCCCCATTAAGGAATTATATTTTTAAAATTTAATTAATATTGGGAAATAATATTGTAATAAATATCATTGGGTCCATTTCATTGAATTTTGTGATTTTTTTAAAAAAAATTGTAAAAAAAATAACATTTTATTAAACAATGTCAGCTCATTTCAATAATGTACAAATAAAAATTTTAAAAATGATCATAGAATGAAAAGTAATAAATTAATATTATGAATAAACAAAAAAATCATTAATATTTATTATCTTTTGTATTTAGTTATGAAAAAAATTTGTACTTTCGAAAAAATTATGGAAACTTTATTTTCAACCCATTCTATGTGATTAATTTTTAAATTGAAATATTCTGATTATGTCAATTGAATATTGTAAAATTAACATCATATTTTGAATCAGGAGGTTCAAATTTTAAAAAAATTCATTTATTTTTATACATTATATATTGCAGTCATTGTAAATATTTATCACTTGGGTAAGGATAAAATATGAAAAATATGATTGATACATAGGGAAATGGAATTAAAATTAATATACCACCTAAATTTATCCTATAGGATGAGTGGAATCGTTGAATATACCTTTAATTATTTAATAAATTACTAATATGTTATACTTTTCTTTGATTTTGATCATTATATTAATTTAGCAATATAATAAATACAAAATTAAATCATGTTGTCTTTAATAATACTAGATATATTTTATAAGGTTAAAATATGATATTATTAGTTATAAATGATTTTATAAACATTTAAATCAATTTTTTTTAACAGGGAATATAATTTTAAATTTTTAGTGGTGAAATAAATATCTTAGAATCTTATGCGATACTGATACAGAGTCGGTGTAAGTAGTATAAAAAAGGTAATTATTGTTTATAACTTCAATAATAATAATTTTCTTGTGAGCTAATGTGTATTACTAATTTCTAATATAAATATAATGTATTATGTATGTGTTTAAGGTTTATTATCTAATTAAATTATTGAAATGTTGTTTTGGATGTTATAATATGAGAATTGTAATATCAAAAACTACTAGGAAGGTATGATTTGTTTAAATCCTAGTTTAGACACCCTTATAATGTAAAATGAGATGTATATTTGGGGAATGGGGAGGAAAATCAGTGTTTAAGTGGTTTGGAACATGAAACTAGGGAGAAAAGTGGCCATACATTTCATATTAAGATGTTTTGCATGGTCAGTAGTGACCGTGCACCTCAAATATTCTTTCTTAGAGGAGGGGTGCACATATTATTATACCACATGAGATATAACTAAAAACAATTCATGATTGGATAGATCCACTTCACATAGTAATCACATGGTTTTTTAAATCATTTAGGCTTACAATTTAACCATCTGTCTAATAACCCTCTTGGATAGAGGGTTGCTCACTTTTGGCGCACTATTTATCCAACCATATAGATGAACCATGCACCACATTGAAAGTTAGTTTTTACCATTTTTATATTGCATTACATAAAGTTTATAACATAGTTTTTCCTCATTTCTTCATCTAGAATCCCTAGTAATGAACAAAATCTCCCCAAAATTAGCAATGATCAACATCTCTTATTTCATTTCCATTTGGACCTTCATTGAATGTGGATCAAAATTCTGGGTAATTCTAACACAACTCTTTAATTTCATTTTTATATTAGATATTTCATATAAATTATTTTTCATATGAATCCCTATATTCCACTTTTTCCAATGGATCTTTTGTTCTAGCTTTTAGGGGTGTTCGAATCCAAATCAAAGGCTAATGTTAAGTGAGCGTTCATCTTTAGAATCATAGTAGGTGGTGTTCCTATTATATCCCATAGCCATGTTGATTATATAGGATTATGTGGGTTAACTTAGGTGTGGATGTGTGTTCCCATTTTGTTTTCCTTGGTAGAATTGATAAATTTCTTATTTAGATATTTAATTTAACCCCTCATGATCCCCACAAGATGCATCGTGGTTAATTTGACCTTGTTATGTGCCACCCATGGGGTGTTCTGCTTCTAGGATATAGATATTGAAATGTTAAGTGTAAAATTGAAATTTTTTGACATAAATACTGGAAAAAATGTGGGGAATTGTTATCTTGAGTTATGAAATGATATTACTGGTGTTTGTGTCTGGTTTTTAACATTGGTTAATGGGTTGTTTCGTATATTGACAAATGGGTTTAATGAGTTATGGATTGTAAATGATAATACGTTTTAATTAAATTAATCATTTAAATGATAAATGGGTTAAATGGGTTATGTAATGTAAATCATAATGTATAAATTTACTAATCCATAATGATAAAATATGTGTTCAATACACATTTATTGTAAATATTTAATGTATTAAATGATTATAGATTTTGTTTGAAAAAACTATTATTGGTAATGAATCACGTGAAAATGGCATGGTGGTATGTGTGTTATTGAATTGAGGTTCTATGATCATAGTCCATGTTGGACTGAAGAACTAAACCTGACCTAATGAATGCATAAATTAAGGATTCAGAATAAGGTTCTATTCCCCTATCAGTTTCATTGGATAATACTACAAGGACTGATGCTCAAAGGTATGTGTGATGAAACTATTGTGAAAATTTTTACCTGTAGAGATAAGGAACATAAATTATCATGTTATTTATAGTAGTTAGTTGATATAGGCTATTTTGCAAAAAATAAAAATTCTTATTGCTTTGTAAACCTTTTGAAAATGGTTTGAGGGATTATTGTACCCTAATTGCACCAGGTCTACCCATTTTTTTCCATATAATTATTTATTACATGCATAAAATATATTTTTAGACTATATATTTTTATACACATTTGGTGGTTAATTTTTCATTTTTATTAATAATCTATTTGTGTCTTCATTTGGTACACGACTAGATTTCATTGTTACAGATCATGGTACGGGAAAGGCACTATGCTATAGGTTTTATTTGCACATGGGATTTTCATGGATGGGGGATCCAAAAAGGGGTTAGGATCCATTTTTTGGATTCTTATATATATCATCAATTAAGGTTTTCCTAACACTTGGAACTATATGAAATTACATTACATATTTACTCTTTGATTGTGGTCTTATACCTAGTTTTGAAAATTGGTTGGTAATACATGTTAATTGATTATAGCTTATTGTTTCTATTACGTCTTATATTAGATTTTATCTTACTCTAATAGACACAGTATAGTCTCCAAACGTGTTATATTAGACCCTCACTACTAGTCAGAATTCTCTAGAGTAATGGGAGGCATGCTTGAGGTCATGTGGAAGCCCGGCTCAGGGCACCTATGTAGTGTTCTTCGGGTTAAGGATTTTACAATGTGGTATCATCGCGTTTCTTTTGTATTGATTTAATATTTGGTAAAGGTATATCATAAGACTCAGATGTGTTGTTCCGTCATAATTATTTCATTCATGGGAGTAGTTAACCCATGTAATATGGAAAAACCACATGAATATGGTGGTATTATTATTCATGAAGTGCTTATTATGGTTGAATGATATTTCACTAATGGGTGATGAACGTTATGTGTGATGTAACTATTCTTTGAGGTTTTAGTTTACATTGACATGTTACAAGGTTGTTCATTCCTATATAAATTTAGGAACCTAAAGATATATGTTTCATGCATAATTGTAGGAACAGATGGGGAGGATGTGTGGGACATGACTGATAGGGTACATTTTGTTTTCATGAATAATATAGAGGCAGTGGCATCAAATAAATATAATAAAATTGATTAAATGGAAATAATGTGAAAGTGTGGTTAAGATATTTTTCCTAAAAAATGTTAATAAATGTTTTCTGATTCTAGTTATAAAAATATATAAAAATTATATTGATCCAAAAAATAGAAAAATTCATGTTCTATATGTGATAATGGTTATAAGGGATGTTAAATGAAAATAATTATGTATCTGTGAGTTTGTTTACCCATTTTAACCATGAATCATGGTAGGAATATATGGGGGTAGTTATAGAGATGTGAATATTTTTGTTTTTATTATGTAGGGGAAATGGGTTTTTTATGTTAATTAAGATCCTTAATTTCTGAAAACTCTGGATGTTTTATGTTATGCGTTTTGAGATGTGTGTATAGATTTATTGAAAAATATCCCCATTATGGCATGTTATTTTTGTGAAATAATAGGATATATCCAAGAATGATCCCACATAGGTGGATCAAGAAACCCCGATAATCCAGGGTAATAGGGGGAAGTTCCTTGATAACTTTTCTCATTTTATATAGATGATGGTTCAAGACCTAGGGTGGGTGTTTCCAATCAGGGATGAGATAAATATAGTGGTTTAGCTATATTATCCATTGGATTTTTCTAGATAGGGTTTACCTAAGGTAGTGTTGTTGTGTATATATCTCATCCATATGGTTCTTAATCATATAGATAATTCACTTCCTAAGAGGGTTAATTTGGAGGCTTACATGTTGCAAATTCAAGAATATAATTGGTTGTATACATTGTTTTAGACTGAGTTGTAAGATGGTATCTTATAGAAGGGATCCTAGGTATATTTTATGGATAATTTCTATTTGGATACTTTATGATAGAAACAATTTTTGAGTTTATGAGTTTAGAAGAGGTTAAAATTAGAGTGATAGATTATACTAGCTTATTCACAGACATACAATGCATTTTTCCAACATTGACAGTGGATGTTGTAGCTATAAATTGAAACATCCAATTTGGGGTTGGAGATGAGATCAAATCCTAGGGAAATGTCTTCAACTTAAAGTTTTTTTTGATGTGGAAGTTCTGATCCTTATAGTACAAATAAATTTCAAAGATTATTTTGGTGGCATACATACTGTTCCATTAGGGTGATATAATGGTGAATCATTCGAGGGTAGGAAGCATTAAATTGAGAGGTTTCACCAGGGAAGTGTTGGAAATAGTATTAAAAAACAAGAACCATCCTCTAAATTTAGTGATCATGTTTTCCAATATTAGTGAAGTATGGAATGAAACATTCATGGTCATTTACCCAAACCACTATTCAAGTGCCTAGTATGTTTCATGATATGGAATGTGTAGTGATTTTATAGGAACCCACAAGATGTGGGTGAAAATAAACTTTCATGAACAATAGAGAGCGACAGAAGGGGGGTCATTTTCCCTATATCTATTAGCAAGTTGGAGCTCCACTAGTCATACTAGTTGGGGTAGATGATTTGGAACACTAGGATGATAGATTATATATCAGTAGAGTAGTTAAACACTAATAACTCGGGCCAGAGACTAGGGTATTGTAGCGTGTCAATAGCATACAATCTAGAAAATGTCTGGAGGTGGTGAGGTTGGGTCATAAAATTGTTTTAGGAATGATTATTATGTCTTCTATTCAATCTATGTATATATTAAATTTTGTTTCTTTGAATTATTTTGTATCTTCCCAATTAGAGAGTGTGTGGGTCTTGTTGTGAAAAATATTGTTGGGGTTATGCCTATCGATACAACATTAGGAGTTAGAGAAGAAAATATCTGAAAATTAAGGGAGTGTTCATTAGTGGTTTAAGGGTACCATTTTTATGTAACATGTTTTTGTAGTATATTTTGAGATTTGATAATATAATTGGAAATGATTTTCTAGTGTTTTACCAAAACCATATTGGATGTTACCACTGTATGGTAATGTTCACAAACCTAATGTGAGGTACATATGTTTTTCCAGTTGAATGGGATATGTAACAATTCCATGAAGGGATAACTTATCAGTAGTTGAGTGAACATGAATCCAATTTGGATTCTCTTATGGTTGATTATGTGGGAGTTAAGTTGTCCATATTTCCTCTTATGGCATATTTGTTTCAATATGAGTTTCCTTAGGACGTAATGGATCTTACATTAAAGATTTATTTTAGGTCAATGATATGGTTGTTGCTGGGAGAAGAACCTGGTTATATCCTTCCATATAGAATTGAATCTGTGGAACTCAAGGAACATAAAACTCAATTTTATGTGTTAGAGAATAAATATTTTATTCATCTATGTATGTCTCCATGGGGATCTCTAGATCTATTTTAAAATAATTTTGATAGATCATTGACACTATAAATAAATTTCATGAGTTTTAACTAGAGATGGTTAAGAACTGATTACCCCTTCCAAAGATTTATGGTCTTTTTGTCCAGCTGAAAGGAGCATCAGTGTTCTCAACAATAAATTTGGAATCAAAATATCATCATCTATGAGATAGACCTTATAATATAACCCAGTAAACTATAAGGAGGAGGTATGGTTTTTATGGGGTTTTTATGATGTTGTGTTGATTAACTAATGTTCCATAAGTGTTTAAGTCCTTCATGAATTTAATTTTTGTACATGTACTATTATCATTTAATATTATTCTTGTTCGATGATATCCTATTTTACTCCTTGTCTGTGGATGATCATTCCAATAATCTGGACATTATATTGAGTACACTACAAGATCATTGGATGTACACCAAGCTATCCAATTTTTATTTATTTATTAATAAGGTACAATTATTTTGCTTTGTAATCATTGATTTGGGTGTGTCTTTAACACAGAGATAGTGAAATTTGTCATATCCGGTGAGTATCAAAATAATGGTTTTACTGTCTCATTTTTTTCGGTTCAGATGGATATTATCAGTGGTTTATCAATCAATTTCCCATTTAGGAGCACTATCATCTGAATTTAACAATAGGGGAATCATGTTTGAATGCTTTGGGGCATGTTAGAATGTTATTTAAGAGTTAATAATGTAGTTAAAACTGCACAAATTTTGATTCCATTTGATCTAATTAAATGGAATACCCTATTTCTTGCTTCATACATTATTGGGATTAGGGAATTGATGATGAAAAATTCTAGGGTTATGGCACATGATTAATGAATTTTGAGGAATATGGAATGAAATTAATCAACACATGATCTTGAGTTCTTTACGGATGTTTATGCTTTAAATATTTGTCAGCATTTAATGTTGGGACAATGGTTTACTAAGTAAAACGACCATAATAGCACCATGTACACATTTCCCAGTACAAAGATCTGGTGAGTTTGGTTCTGAGGGAATGTCTTGAAGGTTGGAAGTCACCTTCCATTTAGACTGTGGGTGATGATTATAACACTTATGTTGATGTTCATTTTTATGCCTACTTGTATATATGAAGTGTGGATGTGTGAGTTTCATGCTTTGACTTGGAAAATGAATCCTGGAAAAATAATAAATTATCATTATCTTTGTAGATAGTATCTATTCCAATGGATGAGTAAAGTGGCTAAATGTTTTTTTATTTGATGTTAAACATGTAAGCAATTGAAGGATAAGATTCAGTGACTATGTGTCTTATTAAAAAAATTTAACATGTAAAAATGGAAATGGTATGAGGTTATAATTCATATTGGGGTGGGTATTTGGAGAATTCATTGTAGGAAATATGTGATCATCATTGTTTTGGATAAGTTGGCCAAGGTGTCACATTTCATAGCGATTCAATGGACCTTCATTGTTGATCAATTGGATGTGGTGTATCTTTGGGAAATAGTATGGTGGCATGGGGTTTAAGGATTTTTAGTTTCTAATTAGGATCCATGGTTTTCTAAATGTTTATGGAATGATATAAATAGTGACATTGGTAACCATGTTTTTTTAGTACGACTTCCCACCCATATATTGATGTGTAATTAGAGAGTACTATTGATGTATTGGAAGACTTGATGAGAGAATTTGTGTTGGATTTTGGTGGATGTTTGGGAAAATTACTTTTCACTTATTATGTTAGCCTATAACAAAAGTTACCATTAGACGATTCAGGTGGTACCATATGAGGATCTCTATAGAAGGCTGTTCAGATGAATGTTATGTCGAATCTAAGCTTGGGAATTAGAGTTTTCACAAACAATTATATTTCATTAGATATCAGAATAGGTTTAGTTGATTCAGAAATGTTTTTTGATGGCATTGACAATGAACATTTCATATGTTAATTTAAGTTGTCATCCTAAAGAGTTTGTGGTGGGTGATTGTGTGTTTATACTGGTGTCTTCCAGGTTTCGTCACTATCAGATTCAGCAAATAGGAAAAATTGGTTCCCATATACATGGGTCCATTTGAGATTATGGAGAGAGTCTGGTTTGTGTTATATTGTTTTTATCTACCACAAAGGTATAGTGGTATGTATAATGTTATTCATGTGTCGCAGCTTCAACTGTATCACCCTGACCTATCTCGTGTTATTGATGTTGACCATGAGGAAGATACATCTTTCTATGAGAATCTGGTTTATAACATTGATCGTAGTGAGATTTTCCTACAAGGAAATATTATTCCTTGGTTTAAGAATTGTGGAATAACGGTAATATTCAAGAAGATGCATCAGATAGGGATATGGATATGAGGTCCTAATTTAGTTTTTTTTACAGCCCATATTTAATGATCCTTGGGGGACTGATTCTAGAAAGAGACTTTATAAATTTGGGAAGTTGTATGATCCCAACATTCTAGGACATTATGTTGAATTTAAATTTTTATTTAAATAACTTTATGTTTGATAATTATATGTTTATTGGATGTATTTGAAGGTGTGGGGGTGTTGGGGGGGGGGGGAATTCATGAATTAATGGAGAAAATTGGTCATCCAATGCATATTCCACGGTTGGTGTACTGTCCGTAGTATCTATGTTTTCCAACCGTGCTTTCCAAGAGGAGGGGTTAATGGATTAAGAAACTATGATTGCGGAAGGAAAAAATATGTGTTCATGGAAAAATATATTCCTCATTTTCATCACACAGTTTTTCAAACGGTATAGGATTCTAAAGATACCATGTATCCCAGACCCCTCATCGAAAGATGGGGTCTCACAGTTTTCACACAGTTTGGCCAACAATGCAGCTAAAATATGTGCCCCTTTAAAATTGTTTTCTTACCAATTTTACAATTATATCATTATGTGATCTAACTCAAAAGTTGACACTATTATTCCACCAGCATCCCTAGTGATAAACCAAATTGACATTTGCTTCCCAACGATCGATCTCCTTCATTTCTAATCCATTTACAGAATTTTTGGGTGTGGATTGAATCTCCAGATAAATATAAACCCTATTAATTATCTTTTTTAAATAATTTATTATTTAAACCATCACATTCTTCGAAATCCATAAATCCCACTTTTTCCAGTGAATAATAATTTTGTGAATTGAGGGGTGTTTTAATCAGAATCAATATCTTTGGTAAATAGAGTGTTTTTCTTGGGAATAGATGTTGGTGGTATAAAATTTATATCCCGTAGTCACATTTATTAATTATTCGTGTATGTTTGTGATTGGGTTTCATTTTTTTTCCCTTTTTTCCTTAGTAGAAATTATAAATTTTTAGGGTAAAAAATTAAATGAAACCCTCACAATCTTCATGGGATGTATATTTGTTAATTTGATAGGGTTATGGGACACCCATGGGGTGTCCCACTCCATGGACATGGAGATTGAAATGTTAAGTGTGAAGTCATACTTTTTGACATATATTTCTATATTAATGTGTTGACATGTTAACTTAGATTTTGAAATGAAATTGATAATATATTTTTCTAGTTTTATGAATGGAATAATACGTTGTTAGGTACGTTGATATATGATATAAAAGAGTTATGGATTGAAATTGATAAACCATATTGATTGGTTAAATCATGTAAAACATAAATGGGATAAATAAATTGAGGAATATAGATTAGAAAGTGTAAATGGATTGAGTCTAAAGGATAACTTATGAGTTTAATTAACTATTGTTGTAAGTTGTGAGTGTGTTATACAATTATTATTTATTTTAGAAGAGGCCTTACATTTAATGAAGCGTGGTCACATGGCTTGGTGGTATATGGGGTGTTGACTTGATGTTAAATTCCCAAGGTTCAGAGTGGATTGAGGATCAAAACCCACCCCTAGAATACATAGATTATAGAGTTAGAGAATGTCTCTATGCCCCAAACAGTTTCATTGAATGAGGCTACCTAGAATGATTCTAAATGTTATGTTTCACCAAAATACTATGAAGGTATTTCCCTAGTGAGATTAGAAACTCTACTTATCCCATTATTTATAGAATTTGACCAAAATAGGGTATAGTGTAAGTGATGAAAATTCAAAACCATTTATATTACTATTGAAAATAGTTTGAGTGTTTATTATTTATTAATAAAACTGGGTTTTATAAATTTTTATCTTTTTATTAATTTATTACATTCATAAACTATCTTTTTAGACTCTATATTTCATAGTTGTAATTAGTGGTTTCCTATTGAGTTGTACTCACACCTTGATCAGACCTGTATTGTGTACCCTAATAGATTTCATGGCCATAATCCTTGATCAGGGAAAAGTCCTTATTCTAGAGGGATG
Organism: Viscum album; assembly: GCA_963277665.1. Lineage (NCBI taxonomy): Eukaryota > Viridiplantae > Streptophyta > Magnoliopsida > Santalales > Viscaceae > Viscum > Viscum album. The sequence goes on from OY728165.1 coordinate 1,935,962,080, forward strand.
ATTTGGGCATGGGATTTCCATGGATGGGGGATATGGACTTGAACATAGGAAATATTTTGGGTATTCGTCTATTTCAATTTATTTTTGGCTTTCTTAACACATGGTCATATATTTCATGATTTATAATATTTACCATTTGGTTGTGGGAATGTAACCTATTTTGGAAATTGGTTTGTAATTTTTGTTCTTTTGTTATTTCTTATTGTTTACATTACTTAGAACTTTCTGCTATACCTTAATCTAATATAGGGGGTATAGTCTCTCCACATGTTATATTAGACCCTTCCTATATGTTAGCAGATTTTTAAATTTTAAGGGTTACACCTCAGGTCTTGTGGATTCCTATCTTAGGTACTAGTTTAGTGACCTCTGAGTTAAGGATTTTACATGAGTTTTTCTTAAAATAAATTTTTTTGTATTTTATTGTCAAATAATTTATTATTAAATTGATCATGAATATTTAATATTTTTATAGAGTAAAAATATGATTTTGAATGGTTTTAAATTTAATACCTTTTACATTTATGTGAAAATTTTTACCTTATAATTTAGATTATAACCCATTTATAATATGAAATTAATTACCACAATTATAGGAAAATTTTTCAAACCAATGGGTTAAATCAAAAGAATAAAGTTGAAATTATAAATAAACCTATAAAAATTGTATTGGATTATTATATTAACCATTTATCTTACATATATTTTAATACAGATCATTTTTTATCAATTATAAATGAGTTACACCATTTTTATACTATATTATTTTATTATTATCCAAAAATGAAATTATTGGTATTTTATAGTATACAATATTAAAGTTAATGATTAAAAATTAATAAAAAACACTATACTCATCCTTGTGAATGGGATATGATTCGAAATTTACTCTATGGTCCACATGTGGTCCACTTGTCTTTTTTTGGTATCGTTCTTGATCAGTAAAGAGTAAATAATTTTTATATCATAGTAATTTTCAAAATTGATAATTGAGCATGAAAACTAAGAGATAACGGTTAAAACATCACGTAAATGTGTTCAAATTTTACATGATGAGGGTATGTTAACATATCCACATCATATATTATAAATATATCAATTTGGTATCACCTGAGTGTAAAAATTAATTTATATTAACTTAATACCTTGTGTAATACCAAAATAGACCCTCTAATCATTGTAAAAAGTTAAACACTTCTCCTATATTCATGACACAATTTAATCCTTCTAGATCAAAAAATCCGTAAAATAATAAGTTCTTATCTTCCTTCCCTACAAATTATATATTAATTTCTTTCCAAAAATCCTTCCTTAATGGATTATTGTCTAATCCAAAATTATTTTAATAACAATGAGTTAAAACTCTTAACCGAGAATATTAAATGTAATTTCATCATCTTCCACCTATAAATCAATTGAATACATTCTATGTGATTAATTGATAGTATTAAATGTATATATTTTTTATTATTATAAGGGAAAAACAACTCTATAACATCTTTCCATCCAATTTAATGTAAAAAAATCACTCTAGCGCACTAATGGTTTACAATCTATACATAGTTGTATAATTCATTTTTCATTACTACATTAAATGGATTATTAAAATTTTTGATCTAATAAAAATATAGTTTATTTATTATTTTATTATATTTATATAAAATTTAATTAGTATTTACCTATATTTCATTCCAAAAATTAAAAAATAGGAATGAAATTCATGTTTATGTACAATATCTATGAATAATGTTATTCATTTCAAATCTATAATTGATTAATATGAAGTATTTTACCAAATAATCTATGAATGATCAAATTATAAATTTTCAAATAACTAAATAACACTAAATCCAATTTTATAGAAAAGTAGATGTACAGGTTTTATCCAAATTGGAGTGGGGAACACATCAGAATCCTTTTGACTAAATGTAAAGTCACTCCAATTATAGTTTTATTTTATTTAACTAATTAAATGAAAAGAAATAAATTAATTAATTAAAATATAAAATCATATTGCAGGGGAACCATTTTATATGTCTAATTTACCCAATAATATAATTTTACATTCTTTGAATATAAACATATTATATTGGTTTAACCATTGAATTTTATTGATAAGGGAAATTAATTATCCTAATCAATATACCCTAAAATCCCTATTCATCATGGATTGAATAATTAAAATAACTATAGTACATGAAGGAAGGATTTCCAAAAGTGTAAAAATAATTCAATTCAATGGTCATGAATAAATCATCTCAACAATATTGGTGTCAATTCATTTTTTAATTAATTTTTTAAATAAATATATAATGAATAAAATAAACGTGCGTGAATAACATGGTGCTATTGAATAATAAAATATTAAGAGAAAATAAAATCAAGTTTTTTTTGTAGAAAACCCCTTTAACAGATTTCGTTACCCCCTATAGATTTTAACCCAACACCGTAGGGTCATACCCAATGATGAATAATCTAATAACCATAGTGGAGTGATTAAAAAAATGAACAAGAAAGGGATTGGCGAAATGTGAGAGATTAGAATGAAACTAAATTTTATTCAATGATACATCAGTTAAGGGAAATAAAAACTAAATAACAATAAATAATTCTATCTACCGTGTGATCATGGTTGGTAATCTAATAGAATCCTCCCGATGATCAAGTCCTCGAGCCAGTAATCTCGCCACAGAGTCATACAATGAGACTATATTTACATGAATAGATATTTTTTGGATTGAATTATTTATCCCTTAAATATTTCAATAAATATACATAGTACATCCTTTGTATTCCATTATACATTCAGGTCAATTATATATCACCCACTGAATGATATGTCAAGAATATCCTGTTTGGTCTATATGATATTTTCATGTCTCATATTGTTTGTACAATGTGTAACGTGTGGGGGTGAATTTATCATGACCTGAAATGACATTGTAGATGGTAGACTATACATATCAAGAACATCATTCATTATGTGAATAATGTACTTCCATCATTTAATGGGTTGTTTTTATCTAATTATTTAGTATTGAGACCCTAGAAAATGTTTTGATAGTCCAACAATGTGGGAAACATTCATTCAAAGGGAATATTCATATATTTGGATTCAATCATCAATCATGTAATCATCATAAATTCCCATATTCACATTTTTCCACTTCAAAATGAGCCCCATAATAGCGATTATATACTTTTAAACATGTTATTATATGATTTTAAGAATATTTATAGATTAAATAATAACTAAGGACTGTAAATTGTTGTTTATTTGGAAGAGATGTTACAGAAAATGAAAAAAATGGAATGAGAATAAAACATATAATTATTTTTCTACTATAAGAACCTCCTAAATTTCTTTGAGATTCTAAATCTTCATAGTAAAACCTGTCAAATTAATAGTCAAAATGGAATATATAAAAAGCCTAGTGAAGAAACAAGCATGAAAAAGGATCATAATATATGAATCAAAGGCAAAAAATCAAAACATAATAAGCATGGAACGTGAATAACCATTATATTAATATCGTATAGAGCATAGAATCATATTTTCATTGAAATAAAATAATGTAGAATCAATATATAACACAACAAAAACCTGATTCCAGGATAACTTCTAAGACTGTATGACATGGTTGAAATGTCTCATAATGGATTAGGTTTATTACCTAATCCCATACATGACATATCATTTGGCTAAAATTTACCAAATGTTTAGGAGCTATAATATTGACACCCAATCTTTACATTTCCATCCATATTACTTCCATAAAATTAATCAAACATAAGGAATAAACATAGGGGTTACCCATGTAATGAAATGGGTTTTGTTGTCATGATATAAGGCATAACCAAATGGAATATAAAATTGGTATCCATGAAATAATGGTTTTTTAAATCATTCATTAATATTATTATAAAGGAATAATAACAATAGATCCTGAAAAATGATGTTATATTGAATTGAAAATAGGAAAAATTCTGGTCATAAAATATTATAAATGACCCAAATAAGTACGATTTTTTGTGAAAATAATGTAGTATTTGCAGATGATAAAGATATAATTCTATACATAAAACCAAAAATTAACTAAAATAGTACGCTGGTAAAATTAAATATTTTATAAAAAATAATATATAATAAAAATTGTTGATGATTTCTACTTGAAAATGGGTGAGAAATAATATAGTTCCATTTAATCATTTTTTCTTGTAAAGGGGAATTGAAAAGGGTACCATTGAAAACATGCCTTTTTCATCAAAAAACGATAAATTAATCTATATAGATACTTTTTAACAAATAAATAGAATTTTAGAGAATCATATAATAATACATAATAAATAAATTATGTTAAAGATATATAAATTGTAACCCAAAAGAATAAATGGATTATTAGAGTGATCCATTACATTATATCTGAATGTATTCTGAAATTTATCTTAATTTATTACATAATAAAATTATATTAATTAATTACATAATTAATAACATCTTAAATAAATTTTTTTATAAATTTTTTACATTTATTTATAACCATTTCAATGAGATATAATGTATAATTGTTTTGTCCTAGGAGTTTTCATTTTCTTGGTTTCATGGTCGGTTTACTTCTGTATAAATATGGATGTTTCTTTGAAATGGGAATAATACATAAATAGTTAAATTATATGGTATTTATTGTTAAAAATATATTGAAATGGTCACATGTATAAATTTTTTATTTATGAGCATGACTAATTTGATAAAACATCTATAATAAATGTTTAGTTTGTATTGATAGTTTTTAAAATTATCACTGTCTGGTTTCAATTAATTTAATATAATGTTTATATATTAGTTCTAGAAAATGGAAATTTTATAACACACATATTTGAATCTAGTTTAAGAAAAATTGTTTTTTTACAACCACCTATGTTGGAAAAAATAGAAAACGCAAACTCGATGTCCATGAAGGTGGTGAACAGACATATCCCAGATGATGTATTCATTTTAAGAAAAATATATAGAAGATAATAGATTGGATGAAGGATATTATATTAACATAATAAAAATATAGTGTATATATATATGATACAATATATACCATGCTTTTTTGGATAATGGATGTGAGAAGAGGATAATAAAATAAAATATAATAAAATAGAAGGATTGTGGATTTTAACTATTGAATGTAATCTCTACAAGAACCTCCTTAAGAAACATGGGTTTTCATGTTTATTAAGACAAAATGGTAATATATATGTTGAAGAGGAATTGTAATGGATTTTGGAATATCATTGACATGATACAAGTATTATAAAGTGTGAAGAGACATTGTGGTGAGGGGTGGTATTTATAGGGGGATTAGAGGGATGTTTTGGATTATTATATTCATTAGTTTATTATTTTTTCGCTCAAGAATATAAATTATATAGAATAATATGAATAAATATTGTAAATATTTTCAGATAGTTTTAACCAATGTGTTCTTACATCATTCCTAAATCATCTATGACTTCAATTTCATTTATTTAGATTACTATGTTAAATACAGAAAATTACTCTATTTTACTTTAAAAAATCAACTAGTTTAGAAAATACAAAAAACTAAACCTAATAACGTTTTCACATGTAGAACAAAAAACACGACTCCATTATATTAAAATAATTATCCCAATATTATAAATTTAATATTTTAATAAAATCATCAATTATTTGAAAAAAACTCATTTTAATATTATAATTGAGTTTATAACCCTTTTAAAAATTACATAATGTTACATAAAATTATCTTATAAACTTTATAAAACATTATATTTGTTTCTAAACTATTTAATGAAAATAATATTTTATTTAAATCATTATAATAATTATAATAATGTAAATAAATATTAACATTGTATATAAATACCAATAATTAATTTATCATTTTTAAAACAATTATTTAATTATACCATGATATAAATATATAATATTTAAATTTATAAGATAAATAAATTTTATTTATAATTTCATAGTTGAGGTTTCTATTCTAATATCCAAATACTATTCTTAATGGCCAGGTGACTATATCTACGGTCATCATACTATTCTAATTTAATAGGATGCTTAATTTATTTAAATACCTCTTATATCATTAATTATTCAGTAAATTATATTTCATCATAAAGATATATATATTTTTTCATTTTAAAAATGAGTATTATATTATTAAAATTAATTTTTATTTCATTTGTGAAGCCATTCAAGTGGATCGAGCATAAGTAATTTTTTTATACAAATTATATTTTTTTCTAATTATTATCTTGATATAATCTTTGATGTTATTATTGGTTTATTTGATTATTAATGTACCCTTCTTATTTTTTTTGGAATAATGTTACTATTGGGTTCTCTATGTTATGCATGTGATTTTTGACATAAGAATGAAAAATCCAATGATGAAATTTTGGGTTTTTATATCCTTCACCCTTATGATAATTAGGCCTGAAATATTTCTTTCACATATTATAGTGAAAATATGTGAGGGCATTTCTACTTCATGAATTCCTCTAATTCTCATGTCTTTTCTTTTTACACTTGGTTTCTTCATAGTACCATGACTAGATGAGTGGTCATCTTACCTATAACCATTTCTCTATGGTCCAAAATCATCACTGGATGCACCTCAAAAGAGATTTCATTTTATATTTTTACTACATCTGATTTTTGTACACATTAGGGATATTGTATTTACTTCCTCGGGATAGATACAATTAATACCTCATACACATGAGATAAGGTTGTTGTATGTTCTATTCGATATACCACAACTCTGACATGATAACAAATCTCGAAGGGGCTGATGCATTGGTAACATAGATTTCATATCTTCCCAAATCTCATGACTCTATTCCATTTAGATATATAGAGGAATACCATGTCACCAACCTCAAATTCTATATCTCATTGAAAATTATATTCATATATTTTTGTAAAATTTGGGATGCCTAGATATGTAGTTGGATATTCATTAAATTTTCTTCCCTTTTATCAACTATTTTTGGGCCCAAAAATTTCTATTCACCCACTTCATCATAGAATATAGTCACTCTACATCATTTAACATAAATTCCTTTATATATTCCATTTGGAATCTTGAGTGGAATCTATTATTATAAGAAAACTCAACAAATGGATGATGTAGATCCCATACCCTTTGACGTCTATTATGATTGATATCAAAATGTATTTTAGTTTCTGAAACATCCAATCACACTAGACATTAAATTGATGGTGAAAAATCATACTAATTATCATCTCAGTGTTTACATCATTTTAGTTTATTTTAAAAAACATAGAGTTAAATCTTGGATCATGATCAAATATACTCAATAATAGCACTCCATACTACCTCACCACTTCTCTAATGTATATCCATTCATGTTAGTCAAGTGAGAAGTACTATTAAATTGAAATAAAGTGAGAAGTATTCATACAGAAATCATCAATTTCATATATAGAATTATTTCCTATGGAAGACTTTGGATGCCCAACGACAATGTGTATGGTGATCTTTTCCAACATACACAATGGTATGGGTAATGGCTGCATCACCCCCTTATAATTTTATTCCTTTAAACTAGTACTTACTGATATTCTGGGGAGATTGATTTATATTTCATAATCTCCTATAACATATTGTCCCACCAATAGTGCTCTTGGATATCTAAATATATATTTATACACCCTAGATATATAGTTATGTTCAATAATTTTTCATCATTAAAAATATCATTATTTATCTTAAGAGTTGACATTAATCATAGTGATAAACTAGATCGTGCAAGTGCTTCCTCAACTATTTTCTACTATGTTTATATCCCCTTGATTATAAATTAGACCTTTTTAAAAATCTACATGCCTTCTCTTAGAGCATCCATTATCTTCTCTAAATGGGATTGTTGAGCAATAAATTGTGAACTGAATTATTATATACCTTAATTTATTATTCATATTTCTATCCTATAATAATCTATTAGTATTTCATCTGTCTCAATTCTCATCATAGATAATGTTATATGATCATTTCCACTAATAGAATTAGCCACATTATTTTCATTATTAAGATTGTAGTAGATTGATAAGTAATAATCCTTAATGAGATATAACCATATTCCTAGAAGATATTAAGATTCATATATGTGATATATATTTGAGGCTCTTGTGATCAGTATATATCTCACAATTAAACCCAGATATAAAATAGCTATATTTTAAATGAGAATATCACAACACCCAATTCTAGATCATGCCCTGGATATTTTGGATCCTTAAAATTCAACTTACTTGAGTCGTACACTATCAAATTATTATTTTTATATGTACTGAGCCTAATAAAATATTTTAAAAATCTATGTATACCAAAAAGAGTTCTACTCTTGTTAGTACTGTATATAATGCTATTGTGACAAAACTATTTTTCCATTACGTAAATAAGCATGTAGATTCATTATCCTAGAACATAATTACTCCCTTAGAATTTTTATTGGTTTCTGGGATTGAAAATTATTAAATAATTTTCAAAAATACCCAGTAATACCTTTTTAGTTTTGATTCAATATGTTTCCTTATGAAATTTCAGTTGCTTCATGTTTCTAAATCAAAAACATGTTTTCGTAAGGAAATTTCATTTTCTCTATGAAATATTTTCTGAAGGAAATTTTTTTTTCTCTTTGAGTGTTTTTTACATTAACTCTAGTTTCCAACACTATATATAATTTTTTCCTAAATTTATTTAACAAAAATTTCCTTATACCAAAAATCGAATCCTTATCTCTATCTTGGAACATTACAGATACTGTGATTCCGATTTCTTAATAATTCAAAATCTGATTTCTCTAGAATTGAGAAACTAATTTCTATAGAATTTAGAATCTTATTTATCAAGAATTGAGAATATTATTTCTATAGAATTCTAAATCTTATTTCTCTATAATATTTAATTCTATTTCATCAAAAAGAAGTCTCTAATTCTCTAATAAATCAGACTCTATTTCTCTAGGAAATTTGAAACTAATCCTCTCAAAAAGCTTAATCTGATTCTTTTACAAATTAGACTCGATTCACTTATAAATAAAAAATGAATCAATTATAATTTAGGATTTGATTATGTGAAAAATTAGACTCTTATTTCCTTAGGAATCAAGCACTAATTTACATAAAAATCAGAATCATATTAACATATAAATTAGATCCCAATTGACTAATTTTTTAGAATTCGATTATAATATTTTTATACTCTGAATTTCAATATATTAAGAACCTTTTTAAATGATTTTATTATAGTTATCATATTTTATTAAAGTACAGTTTCATTTTATTTGATCCAAAATGTGATAATTCTTTTTAGGCACAGTAATGTATCTTATAGTTAATTTTATAAAATGATTCCATCCAATTTGTTATAATCTAACTGTTTATTGAATTACACATGTATAGGTCATTAATAAATTTAAGGGAAATATGAACATTGAAGCTGTAATTCAGCCGTTGGATAATTTTCCTATAAATACCCGACCATTTTAATGTGCTAAGAGTTGTACTTTTCGACAGTGGATGCTTTGGCTGATATTGTGATTATACTATGTGAGAGCTCTGGCTCGATCTACCTTGTGCGAATGTTGTGAACAACTTTCTTAATATGTGAACATATTGTTCAATATGATTACTGTAAAATTGATTTTTACTATTAAAAATTGAGGGATTCTAGAGATATTAAGACAGAGGTAACGATTACCAATATAATCGGGGGCCTGTGTGGATAATAACACAGAAACTGATCATCATTCTGAGGGCTTACCCAAGTGTGGTTAATAAATAAATTCTTGAAAGTATAAATCATGGGACCTTTATCCAGGTTTATTTAATACCCTTCCCTTTTGGTTAACATATTAATTTTTTACTTTTTGTTGTTACAAGTTTTATTTCCACTTCATTTTGTAAATGTTAGAAACTGTAACATTCATAGACTTTCTAATAATAGTACAAACTCTAATTTAGATTCTATATGTTTTATGTTAAAACCATTACTTTAGATAACATGGTTATGTTTCATTATCTTATTATTATTTTTGGATCTACAAAAGTTTGTTTCTTTATTAATAACTATATAGGTATTGTGAATTCATCTTGTTTAACTTTGATAAACATGGATATTCTTAAGGATAAAAATGATAGTTTTTAAACATACAATTCCCCACTATTTTAATTGAGAAATAAACATCTACATTTTTATCCTACCTTTTTATTATATAAGGTCTCTAAAATACTTATACTTTCTTATATTTTTTCATGATCATTTTTTCTTGATTAAATTTACTTGTTCAAGTTTTTCTTAAATTTATTCTTTATTAAAACGTTTTCTAAACATTTCCGACTAATTTTTTTTGTGGAAAATATTTTTTTAATTTCAAGAATAAAATTTGATCAAAAGACAACATAAATCCTACTAAACCTCAAATCATTGATGGTAAATACTATTAATACTAATGATATAGAATGGAGACCATTGTTATTAATACTAGAGTTGATAAATTGATCATGCTTACTAGAGACTACATGATTAATAATAAATAAGACAGAACATTCACCAATCCAGAAAAACAATAATATTAATGTAATAGTATGGAATACAATACATTATGATGTTATATGACCAGGAATATCTGTAGCCATATTTCTTTATCTGAATCTATTAATATAATTTGAAAGAAATTAGAAGTTACACATATTGTCAAAAAAATGTTATTGTAACAAGAAGAGTTATGTTAAAATATGTCTACTAGGGATTTTTATTTCCCTATGGTGAAACCATATGTTATTTCTAAAAAAGATTCATGAAAATTTCCAAAATTGTACATTCAATGGGTGAAAAAATATTAGATGACGATATTTACAATAGTAACACATGATGGGATAGTTGGGAATCTATTGAAACAAGATAATTAATTGAAGAGATATGATACCAATATTAATTATAATGGGATTGTTTCATTTATAAATACTTATAATCTGATAAAATCCATGAATTTTGAGAATTTTTCTAAGACATAAATGTCAATTAAATTTGTTTTTCAATCAAACTCAAGAAAATCTTATCATTCATAGAATAAGCTATCCAATCATGATCGAAGGATAAAAGTTATTTTTGGAAAGAAGATCCTTTAGTAAAAATATAATTAGAATTAAAAAATGATATCAATGATTTTAAAGTCACATGTTATGAATGTAAAAATGTAGTGCATATCGGACATGATTTTCTTGACTGTAAATGAAATGTCATCAAATAAATACATTCATAATGAAATTTGAAAACAATAATATAATCCAAAAGGAAATATAGTCATAAAGGCTAATGATTCTTGGAGTGAAAGTGGTGGAGACTCATCAGGTTAATAATTAGTTATTGAATCTTTTAGATAGAAGAATATAGGTCATATTTTGTGAATACCTATTTAAAATAATAGTTTCATGGATAATGTAAACTCATTAAAGTCCTTAAAAAATAACCCTTTGAATTATAATTTTTTTGATAAAATGTATTATGAATAATTAGATGATGAATTTTCATAGAAGAAGATAATTCATTACCTTCATTTTGAAAAGGTTTCTAGGTTTTCTAAATTTCTTGAAAATGATAATATTATGATAAAAAAAGATAAAAGACAAGGAAAACTCTAGAATCAATATTTTAAGAAAATAAGTATATTATCTTTTGAAAGGTCATGATGATAAATCATTTTAAATTTATTCTATTTAAAGAAACCTTATGTCTGTTAATTCTGAGAAGGTTAAACATTCCAAGGATCATAAAAATTTATCTTCTAAGAAAAACATTTTATATAAAAATAGAAATCCTAAGACTAATGAATACGAGTATAAGAATTAATTCATGATACTAAAATAAAAAATATTTTACATAAAGAAATGTTTTTAAAATTTTAGTTCTGGAAAGAAAGAATTTGATCGAAGGAATATTTATGGGTGTTTTTATTATAGTTCAAAACCTGATTTTAGTCACAACTGTTTTTACCCCATAGTGATACTTTTTTTAACTAAGTGTTAATGTGGTGAAAATTTGGTGAAAAACAATTCTCTAACCAAAATCCAACACTTATGTTTTCTTAAATCTAACATTTAAAAAAAATTGGATACATATGATTTTACTCTCAAACAATTCATAATCCAAAAAAGATTGTATTTCAAAAGACTAATTATTTATTTTATAGGAAATGAAAGGAATTTCCAACAGTAATACATGCTATATAGATAGTGGATGTTCTAGGAACATGAATGGTAACAAAAATTTATTTGAAAATATTCTTCAGATGAAAGATTGAATATTAACGTTTAGAGACAATGATTAAGGAGAAATTATTTCTGTTGGTAATGTAGCTCTTCTTAGAAGAGCTTTAACATAAAATGTTTTTTAATGGTTTTAAGAACAACCTTATTAGAATTAGCCAATTTTGTGACGAAGGATACCTTATGAATTTTACTAATTATAAGTGCGTAGCACCTAATTCCAATGAATATTTTATTTTATCTTCACATAGGCATCAGAATATTTATACACTTAACATAGATGACCTTTTGATCCATGAATGACATTACCTTAGTGAAATAGATGATTAATAATTGTTATGGAATTGAAGACTAAGACAATTCAATCTTATAAACCTATGAAAGCTCTCAATGAAATGAATTTTTAAGGATCTACCAAATCATATATTTAATTTTTCAAAAGTCTATGATCTTTATCAATGTATAAAGAATAATAAGTGAAGCTTTAAATTAGTTAGTGATGTCTCAGCTTCTGAAGCATTGCGGCTAGTGAATATGAATATTTTCAGTCCAATACAAACTGGATGTATTGGAGGAAAATAATATTTATTTTTTTAGTTGATTTTTACAATAGATTTTTATGGGTCTATTTTCTAGAATGAAATCAGTATCCATTTCATATTTTAATGATTTTTTAGACAATTCTAATAATGCGAGTAACCTTTCATTGATAACACTTCCTTGTGATCATGGGGTGGAATTTTAAAATTAAGATTTTGAAAACTTTTTGAGTTAGAAATTAATTACTCATAACTTCTCATCTCTATTAAATCCTCAAAAAATGGTGTTATTGAATGAGTACATTGAATTCCTCAAGAGATAATATGAACCATGTTGACTGAGTAATCTATTGATAAAAACTTTTTTGATGAAACTATTAGTACTAATTTCTAAACTATAAATTGAGTTTTTAACATATATTTTCTTAAAAAACACCTTATTAGGTATGGACTGGTCAAAAACCAAAATATTATTACTTCATGTTATTTGGATGCAAAGTATTATTCTCGAAACCCAATGATAAAGTATATAAATTAACTCTAAAATTTGATGAAGGAATTCTCTTTAGCTATTCCACTGCTTATAACTCCAATGGCCGGAAGGCCTTCTTGTTTTATTGATTTTTGATAATACAACCTTCAAAGGGTGATTTGGAACCCTAAAAAGGCTCGTAGGCATAAGTATTACATGTCTTGTAGGCTTTAGTGTAATTAAATGCTCATAGGCTTCAAACATTACATACAACCCAGACTAACTACTTGGAAATGCTCCTCCCCAGCATCTTCATCGTGAAATCAGTTCTCCACTACTTATATGGCTTATAGATTTTTAACCAAAAAATTTGTACTGTTGAATAAATAGCACCTATTAAATTTGATGGAACTGATCGATTTATTTTTAATCAACCTCATCCTATATCTTCTTATGTGTTTTAAAAAAATTATTATAAACCATTAATGGAAGAATATTCTAATATGAAAAATACTCAATCAATTTCTCCTGAATTATTTTTTGATGATGTTTTCATTCCTTTTATTAATGAGTTGGTTTTACAAAACCCAAATCAGTTATTTCTTAATAATCATATATTTGATAGTATCGTTGGTGATGTAAATCAACCTATAAGGATTAGAAGTTATCTACGGAATAAAGAAGAGAATCTTGTATTTATTTCCCAACTAGAACCTAAATGTATTGATGATGATTTTTGTGATGATGATTGCATTAAATATATACATGATAAACTAATTCGATTCCAATGAACCAATGTTTGAACTTCTGTTGAAAAACATAAACAAACATCTATAATTGGAGTGAAGTCAGTGTTCATAAATAAATGTGATATAAATGAAATCATAGTAATAAATTAAGAAATATTTGTTACTAAAGGATATAATAAATTATAATGAGTATACAATGAATAAACCTACACTCCAGTAGCTGGACTTGAATCTATTCATATTCTACTAACCAATACATCATTTTTCAATTTCAAACATTTTCAAATGGACATGAAGTGTGATTTATTTAAATTATATGTTCAAGAAGTAGTTTATTCTAAAGAAACTCATATTTTTGAAGGAAAAAACATACTGAATGTGATTATAAATATACCAATGATTTTTATTGACTTAACCAAGCCCCTAGAGCCGCGTATGAAAGACTAACATTATTTTTGTAACAAAAAAAATATCTTAAAGTAACTAATGATCCAACCCTTATTAAAAATAATGGAAAATTTTTTTGATTAATAAAATTTATGTCGATGAAATTATATTTAAATAAACTCAACAATATTTAATTGATTCATTTGAAAATGTCATAAAATATGAGTTTCAAATGATTTTTATGGGTGAGTTATCATTTTATTGTTTCCAAATTTCTAAAAAACAAGAACGAATTTTTATATGTCAACATAAGTATATTATCTATATTCTTTTGAGTTATGGATATAAAATCACTAAATATTTATGTAATTCAATCAGCATCTCAAAAACTCTTGATCTTGATGATCTGAAAAACAAGTAGATAAATAAATATTTTAGTTATATGATAGTATGTCTAAAATATATGATATCTAGTCATTAATTTATATTGTTTTTAGTATGCTTATGTTCTAGTTATCAATGTAATCTGTATTAATCACATTTAAAAATAGTGAAAATATTCTTTCTTTATTTAAAGGGATCCATTGATTTAGGACCTTTTTATTCTTCTTGAAATGATTTTGTTTTAAAAATCCTTTCTGATGCTGAGTTTGGAGGTCTTAGAATGGATAGGAAAATTACACATGGATGTGTAAATTCTTATTAGATTCATTAGTTTTTTGGCCATGCATGAAAAAAACTCGGTAGAATATTCCATTATTATAGTTGAATATGTGGCACTAGGATATTATTGAACTCAAGTGGTGTGGATCCAACACACACACACATACTATTTAAAGCGGTTTACCAAAATAAAAATTATGTGTGATAATACTAGTTCAATTTCCATAAAAAAAATTCGCATTAGTTTTGTATAAGGAACATAGAGATTACATATATCATTACTAGGGATCACACCCATAAATAATATATTATTTTATAATTTTTGGGAATTAATGTTAAACATAAAGATATATAAACAAAACATTTTTCCTTCAATAGATATGAATACATTAAAAAAAATTAGTTTTGATATCCGTAATGTAATCATCCATATTAAATTTTTATTGAATCCTATTTCATAACATTTAGATACTCATTCTCATAGGGGGGTAAATTTGGTCATTATTTTAAATTTACTTTTCCTAAGTTATTTTCAGAAACTAAATGGTTTTTGAAACCTAAAATGTTTTTGGTACCAATTTTTTTTCTAAACATAAATAGATTTCAGAACCTAAAAGGTTTTCGCATCCAAAAATATTAGAACATAAGTTTTCTAAGATGTACCTTATTAATACTAAATATTTTTCTAAAAAATATAAAAGGTATGTTTTCTTACTAATATTCACTTAATTACCCTCCTATTCTTTTGTATTTCAATATTATTTTTACAAAACATTATCAGATTAACTTTCAGTAAATACAATTTTTTCCTTAAAACACAAGAATATTGACACCTATAAATAATTCTCCAACATTGATATCAACTGTCAAATTAGATCAAGTAAATCTCAACTGTTGGATTGACTCGAGAAGATGAACCATTTCCACTAAGCCTATATAAAGGGTACCCCTCTTCGCATCCCATATTGGTTATCTCGGAGTTTTTTCACCAAAGCTCATTCGCCCTTAAATTGTGCCATCTCGTTTTCCATTTATACTTAAACTCCAAATGTTTCTTGAGGTCACCGTACATACATATATGTTGTCCAATAAGGAACATAGTTATAGGTTAATCTTACGGGAATTGTCAGTGGACCAAAATTTCTTTTCTATGTATAACTCTTTGATTTCAAAATTCATAATGATTAATGGATGGGAAAGCCACTTTGTAGAAAAGGAAAATAATTTGGATGCAGTGTATTCTGATTTAGTTATAACATATTAATACAGTTCACTTTTTTGAATAAGGAGGAAAAGAAATGTCTTAGTTTAAGAGTTATAGAAAAACATACTCTCTATATTACAAGAAGGCTCTACGTATTATAGATAAACCCTACAAAGAGGAGGAAATATTTTTCTCAAAAAAGTTTCCTGATAAGGAATTTTATTTTGAGAATGTGAAGATTATTGATTAACTTGGGATTAAGGGAGTCAAGATGACCGAGATAAAACATCTTTCAACAATCCATAGACTAGATTCCCTTTGGATTCAAGGTTATTTTATTACAAATGAAGGATATAAGGACTCTATAAAGATATTTTACATCATTATAATGTATTCTGGGTGAATGTAATAATGTTTAACCTCATTAAGTACATTATTTTAACCATAAGTATCATTAAAAATAGAACCATCAAATCTCAAATCAATATATAACAGAAAATATTGTCTATGATCATTATATTATGCCTATACTCCTTCAAAATTCCATGCAAGTAAAAGGTAAAAACCTTTAATATCATTTTGTTATGTGATGAAATATTGAGAAGAATGAACATCATATTCACAATAAAGTTAGGATAACTATTCCATCCTCTTGATATGTATGATAAGGATATTAGTATGAAATTTGAAGTTGGAGAAAGCTCCAAGACAACTCCTAAGAAAATAAAATCCAAAGATCAAGAACCATAGGAATAAGAACCAATGGCTAAACCAGTATTTTTTCTACCCAAGAAAAACAAGAAAAATAATTTTTTGGATGATGTATTATCCAAATGGAGGGAGATAAAAAAGAATAAGTAGGATGGTCGTGCAGATTTTAGGAGAGATTAATCTAGTACAAGGCCTTAACAATCTGAAATGATAACGATCATGAGAAGAAATCTAAATGAAATAAGTTGAAAAGAAAATGCCAAAAGATGAGATTATCCCATACATTCTATGAGACACTAAAAAGGACATTGAAAATTTTCAATTTCCATAACAATTTATGAATGAAACCATGATTCCTCTAGAACTAGTGACAACTGAGACTCCTGTACCATATAATAGAAAGAATAATATTTCTGTTCCAAAAACATTAGTTGAAGAAGATGAACTTTAGAAATAATAATTACAAGAATAAGAGTAAAGTAAAAATGTTATACAAATGGTAGAAGAATATAATGATAAATAGAGTCATTTAGACAAGTTATTAACAATATATTTCTATGATTCATCTATATAGATTATTTCAAAAATTAAAAAAAAAATTAATGAAGTTTTTTTCCCAGATCCGGTAAAGAAATTCCCTTCATATTATGAAATTAGTAAAGATAATATCATTTAATGTGTTTATTAATAGGACAATAAATAAGTAAATTTCATCATTGATAATAATGTTTCTGATAAATTTGTTGATAAATAAGTTGTTGACGTTGATGATAGAATAGTCCGTGATTTTTATGGAGACCATGATACTCCAAATATTGAGACTAAAATTTCTAAGCAAGAGATAGGAATAGAAGTCGTTGTTGATACACCTAAGAAAGTTTTTTTTGAATAAATAAAGATAGATGTTGTTAGTATATATATAATGAAATAATATGTGAAAATTCAAGTTTCCTCACCAAAATAAGAATCTATTTGGGAGTATTCCATTTCATTTGGATAGGATTTTGTTTTCCAGTATTTGAAGAAGCTTTTGAGCCCCATCACTTTCTTTCCTAGAAGTAATTGAAGAAGTCAAATAATTCAAGAATAACATAATAAGAATACATAATCAATAAAATTTCTTGTGAAAATGTTCATCAAACTAGAAGCTGAGATTGAGACATGTCAGATTAGTTATGATGATCATTGAAGGTCATGAAATGAAATGAAAATGTGGTCAAAGACATTAATAGATGATCCTAATTTTTTTGATAATTTCCCTGGAACAATAAATGATGATTTTGATAAATCACAAGAAAATATCAAGAATCCATCAACATTTATTTCATAAAAACACATGGTAGAGAAATATATCTTCCAATATGAAGACAATGAAGTGAATATAAAACTAAACTCTATTTCCCTTAATCAATAAATAGAGAGGGAAATAAGGGAAGAGTTGGATGGAAAACACAATTTAAAAAAAGGAATTAATGAAGTATCAAGGTGAAAAAGATATGTTCTAGGAAGACAGAATAAAATATCTTGATCAAGAATTATTTTTCAACAAGATTAAAGATAATCAGAATGAATTAAAGAAATTGAAGTCATCATTGAGAATTTTGATTATGGAAAATAAAAATTTAGATAAAAATTTCTTGTTTTCAAATTAGATATCTTTTGTATTTTATTTTGAGAAACTTTTGTTATTATAATGATATTTATCTTTTCATTGTTTCATGTTTTGTTTTTCCTAAAAATTCAGTTATAATTATTTCTACCCTCTATTCCTTTTTGAAAATCACAAAGGGGGATACATTAATGTTCAAAAATAATATTAAGTTAAAGGATGATGTCACGACCCGTCCTCGGGTTCCATGCCGTGACTACCCCAAGCCCGCCTTCCATAGGCCATGGGCCGGTGACTAGTACCAAAGGTGTAAATCCCGATAACTGGAAAGGCATTGCCTTTATAAATGTAAACAAAACACCATAGAGTACAAGAGGAAGTAAAACACTAAGTACAAAAGAAAGTTCTGAAAAGTAAATGGTCCAGAATACAAACCCAACTGAAAGTACAGCTACAACTGAATGAAAGTACAACAGAAAAAGACAACAGCTGGAAGAAAGGAAGAAGATCTTGGGTCTTCCTCCTCGGATCCTACCAGAAGGGTAGGTACAGATAGCGCAACTCCTGGATCGTCTGCCACAGATCCTACCTGAAGGGTAGGTACATATAGCACAACTCCTCAATGATATCGCTTGTCAACCCCCTCCGAGTGTCGTCTCGCAGTGTATTCCACCTCCGAATACTGACTCGTCATGTGGTCAACCTCCGGGTACCGTCTAGTCCTCAAACATTCAGCCTCCATCAGCTCTGCCCGTCATCTGCAACCCACACAACGAGGTGCGGGCATAGCCCATGCAGGGGTGAGTATAACGATACTCAGTAGGGACCCCGAGACCCTCAAGGTCTCACTAAAACCAACATAGTAACCACATAGAAGATCTCAACGGATAACCTATAATTAGGTATATGCCCATACATACACCTAAGTTATCAAGTAACCCATCTCACTCATGAGGAAACACAACGATTATGAAATCAACGAATAACCACTACCCAGGTATATGCCTATACATATACCTAAGTTATCAAGTAACCCATCTCAATCATGAGGTAAACACAATGTCAAAGACTTATCTCAAACCAGGATTTTTATTATTGAAACTGTAACAGCTGAAGATCTCCGTCTCTTGAGTTTACAGTGGTCCTGTCACGACTCTGATGTACTTCTCACTAACCTAAGACTGCTGAGATACTCCTCCTGTCGAGTACCGCGGGTCTGCGGCCAACTACCGGGTGCTCCATCCACTGTGGGTCTGTCGCCAAATATCGGGCACTCCCCCTAATAGCCTACAGAGGTACTCCTCCTGTCGAGTACCGTGGGTCCGCGGCCAACTACCGGGTGCTCCATCGGCCATGGGTCAGTCGCCAAATACCTAGCGCTCTGTCCACTGGGCTAGTCGACTCACTCCAAGTCGATTCGGTCAAGCAGTTGTCAGGTCTCAGTCGGATACATGGTCTCTATACTCCATATGCTCGTCTTCGAGAGGGTCCGCTCTACGAGCTCTAGTTCGATACTCCAAATATCTCAAATTCCCATGAAGATGTGTCTCAATGTACAACCTCGTCATAGGGGTCTCAACGCAACAGACGGTGCGTCAATCGGACGCCCGGACTGTGAGTTATTAGTCTTTTCGTCCCAGGGGCCCGGTTGGTTTCATGAGGGAACCAAACCAGCCATATCTCAACTGTACACCGAACTCTCATAGGGTATAATCATATGGACCGATTCTCAACGTGATCACCAATGCCGCTGATGGTTCGTCAAACGGACGTCGGGTCTGAAAGATATCAGCTTTTCTGTTCCAAAGGCCCAGTTGGATTTCGGGTACAATCCAACCCGGCCACTATCCAACAGCTACCAAAACTCAGGAGAAGTATGCCAAAAGTTCTGTCCCATCAAAAGGAAGTCAACAAGACAGACGACGTGTCAATCGGACGCTCGGTCTGTGAGGTATTGGCCTTTTCGTTCCAGGGGCCCGGTTGGTTTCATTAGAAAACCATCCTGACCACACTCCGACGACATCCAAACCTGAAGCGGAGTAATCCAAAAGATCTCTCTCACCTAGAGGAATTCATCAAAGTCGACGGCACGTCAATCAGACATCTGAAGCTCAAGATATGATCGTTTCCTCTCCGAGGGCCCGGTTGGTTCCGTATCCGAACCAACCCGGCCGAACCCATAGTATTCCTAAACATTGAGTATAATATACCGAAACGACCGCCTCATTCCAAGGATCTCTACGCAACTGACGGTGCATCGATCAGAGGTCCGTAGCGTAGGATATGGGAAAAAGACCAAAGAGGGTCTGAAAACGGAGGTTCTGGGCCCGGACCGACCCGGCCCAACCCCCACTGGGTCAGCCCGCACCGGGTCGACCCGACCCGAATGGGCCCAGCCTGCCCGGCCGGAGCGGCGCGTCCCGGTCGGCTAGCTGCGGCTTGGCCAGCGCAGCCGAGCGGAAGCCGCGGAGCAGGGTGAGCGGCTCCCCCCCCCCCCCCCCCCCCCCCGCCACTGATTGAACCCAGCGGCGCGCCGCCACCGCCTTCCGCGGATCACCGGACGCGCTCCGGTGGTCCGTTTCTCCTGCCGTCTTCACCAACGGTCCTCCCAGGACCCTTCCTTCACTGCGAAGGGATTCAAATGCCATATCGGCCTACTTTGTCATCATCTGTTGATCTGCACATCGATAAACAAGCTGCAGAGGGTTGTCGGGACATGTTTGTTTGGCCCACGTCCTCCGCATTAGGTGTTATCAATTGGCATATAATAAACACATGTTTTTAATCATGACGAGGGTATAATATATCCTAATTAAATTATATGAACACCTTTCAATCAAATACCCACGCACAAGAGTTTTAAAAATTTGATTGCACGACGTGACGACGTCGTGCATTCTTGTCGCTCGATCCCGTGCGGCGTGATGATGTCGCGCATGTTTATCGGTCGATCCCGCGCGGTGTGACGATTCCGCGCATGCTTGCCGATCGTTCCCGCGCGGCATGACGATGTCGTGCATCCTTGCCACTTTATCCCGCGCAGCGTGACGGCACCCCGTCAATTTCATTCGATCCGCAACAACAAGAAACAAATATTAAGGGAGGGGAACGTCCGTGTTTGTGTGTTCCGGCCTCCTCCCATTAACTGATATCATGTGGTACAAATAGACTCGGATGAAAGACAGAAGAGAATCACGTATAGAATACACGTAAACCTCCTACCTCGAGCGCGGCTTGAATGAGGTTTTCGTCGCGGAGGAATTCGTCGCAGAGAAACTGTCGCAGGAAGAGACGTCGCGGAAAGAGGATTCGAAGATGCTGATGGAGATTGTCCGAGATGGAATTTCATCTCCCTTCATTTGACGTGGGAAGAAGAACGAAGGGTGGCACATCGCGGGTATGGCGTCGTGGTAAACGGTCTCCGAGGGCTCAACGTTCTTTGTTGGGAATCATTAGTTCTTCGCATTATTCGTCGAAGATAAAAAAGATGATCTCTAATCTCCTTACCTTCTTTTTCCCCCAAGTCCTCTCAAGCAACAGAGGAACTAACCCAACATAAATTAAGCCACACATAATTTAATAACTCAACATGGCTTTTGAAATTCAAGTGTTTTAATTTCAAAAACTCACATTAAACTCACTACATTAATTTCATAAGTTATTAACTTAAGTTAACAATATTAATGGTGAGTTGAGGGGGTTAGAGGAAATGAAGGGGTGGGGTTCGTGTGGGCCCCACCACCCTCGTAA
Source organism: Viscum album (assembly GCA_963277665.1). NCBI lineage: Eukaryota > Viridiplantae > Streptophyta > Magnoliopsida > Santalales > Viscaceae > Viscum > Viscum album. The sequence continues at coordinate 1,935,984,495 of OY728165.1, forward strand.
CCACCCAAGGTAGGTTGGGTAGTTACCCAACATCCTTCCAAAGGATTAAACACATCGAGTAAAATAAAAATTGTTGTTAAATTTTTTTTAACTTCCACAATTTTTGTCAACTTCTCTTGAGTAAACGCAACTCTGGAATAGGCGTTCATAAGAAAATACTGGCGCTGCGGTTCCACCTGTGCCCATAGAATTTGATTCCGAGCAACGGTTCAAAAGATAAAAATTCATGCCCATTCGTTCACTGAACGTACCCGAGCTAAACTTTGGAAATTGATTCTAGGAACACCGGGACTCGAAATCAGGTGCCGTTAGAAACTGCGTTCCTGTAAAATCCCAAAATGAATATTAAGAAAAAAATTTCCTTTAATTTTACGGGTCATTAAAGAAGAGAATATATATGTGAGATGGATATTTCTAAAATTTTAAATACTTAGGTAAGGTGGAGTTATTTGTCAATCAAAGAAAAGAATACAATAATTAGGTATTTCATAACCTAAGGGGGAGTTAGTAATATTAAACATGAGCCTTAAAAAAGGAAGATACCTATTTATTTTAAAGTTACAAAGTGAAAAAATAATTCCTTTATATTCTTTTATGATTTTTTTTTGTTTTTAAAAAGGTGGAGATTTATGAGTCAATAAGGTTCCTTATGACCTTTCTATTCCATTATGTTTTGGAAATCCAAAACACATTTTCTTAAAGAATATTTTCTTTCTCAAAGAAAAATTTTCTTAATGAAATTTTTTCCCTATGCTTCGTTTTTTACTTTACCAATAGATTTCAATTCGGTATATAATGTTTTTATTACAAAATCTAACCATATTTTACATATTCCATAAATTGGATCATAATTTATAACTCTGATCATTATAGTTCATGTCAATCTGATTTCTCTGGAACTATGAATCTGATTTCTCTAGAATTGAAAACCCAATTTCTAAAGAATTTAAAATCCAATTTCTCTATAATTGATTATATAATTTATATATAATTCATAATAAAATTTCTCTAGATTTGTGAAACTGATTTCATCTATAATATTACTCTGATTATCTCAGAAATCAGTCTCTGATTCTCTTAGAAATCTGATTCAAATCCTATCAGAAAATAGACTCTGATTATCTTATAAATAATACTCCAAATATATAAAAAATCTATCTCCAATTCACTCAAAACTGATAATTTAATTCTCTTAGAAATAAGACTTTGATTTCCTCTGAAATCAGAAATTTATTAACTCAGATATTTAGACTCTATTTATATTAGAAATCAAACTATAATTGCCTTGGAAACTAGACAATGAAATACATGTAAATCATCATCCTAATTTTATATTATTAGATTCTGATTGTCTACTTTTTTAGAGTCCAATTATCAATATTTTTTCACTCAAAATTTCACTATCTTAAAATTTTGATAAATATATTTTTTTTGTAGTTAACATATTTTCATTAATTTAGAGTTTCATTTTATAAGAAGCTTAATTGGATAATATTTCATAACCATTGTAATGATTTTCATTGTTATTTATATAAAGAAATTTCATAAAATACTGTTGACGCCGAAAAAGGTCTGTAAATCCTGGAGGATGTTTAGAAATGACGAAGTGAACTCATATTCGGAATCAAAGGCCCGAACCAGAGGCCCGGGATGTGGTGTGTGAAATAAAGGAGGATTCGCGCTAAAAAATGTTCTACGTGCGAAGTCCTCCCGGGATGCGCGAAATTGTGCTGGTGAGGCATGCAATAATTGTGTGCCCCGGTTCTGCATGGCCTGATATTGCGCGCAAGCGGTTCCCGGCATGGAAAATTTCGCGTCCCGCCTGGATTCTGCACTCGAGGTCACCTATAAATATAAGGTGACCCCGAACGGTTTGGGGGTTGAGGAATCCGAAGCGACTCTCGTTCGCGCAATTCGGATCCCCCCGCGTGAAAGATGGCATCTAGGTAATCCCTCTTTTCGCACAACCTTGCACTTGAGTTTGCCATTGCGCGCAATTCCACCGGCATCAATGACTTTTCCCCCTCCCTCGGTTTTCTGTCTTGCATGCATTTCGCGACCTGTGCGCGCAATACCCTGCCTTGCGTGCAAAACCCTGTGCATAATTCCCTCTTCGCGTGGAATTCCATTTTCTTCGATTGCGCGTCGTCGTGGTGTTTTGCGCGCAAACCTTACCTTTTGCACGCAAATCCCGGGACCTCTCACCTTGATGCCCCTTGGCTGCCCCCTGCACCGGCTCATAAAGAAAGGCGCCGCCTACGGGTGGGACGAAGAGTGTCAGACCAATTTTGACGAAATCAAGTCTTATCTGCTTCAACCTCCGGTCCTGATGCCACCCGTTCCCGGCAGGCCGCTGCTCCTTTACGTGACCTCCCTGGAGCGATCCCTCAGCACCCTTCTCACTCAGATGAATGTCGCGGGAACATAGAATAGCCTCTACTACCTCAGCTGCATGCTCCTTGACGCGGAGATTAGATATTATCCTATCGAGAATAGCTGCCTGGCGCTCGTATTCTCCGTAAAGAAATTACGGCACTACTTGCATCACCATGAGGTACAGTTGGTCTCTCAGGTAGACCCGTTGAAAAACATCCTGAGTCGGCCTATGTTGACTGGCCGATTGGCACGCTGGGCGGTGATCCTCCAACAGTTCGACATTAGGTTCGTACCTCAGAAGGCCGTCAAAGCGCAGGCATTGGCAGACTTCTTCGCCACCCACCCCACCTCTGCAGACCAGCCACTAGATTTGGGCTTTCCTGATGAGGCAATCCTCTCAGTCGATCACGCCACCCCATGATGGAAGATGCACTTTGAAGACGCCTCCCGAAGCCCTTTTGGTAGAAGTCTCAACGATCCTAGGCTTAACAGGGTGGGCCTGGGTATCGTCCTCATCACCCCAGAGCAAGCCGTTCTTCCATATTCATTCTTGTTGTCAGAAGGCTGCACCAACAATGAGGCATAATATCAAACCCTCATCACTGGCCTCAAGTTGGCCCTGGAGGTTAACGTGCCCCGTATGTGTCTAAAAGGGGACTCTGAGCTAGTCATCAAGCAGGTTAACGGTGACTATGCTGTCAAAAAGCCGGAAATCATGCTGTTGCTGGAGTGCACCCTCCATCTAATGGCTAAGTTCCCCTCCCGAACAGATGTCATTCACGTTCCCAGGATGCAGAACAGTTGAGCAGATGCTTTGGCTAGCATGGCTGCATCACTCGCGAAGCCTGGACTGGATGAACTGATCATCCATGTGGCGCACCGAAGAGTCATTGCTCCTGTTATCCCCGCTCCTGATATCCCAGAGGGCGATCGTGGCTCGCGAGTGAACCATCTATCCACTAGTGCCCCTGAGTCCGGACTCCTCGGGGTTCCAGGCGTGGTGATCGGGACAATTCCTAACTAGAGGACACCTCTGGTTGAATATCTCCAGCACGGCCATCTTCTGATGGACCGAGCAGAGCGAGAACGAATCTGAAGTCGCACTCTGCAGTTCACCCTTCAAAGCGGTCCCAGCCATGAGCAGCTCCATTACAGGCATGGGTTTTACGGTGTTCTCCTCCGTTGTCTTCAAGGAGTTGATATCCCACATGTCATGCAGGAAGTGCACACTGGTTCCTGTGGCGCCCTCCAGGCTGGGTCGAAGTTGTCCCACCAGATTCGGAGGTTGGGATACTTTTGGCCCTCCATGATCCACGACTGCATTGAGTATGCCAAGAGGTGTCATGTGTGCCATGTTCATGCCATCTTTGTTCATTGGCCACCAGAGCCTCTCCAGACTACTAAGTATTCTTGGCCCTTTGAAGTCTGGGGGTTGGATGTTGTGGGGCCTTACCCGCCGGGGATGGCCAGTCAGTGCCAGTTCATCTTGACCGCAACGGATTTCTTCTCAAAGTGGGCAGAGGCAGCCCCGCTCGGGAAAGTCAAGGCTGGTTCTATCACCGACTTCGTGAGCTCCAATATCATCCACCGATTTGGAATACCTCACGTGATCCTTATGGATAATGGAACCAACTTCCGAGTGGCCAAGCTGAAAAGATTGTACGCAAAGTACAACATTCGCTCTAACCACACCACCCACTATCATGCGTAGGCAAATGGATAGATTGAGGCATTTAACAAAACCCTCTCTAACATTTTGCAGAAAATGGTGGGTCAGAACAAGAAAAGTTGGCTGGATAAGCTCCCCAACTCCCTCTGAGGTTATAGGACGACGACTCGCAATTCCACCCAGGTGACTCCATATTCACTGGTATATGGAGCTGAGGTCGTCCTACCCATCGAGGTCCAGCTACCCTCATTGCGCACGACGATCTATGACTAGAAAGAACTGGATAGATCTGTCGAGATCCATCTAGCAGAGTTGGAAGCGCTGGACGGAATTAGGCTTCACGCTTTACATAACTTGGAGAGGCATTAGAGCAGGATGGCGCGAGCTTTCGATAAGAAGGTTCGCCTCCGATCCTTCCTGCAAGGTGACTTGGTGCTGGACCTTAGAGTGCCGATGATTCCCGCTAGGAAGCCACCCAAGTTGGAGCCCAAGTGGGAGGGACCTTTTATTGTCCACAAGGTCTATCCCAATGGCACGTATTCCCTTGTGACTATGGATGGTGAGCGCATCACTCCTCCCACCAATGCCTGGTTTCTCAAGATGTACATTTCCTAGTCTCTACGGTCCAGCATGACCTTAAACAACATTTTTCCCTACATTTGGGCCCTACGGTCCAGCACGACCTTAAAATGCATTTTTCCCTACATTTGGGCCCTACGGTCCAGCATGACCTTAAACGGCATTTTTTCCTACATCTGGGCTTCATGGTCCGAGCTCTAAGACCTAAAACTAAGATTCTCATGGTCCGAGCTCTAAGACCTAAAACTAAGATCCATATTTAGTCCAACATGACGTTAAAATGTATTTCAATAACTATGTATGTCTTGTTTATCATCCTAATGAGATACGTAGGATCGCCCGAACATTTCGTCTCGGGTCCAGCCCCAGGAGTTACCAAACTCCGCCCTTTCGCCTTGGTCCGAGCTCTAAGACCTAAAACTAAGATTCTCATGGTCCGAGCTCTAAGACCTAAAACTATGATTCTCATGGTCTGATCTCTAAGAACTAAAACTAAGATCCATATTTCGTCCAACATGACGTTAAACTGTATTTCAAGAACTACGTCTCGCTTGATTCCCATCCTAATGGGATACGTAGAAGCAACCAGACGTTTCGTCTTTGGGTCCAGATTCATTTCTAAGGTCGTGTCTGTCTCGCCTCTGGGACCTTAACTGCAGGATCATGTAGCATGGTATGGGATTATGTCCTCATTCACGTCGGGTTTTCAATAGCTGCACCATGCGCACCCTGTCCTTAGGGTTTAGCCCTCCTCTGTACAATGTCATTTAAAGACGCACACTTTCCAGAACTATGTATGGCTTGATTCCGATCCTTAAGGGATACGTAGGACCGCCTGAATACCTAGATGTCAGGTCTAACCCCGTCTCTTAGGAGATCCCATGATCTCCCTGTGACGTGGGTGTTTGGCATTACGCCCCCTCTTTTTCCCGGGGATCCGCCATCTTTTGGCCTCTCTCGGACTGAGCCCTCTGACCCTTTCTAGTGTTCTGCTGATGTGTTCAAGGTACTCTGGTCTTTGACTTGGAGTGCCAGATTTGACTTAGGCAAGTTCCATCCACTTTACAAGCTTCGTGTTCCCCTTCATTCGGGCACTCATCATCCTTCATACCCAGAGGGACCCCCAAGAACGGCCTGAATACAATGCCCAAGGGCTATCCTACCGTCATGGGCCAACACCCCCAAGGGTTTCAGACAACAAATTGATACGAATCCCACGTTGAAAACATGGCCAGCGGTTGATGCTCATTTTTTTGTCACCGTGGATGACACGATAGGATGCTGCGTTGCGGACATGGTCGGCAGTAATCCTCAGTCGTCAAGCCAGTTTCCATGGGCCCTGAATGTTGGTGGCGTGGTTAATGTCATGTTCCGCCCCACTGTGTCAAGGTGGAATATTGACACTCCTTGTACTAACCCTCAGTACACCCCCTCACATCAGACAGACCGAGTTGCGCAACGGTGTCTCTTGGGGCTCCTGTGATCTGAGTGCTAGAGTATTTGCTTGGGTCTCTTCTTTACGGGTTGCGTGAAACTTGACCCTCATCCCCATGGGAAATGAGGAGTCTCCCGGACATTTCCTTTTGGGTCCAGCAGAACTGGGAGCTAGCATCTCCTGCCCCTCCTTGATTGTTGAACCCTCATAGGCCCCTTTGGCCCGAGGCTCCTCTCTCGGTTGGTCCAAACCATACGATGTTAAACTATGTTGTTGTCCAAACCATAAGACCTTAAACTATGTTGTTGGTCCAAACCATACGACCTTAAACTATGTTGCTGGTCCTATCACACGACCTTAAACTGCATTGTGGTGACCTAGTTGTAGAGGAAATCACGTTGGGTATCGGTCTTGTACCATGCCATCTGTCAACGCCTATCACGACTTGATGATTTTGGCGACACCACGGCCTACTGCTCTAGGCCTATCTCTTCACACAAAATAACCTACTCACCTTAAAGGACAAACAAGATTTATCAAATTCCGCTTCTTTCAGTGCAAGGGAAACGCCCAAACTTCCCTTTTTCGTGGAACTGGTATCTTACCGTGTCACCTTCCAAAACTAGGTATGGATTGATTATCATCCTTATGAGATATGTAGGAGTGCCTGGGGCACTTCCCCATGGACCTAGCCAACCTACCTTTGTTTTCGGTCCCTTGACTTGAGCATTTCTCCGGAGAGCACATGGTAAGTAGGGCTTAGGTCCTCACTCACGTCGGGTTTTGTAACCGCCTTTCCATGTGTCTGTTTCTCCCCCTTTTCGTCCATGGTCCGAGCTCTAAGACCTAAAACTAAGATTCTCATGGTCCGAGCTCTAATACCTAAAACTAAGATTCTCATGGTCCGAGCTCTAAGACCTAAAACTAAGATCCTCATGGTCCGAGCTCTAAGATCTAAAACTAAGATTCTCATGGTCCGAGATCTAAGACCTAAAACTAAGACTCTCATGGTCCGAGCTCTAAGACCTAAAACTAAGATTCTCATGGTCCGAGCTCTATGACCTAAAACTAAGATCCTAATGGTCCGAGCTCTAAGACCTAAAACTAATATCCTCATGGTTCAAACTATAAGACATAAAACTAAGATCATCTAGGTCCGAGCTCTAAGACCTAAAACTAAGATTCTCATGGTCCGATCTCTATGACCTAAAACTACGATTCTCATGGTCCGAGATCTAAGACCTAAAACTAATATTCCCATGGTCCGAGCTCTAAGACCTAAAACTAAGATTCTCATGGTCCGAGCTCTAAGACCTAAAACTAAGATCCTCATGGTCGGAGCTCTAAGACCTAAAACTAAGATCCTCATGGTCCAAGCTATAAGACCTAAAACTAAGATCCTCATTGTCCGAGCTCTAATACCTAAAACTAAGATCAATATTTCGTCCTGCAGAACGTTAAACTGTATTCCGTCCCGCATGACGTTAAACTATATTTCGTCCCACATGACGTTAAACTGTATTTCATCTAACATCACGTTAAACAGTGCTTCAAGAACTACGTGTGGCTTGATTCTCATCCTAATGAGATACTTAGGACCGCCAGAACATTTCGTCTTGGGTATAGCCCCAGGGATTGCTAAACTCTGTCCCTCCTTGTTGTCGGCCCCTCGGCCCGACTTCGGGACATTTACCCCGAGCAGGTCTGGGATGCCCCATGGTAATAATGGGAAGCGGCAGTTCTCTAGCTAAAGAGGATTTGCCTGTAAATTTGGATGACCCGTGATCAGGTTGGTATGTCCGCCTAATGCACCTTCTCCATGGTGGCACAATATTGGGAGTGTCGGACTCTGTTCGAACAAGCCACCACTCCACCTCCCACGCTTTGCATTCCCCTTTATTCGGATCCTAATTTTCTTTTATGTTTGACGGGACCCCCTAATAGTATGGATGCTCGACCTATGGTCCGCCTACTGTCTTGGGCCAACTTTACGGAGGACTGATCATGATTTACGGGACCCACTAACAGTATGGATGCTCGACCTATGGTCTGGCTACTGTCCTAGGCCAACGTTCCGGAGGACTGATCATGTTTGATGGGACCCCCTAACAGTATGGATGACAGACCAATGGTCTGCCTATTGACCTAGGCCAACGTTCTGGGAAACTGATCGACGGTATTTGAGTTACCCCCCCGTGTTGCGAACATGGTCAGTGGTCAGCCCTCATTTATTGTCCCCATTCCAGGCCAACATGATATAGATGTTGTGTTTCTGCCACGGTTAACAGTTATCCTCCATGGTTGCGCCTCATTGGGTCCCGAATTTAGGAGACGTAATTCAACCTTTCTCTCTATCCCCATGTGTTCGGATGGATTTCAATGCCCCTTGCATTTCCCCGCTCGTGTGCTAGAGCACATTGAGAAGTCGAAACATCAATCAGCCTAGGGTCTCCTCAGAAGTCCACGCACGATTTTAGATGCCTGAAGCCTGGTCAATGCCCCACAGTTGAACAGAATGATGGTACGAGCATCTCTTTCTTCTCACATTGGGAATGTCCCACCGGAGCCTAGGGGTGAGTTGTTATTCGTTTCAAAACTATGGTTGAGCACATTAATCCATGGGTACAAAAGAGTGTATTTGGCCATATATTGGATTGATACAATGATAAGTAAAAGAAAAATTGTTCATGAGATGGAAAAACAAAGCCCTTAGGGATCAGCATGGTGAAGTGATCTTTCCAGCGCTGCTACCCTGTGGTTGGTAGCCTCCAGGGCCGCTTTTCGCTCTTGAAAGACTCTCTCCTCATCGGCCACCCTAGAGCACAGCTCGCCAGCCCGAGCTTGTGCCTGCAACTGCTTGCTTTGAATCACGGTCATCTGGTGACTCGCCTCCACCAGCTGTTCCTGTGCATCAGCCTGCTGTGCTGTCGGTTGTTCCATGAGCTCAGAGCATGTTGCGATGAAGGCCTCCTTATCTGCCACCTGCTCTTCGAGGAGCCGAACTTCCTGCCCCGCCCCCAGCATCGCTTGAGTGCTTGCTGATCTTTCCAGGCACTGGGAAATGCCGGTGCACCGGCGGCTCTCGTGTATCTTCTCGGCCATGTAATCACGGACCGTCAGATGAAGACGCTGAGCGTCAGCTCCTCTGGCGTATAGGAAGCGCAGCCAGGTCTGATGTGATCCCATCAGCCTCAGCCAATCGGACTGGGGATGCCTGAGAAAGTGCTGGATACACTTCCACCCCTTGTGCTGTGCCATCCAGCTCTCTACGGCCGCCTCAGAGTCAGAGTCGTCTATCTCCTCAGGGTCAGTGGGTCGATACATGGGGAAGGACGCCAGCAGATCAGCAGCAGGGTCTGCCCCAAGGATTTCTTCGTGAGGCATAGAATCCTTGACATCCAGTCGACCTGATTCTCTCACCCCAAAAGAAAAGATACCTCCACTAGCTTCAGGCCTCATCTCAGGAATAGCTCCGCTGATGTCCGCCACCCCCTATTCATCAATTGTCGGGGCCGACTCAGTGTAGGGAGAATGTTCCGAATGAGGTGGTATGTCCGTTGCTGGTCCACTGATGGACGGCCTGGGCTCCACAGCCAGACGCGCCTCCATTGTTGAGATCACTGCACAAGACACATGCTGGTTAGATGGGATCCTTTTCCACCAAGCACCAATAGTGAGGCATGAGACTTACAGGAGTCCAGAGCACCGGTCCCCATTGTTTTGGCTGCCGCAGGAGCCGCCATGATAGGAGACCCCTATGCGCTTGTTAGCTCAATGATGGGGGGTCGGATCCCCGTCATGTCTCTTCGGGTGCTCTCCTCCCTCTGGTGGGGACGCCCGTCCAATGCTCAACTTCTCCTGAGTAGGATGGAGAAGTGAGTTAGAAGTGAGAATGGATGAATGAGGGAAATGAATGAAGACATAGACCATCCTCGAGAATCTCAGTTAGGTCGAGATCAGAGTTGGAAATCTCGCCTTCGTTGTCTCCAGTTTCGTCCTCCCCCTCCAACTCCTCGTCACTGTTGCCTTCTCCCGGCGGTATCGCTTAAGGATCATGCTCCTGGCCGGGCATCACTTTCACGAGGAAAGTTGGCTTCGCAAGCCGCCCGATCTGTTGTGCGTATGCGTCCATGGCCGTCAGATAAGCATGCCCCTGATGGAATTTTACTCGGTCGGTAATTCGAACAAGCCTGACCTCTGGCAGTTGAATCCCGTTTTGCATTATCTTCTACCAGATGGCTTCGACGCTCAGCGATTTCCGTAGGGTCATCCAGGAAGACCATAGTGCCAGGAGAATTGCGTCTTGGGAAGGTTCGAGCAGATATCTTATTCTCTTCCCGGGCAGTTCCCTGACAGCCTCATGTCACCCCCCCTGTGGGTAACGAGGATGTGGCAGCACCATGTGATTTCCCCGCCGCCGAAGTCCTGGCCGATGCTAGCCCTGCTGCCTGACATGCCCTTGGTTCCCCCCTTCCGACGGCACCGTTCCCTCTTTCCCATCACCCGGTTTCTGTGCAAGTGACCTCGAGTTGCTGGACATGCTTCCGTAACAGCCCCTCAGGGTACGCGATGGTCCAGTGTTCGGCGTATTCGGTTGCTAGGCCGGCATCGACCCCGACAGGAGAAAAGGTGATGACATCGAAAGAGCCGAAGGTGGTAAACATCAACCACATCTGGCACAGGACGCATGGATTCTTCTCCTGCCAGACAGCCGTGAATACCTTCTTTGTCATTCACTGGAGGAACCCGAACTTCCTGGCGAATCGGGATGGCACGTACAGCTCGCATATCATCGTCCCGTCGATCCAAGCCACGAGCACCCCGCCCTGAATGCTGTGAAAGTATTCCTACTGTTCCAGAGATCCTCGCCCGTTTTCCACCATCTGATATAATGGGGTGGGAAATGGGGTGAAGTTGAAGTTGGCATGGTTGCCAATGCGGATCCTCACGCCCTCCTCATTGAGCATCATCGGCGCCACCCCTTTGATATTCAGCAAGGACGGTCGCAGATCGTTTCCCGGAGGACGGATGACGTTTGGAAAAGTATACCCGCTAAGATGAGCTTCCACCCAGCCATGGAAGATCTAGAAGGGACCACATACTCTCTAAGGCGACCCCCATCATGAGATGCGCCCCAGAATGGTTTATAGCTTGGCCAGTAAGGGGACGCCCACGTTGAATCATTTGTTGGAGGCCATGGAGTACTCCATCACCAATGTTGCTGGACGGACTCCCATCCTCGCATCCCGCACCGGAAGAAGCCACCCACTCAGGAAAGCAGTAAGGAACCCGGCATATCAGACGTTCGGGTCCCGGGCTTCAATCACGCGGTAGCCCCATGATTAGTATTGACCCGCCTCCAGGGTCCTCCAGTATGACCCATCCCTGCTCCTCTGAGTCGTGGTTGGGCACCGTTTGCCCCATCCCAGCATCTTGACGGCCAGATCCTTCTCAAGGAACAGGCTGAACCAGCCCTTGAAGACAACATCCTTCAGGAAGTCCTTGACCCCCAGCCTCTCTTTGGCCAGCTCCAATAGGTTCCACGTCAGCATAGGCATCCGCGTCCTGTCTCCCAAGGTGTTCTTTGGAGGAACGAACTCGTCGTATTGGAAACCATCCAATGGGATACTGCCGATGCAGTGAACGTCCCAGAGACTGATTCCCACCTCCCCATGATGAAGGTGGAATGTGTTGGTGTGAGGAGACCACCGGGTGAATAGCTCCGGTCCGAGATCAGGCTGGCAGTGGAAATAGAACTGGGATGTCCATATTGCCTCGAACAGGCCGATATACCGCTGTTTATCCCCGAATTGGTCGCAGGTATGGCGGACCCAGAACGCCCAGGCCCATTCGCTGGTGATGTTGCCTCCGAACCGCAGGTCCCAATCCTTCAGCCAGCTCTTCGTGTCATCCGTGATGCTCTGACGGAACGTGCTCTTGTAGAGGGACGGAGAATCCTCTGCCACAGGATCGTCCCCGGTAATGGTCCATGTCCTTGGGTTCAGGACATATACATCCATATGTCTAGTTTCCCTAGAAGGATGACAGTTGTTGGTGATATTGAAGCGAGGAATTTCATCCACCCGAGTCACCCAAGACCGCGGCGTGTCCACTTCGAAGCCCAGCAGTGGTACCTCCTCCAGGATGCCAAAATTACAGAGAGGGAGGTTGGAAAATAGGGGATACGTCTTTTGGGCCGGGGGTTAGCAGATTTAACAAGGTCAGATTGTTGGACACAATCACCTTGGCGTCGTAAAACTCCTCGTTCGCAGCCATTCCGCTCCTACGAGCTGTAGCTTCCCCCTCATCAACTCGGTTTGCGGTCATCTCGAATTTCATAGGTGTTTGGCGAAATCAGGATGTAGTGCACGGAATCGGAGAGTTAGGCATGAAATCTGAAGGAGTCGTGTGAAATATCGGAGTTTGGCGCGCAATTGGAACGCGAAGCATGGAAGATCCCATTCTGGTGCGAAATCACGACCAAATTTCGGAAGCAATTCTGCAGTGCCCGAGCGTTTTTACGTGCAGCCACGGAAGCGATTTCGCGCACGAGAGCGAGGAGCTTATCGCGCAAAAAAAGATTTACGGAGTTGGGACCCAGCGCCCCCTTTTATAGGTGAGGCCCGGGTTCCATGCTGCGCAGAAAGCGGATTTCGCGCGCGTCCATAGGTTTTGCGCATCGCATCAAAATTTTGTGCGCGACTTGACCAGGGGACTCTGCATTTCGGTGTTTCGGCGTTTCCCTTGGAATCTGATCGTTGCGACCTCTCGCCGATCCAATTACAAGGGGGGAATTTGTTGACGCTGAAAAAAGTCTGTAACTCTCGGAGGAAGTTTCGAAATGACGAAGTGAAGTCACACTCGGAATCAGAGGCCCGAACCGGAAGCCCGGGAAGTGGTGCGCGAAATAAAGGAGGATTTGCGTGAAAAAATGTTCTATGAGAGAAGTCATCCCGAGATGCGTTAAATTGTGCCGGTGAGGTGCGCAATAATTGCGCTCCCTGGTTCTGCGCGGCCTGATATTGCGCGCAAGTGGTTCCCGGTGCGGAGAATTTCGTGCGCCGCCTGGATTCCGCGCCCGAGGTCGCCTATAAATATAAGGTGACCTTGAAAGGTTTGGGGGTTGAGGAATCTGAAGCAACTCTCGTGCGCAAAATTCTGATCCCCTCGCGCGAAAGATGGCATCCAAGTAATCCCTCATTTCGTGCAACCTTGCCCCGGAGTTCGCCTTTGCGTGCAATTCCATCGGCTTCAGTGACTTTTCCCCTCCCTCGGTTTCCAGTCTTGCGCGCATTTCGCGACCTGTGCGTGCAATACCCTGCCTTGCGCACAAAACCCTATGCGTAATTCCCTCTTCGCGGGAAATTCCATTTTCTTCGATTGCACGTCGTCCCGATGTTTTGCACGCAGACCTTCCCTTTTGTGTGCAAAGCCCGGGAACTCTCACCTTAACGCCCCTTGGCTGCCCCCTGCACTAGCACCTGATGTCTCCCCTTCCGGGCAAGCGCGCCATGCATTGTTTTCCCGTACGACCCTCTAGGCTCGTACAAAGTAATCTCAAGGTCCCCTGGGCCACGTTTCCCATTGTGTTTCTTTGCCTTAAGCTTCTCCGCATAGCCACGCTAACGGCTATTGGTTCTACGCATAGCTACTCTAACGTGGACCCCCCGGTGGTTTGCCCTGCGACCCCCCTTCACCACGGACATGCCGATGCCTTACCTTCCATGAGGGGTAGAGGGCGTTGGGCATGTATCCCTAGGGGTGTGGAGAAACCCCACCTCATCCAAGCTGCAGGACGTTAAACTGCTAAGCATATCGTCCTTTACACAAGACGTTAAACTGTGGTCCGACCCCGTGCTTCGCACGCAGGGTCCCACCAGCTCGGACATTCACTGCGCCCACTCGTCTCCATGGGAATGGACTATTCCTCACATGGAATGAGATCCTCCTTGTCGGAGCGGCGTTTGTCCGTTGGGGAAGGGCTGCCTCAGAGCGTAAGCCCCTACCCTTCTTGTGGATGACTGCACCCGTGCATCTCCAGACTTCCCCCTGCCAAGGCCAGTGGAGTCTTTTTTCCCACTGCACTTTGTCGCACCACGGACCTCCACCTTGGAGTAATCCACAACACCATGGTCCGCTAACCACGCGTATTCCCCTGTTCCCTCTTTGGGCTGCTCAATGCGTAATCCCCATTCCGCTTCTCACGGACGCACCCTTCGCAACGTGATCTTCTGGTCCCTGCTTCCTCTTGTTTCCCACACCGAGCATGACTCACGTGGGCTTAGAGCGCGCATCGACCATGACACCCTCTACGGGCTGCACCAGAGCGTAAGCCCCATCCCAGCGAACTACTTGGACTTTGGTCAGTGCTAACGCATGTTACGTAGGAAGCCTCCACGAGGTTCAAGCCCACCACCCAGTTGTTCCGTCCTCTTCACGTCGGTTCACTACCCACAACGGGCCACCCCAGAGCGTAAGCCCCATACCCACCATGGGCCACCTCAGAGCGTAAGCCCCACATGCCCTGCATGACATTAAACTGTATGCCCTCATCCCACATGACGTTAAACTGTATTCATATTCTTGGGACACCACAAAGCGTAAGCCCCATATCTCACTCCACCATCCATCCTGATCCTTTCCCGGGCCGCCACATCCCGGTGGGATCGTGCCACCCCCTTCCACTTTGTATCATCCGGGAAGCCGCCCACGTGCTGGCCCTAACATCGGTGTTCCCCCCATTGGCCCTTCAATTTGATCCATCTACGCAAGACGTTAAACTCGTGGCATACCCCATGTCAAACATGGGAAGCTGAGGAAAACCTCAGATGGTACACATTCCCCGCGTTCGATGTGGGATGCCTCGGGCTTCCGCACCCTCGAGAAGCCCTGTGATGAGGGACCAAAGATAGACATGCCAGTGACGCCCTAACGTGACCATTCTCCTCACTGAAGGTTGCTGCCCCGACAAGACCCCTTGGAGCATCTTGACGGAAGCGGCGTAATTAACCGGAGTTCATGTAGATATGGCATCAGGAATGAGCTTCACGAACCCGTCTAAAATCTACGAGGGAGACCCGGACTAGGTGATGAGCTCTGAGGAAAAATCCACGAAAGGAAGAGCCGACATCCCATCAACCCGGTTTCGATCAAGGAGCAGACGTCCCTGAACAAGAAACGAATGTCGCCCGCCTTTGGAAAGCGGGAATGCGGGGAAACAAGAAGCGCATCCTCCCCGCAGACGGACACGCGCCCCCCGACGAAATCGTCGGAAACAAATACTTTATAAAATAATCATTTCATGAATTCCACATGTATTCGAACATCTAAAATTTGATGGAAATATTACCATTGTAAGAGGAATTCAACCATTGGAGAATTTTTCTATAAATATGCATCCATTTAAACGAATAGAGAGATGTAAATTTCTAGAGTTGATGCTTGGGTTAATGCTGTATTGATACTCTATGGGTGCTCTCCTCGATCTTACTTATGAGAATGTTGTGAACAACTTGTTCAATCTGTGAACATCATGTTCAACCTGCATAGTGAAAATCCATTTGATGATATTAACAAATGAGGGATTATAGGGATCTGAAGACAAAGGTGCTGATTACCTATACAATTGAGGGCTTGTGGGGATTGAAAGACATATACGAATCATTTTCTCAAGGACTTAACCTTGTGTGGGTAAGATGGACTTTCATGAATGTATACATCATGGGACCTTTATCTAATGTTGTTGGACACCCATATCCTTAGGTTAAAATATTTCTTAGTTATGTGTTGTTTATACATGTTTTATTTCCACAAAATTTTCATAAGTATAAAATGTGTATCTTTCTTACACATTGTAATACTTGAATAAAATCATAGTTAGATTTAATACGCTTTAAGGTATAATCATTCCTAATGTAATCATGTTTATATTTATTTATCAGATTCATATTATCTATTCTTATGAATGAGAGTTTTTATATTAATAACAAAACAGGTCTTGTGAATTTATCTTTTTTAACATTGTTATATATCAATTTTCTTAAGGATAAAAACTATAGTTTTTAAACAGGAAATTCCCCCCTCTTGTAATTGTGAAATCTGCATCTACATTTTGATCATATATGTCGAATATGAAAACGATGGATATCAATTAGAGATTTTGACCTAGGAAACTATTCTATTTCCTTTATCTTGGAAGGGTTTACAAATATTACATTATTGATGATTTGATGCCAAAAGAATGATACTATCTACACCCAAAACCCACATTTATTATACTTTTCATAGAGTTTTTCCATTCAATTTTTCATCATTGTATTGAAAAAATCATCATATTCCTCCTTTATATCAAAGTATATTTAAATAGATCTGAAAATATTAAAAAATATTTTTCAATTTATTCTCTAAAGACACAATTAATTATGTCCATTATTTTTTTCTACATCATTAGTGAGTTTCAAGGGAATCTCTGTGAACTAATTGTATCTATACATCATTTGAAATGAAAACTTTATTATATCTTCCTTCCTCATCTTTAACTAGTGATATCCCGATCGAAGGTCCACCATATGGAAATACATGACACCACATAATTGTTCAAACACTTTATCAATCCATTTTGAGGGATACATGTTCATTATCATGATTTTATTGATCCCATTACAACCATTTCAAAAGCTCATTGATCCATCACTCTTTTAGAAAAAGTGGACTAGATCACGCCACAAGGATGTACATGGTCGTACAAAACCCTTAACTCAATTCTCATGTAATTTCCACTTCGGTTCATATAAATCAATGGTTTCCATCATGTATGTATTCTAGAAATATCAGGATAGATCCATGTATATGTTTAATTGAGAACTCAACCAGTCAGTTTAGAGGAAGACTAGGAAATTCTTCAAGGAACACATTATTTTAGTCCCTTATAATGGGAATGTCATCAAGCATGATATTCACGTTTTTATCAATCATTTGAGATATACAGGAATGATCATAAGGGAATAACATCCACAATTGAGATGATGATTTTGATGTAGACTCATCATCCTACTTACCCATGTACAAAATTATGGAATTCTTTAGGATGTGAATAATTATCTCTCATTCCTAATAGATGATGTTGGATTTGTAGAAAGATATCAAATCCATGAACTATATTTCATCAAAATCCCCAATGTAAATAAGACATGATTCTCTAAGAGGTTCGGTCCACAAATATTTACTAGTGTTATTTTATATTTTATATAAAATAATTTTCCCATTCACTATTATTATATATAACTCAACAATATCATTTTGAAGAGAGTTTTGGATATTTTTTAATAACTTTAAAGATATGAAAGATTGTGTGGTACAAACGATCAAATAGTGTGTTTGTATTCGTGAATGAATAACCAGTATAGAAATCACCACATCATTGTTAGGAACCCCCTCAGTAGTAGTGACAGAAATCTCCATTGCATACTACTATGGAGGATTTTATCATTTATTTTTCCCCAAGAACCATTATCTTAGGATATTGGATTTATAATTCCTATATTCCTTCATGTTGAAACACTTTACTTTATATTGATCCCTTATTTGAACCTTGATTTCTTCTTCCCCATTAGCAACATTATTCAAATATACTTGGAAATATTTATCTTTATTCCCTTATCTTCAACATTTGGTTCATCTATTAGTTACATTTAGAAATTTTGTGAGATGTTTCATTCCAGTATTTTGACATGATGTATGTTGGGGTTTTTCCATTCATGGGATTTATCTGTTCATACTCACATATAAAAACCCATTTTAAACTTTATATCTATAATCCCACAAGAACAGTAATAGTGTCTAATATATATCAACATTAAAGGTACAAAAAACTATATTACTATAGCTATTAAAGTCTGGAATCACTATGTATTTTTATATAATAAATTTTAACACACTAAAGAATCATTACACCTCTCATTATTTATTCATGAAAAAATCTGTTTTCATATTTAGAAAGAATATTAATATTTACCTCAAATACCTTGATATATTCATTTTCCTTTTTCTTCAGTATGGGGAACTCCCTATCTATATTAATTCAAATATTTCATGGAAAATATTTATTGAAAAATATTTTCTGGAATCATTTCCAATACATTGAATCAATTTCCTCGATAGATATTATATTCTTTATTAGTTTCCACCACTGATCATCTACACCATCAAAATTATTATCTACCAGTTTGGATTTCAATTCTTCTGATCATTGGAGAAAAAGTAATATATTATAAATAGAGTAAATATATTCCTCCAAGATGAGAGGATCAAATGGTGTACTTAATATTGGATTCCATTTTACAAATTAGATTCAATCACAAAATTATCTTTTTTTAAATTAGATCCACATAATCGAATTTATTACTCACAACATCATCTAGTTGAGTTAGTATTTTAATGGTGTTCTTATCACCAGATCCTTCCAATTTTATCATATTATTATGGAAATCATCAAATTTCATAAAAAATTGATTTTTCCATGGGTTCTCACATTTCCCTCAATTAACTATGAAAATAAATAAAATATAAATTATAGTCTTGAATAAATATCCAATAAGCATGAATGACAGAAAAATTTTATTAGAAAAAAATAAAATTATAATTGAAAATAATATCTTAACATGTTCATACCTACGTTTCAATATAGGTTATGCATGTTGGTAAAATTACACATTGGGTTCTTCACATAGTATTATACTCATAAAACCAAAAAATAACTATACCTATAATTGATAAAAAAAAATATAACACACTAGACCATTACATGTATTATTAAATGATTTTTAGCATTTTTATCCAAGAAATGAAAACCTAGACAGTAATTTATAGTGTATTTAGGGTGCTAAAAGGTATAATAATGTAATAAAAAAGTAAAATAATCATAACACGTGATTCAAAGACATATAATGACAAATAACATACATTTTATAAGAATGAACATATAGAATAATATCATATAGAACATGGAATCATATGATCAAAGAAATTTATGAATGTAGAAATAACATATACCATGATATAAACATGAGTCAAGTCTAACTACCTTGACTATATCAAACTGTGGAAAATGTCTCTTAATAGATTAAGTTAACACCATAATCACATACATGACATCTCATGAGACTAAAAAATTTACAATCTATTGGGATTAAATTAAATTTAATTCAATATTTTATAAAAGGTGGAAAATAGAGGAATAACAAAAAATCCTATTTATAGTGAACTCGTGGTCGGAACCCTAGCTTAAGCTGCTCGTTGTTCAATTCCGCACACTTGGAATCCCCCTAGGATTCAAATCATGACCATTTATTTATAATAATTTATATAACTTCTTTATCATTAATTTTTTATTAAATTTGTCAATAATGATTCATGTGTTATACCATATGTTCTTTGGAATTTATGAATCAAAGATATATCTCCCATATAATGATATACAGAAAAAATAAATATACTAGTATTGTATGAGGTTTTCACATATGTAAGTTTTACATGATGTGTAATGTACAGTGAAAAATTCACTCATATTGAAATGGATTTTTTAATTTTTTTACACATTTTAAACATGATTTTTGATGTGAATCATGAAATTCTAGTGCAAAAAACCCACATTATTATCTGATTCACCAGTTATGAGCCTCTAGAACATCATAAGGTCATGCAACGTCACTGGAAAACATCATTAAAAAGGAATATAAATTTATTTTTCATTAATAATAAAACATATAGTCATCATTAATTTCTATTTTCACAAGGAGCCACTTTATACTATTTCATGAAGTTCCATTCTGTTGCATAATTTCAATGTTTTCCTTCGAATTTCTCTACATGTATGTCCTATTAAAATATTAAAAAAAAACATTAATATCAAGAATGAGACTCATATTAAAATAATAATAATTAAATTAACACTAATATAAAAATACAAATATTATAGATACAAAGTGTAGATATCAAATAACCACACAATCAAATCATTTCTCATCCTTGATAAAAATATTAACATTAAAACACAAATGGTTTGTACATCAATAATGATATTTGTAAATTGTTATGCTCATAAATGAATTATAACTAAATATTATAATATAAAAAATGGTAACCAATAATAAATTCAAGAATCATGATTCATATATATTTTCACATTCAAGACATCTCCCCCTTTTTAATTAAATATTTCAACCCTTTATTAACACCCATTCCATTGGTGATTTACATGACCATTATGTTTTCCATTCATCACTATAGGGAAAAATTTAATAGGGTTATTCTCATAACTCATGTACATGATCACAATCATAGGATTTCATTGAATATAATTTCACCTCCCCATTAATAAAAGTATCATAATTTACCATAAGGTTTGTTCAATTATAATAAAATGACTCTGAGGATAAGGGATTATAGGTATTGATGTTTAAAACACGTGGGAATAAAAAGGAGGATCAAATCTAATATATAATACAATATATTCAAAATAAAATCTCAATGAAATTATCATACACAAAATATAATGTCCAGTCATACACCAAAAAATTACTAGTGTAAAGGCTAATAGACAATACAAATATAAATAATGATATCCTCTCTTATGGTTATTTTTTTCTAATTCTTCAAAGGTTTTACACAAGTTAAATGTAACATACCACACCTAACCACATATGATTCTGATACCATCTATATATAAGTGGTAATTTATGGCCAAACTATAAAACAACCATTTTTTTTAAAAGATAAGATTTGTGTAATACTCACATACACCACTAAACAATATATTATAATATTCTTCTATCTGGTAATGAATATTTTTTATTCTCCCATGTCATAATAGATTTCTATTTCTATTTTATTATTTAAAAAAAAGTTATAATTAATGAATTAAAATGAATGTAAATATGAGTGTTCCCCAAAAAACCCACAAAAAACCATTTAGTCCCTTCTTAAGATACAACATCCCATCTCTCCTAGGAATAACCCCACCCCCACACTCAATCAATCAAATATCATGAAAAATACAAAGAGTATGGTAGAAATATTAAAAAATTTCTTGTAAGGCTAGTCAATCCAATAAGTTCGTCCATGGATTCTATGGGATAAGAAATATAAATGTATGACATGGTCTTTGCATAAATAGGATCATTAGTAAAATAAGTAAATAATTCCAAATTTGAATAATTACAATCATGGATTTTATAAGATATAAACGAAAGGTATAATTGATTTTCATACCTCAAGTTTCACAGAAGGAATAATCCTATAAAAATAAGAATTTTTTTTCCCATAATCCAATCAAGTATGGGAACATAATCTTAGTAAATCATTTCATGGAGTTAATATAAATAATCAATTTATTCAATTCATAATTCTATAAATCATTAATATTAAATCTAATTATTTAAGAAACAATTGTCATGAAATTTTAAATTGATGTAAAAAAGTGAGTCTTAAAATTTCTATTTGTATCATTTTTCATTTATGGGAATTATATTTCAAATTTTCGATCATGTTAATAAACATTTCAAATGTTATGATTTTTACAAAATCAATGAGTATGGGGAAAAAATTAAACCATTTTTTTGGGTTAATCCAATTCAACTTAGACCCCAAAACATATCAATTCATTTCATAAATTCTATTTTTTTCCAAAATAGTGTGGTTAAAAAAACATGGGGGTCAAAAATATAAACATATAAAATGAACATCTATTCTTTTAATTCAATTAATGAGTTTTCTAGTTTTTTATACCTGTGGTTCATGATGTGAACTATTATCTCACGACATGAATTGATCTCGTGGTCTTAATTTTACTCCCAAAGAGAATTGTTAACATATGTAGCACTAGAATTACTTTAATATTATTTTCATCCATTGAATAAAAAAATAAATGAAAATATTAAAATTAATAGAAAATTTAAAAAGAAATTAAAAACATAGATCAAGATGATAATGATATTGACCACGAGGAAATTTATTCAAACTAAAAATAATAATATAAATTTAATTCTTGGAATGTAATTCAAAAAATTAACTTATCTAGTGGTATATTCTCTTTCATATGGTATTTATCTTTTAATTTACCTGTATCAGCTAATTAGAACATGATATAGAGATAAATTCCATGGATTTATCCACCTCTACCCATGGTGTTAATATGGGGTAGTTCATCACTACATCCTATATTATTCCATTATAGCTATTAAATGTGTCGGGATTAATTTTGAGGGTAAATTAAATGAAAATAGAGAGAATTTGAAACATGAAAATAGTTTTAAGATCAGTTTCTATACTAAAGGATACGGGTCTTCTATATTTGGATCACATTCTAGAATGACATCATGGGTTGGAGCCTCTTTTTTCCCACATCATCCATAAATTATAGTACATTTCCCATTCTTTATTAGTCTATGTATATCATCTTTTATCGATGAATGTATGATCTCTCACCATTCGAATCTGGTCACCATCAAAACCGGATCTCGACCCCGCCCGCAATAAGGCCCGAAGGGCACTACTGATCCCAATGGGATGGCCCATGTGCCTGGGTATCATAAAATGAATATTGGGAACGATTTACATTAGTTTATAAACTTAAAACTACAATTGAATCCAATAAAACGAATATGAATTTTTCAGTCCAAACAATATTTTAAAAAAATCATAAACAAATTAAATATTTTAAGACAACTCAAAAAGACTATAACAAAATTACTAAACCAAGAGGGAACAACCCAAGATCCTTCATGGCATGGGGAACCGCCCCCAAGTCATCTCCACAAGACTTCACCAACATGGACCTGCTAGAAACCCAAACCCCTGGAACTTAAAACTATGCCAATCCTGCGACAAAAAAAAACCAAGTCTACTTAAACCCAAGGGTGTAAGTAAATTGTGAGAAAAATCTTAATACGATACCACCACTAATTTATTCCATGTGATAAACATTTAATGACAAAAATCATGCATGTTTTCAGAAACATGAAATTCTAGTTACAATTTTTAAAAGACACAACTTTTAATAAAAATATTTTTCAGGTGGGATATATTTAAATAATTAACAATTTTAAAATAAATACCAAATCTACTGAATTGTCCAACCACTCATTCCATTAGCTGATGGCAAACACAAAATATCTAGTGAGAACAATTAATGGGAAATAACCCCTAGGCACTAGCTAGCTATGGGTCCCAGGCACCTCGTATCTCTGTGAGAGTAACCATCACAAATATCTGTTCTTGTGCACGAGCCACTAGTAGGGAACATAACCATAACCTAGTGGTCCCAAATCATCATCTTCATAGTTTAGTTAGAGTTGTAAGCATCAATATTGCAAAGTGAAACTGAGGCCAAACCCCACGGATTCACTAGCATACTAGTACACGTCCACCCACCTAGATACCTGGTTTTTCCCTCTGTCCTCAAAAACGTTCAACAAGTAAAAGAATACACATTTCAAATGAAAATAAAATTTCCATATCATAAATTCACCAAACAGCCCACATGTATACAAAACAAGTCACAAAAGTTCACTTTTCATTCAAATTGATTTTGAAATCCGACTCACACAAAAATAGACCACAACAATTTTATCATTTCTTTAACACTTCCACAAATCAGTTAAATTTTTTTAATAACATTAAAATATATTAAAACTCTCATAACAACCCACTCACTTGTTACAAATTTCCCTTTTTACCTTCAAAATCATTTTATCATCAAATGTACACGAAACAGCCCACAAACAAGTTTCACTCCAACATCAAAATTTAATAAAACATTTTAGAAATTTACAAAACATTTTAAATTTTTTGACATCGTAAAACCTCACATAACCTTTAAAAACCCTATAATAGGTGAACACACATACCAAACAGTACATATGCACACTCATCCCACTTTTTTTAACAAACTAAAACATTTACAAATTTCATAAAAATAACCCAAGTGGAGTAAATATTTCTTACACACAAAACCCATTTCAAAACCCCCATTTAAGACAAAAAACCATACCAATTCCCATTCAGAACATAATTGGAATCCCTAGAGACATTTATAAAACCACTTTAAATTTTTATAAAATCACTTTGAATAATACTACAAATGATCCAAATGAAAACACACATTTTCATAAAATGCACTAAAGAAGTATAAAAATGTTTTACACATAAAACCTATTCAAAACCCCTATATTTAAGTGAAAATGACACTAATACAATACCAAACCAGAATTTTATATCCAAACAAGATTTAGTAATCCAATTTCTTATATTATAAAATACACCCAAATAATACCCCACGAGTAACACATGAAAACACCCAATTTCATGTTAAAATGCAACTATAAAATTAAACACATAACCAAATAATCATAAATATTATTCAAACCACACAAAAAATATAGGGAATATTTAAAATGAGTAAATATATAATTTAACTCATCAATAATTGTTCTCACATGGAACGACCTATGGAAAGTGTCGATTCCCTCAGAACATGGTGTGAAACATCAGGCACACCACCACCGCATCACAAGGAAGATAAATCCAGAACTAGACCACAATATTTAATGAAAAAGACACCAAATCAAACCATAGCTTCTTACTCTAACATCTGGACATTTTAGAACATAATTAAAGAGGTAGGAGAGCCAATGGAGAAGGATGAAATTAAAGAGAGAAACACTTACTCAAAACAAACTTGAATAAAACGACCCAAAATCCACCAGTATCTGAATTGGAAAACAACCAACCATTCAAGGGAGGTTCGAAAATGGATGAGGAGATAATTTAAAATCTGGAAATGGGGAAAGATTAAATATATAAGGAGTTATGAAATTATCAATTTACCTCTCTAAATATGGGATATTTCTGAAATCCAGACATGATTCAACCAATTTCTTGATTCTATTGAGCTCCAAATTGTGGGAGGAAAGAATTGGGGATCTCCTTAGGTATGTGGTCTCCGGTGATAGTTGTAATCATTGAACAAACTTAAATATTGAAATATATATTATGGAATTAAAATTTCGTATTAATGTAGAAAATGTGCTTTTGGGCAGGCCCAACCCCTTAAATATAAACTCATATCCACCATGATTATGGATTCTTGAATCATTCAAATTAATATGGTTGGGTTAATAGGTCATGGATGACAATTAGGAATTGTAATTTATGAGAAATGTTGAAAAATTAAGGAGTTATAGAGGAATAAAAATTTGTTTTTAAATATGGAATTGGGTTCACGGTTTGGCCCAATTCATGAAAACTCTACAAATTCTTCCATAAAAGATTTGTAAACCCTCAAAACATGGAATGAATGGTAATTAAATGGAATTTAACATTTAAATATGTCATGTATGTGGAAATTATCCCCACCATGAAAACATTCCACCCCGTAAAGTCACATCAAGGCCAAAACAACAACCAATCCTAACTGAGAAACCAAGTGGTACTCCCTTTCCAGTTTTCACCCCCAAAGGCCAAAACACCTCCAGTGTTCAATTAATGAATTATTACTCTCACAACCAAAAAATAAAATACATTCCTTAAATGATCAATCACATTCATACATTATACCAAAATAAAACTCCTTAAACACTATCCTACCAAGACTCAATCAATTCACCCAAAATAACAACATCATCAAAAAAGGTTACGCTTACCTTTAAATTACTAAACCATTGGGCACTCTCCAATATCAAAGTTTACCCAAGGATGTTGTAGGTAGCTTGATATCTAAGAACGTGACTACCTAAACCCAAGAAAAGACCATGGATAAGTCCGAGTTACTAGTACGAGGGAACAAAAATAGGCTCCCCACCATAAGAGACAAACTATATTTTCTTCTAAGAAATAATCAAGACACTAACAGGGGGAGGCCTGAATGGACTCCCTGGTAAAAAAGGTATACTTCCATAAAAAAATTACAAAAGAACATATATAAGACTCGCAGTGGGTATCCCCACCATAAGAACCAACCCTTATATCCAACCATCACGGGCCGATATAGAAAGACCCCGAAATTTAAACAGTTGGGACGACTACATGGTTAGTCTACACGGTTTGGGAAACCATGCACTAACAGTGGGGATCTTTTTATCTACATGGTTTTATGGGGAATGGTCACTAATAACCAAGAACACAACATGTGCTCAACCCATCTAGCTAAACATTAAAACTTTCTCCAATGACTTAATGGAAACCAAAGGGGGGGACTACATTGAGTGATGAAATGGTTACAATGCCCTCCACCTATTTCCACTGAACAGGAACAACAGAAAAAATATGCTGACACCATAGGTTTAAACACTTCATATGATTCATACTGAGTATAGGACATTGTAAAAGGGTTTGAACAAAACTGTGATTTCCCTGGACTACGAGCCAGCTTCTCTTTGAGACCTATGGATGGAGCTCAAATGATTGAGTCATATTCGGCCTAACAATTAGGCTTTGGAAACCCCCTGAATGATAATTCTTAATTCTATGCAACCAAAAACAACACCAGAATCCCCGATAATATTTCCAAGACATAGCACATTCCAAACTCACTTTACCCCAACCTAATTTTTCACTGAAACATGGGCTTATAATATTCACACACATCACACCCTGTTTGTTCTGGTGAGAAACAATATAAGTAAAGAACATCTATACTCAACTCCCTCCAAAATGTAATATTTTAATTTTTTCCGAGGTAGTCATTCTCCCAACATAACAGAGACTCTCAGATGAATTCCCAGCTTTCACCTTTACAGTCAATCGAGCACATGACATCATAAGGGATCACTGAACGTGACCATGGTTATAGATATGTACAATGCATGGAGAGAGACCTTATACAACATCCCTATGCAACACAAAATTATATAAAGTGGCCAGAATATCCTATCATGGCCATGCTTCCCACACTGGTGGGTTAACTTGAACTCATGCTTCAAAGAAACTGTGAAGAACCCAGAGGCCCTCTTAGACACCATTGAGACACTCATCCTCACAAACAACCCTAGACCACTTCTAGATTCGACGAATTAGGAAACATAGGAAACTAGGGTCTCTTTAAACCTTCTACGAGAAAACTCCCACTATAAGAGGATCTAAAAATCAATGAAAGGAATGCGTGTATACTCAATCATCAAAGACCAATAAACGATTCTGTATATTGATCAACTAGAGGATTTTCTAATGGATAAAAAATTTGAGTTTCACTTTAGTTAGGCATTATCCCTTAATGGGGGCGTACCTTATCCAATTAGAGAACCAAAGGACCCAACAAATATAGTCCATTGGTCAAAACAAGCCATATACAAGATCCAAAAACATGAAGGTAACCACCATAAAGGTGTCCCAAAACATATCTCAGAGGAGACTACCAATTGGACCTTCTATAGAGCTTGCCGAACAAACATAAACCCAAAACACAGTTCAAAAAAGAGGGGTTCTTGGACTCAAAACATCCCACAACATCAAAATTTTCCAAAGAAACATAATATAAAACATCCCAAACTATTCATCAAGATATCATGTTTTTCTTTAATAATATTTCTTGAAAACATACGAATCAGGGGTTAGCGTATCCACCAATGGTACCCCATGGGCCTTCCACATGCATCCATCTGTGCCACACCGGGCCCCCTCCACATATCCTTCCCAACACACATCCAGTTGTTCCATCAACTATCCATCATCCATATAACCCCATGAATGTGGATTCTCAAGGAAATACCAAAGGTTAAACCAAAAAATTCTTTCCAATTATCAAAACCAAATTAGCCACACAACACATCCTTTTTCTTAAAACTACTAACCACAAGATCAAAATTCCAATTCAAATATTACCATAATTTTAATAAAGACAAAAACATTTAGAAAATAACTCACTTTCAAGATATTCACATCAATTTCAAAAAATCTCATCCCATTAAAACACCCTTTGATTGTTTACCAAACTCCATTGGAAACAATTTTCTAAACCAATATCAATATAGTTCATGCTCTCAAAAGATTTTTAAGAACACCATTTTCCATTTCAAAAAAATTTGGAAAATTCAGTTCCACTATTTCATAAATCAAAACATTCCATCGATTTTAAAATAAATTAAAAAAAACATTACGCTTCTTAAAACCAAATTACCATGTTTTAAAAACTAAAGCACAACCAATGTGAGAGGAAACTAGTTTCAGTGGGTAACATGGATATATGGTTAGAGGCCATATTACAAACACATCACTATCACAGAGAGTGTTCTAGGGAATATCCTTGCCTACACATGGCTTTCCAGGCCCTGCGAGCTCACTATGATCATTAACCCAACTCTCTTTTCATTTACCCAAATCACCATTGATCCAAGAAAACCAAAGGACCTAGTTAAATACCGACTTCTCATGAAAACATTAATCCCATCATGATGTGTGGTGATAATTCACAGTAACCATAACTAGAATTCTATGTCCCAACAATCCTAACTCCAAACTATCCAGACCCTTCCCAAATAACATGACCCAAAGATTTAACCAGGACCTCCTTTGATAAACTTTCGTCACGAAACGAATATGGTCTCGATCGAAACTAACACTAGACTAGGCCTTCAACAAGGCCCGAAAGGGAATTCCAGATCCCCATGGGTTAGAATAAGTTATTTGGTATCATAAAATGAAAATTGGTAATGATTTACTCGCGTTTATATACTTAAAACAACAAAATAATCCAATAAAACAAATCTGGATTTTTCAGTCAAAACAGTCTTTTACAGAAAACCAGAACTGAAATACATAATTTAAAACAACTCAAAATGACTATAAAAAAGGTACAAAACCAAAACAGAACAACCCAAGAGCCCCCATGGCAAGGGGAACCACCCTGAAGCCTTCTCCATAACACTTCACCACCATGGACCTACTAGAAAACCAAGATACTGTAACTAAAAACAGTGACAAACATGTGACAAAAAAAATAACCACGTCTACATACACCCAAGGGTGTAAGTAGTGTGTGAGAAAATTACCAATAGTATACCACCAATAATAAATTCTATGTGATAAACATTTAATGACTAAAAGAATGTATGTTTTCAAAATCATGAAATGCTAGTTACAATTTCTAAAAGATGCAACATTAAAAAAAATAGTTTCCAGGTGGGCTAATTTAAAGAATATAAAACATTTAAAATAAATACCAAATCTAATGAATTTTCCAGCCACTCATACCATATGATGATGGTAAGAACAGAATATCTATTGAGCAAAAGTAATGGGAAATAACCCCAAGGCACTAGCTAGCTGTGGGTCCTAGGTACCTCGTATCTCGGTGTGAGTAAACATAAAAAATATATGTTCTTATACATGAGCCCCTAGTAGGTAACATTCCCATAACCTAGTAGTCCCCAATAACCATCATCATATTTTAGTTAGAGTTCTAAGAGTCAATATTTCTAAGTGAAACTGAGGCCAAGCCCCACGAATTCAGTAGTATACTAGTACACGTCCACCCACCTGAATATATGCATTTTCCCTTTGTTCTAAAAAAAGTTAAACAAGTCAATAAATATACGTTTCACATAAAAATATCATTTCCATATCATAAATTCACCAAACATCCCACATGTATACAACACAAGGCACAAAAGTCCATTTTGAATTCAAATTGATTTTGAAATCTGACTCACACCAAAATAGACCACAACACTTTTAAAATTTCTTTAACTCTTACAAAAATCCATTAAACAATTTTATAAAACCATTAAAATATATTAAAACACTCATAAAATCCCACTCACTTGTCACATAATACTCCTTTTACCATCGAAATAATTTTATCATAAAACTTAAACAAAACATCCCATAATCAAGTTTCACTTCAACATAGCAATTTAATAAAACATTTCTGAAATTTACAAAACATTATAAAAATGTTTGACATCTTAAAACATATCTTCACCTTTAAAACCCCCATAACCAGTGAACAAAAACACTAAACATTACATATTCATCCTTTTACCACTTTGTTTAACCAACTAAAACATTTACAATTTTATAAAAAGAACCCAAGTGGTGTAAATATGTCTTTCACACAAAACCCATTTCAAAACCCCCATTTGTGACAAAAACCCATTCCAATTCCTATTCAAAACAGAATTGGAAGACATATAGGCCTTTAAAAAACAACTTTCATGTTTAATAAAACCACCTTGAATAATATTACAAAAGATCGAAATGAAAACACTTATTTTCATAAAATGATATCAAGAAGAATAAAAATGCTTTACCCATAAAACCTATTCAAAACCCTTATTTTTAATCCCTCATGACACTAATACATTACCAAATAAAAATTGGCTGGCCAAATTTTTTTTAGTAAACCAATTTGATATTTTATAAAATACATACAAATAATATCCCACGATTAACACATGAAAACACCCAATTTCACGTTAAAATGCATTTATTAAATTAAAAACATCCCAAAATCAATCATAAAAAGTTATAATAACACATCCAACATATGATTAATATTAAAAATTAATAAATAAATCAATATAAATCATCAATAATTGTTCACACATGGAACCACCTACTGAAAGTGTCGAATCCCACGATACATGGTGTGAAACATCAACCGCACTACCGCTATAGAAAAAGGAAGATCATTATTGTCCTAAACCAACATATTTAACCGCAAAGACAACATATCAAACCATAGGTTCTAACCTTAAATTCTGGACATTTTAGAACATAATTAAAGAAGGAGGAAACTCTATGGATAAAGAATAAATTGAAGAGATAAACACTTTCTCAAACAAATATAGAATAAAACGACCCAAAATCCACCAGTATATGAATTTGAAAAAATAAAACCATTCAAGGGAGGTTTTAAAAAGGATGAGTAAATAGGGTAGTAACATTAATGGGTGAAAAGTGTACAAATATAAGGAGTTATGAATGTACAAATTTACCTCCCCCAATCTAGGCGATTTCCTAAATCTAGAGATGTTTCGACCAATTTCGTGATTCTATTGAGATCCAAATTGCGGGAGGAGAGAAATGGGGAATGAAAATGGTATATATGTTCGGTTGAGAGTTTAAATCACCGAAAAAATGTAAATATTGAATGAGATATTAAACAATTAATACTAATTTGTAATGCAGAAAATGGGCTTTTGGGTAGGCCCAATCCCTTAAATAAAAACTCATATCCACCATGATATGGATTCTTAAATGGTCCAAAATAATATTTTGGTGTTAATAGGTTAGATGATGACAATTAGAAAATGTGATTGATGAAAAAAGTTGAAAATGAAGAAGTTATAATGGAATACAAATTTATTTTTAAATCTGGAATTGGGCTCAAAGTTTGACCCAATTCATGAAAACTCACCATTCCCCCATAAAAGCTTGAGAAACCCCCAAAATAAAGCATTAATTGAAATTAAATGGATTTTATCATAAAAATAAGTCATGTATGTGACATGATCAAAATCATATTCCTTCAAATTTTATTCTTTATATGATTCTTTGAATTTTATTAATTCAACCTCTTTCTCCTATTCTACATTAAACAACGAATCAAAAATTTACATCATTTTTCTTTTCTCTTCTTCATGACATTACAAAAATTATCCTATTTTTTCATTGTGAAATTTTTATATGAATATATTTGATTTGTTATGTTCATATTATTCTTTTTCATATACCATAGGTTCATAAGATTGAGAAATATTAGCATGATCCAAATACACTACTTTGAAATACTCCTCCACATTTTCTTAATTTTTTGTTTAAAAATCATGAAAAACGTCATCCACCACTTCCTCTTATTCTTCTTTAATCAATTATTTACCTATATTATATATTAATGATATGATTCATAATTAAGAAATTAATTTTTTATACAACATAACAATGGTGAGTACATAATTATTATTATTCCATGTGTTGGGCCTCATGATCATCCATCCACTAAGAAAATAATGGAATTTACTTTCTAAAATATTTTATTTATATCTTGTGTGTTCTATTCATGATTTGGTAGAAAGTAGATTTCTTCTTGAATTTTTTTCCCTTGAGGCTGATTTGTGTCATCAAAATTGAATTCCTACACTTCATGATGTTATTATTCCTCAAAAAGTCTATAATAAATTAGAATTTATTTCTAAACTAAAAATAAAATTATTTTAATATAATATTATTTTATAAAAAAAAATCAATTATTTATGTTTTATGAGTTGAGGCTCTGGTTTATTCATTCACATGTACATCCCCATCAATGCACTATGAATGTAACCCATCTAGTCATTCTTTTGGATATTTCTCTTCAGTTTCCTAAATATAGAAGTTTTAATGACTCCAATAAGGACCAATATCACCCTAGATGGCAAGATAGTTAGGATAGATTTGATTAGGATGATAGTATGTTTCATTCTTCTATGGGTGATGGAATTAATCATACTCTTAAAAATATGAATCATTCTGATATTATTCTTGAATCTACCACCTTTCAAAATTTATGTCTTCCCATGAGGTCTGATACCCTTGGTTTATATTATACTCTGATTGTAACACCCCAATCTTCCACAATACGATTTTCTTTGAATAATACAATAGTTTCCACTGTATGAATATTTAAGTTCCAAAACACCATGACCAATCAAACTATCTATAATGAATAGTAATATCCATATTTTAAAAATTTAAATATATTATTTTTCAATATAGATGTCATATTTGGATTCAGAATATTAAAATTATCTTAGGGTGTATTTTTTTTCTGAAAACATTCATTTTTTGATGAATTGTGAAAAAAACTATGTTATTGTTTAAAACTGACTTTTTATTTAAACAATAAGTTTTTTTATTTAAATTTATTTTATGTATAAATAGATACATAATACCTATTTATGTTCAAAGTAATTCATTGGAGTCATTTTATAATAATATTACATACATAAAATTTTATTGAACTTTTTACCGTCTTTTACCAACCTTCGAGGCGCATTTTCAAATTTGCATAAACCATAATTTTTCCACTTATGTGAATTTAATTTAAAAAATATTAGAGACATGGCTGAAATCATTAAGTAAAATTTGGTTCAATAAGATGAAAATATTTTTTGATGAATAGTAACTTATGACTTTTATTTACCACGGTTAAAAATAAATTGGATAATTAAAAGTTAAAATGAAATTATAATTATCCAAACAGATGTATTTATTCTATTGGATAATTTTATTTCAACAAAAATCATCCTTATGAATAAAATAAGATCATTTTTCTACTTGGATTATATTAGGACATTTAATATTGTTTTATTTAATGAAAATTTAAAAGTGTAAAATTTAATGTTTAATAAATAATCCATTTTTAATATATGGTTATACATAAGATAAATTAGACTATAAATATTCATTAAAAGTATAAATATATTTCCTACATAATTTTTATTTATTTTTTATTTTTAGATATTAAATAGTTAAATTCATTTATGACACAATAATGATGTAGTAATTACCTTATTAATGAAAGATTAAAATAATGGATATTATAAATATATAAGTAAATGTAAAGCGAGACTTCTGATTAATTTAAATAATTTTTAAGAGTAATATTTAAGGTTTGGATTGACTAACTAATTTTTTAATAATGTTTTTATGACTTTCACTAAAACAAAATACCAAATAGTTCCAAAATTTACATAAATGAGTTTTAAAAACAAATACTATATTATTAATTGATATAATATTCCTAAAAATATAAGGTTAGTCCAGAGGACTTATATAAGATTATATATATTAATAATGAACCACTTTAGGTTCACTTGTCTCTTTATAATATGTTTATTAACCATTTATTATAATAATACAAGAATACATGCAAAAAGTTAAACTATTTAAGTAATAGTGAAATCTAAAAGATAGAGTTATTATGGTTACCTAATCTGGTCATAAACCAATTAGTTGAGAGGTTTTCGACCCATCCCCACCATATCCTATAAATAAATTTTATTGGTGCCATTATAAACCGAATTTGATTTTAGAATAATATAATATTTCAAGCTTTCCCTAAAGTGACTCTAATATCTCTTATAAAATGGTACTTCCCCTTCTCTCAGAATCACACCTCCAAATCTGTTTATGTCATCCAAACCCTACTCAAATATCCTCCCAAATTCCATCACTTTTAACTATAGGCCTTAGTTTGATCATAAATCCAAGATAATGTACAATTTTGATCATCTCAAAAGAGATCACCTGAAGAAGAGGTTATAATTTCACCACCTCTTTCAGTGTTCTTTTCTTCTTCCACTTCCCAATTATTTTTTGTTTCCATAAAAATAATAAATATATTATCTTATACATACATTGATTTTATTATGAATATGGTACAACCATATTCATTATTCTATCCCTCATATAAATTAAAAGTGACTATTAATGTGTACGTACGGCTTACCGTCTCCACGTCGTAGTGTAGTTTGTTATTCAAACACTTCATTATTTAGATGAGTATAATAATGAGTATAACTGATGTAAATAAAAAATATAACTTGGTAATGATTCCTTATATATGATATACCATAGAATTATATATGATTTCACCATTAATATAATTATATTTTCATCATGAATATGTATGGATTACTGTCTCCACGAACGCGGTGAGATTCATTCCCCATCATAATCATTCTAGACTAATTTTTACTTTATGATTAAAAATAATGTCTTAGAACTTAATATAATTCTATATAGGAATCAAATACATCCTATACATATTGAACATGAATTACGTAACAAAACATATGATGGAAAACGAATCAGTTAAGACCCAAAACAATGATAGTACTGAAATATTATAAGCAATGAAAAATTTTAAAATCATATATGATATCATATTCATGTATGTGGTTCTTTTATAATTTAATTACAATGATTCAACAATTTCATAAGAAGTTAAAATACCCTTGATCAAGCAAATGTACAAGGTAAGTGTTAATTCTACATTCTCTTCATTATCGGAGGTTGTTTATACATGAGTATCTACTGGGACCTCTTTATCATCCACATCAATGTTTCTTAAAAATGTATTTCAAAACATTTTTACTATTTCCTAGACTGTGGGTTAATGTCATTTATATCTAGTTTTACTTTTTATAATATTTTTATAAATTAATCCTTCTGTTGTTTTCCAAACATGGTCCTTTAAGATATTTTCATCAAAATTAAGGAATGAATAATTTTTTAACTTATATGTTGAGTGAAACTATTATCTGCTACTATAAAACCTTCAAAGATTCACATACAATATTATAAGAATATTTTAAAAATAATTTTTTTCATTTATAAATTAAAGAATTTTAAATGATTTCAAAATTAAAATAGATATTTCTATCAAATAGTTTTGATGAAATCTATGTCAACATCCTTTGATGGATTTTACACTTGTTTGAAGTTGAATTATTATGATACAATCTTGAATTTTGTATTGAATGTTTTGTGATATGTTTTACTATGGATGTGTTATTTTTATACCATTCATGTATTATGGATAAAGTATTAAAAAAATTTATGCTAGTTTAAATATGAATGATTATGTTATGTTTCATCATTTTTATATGAGGAATCCATTAGACATATTATGTGATGGGTGTAGCCCACTACAACACCTCGATGCATCGGTAGGTCTCAAGAGACAATCTAGTTTCTTGGCACAAGGATTTTAAAAAATCTTATTTGTAGTCTTGGCATGAGTCATTTACTACGTGGTTATGATTTCTAGAAGTATACATTCCATCACTATGTAATTTTCTATTGATATTACATGTTATTATTTGACTAGAAGAATATCGATGTTAATAAGTAAATTGGATTATTTGATTAATATTTTATATTTTATGCTGAAATTTAAGTTTAAAATTCGTTTGTTTTAGTCTTATACATTTTCTTAAATGTTAATGCCTATTTATGTAAGTTTTCACTATAATGTTTTCCTTACTAAGAACCTGAGCTCATACCTTCATATGTTTTATTTTTCCCAAGACGCAAAAAAGAATATTATGACTGACCTACTGGAATATTCTAAGGGAGATGAATGTGTCAAAAGGAGACAAAATGTTGTATTTTTTTCATTTATTAATGTAATGTAAAACTTATGTCTGTATATAGTACTTCCATAGCTAGTAAACTTATCGGTCTTTCTGGATTTGATCCCTTGTGATAATGAAAATGTTATGTAATAATGCACCGACTCTGGGTAATTAGGGTCGGGGCCTTAAATTTGGTATCATAAGAAGCTTAGTACAAACCTTGGAAGCTAGATATAGAAAAACACTCTTTAGATAACATTACCCTAATATATATTTTGAGTATTAATATAGAAGAACATCCTAGAATTTTGAAAATGTAGTGATTTTGTGAGTTTCCAAGAAATAAATCCTTGTCTCTATACGAGTTGGTATAAGTGGCTCAAGAACAGATGTACCAACGAGTGAAAAATCTAATAATGAGTTTTGGTCTTGACCCATAATATCCTATTACATGACAATGGGCCTTGCTGCACTCTTGGTTATGACACTACCAGGGGATATTCATAGGATAATTCATATTTTCTTTACAACCCGTTATCTATGATTTATCGGGATATACCTCCACAATGAATTTTTTTTATGATTATGGATTAAATCCTTAAACTATTCAATTTATGTTATGTGTTTTATAAGTTTGGAGTTATGTATTGCGATTCATAAACTAATCTAGTGTATTTCCTTGTTTAGAAATAGCCCCTAGTTGAAGGAATGAAAATTGTATCAATGCACATAATCCATGTAGGGATTTCCATCTTAATTAATATATTTATTGTAGAGCTAGTGATGTAAGTTGTTCTAATCATCTTATCACCGTTTTGGGATAACTCACTCAGGTTATGAATAATAACATTACCCATATGGAGCAACATGATCCACAAAGTGAAAAATCAATGTTAGAACGCTTCCTGAGGTAACAACCACCAATATTAAATGGAACTAAAAATCCATTTTTAGATGAGAAATGGATAAGTTACTTAGAGAAAATATTTCATGATTTGGGGAGTGAATAAAGGGAAAAAGTTTTCATGGCAGTTTATTACCTCACGGGAGATGCAGATCAATGGTGCTTATTAATTAAAAACACAAATAAGGATGAAGAAGTATCAAATATGGAATTGAAAGAGTTTAAAGAGATTTTATTATAAAAATAATTTCATCAAGACCATCGAGTAGATATGGAAGGACAATTTTTGAGTCTGATAAAAAAGGAGGATGAAAATGTCATAATGTATGAGGGTAACTTTACAAATTTTGTAAGTGATGCATCAGATTATATATGTCACCCAAGGAGTAATATTGATCGATTATTTAATGGTTTAAATCCATTTCTCCATTGAGCATTAGTCCCACTATATTTCTCATCATACTAATATATTGTATGATGTGATATCATGACAGAAAAGGAATTCTATAAGTCTTAAAACTTTAAATAATATCAAGAGAAGAAGAGATCTACTGAACACTCTAGAAATGTAAATAAGGGAAGAGTGGAAAATTTAAATTTCCATCATATGATAAATGTAAGAAGAAACACCACAGTACTTTTCTTATGGGAATCAGAGTATGTTAAAAGTGTTGTGAAAAATCCACCAAGCATGTGATTGTAAGGGAAAGAAAGTGGGTTTTAGTGTTAAATGCTATAATTATAGAGAAAGGGGGTATTATGAAAATGAACGTCGTAAGAGGAAATTAAACATACCTCAGAAAAGGCCAAGAGAGAAAAGATAAGCTTATGTGATCACTACTACTATGATTGGTTCTTCGAAAGACATGGTGGCAGGTAATTTAATGGTTTCCTCATGTTTAACCAATTATTTAGTTGACATTATATCATTACATTGTTTCATATCTTCCCAATTTTCTATGAAAATTATATATTTCCAATTTTATTTAACAAGGGATTTTTTAGTCAAAACACATATGGGAATATAATTGCAACAATGTTTTGTAAATCAGTTCCCATTATGGAATATAAATGTTCTTTTTATATTGATCTCATTATCATACCCAAGAATGAATTTGTTATAATCCTCAATATGTATTGACTTTTAGACCATGATGAGAAAATTTATTTTAGGAAGAAGGATTCTAAATTTTTTTTATGATGATAAGGAGTACCTTATCTTTAGACCAGAAACATCCACATATGATTATTAATATATTCACGCACAGTAGCTCTACTAAATAAAATTATTGTGGAGGAATAGAATGAAATAATTACGTGTGGGGAAAAAATTTTCAAATATAGGAATTACTTATAGTGAAAGAATATGTTGATGTGTTTCTAGAGGATTTACATGGACATTCTCTAGAATGAGAAATTGAGTTTTTCATTGATTTGATTCTTCATTCAAGGCCCATATCGAAGAAACCTCATAAAATTTCCATTGTTGAATTAGTGGAACTAAATAAACTACTAGGGGAATTGAGTAATAATGAATTTATTCACCCTAGTTTTTCTCTATGGGGTACCCCTATTCTTTTTTAAAAGAAAAGTGGATCTATGAGGCTGTGCATTGACTATAGGGAGATCAATGCTATAATAATAAATAACAAGTATCCCTCACATTACATTGATGATTTATTCAATGAACTTCATGGATCTCAATATTTATCTAATATTGACCATCGATCTTGATATCATTAGTTGTGTGTGAAGAAGGAAGACATTCCGAAAACAGAATTTTGAACTAGGTATGGGCATTACGAGTTTATAGTAATACCTTTTGGACTGACTATTGTACTCTCTATTTTCATGAATCAAATTAATTTATTTTTTTAGGAATATTTTGATGACTTTGTAGTGGTATTTATTGATTATGTGTTGGTTTACTTTAAAATATATGAAGATCATGAAAATCACATGCACACAATTCTAAAGACTCTTATAAGCAATGAGTTATATGGGAATTTTTGCAGGTGCGAATTCTGGATTCATGATTTTTTTTCTAGGCCATATTTTCTCTATGGATGGAATCTCTATCAATCCTTTAAAGACCAAGGCAATCCAAGAATGTCCAGCACCGACCAGTATAATTGAGGTACACAGTTTGATTGGTTTAGTAGGTTATTATTATCATTTTTTCTATTATTTTTCCCGATCGGAAACCCCATTAACCAATATCAAATGTAAATGGGTTAAATTTGTTTGGATAATAGAATGTAAAGAATGATTTGAAGAATTGAAGAGATGTGTATTCAATTCTCTTATCATGACTCTACCATCGGGGAATGATGGGTTTGTTATTTATAGTGATGATTTAATAAAAGGACATGATTGTATCCTTATGCAGAATGATAGAGTCATTCCCTATACATCAAGATAGGTAGAAATTCATGAACAAAACTATCTAACTCATGATATTGTGTTAGAATCTATAATCTTTAATTTTAAGATATGGGGACACTATCTCTATGGTGAAAAATGTGAGATATATAATGATCAAAAGAGTTCGAAGTGTATTTTATCATAGAACATACTCAACATGAGGTAAAGATGATGGCTTGAACTACTCAAATATTATGATTTAATGATACACTACTACCTGTGGAAGGAAAATAATGTGTCAGGTGCTATGAGCAAAAAAGGACATGGAAATTTGAAAAATAAGAGAGTTGAAAGGGATCCACTGTTCAGGGATCTAGTATAGATGGATATGGGAATAATCATGGAAGGTGAAACATCAATAATTATATAAATGGTTTCCAATCCAACATTACTAGAAAGGATAAAAAGTTACCAGACTAATGATGATTTGTTTCAAAATAAAACAAAAAATGTGAATAATGGGAGATTGATTGACTTCTTATATTAAGATTGAATTTTGAAATTTGAGAAGAGAATTTGTGTTCCTAACATTCCTAATATAAAAATGGAATTGTTGGATGATGATAATAGCTCTAATTTCTCTATACACCTTTGTTTCACTTTGATGTATAGATATTTGAAAGAACATTTTTGGTGGGACAACATGAAGAGGAAGATTTCAGATTACATGTCAAGATATATGATTTTTCAATAGGTGAAGGCTGGAAGACAACATCCTAGAGGAGTCATGAAACCTCTTCCTATACCTGGGTATGAATGTGATGATATTACGATTGAATTATTCAATTGGCTACAATGACTCCAAGAAGGAATGATGAAATATTTTTCATTGTTTATGGTCTTTCCATTCCAACACATTGTTTTCTCTAAGAAAAGATTTACCACTTGAATGATTAGAAAGACTATATATTAATGAAGTTTTAAGACTTCATGAAGTATCCATATCAATAGTTTCTGATCATGATCCCCATTTTACATCTTGATTCTAGAAAAGGATTTAGAAGTCCCTCGATAATGAACATCATTTGAACAATGCCTACAACCCTCAAACTAATGGACAATCATAGCAGACTATTCAAACCATAGAATACATGTTGAGATCATTCTCAAATGACTTTCAAGGTATGTGGGATCAATATTTATCTATTGTAGAATTTTCCTATAACAATAGCTTCCATTCATGTATTCAGATGTAACCATATGAAGCGTTATATGGATAGAGATGTTGCATGCCATGTTGTTGAGGTGATGTTGGTGGAAGAAAACTCATAGGCCCAGAACATGTTGAGGATACAATGGAAAAGGTGAAGATTATCCAAACCCACACCAAAGAAGCTCAATGTAGGAAGAAGAGAAATGCTGATAATCGAAGGAATGATTTTGAATTTTTAGTATGATATCAGGTCTTCTTTTAGGTATACTTGTGAAAGGGTGTTATAAGATTTTGTTAAAAGGGGAAATTATGCCCCATGTCCATCATACATTTCCAAATTCTAGAATTAATTGGAGTTGTAGCTTACCATTTTGAAATTCCTATATGTCTCTCAAAATTTCAAGATGTGTTCCACGTATCGCTGTTAAGAGAATACATTCCTAGACCAATATACATACTCACCTATAAAGAAATAGATCTGAAACTAGACATGTCTTATTTTGAAGAGCCTATCAGAATTCTTAATACAAGAGAACAAGTGTGGAGAAACCAGATGACTCATCTGGTAAAAGTTCTATAGAGAAACCATAAGATGGAAGAGGCAACGTGGGAACCTAAGGAACGTATGATGAAGAACAACCCAAATATTTTTTTGGAGTAAAATTCTAGAAATTCAAAATATGAAATTATTTGAAGGAGGGAATAATGTAACACCACAAGCTTCTTAAGTACACTTTTCTTTGAATAATACAATGGCTTGCATTGCACGCAACTTCGAGTTCTAAAACACAATGAACAATCAAACTAGCTGTTATGAATAGTAATACCATCTTTTGATTATTTTATAAATTTTATATTTCAATGTTGACTTCATTTTTGGAATCAGAATATGAAAATTATCTTTGGGTGATTTTTTGGTATTTTTATGATAACTTTCAATTTTTGATGAATAGTGAAAAACACAGTGTTATTGTTTTAAACCGAATTTTTATTTAATTAAATAGTTATTTTATATAAATTTATTTTATGTAAAAATTGATACGTAATACATATATATGATAAATGTAATTCATTGGGTCATTTTATAGTAATATTAGATATAAAATTTTATTAAACTTATTACCGTTTTTACCCACCTTCTAGGCATTTTTTCATATTTACATAAAATGTAATTTTACCACTTCTGTGAATTAAATTTCAAACATCCGAGATACATGGTTGAAAATAGTAATAAAAATGTTGTCCAATAAGATGAAAATAATTTTTTATGAATAGTATCTTTTGACTTTTCTTTACCACGATTAAAAGAAAATAGTGTAATTAGAGTTAAAAATGATATTATAATTACCCTATCACATGTCCACATTTTATTGGATAAGTGTATTTCGACTAAAATCACCCATTGTAATAAAATATTATCATTTTTTTCTAATTGGATTAGATTAGGACATTTTTATTATTTTATTTAAAGATGAGTTATAAGTGTTAAATTCAAAGATTAATAACAAAACCTAATTTAATATATGGTTATACATAAGATAAATTTGACTATAAATATTAACTAGATGTATAAAAATATTTATTATATAATCTATTTTTAATGATTTTTATAAATTAAATAATTAAATTTATTTATGAATAATAATGATGTAGTAATTACCTTATTATTGAATGATTATAATAATTAATATTATAAATATCCAAATAAATGTAAATTGAGACTTCCGATGAATTAAAATAAATTTCTATTTTAATATGTCAGGTTTGGGTTGATTAAATAAATTTCTTTCTAAATGATAAAGTTGTTATCACTTTCACCAAAACAAAATACCAGATAGTGTCAAAATTGACATAAATGAGTTTTTAAAAAAATAATAAATTATTAATTGATATAATATTCCTAAAAATATCATGATCGGCCAAAAAATTTAGATAAGATTATATATAAAAACA
Organism: Viscum album; assembly: GCA_963277665.1. Classification (NCBI taxonomy): domain Eukaryota; kingdom Viridiplantae; phylum Streptophyta; class Magnoliopsida; order Santalales; family Viscaceae; genus Viscum; species Viscum album. The sequence continues at coordinate 1,936,027,098 of OY728165.1, forward strand.
ATTAACCACTTGGGGTTCCCTTTAATTTATATTGTATGTTTATTAACCATTTATTATAATAATACGAGAATACATGTTAAATTTTAAACTATTTAACTAAGAGTTAAATCTATGTGATATGGTTATTATGGTGACCTAAACATATCTAAAACCAATTGGTTTAGAATTTTTTGACCCATCCATGACATATCCTAGAAATAATTTTTTTTATTCCTTATAATCTGAATATAATTTTATAATAAAATAATATTTCAGACTTTTTCGAAAGTGACCCTAACCTCTCTTATAAAAGGGTACTCCCACTTCTCTCAAAATAACACCTCCAAAGCCATTTGAATCGGCCAAACCCTACTCAAATATCCTCCCAACTAACCTAATTTCTACTTAGAGGCCTTAATTTGATCATAAATTCAACATAAGGAGCCCTTTTGATCAAATCAAAAGGAAACACCCGTAGAAGAGGTAATAATTTCACCACTTCTTTCGAAGCTCATTTCTTCTTACACATCATCAATCTTTGTTTTTTGCATACCAAAATAATAAATCCAATACCTTACAAATACTATGATGTTATTATAAATATGGTATAACCAAAATCATTATTTTATCCATCCTATGAATGAAAAGTCATTATCCGTGTGTACGTACAGCTTACCATCTCCACATCATGGTGTAGTTTGTTATTTAAAAACTTCATTATTTAGATGGGTATTATAATGAGTATAACTGATACAAATAATAAATATAACATGTTAATTATTCTTTATATATGATATTACATCCAATTATATACAATTTCATCATCAATATAATGATATTTTCGCTCGTGCATACGTACGGAGTACCATCTCCACAAACAGGATGAGAATCATTCCCCATTGTAATCATTCAGGAATAATTTTAATTTTACGATTAAAAATAATGGATAATAACTTAATATCATTCAATATATGAATAAAATATATCGTATCTATAATTAACATGACATACATAACAAAACTTATAAAGGGAAACAAATTAGTTAACACCAGAAATAATGATACTACTTGAATATTGTTAACAATGCAAATTTAGAAGATCATATATGATATTATATTTATGTATGTGGTTCAATTATAATTTAATAAAAATTATTTAACTTTTATATAGGTGATTAATGTATCTGTGATCATGGAATGTACATGGTAAGGGTTATTTCTACAATCTATTCATTATCCAAGGTTGTTTATATGAGAGTATCTACAGAGTCCTCTTTATCGTCCACAACCGTTTTTCTTTAAAATTTATTAAAAAACATGATTAATATTTCCAAGACTATGGGTTAAAGTAATTTATAAACTTCTTTGAATTTTTATAAGATTTTTATAATGGAATCATTCAATTTTTTTCCATACAAGGTCATATATGTCTGTTTCGACAAAATTAAGGAACGAATGTTATTTTTAACTTATATGTAGGGTGTGGCTATTTTCCACCATTATAACACCTTCTAATATTCCCATACAATAATATAAAAATATTTTAAAATTAATTGTTTTCATTTATAATTACGAGTCTTTTAAATTAATTCAATGTGGAAAGATATAATTCTCTCAAATAGTTTTTATTTCATCTATGTCAACTCCCTTTAATGGATTTTACACTTGTTCGAAGTTGATCTGTAATGATAAAATCATCCATATTTTATTGATGGTTTTGCGATATGTTTAATTGTGGAAGTGTTATTCTTATACCATTCATTTTTTTTGTTTAAGAATTAACATTTCGTATTTTAGTTTCAATACAAATGTTTATTTTAGGTTTCAATAATTTCATATGATAAATGCTTTGGACTTAGTATGTGACGGGAGGATCCCGATATTGATCCTTGATGCAACGATAGGTCTCATGAGACAGTCTAGTGTCTTGAAACCAGGCCTTGAAAAAATCTTATTTGTATTCCTATCATGAGGCCTTGACTATGTGGTTATGATGTCTGGTATTTCGCATTACATCATTATGAGATTGGCTATTTATATTACATGTGATTATTCAAAATGAAGAATATCCATGTGAATATGTAAATGGAATTTTTTGATTTATCATTTCCATATTACTATGAAATTTAATATTAAAATGGTATTTTTAGTCTTATACATTACCTCAAATATTTTTTCTTATTTATGATATTTAATGCTATATTTTAATCATTACTGAGCACTTGAGCTCGCCCCTTTCGAGGTTTTATTTTTCCTAGGATGTGAAGAAAAATATTATGAATGACTTGTAGGGATAGTCTAAGGGATATGAATGTGTTAAAAGGAGACACAATTTTGTGTTTTTTCATTTCATAATATAATATAAAACTTCTATTTGTGTCTAGTACTTCCTAAGATACTAAGCTAATTGGTTTTTCAGGATTTGATCCCCTGTGATCATGCCAATGTTTTTTAATAATTCACAGACTCTCTGTAGCTAGGTTTGGGGATATACACTGCTGGTGGAGAGACATAATAATAATTTATCTTGAAATTCATCCTTTATAACAATAGTGTAATAATGAATAAATTCAATTATAATAAAAGAATAAAAAAATACCTAAACTACAATTAGTCAACAGAAATTGGATAAGAAAATTCTATGACTGATGAAATTGTATCGATTCATCTTTAATTATCCACATATCTATAGAGATGTCACGAAAATTTGATATGATTGATTGAAATTATTAAAACCTTGAAGTGTGTCAAATTTAAAATATGATTATTTTTTATCTAAAAAGACACAATAGAATAGTAAAGTGGATGGATTGGGTTAATGAAATGAGCAGGGTCCAAAAACATTAACTTTTGACCAAAGGATTGATCAATACAATCTTAATTTTATTTAACATTATTAATTTAATTAAAAAATAAAAAAATGAATTTAAATAGATATTATGAAGAGATGGAACTGATTTATAAGGTGAATTTATAAAATAAACTATTTAACCTTTTTTGTTAGGAATATTATATTAAATATACATGAAACCATTCAATTTTATCGTTATGATAAATGATCAATCAAAAAAATTACACTATAATTTTAATTCATCATGGTCTGATGAGTTACAATAGAAAAAACATTTTACGGTTATATTTCCCAATGTAGAATAATATTTAAATTCAATAATCATGAAAAAATTATCTCAATCATGTTGGTGTTTTTTCATTAATGAAATAATTTATTCCATGAATCAATTATGACTTAAATAAAAATGCATTCAAAATAAGATACTATTGAATCAAAAATCATAAGAATGAGGTAAATATGGAATTGAAGGTATAAAACCCCTTTAACCAATTTCTCTACCATTTTGGTGTTTTTCTAGTCATCGTATAGAGGGTTGAGATGATGAATAAACAAAGGGCTATAGTTGATATATTAGGAAATAATGAATGATAAAGGTAGTTAAGAAAACTAATATATTCGTATTAAACTAAGGGAATTAAATGTTACATCAAATAAGGTAATGTAAAATATAATGAGAAAAAAATTCTATCTACAGTAATCTCTTTGTTGGAACCACAATGGAAGCTACACAGTTGTTAAACCCATATTCCAGGAAACCCCACATAGAGTCACAACATGTGCCTTTGTTTATAGAAATACATATGATGATTAATTCATTAATTATCAATTAAATGTCCCAATAATGAGTTTTGGGTCATACCCTATGTTCTATATAATTTCCCAGTTGATAATATGCCTCATTTTGAATGATACATTGAAGATTAGTGGTTAATGGGTCTTTCCATGGTTTTCATGTTCCTTAATGTACATGATGTGGAATTTGTGGGGTTGAATTTATCATATTTTTCAATGGATTCATGAATTGTTTATGAGAAATATCATAAACATGATTAACAACTTGAATCATGTACTTCCCGCTTTAGAATCCACATTTCCAAAAAAAATAGTTATAGGCCTCCCTCTTTTCTTTGGATCAAAAAAACAATGTGGGAATCCCCATCCATTTTTATTCAACCATCAATCCATTATTCATCGTCAATATCCATTTTCTTAATGAAATTCTTAATGTTATTGTTCTAAGTGACATTCTATTCATTAACATCCATGATTCACATCAAATTTATTTACATTTCAATCCTACAATAAGAATACAAAAAAATAAAATAATGATTTAATATCACATGAAATTAATAAATATTCAATTAAAACACATATAAAACACAAGAAAATAGAGATAACAAATATTCATCAATATCTTTTACGGATGAATATTAAAATAAATATATATTTTATTTCTAATTTATATAAATTTTATATCATGATTAAAATTTTATAGATGATTGAAGTAGAATAAAATTAGAATGAATGGAAATACACAACCGAAATTTTTATGAAAAATGTAATAGTTAAAAATATAGAATTATTTTTTTAATAATGAATTCTTAATAAATAGTTGTTTGGAATGTTATTACCAAATATATATAAAATTTAATATTTTTAAATGAAACTATTCTAGATTTATAAAAAATTTAAATAGAATTTATGGGGGTATTTACTAGAAAACAATATATAATTTGAGGTAATGGATTTTCTTCTAACATTTATTTCTGTGAGACTCTTATCATATTATAAACTTGTAAATTTTATATTGTGTATATGAAAAACACTATTTTGTTATTATTATTAAAAATAAAATTATGGGTATTTTTATATCAATATATAAATCTCTCTTTTGAGAGATTTTGATTAGAATGTATCCAATGTGATACAGAATTTTTATCTCATTGTTAATTCTGTGAGAAACATTCCATATTCACCACTTAAGTGTTTTATTTGGTAAATATAATTCCCATTAATTCATTTTAGTATCAATATCCTAATAATTATTGGTATATATATATATGGTTCTCTATTTAATGTTATTTTGGTTTGAATTTGACTAATGGGTTATAGGATTTATGTTACAATATAATTGTTTATCTATATTTCTTATGATTATGATTTAAAGGATGAAATATTATGAAATATCCCTTAAGAATCTCAATAATTTTCCTTTAAAGATGTTTTTTATTTATAATAATGAATTACCTTTCATTATCCTAACTTTTTGTACTCATGTTACTAAAGATACTTTTTCATTCAGAAACCCATTATTATTACTCTATTCAGTCGAATATTATTTTTGTTAAATATCAATGCTTTCTAAAATAAATTCTACAATGTATTTTATATTATCCTAGGGTTTTTTAATGTTATTTTTTATCATTTTATATTTTTTTATATCACCTAAAATTAATAGTATCGAATAATTTTAAATTAGATATTATTGATTTTTTAACCGATATTTGAAATCAATCGTTGTTTTAACATTCACGACATGAAGAGAATATCACACCATATTCACAAATATATTATTTGATGATTACTTTACTGGTTTTAAATATAATTTTACAGAAAATGAATTCCCAAATATTTGGGGAAATTTTATATTTTAAAATGCGATTTAAAAATTTAGAGGGTATTCTACTCATGAAATGATACATAGATTTTAATTTTTTTTAATAATTGGATACATACATTAATGTTACATCAATTAAACACGGTATATGATCAAATGATATAAGAAATTTTCATTATCAATACGGTTTATTTTTATGATGAATAAATATCAATGAAACTAATTATTTTTTCCTGGATTACATTATAAGGATGGTTTGTATGATCTTCAAGATATTTTTTGAATGGATTAATTATTATTTCAATAGTTGGAAAATATTTTTATAACCATGAATTATATTATGTCTGGATTTAAATTTTTTGAACTCAAAGTGCACATGGGAGGTTATCCCAATCTATAAATGGAATACAATATATTTATTATAATCCCAAAATGTAGTACATGGAATGATACCCTAATCTAAAAAGACGGTACACGCGAGTTTATGCTAAGATAATAAGTGGGTAAATTGGAGGTTATGAAAATCCTAAAATACATTCAAGGGTTAAAATCCCAATAATATCATGTTATTAATATATTGGTCAGTCACCATGACATAATATTTCAATAATTATGATTATTCCATATAGATGGAAAAAACATATGTCTTATGATAATTTCATACTCTCATGTATCACATTAATTGATTTATTCTTTATTTATGACATATGAACTTATATTTATTGTTCCACCCCTATATGTTATAATATATTACATAATAGTTATAATTTTCAAATTTTAATCTCTAATTTACATTCCCTTATATTCTTGTTATGATTATTTGAGATTTTATATATCCTTTGTCTACCTTATTGAGAATCTATATTATCTCTTTAATGTGATTCATTTCCTTAGGTTAGGAAGAAAGTTTTTCAGTATTTGTTGTCTAAGAACATTTCAATGTGAGATGATGACTATTATAAATGTTTAATATCATTCTTGAAATAATAATATTGTATAACAATTCTACAATGATTACAAACCTTTATTTAACTCTATATTGTCTTTATAAAATATATTGAATATTAAAATAGTAATAGGAAATATAAATGCATGAAATGTAAAGGTATTTATAATTATTATCATGGAGAAGTTTTAGTCAATTATTAAGGATTAGAATTTGAGAAAATTTGATAAATTTTAAGGGATAGGTTTATATATAGTATAGTATCATATTTATTTTTTATAGAAGATATCATATTTTTTACCTGTAATAAATCTTTTTTATATATTTATTATGGATGTTGTTTTGAAAAAAATTTAACTTGTGGTAATACCTATAAAAATTGTGTGTCAATTATACCTTCCTATAATGCTGTTTCAGGTTGTGTGTACCCAAATTACATAATTGGTTTTAAAATCCTGAAGGAATATTGTTGGGTTAATTCACATTTTCATTATGAACCATTATGAGTAATTTGAATATACCGTAATCATGGATGAAATAAGATATATTGAAGTTGTCAAAATATGATAAAAATATATCATTATTTTGAAAAAAATTAATTTAATTTTGATGAATATATAGTTTGGAATATTATTATTGTTTCTAAAACATATCATTTTGGATTTTAGTCAATCATCAAAACTCAGAGGATCCCTTTTAATATATAATATTAAAGATAGTATAATGATTTTATTTATGAAAAATAAAGTGAAATTGGTTATAGAATGTAAACCCTTTTGATTTAGCATAATAATAAATCTATTTATATGATTAAAAACCTCATCATGAGTATGACTATTGGCAAACATAACAATAGAAATATGGAGTCTCATGAAGACCATAAAGAAAGAATGATTTTTCATTTTGTATGTCAATAATATGGGATGAAGCACTGAAGGGGTTTTTTGATAATAACATGAATATGTTTTATGTGTGAAAAATAATGGAATAAATATATTCATTTATGATTAAACTGAAAAATTATTGTCAATACGATGTTTCAATTCTAGTTTTTATGTATTGTAATTTAAGAATACTTATATTTTTTTATTTTTATCAATTACATAATTGATATAGGAATCATGAAAAAAACAATGGTTTTTCTTAATTATTATTTTTAGTGTTTATTTTTCATGTTATGTTAAATAAAAAAAATACTGATGTTAAATGATTTAGTAGTATGGTAATATTTTTGGAGAACATATGATTTAGATAATGATAACCCTTAATATATTACTATTGTAGGGTTAATAAAATTAATTTTGGATAATGTGATGATTCACTTGGATAATGTAAATGGAATACTATTCGTGAAATTTAAATTAGTTAATTATTTTATGAAAAAAAGTTAATTTTTTTAATTTTTCTGTATTTTTTGATTTATGTAATATATTAAATATTTTGAGATTTTATATTATATATAAAAATTGATCAATAAAAAATAATTATCTTTTTATAGTGATTCATTTTATTTGCATGTTTGATCAAAATATAAGATGAATGTATTCTCATGTTTGGTATGTAACATTATGAGAAACTACATGTTTTTTGGGATAAAATTTAATGTCAATCTAAATAATATGTGATAAAAACATTCATTTTCTTAGGTTTTTAATTTTTTCCAACATTTTTTGGAAGAGTTCAATGTTAAATTATTATGGAAGGTTATCTTTTGAACAATGGGTGTTATTGATAAGGTTTTATAGAGTAATATATGACTTACCAATATTTAATAAATAGGGATTTTAATTATGGTTATGGAAAATATGAATAGAAATGTTGAATGAATATTCATCATAATATGGATAATTTTTTCTCTTAAAAGGTAATTTGTGTGCTACCAAAATTAATAAATTTATTTTATTTAATATATAATATTCTTAATGTAAAATATGATATAGAAGTGGAATTGATTATAACATAACCACAATATTGAATTATGATTGTGTAATGTAAAGAAATCAAGAATGTGTAATTTTTAATTTCCCCTATCATTATAGTAAAATAACTCCTCCTCATAATCATCATCAAATAATTTTATTGATAGGAATTGGAAGAACAAAATCAATAAAAAGTGAGAAAATAATGAAAGAAGAGAGACCCCCAAGAGATAAATCAAAGGGGGTATGAATTAATTCATCCCAATCACATCCCCATTAATAAAATTGACCCTATGGGGTTTAATGCTACTAGCCCTATGCAGAAACACCTCTACCATACCTAGGAACACCACTAAGGACAATTATTCCACCACTTTTCCCCTCCATCTAGTTATGGATCACACGTATATATCCATTGAGGAGTGTTTTTATTTTTTGGATTACATAGAAGATCATCCAAGGAGAAATGCCTCACCCTTTCAAGGAGTTGGGAAAAACCAAGGAATCTGTTTCATCTTCTGAAATTTCTAGCCCCTACTGCCTACAATGGTTGAGACTGGTGAGCATAGCCACAACCTCCACTTGAAGAGAAGAGCATGGACCAAGCCTGATCGATAAATCTAAGAGAACCGAGCCATTAAAATCATACACCACTTCTCCACCATTCATGATCCCCTGGACACAAGAACCGTCCGTGTTAATTTTCATGCCACCTAAAAGAAGACACCAACTCACCTAGTTTCCCTCCCTACTGTGGGAAGGAACACCCTCCCAAGATCCTGTCTGGAAACAATGAAGCGAGGGAGCCTCCTTCCATGACTTCACATCTTTATTACAATAAAGGAACATATTTTTTTCCTAGATGATGATCACACAATCTTTTACTACCACACCCTCATGAAATGACTTGTTCCACACCTTCCAAATGCAACAGCAACCTGCATGCATCGCCATGTATTAATTAATACTCACCACCAGTTGTTTCTTATATGGGAACAAAATTATGTGTTATTTTAAATAACACTTATATATCACACTTTTCCTTTTATAAAATATATTTTATTATCCCTGAATACATTATGGGTTTTAATCCATTTTATTCAGAAATAATAAAACATTCATGAAAATGATAAAATTTTGAGGATTTAATTTATTTAATGGGAAGATAATATAATATTATTTAATATAATATTATTTATAAGAATAAATACCATAATATCTTTCTTAACATGAAACACTGATCTTTATTTGAATTTTGATATATTACAAAAGGATTATTATAACCTATATGATTAATTGGTTGGTATGAATTTGAGTGTATCTATTATGAAATAAATTTACAATGGTCTTAATTAATTAAAATGTATTGTTTCGTGGTGGTGAAAAAAGTACACAATTTATAGTTTAGTCATTTCATACTTCAAAAATTCATTTTTCGTAAAAATTATTTTTAGTTCCACTTGCACAAGGAACATATAATTATCTTCCAAGGAATTTGGAGGCTTTAATTTGAAAATTGAAATCGAATTTTTAATCATTAATTTAAAAATTATCTTTGTGTAAATATTTTAGATGTTTCTAAAACATAGTTCTTTCGAAGAATTATTAAATAATATTTTTTATTTAATATTATCATCACGTTTCAAGAATTAAAATTTTTTATTTTTATATATAATTATTATAAGAAATAATATTACTTAATTTATATATTAAATAATTCATGTATGGTAATTGTAATTATTTTTACATTTTATTTTATTATCAATAATTTTTATTCTTCAGAAAACCTTTTTTCTAAAAAAAAAATCATCATGTTTTTCTATTTTATTTTTAAGTAAATTTTTATCAAAATAGTAAATTTAATCAATAAAAATATGTCCCCTTTTTTGAATTATTATTTTAATGATCCTTATATATTCCAATTTTATTTTTAGTAGTTATTAATTTTAATCTTCCTAAAAACTTTTCTATTTTGTAATGGTAAAGTAGGTAATTCGGGTTATAACAATGGGATAATGATTTATAATTTATATAAATCATTTTCCCACTATTAGATGAGTGGGTTATGACATGATCATCGATGAATTGATTATATGGAATATTGGTAGCATTTTTATTTTATTTTTAGATTTGTATAATTTTATTAATATATATATAATGTGACCATATGTACTTTGATAACATTAAAAAATTTATATATGGATAAAAAGAGGATAAGAAAAGTTTTAAAATTTTCTTTTAAAGCTGAATAATTTTTTTTATCATGGTATAAGATTATTAATTATTATTGATGAAATTATTACCATAAATGATTATGTATTGATGACTCAGTACTAATATAAGATATAGAATATTCGGGTAATTGTTTTAGAAACTCAAAAAATTAAATTTTCTAGGATATTTAATGTGTCACATGAATTTTGAATATAATGATAAAATATTAGAGATACGTTAAATTTTATATTTGAATTCCATTTTATCTAGTTGTTTTTATAAACTAAATTACACTATTATTTCTTATAATATACATAATAGTATTTTATATTAAATAATAATTTATTTTAATATATATATGTCATTCTAATAATAGACGATTAGAAATAGGATAATAAATTATTGAAAACATTTTTACATGGCTAATTTTGATCAAATTTTTATATTATAAGTAGAATTATAACATATTAACACGAAAATTCATTACAATTCTTATGGTTAAAATTTAATACCCAAGGGTTAGAAAAAATATATTGTTTAAATAAATATCTAAACCATCCAAAATTAAAATTGATGATTAAATAATTATAGTATCATCACTCTCTTTGAAGATATGTCATTTTTGAAATGGATACATGAGATAAAAACATTTTAAAATATAATATTTCATGTATATCTAGAAATTATATTAACGATATTTTATAATAAAGAATATTTTATTAAATTTTTTTAAATTAAAAACATGCTTTCATAAAAAATGTAATCGAAAATGATTCAATACATAAAATTTGGACCATATTAGTTTCACTTGCATTTTTTGGGATATTTTATATCCCAAAATATGAAAAAAGTATTGTTATTATATTTATTATCAAATGATTTAACTAATGGTTGAAATAAAGAGACTGTGATGAAACATCATGAAAAAATACCCAGAAAATATTTTATGAGACTATTTTTAATTATTCCTAATATACACTCTATATATATCAGAGTTGAATCACTTGGTTATAAAAATCAATTTATATTTATTTAATACATTAACTCATTCAACATGATTCCCACCCCTCACTTATAAAAGGGAACCTCATTCCCTCTCATCCTCAAAAACTTTAATAATCAATGACCTAATAAGACCATACATAATAAATTACAACATTACATTAAATTTTGTCAAATATTTAATTATTTCCTAAATACCACCCCTTATAGATTATGTTTTATGTAAACAGATGTTTCTGAATGAAGAGGTATAACTCATAACAAAGCAATTACAATTTTATTTACCCTTCAACTATATATACATAAATGGTATCCATTCTAAAATAATTAATTATTTATTATTAATATATTTTATTTTTATTATAATTATAGAAATCCATAATTCTCTTTATTTCCATTATACAAAAGTGAAAAAAATTCCCATGTGTATATATGTCATGTCACGTCCCCATTGAGGTGTAATTTTTTTCATCATTACATAACATGGTTGGTCATAATAATGTATTAAGTAAATATATATGTTATTTATGATATTATTATGAATATATAAAAGTTAATTATATTTAAACATACATTCATTCCATCTATTGAGAAAATGTAAACATCATTCATTCATTTGTACGACCACTCATATCCCTGAATGATAGAATTCATTTTAATTTCTATACAGTTTATGGATTGTCCAATTTATATGTAAAAGGAAAATAAATGAAATTTATATCGTGAATATAATTTTGGAAATTATTGGACAGTGAACAATGTTGATGGATTGGAACTATTCAACCCAAATTATCCTGAATAATCAAATTTTTAATAACATGAAATAATGATTTTACCAAGGAATTATTTATAAATTCATATTGAAATTTTCTTAGTGGGAAATATATAATATAATAAATATGTTCATTAATTATATATATAATCATAAAAAAATAAAAAATTATCATAAAGAAGTTTATAGAGACTATGAAGCATGTATAACATGAGTTATGTGTTTTATTGTCTCACATTTATTTTTTTGATATACGTAACTATTAAACATTTAATTTCATTATGTGGTGTATATGCTTACCATGAATTAATTTTTTTATTATTAAATTGTAAATTATGGTCATCTACATATCATTTTTTTCTTATACCCAAAATGATGTTTTTATTTGAATGTTATCAATGAGTTAATTGATATCTTTATCACATTTATTTCTTTGAGACACAATCCATATTCACCAGTTGTTTTTACAATTGGTGGTTCATATTTCACATCAATATATTATTTTGGTTATTATCAAGAATATTTTGTATATTTATATATAAAACTATAGTTGTATTTATAATGTAATTTTGATTCTATTGTTACTAAATTGGTATGGTATTTATGGTACAATCTCATTTTTTTTGGGATTGTTTATGATTTTATTACCGACAGTAAATTTGGTTACATGTATCAAAAAAATCTCATGATTTTTCACATCTTATGTTATTTTCTGATAATAAATTCCTTAAATTTATTTTTATCGCATTATTTACTAAATAGTATAATGAATCATAAATAATGAAAACTAAATTTATTTTTCTATTTTGTCAAGAGTAAAATTTCATTGTTGTACATGTTTTAAAAAAATCAATATTTTTTGTAGTATTCTGGTTTGATTTTTAATATATTTTGTTTATAAATGATGTATTAATTAATACTAGTTCGATTTTTAAAAGTAAAAAATAATTGTGTGATGTTTTTCATGAATTTTGAAATTATTCTCTTTCAATAAAGCCTTCAATTCCCTTTCCACATTTTTTAAAAAAAAGTAAACATTCATTAATGGCCATAAGAACATTTTCCCGATTCAAAAAGATAATTTAATAAATTAAGAAATATATATATGATTATAGTTACAATATGTATATATATTTTTATTTTGTTTTAAAAAAAATATATATATAACTAATATTTTAATAATTTCATTATTATTAATAATTAAAATTTTATATTACTAATTTAATGATATTAATTTAAAAATTATATTTTTAGTTTCATTATTAGTAAAATAATAATTATTTTTTATATATCATAATTAGTATTTATATTCTAATTAATAAAAATATTTAATAAAATAATCTATATTTATAACTAATAGATTTACTAAAATTTTGTTAGAATAACGTAATTAATAATAATTCATGTAATGTAAATAATAATATAAAAATTTTTATGAATTGTTTCCATTAATATTTTTTACTCTAAATGTTTGGATTTTTAGTAATAAATATTGTTACTTTTAATTTAAAATTTATATTAGTTTTTTTATATTTTTTATTTTCAAATATGATTTATATTTTGAGATAGTTTTTCATGTTTTATATAGTTTATATTTAAAAATTATTATTTATATACATTTATATTCACCTTCATGATATATAAAAATTATTTGAGTATGTGAAATTATATATTTATAAATAATAATTTAGAAATGCAATCTAAATGAAATTTCTGAATAATACTAAATAGATAAAAACTAATTGAAAAAAACAATAATTTCATATATAATGTTGGTAGAGAGTAATTTTAATAGAACATTATATTGTTGTTGAAAAACAATACATTTATATTTTTAATGTATTTTGAGATTCCCTTTCTTTTCAATTAGTTTTTATCTGATTATTCGATGTTTTAAGTTTCATTTAGATTTTTTATAAAGTAATTTTCATTCATATATTTTTAAAAGTGTAAATATGATATTTTTTTCTATATTTTTTTTCATGTAAATTTATTTTGGATTATTATATTGACGAAATTATATTTATTTTCAACAAATGTATAGATGTTCATGTTATGTTTTATGTTTTATGTGAGTATTTTGGTTTCTTATATTTTATATGATTTTAAAGATACCTACATCAAATTTAATAAGTTTTTATATGGTTTATATAGTCAATTTTGAAAAAATATTAAATTTAAACTATTAGTAAAATAAAAATAATAATTGAAATAGTACCTCATCATATAATAATTTGTTGATGATAAAATAGAATTTCATCAATTTAATCAACAAACAATAATATATAGGACAAAATACATTGTTGTTTCAAATCACTTATGTTAATATAAAATATATAAATGAATATTCAGAACCACTATATTTTATTTGGAACCATTCTTTAATTTGGTTTACTAATGTTACACATGTATCGAGATCTCTGCCCTCTATATTAGGGAGTAGTAAAATGATTTGGATATTCACTTTGTTCAAACACTGGATCCTTGAATTTCTAATTCTATCCCAATGAATATTTGAGAAAAGGAGGAATCAGATGTATTAATGTGAACCTGATCCTTCTCCCACTATGTAAGTGGAATGACTTTCCATCATCTACTAGGGGAAGATTATGGCCTATGAAAGATACGTCATGAGTAGAAGTGGAAAAGAAAATGACCCCTGCTAAGAGATCAAATCATATATTTTGAGGAAAAGATGTCGATATCTTGACAAAACAAATAGATCCCATGACTCTTGGATAACATACACAATTAACTAAGGCTATACTACTAGAGGATTGATCTCTTCCTATGGAGAATGTGAGGCCTCACATGTTTT
The DNA here is from genome assembly GCA_963277665.1 of Viscum album. NCBI lineage: Eukaryota > Viridiplantae > Streptophyta > Magnoliopsida > Santalales > Viscaceae > Viscum > Viscum album. Next base: position 1,936,042,218 of record OY728165.1, read on the forward strand.
ATGATGTAGTACACATTATCACTGTCATGATTCCGCAACATCAATAGGCACTGGAGGAGGTTCCTAAAAGGTACCTCTATTCCCTAGGAGTGAAAATATTATCCTCAGGGTGACCGATCAATTATACCATTATGTAGAAGAGGATATATTGGAATCATCTCCTCAGCAGCTGCATGTTATATATACTCTCTAAAAACCTCACCCTTTACTAGATCATACAAAATTATAATTTCATTTAGTCGATTTTATTTTAAATAGATTTAAAATGAATCAAAAAAATTCAATGAAACAAACTAATGTAATTTTATTGAGTTATATTATTGGGAATCCCTCTTATATGTGGAATAATATATTGTATAGACTTCCTTCTATACCATGTTACATAGTCGAACTCTTGTGATATAAGGAATCATATTGTATGCATTCCTTCAATATTAAATAACGAATGTATGTTATAGAGGTCAAGGTACTCAACATTTCATCATAATTAGTTTATATCATTGCATATTTTTAGCTTCATGTAATGAAGTAGTACTCACTATATAGGTGTAACTGGAATATACTAGAAAAATTTAAAAAAATATTGCGACTCTATGAAGGTGGTGCCACCCGACAACAAGAATCTAAATGAGAGGAACTACACCTGTGGAATCATGAACCCAATCATGGATGTATGTGGGAATTTGGTAAAACAGAGTATGCTATGGTATCCATGATATCTAATATGACATTTTTCATTTGTTAACATATTCTTCTATGTGTTTTAAAAAAATTGATAATATTATGAAATTGATTAGTCACCAATACAATTTATACACTTACATTGGTAGGTAGTGGACTATCAAACATGAGATGATATGAACCAAAATTGTGTCTCAGATTTTAGAGGAAGCAGTTTTACAGACTCAACATATATTTTACTACATTAAAATTGATAATTAATAATAAATTGATTAAATTAACTCATATTATAATAAAATAAGTAAATTTGACTCACCAAACGATATTCAAGGCATAGTTTCACATAATACATCCATATGATGCTTTGGAACAATAAAAATCGAGGTTAGGGGAGGGAAGTGATCACATGACCACACCGACATGATGAACACACATCACCCTTTATCACTATGATATGATTAATAAAATATATGTGCAGTATAAGTGTAAATAAGTAGAAATATATCACCCTACATTAACAAGGTTCTGTAGATTATATGGATGTGAATAATAGATTGATCAGTGCACAAGGTACCTCTAATGAGATAAAATATATATATGCATGTGAATGACCCATGATAGTATACTTGTTAGTGTCAATGTGTAAATATTTGAAATGCATGTACATCAATCTGATAGATAGAGAACCTATATCCAGATCAGTTTCAGACCCCATAATTTCAATTCCATGAAATGACTCTAAAAACATAGGCTAATACACATGGGTGATTCATAAAACAACATCACCATACATAGGAAGGATAATATTAACTAAAAATCCTCGTGGGTGATGATAATCTCTCTCTTAGGCATGTAGAATATCTGAGTGTCGAATATCTATTTCTTGATGAGGGTAGAATGGAGGTTAAGATCAATGAATGTATAATTAGATACAGTGAGTCCATGGAATATATCATGGTGTATGTATGGTATAATACTAGGAATATATGGAATATGATTATAATGGTTCCCCTATTCACCTTAGTCTATCAAACCTCACTACCTACTACCACCTCATTTGAAACATGCCTATACTACACAGTGAGTAGAGTATTATCCTCTATTTGTTCATAATAATTAAATATATCCTATATAATGAAATATAAATATAAAATTATGGTAATCATAATTTCATGAAAGGTAGAATTTTTCATATAATATACTTATTTTGAATATTTTTTGAGTTATCTATTACGAAATGAAGAGGGAAATTATTCATGTTTCTCAAATAATATTTATAATGATTTTAGTAATTTATTTTCCATCTCTGTCAATATATATTGATTATTTTCATCTTATAAAAGAGATATTCTCAAATTTTGAAATCCACCTTCATTCTATAGATAGATTATATAGATGTTTTAATGAAATTTTCATGAAACACATAAGTTTCCCATGGGGTAATTATAATTTGAAGGAATTATGGATGATCATATATTATTTTAGCATCAATAAGTATAGTTTAGAGTCAATATAGATTTATTTTTCATCTATATATGATTTCCCAAATTATGGTATATTTCATGGTTATTTTCTCACAATAATTCTTTATTGTTTATCTATATATAGTTTGATAATTTTTTCTGTCATCAAACATGTAAATGTCATATTTAATGTAATTTTTATAATGATGGATTATTATGGAAACCAAAGGTTGATATATAAAATGATTTAATCATGTGAAAATTAATTTTAAAGGAAATTTTATTATAATGAATATTTTTTAATTACATATTTGATGTAACATTAATGAATGATAATAATGTCTGAGATTTTGGTAATTGGTTTTATAATTTAATAACTAATTTTTTATGAAAATTATATTATATAAAAATTTCATAGATTTATAAAAAATGAATAATTTTATATTCAAACAAAGTATTTGATAATAATAAAATTTCATATTGGAGTAAACACAACATCATGGATAAATGTGCCAACTAGGCCTATCAGTTCTTGGGAATCATTTCCTATAAATACTTTTTTGATGGCATACGCTATATTAAAAATGTTTCCTTAATCTTTAAGGAATAGAATCTTTGCATTTAAATGTTCTTTAGTATCCCTATATGTCTCGACCTAATGATGTTAGGTATCAAGGTCTTGTTTTTTGGGTATTGGGAATGGTTGAAACTCCTCGGTAACATCAATGATGAAATATATCAATTATAAACATTATCAATTTTATACACTAGAACAAAATATTCTTCCAATGATATGTTTGAAAAGGGATAAGTTGTACGGGCATGTGAAATTGCAATACAAAATTCCAAGATGATATTTACATTTCCTTGCTTCCAATAATTGTACTAAGACTTGACAACCACCACCTATGATATGTTCCTGACCTTCTTTCACATATTATAGACATTATTCTCATTTTAAATAGTTCACATGATAAGTAGAATCATAATTAATGTTTCTTTTAATCTGTTGTTGAATTTTTTGTATACATTATAAAACATGTTGTATCACTTTAGAATTATATATTCATCATTAAATGAAGTACATGAAATAAAATTAATCTTGAAATAGTCTAGTTATATTTATCTTTTAAATCCCATGGAATACACCATTGCTTCACTTCAGAATGCTTGTGGCCATATTTCAATGCCTCTTCTCCCATTATATTTCCAATTTCTAATTTCTAATTGGAATTTTCATCATATAATCCCATATTACATCATTAACCCTTCATATTTATTCAAATAATTTATTATTCTTTTATTGATTTGTGACGTATGATACATGAATGTGATCATATTCGAAACAAATAATTTTTTACTTCCATTGAAGCAGTAGAAAATAATAATGGGATTGTATACTAAGACTCATGATAGGGTTTTTCATAGGTTTATTACTAAAATTATTTCAATTGTTTTTAGAAACATTTTTCATGTATTAAAATTACGATGAATTCTTGCTTTTCCATATACTATGATCAAGAAATATTTACACATTGATTTCCTAGTCATGATTAGATATCCAATTGAAACCCATAATATAAGTGAAATGGTTACCGATACATGTTTAAAACAATATCCATGATTCATAATATTCCTTCACCAAATTGGAAAATAAATTTGATAAAGGTGTATGGATCCCATGTAAGGATCCTAGAATCAATAATATAGCCTTGTATTTTTCCACATATAAATCCCCCATCAAATTTTATGAACTGTTTAAAGAAACAAATCATGGATATAAATTGAATGAATGTCTGGATATATAGAAAAAATTGATATGATATGGAAATAGTTGGTTATATTGAGACACATTTTCATTCATATATATATATAATAAAATCATGTCATTGTGTCTTATTATAGACAGAAATTACAGATACACCTGATTAGATTCATCCAAATCACAGTATATAATTACATTTTCATTCTATATTTCTATTCATTATATTATGTAGTAAATATTATAAAAAAACCATTTTATAATCTCTTGTATAGGAGATATATTCACATATTGGTATGTCCATATCAACTCAAAAATAATTTATAACACAAATTTAGAATCCAAGGATGAATATTATTTTTTATGGTTTGGCTGAATGAATGTATGAGATACCTCAGTCATTAAAATTACCCAAACACAAAATGAATTGTCTGGAATCACCCTGAAATGAAATCTACAACCATTCCCATATTTATTGAATCATATGATTTATTTTTTACATCTTTAATCTATATCTAAATATCTATAGTGTGTGTCAATATTAATCATATAATTTTATTTTTCATGGAATTATTTTTGAGAAATATATTTGGACATATTATGTTTTTTCTAGTTCATCAAATAATTTATCTATAACACAAGGAATATAATTTTATATTGTGATAATATTAAAATAATTTTCATTTTAATATGCCATTGATTTCAACGATTATGTGAAGAGGGTGTATATTTTACGACGTGTCAAGGATTATAAAAACTATGGAATATCAAGATACTTCTTCCAAAACATCATCATATTCTTCCACAACAATATTAATGTCTTGATCCATTTCATAATTGGAGACTTTCCCATCATCAAAATGGTTTTAATACACATTTGAATCATTAGTATGATTATCTTCCTCTACCACTTATCAAATTGTTTCATTTTAATGTGATAGACCTTCTTTGATGAACCTTGTATGCCTATGTCGCTATATAAATGGACATTGCTTTAATAAATGATAATACTCAAAATATAACCCCATTATATAATTATATAACCAATGAATAAATATTTTTTTTCATGAACCCATCCGTAATAAGTAGAAAATGGAAATTTTAGTGTTCAACTCTTATCCATAAACTGAAGTTGTTGATAGCTAATAAAAATAGTCTCCTGACCAGTTACCAAATTTAAAAATATTAATAAAATCATTTGTGATTTTACCTTGGGTTTATAAAATTATAGGAACAAATAATTAGTACTAGTTGTGTACTATTTGAAGATCTTTCCTATTTGATTAACATCCTCATAGTCCAGAAAAAATAAAACATGGTTCCCAATGTGACAAATGGATTTTTATCAAGGATCCTATAGTTTTATTAATATTGGTAATGTGTAATAATCTTGATTTGTTGACCACTATATCGTTACATTACTGAAATTTTATAGAATTTTATTATCTCATGGATGATAACACTAATGTTTTGTATTATAATTTTCATTCTTCTTAAAGGAATTATCATTAGTTTATAATTTTAATTTGAATCATATAATGGATATCCCTAGGGAGTTTCAAACTAGGTATTCAATAATTCTTATTGTCATTCAACATTTCCCAATCAATTATAGATCAATATAGTGTTTTCGTTGTTATTAACTCTAGGTTTATCTGTTTTAGATACATGTAACATTGAATAGTCTAAAATGAATTTTATTATTCATATAAACAAACAATCATTAAAGTATTGAATTTTGATATGGTTTTATTATATTATAAAACATGACACTAATGTTTCATTTTAAAAAAATATTAGTTTTCTTAAATGTGTTTTAATTTGTTTATAAAAATATTAATAATCAACTATATTATTTCCCATCTGAGTGTCTAACTAGGTGTGCATAAAGGCCCATTATCATGATCAAATTCATGATTAAGTCTAGATTAATATGGTTTTTAGGGTTTTTAACCCCAATTACTCTATTCTGGATCCACATCCACCTATAGTATCCACAAAGGGATTTAATTTCTTTGTTAACCAGAAAATCATAACAATACCAAAATTTTCTAACATCTTATTATATCCGAAAATATGATGTTATTAATTCATCATATAATTTTTATTGTTCCTAAATTTATTTATATTAGTTCAAAAATATAATTTTAATCATCAATAAAATATCTAGTGATAGTGTCAAACCATTTCTGCATCAAGGTACGAATCTTATAAATCACAGTAGTGTCAAACCAGGTGTACAATTAAGCCTTGTTTTCATACAGTTATCCATCTTTGATCCTATGTTAACTCTATGTTAATAAATTGTCAAAAAATACATAATTTATAGACACTTATGTTGACCCATATTTAATCATTACTTACTCAATAGTTAATAATTCTTAATTAATATATATTATTTTGTTATATTAATGTTAAATAATAGAAAATCATTAATTAATCCTATGTTATTCATTACTTACTCTTTATTTAAGCATTATTTATTCTGATGTTAATTATTCCTTAATCAGTAATTAATAAATTGTTAATTAACCATTAATAAATTAATAATAATTCATTAATTAATAGTTATTTAGTAGTAAGTATATATTTAATCAATCACCAATCATTAAATAATTATTTTTAAATAAATTTATCATCATTAATTATTGAAATTTTAATAATTCCTTAACAAATTAATAATAATTCCTTAATAATTGATTAATAATTATCTAATCATTTACTAATCATTATTTGATCATTATTTAATCATTTATTAATCAGCATTGAAACATTACCTAATCATATGTTAATCATAATATAATCACATGTTAATTAGTCTTAATAATTCGTTAATAACTTGTTAATAATTATACAATTAATAATTGTTATGTAGTAACTTTAATATTAATCATCAATTATTTACTATTTAATCATTATTTTAGTACTTAGATTATAGTTAATTAGTAATTAATAATAAATTAATTCATGGATAATTATTACATAATCAGTAATTATTAATATGTTAATAAATCATTTATAAAAACATTATTAATATATTTTATGTAAATAATTTATAATTTTTATGGGTTAATTAACAGTTCGTCATTATTTAAATATTATTTTATAATAAGGTAATAATTTGGTAGAGGTTATTTTATTTTTTTATCATTGGATAATAATTAATTAAAAATTACTTAATAATTGATTACACATTAGTTATGTGTAAGTTATTTATTTTGTAATAATTGATTAATCATTTGTTACTTATTACTTAATTAATAGTAATTATTTAATTACATTAAAGTTAATTATTACGAAATATTATTTAAGCATCATTTAGCAGTTAGTATATTGTTAATTAACGATTAATCATTAATTAATTAGTGGTCAGTCATTACTTAATAATTAATCAATCATATGATAATCATTCGTTAGTCATGGATTAATCATTCTTTAATCGCTTCTTTATAATTCTTTTAACATTTATTAATCATTCAATGATCTTAATTAGTCAATACATAATCATTTGTTAATAATTATTTAATACAAAATTAATTATTCCCTAATAATTCATTAATCAATAAATAATATTTAATTAATTAGTATACATCATGTTGTTGGATTATTATTAATATTCATTTATTTTATAGTTAATTATTAGGTAATTATAGGATAATGTTATTTAATCATAAGTTAATCATTTTAAAACCATTAGATAATTATTATTTAAACTTTTTGTAAACATTAATTAATCCAATGTAAATTATGCCTTATTCGTTTTGTTAAACACATTACAACAAATACCTAAATAATAGTTATAATTATATTTCTTTATATTTAGTTATTGGTTAATTAATAGTTTTAAATTACTTATAAATTAGTTAACCATCTGTTAACCATCTGTTAACCATTAATTAATAGTTATGTGATATTCAGTCAGTCCTATGTTAACCCTAGGATATAAGTTATCTAATCATTCTTTAATCATATGTTATTATTTAGTTATTCATTAGTAAATCTTTGCATAATCATAACATTAAAATTAATGAATCATTGGTTATTTAAAATTTAATTATTACTGAATCATTATTTCAGTAATATTTATTCATCGTCTATTTAATATTAATTATTAATTTTTTCACTAATATTTGAAAACTACTATGTTACACTAATTAATAATCTTCTTATAATAATAAATCCACTATTATGGATAATAATAATTTTTTTACTCAAAAGTAAGAATTAAATATTTATATACTTAATAATATTAACCATTATTTATATATTATATCTAACTAACTAAATGAATTAGAATATAACATATATATAACTAACTAAAAGTAAAAAAACAATAAAATATTCAATATTAAAATAATAATGAAATAGAATCTCAAAATGATTATTTGAAAATTACGCACATTGAATCTTATGTACCCATTTTAGGCCACAAAAGCACTTTTAAACTAGCGATAAAACAATATTAAATTCATTGAGAGGTAGAGTATAGAAATTAGAGGGTGGTTGGATAAATTGTGGGATGTTAAGGGGGAGGGGTGAGTTAATTTTTTAGGGATTTTGGGAAATGGGGTTTTAAGTGGAAATGACTTTTCCATTATTTTAGATGAATGGAATTAATATGTAAATTTCTTTTCATTATACTTATGTTGAAATGTGTTTCAGTTGTTAATTAATTTCACCACTGTTTCCATGTAATCGATTTGGGATGATTTAACAAAGAGGTAGCATCATCCCCAACACGTTTCAACTTAAATATAACGGGGTCATTATCCCTATATACTTTAAATATTAATTTATAAATAAAATATAACATTGCAGCAATTAAATATTTTTTTCAAAGAAAATTATATTATAATGAATCATTCTACTATAATTATATAATTTTATTTATTCTTATTATTTAATTTTTTGAAAATTGTTGAAAAGAAATATTTTTTAAATTTTTCTAAATGGTGTGCTTTTAACTCTATTAAAAATATGAAAGGAATCATTGTATTAATGTACTTGTAATTTATAAAATTTCTCATTATTAAAGAATCTCAATGATTTTAAGTATCCTAAACAAGCTTCCATTATTTATTATAAGGAAATTATTTTCCTAAATATTTTTATGATTTCTATATATTATTAGGATATATTATAAATGAAAACTGTGTTTCAAAAATAATTATTAATGTGATTATGTAAAATAATTTTTCATCTATTATAACATCAATTAATGTTACATAGTCATAAATAGGGTTCTGATCCAATGATATTGTCTTTATTTATTTCATTGATATTCTATGATTATGATAATGAAATATCTATGAAAATCAATTTTCCCATGGAAAAGACATGATGATATTTTTTATGATATTATAGAATATATATTACTTCATTAATGATCAAGTGAAGGTTGTTCCAATAATTATATATCAATCAAATATGTTGGATCTATATTATTTTTCAATGTGATTCATGACCATATTAGATGTTATCCTAAGACTAAAATAAGGTACACCAGAGGTTATACCAAGCCCAAAAGACAGTACATTAGAGCTTATACTATGGAAAAAATATGTGTACTAGAGGTTATCTAAGTCATAACATGTAACGATCTATGATATGAATGGCATGATGTGAGGTTTTTAATGATCATGTTAAACATCAGAAAAGTGTTTGAAGAGTAAAAGGAGACTTTCGTGAAATGTTATCATTGAATCAATTCATCTATGGGATAATAAAAAAAATTTAAAAATTTTACATATCAAAATAAGTATAAAGTGAACATAAATTAAATACATCACATTTATTTTTAATTATATGTTAATATAATTTAAAAAGGGGGTTTTCAACCTAATTGATTTAACTAAAGAATACATTATTCTCTAAAAGTATGTTTTATTTACAAAATATTTATCATACATCATATGAATTAATCAAAAGTTATTTATTTCTAATTGGTATATTTGAGAACACATTCAATGGAATATTAGATTCCAATTAGTTAACCATTGATGTTATCTCAAGGAATGAAAATGTGATTTCAACGTATTATGTTAAAGAATAAGATGAACATAACAAAATTATTATGATTAATAATTTATTAAAAAATGAATAATCACCGATTTTATGTCATTGAATGAAAATTGAATAATTAAAACTAGATCTAATATACATGAATAAAATAGAGCTAAATTTAAAAGGAAGGATGTATTATTAATAATACATGTTGATAAATAAATATAATTAATCCAGAAGGATATGAAAAAAGTATTTCACGGTTAAATGAGTAGTATACTAGTGAAAAATCACTAATATCTCATTGTGGAAAAAAACAATTATATATAATTATTTTTTATAAATATAATATATGACATTTTTGAGTTTCAAGATTGTTGTTAAAGATTTATCTAAAAAATAAAATAGTTATGTGGATTATTTTAAAAAATAATATGGTTTAGATAAACAAAAATACATATATATGTTTACAAAATAAATTTTAATCCCTAAATAAATTGTAAAATCCCACAAAATGATGAAAATAATGATGGGAGGCACATTTTAAAAAAAAATGTTTGTTTTCTTTTAGAATGTAAATATTTGGAAATAATCATTATATAAATTTTTTTGATAAGTGATTGGGAGAAAATTACAAATTAAATTGTAAAATGTATAGAGTATCCCAGCATTTAATATAATCAATTAGAATTCAAACTATTATTCAACATTATTAGTTTCAAAAAAGTACTAATACATGAAATACATAACATTTTGGAAAACATTTGGCTTTTTATGACTAATATTTTTTATAGATGCTGAAACAATATTTTAATAAAAATTGGGATTAAATAAATAACATTTTATTCCATAATGAGTTACGGTGGTAACACATGTATTGGAGAAAACCAATTAGAAAAGACATAGTGAATTATGATTCCAATCAGTAAAAAAATGACAAGATGAATAAATCATTGAAATCCATTAATAAAGAATATTTGTTATTTGACATATAATTTAATATTAATAAATATTTTATCTTGATTTTAATAGTATTGAATTTCTATAAATATAAAATTATAGTTATAAAAAGTGATATGACTAAAAATATTAATGTCTTTATGATGCATTGCTATAATAAAACGGATAATGCTGATAAATATTAAGATATTGTAGACTCGAGAGAGGGTAGAAAGAAAATTATAATAAATAACTGTAATAATAAATTAATATAATAATTAATAGACCATAAATATGGAAAATTAATTTGTTTTATTTTAGGGAGAAAAAAATTAATGTTTTAAAAAAACAATCTATTTTTATGCATTGTTAAAAGAAAGAATCAATAATTTCATATAGTTGAAGTGGTGAAATAATTGAATTCTCTTAATCTAACATTGGTTTTGATGGATATTTATTATCCTAAAAGGGGTTTTAATATTTTAATACCTATACATGGAGTTTTATGAATAAATATATTATTTCAATTATCTAATGTAAAGGTATGGTAAAATATAAACTCCCTTGTTTTATTTATATTTTTCCTTTCAATTGGTGATATGGAAAAATTCGATTACTATGTATTACTAAAATGGGGTGAAGATATTTTTGTAGGTTTTTCAAAATATTTAAGATATTATTTAATCATGTATAAGTGTGCGATATTTTTTCCAATTTATAAACTATTTTAATATTTCTTTGAGCATCTTTATATTAAAATGAAAAAAATTACAAAAATAAAAAATATAAGAGGTTGAATATTTGTTATTTAAAAAATATGAAGATATTTATTTTCAAGATATATTTATAAGTGTATATAATAATAATAAATTTTAATATATACATTATTATTCAGTATTTGTATTTCTTACAATGGTTTTTTAGGAGTCAAATTATTAAATGGTGACTAGAAACTAGATGAGTTGAGTTTTTGTAAATATTATATGCCTAGAAACCAAACTCATTCATTATAAATTCTATGTATTTTTTATAAAATATACTATAATATAATACCCATCATTTGAATTGAATATTATGATTTGTTATCAGTATTGGTTTTAGAGGATTTGCTATAAATCTTAGAGATTAACTGTTTAAAAGTAAACTAAAAGACAAAAAAAGACTCCATGTGCACCAACTCCATAAATGAAGTGGACACCAACGAAATCACTATTAGAAAAAAATATTTTAAACATGGGGTGATAATTTTTATTCCTAGTAAGAGGTTTAAAACCATTGACAAATCCTTTAAAAATATTTATATGAAAATACATTCAAAAATTCATTTTGAGAACGTTTTTTAAAACTACATAGAGTTAAAAAATTACACATATGATTAAAAAAAATTAAGTCCAAAAATTTCATAAAACTTATTCTGGTGTTTTTCTAAAAACTATACAGCAGCTTCTAAAAACAAAAATCTGTTATGAGGCCACTTGTATCATTGATATTTTTATTGGGGCTACCCAATTTCAAAGATGGGTTCACTCCCCAATGACCTTCCATATTTATTATGTTCAAGATTCAAGTTTTTTTAAAATATTTTAAGATTGTTTTACTTATATATATATATATATATATATTCACTGGAGTTTTTAATTATGGGAACATGTCACTGCATAAAAATAATTATCCTCACTTATATTTATATATATGTTTGTGCATATATATATATATATACGAACATTCATTTCATAACACTTATGAGTCTTGTTGAAAGCACATACCATACGATAAACAATTATATAAATTTTCCTTCTATTCAACACATATTCCTTTATTAAAAATAAATCATCTTATTATAATAATCTCAATAATTAATTAAGTAATTTTTTTAACATAATAATTTAAAATAAAACACATTTAATGTAATCCATGTACATATTAATCTCAGATTGTAAACATTAAAATTGAATTGGAACCATTAATTTATTATAAATTCAACAGATATCGATGTAATGCATAAATGCAAGTGAATTGTCATGGAATGTCCCCCAGGGCCCATATCATGACTACTGCAAGACTGCGTTCCATAGGCTAGGGGTTGGAGACTAGCATCAAAGGCATAAATCCCTAAACTTGGAAGGCATGGCCTTTATAACTATAAAGAACATATCAAAGTACACAACTGGATGCAAAACACTAAGTAATAATGTATACAAAATAAGTGATGGAAAGTAAAATGGGTTGTAAATACATGCTCAACATGAAAGTACAAGTACAATAGAAATCATGTACGACTAAATAAAATTAATGTAGCCACTAGGTCGTCGTCCAGGGTTCTTACCTGAAGGGTATGTATAGATGGCCTCCTCGGCACTCTCATCCGTCCGTCTCCTCCATGTACCATCACACTGACTGGTCCACCATAGAGTACCATCCAGTACTGCTACTCTCTGCCTCAGTCAGCATTGTCCGTCGTCTGCAACCAACACAATGAGATGTGCGCATAGCCCGTGCATTGGTGAGTATAACATACTCAGTAGGGACCCTGAGACCCTCAATGTCTCACAAAATCAGACAAGGATAAACCAAAAAGTATGAAATCGACAAATAACCATTACATAATTATATTCTCATACATATACCTAAGTTATCTTGTAACCCATATCAATCATTAGTAAAACAGAAAATTCATTGACGCATATCAACCAGGATTTTATTATAGAGATAGTATCGATATGAACCCTCGGCTGCTAGGGAACTCCTCCTCTATCGAGTATTTTGGGCATGTCGTGTCACACAAAGGTGCTTCCCACTAACTTGGACAGCTGAGGTACTTCTCCTGTCGAGTATCGTGGATATGTTGCGCTCACAAAGAGGTGCTCCCCACCGTGGGTCTGCTGCATTCACACAGCGGAACTCCCCCTCGTAGCCTGTTGATGTACTCCACCTTTCGAGTACCGTGGGTCTACCATGCTCACACAGAGGCACTCCCCATCATGGGTATGTAGATCTCACATAGAGTTTCTCCCCACTAGGCTAGTCTAATCACCCCAAGTCAAATCGGTCAGCAATTTTCATGTATCATCCAGCTACTAGGTTACCGAACAAATGCCTACTCGTCTCTGTAATATCTTCTCCACAAGTTACTGGTAGATACTCAAACTGTCAAGAAGTCCCACATAAAAGTATCTCAATGGTTTGTCACATCCTAGGGGTCTCAACACAATATACATCACATCAATCAGACGCCTGGTATGTTTGTTATTAGCCTTTTTGTCCCGGGGGCCTTGTTGGAATTGTGTAAGATCCAACATGGATATATCGCAACTATATACCAAACTCTAGTGTGGTATTCTCAAAAGGATGGATTCACTCTATGATTACTAGCGCTGCTGACGGTGCTTCAAACATGCATCTGGTGCCAAAGATATGGCCCAAGAAGGTAAAGGGGTCAATAGTGGGCCTATGTTCGGTCCGACCTAGTCGAACCGACTCTGCCAAACCTAGTCTGGGCCAACCTGATCTGGGTCGACCTGATCAGACTCACTGGGTCTGACCCAGCCCATTGGGTGGGTCAGCCTACTATGATTGGCCCGGTGCGTTGGGCCCAGCCCAACGGACTGCTGGGTCGGTTCAGTTTGGGCTCAGGGCCAGTTCGGCGCAGAGCATTACAAGGCTGCGTCCCCATGAGGCTCGACCCAGAGGGCACGAGGGAGCCGGGACAATGGCTCGGCCAAGAGCACAAGGGTCCCATGAAGGCCAGCTCAGGGGTGGCTAGTTCGGGGTGGCAAGTGCGGAGGCCGACATGGGTTTGACTTGGCAGGGCGCCGGGCAGGGCGCCGGGCAGGCCTCAGGGGTGCTAGATGGGCGCCGGGTAGGCCCTGGAGAGGCCATGTAGGGCATGCAGGGCACCAAGAGGCCGCGGGGGCGCCAGGCAGGCCGCGGGGGCTCCGGGAAGTGCGCGGCAGGGGCCGGAAAGGCCGTGTAATGGGCTCGGCGGGGTGCGGGGGCACTGGGAAGGGTGCGGGAGGGCCGTGGGTAGGTGGCCTTAGTGACAGGCAGGGCACTGAGGGGATGCGGGCAGGCAGCCCGGGCGCCCGGTAGGGCACTGGGGGCCCCGAGCAGGCATCCTTGGCATCGGGAAGCGCACTGGGCGGCTGAGGGTAGGCGGGATGGGCATCAGGAAGCGTGTCGGAAGGCCGCATGGAGGCCGGTTCGGTGGAGGTCGGGCTGGCAACTTGATTTGCGGAGGCCGCGGGTAGCACGACCTCTATCGTTTCCGCTTTCATCACCTCATAGTTGATACATCTCCATGCCGTAGAATGTCATAAGAAGAGAGAGATCAATAGAGGATGTCAATCCATGTTAAGTTGGCCCACACCCTCTGCATTTACGGAGATATCATTTGGTTTTTCATGAGAAGAAGATGAACAAAAATACATCCACAAAAATCCCTAATCATCCTTTGAATATGTTATAAAAATGTAAAACATTAACAAGTATTAAACCCCCTTTCTTTTGATTAGTCGATCGACGTTCGTCGTTCTTTAAGAGATTTGTGGAAAGAAGATGATGAAGTTCTTCCTTCGAGGTTTTTGTCATGTAATCCCAATCCCCGGCTGCGTCGGCCATGGAAGATACTCCACGTCAGTAGGTTCCGAGGGAGGAAGTCCTAGAAGGTTGTTGGCATCCTTCGTTCTTCGTTGGGTGATGATGATCCTTGTTCTTTATTAGGAGATTTTCCCCATTGCCCTCTTCGTCCTCTTTTCCGCCAAAAAGAAACATGCCAATAAATAATAAATTGGTTGTTAATTATTCTATTGGCAATGAATTCAAAAACAGAGAATAAATTAATTGACTCCATCTAATAAATATGGAGCATTTTCATAATAAATATGTGTTGTCTAATTAATTAAAAAGGGAGTTGGAGAGGCTCTCCCTCATTAATGAGGGAGAGTTGTGAGGTTACCCTCCTCCCATTAATAGGGGTCGGGTGGTCCCCACCACAATTATTTAATTTAGAGGTTACGGTCTCGGGTGGTCCCCATGTCGTAACCTATTGTAGAAAGTTGAATTCGAGTGGGCCCCACCACAATAACCTCTCATGGGA
Source organism: Viscum album (assembly GCA_963277665.1). NCBI lineage: Eukaryota > Viridiplantae > Streptophyta > Magnoliopsida > Santalales > Viscaceae > Viscum > Viscum album. The sequence goes on from OY728165.1 coordinate 1,936,058,161, forward strand.
GGTTAGGGTGTGGTGGTCCCACCTCCAACTCCCAAGTGGAGGTTTTTACCAACAATCACAGACATTGTAGATTTAAATAAAATAATGTGTTGTACACTTTATTTTATTATTTTTTTATAAAAATCCCAAAACCAACATTTATTCTCAACCATCTGCAATTGAGGTGAAAATATTCGTAAGTGAATATCAGCGCTGCATGTTCAACGGTTCCCTCGTATTTTAGTTCTGAGTACCAATACAAAAATTATAACATTATTCTCATACATTTACTAAATATATCCAAAAAACATCAGAAATTGTTTCTGGGCACACCGGGCATCAGAATCAAGCGCTGTAAATTTTCATAGATTTGTAAAAATCCCACGTATTTAAGAAAATATTTTCCACGGAATTTTCGGGTCATTAAATTCTCACCACCTCAGAGATTTACGTACCCATAAGATACAACTGGCTCTAAGGAAATAAATGGGGGTACTAAGAACACATGTCAGTCTCCCGCTCCAATGTTCTCTCTTTGAGGTTCCCATAATACCAACGAACGCGCACTAGAGGTATCGACCGTCCATGAAGGGCCCGCTCCTATTGATCCTCAATCTCCACTGGAACCTCTATGAATGTCACACGATCATCAATGTCCAACTCTCCATGGCTGATGATGTGAGAAGGGTCGTGCATTTATCTCCTCAGCTGAGATATGTGGAAGACGTTGTGCACCTAATGGAACTATGGTGTAAGAGCTAAGTGGTAAGCCAGCTCGCCTACTCTATTGAGGACTTGGAAGGGTCCGACGAATCTGGAAGATAACTTGTCACCTCATCCAAATCATTGTAGACCTCATCGAGGAGAGACCCAAAGAAAGATGTGGTCACCATCCTTGAACTCCATAGGTCTCCGTCTCCTATTAGCAGACGACTTCTGCCTGCTCTGTGTAGTCTTCATCCGCTCGTGGATGATCTGCACCTTCTCTATAGTAGATCGTATCATCTCTTGTCCCACTAGTGCTAACTCCCCAGTGCCAGTCCAGCACAAGGGTGATCAGCGAGGTCACTTGTACATGGCCTCAAAAGGTGAGATCCCTATGGTGGAGTGATATTTGTTGTTACAAGAAAACTTCAGCAAAGTCAAGTGATCCTCCCATCTACGACAGAAGTCTATGACACATAAACTTAGCATGTCCTCGAGGGACTGAATAGTCTACTTAGTCTGACTATCTGTTTGAGGATGGAAGGCGGTGATCCAGCGAAGCTGTGTCCCGAAAGCCTCCTCCAACCCCTTCCTTAGCCGGTATGTAAATCGTGTGTCACTGTTGAAGACAACAGAATATTGTACACCATGTAAACCCACAATATCCGGCACATAGAGGTATCCTAGACCTTCTACCGAACCCTGCTCTCTGATTGGTAGAATGTGGGCCTACGTGGTGAGTCACTCAACGATCACCCAAATCGAGTCGTGACCCCAGGATGTACATGGACGAAGCATCACGTCATCCATTGATATCCCATCCCACATCCACTATGGGCCCTCTAAATAATAAACCAAACATGTTGGTACCTGGTGCTCTGCCTTCACATGCTGACATAGGAGGCACCGTGAGACAAACACTGCTACTGCCATCTTCATACCCGGACACCAGTTATATTATGGATGGTTGTGGTACGTCATCGCCGCTCTTGTATGTACCTATAGAGGGGATGTGTGGAACTCCCATAACACTTCCTCCTAATGTTCCACTGGTACCATGGTACATCCTCTAAAGAGGAAGACGTTCTCCCCATCTTTAGAAAATCTATCAGGTGCATACCCTATGGACATCTGAGCACGTTGTGTCTCACAGTCAGTGTCCCCATGTTGTGCCTCCCTGACTCGATGAAGAAGTGGAGGAGTGACTATATGAAACTGTAGAAAGGTTTCCCCATCTCTATCAACAAAGGGTATCTGTAAAGCAACCAGCTGCTCTGTCGCTTCTCCTAGCAGTTGTATACCAGTCCTCCTGCTGAGCGCATCTTCAACAACATTCCCCTTCCCAGGAGTATAGAATATCTCGAAGACACATTCTTGGAGGAACTCAAGCCATTACGGCTATCTCAGGTTTTGGTCCTTTTGAGAGAATATATACCTGAGACTATTGTGATAGAATACATGGTAAAACAATTACCCATCAGATTGTGCTTCCACATATTCAAGGCGAAGACTACAACACCTAAATCTTTGTCATTGGTAGAGTATTTATGCTCATCTTGTCTCATCTACTGAGAACCATATGCGATCACTTCTCTCTCCTGCATCAGGACACACCCAAGTTCTATCCCTGATGCGTCGTAGTAAACTATGTACCCCATGCCTACCACTAGAAGACTCAAGATGGGGGAACTAGTCAGCCTCTGCTTCATCTCATGAAAGCTCGGATGGCATCTCTCCAACCAAATGAAGGTTTTCCCCTTCTTTTTCAAGGCTAGTATTGGTGCTAAAACACTGGAGATGTCTAGAACAAACCTTCGATAGTATTTAGCCAATCCTAGGAAACATCGTACCTTCGTCACACTCTTGGGTGTCTCCCAAGAAAGTACCATCTCAATTTTCATAATATCCACTATAACTACAACCTCCGAGATGACGTGTCTCAATAAGTGAACCTCTAGAATATAAAACTGACACTTTGAGAGATTACCATAAAGTTGGTGCTCCTGGAATGTGTCTAGTACTACCTAATAATGGAAGGCATGCTCCTCTTCATTAGTGGAGTGGATCAGAATATCATCGATGAAGTCTACAAAAAAGAGATCGATGTAAGGCCGGAAGATCATGTTCATGAGTCCCATTAACACTACTGAAGCATTGGATACAATGAAAGGAAAAACCAAGAACTCATAGTGGCCATAATGACACCTGAAGGATGTCTTCTTCACATACACATCTCAAACTCTGAGCTTGTGATAGCCTAATATGAGGTCTATCTTCAAGAACCACTGTCCTCCCTTCACCTATTCAAAGAGGTATCCAATCCTCGGGAATGGGTTCCTGTTCTTTACGGTCACCTGGTTAAGGCGACGGTAGTCAAAACAAACCCTAAGGCTTCTATCTGCCTTCTTGGCAAACAGAATAGGGGATTCCTAGGGAGAAACACTAGACCAGATGAATCCCTCCCACTAAAAGTCCTCCACCTATACCTGCATCTGATAAAGCTCAGCGAGAGACATCAGATATGATGGAGTAGATATTGGTTCCTTCCCGAGGTACATGTCCATATATAATCTCACCTCTCAGTGATGTGGAAGTCCTGGAACATCATTAGTGAAATCATCCGGGTATTGTTCCACCACTATATGATAAGTCAGACTCTCCACATCAAATACACTGAGGGTAAGGCAAGACAACTAGTTTGTGATCGGCTACACCTTCCTCCGTGTAATTCCAATCTATTATGAAAAGGTTCCCTTCTCACCGATGAATCTAAACCTGGTCCCATCAATACAAACACACCACAATTTTCACCTAATATAGTCAATCTGAGCATAGACTGAAGATATCCATTCCATATCCAAGATGACATCGTAAGGCCTCGCTGCCGCTATATGGAGAACCCAGCCAAAGCCCACACCTCCTACAGTAAGATCGCACTGCCGAAAATAATGTTTAATTGTCAAATCAAATCTAGTAGGAGTTTCTAGCCGTAAGGATTGAGCCAACGGCTCCATCAGAAGCTTCGAGCTCCGAATGAGGGAAGTGGACATGATAGAGCGACTAACAATTGTGTGTATAAGAACTAAATATTAAGAGTATTAGACATAGATCGTACCTCAAATCATCTTTGGAGTACCACAATCGTAGGCCTCAGGTGCCTGGAGCTGAGCTCTCCCCTATCCACCTGCTCCCTGTGGTAGGGGTGGACCTCTTGGTTGTGGTGGTGGTAACACCTTGTAACGTCGTCCACTACCAGATACAAGTCTTCCTCCTCTGCCACATCCGCCACATCCCTATAAACCACCTAATTCAAAACATTGCATCTCCCTGGGAGGTCCCTCAAATTTTTTTTGATCATCTGAACAGCGGGTCGGAAAAACACGAGTCATATGACCATGCCCACCACATGTGTAGCATTTACCACTCCTAGAATAAATGTTTATGTCTCCTGTGCCCCACACAACTGATCCTAAGTCATGTGGTCGTCCACCTGTAGGGCTTGTCCTCTTGGACCTCTGTGACATCTTTCTTCTACTAGCTGTAGAAGACTCCGCTGCATGTCGACTAGTGGTGGGTCACACTACTAGAGACTTCTCAGTAAGGAAACTCTCCACTATGAGGGCTCTCCCCAACACTCCCACATGCGTCGAGATACTGAGGCAGATCATTGAAGGCATGATATTTCTCCTATGCCCCTTCTCCAATGTTCAATCCCTAATGAATGGGTCTCTTACCATATCTGTGGAGTACCGAGAGAGGTTGTGAACCACGAAGAGTACTATGATACAGTCATTCTACGCTGCTATTAGTGTAGTAGCTCATGTATCAACACAACTCGAAGGGTTTCTGGAACAATCTCCACCCGTCATAGGCTCCCGAAGTCTACCCAGAGAGGTGTCACCTCGTCATGTACCCAGAGCATCAGGCTCCACCATCTTCCTACTACTGCCTGAAGGAGCCTCACAGAAAATATCACCATGAAGTCTGCTGGTGTCCCTACTAGCCTGAGGATTCTCACCATAGCCTCCATCCAATCCTCAGCCGCTTGTGGGTCCATCTTTCCCCTAAACCTGGGTGGCCTCTGGAACTGGAACTTGTGCAATGTTCTCAAGAGGCATGCATCCTCTGCTACTAGCGATGGTGGAATCAGTGGCCCAATGGGAAGTAGTACCTCTAGTGCCTTCACTGGTAAAGGACCATTCATCAAGGCCTCATCGCTCATTGGGATGTCAGTAGTTATGACTTGTGGGGCTCCAACTGGTCCTCCCCATGGAGTCATACTAAAATAAATAGTTGTGACACCGTCAAATGATTATACCTGGTGAGCTTACCTGGTTGACCTGACTTAAAGAAAACGTTCAGAAACACGCACAGAATCAGTGTTTTCGTGCACTGGGTTGGAAATCAGAAGTCAAGGTCTTGGTATAGGGATATTTCATCTACTTGCACCAACACTGGACTTCCAGAACTGAAACTCACACATAGTATCTTTACCATTATTGCTTCATAGAAAATAAAGATCATAGTTCTATGTTTTACAGTAGAACCGACTCCTTTGATACCATTTTGTCATTACCCATCCACCAGGTCCTATATCATGACTACCCCAAGCCTACCTTCAATAGGCCAGGGGCTGGTGACAAGCACCAAAGGCGTAAATACATAAACTGGGAAGTAATTTTCTTTATAACTATAGACAAACACATCATAGTACTCAACTTGAAGCAAAAAACTAAGTAATAATGTATACAAAAAAAATTTCTATAAAGTAAAAGGGGCCAGAAATACAAGACCAACTGGAAAGTACACGTACAACTGAAAGCATGTACAACTGAAGAAAGGTAAAGCAGCTACTATGTCATCCTCTATGGTTCCTACCTGAAGGGTAGGTACAGATAGCCTCCTCATCACTCCTGTCTGTTTGTCTCTTTCATGTATCGTCACACTGAGTGGTCAACCTTTGAGTACCATCCAGTTCTGCTACCCTCTTCCTCAGTCAGCATTTTCCATCATCTCCAACCAATACAAAAAGGTGTCGGCATAGCCCGTGCAGGGTAGAGTATAACGACACTCAGTAGAGACCCCGAGAACCTCAAGGTCTCACAAAATCCAACAAGGATATTCCACAAAGTATGAAATCAATGGATAACCATTACATAGGTATATGCACATACATATACCTTTGTTATTGAGTAACCCATATCAATCATGAAGAAAACACAAAAATAATTGACTCAGCTCAACCAAGATTTTATTCTAGGGATAGTATCAATCTAAACCCTTGACTACTGGAGAAATCCTCCTTTATCGAGTACATTGGTCCTGCTGCACCACACATACGTGATTCCCAATAACTTGGACTACTAAGGTACTCTGCCTTTCATGTATTGTGGATCTTCCACAGTCACACAAAGGCGCTCCCCACCGTGGTTCTACTGTGATCACATAGAGGCGCTCCCCCTTGTAGCATGCCGAGGTACTACACATGTCGAGTATCGTGGGTCTGTCATGCTCACACAGTGGAGCTCCTCACCATGGTTCTGCGACGCTCACATTGAGGCTCTCCCCACTGGGCTAGTCGAATCACTCTACATCAAATTGGTCTTTATTTGTCAAGTCTAATCCAGTTACTATGTCCCCGCACAAATTCCAACGCATCTCTAGATGATCCACTCCAGAAGCTACTGGTCGATACTCTAACTGTCACAAAGTCCCACGTAGAAGTATCTGAAAGGCCCTTCAATCCATATGGGACTCAACTCAATAGAAAGCGCGTCGATCAGACGCACAGTCTATTTTTTATTATCATTTTTGTCCCAGTGGATCAGTTCGATTTGTGTATGATCCAACCTAACTGTATCTCAACTATACCTCAAACTCTAGTGGGGTATACTCAATGGGACGGCTTCGCTCAAAGAATACTAGTGCCATTGATGGTTTATCAAACAGATGTTTGGTGCCAATGATATTTCCCAAGATGTTAATGGGGTCAATATTGGGAAGGGTCCGGTCCGACCCGGTCGAACCGACTCGTCCCAACCCAGTCTGGGCCTACCTGGTATGGGACGACTCGGGAAACCCTCTAAGATTGGACTAGTGCGCTGGGCCTAGCCAAGCGGACTACAGGGGCGGTTCGGCCCGGGCTCAGGTCTAGTTCGTCCCGGAGTGTTGTGAGGGGTGGTCCGGAGAGGCTTAGAACAAAGGGAACAAGGGAGCTAGGACGTCGGCTCAGCCGGGAGTGTGCTGGTCGTGTAGAGGCTGGCTCGGGAGGAGAAGCTTCAGGGTGGTGTCTGCAGAGGCTAGCTCTGGGGTGGTCAGGAAGGCCGCGACAATGCACCAGGCAGGACGCAGGGGTGCCAGCACGGCGCCGGGCTGGCCGTGGGAGCTCTAGGTAGGGTGCAACAGGGCAATGGCAGGCCACAGGGGTGACGATAGGGTACTGGGTAGGCGGCGGGGGCACCGGGCAGGCCGTAGGGGCACCGGGAAGGGCATGGAAGGGGCCAGGCATGCTGCAGCAGTGGCTGGGTAAGCTGCAGGGTCATCGGGCAGGTCACCATAGGGCCACAGGCGGGAGGTCTAGGAACCAGGTATGGTGCTGGGGGGCCGCGGGCTGGCATCCAGGGCACCGAGGAGTGCGCCGAGCAGCTGTGGGCAGGCAGCCTAGGCGCAGGGCATTCCGATTTGCGGAGGCCCCAGGTAGCGCGACATTTTTCGTTGTTGCCTCCATTGCATCATCGTTGATATATCACCATTCTATATAATGTCACAAGAATAAATAAATCAATGGAGAATATCATGCCATGTTAGGTTTTCCCACACCCCCCACCCCCCCGCGTTTAGGGACATATCATTTGGTTCATCCTGAGAAGAATATGATCAAAAATATGTCTCCAACAATCCATTAACGTCCTTTGAAGAAGGTTCGAAAGAGGTACAAATTCAACACCTAATAAACGCTATACCTTTGGATTCGTCGATCAACGTTCGTCATTCGATGATGGAGTAGAAAAAAGAAGATGATCAAGTTCTTCATTTGTCGTGTTCATCACACACTCCCAATCTCAGGACTGTGTTGGCCGTGGAAGATACTCCATGCCGGTCAGTTCCGAGGGAGGAAGTCGAAGATGACTGTTTGTGTTCATCCTTCTTCATTGGAAGATGAGATTCCTTGTTTTTCTTTGGATGCTTTTCTCCCTATCTCTCCTCTTCCCCCGTTCCGCCAAAATGAAACATTACAATAAAAATAATAGATTGGTTATCTATTATTCCATTTGAATTGAATTCAAAAAGGGAGAATAAATTAATTGGCTCCATCTAATAAATGTAGAGGATTGGAAAAAAAATTATGCATTGTCTAATTAATTAAAAAGGGAGGTTGAGATGCTTTCTCTCATTAATGAGGGATAATTGAGAGGTTACTCTCCTCCCATTAATAGGAGTCGGGTGGTCCCCACCACTATTATTTAAGTGAGAGGTTATGGTCTCGGGTGGTCCCCAAGTCGCAACCTCTTACGGGAGGTTGATTTCAGGTGGGCCCCACCCCCATAACCTCTCATGGGAGGTTAGGGTGTGGTAGCCAACCTCCAACTCTCATGTGGAGGTTTTAACCAACAATTACACACATGGTATCTTAAAATAAAATAAATTGTTGTACACTTTATTTTATTATTTTTTTTATAAAAAGACAGAAACTAAATTTTATTCCCGACCATCTACCATTGAGGTGGATGTATTCTTAAGTAAATACTGGCGTTGCATGCTCAACGGTGCCCTCGGGTTTCAGTTCCGAGAACTGGTTCAAAAATTATAAAATCCTGCTCATACGTTTATTGAACGTACATGAAAAAAACATCATAAATTGATTTCGAGCACACCGGCCCTCAAGAATCAAGAAACATAAATTTTCACGGACTCATAAAAATATTCTGTATTTATAAAAAAAATTCCACGTACTTTCCGGTTCTTACAAACATGTTTATATCAGGATGAGAAATCCCTAATTTTACTATAATGTGATTAAATACTATGTTCATTCTATTAGAAAAAATACAATAAAAATTACAGTATGTAAATAAACATTGTAACCATGTGTAAATTGAACATAAGGTCTAATACAAGATCATTATTTTACCATTATCCCATATCAATACATGATTGTTTTCATTCCTTCAAAACATGAAATAATTGGAAATTATGTCAATATATATATATATATATAATTATATTTTTTGGGACAATATCAATAAATGATAAAACTACCTTTACTTATACTTTTACATGTCACATATAAAAATTAAAAGAGGACCATATATATAATAACTACTCATCATTGGTTAATATTAATCTGGCTTATTTTGGTAATTTGTGTTATCATAGTTTTAAAAATTATGAAAAAATATTAAATTTTTTTCATGTGTTTTCATGTAATTTCTTACTCAAAATATAGTTTTAAATTATAATTATATATTGGTATCATGATATAAATCATAATTTATTAATTTGTATAATATATTTTGGAATAATACAAGTCCATCAATTATTTCATTTATTTGTAGTAATAATAATACTAATTATTTCATCACTTTACATTCTAAAATTAAACAAGTAAATTTCTTATGGTTTAACAAAAAATCAAATAATATAAAAATTTCACAAACATAGAATTATAGTGAAATAATAAATTGAAACAAAAAACAAAAAAAACAATCTCAATTACTAAATTTTAGATTCCTTTTTATATAAGATTAAACTATGAAGACAAAACTTATCTAATTTGGAATAGCATAATTTGGAATAAATAGTAAAATTATTTTTTGAAAACCATGTAAATAACTGTATCATAAAAGAAATTATGGTTTTAAATTAGTATATAGAAATATTACGATAAAAGTTCCTTAAAATAATTTTTCAAAACATAATTAAGATAGTAATAGAAACATAAATTAATTAGATAAAATGATCCCTTACATAAATATCCAACTAAGATGACATCTATTATATTGAACACAGAAGAACAACGAACATAAAAATGAAATAATCAATGTGCTCAAATATGAGTGAAAAGGTATATAGAAGGAAGATAAAATCTCAAACCAAAAATAGACAAAGGTAATTGAGTTCTCTTATATATATATGCATGAAATGAGGTAATAATACAGGGAATCCAGTTATCCACACCCTAAACAAATTAGACATGGAATAAATTCAGACTATGAAATCATATATATATATATATATATTATATTTCAACCTAATTTACACGAATAGACCAAATTCATTCAAGATTTTTTAATAATCCAAAATCAGAATGGGAAAAAAATTGGATCACATAAAATAAGTAAACAACCTAGTGATAAAGATAGCAGTGGAGATAAATGAGAAACTAGAATAGGAAACACTATTATTCACTTAGAAACAAAACACCTATTTATGCATACCTTGTACTTGGATGTAGATCTCCATGTGTGTTAGAAACCCAAATAAAACATGTATCTCCATCATCTTCCTCTAACCTCAACCCAAAATTTAAAATTTCTCTCACTAGGAATCCATCATGACTTAGATCATCCTAGTGTTATCTACTCATAGTGTATCAAATTCTCCTAGTTGTGACCTCCCCCGATCTCGGCCACGCTCAACCTCTCTCACTGAGAAATATTTCTGTATGGACCCTCTGGCCTCACCTATATAGGAACCCTACTCTTAGAGATTCCATCCTATTTAACCATGGACCAAACCCCTAATCCATATTCCTCCCTTCCCTTTACACTTTTTTTAAACACAATTAGCATATTTTATTTTGGCTTTTTTTAACTCTCATTTTTCTATTGATTTAACTCTTTTTCCATAGTGTTTTTTTTTCAATTAATTAATTATTTTAATATATTATTATATAAAATAATTCATTAGTTTTTTTAATAAATATATGTTCATTTTTTTAAACACACATATATACACATGTGCATTTTTCATATTATGATAATTATATGTAATATATTTTCATATATTTAATTCATATAATCATAAAAATAATAATTTTCATAAATAAAATAATTTACTATTTATTATTATTTTTAAATAATTATAAAATGGAATTTATATAATCCCAAAACATTACCAATAATTTATAATATATTACCATTAATAACAAAAATAATATTAATAACAATTTTATAAGTTTATAATCCCATTGATTGAAAGGATAATTAATTATGAGAATTATATAAATATATAATAGAATATTAAACCATATTATATAATTTAAAATATTATATTATAAATTAATCTTATCTTGATTAAAAAAATTATCTTATAATAGTTTTATTGGAAATCTGATCTAAGTTAATTAGGAATAAACTATTAATTAATATTACATTTTATATTTCTTGGGATGTAACATTATCACCCCCTCCGAATAATTGAATCCTCACAATTTGTTCATTAAACCACAAGAATTATTATTTTTAATCTTCAGAATTTCTAAAAACAAGGTCTGCTACACTCTAATATAAACCGCTTAGAGGAAAAAATATAATCTGCAAATATTTCTAGACCATTCCTCTAATACCAACTATAATGAACCAAGCCCAAGATACCAAACATAGTCCTTATAAATGATGTTTAATTTTTATAAAAGTCACTGAAATAAAATACAAAACATTTGAATGTAATATCATGATCAATTACAGGTCTTCGTTTTATTGGATTTAATATAATCCTTATAGATTAACAATAAAAAAATGATATAAATGAAAAAAAATAATCCATGTGCACTGAATCCCTAAATGATAAGGATGACACCAGAAACATTACTTGTAGAAAATATTTAAAACATATGCTGAGTATTGGTTATTCATAGTAATGGGTTTAAACCCTTCAATAAATTCTTTTAAAATATCAATTTGAAAATTATTTCGAAATTTTATTTTGACAACATTATTTCAAACATACGATTTAAAAATATCATACCACTTTTGAAAATAATTTTGTCTAAAATTTTCTTAAAACATACACCAGTGTTTTTTTTAAACAATACACATATTTTCGGAAAGATATCTCATGCTTCTAAATACATAATTCTATTATAAATCTAATTTAATATTTGAATCATATCTTGGGAATACCCACTTAGAAATGGATGGGTTCACTACCAAATGTCCTTCCATATGTGTTACAATCATGTGTCGGGTTTCTTGAAAACATTATAATATTTATTTACACACACACACACACACACACACACATATATATATTCTCTAGAGTATTTAATTTTGAAAACATGTTACTAAAAAAAAATATCCCCACTTCTATTTATTTATAAGTATGTGCACATATATATATATATCCTTATTTTCATAACACATGCATGTTTGGTTACAACGAAAAACCATACCACAAACTGTCCATGTATTCAATACATTTTCCATTCTTATAATAAATTGATCTTCTTAAAATAATCATAATAATTATTTATGTAACTCAAAATAAAATTATAAGAGAATAATTTAAAACAAAACCCTTTCTATGTACACCATGTACTTATTAATCTCTAAATTTAATCCTTAAAATTTTAATTAGAACGATGAATTTAATGTAAATGCAACATATATCGATGAAATTTATAAACGCATGGGCATGTTTATATATAGATTCAACATCCCTAATTTTATCATAATGTGTTGAAATACTATGTTCATTCTATTTGTAACATGATGATAAAAATTATAGTATTTTATGAAACATTTTATCCGTGAGTAAATTGTGAATAATGTATTACACAACATCTTGATATTACTTTGAGCCCATATCTATAACTGATTTGTTCGCACTGTAAAATCATGTACTAATTGATAAATATGTCAATATATAAATATACATATGAATGTTTTACTATATATATTTTTATAATTTCATATTTATGGTATAATATTAAGAAAAAATAATATATCCTTTACTTTTACTTTTACATATCACACACAAAACATTAAAAAGTTTCTTAAATAAAATAAAAACTAATCATTTCTTAATATTAATTTGTGTAATTTGGATGATATCATGGTTTAAACAATTATGACCATATCATAAATGTTATTCATGTATGTACATGTAATTTATTACTCAAAATATAGTTTAAAATAATAATTATATATTGACATCATGAAATAAATAATATTTAATTAATTGCTATTATATATTATGGAGTAATACTAGTCCGTCAATTATTTCATTAATAAGTAGTAATAAAAATAATAGTTATTTATCACCTACCATACTAATACTAAACTAATGAATTCATTATGTTTTAACATGAAAAATAAATAACCAGAAAATTTCACAAACGTAGAATTTTTTGGAAACATTAACTTGGCAACAAAATTTAACATTTCCTACTAAATTATAGATTCATAGTTAGAAATGGTTAAACATTGAAAAAAAACTTTTTAAATTAGGAATGATATAATTTCACAGAAATATTCAAATTTATGTTTAATAAACATGAAAAATAATTCCACCATTAAATTAATAGTAGTTAATAATTTTTATATTGAATGCTTAAGATAAAACTCCTTTAAACTATATTTTCAAAAAACAATTTAGATTTTCATAAAAAACATATCAAATTGATAAAATTATTACTTAAATAAAAATAGAACCACCATCACATATTTTAGAATAAATTCACAAGAATAATGAACATATAGATTTAGATATCAGAATGGTCAAATATGATTGCATTGGTGTGTTGAAGGTACCAGAGTGATAAAACTAGACATTAATATTGGGAATTGTGTTATCTTATATATATTTATACATTCTAAAATGTAGAGATGAGTATCTAAGTGTAATAAAATGAGGTAATAATTCAGAAAATCAAGGTGTCCACAACCAAAATAGATTAATTATGGAAATTAAATACAACTAAGATATTATATATATATATATTATGACCAAATTTATATGAATAGACTAAATCCATTCATGTTATTCTCATAATCAAAATGTATAATTGAAAACGAAAATTAGATCTCCAAATATAAATTAATAGATAAGGGAAATACATGGTAATAGCGAAAAATAGGAAACTAACATATGAAAACCTACTACTCACATAGAAACAAAACACCTACACACACCAACCTCAATCTCATATCTAGATCTCCATGGGTTTCAAATACATTAACGAAATATCTATCTCTATTATCTGCACCTACCCTCGACCCGAATTGCAACAGATCTCTCACTTGAAATCCATTGTGACTGGGCTCAACCCAATGTCAAGTTCTTATAACACCTCCACATATCTTGGGGAACACCTCCCTTGATTCCAGCCATGATCCACCTCTCTTGCTGAGAAACCCTATTACGCGGACCCTCTTTCCTCACCCGTTTGGAAACCCTACTCCTACAGATGCCCTACTAGTGACTCATTAACTAAACCCCAAATGCTTATTTCCACTCCCTTTCATGAAATTATATATTTTTAAATTAATTTATCATTTATCATTTATCCTCTTTTTACCTTAAGTCACATTTTTGCATTTCATTTAACCTTTACCCCCTTCTTTCTTTTTAAATTTAATATGTATTTTCATATATTATTATAAAATATCATTCAGTAATTTATTAATAATTAAAATATCATTCATTAAACACAAATATATAAATTTTTGTGTTTTTAAAATTAAAATAAGTGAATATATATTTTTATATATTTAATACATATTGACATCATAATAATAATGTGATTAAAGATAATATTTTTTCATTTTATTTTATAATTAAGTTTTTTTATAAATTTAATTTTATTTCAACCTAAATTAATAATTTTTATTTATAATTTATAACCTCTAATAAATTTTTTTTATTAATATTAATTTTATATGTTTGTAATCTGTTTGAATTAAAGGTAAATTCATTATGAAAATTAAATAAATATGTAATAAAATATATAACCAAATTATATAATTTAATGTTTTAAACTAATATAAAATCTTACATTTATTAAACATAATATATTATAAATGTTTTATTTTAAAACATTTCATAATTAATTATAAATAAACCATTCATTTAAATAACAAGTTATATTTTTTTTGGGATGTTACAGTTTTATATGTGATTCACACCAAATGGATTCTAGTAATATCTAATAAAGGATAATGTGATGCCAATTTCATTTATTTGGGTGTGATAAATAGTTTTTTTGTTAATAAATTTAGTTTTATCTATAATGGAGTATGACGAGTTTAGAAGTTGTAAATTAATTTCTTAAGCAAATGATTTTTCATTAGTGAGGAAGAAAAATGATGACACTAATATGATATAGTTGATGTGTTATATTTTTTTCCACCCATAGTTAATATTAAACCCTATGATGTACATGGTGATTCTATTGAGTTTTTATTCAAAAAAATAATTTTTTAGTTATTTTATGAAAATTTAATTCATTTTGTTTTTGATGAGTTATTTTTTTTAATTTAGGGATGTGAAAACTAACCTGTTTGGCCCTTGGTCAAACTATAAATATGTTTTTCATTATTCTGTGAAGATATATTTATTGGATAAATGTTAAATTGATAATTTTTCATCTATAATCTATATGAAATTCACTAACTCTGTTACGGTGTTGTGGAGAACATAGTATAACATTTAATATCAGTATATTACATATGAATTAGCTATTTCAAAACGTATTTCAATAGAGAAATTTCAATCAGAGAAATAGTGAGGTTCATACAATCTGTATTCAATGAAACTATGAATTAAATATAATTGTAAATGAGAAATGATATAATAGTTGGTGTATTGAAATGGTCGTAAAAAACATCATGTTATATTTTGGTAAATAATAAAGTGTTTAACTTGATAAAAAAATGTTTCGGTGGATGGTTTTTATTGTAAATCAATACAATGATGAATTTTATAGTTAGTAATGTGATGAAAAACCCACTATTTAGGATTATTTTCTGAGTTTCGATATAGAGAGTCATATTTCATGTAATATTCATTGGTGTGAGATGATAATACAAATCAAAAATGAAATAGCTATAAAACATCATAATTTTTTAATAGAAAATGGTTTCTTTCCATATCAATGTAATGTGACTAAAATGGATTGGAATATTTAGTAGTAAAAAATGACATGACATGGTTGGGGATTATTATATAATTTTTTATTTATTTGATTATTTTTTTATTGATTGGGATTTTAAAAATTAATATCAATAAATCACATACCAAAATAGTGAATACTATGATGTCTTTTGTGAATCAAATTCTTACAATAATTTCAAGAGGCTCTATTATTGTTGACATAATTCATCGTATCTAATTTGAGTTATAAATTAAATATTCAATTAGATGAGTCACTTATTCCTTTTAGTGTAATTTGGATTTGAGGATATACATAGTGATGTATTGAAGGGAAAATGTAAAGTTCTCTTATAGAAGGAGGGGAGGAGAGATCGGGTGAATAGACGATGATAATGATGCTGATGATGAATGAGAATAATAGTACTCTCTTAGTCTGAGATTAATCAACTCACTTGTATTGTTTGTTGAGTAAGAAGTAAATTCACATATATTCTATATTATAATGTTGTTTTTGATAACTATATATATTAATAAATTTTTTAATTTATAGGAAATATATAAAACCTTTAATTGTGAGGTAATTATAAAACATTATAAAACATTCATAATGGATAAATCCTTTCGACTTGTGACCATATATAGATATGTTCATTTATTTTCACTTTATTTCTTGTATTATTAGTACTCGATGTATTTATAGGGTCTTTTTAGAGTTTTTTATTCCTATATTATGGTCATGATAATTCTATGGATGTAGATTCTTATTATGACTATTCATTCTTATATAATCGATCCTCATGGATTACACAATTACTTTGTTATGAAAGATGATCATAATTTATGTCATTTAATATAAAAATACATGATAGTGTATATTTGATGAATGAATAAAATATAATAATAAATTTTTTAATTGATTTACCCCCACCCCTCCCGATGACTAATATAATATTCTTGGTCTATGTCGTTACCACCCCATTATATTAGAAATATTTTCATCTGAAATAATTATGTACTTGATAGATTTATTTATTCTCACACATGTTTCTAAATAAACTATGATATATTATATCTCTATAAAAAAATTAAGATATGAGGGTATGAAAACGATTAAAAACATTGTTGAATATATTTATAATTCTCCTACTTAATTCAAATCTATTGATTAACTCAGAAGAATAGTGTACTCAATTTTTATTGAAGTCATTTCATTCTTTAGAAAATATTTTTCATGAAATGATGATTTATTTCATTTTAAGGGAAAACATTTTAATTAATTTCTACTATATGGAAAATATTTTTATTACAATAATTATATAATTTTTTGAAAAAAATATATCATACTCGGTTTATAGTGTTTATTTTATTTTCTTTAGAAATAATAATTTTTCAGAGAATATTTATAATATAATTATTTTATAGAATATTACATTACTATTTAAAGTATTTTTAATGTATATCCTGACCCCACCCCCAAAATACACCATAATTAAGGAAGACGTATATTTACATTTCAGTCCCTTCCCTATTAAACGTAGTCTTGGAAACAATCACTGATGATATAAAATTCACACAAATGGGTGGAATTACCCTCTATAATATAATTTTATTGAGTGATAGGCTAAAAAACCAAAAAAATTGCAATATATATTATTAAATATACCCCAATCCATCACACAAAGCATGAATATTGTAAAACCAATGGTTATAAAAGTATCCAATATATATCAAATGAAAAGTCTATATAAACAACTCCAGAACAGCTCTAACAAAGCTAGTAATATCCATCACAGTCCCCAAAGTACTATTAAAAATCATATAACAAGTTTATATATGTAACATTAAAAATAATACACTTAGTAGGTGCATAACTAATGTCATAAGTGCACATGTGAAAGAAGAAAATAATGCACCAGAGAAAAAACATAACCCAAAAAACTTATACATGTCATATAACCTAACCCAGCCTCACCATGGATCTCTCACCAAGTCATAAATCTTTTATAGTAATATATAATCAAGATGATAATAAATCCAGGTACTCTTCTTCTATTTCTATAGTGATTTTACGCTCTCACAACACAATTTCAAAAGTCCTTCGGTCACATTTATTCCATGCATAAAACATCATATCACATCACATACATCCATATATTATGTGGGTTATGATGTATCCTAACCTATCCCACCTACCTATGGTCCATAGGCTAGTACTGGAATCATGTATCATCAAATTACATACAATGTTATGAAACCCAATCCAACACATCACCCCTCTGCAGAAGAATCCTGAAAAAACACAACACACCTCCACTGAAGACACCTGGGCTGGAATATTAAACATCATCATATCCATAACAACAACATCTCAAATAATGACACCATGGCCATCACTATTGCTGAATGTAGATTGGTGATGATGGGTTAACCATACATTTGTATCACCATGATCATGGATATTATGTAAAACACCAAGAAACCATAACCAATGAAAATTTTAACATTTTCCAAATTGGTAAGGGTTAATATAAAAATGAAATAAATATACATGATATGTAGATAACACCGAAACTAAACCATTGGGTATAAAACATCTTAACTAACACACACCACGCCATCCCTACCACACCACACATCAAATATCATGACCACTTCTTGTACTCTTTTAAATACCCCATGCCAACACCATAAATAGCCATACATATCCACATAGTCAATAATATGTTTCACCACTTACATTGATTTACAATATTACTTAATTCATACTTATGGAGTCTAGATTTCATTAAAATTATTTAATCTATTTAAAACACATCAAATATGATTCCATTCATTATTAGTTACCAATCAACATTATTTCATTTTTAGATAATAATTTATTATATGGACAACTGGGAATCAGTCACAACCATGCCACATGAATAATGGAACAGTTCAAAGAAACGATTTCATTAAGATCTTGCATCAATTATCATTACTTCACTATAGCTTATAAGCCAGCACACTGAGAAAATAACACATCAAACACCCCATACACACCTCAAAACATGTCTACCAGACACCAAATCCATACATCCCCACTACACATGACCACCAACCAAATTTACAACACATCACAACCACACAGAATCACCAATACTAACCAAAACCATTTAGAACCACACGATCTATGCACCATAAACATTATGAACAACATCTCACAAATACCCTTATCGCATCCATGATAACCAACCACCACATCACAACCCACACCCTTCCTAAAATAACCGACCACCTCCATCACTATATAAAAACATACCCACAACACAGAGGAAAAAAAAAGAACAAGCACACAAAGAAACAACACTACCCGGACTCCAAAATTGAAACTGAATTTTTTCAAATTACACCTTTATTTATAATTTGAATTATTAAACAAATCGGTTTTCCATGGTTAACATTTATTTATCCAAATATACATTCATTATCATTCTATTTTATGGTGTGATCACACAACATCACAAAAAAGGTTTAATTATATATCATATACAATGAAATCAATACATTTAACATATTTTATTTCTAGTAAAAAATGCATGAATAATATTATCAATAACATATATCAATGTAAAAAAGTGTGTGATATCTCTCCATGCCCATCTATTTTAATTTTACAAATTAATTATATTTTTTATTTCAATTAGTACTATCCACACTATGGAATGATAAATGATGAAGATCTCCCACATATCATAAATAAATGTGAAAACAATGATTCCCTATCTCAATAGAGTTATATGATCACACCACACACCGTAGGGTGAAGAAGAAATGACCAAAAAACAAAAACCACACCACAAGAAACTCAAAAGAGGGTAATGGTTCATGAATCTTACCTAATTTGACCTTTGGTTGTCTATAAAAAATATAGGTATACTATATAAATTATTATATGACAATAAGATCCCCACAAAGGGAAACACTAGTTCTAATGGAACTCCCTTTCATCAGATTATTCATATAAAACATCAACTCATGTAACTTTGTAGGATCTATCTGGTAATGATCTCTTAAAATTAGAGATACACCCACATGTAATATTGTCCTTATATCAATGTCATGTATAAGGAGTAGGGCCATAAACACCTCTATAAAAAAATCTAGTAACTCCTAAAAAACAATGTGAAAACAATCTATTCCATATTCAACTAATAGACACACAAACTGGAAAAAAAGTCACTCAACATTCTGTCCACCCGTCAGATAACCTCACACACCAAATAACTCCCCTTGTTGGCCACTAAAATATAATAAAACTATAATCCAGAACAATTCAATTACTACATGTAGGGAATAAATCAAAACCATGAAAAAGATAACATCGTATAGTTATATCTATATTAAGAGTAAATATACCACATACTGGTGTTTCCCCAACAATAACCAATATCTCCAGAACCCATCAATCTAAATAGCTTAACCTAAAACTGGTGTCGGAAAACCATGGGAACTAGATGTATCTCCCTATAAAACCCCAACATATGCACATAAATATGAGTAACATGGGAGTGTGAATATTTAAAATCAATCAAATCCTATGAATGGTATATGATAAACTGATCGTAACTTAAAAAATTACACTTCTTTCCTTGCTACCTATAATCCATTCCTATGACCACCCCCATATACCTTTCTCTATACTTACATCTGTAGTGTACATTATTTACCCAATATCCCTATGAATGGGAAAAAATCCCGATGATTCTATCTATTATCACCAATTTCCCATGGATGTTGATAATTCACCAGTGGTCCATATCTCTTAAACTGCTTCATATGAAGCTCACATAGCGATAAAAAATGTGCCACAACAACCACATGATCCAAGAATCCATAACTAGTCTAGAACTAAGATTTGGGGTAAAAATTACATCTATAATCATATCACTAAATAATAAATCATCTAATTGGTTTCTATAATCCACCATCCTGAGATGAATATAATGATATCTACTAAGATCAGTTCCCAGCTGATCAGAAAACTTAATGAATAAACCACTATGGTCCAATTCCAGAATCTATGCTCCATCAAAAGTCCTAATTTTTACTATATCATGAATCAACTATAATATCCCAAATAATTAATGAATAATATATATTTTCATCTATGTATATTCATGAATTAGATAGTGTTTTAGAGGATTAAAGGAGAATAAATCCAATCATAAGCATATAATACACTAATATTTTTAAAAGATTGTTCTGCTGCCTTTTGATGGAAAAAAATTTTTAGAACAAAATTTTGACAATTTTATATGATACATTTTTCAAAATAAACATATTATTTATGATTGGGACATTGAAATATAATTTGGATAATTTTTTGGTATTTTTCTAACAATGTTCAATTTTTAATGAATAGTGAAAAATAATGCATGTTACATCAAAACTGTTTTTTCATCTAATTTAATTATATCAATAGGTTATCATTTTAATTGGTCTAAAAGTGTAATTAGAATTATGTTTTACCATTTAATACAATGGTGGTCATTAGTATTAATTTTACTTTGTAATTATGCATAAACAAGTGCCAATCTTTTCATAGATATTGCTTCAAAAAACCGGCTATTTGTTTTGACAATGGGAATTATTTTTAAATTAATTATTGAAATTTTTGTGTTTGGAATTTTGTAAAATGGATAAAATATTCGGAATTAGAAGCTCCAAATTATGTAATCAGGAATCTTATGTTTTTGGACTTTGTGAATAGTAACGACGGTAATTATCATTAATTATCTTGATTAAGTAGTAATCAGGTAGTTAAGGATAATAAAATAATATCATAATAATAAAAAATGACAACAACATGTGTCCTAATACTACTGGTTGTGTCATTTACGACCATTGGTTTCCTTGTTCCATACCTGGGGACCCCATGCAATTACTTTTGTGTGATAATGACTTTTTATCTTTTTATTTTTAAAGAAAGATAAATATAACAAAGAATGTATCACCTAAGTAATTTTTTTTTTAATTTTTTCTAAATAAATTATATTTTTGAATATAAATAGAAATTGGAATGCTTAAAATATTTCCTACATTATAGTATTTTTTTATAATTTTTACACATTAAATAAATTAAATTATTTCTGACATATGATGATACAACGATTACCTCATTACTGAACGATTTAAATAAAATGAAAAGATAATGTAAAATCTAAGGCTTACACTTGTTAAAGACATATTGGAGGAGTATATTTAGAAACCTTATCACCTTATACTTGAAATTCATCAATGTGGGACCTTTAAAATCTGAAACTCATTTGAAAATAATGTAACATTTTATACCTTTCCAAGAGTGCCCCTTCTCTCCTCTTATAAAAGGCCCCCACCTCTACCTCCTTACCCACACCTCAAAAGACTTTGGCTCTGCCAAGAATGGCACATTTTGTCTCTCCACATCCCTCTCCCCATCCTAGATTCCTTTCCTTAGGCAGGATGCTCTTCAAGGAACCATTTTGGTTCAAACCAAAGGGAGTTACCCGTTTTAAAGGTAATGTCTTCCCTTGTGTTCTTTTGTTTTATATTGCTTCTCCAACCCCCTAAACTCCTTTTTTCCATTTCTTTTGTAACAAAACCAGTATATTAAATATACTAGGATTTTTTTAGAGGAATTATTCTATATACACTTACACAAACCTACATCTAATGGTTAAAGAACATACTGTTTCTTTGGATGGTGAATTTCTGCCTCACGAAACGATGATTGTTCAATATTCTTTTAACACCTTCAAAGAAGGCCATTAAGATATCACTATATTTATATATGATATATAATATGTTTATGTTTTACTTAAGAGTATGTAATTTTCATTTTTGACATACCTATATGGTTTCCATTATGGGTAAACGCGATATCTTCATTTTTGGATGTGCGGACTACCGCCCCCATAAAGTGATTTGATTCATTAATGGCATATGTGGAATGTATAAAGGATGGAGTTAATAATATTATATATGATATTATACTGGAATTATAATATAACTTTATATCATTATGTATCAATTCAATTAAATAGGAAATAGAAATGAAAGTAGCGTTCATGCGTACGTACAGCTTACCGTCTCCATGAAGGGTGCATTTCATTTCTTACCTCTAAATGTTATGTAATATTGTAAATTCATGTATATACTTGATATATATAATATATATTATATCTACATCATGAACATAATTCTAGATATAATGGATATTTTACCACATAAACAACATGTAATTATAAAGAGTTTATTTTTGGCTGAAGTATCAATGATCGACAAATGACCATTATTAACACAACTAATTAAATAGTGTTCAAAACATGGTAATAAGTGATATAAAAGTAATAATCAACTTTAAAAAGATTCATAATCAAGTAGAAATTAACTCCAGTTTATTATTCAGGATGTTAAAGAACGATCGAGTCAAGACGGACCTGAGGTAAGGGACTTTGTCCCTATATCCGTTCATTGAGGCACATTTTGTTTTATACACAACTTTCTTTTATAAGGTGTATATACCCCTTTGACATTT
Organism: Viscum album; assembly: GCA_963277665.1. Lineage (NCBI taxonomy): Eukaryota > Viridiplantae > Streptophyta > Magnoliopsida > Santalales > Viscaceae > Viscum > Viscum album. The sequence goes on from OY728165.1 coordinate 1,936,081,493, forward strand.
ACATTTATTCAAAAGGAATATTTTTTATACGAAGCATTTACTAAATAAAAGAAGGGAATGTTTTTTTTCATACGTATGCGGAGACAACGACTTCTCCGCCACCACGACCATTATTTGAGCATCGACTTACTCTACAAGCCATAACCTTCTTTTTAAAAAATGAAAAACATCAATACCATGTTTTAATTTTCATTTATTTTGGTATTGAAAATGGTTTTTATAATGTTTTTATATCAATGTGTTGTATTGATATCTTGTGATTGAAAAGTGGAAATGTTATGTTTCCTTTATGCATGTTTTATGTGATACGATTATGTTATGGTTCTTGGGAAATTGTTATGAAGACGGGTGGTTCCATGTTAAACTAAGGGAAGGTGAGCCTGATATAGCTCTCCAATGAATTGGGTAACGCAACGGGGTTAAACATTAAGCATTTTCCGAAGAGATTTAGGGAATATAATATGATGGGTATTCCAAACGTAACCATGAGGGTTACTCCCTACATAATAATGTTATGAATGCCTCAATTTATCTTTATGTCTTATGATTTCTATGATTAATTCATGATTTGATGAGGTATGTTAAAATGATTATGTTTTATGAGTAAAGTATGATTTCATACATGGACTAATTTTTTCATTTCCTACTTTTATATCCCTTACTGAGCTTTTTATGCTCATCCCATGTTTTTGAAATGTCTTTCATAAGTCAATGGAAAGGTATATGATGTGATGATAGTGTCAATGAAGAGTCAAGAAAGAATCCATGTTTTATTTTACATATTTTTCCACTGATGGAAAAAACGAGTACTATCTTTTACCTAAACACTTTGTCTAAATGTGGAATGTAATGTATGTTTTATGATCAAATTCTCTAAAACACTAAACCTGAAAAGATTCTCAATGTGTATTCTTGATGCAACTCAAGATTAAGTAATGTTTAAGGCTGGGGCCATATAGTTGGTATCAGAGGTTGGTTTAGATAATTTTAGGAGTTATAATTCTATTAAATGATTATCCAAAATTAATTTTTTAAGGTCAAATTGAAATTATATAGCATTTGATGATTACCATGATTTTCTTCATCTAAGACATGTTTGTTCAAAATTGTTTTCCGCAGTGGAAACAGGGAAGCAGTGCTAGGAAGGCATATAGGAGGAAATGACCTTCAGAATCAGCATCCTAAGATGGTTAGAATTGGAACTGAACAGTTTGTTGTAGTAATGGAATAGTTGACTCAAGCAATAAATGGTGTTGGTATCCATGCACAAGATCATCCATATCAACCGCAGAGGATCATGTCAGTGGTGGAACATTTCATGAGGCAACATCCCCAATCATTCAGAGGATCATCTGACCCTGTGCTAGCTGACGGGTGGAATAAAGCACTGGAGAAGATTTTCAATGTCATGGGGTGTTCAGAAAATAAAAAGGATAGTATTGCTATTTACTGTTTGGAGTGTGAAGTAGATAAGTGGTAGTCGGTGGTTAAAAATATCAGGGACGCTGATGAGATTGATGCTCTCGACTGGGATGAATTCAAAGGTATGTTTCTTGAGAAGTATTTTCCTAAGATTGTTCGACTTAAGATGGAAAAAAAATTCCTGGAATTAAGGATAGAGGAAGACTCAGTGGATACCTATGAATAAAGGTTCACTCGATTGGCACGGTATGCTCTAAATTTTAAATGAGACCTTGATAGTAAAATCACTCATTTTTACTCAGGATTAAATCCAAAATATTGATGGGCATTGTCTCCTCGGGAGTACAAAAGTTATGAAAAGCTTGATCGATGTGATGAGAAGGTGGAAATGAAGTTTTCTTATTATCACGTGTTCTATAACAACTAACAGAATAAGAGACCGAGGTGGTAGGAGAAAGGGAAGAATTCTTCAAAAATGACTGATGGTAAGAAAACTATGTTTCCAGTTTGTGATAAAGGTCGTAAAAGGCATGCTGGGGAAAGTCGTCTGAATTCTGGAAAGTGATACCGATGTGGTAAGATGGGACATAAGGCTCGTGATTCCACTGAAAAAGATCAGGGTGATGGTAGGACCAAGTTTGATTTACAGTTAGTGAAATGTTTTAAGTACAATGAGATGGGTCACTATGAAAACAAGTGTCCGACAAAGAGCTCGAGTGATGGGAAGAAGTTAGACTACAAGAAAAAAGGGGTGGTAAAATCCTTTGCAATTTCTTCAGCATATGTTGGGCCATCAAATAATGTGGTATCAGGTACTTTGTTTGTTTTTTTAGATTATTCTAGTCTGTTGTTTGATTTAGGGTCTACACATTCTTTCATCTCCGAAAATATTTCTAGTAAAATGGGAATACCATCATAAGAAATGACTACTGATGTTGTGGTAAAAACTACTGGGGGAAATGTTGAGGCTAAAAGAATTTTTAAGAATCTTTCTATCCTTATTTTTGGAAAGAACCTACTTCAAAACCTTATTGTTTTACCTCTAGTAGAGTTTGATGTTATCCTGGGAATGTATTGGCTATCTATTTACCATTCTATGATTAACTGTAGAGCTAAAGAAGTTTCTTTTCAGATAGGCTTTTAGTTTGTGTACAAGAATGAACCCTTACTGTTGATAACATATCAAGAGTCCAAGAGACTTGTAAAAGATGGAAATCTATGTTACCTTGCACATATTGTTGAAAACAAGAGAACTGTTCAGATTAATTATGTTGCAGTGGTAAATGAGTATCCTGATGTTTTTTCTGAGGAGTTGCATGGAATAATACAAGATCGGGAAGTTGAGTTTACTATTGACTTAGTCCCTGATGTTAATCCATTTTTGAAACTCTGTTATCGAATTCCTCAAATTAATCTTTTAGAGTTGAAGGAGAAATTTCATGATTTATTAGAGAAAGGTTTCATTCGACCTAGCACATCACCATGGGGTTCTCCTGTATTATTTGTTAAAAATAATGATGGTTATATGAGACTTTTCATTGATTTTAGTGCCTTGAATAACATCACGGTTAAGAACAAATATCCTTTGCCTCATATCAATGATTTGTTTGATCAGCTCTAGGGAGCTCAGTTTTTTTCAATGATTGACCTGAGTTTGGGGTACCATCAGTTGAAGGTAAAGGAAGTGGATGTTCAGAAGACCGTGTTTCAAACACGATATGGCCATTATGAATTCTTAGTAATAACTTTTGGGCTAACCAATGCACTTTCTATATTCATGGACCGTATGAATAGAATTTTCCATGAGTTCTTGGATAAGTTTGTGGTTTTTTTATTCATGATATTTTGGTGTTTTTTAAAATTAAAAAGTAGCATGAAATACATTTAAGGGTTATTTTTCAAACCCTAAAAGAAAATAAATAGTATGGTAAATTTAGAAAATGTGAGTTTTGGTTACAAAAATTTTCTTTCCTTGGTCATATTGTTTCTAAAGATGGGATAACTATTGATCCTCCAAAAAAAAATTGTTGATGAATGGCCAAGAGCAAAAAATGTAACTGATATTCGTAGCTTCCTTGGTTTGGTAGGCTATTACCAAAGGTTTGTTCAAAATTTTTCACGATTATCTAGTACAATGAATAAGCTAACTCAGAATAGTGTTATGTTTATCTGGACAAAAGAATGTGATGATTGTTTTCAGGAATTGAAAAGAAGATTGGTGAATTCTCCAGTTTTGGCACTACCTTCCAGGAACGGTTAGTTTGTTATCTATAGTGATGCTTCATTGAAAGGAATTGGTTCCATCCTAATGAATAATGATCAGGTAATTTCTTATGCATCATGTCAGTTGAAAACTCATGCCATAAATTTCCCTACACATGATGTGGAATTAGCTGCTGTTGTTTTCACTTTTAAAATTTGGGCATCATTTGTATGGAGTAAAGTGTAAAATATATACCGATCAAAAAAAGTTTAAAGTATATATTCGCTCAGAAATAATTGAACATGAGACTGACAAGATGGATAGAATTAATCAAGTATTATCATTGTACAATTCATTACCATCTGGGAAAAGAAAATAAATTTGCTGATTCTTTGAGTTGAAAAAGTAATTATTCATTAACAATGTAGGGTTTGGATCATGATCCTTTGGTTGAGGATTTGATGAAATTTTTCATAGAAGTTGTTGGTGGAGGATTTTTTTCTGTTTTGTTTCAGGTATCAGTGAAATCTTCTCTATCAGACAGAATTAAGCAAGCATAGAAGCAAGAAAGCGAGTTGCAGAAAAAGGTAGAGCTGGTTCAGAAGGGTAAGTTGCCTGAATTCAACATTGATAATGATAGTGTTTTGAGATTTGGGAATATATTGTGTGTGCGTTGTGATTCACAGTTGAAGAGTGAGTTGTTATGTGAAGCTGATAGTTCACTGTTTTCAGTTCATCAAGGCATTACTAAGATGTATGGAGATCTTCAGGAGTATAACTGGTGGGTTGGAATTAAAAGGGATATTATTGATTTTACTGTGAATTGTTTGACGTGTCAACAGGTAAAAGCATAGCGGCAGTTGATGAAAGTGATGCTTCATCCCTTACCAGTACTAGAGTGGAAATGAGATAATATATCCATGGACTTCGTTGGGCGATTGTCAAAGACACCTCAAGGTAATAATGCAATCTGGGTGACTGTTGATCGCTTGAAAAAATATGCTCATTTCCTTGCTATACGAGATAATTTTTCCCAAGATAAACTTTCCCATTTGTATCTTAAAGAGATAGTCAGGTTACATGGAGTTCCTCTCTCTATTGTATCTGACTGTGATCCCAGGTTCACTTCTAACTTTTGGAAGGGCCTTCAGAAGTCATTGGGTACTGAATTACATTTTATTGCAGCTTTTCATCCTCAATTAGATGGGTAGTCAGAACGAACAATTCAGACTTTGGAGGATATGTTACGTGCTTTTTCGATGGATTATCATGGATGTTGGGACCAACATCATTATTTGGATGAGTTTTCTTATAATAACAATTTTCATTCTAGTATACAAATGGCACCATTTGAGGAATTATATGGGAAGCGGCGCCGAACTCCCGATTTTTGGGATGAAGTAGGTGAAAGGAAGTTGATGGGACCAGAATTGGTAGAAGAGTTTTCAGAAACATTTCACCTGATACAGAAACACATGAGAATAGCTTAGAGTAGGCAGAAAAGTTATGCAGACAATAGGAGGAAGGATCTCTCTTTTGAGGTATGTGATCATGTTTTTCACAAAGTTTCACCATAGAAAGGTTTGATGTGATTTTGTAAGAAAGGAAAGTTGAGTCCAATGTTCAATGGACCATATGAAATTATGGAGAGAGTTGGATCAGTTGCATACCAAGTGGCTTTACCTCTGAGTTTATCTTAGGTACACAATGTTTTTCATGTTTCAAAGTTAAGGAAGTACATGCCAGATCTATCTCATATTTTGAGTCCAGAGGAAGTTCAGCTGGAAGAGAATCTATCTTCTAAGGAACAACCGGTCTAGATTCTTGACCACAGGCAGAAAGTGTTGCGGAATAAGGTGATTCATCAAGTAAAAGTTTTGTGGAAAAACCACATAACTGAGGAGGCAACATGGGAATATGAAAATGCAATGAGGGATAAATAGCCCCACTTATTCGTTAAGTAAATAAATTGCGATGACACAATTTTATAAAGGGAGGAAGGATGTAACATCCCAAGTAAGTAATTAATAATATATATTTTTAACAATGTTTATTTATGAATTAGATAGTGTTTTAGAGGCTTAAATGGAGAATAAATCCAATCTTAATCATGGAATACACTAATATTTTTAAAAGATTGTTTTACTGCATTTTGATGGAAAACCATTTTTAGAACAGACTTTTGACAATTTTATAAGCTCTATTTTTAAAAATAAACATATTCATTACGATTGGGACATTGAAATTTAAATTTGATAATTTTTTTGCATTTTTCTGACAATGTTAATTTTTTAATGAATATTGAAAAATACTGCATGGTACATCAAAACTTATTTTTCATCTAATTAAATTATATGGTTAGATTATATTTTTAATTGGTCTTAATGTGTAATTAGAATTTTTTTTACCATTTAATCCAATGGTGTTCATTAGGATTAATTTCACTTTGAAATTTGGCATAAACAAGTGCCAAACTTTTCATAGATATTGATTGAAAAAAACCCGCTATTTGTTTTGACAACAGGAATTATTTTTAAATTAATTATTGCAATTTCTGTGTCTGGAATTTGGTAAAATGTAATACATATTTGGAATCAATAGGTCCAAATTATGTAATCAAGACTTTTTTGTTTTTGGACTTTGTGAATAGTAACAACTGTAATTATCGTTAATTATCTTGATTAATTAGTAATCGGGCAGTTAAGGATAATAAAATAATGTCATAATAATAAAAAATGACACCAACATGTGTCCTAATACTTCTGGTTGGGTCATGGCCGACCATGGGATGCCTTGTGCCAAACATTGGGACCCCATAGAGTCACTTTTGAGTGTTAATGACTTTTTATCTTTTTATTTTTAAAGAAAGTTAAATATAATAAAGAATGTATCACCTGAGTAAAAAAAATTTAATTTTTTCTAAATAAATTATCTTTTAGACTATAAATATTCATTGGAAAGATAAAAATATTTCATACATCATAGTATTTTTTATGTAATTTTTAGACATTAAATAAATTAAATTATTTTTGACATCATGATGATGCAACGGTTACCTAATTAATGAATGATTTAAATAAAATGAAAAGATAATGTAAAATCTAAGACATACACTTGTCAAAGACCTATTGGATAGTATATTTAGAACCCTCACCACCTTTTTCTCTAAATAAATCAATTCGGGACCTTCAAAATCTGAAACTCATTTGAAAATAAAGTAACATTTTATACCTTTCCATGAGTGCCCCTCCTCTCCTCTTATAAAAGGCCCCCACCTCTACCTCCTTACCCACTCTTCTCAATCCATTAGCTCGGCCAAGATCTGATCATTTTTTCTCTCTACATCCCTCTCCTCATCTTAGGATCCTTACCTTAGGCAGGAATCTCTTCAAGAAACCCTTTTGGTTAAAACCAAATGGAGTTACCCGATTTAAAGTAATGTCTTCAATTGTGTTATTTTGTTTTATTTATCTTCTAGAACCCCCTAAAATCTCTTTATTAATTTATTTTGTAACAAAACCAGTATTTTAATATACTAGGGTGTTTTTATAATAATTATTCTAGCTACACTTACACACACCTACATCTAATGGTTAAATAACGTACTTTTTCTGTGGATGGTGAATTTCTGCCTCACAAAACGATGATTATTCAATATTATTTTAACACCTTAAAAGGTGTACATTTATATGTCACTATATTTATATATGATATATAATATGTTAATTTTTTTACTTAAGCTTCTGTATTTTTCATTTTTGGCATACCTTTATGGTTTCCATTATTGGTAAACACGATATCTTTATTTTTGGAAGTGTGGACTACCGACCCCTCAATGAGATTTGATTCGTTAATTCCATATGTGGAATGTATAAAGGATGGAGTTAATGATATTATATATGATATTATACTGGAATTATAATATAACTTTATATCATTATGATTCAATTCAATTAAAAAGGAAATAGAAATGAAAGTAGTGTTCATGCGTACGTACGACTTACCATCTCCATGAACGGTGCATTTCATTTCATAACTCTAAATGTTATGTAATATTGTAAATGCATGTATATAATAGATATATATTATATATTATATCTAAATCATGAATATAATTTTGGATATAGTGGATATTTTACCACATGAACAACTTGTAATTATAAAGAGTTAATTTTTGACTCAAGTACCAATGATCGACAAAAGGACCATTATTAACATAAATAATTACATAGTGGTCATAATATGGTAATAAGTGATATAAAAGTAATAATGAACTTGAAAAGGGTTTGTAAGAAAGTATAAATTAACTCAAGTTTATTATTCAGGACGTTAAAAAACGATCGAGTCAAGTCAGAACCTATGTAAGGGACTACGTCTCTATCTCCATTCATTGAGGAATATTTTCTTTCATACACAACTTTATTTTATACTGTGTATAATCCCCTTTGACTTTTATGTTTATTCAAAAGAAATTTTTTTTATACGAATCGTTTACTAAATGACAAACAGGAATGTTTTTTCATACGTATGCGGCGACAATGACTTCTCCACCGCCGTGACCATTATTTGAGCTTCAGCTTCCACTACAAGCCATAACCTTCTTTTTAACAAATGAAAAAAATAAATACCATGTTTTACTTTTGTTTTATTTTTTTATTGAAAACGGTTTTCAAAATTTTTTTATATCAATGTGTTGTATTGATATCTTGTGATTGAAAAGTAGAAATGATATGTTTCCTTTATGCATGTTTTATGTGATACGATTATGATATGGTTCTTGGGAATTGTTATGAAGACGGGCTGTTCCTTGATAAACTAAGGGTGGGTGAGCCCGATATAGCTCTCCAATGCATTGGGTAACGCGGAGGGGTTAAATGTTAAGGTTTATCTGAAGAGATTTAGGTACTATACTGTGATGGGTATTCCAAATGTAACCATGAGGGTTACTATCTAAGTAAGAATGTTATGAATTTCTCAAGTTACCTTTATGTCTTATGATTTCTATGATTTATTCATGATTTGATGAGGAATGATAAAATTATTTTGTTTTATTAGTAAAGTATGATTTCATATGTGGACTAATGATTTCATTTCTTACTTTTACTTCCCTTGCTGAAGTTTTTACACTCATCCCATGTTTTTAAAATGTTTTTCACAAGTCAAGGGAAAGGTAAATGATGTGATGATAGTGTCAAAGAAGTGTCAAGAAAGAATCCATGTTTTATTTTAAATATGTTTTCATTAATGGGAAAAATTAGTACTATCTTTTATGTAACCACTTTTTAAATGTGGAATGTAATGCATGTTTTATGATCTAATTCTCTAAAACACTAAACCTCAAAAGATCATCAATGTGTATTCTTGATGTAACTCAAGATTAAGTAATGTTTAAGGCTGGGGCCTTATTGAAACTCCCATGGAATGAATCCTCTCAATAATCAATACATTATTATTTACCTCTAGATACATATAAAGTAAATAATGCGTGACTGTATACATGATCATTGGGGGAAATCCTTCTTCTATTGCTACATTCTAGACCCATATTTAGTGAAAATATATGGAGTGATTTACATTAGGTCCTAGAACCTGATCTAATTCTCCCACACAAATATGATCCTAAATAGAATGGAGATAAAATCCAACCTATTGGAATCCCTTATAATAAAAAAATAAACACTACATAGACAAAACATCTAATAGTCATCCCATAACACACATGACTTCTTATGGTTATCAAGAAACAAAATGCAACACACAAATATCGATTCTGACATCTAAAAATATAAAAAAGACACACATAACTCAAACCCTACATAGATCAAAAAAATATATATATCAATCCACAATAACCCATGAAATTTCTCTTGATAAAAGATAACCCCCTCATACATTCCAAAATTTAATACTAAAAGGCATGTAGAAACCACTTTGAGGCCTCATCCTACTCTATCGGGTCAATGCACTGATGAGTAGCTAGATCATTCTATTGAATCTCGACTCCCTAAATAGCTCATGGATGATGTTCATGACCCATTCATAAAAATAAACTACAACATCCTATTCTTGGAAACTTAGAATTTATATACGATTATTTTAATATTTAATTATATTCTTCAACATAAACCCAATTCAGAAAAGAACACAATCAATAAATATTCATGTACATCTCAAATCACTATACCCATCAATTTGGTCTACTAGACAGGGTTATTCAATAATCATATAGTTTGGGCCCAGTACCATAGGAGCCTAAAATCATGTGTCATAACAGGCATCCCATGATTATGTATATAAAAATTATCAACTTGAACCATTTCCCAAGAAAAGCATGAAAACATAATAGTTTTTAATTTTAATATCAATCATAAACCTAATGTAAAACCATTAATACAAATATTTCATAAACCCTACCTCCAATTACCCTATAATTAAGGAATAGAGATAACGAGGCTCATGTACTACATCTATTGGAACCAATGAAAGAGACTAGCACCAAGGGATTAAAAATCATTTAAATGTAAGGAATTACATTCTATAATATACCAAGATTATGGGATTGCATACAAATCCACCAAAAAACTCTAGTAACATTATAATATAAACCCAATACCTTTTTGCAATGAATTAATAATTTAAAACTGATATATATAAATTAATCAATTATATAATAGAAATAAAATTCTATGGTAGAGACTCAACAATATATACAACTCATCTTGTAATGACTATCTAAGTCTAAAATGTCCTATTGTAAAAATTAAACATATTTTATATATGTTGGTTTAGTATAAATGTATACTCACTATGTGCATAACCAAAATCTTTAGTGCATATTTTAAAATAGCTTGCTGATAAGCTTGTGAAAAAATAGAAGAACCAAAAACCACCTATTGTGGTCGTCTATCCAAACCAATCCTAAATATGTATGGGTCCCCAAATCACATATCCAGTATGGTAATATAACATCAAGATCATAAAAATGAGCGGCCCCAAGGTCCTTCTTCACTGACATTTTTTCTCTCCCGGGAACCTTTTTCTAGCATCCAATACTCCCATGCCTTCCACATATATCACATCAAATAACATTACATAATAATCATATTTGGTTTTTGATGGGACCTATTCATACCTACACCCAACCTCACAGTGTCTATCACCTAGTTCTAGCGTAAGGCATCATAATATCACATCATTTCTGAATACACATGGAAACACATAAAACTTATCCCGAAGATAAATGGACAAAATATCACATCTCATAAAAGCCACAACAGCCACATCATTAAAAATAAAAATGTTCAGCCATTGGTGCTAAATGAAGACAATGGAAGAGGGGTATCAAGATATTTGAATCACGACCATCTTATATGATGATGAAAAAACCCAATACCTAGAACCTCTATGCATTGGTATGGTTATCCAACTCTACTGGGAAACATATAGAAATGAATAAAAAATGTATGATATATAGATAGAAAATATACCCAACATAAGGATATAAAATAACTAATATAAAACCTACCACAGAGACCACCAACATTAAAAACATTAGTTTTCGCCTCAACTACCACCATTAAATGCAACACACCAAACAACTAACACACAAACAAACAAAAATATTCCCTATTTTATTTTTTGTTCCATTGATTTATTTATTTAACTAAGTCACATCATTCACATTTAAACCATCTGTATTTTATTAAATTTATTTAATCAATTTACGAAAAATCAAATATCATCACATTGTTTATTCATTTTCCAAACCACATTATTTCAACTAATCATAATAATTTATTCTATGTATAACTGGGAAACAGAAAAAATGCACTTCCTGACAACTGGAACAATTCTCATAACCATTATATGAATTCCTCATATCCCCCATTATCATCACAGCATACTTCCCATGCCAAATCACAATACAACCTGCAAATCACAAATCCAAACCTCATCTCATAAAAAAATAATTGAACACTACAACCATGTGTCACCACCCATCACTACCAAGTATCACTAACACTTCCACAACCACTACCCACTATAAATACTAATCACAATATCACAACACATCCCACATTACATCCATGCCATCCAACCATGGTGCCAAATCCCCAAACATATGGAAACCTATATAGACACCTATGTCACAATATAAAAATTTACCCAAACCACATTTTGAAACAAAGGAAGGACAAGGTAGAAAAACACAACACACATCAACTTCCACATTAAATATGGTAATTTTTTCTCAGTAACAATTTATTTATCATGGGTAATATAAAAAATTAGGTATCCATGGGACACCACTTTATTATCCAAATATACATTTTTTTATTATTTTATTTTGGTTGGGATAACCTAAAAGCACAACAAGGGTCGTGTCCTATATATTCTATAGCATGTACAAGGATTATAACAACCATTTTATCAGTAATTTAATCATGCATGCCCAATTACTTCAACAACCTATATCAAAGCATAAAATCATTTCATATCTCCGTATACCCAAAAATTTTAATTATTCCAATTATTTATTATTATTATAAAACCCATAATATCCAGAAAAAAATAAAAACCATGAAGAAATCACTAATAGAATATTAATGGAGTGATAAAACAGATCCCCCATATCAAAACATATTTTCGATCTCACTAAGCACAAAAGAGAGAATCAGATTCGTCCCACAAACCAAAACCATACAAAAAAACCCACGATCAACTTAAACTAAACCAAAGGTTTATAAAAAGGAGAACCCAACATATCTAAAACAAACAAATGACATCGCACCAAATCCATGGGATAAGGACAATTGAAAAAATGTTGATAATGGAGGATAAATCAATAAAAATCACCAATGAATGTTGAGCATAACCCAAATATCAACACCATAGGAGAGGGGTTGTATGATCTCCAAAAACAATATAGGGTTCTCCCAAAATTTTGATTAGGTATGAAGATGAAGTATAGGAAAATAAGAAAATTAATACATATAGAGAATAACAAAATTACCCCTTTTACTATGTATTTCTCACATATATGATCTAGAATACACTGATCCAGAAAATATCACTAAAAATCATTCATTAATACTCGTGTACCCTCATTCCCTTGCATGAAACACATTATCTAGAGATTACTTAATCTTACAGACAAATTATATTCTTTTGGCCTAAACTCATATTATCCCCAACACATCAATCACAGACTAGACATAAACTCTTATCCACTCAAGTTGAAATATATAAAATTATGGTTTAGTTTTATCATTTATGATTTAAAACTCCCTACTACTATAAAACTATAATTACAACCCTATAAAGAACTCTTGGACCTCCTCCAGGAATATTCCAATCACAAAAACCAAAATGTATTATTCCATGAATGTATAAATAGTTATAATGTATAATTTTTTATTTATTTTGTATTATAAAATCATTAATTTTTTTATTAATTTTATAATATTTAATTTCATTTTAATCAATATTATTCTTATTTTTGGTCTAAAATATTTTGTACACATCTAATTTCATATTCTACAAATATTATTTTTCATCACGTTTAGATGGTTCATATTTGAATGAAATTTTATACATATAGATACTGAATTTTATAAAACCTATTAAATGTTTTTTAATAACAATAATTAAGAAGATATACTAATTTTTAAAATGTATTTTTCTCATTATGAATAGTAACTGGTGTTAGATTTCAATACTGCGGTATTGGTTAGCGGGGTTTATCAAGGGGTTAAATAGATGAGACGAGTGTTAAAATTAAATCATGTTATATAAATCTAATTTAATGAATATATCTCTATTATATATCATATTATAATCATAATTTATCCAATTTACATAAATATTTCTTTTACAACATTAATATAATTTAATATTTTAAGAATTCCATGTGTGTCCTCTACATCCCATATAAAATGAAACTACCTCCCCATGCTTAGTCACACTTCAAAAGCTTAATATCTCAGAGAATGACTATCAAAATACATTACTAACACCCCTACTCATATCCTAGATGTCCTTTTTAACATAATTTCATAATTTTAATGATTAAATTGTAATCCACAATTGATTTCTTAATAAAGAGGTGTAAGTCCTCAAAGAGTAATTTCAATTAAAATTGTTCATCTACCTCTTCATAATATATGTTATATATTATAAAATAATAAAATAACTTCTATAAATTTACTAAATTTTGGTTATAAATATTTATAACCAATTTCTACACTTATTCAATCTAATGTTAAATAAATGTATAGGTAATGCAAATGTTGATTCATTTTCATTATCCATAATTCATAGAGTCATATTATTATGGATTTAATGTTTATATATGATATATAAATATATACATAAAATATTTATGATTTTATAATTAGAAAATCTAACCTACTTTATTAGCCTCCCATCCTTTGTGAATTGATAATGTCCCTTGTGTGAATGTGTGGACTACCACATCCACGAGGTGATGTTATATTTTGTTCATTTTATCATTACATGGATGGTAATCACTATATATTTAAGTTATATATATTGAATTCATTATATAATATGGTTTATATAATGGTGAATTTTTATTTATCAATTTTCCAACAATCCATCATGAAAAGGAATCATCACTCTCGTGGATGTATCTATTATCATATCCACTATCCGATGTGACAATTTTTTTCAGAAATTTATATGAATAATTAAAAATGAATATATAATGATTAATATATGATTAATATACCACCATTAAAATTCTAGATACTTTTGGTCCATGAATAAATAAAAAGGACACAAACTATTATATTGAAACATGCAATAAAAATTAAAGTGTTATCACACATCAATCTGATTTTAAAATTTAATTGTTAATAAATGACTGATAATGTGTTTTAATTAATTAAATGTGTTATGATACGTATGAAAATAGATCATGAATATATTGATAATAAATTTATATTTTTTATAGTTGATTTGAATGTATATTATGTAAAGACATAGTTTTTTTCAGTAAGACTCTAAAATATTTGAATAAATATTTTTACAGCTATGAATTGAGGAACTGTGTGATTATGAGGCATGAGATAGATGTAATTAATTTTATAAAATTTAAATGTTTTATGAACACATCATTTCATAATGAAAATAGGTTATCTCTTAAATGGAATCTCGAATAGGATATTTGAGATCGTAGTAGAATCTGATATGTAGTGTTTACTATAGGATTGACAAAAAATAGGCCAACATAAGGCATTCATACATCTTTCAGATTGGTGGTATATTCAGTTCGTGAATTAATTTAATTAATTTATTAGTTTAACATAATCTCTAGTCCTATATAAATACTTCTATGTTTAATTTCTCAGGGATAAAAATCATAATCGTTGGATCTTCCAAGAGACCATCTTCCTCCTTCCATTGGAGGATAAAACATGGTGGCGATGAAATGATGAATCAGATTAGATCAGGATTTAGTGAACATAATGTCTTTGTTTGATCATTTGTGGGAGTGTTCATAGATAAATCATGTTCCAATATCCTGGTAGGGATCATTAATTTGTGGGTTTTTCCTTTTTTATTAAATCGTTAAAGATTATTAATCCTTGTTTATTATCTGCACCAATTTCTGCCTTATCATCAATCCAAGTACTGATTTAAATGATTTAGTCTTTGGTGTTTTCACATGTATTTCTTTGTTCATGATCATTTTTGAAAAATTATAGTTGAAAAATGTGAAAACATATGTTATTGTTCTTTTATCCCTTAATTACTGCACATTCTTCACTAATTGGACCTTGTGGTCCCAATTCGACACTGTCAGGTGGTACCGAGCCTGATAATACCCTCTTAATCCAGATGGATCCATATGAAATTGATGGATCGATGAGGTATGGACAGATCTATAATATTATTTGGTTATGGAATAAAATTTCAATGATTGAAGGCCAAATCATCGTGGATAAAATTTATGGTGCATACATATCAAATGACAGAACAACTATGGAATGATCAAATCCAATTTATAATAAATGACAAAAATAAATGAACAAACACAACTAGATCTTACGATTTTGGGTGGAAATGAGATGGGATCTATGTTGAAACAACTTGAGTCGAGGTGTAGGAAGTGTATTTTAGAATCTGTGAAAATCTCGACTACTCATCATGTATCCCATTGATAACATAGCATGTAGCCCATGGAAACAGAAGATAGGGTTTTGGAAATCTATAAATATAGAATGAAATTTATTCCTCTTAAATTTCATATACATATTCCCCTAGTTGATAATATATGTCATCCCTCATAAAGGTAGGAGTGAGTGTGTAATTACATAACCATGCACATGGATGTGTACCAAAGTACACGGACATGACCAATGTTTATTGGCATGGATCTCAAGTACTAGGAAAATCCATGTAGAATACGTACAATCTATATATCCCTAAAATGGAAGAAATTGTTTTTCTATATAGAGACATAGACATGAAAAAGAGTTTTACAATAGGTTATGTGGGTCCCCTCAGACATTGGGTATTTCTTGGTTCTTTTTTTATAAAATTATAGCTTCTCTATATTCTTTATTTAGACTCGGATTTTGGCCAGTGAGTAGCCTATCCTGGGAATTTTCCTCATAAAAATAAAGTTTCCCTAAATTGTGGATTTTGAGATATGATTTGAAATATTTTTTGGAATGAAACTTATTTTAGAAGATCCTTGATGATAGTAACAATCATGGAGGGTTACCAGAGGCTTCTTATAGAGTGATACCCATCCTCAGCTTGGGTGTATGTCGTTTATGAATTCTTAGTGAAACCCTATATATTGTCGGGTATTGGATCATTTATTTCTAATTAGTGGAGAAATCACTCATATATTGGTAGTGGGTCCTCAAAATATCAATAGTGTAACACTCTAGTCAAGCTAAGCATGTGTCCTTTATATACCTCCCATGTGGAACCCTCTTGTAAAACTGGGTAGAGGTTCATTGATGAATTCAAGAGTAAACTCTCATATCTATTTGAGAATGGATATTCTATATAATTCATCATCCAAACCCTATAATCGAGTATGGTATGGGTCCTCAATTATTTATAGAGTAGAACACTAAATATGGGAAACACATGGGTTCTTTACCATCGTAGTGGAAGACACATATTAGGTAGGGCATGGGTTGTACATTGACTATCAAAGTGGAACCCACTTTTTGTACTAGGTTATGGGTATTCTATACAGATATTGTGTACCATAGATGATGCGACATAATGGAAACATGTTATTTGACTTGGATGGTTAATTACGGGGAGACACAATAGATAATGCACATCATTTATAGACTTATTGTACTATTAATGATTATTATTCCAAGTATGAGTTGTGTGATTGTGAACCCCATAATATCTCATTTTATTTTTCTTTTCACTGAGCATATATATATATATATTCATCTATATCCAAACATTTGGATTTGGGTACACACATTCCAGAAAATGTAAAGAAGTAATGGTTATGACACATGCATTATATATTTAGCTTCTTATAGTTTGATGAGTATAATATCCCACTATATGTAAAAAATACATGACGTCTAGTTCATCTATAGCCAATTTTGAGCACCTAGTGTTTGGAAGAGGATAATCTCTTTTTTTGGGTCAAACTATTCTCTTTCACTATATAAATCATCATGTGTTATCTATGACCTTTCTATTCTTGTTGTATCTCATATTGTCCCCTTTAAAGTTGGGGGAATCCTACTGAGAATGGGTACACATAGTAAAATATGTTGTTTTACCACATTTTTTGTGTCTTAAGAAAATGAAAGATGTGTTAGTGGTGACTACAAAGGATCTTAGTGATACTTGGTACTCTGGACTGCTTATGGTGGTTATAGCGTGGAAATCAAGAGCGGGCGTCCCTTAGTGTCTTACATTCATGTTTCTCAGGGTCATGCTTTTTTTAGGTTGGGTTTAAATTTTTCCCTTTACCTTTTAGTTTACATTACTATAGTTTTTTAATATTTATAGATTTTCTATGAATTGTTGTTCAATATGATTTTTATTATTTTAGGTTTAATTCTTAAGCACATATGCATCAAGGTGGTTGTGTGTGTTCATACAAGTACTTCATAAAGGCCACCCAATGGCATTTATTCATTCAACACTAATCATCTACCCCTAGAATATTAAGTAAGGCTTGGGGTAGTTTCAACTGAAGACCCTACATGGGTCGGTTTGTGACATATTGGTATAATAAGTGGTTCAATCCTTGGGATAGTGTTTTTATTAGTCCCCTTTTAATGATTTTTTGGATTAGGGAAATAGTTTTCATATTTTTTATTGAAACTATCAAGATAGGGAACCTATTATATGGGTTACACAGCTAACATATCCCTTCAGTAGGACCTTTACTACCTATTATACAACTCTAAATATTGAGAAATTAGTTTCATGGATCAATGGTATTTGTATCATATATGATTGAGTATTTTATTTTCCTTATTTATTTATATTCCCATATGTTTTATATATTTATTTATGTAATTTTGATCATGGTACATCAATATTACATCTAGGATGCCTCTACGATGACATCCTGTCATGATAGTAGTACATGATTATGATATTGATCCGATTGAAGAAGGGGCCTCTCTTTATGGCCAATCTCGTGAAAATCGTCCTCATTGTAAGAAGGTAGATGAACCTCTAATTTTTAATCAATATATTGTCCCAACCGAGAAGACTAAGGATGTGTGTAGGTTTATTGGGATCCATAATTTCATAAACTAGAGGCCACTAAGGCTCTATGATGAGAAGGATCATCAGGTAGAAGATGATTGTTTATAGTCAATGATATGTATCTTCAGGAACATTCAATTCTCGAATGATCAGGTGGTTTCACTATCATGTATCATTTTCCATGGAGATTTTGGGTGCTGGTGGAGCCTTGTTACATAGATATATGATGAATCGATGATTTAATGGCCTTAATTTATGAAGTTGCTCCATGATGAGTACCACCCCTTCTACATGTACTCAATTTATGTTTAGGATCTTCTTAAGCTAGAACTGAGAGGTAAAAAGGTGGATGAGTATTCAACGAGGTTCATAGACCATAACTTATTCTCCCTTAATGTGATCTATGATGGCTAATTCCGATACCGAAATATTGAAAAGGGAATCCACATAGAGATTTATGACAACATGGTTACCATGTTCATCCCCACCGATATCTGGGTGTTTGGGTGGAAACTAGTGATATAGAGAATAACTTTAGGGAGAATCCATGTAGATGAAGATGGTAGTGGTCATCATAATGGTGTGTCATCGATAATATTTAAAAAGAACTAGTCAGAGGGATTTTGGTGAAAGAGATCCTTTAGCGATCAGACTCATCTGAATGGTCTTATGGTAGATGGGAAACACAAAGTACCAAGTAATGCGTTAGAGGATTGGGGATTTTATTGTGATGATATATGTCACATAGCATGATAAAATATGACCAAATGTTCTATGAAATTATAGAATGCATCTTATGAACCACCATGGAAGTGGCATCACCATGATTAGTGATCACCATATAGAGGTCATGGTCGTCCCTAGGGAGGAAGAGCTCGCAGAGGAGCCAGAGGATATATGGGTGGAGGATGACTATATGATTTATTTCTACCCCCACCACAATGAGGAATACCATAATAGGCTCAGGGATAAATTATCTAGGGATATATAAAGCTTTAGGATTTAGAGGCTTATGACCACACATTGCATGAAATAATTAGAGGTATGATATGGGTTTATTATACTCTTTCCTTTGTAGCAGTAGACATATGTCCTAGTCATTACTTCATATCTAAAATTCTTGTGTGATATTTTGACCTCCTTTTTGTGGTTCTAGCCCATCATATTCATCTTCATGATCTTATAGGGAACACTTCTTCTATGTCATTTACAAACCGATAGTGAAACTATCGATTATTGGAGAGAGGTTCATTTGGAACTATTTGGTTGTGAAAATATAACCCAATGATATCATATTGGGTAAAATGGTTTTCCAATGTATGATCCTATATTTATTATCATTCTTGAAAATTCATATGCCTTCACAATTATGGAGAAATATTATTATTCTCTAAAGAGATAGATCTAATGGTCAGAAAATATAGTTTAGTGATAAGGTGGTTGTAGCTAGTTACCCATTAAATGATGACTGTATCCCTTGGTGAAAAAAGATCATTAGGAATCTGGATTAAATATTTTATGGAGGATTATATTTACATCTTCCTTGAAGACATTCTTAGAATTCTATTGATGCGGTAAATAAAATTTTGTGTCCACATGCATCGTGTGACCACATAGATATCTTCTTTAACATATAAGGTGGCCTCTACTTTGTTATGTGATCTATATTTCTAGTTATAGGAAATTAGGGAGAGGTTTTTAATTGGGTACAACGTGTCCCCATGCATAGCTGCAATGTTTTTTTTGAAAAAGGAAGACATTCGCTTGAGGTTTATTTGAATTATTATAACCTAAACCTAGTCCCAATAAAGAAACAGTAACCCCATTCCGATACATTAAATCATATATATCCTATTTTCACTTGTGATATGGTTCATGAAGATCAATATTGTGTTTGAATACTAGTAGTTTAGGGTTCATGAGTATAATATTCAAATTTCGTCATTACGATTTCACTAAAAACACAATGAGTTCTTTGTGATTCCCATTGGTGTGAAAAATATCCCCCACTGTGTTTATGGATTTCCTGAACTGGGTTTTATATCCATACATAGATAAGTATTTTTCATTCATCATCGATGAAATATTCATCTACTCTACATCAGAGGTGAATCATTGAGAAAACATCAAGATTATTCTATATTTTATTTGATAGCACTAGCTTTACGAAAACATCCCTAATTTCTAGTTCTAGATTATTGATTTTCACATTCTAGGGCATGTCATTTCTGTGAATAATTTAGTTGTAGACGCAAAAATAATTCATACATTTGTTTTATGTGATATATCTGATAGGTTGTTTTTGGTATGGAGTTTTCATGACATGATGGGGAACTACATGATGTTTTGGGAAGATTTCACTAGAATTTCATCTCCGTATACTACCCTTTTGTGAAAAGGGATTATGATTACCTAATATGAGAAGTGTTATAAGGCCTTCGGGGATTTGGGGGTGAGGATTAAAATTATGCCTTCGTTGAGACAACCATAAGAGATTGTGGAGTATATAGTGTATTGTGATTCCATAAGAGATGTTCTCACCTATGTGAAAATGAAACAACATGAAGTTATCACAGACATGTCAAGGAAAATAAGGCCTTAAAATATGAACTATGTGACACCCAAAATAGATATGGTTATGGAAGTCTTGAAGGATTTTGTGGTTCTACCTAATGGGAGAGAACATTGTTGTTTACTTCGACCATCCGAGTAACAAATAATTATTCGCACAAAGATACTAGAACTTAATATCATGGTGCTGCGTGGAGTCCATATAGGACTACGAAATTGAGATATTATATTCTCCAAGGAAGGGAAAAATAGTAGAAAATTCCCTTAAAAATGAATCAGGATCTATTGGTGATGGAGGTCTCAGAGCAATTGGATTCTTTGTATATGTCCCTAGTGGAGTATGAGGCAACCAAATTTCTATAGTCAATGGTGTTAAACCGAAAACATATTGATAATTTGAGAGATTCACTACTAAGATACATCCATGGTGTGGTTTTATGTGAGTAGTGAACCATAGAGGATTCACCATATAGATATTCTGATTAATGTAATCATGTTATAATTTTCTCTTGTTAGACTATGGTCTTGTAATGATACAAGAGGTGGTGAGGTGGGAGTTCCACAATTCCCCCTAGTTGTATATCTTGGTTTATGGAATTTGTATAGATAACGTTGGTGGTAGTTTTCATGGTCTAGCCTGAGATGGGGAATATTTGAGAAGTTCTCTATGTGTATCAATTGATAACAGGTGAAGGCTTATCACTATGTTCTTTTTGGTTTTTTGATGCCCCATGAGGCCCCAAGTTGGAGATTGGGAAACATATCCATGAAATTTGTGATAGGTCTTCCACACATAGAGAAGTACCATGATTATATATGGGTTATAATTAAACTACTCATGAAGTCAGAACACTTTTTTTATACATAACATTAGTGTTTAGTGGATTTTTTAGGGAAGTTATAAAAAAGGGGGAGCATTATCCATAATTGGATTCCCTCTAATATTGTCTATGATCGTGATGCGCTATTTCTATCATGATTATGGAGGGGAATAAAAGTAGAATTCCAAAAACATTGAAGATGATTGAATACTTTCACCACCAATAATGATTGGTAGAGAAGTTTCATTATCCATGTTATTTATGATATAATATGGGATAGCATGTTAGACTTCTATCAGAGTTAGGAGGATTTTATTAGCTTATTATAGTTTTTCCAAGAATATCTACCAGTATACCTTCATCATGGATCATTTTGAGACACCATAAAGGATTCTTTATAGGTCAACCTTGTTCTGGATATAGATTTGTGATACAACTATTGTTGACTAAGAGTTGGTGTAGATGACGATTGAGAATGTCTAGTTCATCAGTCAGATGTTGAGGATGTCCCATAGTAGATAGAAATATAAGAAATGTCATCATCATATAACCTTAGAGTTCATGCAGGGTGACCATGTTTTTCTAAGGAAAAACCTATAATGATTTTTATGGAGGTTCTTCTAGGGGTTAAATCTATCTATGAGGTTCATCGGGCTATTTGAGATCATGTAGAGGGTTGGTAAGATTTCTTTCCTCCTCTCACAGCCCCCATAACTAGAGTGGGTGGAAGACATCTTCCATATATCATAGTTGAGAAGGTATGTTCATGATCATATTCAAATCATCGACCTGAGAGAGTTGGAAATTATATATAGAGACACCTTTTAAGAGCACCTACCGAAGATTTAGGATCAATAGGATATGACCTTTTGTCGAAAAACCATTCCCTTGGTTCTTGTATTCTAGAAGCGTAGTAATGTGCATGAGAGATCCTTTGATTGAGAGGTCTAGATGTGGGATCATTATCTTATGTATTTTTTGTAATATTTATTTTTGGTTAAAAAATAATAAAGGGGGGAATGAAGTATAGGCCATGTATTTTCCCTTATATGCCTTTGAAATATTTCTATACAAATATATACCATGAGTTATGCATTGAGACCATATGTGACAATAATTCATTGGATAGTTGAAATTTATTTGA
This sequence comes from Viscum album, assembly GCA_963277665.1. Lineage (NCBI taxonomy): Eukaryota > Viridiplantae > Streptophyta > Magnoliopsida > Santalales > Viscaceae > Viscum > Viscum album. The sequence continues at coordinate 1,936,104,393 of OY728165.1, forward strand.
TAAAATATAAAAAATATTTTCTGTTATAGTCACATAGATTTTCTAAATAAAAATTTATCACTCATAAATTTGATCTCGAATTAGAAATCTGGGATGATGGTTGAGTCTGCAATATACTATTTACATATGTGTGATCTATAATAGGTCTATATAGAGTATTCTTGATATCTCACTCGGTGGAGGTACATTTATTTATTTTAGTGATTAAAATAAATTGATTATTTTAAGAAAATTGAAATCATATAAGAATAAATTAATGGGGAACATTCCTAGGTTTTCCACATAACCTATGGATCTACCAAATGGTTCTCTTCCACATTCCGTTGTTGAATCAAATCCGACGACGATGAAATGATGTATCATAGGAGACTAGGATTCATTGAATGAAAAAACATCATTTAATAATTGTTGGTAATGTTCATCAATGAAAATCATCCAATATATATTTAGGAATTCTCAATTTGTGCTTTCCACCCACTTTGATTAAATTGATTGAGCACATAAATACCAATTTTTGATATTCACCAATTAAGTCCATTTAATGTGCCCAAGTACCAATTAAATTGAATATATTTTTTGGTTTTATAGATATCCTAGATCATGATCGTCAGATAAGAAATAAGGGCCAATGTTGTTTAAACATATTTTATTGTTTTTTCTCCCTAAATTTATTCGCTTTATTTTCCAAATAGACCTTATCATACCAGTAAGAAATTGTCAGGCTTTATCAATTTTGATCGAACCACATGAATTGAAATAGATCCATGATTAAGGGATTGATTGATTAGGTACAGATAGATCTAGAATCATTTCTGGATATATAATAATATCTTAATAATTTATGGTCGAATAATTGTCTATGGAAGGTTTGGTGCTTATGGGTTGAAGGAAGAAACAACACATGAATTATGGATTCAGATTTCTAATGAACAATAGCTAGAAATGATAAAACATGGATTGATATGCCAATTTTGAGTAGAAACATGGTGGGATCTGTGGTGAACCATCATTAATCGAGGTGCGGTAAGCAGATTTGGGAATCTTTAAATAATTGTGGACTACATGTCATGTATGAAGATGATCACAGTACATTGAACCTATTGTCTGTGACATCTAAATTTTTTGATATCTATAAAGATGAAATGGAGTACATCCCTCCTTCCCCCATGTACTTCATCACTTGGTAGACAAGTCATGTGATATATCACACAGGTATTACCCCATGTTTGTGTAAATGACAAGGAACACAATCATGTAACGAGGTAAAAAGAGATGTCCAAGGTATACATGGAGGGACCCCAAGTACTATGACAAACCATATAGAATCACTATAATCCATGTATCCATACATTGGAAAAACTTCATGTTCCATTGATGGATACATCAATGAGGAGGATTAGGACAAAATTATTTGTCGGTACCCTCACACATTGTGTATCCATTAGATCATTTCAAGAAAACAACATGATTCCATATCTACTACATTTGGACTCATATTATTCGCCCGCAAGTATACTATACTTAGTATTTCAAGGAGTAGTAATTGATGGTGACCTCTATTGTGTATTTATGTGAAATGAGGTGAAATGTTCTGGGAATAACTCTTAGTTGAGGCCAAGAATGTAGAAAAAATTGATTAGGTATTATTACAAGTGACTTCCTATAGTGTAACCCACCCTTATAAGCATGGGTACGAGTCCTCTATAGTCATTACTGAGCTGAAACCTATAAAAGAGACGGGTTTCTTTCCTTGATAGGTTTTTAGTAAATCCCTATAATATATATGGATAGTGGGTCAATGGTGAATCCCTAGGGGTACCCTCTAGGAGAGCTTGGTAATGGGTCCTCAATGACTTCTAGAGTGTAACCCTCCTATCGTGATGGGAATGGGTCCTCTATAGAACTATTGATTATAACCCTCTAGTTGATATTGGTAGTGTGTCCCAAATGAATCCTAAAGTGAAACCATTATATCAAGCTAGGCATGGTTTCATTATACACTACTCTAGATGAACCCACCAATCAAGAAGGGTATGGGTCCTCAACTGCTTCTAAAGTGGAACCCTCCCACTAGACCAGGAATGTGTCCTATACCACCGGATTTGAACTCTTCTGCTGGGTAAGGAATGAGTACTCCATTGACTCCCAGAGAGAAATACTCATATTATACCAATTCATGGGACATTTAACATAATTATTGTGGCCCCTATGCTCTTTGACAAAGGGATAAGGTGTGGTTTTACTTGGTAGGTTTATTTATAGAAGACACGTGCTATGCTGGGAATTATTAATGGAGATTTGGAACTATTTGAGACACTTCTTCATGGGATGAGATATGATATATAAATCCCGTTACTATTTCATTTAGTTTTATTTTGGTTGTTAATAAATATATATATATTCATATATATACATACCTTTGTTTTTTATACTCTCTTTACATGAGTTGAAAACCCTTTTGGGGCGTGCCACATTCTATCCATATTTATCATACCATGATTGATGAGTATAGTATATTTCTATTGGTGGAAAGTACTCGATGTGTAGTTCATCTACCCACCGTGATTAGCCCCAAGTATTTAGACAAGGATTTTCTTGGTTTTGGATGAGTTATTCTATTACACTAATTTCATTATCATTTTCTATCATTAACCATTCTATTTCATTTCTATCTTTTACTTCTACACCTTTAGATATTGTAAAATCCAACTATGTATGTATATAATAACCATTTCATTGGATTTTCCCAAATCATTCACGTATTATGTAAAACACAGACTATTCTTCAGAATAAATTAAGTATCATTGGGATACCTAGTACATTGGACAACGTACGATGTTCACAACAAATAGATCAATAGGTGGGATCTCTCCAAATTTTAATTTATAGTTTTTTAGGTTGGGATATATTTATGGTTGGTTGTGTATATATTCCTTTTACATTTTAGTCTACAGTACAATACTCTTTTATTTTCTAGAGTTTTGTAATTCATGGTTGTTCACTATGGTTTTTATTCTTTTAATTTCACTTCCTCTTAAATTATGAATCTATATAGTTGTCTGTCTTCTTACAAGTAAATATACGAATTCATGCCCATATTAGTCATTCTATTGGTGCTGATCCCAAACCCCTATCCTATGGTGGTGGGTAGGGGTAGTTGTAGCTCATTCCCTATCTTGGGAAGGTTTATTATTGATTATGTAAGACAATATCAATCACATTTGTTTAAGTTACAATCTCATTTCATATGGTTTTTCAATATTAATTTTCAATTGAGGGAAATGATGTATATCATATCATTTGTACACTATATTTTTTAATCATCCATTTATTCTTGTAATTTTCATGTAATAATATCATTCTCCAATCATTTGTACATAAAATGATGTTTTAGAAATGTACACCTTATTTCTTCTTGGGTTGATGAATTTTCTATTCAATTTTCAGTCTCCTAAAAAAATTAATCTATGTTTTTATAGATAAATGATTTTTTTTTTCAAATAATGAAATTTAAAACTACATTAACTAATTTTATAAGGATTAAATGAATTATTTTTAATGAAACATTTTCTCTAAATTTGGTTTTCAAATTTTATAAAAAAGGAGAACATGTGTTTTCATTTAACATAATTGACACGAATTGATATTCTCTCTCTCATGACTGGTATTTTCATCAAATATTTCATTATACTTTTACATACAACATTTCAATGAATATTTTCAACTAATAATATTGATGATATTTTATATTAAATTAGTGATTTCAAAATGAAATGTGAATGTCCCTCTTGAAATGTAAAAGTTCATTTTTTAACATTTTTTTATCTATGTAAAAATTAATTAAGGGTTTTTATGCTCCACTAGTGATATAATATTATGATATCATCCACATTTTACCCTAGATGGATTATGATGATAATGAAATAAGAATTATTCTGTGAATTGTTTTCGCTCCCCATGGTTTAATTATGTTATGATGTCACCATTATGAAACCCATTTAATTTAAAAAGGTTATTCTATAATGTATTGACGAAACATTTATGAATACCATTTTCATTTATAATATTATTGTAGGATGAAATGATTAATTTTTTTTTAACTTTTAGATAACAAATATATGGATTTCATTATATGGTTTTTTTCCCTTATCTCCCACATACTCTTTGGGTAAATGATTATTACCAATGATATAACTATGTAATAAAAGATCCAAATATTATATTCCCAATGACATTCAATAACCCTATTTTATGTACAATATTTTTTATATGGTCCTCATTTCATGACCATAATTTTATGTGATTCATAATTTCATGTTCCTATCATAATGATTAAATTGATAAATCTTTGTCAATGTTCAAAATGTTATAGGATTGTTAATCATCCAAATTAATTTGTTTATGATATGCACTCATATAATCAAATTGATTATTAATTATTTGACACTTTTAATTTTATTATCTTTTTATGACATAGCCTTATTCAATGAATCACTATTAATGATATTTATTTTTACTTGTGTGAATTTATTATGTTCTAATAATATTCTCTTACACATATGTCTAACATTGATTATTGTATAATATCTCTTATGTTTAGGGTTATAGAGCATTTGATATTAACCATTTTATGTTTTCCATTCATATGAATAAATGGATGATCATATTTATGATATATCAAGAAGAGAATCATTATAAAGAAAATTATTTGAGATGAGGATCAAACATAATGAAATAATATTTACTTTTATAGTATCTAAAGGAATTAGAATCTTTTTATTCTTGGAAATTTATAATAATTTTTTTTGATATTCATCTAAAATTATGTAATATCTATTAATAAAATTCTCTGGTAGACTTAATGAATATCATAGAATATTTTATTTATGATTATGTATTATGATCATAAAATATTAGTGAAAATATTGTCAATAATTCTAGTAAGGAATCCTATTTTTTGGGTGATGTAATGAATTATTGTTTTCTATGAAAAATATATATTTTGATATTGGTAGTTGTATATGGTTGTGATACAGATGCCCTTATGACTAAATACAATATAAGGTTCTAATTGGGAATTAAATTAATCGTATCTAGTAAATGATGAAGGGGAATAACATTGAACACATTCTAATATACAACTAGGGGATATTCTTTGGTTAGTTCATAGACATATTTAGGAACTAATAAGAATATGTTGAATATATGGTGACCTTGGAAGACCCAGGATAAACCAAAATATTCATTAAACGATAAGACGGTGTTATAATTTATGTAATATCATTACTGATTTCAATGGAGATATGATTCTTCACTCATATTATTGTAGATTTATTTATACACAATGAGTTAATAGTTAGTGGATGAAACCTGATAAAATCCTTTTAATAATAAATAAGATGGCCAGAGAGAACATTGTATTCCTGAGAATTAAAACAAAAATGGTGCTATAATAAAATATCATAAAGATATTATATCATTCCTTTATCAAGGTATGTGTATACATGAAATTTTGGTTTTTCCAGTGTAGAAATGTAGGATAAAAATAACACATTACCCAAATTCCACCCTACATGTTTTTCTCTTCATATCAACAATTTACAAAAAAATAGATCAATGTGTTGGAAAACATATTTGACATTTTAAAGTTAATAGAAAATGATAATGTTGTCTTAGTTTATTATAAAATAGATGGGTAAGTAGATCAATATTATAGTTATATAAAAAATAAAAGGAAATCAATTGAAAAAACTCCACGGAATATGCGGATATTATGTTGGTATTCATCAATACAATCATTCCCTGAACTCTTTATCAAAAACATAGAGGTAATTTCTAGACATGAACAATACAGTTGATGAATACATCAGTACCTATGATTAAAATAATTTAATAATTTATAGGTTGTCTTCTGGTATTTCCATCTTCCCCTAAATAAATATTTATCAATTATTTTGTTGTTTTTAACTATGTCATGGGAAGGAAAATTCCGTATAGGACTTTGGATTATGTGATTAAAACATTTGAGGCTCACTCAATGTGGAAATGTAATATGGAAACCCTTATGGTTATGGTAATAATAAATTTACAATATCATATCAATTATGCTCTTGTAGTAAGTCACATAGAGGGAAAAATAACTTTTAACCACCTATAAGTCAAAAATTCTGTAAGGATCACTAAGATAATAACTATAATCGGAAAAAATGTTTCAATTTTATGATAAATAGTCATAATAAAAAAATGTTTTAGTGATGTTGATAGGATATTCATTGACATAACATGATAGAATTATAAAACAATGACAATAATAATTATTTGGTGCTTTTGATGCATTAGGTTTTGGAATAATATGAAATAATTCCACTATAATGGTATAATGAGTTTAATAAGCCTCAAAAACCTCAAAAGTGAAAGAAAAAAATATCAAGAGGTCATGTTTGTCGAAGTGGGCTATGGGAAATACATGGTGAAAGGTAAAATTATGATTACCTCAATAATATCAAATGTATTATTTTAGTTTTGATCAAATGATTAATTTTTATTGGTGGAATTTTCCTATGGATTATTTTTACCACCTATATGAATATATGTTTATTTAGTTGTAAAAAAATCTAACGTTATCATGATAAAAGTTTCAGCCTACGTCATATATCTATTTGAAGTGTTTGAGAATTTTATTGCAGAAAAACATGAAATTTTCTATTTATTTGAATTTCATATGATTTTTTCCATGGAATGGGTCTCTCTATATTGTTACCATGTGTATTTTTAAAAAAGGGATATCAGATTTGATATTCAAAATCAACCATTATCTCTTATTATTGATATGATAAATATAAATAACCAATTAATGTTGCATCCTTTTTATGATTCAAACTACTGATTCATATGTAATATTTATCTAAAATGGTTAGTGAGAAAATCAACATCAATGATAATCCTATTGTTAGGGATTATAAAAATGAATTTCTTAAATACAATCCCAGTGTTACGGTGTACCTTCAAGCTAAGATTTCAAAAGAAATCATACATAGTAATAAAATTATTTCAAATACTCCATATAGAATATTCAAAACTAAGACATAATAATTGATGTATTTTATATAGGATAATCGTTATATATTATTCACATTCCCTTTTGTGTCACCACAGGGTGAACCTATTCATTTTATTAATAATAGTGAATGTTCAATGCTTCAATGAACTGATTTCCAGTTACATAAAATGATCACTATCAACAACAAGTATTTTCTACACCATATTTATTAATTTTTTGACCAACTACACAGAGTTAAATACCTTTCCATGATTTAAATTTATTGGGGATATTTTATGTTAACAATAAAGATTTATGATATAGACAATGCACTCTTCTATAAAAGGTATTTTAATAATGTTTTTAAATAATTCCATGCTAACATACCAGTGTTCCTAATATGTTTATATACATAATTAATAGAGCTTTGTGATATTAACATGGTTAGTTTCAATAGACATTATAAAATGATACTCATATATACATTATGAGTAAATAAGTTCTTGAATATCATAAGGTGGTCTTTTATAAATACCATAAAGGTAAGAGAAAGTATAATAATAATGAATTGTGTATGAAATATGGATATGTAATATCACATTAATTGGACATATAATAAACCTTGAAAGTGTTTAGGTGAATCGATTAATGAAATAGTTTATTCAACCTTGTCCTATATGGGCCATAATGACCAAGATTCATACTGTTCTCGAGTTGACAGGATTGTAATGACTTTTTTTAAGAAATTCCTCAGTGATAACTAATAAAATTAATAAATAAACGTAAAATAAATCTCTGTTTCTTTAGAAAATTGATTGTGTGTAATGCATAATGATATGAAAAAATGGTTGGTAAGAACAACATGACTTCATTAGCCTATAATGGAAAATAGTTTATACTTTATATTGGTTCAAATGTGAAGGGAATGTCGTGTTTCCTCATAAATAATTATATTGTAATATTTCATGAATCTCAACAATTTAACATTAATGAGAAAAAGTAACCACTTCATTCTTTAAAGTGGGAAAAAATTATTTTTAATTATAAATACTAATGCATTATCTATATGATGAATGATATGATAAATATACTAATAATAAAATTTTTAAGTATATATTCACATATAAAGAGTAAAATATTCTGAAGATAATGATCAATTGTTTTGAATGAAAAATACATTAATGGAATGATAATTTGTACAATTAGTTTATGCTCAATATATAAACATAAATTCTATATTTTTGTGATAATTTTTAAATAGATACAATATTTGTTATTTTTTGGCAGATAAATATTTAAAAGATGGAGGAAATGGGATAATTCTTTATTTTCATAGATTAATTCCCAATAATTCATCAATTTAATGAGTATGAATGTATAAGAGGATGAAGTCAAACTATAGAAGAATTGAATAAATTTTCATAAGTTCAGGAATGAATGTGATAGAATGAAATGGTTCAGAAACCACGTGGGTTGCCAATAAATTTCAGACATGAATAATTATTTTTTGAGGAATAATTTAGTTCATAATTCTATATTCATTTAGAACATATGAAGATGTACATAGGTCTGAAATATTATATATATTGGGATAACATGAAATGTGATATTGCATAGTATGTATCAAAATGGAATGTATTTTAGTAATTTTGGGATGAGAGGTATAATTCTAATGGTATATTTTGACTAATAACGACAGTAGAATATAAGTGGGAAACCATCAATCATGAATTTGTTACAGGACACCCAAAGACATGTAAAGGGCATAATTATATTTGGGTTATAGATTATATGTATACATTGTAAAAAAATATCATAAATATTAGATATTAGTTTTCACTTAAAAAAATAAATCTAATATATATAATGGAATTGGTAAGATATCTTGGAGAAACACTCTCAATTATATCTGATTGAGATATTATGATTTCCATTATGATTTCCAATATGTTGTGGAGAGGTGTTAACTAGTCTCAAGATATAGAGTTGAGATTATGGGATGAATATAATCCTTAGTATGATGGATGGTTGAGTAGACCACTCAATCACTATAGAACATTATGATCAATTTATATAAGTATTTTAAAGGTGGTCGGGATCAAAAACATATTTTTATTGAATTTTTCTCAATAAAAATATTTTTTAATCAAGAATTTAGATGGATCCTTATAAAGAAACATAATTAAATAAATTGATGGAATCCAACTTATGGGGGTAAAGTTAAAGAATGAATTCTATTAGGACCAATTCCTGTTCAGGGAATGAAAGAGAAGTTTGGACCCATTTTGAATATCATGGTTTTAGCATAGAGTCAACTAAATTGTATTAAAAACATTCATTGGAGATATTAATAATTATAATATATTTTGATGATATTCATTTAAATATAGAAATGGAATAATTTTATGTGATTTTGAAAGAATGTAATGATAAATTATTCATATATTATCCCTTTTTAGATTAGAGATTAGTTACGGATAATTATTTATCATATTCTTTTTATAGTGAACATGTCTAAATTTCAAAGTGTGTACCTTATATCTCTCCATTTGGTGTATATAATAGATTATTCTAATGTAAAGAACTCAAAGGCTTTAACATAAATGAATATTCTTTACAATGATTAATAACTGGTAAAAACAACGGATTTTAGAAATTATGTACAATGAAAAAAGAATAATCATCTAGTTAATGTTCTCTTGAGGATTTAGAAATTCATAGATGTTATATGGGAACATTGTAATGTGATAAAAGAGATATATCATTATTAGTTTGAATCAATGATATATATTATCAAGGGAAAATTATTTTATGTTTTGTATAATGTAAGAACCCAATAATTATAATGTATTTTATATTAACAGGAAAATAATTTATTTGATAGGATATATTACATGAAACCTCTAGTCTATAAAAATCGGGATAATTTATACCATTATAATATATCTATTCGATTGATGTGAATTAATATAATTAATCACATTATTAATTAAAACTGATATGTTTATTATAAATTGATATTTATTTATTAATTCTTATTACTATTAATTATATTTTCACTTAGGTTATTTTATTCGTAAAATATAGTTTTTCCTCATTGGGTTTGTTTTTTGTTTTCTATGTGAAATTGTTAAAAATAATATATGAATAATTTATAAATTTTATTTGATAGAAAATATTTCATTTATTAATTTATAAAATACAATGTACCTAAAGGTTAAATCATTTTATTTTTAGAAGATATAAATAGTTAAGACAATAATGGAAAAAAAATATTTTATAGAAAATTGTTCATATTATTTATGTGTTTACAATGTCCCCATTTTTTGTAAATTGATATTAAAATCTCATAATATGATTTTAATTAATATTAATATATTTAATATCATATTAGTAATAAAAATAATTACATTTGGATTAAAACAAAATTAATTATAAATTATTTTGTTCACAAAATCATATTCCATCTCGTTTTACGGGTTTATTTAAAAGTGAAATTATACAACATATACATGGTGAATATGATAATTTTTTAAAAATTTTAGTAATAATATTTAAAAATATATAATAATTTGATCTTAATTTATTTTATTTTTAATAGTTATGGTGGTAAAAATTCATTAATACCATAATTTATGAATCACGTTAACTAGGAGTCAAACTGTTTAGATAACAACAAAAAGAACCTAAAAAATTTTCTAAATACTATTATCTAAATATATTATTGTTCAATGAAATATTTTCTTCAATATTGATAATTATGGATTCATTTTACTTGAGGGAAACATTAATATATTTCAATCTTTTGAAAAAACATTAGTGTGTCTTCTCCCTCCCTAATGAAAGGACATCGAGTCTCCCTTATTTATCACACATTATGATCCTATTATATCTTTAATGACCTAAAAAATAAATTAATAACCTCATTTCAAACAAACTATTTTTCCTATATTGATCATAATTCCACCCTTCATTAGACTATGATGTAAAAGAATGGTTTCTCAATGAAGAGTTATAACTCCAAACCATATACTTTTAATTTTATTTGTTATTATACATATTCAAAATATATTGTATAAGTTGTAAAATAATGAATTAAGAATATTAAATAACTTTAACTATTATTATGATGATAGTGAACCCAATTTTTAGGTCATTTACATTATATTTGAAATGAATGTGCCCATTTTGAATATGTGTGGACTACCATCTACATGTAATGATATGATATATTTTCCATCAAACTCAATAAAAATGGGTTATTATGATGGATTTAATGTATATATATTATTTTTATTAAATAAATTATCTTCATTATTTATACTATCGTATCTTCCTTCTGACCTTCCATTCCATCATGAAATGTTAACATTTCTTGTGTGTACATGTCAGATACCACATTCATGGAGTGATGCGATCCATTTTTAATTTACAAATTAAAAATATCATAATAAGGTTTTAATTAATTAATATATGTTAAATTAATTATATAATAAATATTCATGATAAGATAATTATTATTAAAATTTCCTTCATTCCATCCATCGATAAATATAATTGTCACTTATGAGAATATATGGAATATTATTTCCAAGATGATTTGTAATTAATTTTTTTATCACAACAATTTATAAATAAATAAAAAGTGTATATAAGAATTGCATTTTTTAATTCTTACCCAATTACAATTATGGTGACTATGAAACATTCATTGGTGTACAAGGATTATAACTGAAAAATAAAAACGTAAATGTTAAATGAAACATGAATCAGGAAGAACGGTGATTTTAATGGAGAATCGTTAATAAAAAAGTAATAATATGCTATATGTAAATAATATAAGATATTATTCATATGAATATAGAAATGGAATATATATAAAATAAATATATATTTATTATATAATTTTTTCAAAGAGTATAGTTTAAAAGAATATTTGAAGAAAAGGATTATGCTACAGTCACAAATATTTTTTGGTTTGTATAGACTAAATTTACATTGAGGGAAATTATTTAGATCATTTACTTTATACCCAATAAAGTTTGTACATATCTATTAATTTATTTAGTATTCATGTAATAGTACCATTTTCCCCACACTTTTAAATAAATATTTTCATGAAAATTCAATATTGAAAAGACGATTGAATTTTCTCTTTGGTCATTGAATTTTTTATCCATTTACATTCAAAAAAAAATATTTATGAAATATTAAAATTAAATATAAATTTTATTAAAAATAAAGTTTTCATGGACTTTTAATCATTTTAAATGTCTTTAATTAATTATTTTATAAGTATATTTTTCCCAAAAATTCCAGTGTTTTTTTTATATTTTTCACTTGGGTGAATAGAATGATATAATTAGACACATAGGGGATAACTAATTTATCGGGATATTCCTTTATAATATTCCATGGTTTTTTCAATGATAATTTTTTTCAAATATATTATAGAGTTATTTAGTTTTAAAATTGTTGATTTTAAAATATAAATAGTCATTTTATAAATATTTTTTATACTGATATTTTGAAGTATTTTTAATATGTTTCATATGATTTTAGGTAGATTCGTACATGATTATAGATATGATCTCGTGAAACCATTAAATTTAATTTTTATGATGGATAATGATGATGACGATTTAATGATTATTCTATGAAACCATTTACTTTTCACTAGTCAATTAAGTTATGATGAATCAATTTTCACACAAATTTATTTTAATTGGGTTATTCTATAATATAATGATATGATTTTTATATAACCTATTTCGTTTATATCGTTTTATATAGGATAAAATTATTAAAGTGTTATAATCATATGGAATAAATATGTTTGGTTACCACTATATGATGATTGTGTCAATTATAGTCTTCTAATTCATTGGTTAAATAGGAATAAATAATGAGATTTCTATGTTATCAATGAAACTAATTTCATGTTCAAAAAATTATACATGTACCTAGTTTAGGGTCCATAATTTTAGGAATGTTTTTAGTTTTATATCCTAAGGATCATACGAGTACATGATTTAACATCCACAACCATATTTGTGAATATATCACTATGTATAAATTTTGATAATTTTATAATCGTATTTTTTGTTCATAATTTCTTTATTTATTATATGATTTCAGGAATCATGATTGATTATTTATGATTCAACACCGTTATAAATTTTCATTTTTTACAAAAAATCCTTATTTACTAAGTCATGTGTAATGATATTTAATTTATTGTGTTATAATTTATTATATTTTTATGATATTATCATACCCTTTTGTAAATGAATTATTGTCGTAGTATGTCACTATTTTATCCATATTGAGCATATGATATCATCCTTTTATTCATTTTTCTTAACTACGATTTGATGTAAGGTTCAACAGTTTATATTTATATAATGTTAACAATATTAAGAACATTATTGGTTATCTTGAAGATCCATTATGAAATAATATTTTATTGGTCTCTGATATAAAAGTCACAAATCATTTGCAGTTATTGGGAATGGATAATTGTATCATGTATTGAATATATATAAAATATTTAATAATATCTATGTATGAAATTTTAATTTCTCTCTAATATCAAGAAAAAATAATATCAATATCAACTAGATCATTATCCATGATAAAACTTTTAAATCAAAACTATGTCAAAGAAGATAAATCCTATACACATTAATGAAGACATTAACCATTCAAGGTTTATCTACTAAAAGTTCTTATTCCAATCCTATTATTTAATAATACATTGAATCTAAATACCATACCATAATATTATATCACCATAAACAATGCTTTGATTACATATTGTAATTTATTGAAAAAAATCACCCCAATGAAACAATTTCGTGAGAATAATCATATGTTTCAAATGCCTCCTTATATGATAGAAACTCTGAATAATGTTAAGATATTTGAACTAATGTCGGGATACTAGACACATGATATTATAAAATATAATGTTTAATAATTAAAATTTATTTATGGAACATCATTATAACATACTAAATAGTATCTAAGTGAATACCATTGATAATAATGATCCTAAATGTGATATAACATAATAAAACCCAATCCAAGCATAAAAATAAAGAGTATAAGGATATCCCACAAAACTAATCACATAATATAAAAATTAAATTATAAACCAAAATATCAATTGATATCCCCCAAACTAGGGTATCTATTTAGTATGTACCTAAGAAATCCATCAATTTCTTACAGATAAAACCCCTATATGATAACAATCATAAAATGAAAATAAAAAATTTAAAATTACATATTTGAACTTCTATTGTTTTTCTGAAAAAATATCAATAAATAACATCCATAATATCCCATATTAATGGTGTCATATAAATTTTATACGTGAAGAAAATTTTAGATCATGAAGACAATGAAAACACACTTTTATCATGTCTGGTCTATATGGAATCGAATTTAGAAAATTATTTAATCATTATTATTAAATAAATAAGTCAATCACTTTTATTCCAAAATAATATTAATTTTATTTGGTAATAAATAATCAGTTTATAACACTTAAAAAAAATAAAAACAATTCATAATTTTAAATTCCCTTAATTGATCATTTCATTTTCTGTATAAATATTGTAAAATGTATTATGTTTTCATTTAATAAAAATTTTTCATAAATTTCAATATGATATCATGATTGTTACTGTATATCCTTCATCCAAGTGAAACAATTTTAAAACATGGGATGGGAACAAAAGGCTCAATACATGACATATAAAATTTAATCAACCGATCTTAAACAATCTCCCTTTTTATTATTTATAAAAGGATTAAAATTCATTAATTTCAATTATCATGTCAGGTTTAGAGTATTATATATTTATTTCAAAACTCTTAGAAAACCCCATATATTACATATAGTAAATATTATATTATTATCCATTTTTAGCACTGTGAAAAAATTTTAAAAAAAATTGTTTATATTATAATGTATTTAATTTTACATTTTTGAACATGACTATATGTTTTTTGATAATCATCCTTAAAACCTTTTAGAAACATTTTAAAATATTGGTATAGTTTTACAATAATAGTTATTAATATAAAATAATGAACAATTGAAACCATTACTCCATTTTAGAACCATTAGGTCATTTAAGAGAGTTTTACATGACATAATAAACATTAAACTCTAATAATAATTTATGTATACATGAAATTATCTTCCTTGGACAATGTTTTCTATAAAACACATTCAAACAAAATATAAATGACAAAACATAATAACTAGGGGTTCTTACAAGACATTAGATCCTTTAAAAACATTTCCTTAATAAAACTATTTACACCTTTAATGTTTATAATCATTCCTTTAAAAAATATCAGTAAATTAACAATTGAAATAAACATATTTCCATGTTTAATAATTACAAAGAATGAAACCATAATGTAATTTCATTAATGAAAAAACATCTTAAAAACCTTCTAAGAACCCTTATGATCTCTCTCTTGTATAATAACCAATACAACTAACTAGAAACATAATTATTTGGAGAAAATAATAATTTCTAAAGTAATTTGAGATCAATAACATGATCAAGAATCATAATTAATGATTTTTAAGGACATATTATCAAGAAAACTATATATTTTCACCAATACATCATAAATCCCTTCAAAAAAATATTAAACTCATAAATATGACACATTTTACTAAAACAATAGCCAATTAATTTAAATGCCCATTTACAAAACTAAAACTCCTAAAATAATGGGATGGATGGGTTTATATAAATAAAAAAATTTAATCATATAAAGGTATCAAAATGTGAAATAATGGTTGCGGTGGAAGAAAAATCCATTGATGTGGAATAAATTAAAATTGAATAATCCTTTTCTCTTTTTAAATAATGTAAACATTGTTTCTGTAAAATAAGTAAAAATATTCCGATCTAAAATAATTAAAGTAGAGTAAAAAATGTCATAATAACTTTTCTATAATTTATTTATGAACATATAAATACATAAATAAAATTATTTTAATTATAATTAAATGGAATAAAAATATTTAGAAAAAAGTCCATTAAATAAATTTAAATTTTTTTTAAGGTAATGTGTTATTTACCTTTTGTTTGACATGTTATGTACATTATTTAACATACCAAATAATTCAAATATTTTTTATTTTTATTTATTAATATAATTTTTATTATTTATTATTGAATTTAATTTTTTATTTCCATTATATATTTAATTACTTGATCAATTTAGTTATTATCAGATGTTTTCAGGACATTTGACGCATATGTTAGAATCATCTTTAGTACATTGACTATAGACAAAGAGTTTATTGTAAAAAAAATTAAAATATAATTCATCCAAAAAATTATTTTTTAAATATCACTTTTACTTTTAAAAATATACATTTATGACAGTTATGAAAAATTAATTGTGTTAAAATCATTGAGGTTGTAGGTCTCTCTTATACATGTTTCCATTTTTAAAAAAATGGGATTGAATGAAGTTAAGTATTATTTTAAAATTATATAATTAATATTACATCGTAAATATCACATAAGTTAATTATAAATTATATATATATTCCTAATGTGACGTGGTTATGAAAAATTAATCACATCGCTTTGTATATCTGGTTTTCAACATGTACATTCGAACAAAATTATAATTTTTTCAATTGATATACCGATAAAAAACTAGATGATACAATATCATTACAGGGTGGTAATAATTTCAATAATATCTTATATATTCATATTAAATCCAAAATTACACCATGACAAGAGTTGCAGTGATGGAAAACAATGAACATCAATTTACGATGTAGTAGTCTGTCATTTACAGTAATGATAGTTTTGATTCCAATTTGATGGAATATGAGATGGATGTATTCCATTCCATTAAAAAAACATCTACGTATATTTAATATATTTTTAGAAATATCTCATCATTATTGATGGATATTTTATTGAGTTTTATTAATAAATAATTAAAAACAAATCTATTAAAATCTACAAATATTCTTCAAAAAACATCATTTTCCTTTCATCTTATAAATCAAAGGTCGGTATTATTCACATAATAAGACATTTATATCATGGAGGGTTATGTTTGGATTGTAATTTTAAAAATAGTTTCTCAAATGGGGTGAGTATTATATGATATAAGGTTTCCTTTTATATCTTTAGGGAGCTGAATTCAATGAATTTCATAAAATATTAAATTAATAGGAGATATGTTTCACCCTAAAATGGATCCAAATTGATATAATTATATTATATGATGTTAATGAGTAAAAATAATCAAATATAATTAAATATGGTCATGTTTGGGTGATTTTTTTTACCACTATCTATTTTTTAACCCTCCATTAACCCTTTTGAAATTCTCTTTCATATCAAAATATATTTATTTTTATTGGTTCAAGAAAATTAAATTAAATAAAAAAATTCCCCAAACATTTAACATGAATTTTAATCCATATATTATTAATGATAATATTTTTATGTTTTTTTAATCTTCAAATAAAATCATATATTATGTATCATTATTAAATAATGTTTATCAATTTATTTGTAATACATGAAATATTATAATATAACATGTTCCTAACTAGAGTAAAATTGTTATATAATTTTGTTTATAAATATATAAGGATGAAATAGTCTTCATATAATAAAAAATTATGTTTTATTATTGAAAAAAATTCAGATCGCTGAGGTCTACGGCTTGATGGTTCGATGAAGGGGGTTCTTCCCAACTGTGGGACTTCTAATGGTTACCAATATTAGTGGGAGTGATGGAAGTGGAACACTATAGAAAAAATCAAGGTGTGGGGAGATATGAAGTCATTGTAATTTAGGATGACTATGGTTGTGATCACAGAATGATTTCTTGGCCTAAACTGACAATCGATGTTCCTTAAGCACAATTTTATTCTATGGAGGGATTGGGATCCCGATGGTAGTGATTCGAGTTAATGATGGTGTGTCAAGGTGTGTATGTTAGTGATTCATGGTAAAATGAGAAAATCCCATTTTAGGATTCCCCCCAATTTTTTGGGATGCTGTTGGACGATGGAAAAAGTTGTTGGTGACGTTTTTTGGGTGTGGGATCTTGGTGGGGGTCGAGGATACAAGAATGTGGGTTCTATGATTTGGATGGACTTATGAAGAGTTTTGATTATGGGAGTTGAATTATAGTACATCCCATTGTCGACATGTTGGTTCTGGTGATGAACAATTTTCAGGGTGCATGAAACGGTGATGTGATGATGATGAATTAGTGAAAGATATATTTGGTTTAACTGTGCAGAGGTGGAATCTAGTGATGATGGTAAAAGGTGGAAGAGAGCTCAAGGGTGGGGTAGAAGTGACTATAATGGCACCAAATGAGTTTGCAGTGTGGGTTTTTGATTTAAAATATAGTGAAGTGTACTTCATTATATATGTTGGGCCTTTGATGTGGTTTCTTGAGTTGTTTTGTGGGCTTTGATCAAGCATTAAGTGGGCTCCTGGTAACTCATTCTTATCGGGTCTATTATTGGGCACTTTTGGGATTTGGGATTAATTGTTTGTTTCTTTGTACATTACATTTTTTTGTAAAATTTTTGGTACCATTAACTAAAACTCATGTTCTATATCGTTTTGGTATATTTTTTTGGTCATTAATATTATTATGAACATTAATTTTCAGTAAATCATTTTTTTATCAAATTTTAACCTTGCCCACAGTAACAAATCATTCAAAATATATGATAAATTTTATAATAATTTAACAATTAGATCATAAATTTGAATAGGAAAAATTTATAGGTAATTTTTTATTATATTTTTCCTATTTCAATATTTTTATAATTTATAAATAATTAAATTTTCTATTATTTAATATAAAAAATTATTAATGTCATTTTTGACATTATTAAAATAAATTGATGTTAAAAAAATATAGTATCATACTTATAATTTAATCAATTAAACAACTAATAATAAATTATTATTGAATATAAATTTCTGAATACACCATTATTCATCAATAAATCTTAATTTATTTTCTTTTGAAAATTATTTCCATTGATTATTATATTGTTGGTGAAAAAAAAATGATAGCATTGTGTATATATTTAAGGTAATTATACAAATACTAAAAATTAAAAATAAATTCCTTTGATATATAAAAATTTATCATTAATATGTCTTTTTATAATATTAGTTTTTTTTATTCATTTCAAGAAATATTAAAAATATAAAAAGAAGGACAATGATATGTTAAAATTTGTCCATTATATAAAATACTAAAATAGTAAAATATAGAGATAAATGTCAAAAAAGAACATATCATTGATGTTTGTATAATTATTTGAGTAATATACTCATCAAAAGAAATTAAACTATCTTTATATACATTTAAAACATATCAAAATAGTTTAAACCCTAATTAACAAATTTTTCTTATACCACGAGAAGTAATTTTTACAGTGGTTACTAGTCATATAGACCAAAAAATAATATAGACATATTAAATATTATTAATTTTTATTATTCAAAATATTTAATCAGTTTTTTCAAATTCAATTCACTTATGTTTTAGAATTTAATTTAAATATAAACCGTTGAATGTGATGAAAATCAATATTTAAAAAATTCAAGTATAAAAATGATTGTATACTCTATTAATTTATAATTTTTATTCCAATGACATTTAATAAATTAATTTCATTCAAAATGAATTAATGAAATTTTAATCATAATTGATAATAGAATGTTAGATGCTATGTACATAAAATTAAGACAATTTTTGATAAAAATAAATATTTGTAACAATTTATTGAAAAATTAATCATTCCATAAAATTAAGAAAAATATATCTCAATATAATTAATAATTTTTGAATTAAAAAATAATATCATAATTTTACAAATGAATTTTATAAAATATCAAATAATATATTCTAGTATTCTCTAACAAATAAAAACCATTTTTATGAAAATGTTTTTTAAATAATTGAATGACTTCAGTAAACAATTGTGTGATAATTTAAAACAAATTTATAAAAAAAATTTAATTAATGGGACCACTATATTCTATATATATTATGTTTAATAAAATTTATTTAAACCAATTTAATGTGTTTGTTTAAATTATACTAAATAATATTAATATTTCATTTATCATTTATACTCAGTATTGTGTGTCTTATTTACAGTCAACCATAGTTTTCTTTTAAAATATTGAGATATTAAATTCCCCACATTTAATTAATTTCAGATTTTAAATTTCAACTAATGATCAATAATAATGGTTTATAAATTTTAAAATTCAATTTTTCATAATCCTATATAATGAAATGGGATAATACAACTTCTCTTTCAAATGAGATAAAAGTAAAGGGTTATGGTTTTCTATAAAAACCCACAACATATTTCCAAATAAGAGAAAAATAGTGGGATGTGAATATTTATTCACTAAGGAATAAATAATTTCCAATTAATTAAATGGATTGACATTGAACATTGATCATCATAAAGTGAATGACCATGAGAATGTTAATAACAACTAAATCGTAAATCAAGGAGGTGCGAAAAATGACATCAATTCATATAAAATAAACTTAATTGGAGAACATATTTGTTTCAAGCTCCTTTTCCTATAACATAATTATAAATTTACCATTTTGAATAAAAAAATAAGTAAATATACATACATGACTATTTTAATTTCTTAAATTATTCAATTTCCACTACAATATCCTATTTTTCATCAAAATTTGATTATCAATAATGATTTTTTCATGTCTCAAGTTCCAAATAAAACATCTAACTTATCACATATTTCACAAAAAGATAAACATATACCCCTACTATCATTATAAATTATCCTAAACCAAAATATTATTCCCAATGTAATATTTTTCCAAAAATTAAGATACCATTTTTAGAAGAAATAATACACTAATCATTAAAATTAAATAGTAATACAATATGTTAAAACTTAATCATTCAATAATTATGTATCCATAAAATTAATTCAGTTATTTGACACTATGATTGAATCTCTATTATTAGATTTACTTTATCCCATATTATTCCAAGATAAATTAAAATTTATCTCTGAATAACATTAACCGCTCTTAAATTTTCATATAAAAATATATATTCTATAATTGTATATTCTCCATGATATGATAATCCTTTCCCTAAATATCCAAAATCACAATAAATTCAATTTATAAACATATATGCTACAAAATTATAATAGAATCCAATTTGAAAAATGTAACACCCCTAGAAAAGTGAGACTAAAAAGGCTAAATGCTACTACCCATGTCATCGAGGTGCACCTTTCTTTTCGGGAGTCTGTCTGATTATAACTTCACAGTTAAGCATGCTTGGGCTGGAGTAGTAACCAGGATGGGTGACCTTCTGTGATGTTTATCAGTGTGACTGTGAGTGAGGACAAGACACTCTGAAGGAACATGTTTTGGAATGTGGGGAGAATCATTAGTATGATAAGTAACCCTAGTGAGTAATATCATACGGTGTGCTGGGAAGGAAACAAACGTATTACAAGAGACTCAAGGGGTCAGATGATAAGGTTCATGACGTAGGGAGGTGGGTCATGAAAAATGGTATCAGAGATAGGTTCTAGCCGGAAGTGCTTTGGCACTGCCTGGGTTTGAGGCTTGGGGTCCACAACGAGGGAGTTGTACATTAAAGGGGTGGATAATGTACCACCCCTGGAAAAGTGAGACATAAAGGCTAAATGCTACTACCCATATCAAAAAGGTGCACCTTTTCTTTCAGGTGAATGTCTTATTAGAACTCCACAATTATGAATGCTTGGCCTGGAGAAGTAATTAGGATGGATGACGCTCTGGGATGTTTCCGAAGGTGTGTGTGAGTGAGGAAAAAACACAATAAAAAAGATGTGTTGGCCTGTAGGGATAACCATTAGTCTGATAATAGAACCTAGTGAGTAACAGCCTATGGTGTGATGGGAAGGCAACCAAGGTATTATAGGAGACCCATGGGGTTAGATGATAAGGTTCATGACCCAGGGAGGCGGGTAATGACAAATAAAATTTCCATTTATACTAATTAAATAGGTTTCTAATAATGGTAATATTATTCTGAAATAACATTAATAATTTAATCAACTAATAAATGTTCAATTTTCTAGTTTTCAATACTAGAATAAATATTTTTTCCAAATTTTAATAACTCAAAATTTACTCAACATAAATGATCATATAAAACATAAAAGATATTAATATATTTATACTTATAACTAAAATTTTTGAAAACATTCATACTCAAATATACTTTTCATAGGTCAAACGTAAGGACAACACCTACCACAAACATCTATCAAAACATAGTAAATTTATCTCAATGTATTTTCATTATATAAAATCTCAAAATCAAGATCTATTCCACAAAACATATAATCATCCCTAAACTTCTAAAACTATTATGGTATATATAACTCATAATTTAACTTCATACAAACGAATCATAAACTCTAGAGATATTTAATAAACTCATTTCATAAAAAATATAAGGACCCATCCAAATTTAATCTGTAAAATGAATATTTAAAAAATTCAAATTATTTCATTTGAAAATACTTTTCAGGTTAAAAATTTTAGAATTTTTTTAAAAGTCATACATAATAATCATATAGATTAAATGTATGAAACCAAATCATAGTATAATTTTTACATAACAAATATTGAATGATAAAAATAAATTTTCTAAGATACTTAACAAAAAAAGACTCAATAAATATATTCGTCTGTTTTGGAACCATGAGATCATATACAAGTGTTCTATTTTAATGTAAAAAATGTTCACCTCAAATAATCCTTTATGAAAAACAAAAATATTCTCTAATACCCCTTTCTTCCATAATAACTTTTATGAAAACATAATGGAAAATAAAATAATCAAGATAATTTCATATAAAACATGAGAACCCATGAAAAAAGTATTATTAAAAAATACCTCGATATTCTTAAAGGGAATAATCCATCCATTACTAAAAAATATCAAAATAATTACAATTAAAAATCAACTTATTTCTATGAAGTATCATCATAAATAAAAAGAAAATTCATTTAGTTTAATTAGGAAATCATCATCATATGTCCATTATAATAACCCATATAAGCGGAATAACCAATATTGTCAACATACAAACATAACTCTCCAGTTAACATAATCATTTCCCAATTCATTGGAGAGGTATAATAGGATCACACATCCTTATAAAAAATGTATAGTTACCATATCATTAATATATAATTTCAATATTTCCCCTTTGTTTCATAAATATCTAGAATTTTTTTTGAGCCTGTATATAAAAAACATCTGTATATCGAGATATCCTTCCTTTAAAAAAAATTAAAATATAAATACTGTAAACCAAGTTAATTGGGGTTTTCATCAAAAAAAATGGAAAACTATAATATAAATAAATAAATAAAATTATTTCATGGATAAGGGAAATCCCAAAGACAATATACACCTTGAAATATGAATTTTAATTGGGCATTTGTAAAGAATGTTAAAAAAATATGTATATTTAATGTAGAATGATTACTTATAAAAATTAAAGAAATTAAATTATCAAAAAATTTCTTCATTAAAATTCATTTAATAAAAATTAAAACATTTATAATATAATAAAAATGACATTGGTGGGTTGACTATGTTCAATGATGTTATTACTAAAAAAATCTAAAAAATAAAATAGTCACATAATTATAAATTTTTATTTCAACTATTATTTTAATTACAAACACGAAGGATGGAAATGAAAAACATAGCTATGTTATCATCTTGTAGACAATATGTTGTAACTATTCATACGTCACATTTCTATTTATCCACAAACATGATATAAGGAATGTAATGATTATTTTTAAATTAAAAAAATATGATTATACGATAAATATAATACCATTTATTAAAATAAACTTCTGTACTATAGCCATGTTTTCTAGTTAAAAAACAAATAACATCACTTTTTGGTGGTGGTAATCCATAAGTGCACCCAAAAAGATTCCATTATTTTTCATGGGATGGAATAATATGAAATTAGATAATATAATATCCTAAAATAATTATAATTATGTAATGAATATAAAATATATTAAATTTAATCAATCATTATTACCATATGTTTTATGTGGAAATGGAAAATATAACAAAATTTTGTGAGATTGTAGTCCACTATAAACACAATGATAATTTAATTTCAAAGTCTGTGGATGAAAAGATTTATATAAAATATTAAATTAATATAACAATATTTCTAAAAATGGAAGATAAATTAATATTTAAAAAAATTATTTTTAATATTCCACAAATATTTATATGGAAGATAATATTGATATAATTTCAGCTAGTATAAATAATATTTGATAGAGGTAGAAGATTAAATAAAACTAAAACATTCAGTTAAATTTTATAATTCCCCTTTCAAAAACCGCATTTTCATTACACCTTAATCCCTCGATGTTTTTGTTATTATGAAAATAAGTATGAAAGATAAATATAATGGATATTATGATGTTATTTTATCTCATATTGCAGAGAATAATTTCTCAAATATTGTTGGGAATAGAGAAGTGGGGCGACCATTTAAAACAGATGGTAGAGGTATTCAGGAAATTTATTAGTGTATTAAATTGCTATAAATTATATTTAAAGAAAAAATATATCAAAATTGAGATAATTAGAATATATGATCATTATTAATATGAATACTCTCATAAATAAAATTTTGACATTTTTAGGTGACTTTTTCACCCTTATCAATTTTTAAACACTCCTTAAATATTTTGAAATATTTGATGATATCAACATATATAACACTTAATTAACCAAATTAATTACTATAAAATGATATCTGATATATAATTGGTAAATGGTTTCTTTTATCAACAATATCAAATTCAATTTTCTCAATCGAAATTTTTTAAATATTTTGAAAAATTGTACACATTTTATTTGATAAAATATCAATTATTTTATTTTCAGAATTTCATGAAAATTTAAAATATAATTCTTTCTAACACCTAAAAAAACTGATAAAAAAATTCATATTAAATTTTGAGAAGAATATAAAAGTAATATAAATATAAATAAAATTTTCATTTTATTTCATATCATTTGGAAACCTTATATATAGATTAAGACCTTTGATAAAAAAATTTAACCTTAATCACGGTAACACTTTTTCAAATATAAAATGTTAAAAATTTGGTTATATGTAAAAAAAATTCTCATAAATGTAATCATGATGAAATTTTATACAATTTTTCATCATAATTATCATCTTTTTTATAGTTATACAATTTTAAATAATTTAATAAAATATAATTTAACAATAAATTTTATTAATTTCATTATTTAAACTGTTCACATAATTTGACATTGAAAATTATAATATACTAATTACATTTAAATATAAACTTTTTAACCATCAATATTTTACTAATAATAAATTGAAAATTATTATGAACCCATAATTCATCAAAAAATGAATACATAAGATGTATTTAAAATCATTTATATTGACTTTTATTCTTCTTGTAAAATCATTGTTTACATGTTGCATAAGAATAAAATTTAAATGTATGATTAATAAAATTAAAAATAGGTAAACATCATAAGAGAAAATAATTTATCATTAAAATTATCAATTATAAATGAATTAATTTTTTGACCATATATATTAAAAGTAACAAAGTGACCTTTTTTCCAATATCTTTACTTCAATATTGAGATGATAAAAATCAAATATAAATTGCATAAAAGGCCAAAATTTATAGTATTGGATGGTAATGTGTGATATAGACATGTAAACTATTATTGGGTAATGTTTTTTTATTATATTTTAATCTACATCACTTTATTTTTTTATGCCAATGAAACTATATAACCATTATCGTAGAAATATTATTTCACTATGGATAGATTTCATATTTAATGTAAATTATGATTAACATATTACAAATAATTAATTATTATCAGAATCATGTAATCTATTTTATTAAATTTTATTCATTGAATTGGCAAATTTTTATTAGAAACTAGTCCCAACATATATGATGAAAAGTTACTTTTCATAAAAATATTTTATAAAGTATAAATATTTTTTATACTAAATATAAAAATAATGTTCATTCCAAAAAAATTTCAGATTGTTATTTATAAAAAACTAATAAAAAATTAAAACTATTCAAAAAATTAATATTATATTGTAATTACACAAAATGAAAATAGTTATCAATAATAAATATTATTTTTTACTATTCATTGAAATATAGAACTTTGTAAAAATTTCATTAAAAATAATTTTAAAATAAATTTTGTATGAGAAAATTTTTAATGAAGGTATCTATATAAAATATTTTTTTAAATATAATAGCTATCAGTTAAATTTTCCAATCATAAAAAATAAATTGAAATTTTTTGGAGAAAGCTAATTTTTATATAATAAATTAACTTTACAAAAAACGAGTTCATATTTCCTAAAAATTATTCAATAAATTGGTATTGAATTGGTCCGTTATATAAATATATATGTTTGTTTATATATATATCATAATGTGGTTGATCCTATTCATAACTTTTTAGATATTGGATAGGTTATAATAATGAAATATATTACATAATATTAAATGGGTTGTTTAATCTTGCTGGTGTATCTTATATATGCTATAAAATATATTGTTCTTTTTAAAAAATTTGATTTCAAATAAAAAATGAAAATAAACTGTAACACCCCAGGTGAATAAAGAATATGACATTTTTATATTTATCCATATTTTTGAATAAAGTATTAATATTTCTTTAAAGGGGACGCTATGCTCGATGGCGTACCCAACACGCAACAACGAGTTTCTTGAGAATCTTACGTTGCACTCTAATAATAAAATAATATTTTTTTAAATGGTAGTTAACATGTAGCTATTGTATTGTCTTTAATGGGTATAAATAACTAAAATATGATTATATATGTTTTTAAATGTTTTTACATTTATCCAATAAAAGATAAAGGCTTAAACTACGGAAAGAATTCAATTTTAGGCGTATTTGCCCTAGTTTTCACTAAAGGCTCACTTATCGCATTTTGATGGAGAACCATAATTAAATATAGTTTTGTTCACTCATATACATTCTATTGGACCAAATAAAAATCTTCTTATGAATCTGGAGATCAAAATTTACTTTGTGTAAATTTTTGGTATCTTTCCGATAAAGTTCATTTTTTTAATGAATAGTGTAAAATGTTATATTTTAATTATAAAAATCTTTTTAATCTAATTTATTTATATTATTAGATTATCTTTTAAATTGGTTTTAAAGTGAAATTGGAATATATTTTTACCATTAAATCTAATAGTGGTCGTTGGAATTAATTTCACTTTGAAATCAGACTTAAACTAGATTCAATCTTTTGATACTTATTGTTTCATAAAAACACGCTATTTGCTCTGACAGCGGAAATCAATTATTAAATTAATTAATGCGACTTATATGTTTTGAATTTTGTAAGATAGACTTCATTTTTGAATTTGGAATATCAAATATAGCTTAGGGTGAATTTTTGGGATTTTTCTGAAAAACTTCAATTTTTGATGAATAGTGAAACTACTAAGTGGTACTTATAAAAACTGAATTTTTCCGTTTAAATGAAATTTTGCCGTAATTGTGTTTTGAATTTCAAAAATCCAACATACATGGTTGTCATTAAGATGTAAAATGTGGTTCAATGGGATAAAAATAATTTTTTTGGTGAATAGTATCATATTAAGTTTTTAATCGCGATTATAGGTAATTAGTGTAGTTTAAGGTAAAAATAATGTTTTAATAATATGAAATGAACATGAAACATGTCCTAACCTCATTGGATGTGTCATGGCCGACCAAGAAAACCCATGGGTCAACTTGGAGACCCCATGAAGCCACTTTGGATGGAAAATGACATAAATAACTTTTTATTTAATGTTAAAGTAAAAATGACACAAACATGAAATGTTTTACTAAAACAATTTTTACATGGGGTTATACAATACCGATTTTTGAATATAAATATTCATTGGAAATATAAAAATATTTCTAACATCATAGTATTTTTTTATAATTTTTAGACATTAAATAAATTAAATTATTTATGAAATCATGATGATGTAGTGATGACCTCATTATTTAACGATTTAAATAAAATGGAAAGGTAATGTAATATCTAAAACCTAAACATGTCCAAAAACTATTGGATGAGTGGATTTCAAACCCTTATCACCTTATCCTAGAAACACATCAATGTGGTACCTCTTAAAACCGAATACCATTTTAAAATAAAATGACTTTTCTTTACCTTCCAAGAGTGCCCCTCTTCTCCTCTTATAAATGGCCCCCACCTCTACCTCCTTACCCACACTCCCAAAGTCTTTGGCTGGGACAACCTCTGCCCATTTTGTCTCTCCACATCCCTCTCTTACTCCTTGAAGCCTAACTTTGGGCAGAATTCTTCCCAAGGAAGCCTTTGAGCTCAAACCAAAGGGAGATACCCGATTTTAAGGTAATGTCATCACCTGAGTCCTTTTGTTTTATTTTGCTTCTCCAACCCCCTAAAATATATTTATTCATTTATTTTGTTACAAATCCAGTATCATAAATATACTAGGATGTTTTTATAAGAAGTATTCGAGCTACACTTACACTAACCTACATCTAATGGTTAAAGAACATACTGTTTCTGTGGATGACAAATTTCTGCCTCACGAAACAATGATTGTTCATCATTCTTCTAACACCTTCAAAGGTGGCCATTAAGATGACACTATATTTATATATGATATATAATATGTTTATTTTTTACTTAAGCTTCTGTATTTTTCATTTATTTCATACCTTTATGGTTTCCATTATGGGTAAACGCGATATCTTCATTTATGGAAGTGCGGACTACCGCCCCCTCAAACTGATTTGATTCGTTATTACCATATGTGGTACGTATAAAGTGTATATTTAATGATATTATATATTATTAAATACTGGAATTAAAATAATATTATGTATCATTATGTTTTAATTCTACTAAATATTAAATAGAAATGGAATAGCGTTCATTCGTACGTACGGCTTACCGTCTCCATGAACGGTACATTTCATTTCTTATCTCAAAATGTTATGTACTATTATAAGTACATATATATAATGGATATATATTTAATATATTAAATCTAAATTATGGATATCATTCTGGAATTATAACATATATATATATATATATCTCATTTTGTTTTAAATCCATTAATATGACAAAAAAAGAAAGTAGCGTTCATGCGTATATACGGCCTACCATCTCCATGAACGGTGCTTTTCGTTTATTATCTCCAAATGATATGGAATAGTATATAATGAATATTTAATGGATATATATGATATTTTAATCATTAATACTATTCTGGAAATTATTTACTTATAACTACATTAGCAATCTTTTTTCAAACAAGTTCATTTTTGACTCATGTACCAAACATCGGCAAAAACTTCTGATATAAACTAACATTGTTAATCAATTATTATAACATTATAATATGTGATATGAACTGAATAATAATCTCTAAATGAGGTAATTAGGAAATTATCAATTGACCAAAGTTTATTAATCAGGAAAATAAAGAAACGAACAAGACAAGTTGGACTTGAGGTAAGGGATCTTACTCCTCTCTTTCTTTTTAAGTACACTCTTTTATGTCATTCCTTTTAAAGCTCATGTTTCTTGTTATTGGGATGTTCTTTTATATTACACATACAGTAATTTTTATTGTTCATATGATGAGAGAACCTATTCTCTCTCATCAATCCATTTTGGAAGTTTTGAGTGGCGTCGTTAGGCTGCCGAATTTTCGTAAGAGATCTAACCTCTTTCGTTCTCTTTAAGTAATCTCCTTTATGTCACTTCTTTTAAGCTCCTATTTGTTATTATGGGGGATGTTCATTTATATTACCCTTGCTGTAAATTTTATTTTAATTTGATGAGATACCCTATTTGATCTCATCAATACATTTTTGGAAGTTTTAAGTGGCGTCGTTAGGCTGCCGAGTTTTTGTAAGGGATTTTTCCTCTCACTTTTATTCCTGTGAGATTTATGCTACATTAGCCACAATTTCCATTGTGTGGTGTATGTACTGAGAATTATTTTACTCATTTTGTAATATTCTTTCATCTATGAGTATTTACATCAATGTTCTATTGTCCTTCTTTCACAGGGCGTATGTTTCGAAAGATACCCATGTCGGTAAGGGAACCTTTCACCCTCCTCTTTTTAAAAGACTTATTTTGTTATGTCTTCAAATTCACATAATATTATTTTGGGATATGCTCTTATATATCCTTAATGATGTAAATTTTATGTCCAATTGATGAGATACCCTTTTTATCTCTAATCACCTCTTTTTCTAAATTTTGAAGTGACGCCATTAGGCTGTCTAATTATTGCAAGGGAACTTCTTAACCCAATTTCGATTCTTTTGGATAAACTTGTACACCTTGAATATGTAGTTCTATGATTATGTGTGAATTTCCTATGATTGTTTTACACTTAATACCCACTTATATTTCATGTATTCGTTTGTCACACATAATTATGCAATTGATTTATCCTTAAACCAAGGATACCTTCTTTGTATGGGATTTCGTCTCAATCTCCTTTCATTGAGGCATATTTTATTTTATACACAAATTCCTTTTATACGGTGTATAAATCCCTTTTAATTTTACGTTTTTCCAAAAGGAATCTTTTTTATATGAAGTGTTTTACAAAACTACAAAAGGAAATGATTTTGTCGTACGTATGCGGCGACAATGACTTCTCTGCCGTCGTGACCATTATTTGAGTTTCGACTTCCTCTACAATCCATACCTTGTTTTTAAAAGAAAAATAAATTCCATGTTATACTTTTCTTTTATCATGGTATTGAAAATGGTTTTCATAATGTTTTTATATCAATTTGTTGTATTGATATCTTGTGATTGAAAGGTGGTAATGTTATGTCTCCGTCATGCATGTTTTATGTGATACAATTATGTTAAGGTTCTTGGAAAATATTATGAAGATGGGTGGTTCCATGATAAACTAAGGGCGGGTGATCCCGATATAGCTCTCCAATGTATTGGGTAATGCGAAGGAGTGAAATGTTAAGGTTTCTCCGACGAGATTTAGGGAATATACTATGATGGGTATTCCAAACGTAACCAAGAGGGTTACTCCCTACGTAAGAATGTTATGAATGCCTCAAGATTCCTTTATGTCTTATGTTTTCTATGATTTATTCATGGTTTTATGAGGTATGTTAATGTGCCTATGTTTTGTGGGTAAAGTATGATTTCATTCTTATGTATATATGAACTCATGTTTCCTTTACATATTTTTATAACCCTTACTGAGCCATTAATGATCATACCAAGTTTTTGATATGTTTTTCATAGGTAAAGGGAAAGGTACATGATGTGATGATAGAGTAAAGGATGTGTCAAGAAAGAATCCATGTTTTATTTTCAATATGTTTTCATTGATGGGAATAATGAATACTGTCTTTTATGTAACGACTTTGTTTAAATGTGGAATGTAATGCAAGTTTCATGATCTAATTCTCTAAATCTCTAAACCTAAAAAGATCCTCAATGTGTAATATTTTAATAACTCATGATTAAGTAAGTCATTAGGCTGGGGCCTTATAGTTGGTATCAAAGGTTGGTTTAGATAACTTTAGAGGTTATGGTATTCTCTAAGCATACGTGACAGTACCATAATGGATAGTATTTCAGAAAGAGTCCTAGTTTTATATAAAGTGAATGAGTATGTATATCTTAGTGGTTATCTCCCTCATTAGTACATGATGTTTTTGTTGATATACTCACGCTTACATTTAGGTTTTTAGTGAAATGATGGATCTAGAAGACACCAATGAGACAATAGGTTTGAAGGAAACTGTGGTGGTTCTCTGATTAAGATTCTGGATGAAATGGGGGATTCAATGAGGAATCTCATGGTTGTTCTAAACCAACTATCAAGGAGTCATGATCAACCACTTGAACCTTGGTATGTTCTATAAGGCATCATGTACGAGATGACCAAATCGATGTGGATGTTTAGGTAATAATTATAAAGGTAACAATTAGAGTTTATATGATCCTTACTTTTGAGGTAATTATGGGTTACTATATGTTATGATTGAA
Organism: Viscum album; assembly: GCA_963277665.1. Taxonomy (NCBI): domain Eukaryota; kingdom Viridiplantae; phylum Streptophyta; class Magnoliopsida; order Santalales; family Viscaceae; genus Viscum; species Viscum album. Next base: position 1,936,136,695 of record OY728165.1, read on the forward strand.
GTGAAAGGCATGAGATAAAATTGAGGTTAAATTATGTTATTGTTATTTTTGATGACTTTATCCCTTTTTGGGGAATTATTTGAGAATTATATAGTTTTGGAAAAAGGACAACACGCAGACCATGTGACTGCCCGTCGCGTCGGACAAAGCTGCAGGAATCGAACCCACAACCAAATTGCGACTGGTATTTATCGCCTACCACTGGACTACGTGACGTCCCTGGTTATTTTGACCAATTCGTTGTAGTTAGATGATTTTATGAATTAAGAGTAGGTTGATTTTGGGTTATTTATGTAAATGATTAACCTATCCTGGAGGATATGTGATTAGGTTAATTACTTTTCAATATGAGACTTTAGGAGCAACTGATATTATTTGGAGATAAATGTTACGATTTAACTTGGAAGACTATGTGACTAAATCCTTCAAATATTTGGGTCTCAATATTAGATTGGTTTACTTTGAAGAATTTTATGGACAAATTGGTTATCGAATGGTCCTCGTTGAACTTTGGGTTTTGTTGGACAAATTTTGAGATTAAGAATAGATTTTCTTTTTATAAAGGGTTACCATTTTCTGGATTATCTGATCTTGTAGTAACCTTTTTGGTTTTAGTTTTGGTTAAGGTTTGAAGACATGGGAAATGTATAGTTCTTTTTTTGTGGATTAGGTGCTCCTATATAAGTTGATTATAGTACTCTTAATGCGAACAAGTCTTCCTAAATAATCATCTTTTGGAGAAATTATGAGTTTGTGTGAGGAATCAAGTAAAAGTTGAAAGTCAACATGACATGTAAGTATGTTTCCTTATGTTTTATTTATCCTCAAAAATAAATTCCTCAATAAAAAGTAACTTAAAACAAAAATGTTGTCTATTAACTTTTCCTACTGGGGAACCCAACACTGTTTAGCCCATCACAAGTTTGTGATTTTCTTGTTGTTAACTTTCTCCTAAACATGTTTTCTCTCACTCTCCATCAGAACATGACCCTATGTTTTCTCCTCCATGTCCATGTTTTCCTACATGGAATCCTAATATGGGTTAACTCGGGTGACCTTTGTACTTATCTTTCTTTATTGTAAAGTGATTGTTTTACTGACTTTTGTTTCGATGTGGGATTTTCAATGAAGTTTCCGAGCCCAATTTTAAAATTGCGAGGACGCAATTCCCAAAAGGGGGGAAGGATGTAACACCCCAGGTGAATAAAGAATATGAAATTTTTATATTTATCCATATTTGTGAATAAATTATTAATATGACTTTAAAGGGGACGCTATGCTCGATGGCGTACCCAACACGCAACAACGAGTTTCTTGGGAATATTAAGTTGTACTCTAATAATAAAATAATATTATTTTAAATGGTAGTTAACATGTAGCCATTGTATTTTAGGGAATGGGTAGAAATAACCAAAATATTATTATATATGTTTTTAAATGTTTTTAAATTTATCCCATAAAAGATAAAGGCTTAAAATACGGAAAGAATTTAATTTTAGGCGTATATGCCCTAGTTTTCACTAAAGGCTCACTTATCGCCTTTTGATGGAGAACCATAATTAAATATAGTTTTTTTCACTCTTATACATTCTATTGGAACAAATAAAACTCTTCTTAAGAATCAGGACATCAAAATTTACTTTGTGTAAATTTTTTGTATCTTTCCAATAAAGTTCATTTTTTTAATGAATAGTGTAAAATGTTATATTTTAATTCAAAAAGTCTTTTTAATCTAATTTATTTATATGATTAGATTATATTTTTAATTGGTTTTAAAGTTAAATTATAATATATTTTTACCATTAAATCTAATAGTGGTCGTTGGAAATAATTTCACTTTGAAATCAGACTTAAACTAGAGTCAATCTTTTGATACTTATTGTTTCACAAAAACACGCTATTTGCTCTGACAACGGAAATTAATTATTAAATTAATTAATGTGACTTATATGTTTTGAATTTTTTAAAATATAATTCATTTCTGAATTCAGAATATCAAATATTGCTTAGGGTGAATTTTTGGGATATTTCGGAAAAACTTTAATTTTTGATGAATAGTGAAACCACTAAGTGGTACTTATAAAAACTGATTTTTTCCGTTTAAATGAAATTTTTCCATCTTTGTGTTTTTAATTTAAAAAATCTGACATACATGGTTGTCATTAAGAAGTAAAATGTGTTTCAATAGGATAAAAATAATTTTTTGGTGAATAGTAACTTATTAAGTTTTTAATCACGATTAGAGGTAATTAGTGTAGTTTAAGGTAAAAATAATGTTTTAATAATATTAAATGAACTTGACACATGTCCTAACCTCATTGTATGTGTCATGGTCGACCAAGACAATGGATGGGTCAACTTGGGGACCCCATGAAGCCACTTTGGTTGGGAAATTACATAAATAACTTTTTATTTAATGTTAAAGTAAAAATGACACAAACATGAAATGTTTTATTAAAACAATTTTTAAATAGTGTTATAAAAATCCTATTTTTGACTATAAATATTCATTGGAAAGATAAAAATATTTCTTACATCATAGTTTTTTTTTTGTAATTTTTAGACATTAAATAAATTAAATTATTTATGACATCAGGATGATGCAGCGATGACCTCATTATTTAACGATTTAAATAAAATGGAAAGGTAATGTAATATCTAAGACCAAAACATGTCCAAAACCTATTGTATGAGTGGATTTCGAACCCTTATCACCTTATTCTCGAAACACATCAATGTGGGACCTCTTAAATCCGAATACAATTTTAAAATAAAGTGACTTTTTTTTACCTTCCATGACTGCCCCTCCTCTCCTCTTATAAAAGGCCCACACCTCTACCTCCTTACCCACACTCCCAAAGCCTTTGGATCTGCCAACCTCTGCCCATTTTGTCTCTCCACTTCCATCTCTTACTCCTTGAAGCCTCACATTGGTCAGAAGTCTTCCCAAGGAAGCCTTTGAGCTCAAATCAATGGAAGTTACCCGATTTTAAGGTAATGTCTTCACCTGAGTCTTTTTGTTTTATTTTGCTTCTCCAACCCCATAAACTCTTTTTATTCATTTCTTTTGTAACAAATACAGTATCATCAATATACTATTATGTTTTTATAAGAAGTATTCGAGCTACACTTACACACACCAACATCTAATGGTTAAAGAACATACTGTTTCTGTGGATGGTGAATTTCTGCCTCACGAAACGATGATTGTTCAACATTCTTCTAACACCTTCAAAGGTTGCCATTAATATGACAATATATTTATATATGATATATAATATTTTTATGTTTTACTTAAGATTCTGTAATTTTCATTTATTTAATACCTTTATGGTTTCCATTATGGGTAAATGTGATATCTTCATTTAAGGATGTGCGGACTACCGCCCCCTCAAAGTGATTTGATTCGTTATTACCATATGTGGTACATATAAAGGGTATATTTAATGATATTATATATGATACCATACTGTAATTAAAATACTATTATGTATCATTATGTTTTAATTCTATTAAATATGAAATAGAAATGGAAGTAGCGTTCATGCGTACATACGGCTTACCGTCTCCATGAACGGTACATTTCATTTCTTATCTCAAAATGTTATGTACTATTATACGTAAATATATATAAAGGATATATATGTAATATATTACATCTAAATTATGTATATCATTATGTAATTATAACATATATATATATATATCTCATTTTGTTTTAATTCCATTAGTATGACAAAAAAAGAAAGTAGCGTTCATGCGTACGTACGGCCTACCATCTCCATGAACGGTGCTTTTGGTTTTTTATCTACAAATGATATGGAATAGTATAAAATAAATATTTACTGGATATATATGATATTTTAATCATTAATACTATTCTGGAAATTATTTACATATAACTAGATGAGCAATCATTTTTCAAACAAGTTCATTTTTGACCCATGTACCAAACATCGGCAAAAACTTCTGATATGAACTAACATTATTAATCAATTGTTATAACATTATAATATGTGATATGAAATGAATAATAATCTCTAAATGAGTTAATTAGGAAATTATTAATTGACCAATGTTTATTATTTAGGAATATAAATAAACGAACAAGACAAGTTGGACTTGAGGTCAGGGATCTTACTCTTCTCTTTCTTTTTAAGTGCACTCTTTTATGTCATTCGTTTTAAAACTCATATTTCTTGTTATTGGGATGTTATTTTAAATTACTCTTACTGTAATTTTTATTATTCATATGATTAGAGAACCTATTCTCTCTCATCAATCCATTTTGGAAGTTTTGAGTGGCGCTGTTAGGCTGCCGAATTTTCATAAGAGATCTAACCTCTCTCTTTGTCTTTAAGTACTCTCCTTTATGTCACTTCTTTTAAGCTCCTATTTGTTATGATGGAGGATGTTCTTTTATATTCCTCTTGCTGTAAATTTTATTGTAATGTGATGAGATACCCTATTTGATCTCATCAATCCATTTTTGGAGGTTTTAAGTGGCGTTGTTAGGCTGCCGAGTTTTCCTAAGGGTTTTTTCATCTCACTTTTATTCCCGTGAGATTTATGCTACATTAGACACAATTTCCTTTGAGTGGTGTATGTACTGACCATTATTTCACTCATTATGTAATATTATTTCATTTATGAGTATTTACATCAATGTTGTATTGTCCTTCTTTCGTGGGGCGTATGTTTCGAAAGATACCCATGTCGGTAAGGGAACCTTTCACCCTCCTCTTTTTAAAAGACTTATTTTGTTATGTCTTTTAATTCAAATAATATTATTTTGGGATATGTTATTATATATCCTTACTGATGTAAATTTTATGTCCAAGTGATGAGATAGCCTTTTTATCTCTCATCAACACTTTTTCTGAATTTTGATGTGACGTCATTAGGCTGTCTAATTATTGCAAGGGACTTCTTAACCCAATTTCGATTCATTGGGATAAACTTGTAATCTTTGGGATAAACATGCACACCTTAATATATCGTTCTATGATTATGTGTGAATTTCCTCTGATTGTTTTACACTTAATACCCGCTTATATTTCATGTATTCATTTGTCACACATAATTATTTAATTATGTAATTGATTTATCCTTAAACCAAGGATACCGTCTTTGTATGGGACTTCATCTCAATCTCCTTTCATTGAGGCATATTTTATTTCATACACAAATTTATTTTATATGGTGTATAAACCCCTTTGACTTTTACATTTATCCAAAAGGAATCTTTTTTATACGAAGCATTTTACAAAGCGACAAAAGGGAATTTTTTTTTCTTACGTATGTGGCGACAATGACTTCTCCACCGCTGTGACCATTATTTGACTTTCGGCTTCCTCTAAAAGCCATACCTTCTTTTGAAAAGAAAAATAAATACCATGTTTTACTTTTCATTTATCTTGGTATTGAAAATGGTTTTCATAATGTTTTTATATCAATGTGTTGTATTTATATCTTGTTATTGAAAGGTGGGAATGTTATGTTTCCTTTATGCATGTTTTATGTGATACGATTATGTTAACGTTCTTGGGAATTATTATGATGATGGGTGGTTCCGTGATAATCTAAGGGAGGGTGAGCCCGATATAGCACTCCAATGCATTGGGTAACGCAAAGCAGTGAAACGTTAAGGTTTCTCTGAAGAGATTTAGGGAATATACTGTGATGGGTATTCCAAAAGTCACCAAAAGGGTTACTCCCTACGTAAGAATGTTATGAATGCCTCAATATACCTTTATGTCTTATGTTTTCTATGATTTATTCATCGTTTGATGAGGTATGTTAAAGTGCCAATGTTTTATGGGTAAAGTATGATTTCATTCTTATGTATATATGAACTCATGTTTCCTTTCCATATTTTTATAACCCTTACCGAGCCTTTTATGCTCATCCCAATTATTTGAAATGTTTTTCACAGGTCAAGGGAAAGGTACATGATGTGATAATAGTGTCAAGGATGTGTCAAGAAAGAATCGATGTTTTATTTTAATTATTTTTCCATTGATGGGAAGAATGAATACTATCTTTTATGTAAACACTTTGTTTAAATGTGGAATTTAATGCATGTTTCATGATCTAATTCTCTAAAACACTAAACCTGAAAATATCATCAATGTGTAATCATGTAATAACTCAAGATTAAGTATGGTTTAAGGATGGGTCCTTATATAAACCCTTCATAAAATTTAAAAACCATTATATTATATAATATATATATTTTTATTAAGATAGTAATCATTAATATCAAATAATAAATTACGTAAAAATGAAATAACATTCACTGTACTATGTATTTGATTAAAAGAAATAAAAAAAATCATAAACAAAAAATAATTATCATGATGGTTTCTTAGAAAACATGAAAACCCATTATTGTTTTTTAATACCTTAAGTTTTTATCCATAAAGGGGTTATTAAATCCATTAAACAATAATTCCATGTAATAACTTTTGAAACAACTAGATTCCCATGAAAATTAACTAAAATGATTTAAAAATAAATATTGGTTACTTTGGAGATCATCTTCATACAACCTATAAAAGAACCTATTGTAGATTAATTATATATGAGTTAATAAACTCAATAAATTCTAGAATAATTCCACAATGAACATAATCATTACCCAATTCATTATATTATTATATCAAGCTATCCCATTATCAACAAAAATTCTCATGGAAAATAAATTACATGAAACAAAAAAATTATTTCTTTTACACCACCAAACTCTTAAATATTTGTTTTCTGAACTCTTATTTAATTTTTTTAAAAAAATCATATATCATGTTCCTTTAATAAATAATAATCAATAATAAAATACCTAGAACCACTTGAAGAATCATTTGTATTTAAATTTAACATTGAATATTAATATATATTGAAAATAAAAAATAATAGCTTCAATAGAGGAAAATAAAAGTGAATTTATATAGATTAAAATAAAGAATAATATTTGTTTTTTGTGATGAATGTCAATACTCACTCAAAATTAATATTTTATTGTAATTTAAAATGAAACAAAATATATTTTTTTTGGGTAAAAAATGATTATTCACTATGGAATAATCCCATATAAAGTGGTAGTAGAAATATTTAAGGGCTTATTGAAATAATAAACCATAATTCCATCACTTGGATTCCAATTTCTAGGATACTTTTCATCTGCATGATTTTAATCTTTCAATGTGTACCCAACATTGATACCTAGATTAATGAGATTCCAACACTTTAAAAACCAATATTTTATGTCCCATAAAAAGATATCTATTACTGTATGAATTTGAAACAGTATACTAGATCTAAATCCACATCCATAGTGTCTTTGCTATGTATTATGCATAGAGGATGACCTACGGACATCTCTTTGACCTCATCCACCAAATAATATCTTTCTCAATAAAAGGTGATAAATCTTAGGATCACTGATCCTCTAATGTACTATATGTGATTTACCCATATTATATAACATGAATCACACAATCCATCCATGTTCATTTTTAGTTTGATACCATGTAGTGTCCATATAACCCATCTTTACATTCTCTATTGACCACTTAAACTTGTATTAGAGAATGAAATTGGTAGAATTTTTCATGAGTCTTGCGGATAACCCCACTCAATTAATGGGTGACCTAGTCTACGCAACAGAAGAATTCATGTGAACGTTAAATAACATGGAATAGAACCTTCTCTCATCCCTTGAATTTTTCCTCACATCATAAATAACAAAACACAAAACAAAAAATATCATTCAATGAGGCTTGATATCTGCCCTTGATTCTCCACAGCTAGAATTGGCCTTCCAAAATATTGAGTGATTTCCCCACATGAATTAAACCCATCTCATATCCTATGTAATTCCATATTTTTCTATAATAGTCAATTTTAAATAATATGTCACAAATGCTTTCTAATAAATAAGATATACAACATGTTTATTACAAATTAATGAAGACATCCTTCCTCTATACATTTTTGTTAGTGGGTAATGCATTGTTCCTCAAATGTCGTACTATAAAATTCATCTTTATAAGGAATTTCATGAACCATATATTTAGTGTACATTCTTCCATATCACTATTTATATGAATCATTTGATGAATTCACAAAATTATTAGTATCCCTATATTTTATTTTGAAATAACACACTTATTGTGTTCATCATTCATGATAATATTATCAAGGAGGTTTTTTTACTATTAGATGATGGTGAATCCAAAAAAAACCTATGAAACAACATTCTTCTCTAAATGCAATATCTGGGACTGGGAACATGGATTTTCTAACACCTCAACATTGATTTTCCCTCCCCAGTAATTGATATCCCCATTACACACCACCCCTTAAACTCATCTATTAGTAACCTAAATTTTTAATCCTGAATTTCATAAGTCTTAAAGTTCCCCCATATTGGCATGCATATAGAATCCATTTATCTAACAATATATTCAACATTAATTTATCCCAAAATTACATTCCTTAAATTTATCACATCCCATCATCTCTTATGTCTAATGCATGTTCTTTGACATGTAATTTTTATTTAAACCACATCTTGATTTTTTTTGGCCATCTTCTTCTATGTCCCCCAATGACACTTCATAGATTGATTTTTATCCCATATAAATGATTCCAAAATATTTCATATCTACTCTAATTTTTCCTTAATACTCTTGGTAATTTCTTCCACATTAATAAGTATAAATTTGAGAACACTATTTACTAGTGATTTACCCTATCCATATAACAGAAAATTATTATTCCAATTTCATACCCTCCATGTGATTCAAGAAAAGTTGACTTCGAATAACAACTTTTTAATTAATTTTTTATTACATAGGATATCCTACATAAAAAACTGAAATATGGTTCATCTTCATGTCTATGTTGTCTGGGATTATTATACTTTATCTTTTGGATAAGTTGTTGGGTATAAAAACAATACTATTTCTTTGATTTCTTTACTATACATTCCATTTATTATTGGAAACCATTATTTCCTGAACCAACCTATTTATATTTTCCATGTATTATCGAGGAAAATAATAGCATATTAAAACCTAATATGAGAGGCCAATTTCTTCCCAGAATTTTCTCTAAAATACATAATCATCCAATCCTGTAAACTATGTTTAATATTCATTATATGTAGTTATGAATGTCAATTATGATTCAATTAAAATATTTATAATGATACATTGTGAAAACCATTTAATTTAATTCAAATGAGGAAATACATTTCAATTATAATTTATTAATGTAAACATGTTTATTTAAATTGATAGATTTTATGATTATAAACATAGAGGACTAATAAATATAAAATTTGTTTTTAATACATTTACAATGATTTTTGAAGGTAAAGTATACCTTAACTTTAATATGACTTATCACATAAATTATTTATCATCCTGAATAAAAAATAAATTTTATTATTTATTTTCTTAATAACAACATGTTTTTTATTCAAACTATTTTCATTATATCTGTGTTATAATTATTTATATTATCTATATTTTTTATGCCATATGTGTTAAGAAAATATGGTTCATAATTTCAAAATGATTTCCGAGTGTTGTAAAAGTCAAAAAGTTCATTTTTTTCATAATCTGCATAATTATAATAATATAATTATTCTAACATATATGAATTAAATAAATTTTATAACCATCCATGAATTAAGTAGATGAAATAGAATCTCACTGCTTCATAGAGGTAAAATTCAAAAACTACACACAAATGACATTATGATATTTTAATGAATGTGAATTTATAAAAATAAATGATATATTATCTTTAAAATTTTAAATTACAACATGAATATCAGTTTTATTTAATAGATCCTGCATAATAACGATCATTGTGAGGTGGTGATGAAAAATTAAACACATCACTCTATAGTTTTATTAATCCAAATGTAATCAAGATAGATTTTTTAATTTCACATTAAATGGAAAATGATTTTTTTACCATAATCCTAATAAAATTTCATTATATGTAAGACAATGTTGTCATTTTCACAACATGGTTAATAAATATTTGAATGATGTATATTAATAAACTAATCTAGTAAAGATTTATACTTTCATCATTAAATAACCTCATTTCAATTCACATTAAAGAAATTAGAGAATAAGTTTATACTCAAAATAATTTTTCATGAACTAGAAAATTAATTCATAGAAATCCATTTTTTCATATTTCTTAGATAAAAATTGAACATCAGTTTTTTCAAAAATGGATAAATTGATCCCCTTTTAATATGAAAAAATCATTCATGTTTGTAAGAATATTTTTTTTTGGGTACAATAATGTAAATATATAAAAATAGTTTTATATAGAAAACCATGGGGGGAAATTATTTTATTATATAAATTTTTTGACTTATATCACATAACAATGTAATTTTCATTATAAAAAGTAGTTAATGACAACTTTTCATTACAATAAAACATATATATTAAACAATATATTGATTGAAAAAAATTTATTATATAACCAATCATATTAACCCTTTTTTTATAAAATAATGTTTCATGGATCAATAAATAAAAGTTATGTTGCAAGTTTCTAAAGAAGGGAAGTTCACTTTGTCACATTGAAGAAGAGGAAGCAACTCACAGGGTGTGTTAGAATGATGAATGCAAGTGTCTATAGTGATCATTTTTTGCAAGATAGTAAGTCAATTGGATTTTTGATATGTGTGGGTGGTGATTTATTCCATGGATGCAATGGGGTTTTGGTAATTATTCCATTTTATTTTATCATGATAGTTAATTTTTTATCTTTATTTATATTTAATCACATATATCCTTTGAAAACATATTTAATATTTTATTTTTACGTTTTCATTCCTTACACAGGCACTACACTAGAAGTTGGATATGTTTCCTTTTATATGACACAAATATTGAAAAATATTGGAAAGTATCTTGAATAAGAATTTATATTAATTAATAAAATTTAATAAGTTATTTTTACTTCTCATATAATATATAGAGGTCACCAAATATTACTTTTAATGTGTTTTGTAAGCACTATATTGATATTCAAAATTATTTTCATACATATCAATAAAAAAATTAAATTTATATTCCATGAATTATTTATTTAATATATTTTTATTTGAACATCACAGATTAATTATTCCAAAAATATCTACATTTAATTATAACATTTATATCTTTTAGATATTCAGAAAAAACTTTATTTCATGAAAATTTAATTTTTTAAACTATTCATCATATATGTAATATTTTACGAAGAATCTTATAAAAAATTTACAACATAAATATGAATTTGTTAATTAAAAAATTATGTCCACATCATAAAATTAAAAAACCAACATTTAGAAAATTATTATCTTAATTAAAAAATATAATACAGAGAAAATAATTTTTGAAAATTAAAACATATCCTATTTCAAAGGATTATTATATTTCATATTCCATATCATAATAAAATAATTTCTAATATTTTAATTTAAATAAATAATATGTATAAAGCATGAAATTTAATTATTACTAAATATATGGGTCATCACATTCTTCCTCTCTCAAATAAATCACATCTCCATTGTTTTATTCACTACAAATTCTAGATGAGAAATTATTCATATAAATAATTTTTTGATTCCCACTTTGTTTCTTCTATCATATAAGTTTTTAAAAAAATTCATAACCATATGAATAACCTAATTCGGAAATTAATTCTATCAGTCAACAAGATATTGATTTATTGGTTATTCATATAATATATTCTATTATAACTAAGATAATTTGGGGAAAAGGTTTAAGACACATATAGTCTATATATTCATAAAAATGAAATCTGAAATAGATCATGTAACTAAGATAAACACCGAGACACATCCACATAGTAATCAAGTGATCCAACATCCTTTATAATTTCTAATGGTCTAATAAACCATAGACTTGACATTCCATTTTTACCAAAACACATAACATGTTTTCATAGAGATATTTTTTGAAATACATAACCAAACACCTCTATTGAATGATATTTTCTCCAATTAACCTCATAAAATGTATGCCTTTTCTAGGATTCCCTCATATGATACTGAATCAACATCACATTCTCAATGATCACTTCAACAAATGTTGGTCCTAAATACCCTCATTCACTAATTTCATTCTATTTTTATGGATTTTTAAATGTCTTTCTACATAACTCCTCAAATTCTTCCATTTGTATACTAGAAGGATAAAATGTATTATAATGAAATTCAACTAGTTAATAACACTCATCCAAAATTCCTTAGTAATCCCTTGTGTACACATGTATAATTTCATTGAATATCTAAATCATTCACTCTAAAAATTAATAAAATTAATGATGAAATGTTTTACTAATATTTGACTTAGTATATAATGACTTTTAAAGGCCTTTAAAAAATTAATATTAATCCTAGAGTCATTTCCCAATATAAAAGAGGGGAAAAATCCATGTAATCTTATTATCACTTTATCATAATTTATAGAATAATAATAAATAAATATTTTATCCTTAATACTAATAAAATATGCGTCATTATTTAAATAATAAAAAATACCAATGTCTAACAATTAACATTAGATGTATTTCATGATCCAACAGCCAAATCCATGCTTATATTTTTCCATTCACATTTTAGGAACTAGAAAAGGATGAATAATTTAATTCCTTAGATTTTTGTTAGTTTTAAACTCAATAATAGTCAATATAATCAATGAAATTTTATTTATATCTTTTTTTATTCCATCCCACCAAAAATTATCCATATTGTCTCCATATATCATAGTGTTATCAAGATGAAACAAGTATAGGGAAATAGGAATCAATCGATATTTTTTTCTTCAACTGAGAATCAAAAGCACATTTAATCATTTTTATATCTCAAACACATTATTTAATCAATATTATATTTGTGAAACATACCATTCTTGACCAATAATATATTTTCTTGTGAAACATGATCCTTATTCTGATCTTTCTAAACTCATTATTATAATGATTTCTACCCTAAAACTTCAAAAAAATGGTGCCTTATTGGATGCATATTTTCTAGTGAAACCTTTGATAAATACATTACAAAAGGGTCACATTACTAAAATTTCATAGAATATGAAGCGTCAAAATTATTTATATAAATTATGTGATACCATATTTTATTTTCTTAGATATTAATCATTAATTAATTCATAATCCATAATCATCTCATTCCATCTTTTCTTCCACATGGTATACACATTTTGTGTAAGTATATACTTAAATAATTTGTTAGTATTATATATTTAAAATTTTAATCCATATAAATGATCTCAAAATAGTTTTTAATTAAATCTCATAAAATGTATTTGATGGTGTTTTTTTGGATAATTAAGGTCAATATTATTCAATTAAAGTGAATCATATGGAATTAGCAGATAATTCATCATCATTACATAACTAATTCCATTAAGAAAATTATCATTGTTGAAAAAAATCATTAATTCATAATAGTAGTGAAATCTATATAAAATTCATGAATCAAATACTAAATTATAGAAAATAATAATAACAGTCATTATTATAGAAAAATTTAATTACATTTTGAGTTACTTTAGTTTAGGGGACATATCATTGTGAAAATATTTTTTCTTAATGATAGAAGCAACCAACTAATCCATGAATAATATGAATCTATGTGGAATTTTTATTTATTGGATACTCTTCATATACATTATCTTAATCTAAATGAACAACAATTCAATCATGATTAATAATATATACATGGAATGATATCATTCAATATAATAATTCACCTTATAAAATATCAATATGAATTCATTTCATTAATTCTTACATAATAACCCCAATCATTTCTCATTATCATCATAACATGTAGATTATATTAGGATTCCATGAATAAAAGATAATATATATTTGTCTATAAAATCATGGAAAAATCAATTCATAATTTCTATAAATATTTATGACTAATTATTCAATCCATAGGCAATACGAGAAAACACATAATTCGCATACCAATTAAAGAATGTGTTCTTTATAATTTCATCATCATTTACCTCCATATTATGTATATGGTGGCTCAATATTATCATACATTAACATTACAGAACTTCTTTGGATAACATAAACCATACAAAATTATATACATGAATATTGTTCTAGTGTAGTGCCTTTGGAAACATTGAAACATAAACACATGTACATAAGTATGCTACATTTTCTCACATAAGGTTTCTCATGACTAGAATCCTTATTATACACATCAATCATAATACATAGATTCATAACCAGGGTAAAGGAACCATGAATGTTGTTAGATCACATGCTCTATAAGGGTAAACAAGGGAGGTTTGTAAGAATAATCATGAGTATAAGGGTATGATAACACGATCATGAAAATAGAAGATCATACCCTTCATATCAAAGATCATAAATATGAATCATGGCATAAATATTGAGATATTATAAGACATACATCGTAATTAAATAAAGAAAATAATCCTTGAATGAATATAATAGTAATAAAAAATGGAATTATGGTAGAAAAATAATCATATAGTTTGATTTCCATAGTACCCAAGGCATCACTTCCAATACTGTCTTGGTAGTATGATTTCACTCTCCATTCCATCAAGGTTGTCATGGTTTACCCCCACGGCCTTATTAGTATCATATGTTCACTCCTCATACTATCATGGTAGTCATTCTTCACATCCATTTTCATCATAGTAGTTATGGTTCATTCCCATGACCATTTTAATCTATCTCATGAGATATAAATCCATACCAAATGCATTGATGGACATATATGCCCTATCCGCCTCATAATGAAATCATACATATATGTGCCACAAGATCAAAAATAACCGTACCATAAAACATGATATGAAATGGGTATTTCAGATTTTCATTCATATCAAATATTTCGGAAGAAGACATCATTCATAACTGTTTCATCATTAACACAACCAGTGAAAAGAAGCTAGTTTCAAAAGCATATCACCCATGAAAAAGAAACGGGTTTCATCAAAGTTACATCATAAAAAATAATCCTTCTAGAGAAATAATATAAATTTAATCATTGAATTCTTTCATCATAATGGGGTGAGTATCAAAAACGGTTGTTATCTTATATGGGAATTAATTTTGCAACAACTTTTAAAAACATTTATTAAGGAAATTATCCTTTCTACATTGAAAAAAAAATTCAAAACATAAAAGAATTTGAAAACATTATTATATGAAAAAATATTTTAAAACATACAATATAAATATCTAAAACCCTAATAACTTTTTAAAATATTTTTTCCAATAAAATTTTCTTCAATAATCTTTTAAAGACCTATTTTGAAAACAGTTTTGAAAACATGATTTTTGAATATATTAGATTTTTGACCGGTGGGAGATATAGAATTATTATACATTAGAAAATTATCTTAAGTACCAAATTGGGATAAATAGTTATAATACATGGATATATATTGAATTAATAGTTTTTATGGAAACAAAATGAGTTTTATTAAGATATGTCTTATAAGATTAATTCAAAAAAAGCATAAACATAAAAAATCTCAAAAAGTGATGAGATTGTCCTAAAAACACTTATAACATGGTAACATGGTATCATAATATCAATGTAGGATAATAAAATTACATTAATCGTGAAATACCATGAACTAAAATAAATTCATGATGTAAATTAAAAATGGATGTATATTCACCTCATAAGAGAATTCGGATGTTAAAAAAACGTGAGTCCCAATGAAGGAAAATTGAGACAAAACTATTTTTTCGATTATGTATCATTAGAAACATAAACCCTATGAAATAAATATCATAATATGGAAATGTGATACTCATAAATTTAATAATAAAATACTTATAATTTAATCGTGGGTAATACATACCCAACACAAAAGGAGATATTGGATAAAATAGCATGTATCTTCCATAATTAAAAATTGAGATGAAATATGCATACCTTTTATCTTGACTCTCACCATTCACATTTTAACATCCTATAGAAAATATGTATATTTATTATAATTTTTAAAAAAAACTATATTCTTATATCTAGTTCCATATATTGTTCTATTATGACCTTTTGTTACCTACTTGTTAACAATAATATGGGAAATTTTTCCTTGGGATAATATTTTCATTGTTCTTCGCATGTGTCATAATTTTTTATATCTTTGGTCCTTATACATATATCATGGTTAGAAAATTAATCCATGATATAAATATCTTGTATATTCATTATCTTTTTATTATTAAAATCTAGAAGATACATATGTATGAAAATATAACACACCATTCAGGGATACAATAAACGTATATACACAAGAAATATATTATTTTTGTTGTCGTGTTGAATGAAATAATTTAAATTATATATGAAAATATATTTATTTATTTATTATAGTATAATTATTATATCATATAAATAATTTTATTTCATTACTCCCATCCATAATAAATTGCATTTAGTGTGTGAAAAAATCACATGGATTTAAGGGGTGGAAGTCCACATTTCCTCAAATAATGTTTTTGTATTAACAACACTTAGAATGTAAAATGATATTTATTATAAAAATAATCATTAAAGATAAATATACAATATATATATATATATATTAATTTATATGTATTATAAATAGTGTGACCACTAAAATTTTCAACCTGGGAGGTTGTAAGGTAAATGGAAGAATCCTCATTTAGTGAGGTGCTAGTTCATCATTCACGTAAACAATATGTTCATTACCATTTTGATGGTGGTTTGTGAATGAATATATTTAAACCTAAGAATAAAAACATCCTATAATTTTGAGGATACTAGTGTTGTTATATAAGAATTGGATAATGAGATTGTATGGGATGGAGAAAGAAAAACAAAAGAATGGACTTGATAGAAGATGTTACCTATTAATGGGGTAACTCCTTTTGGATTGTAATAAAATGATACCTTGGAACACATATTTCTGAAAGTTATGAATTAATTAAAAAGGGATGGGAGTTTTGAGCTACTTTTATAAGACTTTGACTGATCCATGTGGCATTATAGGTATGAGGAATTAGTAGGAAATGATCATTTTTAAATTGGATGATAAGTTGTAATGTTTTAAATTTTTAAGAGAGAGCTCCACCCACGTTTTTTATGTTTCATGTGTATCCAATAATTGTCCATAGTTAATAAAAGTGATTATATGGTCGATATTTGGTCATTTAATGGGGTTTGGAATAGTTTATAGGTTGCTTTGGATATTCAATTTAATATTTAGCCCTTAGTTAAACTTAATTTAACCTTAGTAAATGTAATTATTTTTAATCAAATTCAAAAATATGTATGGTAAAAAGTAAATTAACATTATTATAAATTATAAATTATTATGATTAAAAATATTTAATCCCTTTTTCAAAATTAAAAACATAGAATTCATGGAAATTAATTTAAAATTGATCTCGCAGTCAGGTCAAAAATGCAGGTTTATAAAGAAAGAATGAAAAAATGTTTTCTATGTATTTATATCCAATATCAATAAAAAATGATTGAAATTACCTAAATTTGATTAATTTATAAAAATATTATAAAATTAACATTTCAAACCAATTTAATGTATAATTTATCATTATAAATATAATATTTGTTAAAGTAGTTTTGAATTAAAATCTAGTATTTTTACATTTAATATAAAACTGTTCTTTCTAATAAAAATCCCAAAAATTAAAATTAGCTGCTTTAGAAATTTTAAATTAAAAAGTTATGTTTATCATATCAAATAAAATTTCTAATTTTGTTGAAAAGTAATTTTATTATTTTTCATATAAGTAAATTAATAGTATTTTATTCAAGAAAATAATATATTTAAATATATAAGGACGATACCAGAAAACTATATCATTCATTATCAATATGTATTATTTATATAAAACAATTATAAAAAATATTTGAAAATTTGTTGTCTATATTCATATTGATATTTTTAATGACTAGTTTATAATTATCTAATTTAAATAATTACAACAAAAAAATGGTGTTTCATATAAACCAAAGTGTTTCATGTAACGTATGAATGTTTAGTGTTGTGTATATCGTACACCGAGTCAGTTCCACATAATGTAAGACAAGTCGATGTTGTTTCATAGAAATGTTTTAATTAGTTCATTATAAGAAATGAATTAAAATTTTATTTATTTGAGAAAAAATGTCTATAAAAACATAGGGTGTTACATTTTACCCCCCCTTAAAATGAATTTCTCCCATGAAAATCATGAATTAGTTAAAAACAAATGTTGATGTTTCTTCTTCATCATTTCCTAAAGTTCCCACCAATATTTCTCTAACTAGTGATTTATCCACAAAACTTTGACAATGTGAGTGTCCTTGTTTCATAGAACATTCATTGAATAGTCCATAATTTCAACTGGTTGTTCCTTATAATATATATGCTACTCCACATGTATGACCCTTCATTTTAGAATTTGTGAAGGATCATGTATTTTCTTCCTCAAAAGAGATACGTGGAAAACACCTTGGACATGATTGATATTTGGATTAAGTGACAGGTGATAGGATTCTATATGATAAAATCAATAACATCCAAGGGACTGATGTACCATGGGCTTATTTTCCCTTTCTTCTCAAATATCATAACCTTTTTCCTGGGTGTGATTCATAGAATCACCTTTTCACCAACCTCAAATTATAGATCACAGCTACGGTTTTCAACATAATGTTTCTGCTGACTATTAGCTGCTTTGATATTCTACTGTATGGTTCTAACCTTCTCAAAAATTTATTCTGAAATCGTAGCTCCCAATAGATTTCCTTCTCCAACTTCATCCAACAGCATAGGAGCACTTCATTTCCTCCCATGGAGGGCTTTATCTCCGTCTATCTAAATGATTGATTGAAATATATTGTTGTATGAAAACCCAACTATAGGTTGGTGTTGATTACAACCACCTTTGAATTCTAGCACACAAGAACACAACATATCCTATAGGTATTATATTGTTCTATAAGACAAACCATCCTTCTGATGATGATAAGAAGTACTGAATTTGAATTCTGTATCGAGTGATTTCAGAAGACTTTTCTTGAACATTGAAGTAAACATCATATCCTGATCTGATACAATTGAAGGTTGTACTCCATGAAACCTTACCAATTACTTAATGTATATAAAAAATATATGATCTAGAGATAATTATTCTCTAATAGAGATGAAGAGTGTTGACTTAGTAAGGTGATCTACTACCACCCATATATCATTAAAAACTGAAGGGATTTTGGGTAGTCTAATGAAAAAATCCTTAGTAATGTTATCCCATTTCTATTTTTGTGTCGATAATGGTTAAAATATCCATTTAGACTTTTTTCTTTCATCCTTAAATTATTTTCATACCAAGCATTGTGATACAAACTATGCGATATCTCCCTTCATACCATCCCACATGACGTATTCTTTCAATTTCATATACATATTTGTATTTCCAAGATTAATAGAGAATGAAAAACTATGAGCTTTCTCTAATAGATCCTCCATCAAATATAGTATTGAAGGATCATATACAAAGTTATAGAATCTTATCATTATATCCTAATGAAGCATAAATTGAAGAACATTTCTAAATTTCTTTTTTGTATCCTCATATTACTTATGCACCTCTTTAATCTTCACATTGATAGAGTGTAGAACATTCATTTTTGAAATATATATTTTCCCCTTCCTTTAAGATTTATAGCTCCATATTTTAAAAATCCATAAATATGGGATCTTTAGTAAACATCATCATTGATAAGCTGGAATTATTCTTCCAACTCAATGCATCACCCACCGAGTTCGCTTTCCAAGGGTGGTATTGTATTGAGTAGTCAGAATCCTTTATCATTTCCAGAAATATTCTCTAAAGAATATTTAAATCCTTCTATGTGAATAAATATTTTATACTTTTGTGATAATTATATATAACAAAATTTCCATTATAAAGATAATACCTTAATATCATTAATGCAAAAATTGTCATTGCAAACTTCAAATCACTAGTTCAGTAATTTTTCACACAAATCATCATCTAAATTGAGTCAAAACCAATGACCATGTTTATATAGAAAATTAACACATCACAATCCTTTTTTATGAATCACTAATGATTAAAACCCCTTCTACGCTATAGGGTAATGTATGCATAGATTTTCTTACTAACGTTCTCTAGAGATTCATGAAATTTTCCTCACTTTCATCTTTCTAGATGAACTTGACACCCTTCAGAGTTAACATGGATAAATGATTTTAGAATCATGAGATATTCTCTAAAACCATCAATAATATCCAGATAAACCAATTAATCTATGGATATCAGACACTATAGTTAGCATAGGCAAGTACTCAATAGCCTTTATATTTAATGGATTTACTATTATACCATCTCTTGAGATTGTGTTACCCAAAAAATGAAACCTTTTGCAGCCAAAATTGAAACTTTTTTAATATTTTCAAATAGATTCTCTTTATATAGGGTCATTAGAAAAAATAAAAAATTAATCTCCATCCACTTCCTTAATATTTTAATATATAAGAATATCATCTATAATGACTACAAAAAATTTATTGAGGTAATCTCTAAATAATATGGTCATTAAATCCAAGAAGATACATGGGGAAATAGTAAGACCAAAATAAATCACTATATATTCATAGTGTTTATTCCTTCTATGAAATTATATATTGGGTATATCCAATTTCATGGATATCAATTGATGATATCCAGAACGAAATTAAATCTTGGAAAATAATTCAGCTCTACAAAATTGATCATACAAGTCGTCAATACGGGGGAGATGACACTTATTCTTGATCATGGTCCCATTTAACTCTCAATAATCAATTTAGTGTCGCATTGATCCATATTTATTTTTCCAAGAAATAACATGTGTACCTTATGGTGACATACATGAAAAAAAATTAATTTCTTATTAAGGTTTTATTAGAGTTTATAACCCAATTCATGAAACTCAATCAGATCAATTCAAGATTGTGTTTTTTTAATTGACATGGAACTAGGTATGAGTTCTATTGAGAACACAATTTTGTGGTTAAGAGGATGAATAGAAAACTATACTACATGGAAATCAAATAAAATAATGGACAATAGGCATATCATCGATGAAAATTCTCTCCCCATCCTTTTTTGATAAAAAACCATTTTTAATTGGAATAAAAACCTAAATAATGGATGTAATCTCTAAATGAAGTTCATACTTATCATCATATGGTTTTATGGTCATATGTGTAATGGCACGGACCTCTCCGGTCCATTGCTTTGTGAAATGTTGGTGTTGGAGGTGTTCTGGGAGGTCAAGGGGACTTATCCCCAACACTTTGCCAATTTTCCAGTTCTGTGAATAGTGTTTCCAGTTTTATGAAAAGTATAAGATCGGTCTCATCGATCGGTCTGACAGATCAGTTTCATAGATCGGTGTGAAAGATCGGTTTCACTGATCGGTCTGACAGATCGGTTTCACAGATCGGTCTGACAGATCGGTTTCACAGATCGGTCTGACAGATCAGTTTCACCGATCGGTCTGACAGATCGGTTTCACAGATCGGTCTGACAGATCGGTTTCGCAGATCGTTCTCACAGATCGGTTTCATAGATTGGTCTGACAGATCGGTTTCACAGATCGGTTTCACAGATCAGTGTGATAGATCGGTGTCACAGATCGGTTTCACAGATAGGTGTGACAGATCTGTTTCACAGATCTGTGTGACAGATCAGTTTCACAGATCCGTTTCAGAGATCGGTGTGACAGATCGGTTTCACAGATCGGTTTCACAGATCGGTGTGACAGATCAGTTTCACAGATCGGTTTCACAGATCGGTGTGAAAGATCAGTTTCACAGATCGATTTCACAGATCGTTGTGACAGATCGGTTTCACAGATCGGTTTCACAGATCGGTTTCAGAGATCGGTTTCACTGATCGGTTTCACAGATTGGTGTGACAGATCAGTTTCATAGATCGGTTTCATAGATCGGTGTGACAGATCAGTTTCACAGATTAGTTTCACAGATCGGTGTGACAGATCAGTTTTACAGATCGGTTTCATAGATCGGTGTGACAGATCAGTTTCACAGATCGGTTTCACAGATCGGTGTGACATATCAGTTTCACAGATCGGTTTCACAGATCGGTTTCATAGATCAGTTTCACAGATCGGTTTCACAGATCAGTTTCACAGATTGGTTTCATGTACAGTAACTGTGGGTGAACAGTGTTTCCAGACTCCTATAGTTTTGCCCCTTTTGACATTTCCTTTGACGTAATATACATTTAAAAACTTATTTTAAGGGATCTTAAGGCCGTTTAAAAAGCCATAAATCCTATATTAATTGTTCCTAAGGCTTGGAATGTTTTACTTGGTCAAACCGCGTGGGTTAATGCGATCCGTTTTTAATGGATAATGAACCGAATCTTAAAATGTCGCCCCATTTAACCTTCAAAAAGGGATGAGATATCATTCTCCCTTGTTCTTTCCCTTTGTTCTCAATTAAGAGGCACTATAACCTTTCAATCCTTTCCAGTTTCACAATCAATCTTTACTCCTAGGATTGGTTCTGCTCTGTTTTGGATGCAACTGAGCCGTGTCGATCAATATTCTCTATAAGGTATGTTGTATCGTCGTTCTTTTGGGGTTCATCTTCTCCTATCATCTTTTCCATCATTATACCATGTAATTTCCATGATTCTAATGGATTTTCTTGGGGTTGGTTGGTACTGTCGTACCGCAGCATCCTCCAGTGGATGCAGTTGTCGTGAGGGGAGGATTGTAACCTGTTGTGTGGATAAAGAAAGGGAGGAACTGTTTGAGGTAGGGGATTCATGGCTTCTCTAATTGTATATGTGCAATCGTAGAATTAGCATGATTTATCCCTTTGGATCACAATGAAACTAACCTAATAAAATACTTGAACCGGATTAAAAGAATTGGTTGATCGCATGTTGTTGCTTTATACCATGATAACGGTTTGCCTCATGTTTTCTTAAGATATAGTGATATCTATGTTTTCTTTGATTGTTGTTCGTTCATGATAGAAATTTATAATGAACGTAAACCCGGAATTAATTGTTAATTAATTGGATAAAGATAAAGAGGCATGTAAATTAATCTGTTTATTGTCGTTGTTGTAGTTGTTCTAATTTGAGGATAATAAAATTAAGGAAGTAAGCATGGTTATTTAATTGTGATATCTTTCTGATTAGGTATCCGTGATTGGAACCTACGAATAAAAAATCTGCCAATTCAATATAGATTAAAGAACAGATTATGTGGAAATTTCTAAAGGGGTTCTGAGTTACCCTCTTGTTTGCTAAAGGGTCAAGGGCCCATGGTTGTGATTGTTGTTTTTCTGCTGCTTGTGTTGTGATGTGAGCCTGGATGGTTGTTGTGATATGTGGAGGCATGGAGGCCTTGTGATTATGGCAGTAGATGATGCTTAGAGTGGAGAGATGCATCAGTTTATGCATGTGGGTGTCGGGGAGGAAACCAGGGGTAATGGAATGGGATGGATGTGGTTTCTGGTTTCTTACGGTTTTCTTGAATGTTAATCTTCTTTTCTTTTCCCCACTGCACAAGGCAGCTGGTCTTGCTACCCTTCTTCCGAAGGAGGTGAAGACGCACGGGGTATGCCATGTGCTTTCCGTGTTTAGCCTCTTGAGGGAGAATGGGTATATGCTCTTTCTATAGGCGGCAAAGACTCGACGGGTAGTATATCTATTCACTGTGTTGAGCCTCTTTTGTGTTTAGAAGCATAGGATGTTTTTCTAGAATGTCTGGGAATGTGGAAAAGTAATTCTTTAATGAATGTTTGATTAAATGGTGAAAATCCACGGGGATGGAGATACTGGAATTTAAAGGTGATTTGAATCCTAAAAATGAGCATTTTTTGAATGTGATGTTAATTCAGTTTAATGTGGAATTGTTCATTCATAATTAATGAATAAAAAATTAAATTAACGTACAGTGGAACTGATAAAATGAGAATGGAGTAATCTAATAAAGCTCTTAAAATGTTTGTGTTCTTATAGGATACCTAGTCTTTGAAGTAGCAGCCTGGAGTCTGAGAGACATTAGCTGCAGTTGTATCTAAGACTAGGTAATGCACAGAGTGTGGATGTGAGTTACATATATATTCTGTACTTTTTGTGTTTCTATACGCTACTCCACCCTGTCGGTAAGGGCAACTGACACCCCAGGGCTTCTGAGCCCTGGGGGGTGTTTTCCCCAACATTCTGATTGGAGGTTGAATGGCTGACTACCCCCTTTAGCCCCGCTCTCTTCTCTTGGTAGATACTTGTTCCATGAGGCACAGTAGTTAGTTACCCCATATATGTGTGTAGAGGGATGAAATGGCTTGTGGTTATTCACATGCATATATTCTGGATATAGTATCTTATGGACTACTATAGGTGTAACATGTATAGGCTATGATGGCTTGAGGATCCTTACTCGGAGTATGGGCTGTAATGGCTTAAGGTATTATACCCGAAGAATGATACATGTTATGCGAGATGTGGTGGCTCCCGGAAATTACCTGGTTAATTTTGGTTGTGAGGATAGTGTGGTGCTTCACCCAGGTGTCTGCGGGAAAGCCTTTGTGGTGCACGAGGTGCAGAATGTGGAGCTTAGCCCAGGTGTCTGCGGGCAAGCCTTGGAGAGAGATGCACAGGACGTATGTCGTTGGGGAAAATCGGCAAACCAGTGGGAAATTAGTAGCAGGGTACCCTTGATATTATTTACTATATACTATATTCTTGTATGTGTTACTTGGTTAGAGTGGCCATGGTGAGGTTGGGAATATAGTATACCTATTTAGGTGACGAGTTACTTTCACTTGTTGTTCACTGGGCTTTAGCATGCTTTCTTTACTTTTGCATGAGAGGATTGGGGAGGATCCTACTGAGTATACTGTTATACTCACCCTATGTACATATAAACTGTTTTTCAGGTTACATGGAGCAGGTTGGAGATCAAGCTGGTTACTACTAGTTTGCGGTTGGAGGAGGAGCTGTTTGGGCTTGTGGTCGCTGTCGTTTTACTTTCTTTTGGGTACCTTTAGTTTTCCCTTTCAGTTTTAGTACTTTTTCATGAAATTTCATATATGTACTTGGAATTCTTTTATATTTCAGTTATGATATGGAGTTGGTTGGAGTCTATTCTATCTCTCTCTTCTAATGTGTTCTCTTAGAGGGTAATGCCTCCCATTTGTGTGTGTTTTATACCCTCGGTGCTAGTCGCCAACTCGGGGCCTACTGGAGGCGGGACTCGGGGGTCATTATCTCTTTCCTAATATTGCCGGCCTAGGAGGGGTACACTTTGTGGGGAGGGGGTCGTGATAGAGTGGTATTAGAGGTCTGGTTGAGGGATAGGATGGAGTTCGATGTTAGGCACAGGTGAGGATGCATGGGATGGTAGGGGAACAGTGTCATTCATGTTTAGAAAGTGGGGTAAACACTGGAGACCGACAGAGACATAGGCGTTCAGGGCCCCCTATGATCTGTTGCACGGACCTTTATGTTTACGATGGCTACTAAACAAAGTGATACTGGTTGCAGGGTAGAGACCTAGGAAAGGATCATGCATTATTATTCATTGTGCATGTGTTTGTATGGGTAGACCTTGGGATAGGTATCCTGAAATTAATAAAACAAAACAATTAATTTATTACTGTGAATCTTCCATATTCCAGGCTTAGGATCTCTAACAGTTGTTATTTTATAGGTATGGCTCCAGGTCGACGTCCTCGTCAGGTTTGCACAGAAGGTGCCCAGCAGGCTGTTCCAGCATATCGCCTCCGGGTAGAGGTTGATGACGATGACACTTGTAGGAAGACACTCCAAGAGTTTCAGCGCCAGAGTCTACAGAAGTACGAGGGATCCGTTTTAGATGCAATCACAGAAGACTGGTTAGAGCAGGTCGAGATAGGCTTCAGTTCGATTCGTGCTCAGAAAGAACACTGGGTGTCCTTGGTTGTGACGATACTGCGTGGAGCAGCGAGGCAGTGGTGGTTCTTGTTCCTTGGGGATCGCGAGGAGTCAGCGATCTTATGGGAGGAGTTTCTAGATAGGTTTAGAGTCGAGTTTCTTTCATCGACTGCGAAGGCGTCCAGTCGCCAGGAGCTTCTCACCCTTCGACAGGGGAGCTCCAGTGTTCGAGAGTTTGGAATCCGTTTCAGGAACCTTCTACGATATTCTTCAGACCTGTTACCAGATGATGAGGCCAGGGCGAGGTATTTCGAGGAAGCTTTGGTCCAGAGATACAGTGCCAGGTCACCCTATTTATGCTGAAGACATATCATGGGGTGCTGGCAAGGGCATTGGTTGTTGAGAGGACTTCGGCCAGGACTGGAGCGTCACGATAGGGGAATCGTCATGATTCCCCATGAAGCAGAGCTGTGGTCCAGGGTTCCCAGTTTTTAGGATAGAAGAGTTTCCGTTCACCTGGTGGTAGTTCCCAGCCCTTCCCATCTCGTTTCTCCGGAGGCAGCAACTCTCAGGCCTATGCCAAGGGACCAGGCTCTTGTTTTTCTTATGGTGGTCGTGGTCATCAGTAGCGGGAGTGCCCGACTTTTCAGAGCAGTTATCGTACACTGGGCGCTCTGCTCTAGGTTCCTCCATTGAGGCAGTTCCAGCCGAGGCACCAGCAGCAGGTTGCACTAGCTTTAGATCACCCGAGGGTAGATGGAGCAGGCAAAGGACAGCCCCATGACGCTCCCCATCCTCATAGAGCATAGTGTGGCCATGGTGGTGGTCATCATCAGGGTCAGAGAGGTCGTGGAGGTGGTGGTGGTCAGCTTCATGCTCTAGCGTTGCCAGCCCCAAGCGCGCCAGATGTCGTTCGAGGTACCCTTTTCTTGTTTTCTACCTTGGTGTATGCCTTTTTTGATTCCGGAGTGACACACTCCTTTATATCCCCTGCCCTTGTCCACGCATTGGGACTTGAGGTAGAGAGGCTTCCAGTGCCCTTGGCGTTGACTACGCCAGTTGGAGGTCGACCTAGCTTGTTTGAAGTATCTGGAGACTATGAGCTAGTGTTGGGGCAGCACCGCTCTTGGGGAGATTTCCTATGTTTACGAATACAACCATATGATGTCATCCTCGGCATGGATTGGTTGTATTAGGTGCAGGCTATTGTGGATTGCTTCCGGAAGGAGGTCATCTTCTTCGATGCAGATGGGGAAACAGTGTTGTTTGCTGGTGAGCGAGATCCTCGGATGGGTCATAGGCATGTTTCATCCTTATCATCCATGATGGCTGAGATGATGCTATGTTCTTCAGAGGTTGAGCAGTTGGCGTTTCCTAGGGTTGTGGAGGAGTACCCTGATGCATTTCCCGAAGATGTTGTAGCATTACCCCCTCGAAGAGTGATCGAGTTTGGGATCGAGCTACAGCCAGGAGAGTCTCCTATATCTATGTCTCCGTATAGAATGGCCCCTTCTGAGTTACGAGAGCTACGTATACAGCATGATGATCTGTTGAAGTGCGGTTTTGTTCGGCCAAGTGTGTCTCCATGGGGTGCACCAGTCTTGTTTGTGAAGAAGGCTGACGACAGTTTAAGGTTGTGTGTCGATTATCATCACTTAAACAAAGTGACAATAAAGAACCACTATCCTCTTCCGTGGATTGATGACTTATTTGATCAATTGAAGGGTGCAAGTTGGTTCTCAAAGATCGACTTGCGGTCAGGATATCATCAAATGCGTGTAAAGGATGAGGATATCCCGAAGACTGCATTCCGTTGTCGTCATGGGCATTATGAGTTTGTTTTAATGCCATTCGGCGTGACAAATGCTCCAGCTGTTTTCATGGGGTTGATGAATGCCGTATTCCGTGAATTCCTGGACAAGTTTTTTGTGGTTTTCATCGATGACATCCTTGTGTACTGCACATGTAAAGAAAAGCATGCAGAGCATCTACGAGCCATTTTGGGAGTTCTTCGCCAACATCAGTTATTTGGGAAGTTGTCCAAGTGTGATTTCTGGGCTCGATATGTTCATTTCTTAGGGCATGTTCTGTCCCAACAGGGAGTAGCTGTGGATCCATCGAAGAGAGAAGCAGTAGTGTCTTGGGTAGCCCCCATGACCGTGTCAGAGGTGCGACGTTTCCTTGGTCTCGCAGGCTATTATAGGAGGTTTGTAGCCAATTTCTCCTTATTTTCGACTCCTCTGACAGCTTTGACCAAGAAGGATCAAGCGTTCATATGGACTGAACAGTGTCAGGAAGCTTTCGAATATCTAAAGGAGAAGTTGGTAAGTGTTCCAGTCCTTTGTCTTCCAGCGGAGGGAGTCCAGTTTGGTGTTTTTCGTGATGCTTCACATCTGGGGCTAGGATGTGTTCTTATGCAACAAAGCTCAGTTGTTTCTTATGGGTCCTGACAATTGCGTCCTCATGAACCCAACTATTCCACCCATGATCTTGAGTTGGCAGCCGTGGTGTTTTCACTGAAGTTGTGGAGACATTACCTCATTGGCGAGAGCTTTGTGGTTTTCACCTATCATAAGAGTTTGAGGTATGTTTTCTCTCAGCGGGACTTGAACTTGCCGCAGCGTCGGTGGATGGAGTTCTTGCAGGAATACGACTTCGAAATATCGCATACACCTGGGAAGGGAAATGTTGTTGCTGATGTGCTGAGCCGAAAGTCACGTAGTGATGCTGTGCGTGAATCCGGTGATTCTTGGAGAGTAATGGAGGAACTGTCAGCATTACATCTTGATATGGAAGAGGTTGGAGGTAGAGGGTGTCTTTTCCAGATGACGGTGCAGTCATCTCTGATGCAGAAGGTGGAAGAGTCTCAGTTGGGTGATCCAGAGGTGGATGTTTGGAGAGATAGAGTTGTTTGTGGAGAGGCCCCTGATGGTTGGTCGGAGGATGAACAACACCGAGTGTTGTATCATGGTAGGCTTTTTGATCCCTTGGAGATGCGTGAGACGGTTCTCCGAGAGTTTCATAGCTCGCCCTTAGCAGTACATCCTGGTGTGACAAAGATGTACCGATCCTTGAGGATTCAGTTTTGGTGGCCTGGGCTGAAGCATGCAGTGGTAGAGTTTGTGTCTCGATGTTTAGTCTGTCAGAGGGTGAAGGCCGAACACCGTGTTCCTGGTGGTCTTCTCGAGCCATTAAATATTTCTCAGTGGGAGTGGGAGGACATCTCAATGGACTTTGTTACAGGTTTACCTCGAGCTCCGGGAGGACAAGATGCTATATGGGTGGTAGTGGATCGTTTAACTAAATCAGCCCACATCATATCAATCAAGGAGTCGATCTCAGTGGAGGTTTTGTCGAAGAAGTATCTGGAGGAGGTGGTGAGGCTTCACGGAGTTCCTAAGACGATCATTTCTGATCGAGATCCTCGTTTTACCTCTAGGGTGTGGAGAGGTCTCCAGCATGATTTTGGTTCTCAATTATGCCTTTGCACTACTTTTCATCCTCAAACGGATGGTCAGACAGAGCGACCAATCCAGACTCTTGAAGACATGTTGCGCTCTTGTGTTCTTGATTTTGGAGGTTCATGGATGAAGCATTTACCCTTGGTAGAGTTCTCTTACAATAATAGTTTTCACTCTACCATCGGTATGGCGCCATTTGCAGCCTTGTATGGCCGGCCATGCCGTTCTCCGTTGTGCTAGACTGGGGTCGGAGAGTCAGCAATTCTCGGACCATAAATAGTGCAGAATACAACAGAGATGGTACATGTGATTCGTGAGAGGATGAAGAAAGCAAATGATCGTCAGAAATCATATGCTGATCAAAGAAGGAGACCGTTAGAGTTTAATGTTGGGGATCATGTGTTTCTAAAGGTGACTCCCATCGTGGGAAGCGACGGTTTGGTCGTGGAAGTAAGCATTCTCCCCAGTTTGTTGGGCCTTTCGAGGTGTTATCTCGTGTTGGAGATGTGGCATATCGAGTAGCACTTCCCCCTCAGATGAGTCGGAGACATGATGTTTTCCATGTATCACAGCTCTGTCGTTACCTTCATGATGAATATCATGTTATCGATTGGGGTGAGATCGATATTGATGATGATTCAACCATCGAGGAGCGACCTGTGGAGATCCAATACCACAAGGAGAAGGTGTTGTGTGGGCGTTCTATTCCCTTAGTTCATGTCTTGTGGCGACACGGTGGCATGGAGGAGAGTACCTGGGAGCGTGAGTCACAGATATGTGCTCAGTACCCAGAGTTGTTTAATGTTTAACTCCTTTCATGTAATGATGTTTTCTTTGTGGTTGGACCTTTCATGTTTTATTTATGTACCTTTGATGTGATGTTATGTTTGAATTTTTTGGTTATGGATTGTTTGTTTCCATACTCTCGGATGTCGTAGTTTTGTTCCAGCTTTTGAACAACTCATAGTGGCTTTCCACTGAGAGGTATCTTATGGGGTGGTTGTTCGGACCCCTCTTTTCTTCTGGGTTGGTTATTAATTCTCGAGGACAAGAATGTTTTGAGAGGTATCTAATGTAATGGCCTGGACCTCTCCGGTCCATTACTTTGTGAAATGTTGGTGTTGGAGGTGTTCTGGGAGGTCAAGGGGACTTATCCCCAACACTTTGCCAATTTTCCTATTCTGTGAACAGTGTTTCCAGTTTTATGAACAGTAACAGATCAGTCTCACCGATCGGTCTCACAGATCAGTTTCACATATCGGTGTGATAGATCGGTTTCACAGATCGGTCTGACAGATCGGTTTCACAGATCGGTCTGACAGATCAGTTTCACAGATCTGTCTGACAGATCGGTTTCACACATCAGTCTGACAGATCGGTTTCACAGATCGGTGTGACAGATCAGTTTCACATATCGGTTTCACAGATCGGTGTGACAGTTCGGTTTCACAGATCGGTTTCACAGATCGGTGTGACAGATCAGTTTCACAGATCGGTTTCACAGATCGGTTTCACAGATCGGTGTGACAGATCAGTTTCACAGATCGATTTCACAGATCGGTGTGACAGATCAGTATCATAGATCGGTTTCACAGATCGAATTCACTGATCGGTGTGACAGATCAGTTTCACAGATCAGTTTCACAGATCGGTGTGACAGATCAGTTTCACAGATCGATTCCACAGATCCGTGTGACAGATCAGTTTCACGGATCAGTTTCACATATCGGTTTCACATATCGGTTTCACAGATTGGTTTCACAGATCGGTTTCACAGATTGGTGTGACAGATCGGTTTCACAGATCGGTTTCACAGATCAGTGTGACAGATCAGTTTCAGAGATCGGTTTCACAGATCGGTGTGACAGAACAGTTTCACAGATCGGTTTCACAGATCGGTGTGACAGATCAGTTTCACAGATCGGTTTCACAGATCGGTGTGACAGATTAGTTTCACAGATCGGTTTTACAGATCAGTTTCACAGATCGGTTTCACAGATCGGTTTCACAGATCGGTTTCATGTACAGTAACAGTGGGTGAATAGTGTTTCCAGCCTCCGACAGTTTTTCCCCTTTTGACATTTCCTTTGACGTAAAATACATTTAAAGCCTTATTTTAAGGGCTCTTAAGGTTGTTTAAAAGCCATAAATCCTATATTAATTGTTCCTAAGGCTTGGAATGTTTTACTTGGTCAAACCACGTGGGTTAATGCGATCCATTTTTAATGGATAATTAACCGGATCTTAAACTGTCGCCCCATTTAACCTTCAAAAAGGGATGAGATATCATTCTCCCTTGTTCTTTCACTTTGTTCTCAACTAAGTGGCACTATAACCTTTCAATCCTTTCCAGTTTCACAATCAATTGTTACTCCTAGGATTGGTTCTGCTCTATTTTGGATGCAACTGTGCCATGTCGATCAATCTTTGATATAAGGTATGTTGTATCGTCGTTCTTTTGGGGTTCATCTTCTCCGATCCACTTTTCCATAATTATACCATGTAATTTCCAGGATTCTAATGGGTTTTATTGCGGTTGGTTGGTACTTTCATACCGCAGCATCCTCCGGTGGATGCAGTTGTCACGAGGGGAGGATTGTGACCTGTTGTGTGGATAAAGAATGTGACGAACTTTTGAGGTATGGGATTCATGGATTCTCTAATTGTATATGTGCAATCTTAGAATTAGCATGATTTATCCCTTTGGATCACAATGAAACTGACCTAATTAAATACTTGAACCGGATTAAAAGAATTGGTTGATCGCATGTTGTTTCTTTATACCGTGATAACAGTTTGCCTCTTGTTTTCTAAAGATAAAGTGATATCTATGTTTTCTTTGATTATTGTTCATTCATGATAGAAATTGATAATGAACGTAAAGCCGAAATTAATTGTTAATTAATTGGCTAAAGATAAAGAGGCATGTAAACTAATCTGGTTATTGTCGTTGTTGTAGTTGTTCTAATTTGGGGATAATCAAATTAGGGAAGTAAGAATTGTTATTTTATTGTGATAGCTTGCTGATTAGGTATCCGTGATTGGAACCTACGAATAAAAAATCTACCAATTCAATATGGATTAAAGAACAGATTATGTGGAAATTTCTGAAGGGGTTCTGAGTTACCCTCTTGTTTCCTAAAGGGTCAAGGGCCCATGGTTGTGATTGTTGTTTTTCTGCTGCTTGTGCTGTAATGTGAGCCTGGATGGTTGTTGTGATATGTGGAGGCATAGAGGCCTTATGGATATGGCAGCAGATGACGCCTAGAGTGGCAAGATGCATCAGTTTATGCATGTGGGTGTCGGGGAGGACACCAGGGGTGATGGAATGGGATGGATGTGGTTTCTGGTTGCTTACGGTTTTCTTGAATGTTAATCTGCTTTTCTTTTCCCCACTGCTCAAGGTAGCTGGTCTTGCTACCCTTCATCCGAAGGAGGCGAAGATGCACGGGGTATGCCACAGGATTTCCGTGTTTAGCCTCTCGAGGGAGAATGGGTATATGCTCTTTCTATAAGCGGCAAAGACTTGATGGGTAGTATATCAATTCACCGTGTTGACCCTCCATTGTGTTTAGAAGTATAGGATGTTTTTCTAGAATTCCTGGGAATGTGGAAAAGTAATTCTATAATGAATGTTTGATTAAATGGTGAAAATCCACGGGGATGGAGATACTGGAATTTAAAGGTGATGTGAATCCTAAAAAGGAGAAGTTTTTGAATGTGATGCTAATTCAGTTTATTGTGGAATTGTTCATTCTTAATTAATGTTTAAATTATTAAATTAACATACAGTGGAACTGATAAAATGGGAATTGAGTAATCTAATAAAGCTCTTCAAATGATTGTGTTCTTATAGGATAACTAGTCTTTGAAGTAGCAGCCTGGAGTCTGAGAGACGTTAGCTGCAGTTGTATCTAAGAATAGGTAAT
Source organism: Viscum album (assembly GCA_963277665.1). Taxonomy (NCBI): domain Eukaryota; kingdom Viridiplantae; phylum Streptophyta; class Magnoliopsida; order Santalales; family Viscaceae; genus Viscum; species Viscum album. Next base: position 1,936,170,101 of record OY728165.1, read on the forward strand.
GCCCATAGTGTGGATGTGAGTTAAATATATATTTTGTAATTTTTGTGTTTCTATACGCTACTCCACCATGTCGGTAAGGGCAACTGACACCCCGTGGATTCTGAGCCCTGGGGGGGGGGGGGGGTTTCCCCAACATTCTGATGGGAGGTTGAATGGCTGACTACCCCCTTTGGCACCGCTCTCTTCTCTTGGTAGATACTTGTTCCATGAGGCACCGCGGTTAGTTACCCCATATATGTGTGTCGAGGGCTGTAATGGCTTATGGTTATTCACACACATATATTCTGGATATAGTATCCTATGGACTACTATAGGTGTAACATGTATAGGTTATGATGGCTTGAGGATCCTTACTCGAAGTATGGGTTGTAATGGATTGAGGTATTATACCTGATGTATGATACACGTAATGCGAGCTGTGGTGGCTCCTATAAATTACCTGGTTTCTTTTGGTTGTGAGGACGGTGTGGTGCTTCGCCCAGGTGTCTGCGAGAAAGCCTTTGTGGTGCACGAGGTGTAGATTGTGGATCTTAGCCCAGGTGTCTGCGGGCAAGCCTTGGAGAGAGATGCACATGATGTATGTCGTTGGGGAAAAGCGGCAAACCAGTGGGGAAGTAGTAGCGGGGTACCCTTGATATTCTTTACTATATTCTATAATCTTGTTTGCGTTACTTGGTGAGAGTGGCCATGGTGAGGTTGGGAACATAGTATACCTATTTAGGTGACGAGTTAGTTTCACTTGTTGTTCATTGGACTTTAGAATGCTTTCTTTACTTTTTCACGAGAGGCTTGGGGAGGATCCTTCTGAGTATACTATTATACTCACCCTATGTACATATAAACTGTTTTTCAGGTTACTTGGTGCAGGTTGGAGATCAAGCTGGTTACTACTAGCTTGCAGTTGGAGGAGGAGCTGTTCGGGCTTGTGGTCACTGTCGTTTTACTTTCTTTTGGGTACCTTTAGTTTTCCCTTTCAGTTGTAGTACTTTTTCATGAAATTTCATATATGTACTTAGATTTCTTTTATATTTCAGTTATGAGATGGAGTTGGTTGGAGTCTATTCTATTTATCTCTTATAATGTGTTCTCTTAGAGGGTAATGCCTCCCATTTGTGTGTGTTTTATACCCTCGGTGCTAGTCGCCAACCCGGGGCCTACTGGAGGCGAGACTCAGGGGTCATTATCTCTCTTCTCATATTTCTGGCCCAGGAGGGGTACACTTTGTGGGGAGGGGGTCATGACAATATGAGGGTTTCTAATATCCAAAGAAACTTCCCTTTCTTGAAAATTGATTTGGGATTTATCTATATAAATTCAATCCATGCATACGATGACATCATAATTAACCAAAGGAAGAATGATAGGATTTACAGGAAAAAATATCCCACAAATTTCAACCATAGAGGAATCATACACATGTGATGAAATCATCATACAATTAGAGGATTTCACTACTAATTCCAAATCTAATTATTTTGATGGAATATATAAACCTTTATAAAATTATTTAGATATGAAATATTGTGTAGGTCCATAATAAAATTTGACATTAGAATTTTGGTACTGGATGTTAATTGTACCTTTCATCATGTAGTTATCACACCCCTCAACTGAAATAGTGATTTCCTGAAATTTACCCTCATCCCTTGGATTAAGAGGTTGCTGATAGGAATTATCATCACTAGTCCTTTGATATGGGTAGTGATTATCATATTGCATCTTCTCTCTACACTTGTAGCATTAAATCATGGGAGGCTCATTTATTTCCACCTTTTTATCATTCATAATGTTATCCATCTTCTTCTGATCACTTTGGAAATCAAATGAATGATGTCCTTCCAATATACATTTAAAAAAAATATTAAACCCCATAAGGAAATTTCATCCTTGATTCTTCCCACACATAGAGTATGAATGGAAATTCATCTTCTTCTATTCATGGTTTTAATATATTACATTAAAATCAGTTTTATTCTTCATATCAAAACAATGATATTGATTTGTGACTCCAACCTCCATTTCAACCTTGATTTCACAACGCAAAATCTATTCATAACTACTAAATAATATTATGGAAAACTCCCATATGTGACTTGGATTTATGTCACTAAAGAACTTATCAACATTACATTAGGGTTGAATGGTAATTACTAAATAGTACCTCAACAGTATCATGAAATTATCCCCATAGTTACAAATAAATTCATCATGACATTACTTAAACATATGGAAATATTTCTCCATATTCATTATAAGAATCCTAGGAACCTACATATTTAATAATAGGTTACTGAGATATTCCTAATACATGGATTCAATCTCTTATTTCTACATAATAATATTGAATAGAGTCTACTACAGGTGTGCATCACCTTTTAACTGATATATTTCTATAATGTCTTTCCCATACCAGGATTAGTTGATAATAGAAAATGTCATTTTAGTTGTTAAAAATAATTTTTAATAATAAAGCAGACATGAAGTCCCTCTAAAATAAGTTTGATTTTTCCTCATGAAGGAATCAATAAAATTTTGTTCCTCTTTAACTTATTTGGATGTCCACAATGATTCATAGCTTACAAAACTTTGTGGACATAAAAATGAGGTTTTTCATTCTAGATGACAAAGAATATAGTTTCTCATGATTGAAGTCATTGCATTTTATATCTTGATCACCATTAATAAGTCTCTTTGAGGTTTGTACAATTGAATAAAACCAAAATTATAGAGAAAGAAATATTGTACATAATAAAGAAGCACGTAATCATGAAATGTACCTAATAATATGTCTATGATAAAAAATCCTCCTTAGACAATGAAACCTTCAATTTTTCCTAGTTCATTCATAGCCAAATTATTTTTCAATCCTTCATGATACTTATGAAGGTGTTTTTGAATTTACACATCATTTCCCCCAAGAGTGTCAAACCTGGTGTGTAGTAAAGCCCAATGTTGTGTACCAGATTACCCCATGTTATGTTCATAACAACATGTTAGGGTTATTACCCCTGTATAAATATGTTCTAGAGCCACATCTAATTTTAGAATCAATACATGTATGTATTTCTAGTAAAGCACTCACTCTATCCTTTTCCAAAATTTTGAGACATTTTTCTATACTTTTCTTTATCCTTCGACTTGTCCATAGACGTGTTATTTGGGTTCTCACTAAGGTTTCCTCATCATATCATATAGAAGGTTAACTATACTTTTACTCTAATACAAAATATTGTCACCTGGTCTTGAAATTTATTAAAATTATAAAAACTTTGACAAATATAGAAAACATTATATAAAAATACCAACAATGACAATAATAGACTACTGAATTCAGAAACATTGAAACAAAAATAGTGGTACATAAGTGACCTACAATATCTCCAACAAGATTTTCTCTGAATAACCCCCTTCATAGACACAAAAACTTAAGACCTATCTTCATAACCTTGGGGATATGAAACATAAAAAGGGGTGAGATGAGATGCTTAGTAATGGTAAACAAGGAAGAAATGTATGAATAATATTGACCGTAATGGAATGAGAACATGATCGTGAAAATAAAATATCATTCCATATATATCAAATATAATAAAAAAATCATGTCAAAATATTAGTAGTTCATAAAATATGAATTACAATTAAATAACGAACATAATACATGAAAAAATAATATAGGAAAAAAACATAGGATTCTGGCAGACACATAAGCATATAATATGATTTCCATATTAACTAAGGAATTTCTACCAAGACAATCACTGTTTTATGGGTTCACTCCCCACACCATCCTGGAAGTCATAGTTTACTCCTATAGCCATATTAGTAGCATGATTTCACACCTCAGACCATCTTGGTTGTCATTGTTCACTCCCATAATCATATTAGTATTTTAGGATCATTCACAAGACAATATTATTCTTTCTCTTGAGATATAAATCTTTACCCAATGCATTGGATGGAGATATAGGTCCCACCTGAATCAAAATATTATCATACATACATGTGACACAAGATCATATATGATAATATCATTACCCATGAAACTAATTCTATATTATAAACATGTAATAATATCATAACATATGGAAAAATATATGTTTTCAAATAATTTCATCATAAAAATTACATGTGAATAGATGCAGATGTCAAAATCATATAACCCATGAAAGTGAAACAGGTTTTATCGACATGATTCCATATATATATAATAAATTTATGGGAAAAAAATAATCCAATAATTAATTTATTTCTGAATAATGACATGAGTAAAAATAATATATGTTATCATATATGGGATATAATTTTGAAATAACTTTTTGAAACATTTCTTGAGTAAAATATCATTTATTCATTGAAAAAATAATTTTTAAAACATTTAACCATTTAAAAAAATTCTTTTAATAATTATTTTCAAACATATTAATGAATCATCTCAAACCAAAAAATGTTTTTAAAATCTTTTTCCATGAAAATGGGCTTCAAATAACTTTTAATAACATTTTTTAAAACATAGTTTTTGAATACAATTGATTTCTTATAGGAGAGAGAGACAATTGGATTTTACAAAAAAACATATCTTAAATAAAAATGTGTGGATGAATGTCACTAATAAATGGATTTATGTTGAAAAAAAATGTTACATAATCTCATGAGTGTTCTTATAATATGTATCATAAGATTTCATCAAAGTAATCATAATGATAAACAATCTCAAAAAGAAAAGATATTGTCTCATTAAAATCTAATAACATGATAACAAGGGATAATATTATCCATGTAAGAAAATGAAATCAAAATAGGCCTAAAATATCATTAAATTAATTAAATTCAGGATATAACATGCAATAAGGAAGTATATACACCTTTAATGTGAATTTTGGTACATAACAAAACATGAATCTCAATGAAAGAAAAATAATATAAATCTTTTTTAACTTATTTGGTATCATTTGGAACATAAACCACATTAAATAAGTCTCATAAAATATATATGTGAAAATACATATATTTATATAAAAATACAAAGACACAATCATCATCAGTACATACACCACGCAAAATAAAAATTAGTGAACCTAGCATGTATATCGTGGAAATAGAAAGTGAGATGAGATCCCCTTACCCTGTATCTTGAATATCTCCATAAAAATTCATACCACCATTAAAATAAAGGAAATATTATTATAAATAATTTATAGAATTTTATTTTCATATCAAATACCATATATTTTTTGATTACGGCCTTATATAACCGATTTTGTAGCAATCCTTTGTTAACGATTCACTTCTGGTAATATTCATTTTGTTATTCACATCTGTCTTAATTTTATATACCCTTAGTACTTATTGTTATATCATGATTAAAAAATGTAAATAAGGATATAAATATCTTTTATATTAATTATATGTGTAATATTGTAGTCTATTTAATATTGAATTATGAATTTATAATATACCATTCATTGAGATGGTAAGCCGTAAAAATGCATCAATGTTGTTTCCATTTTTATTATTGTATTGAAATAAAGAACATAAGTGAAATCATATATATAGATATATATAATTATTTCAGAAACATTATTATATAATATATATAATATATTCTCACTAAACCCATTCTTAATTCATTCCATTTACTGTCTGAACAAATCACATTGCTTTCAGCGTGCTGTAGTCACCACTTTCTCAAACAAAATTATTGTATTAACACAAAACGGAATGATAAAATATATTTGTTGTAAATGGAAAAAATAAAGATTAAATTTATAATATATATAATATATATGAACATATTTTACATCATAATTCCATAATGAATGGCTGTAATGAAAATTGAACAATCATCGTTTAGTGAAGTAGTAGTTCTCCATACATGTAAATAATTTGATCATTACAGATTATATAGAGGTGTGTATATGTATAGGTTGAAAAAATAGAAAGAAAAAATACAATTATGTTTATGATACGGGATTTTTACTCTAGAATCGAATAATGAGGGTTGAGGGCGTGGAGAAAGAAAATAAAAGAAAGGACTTGAGAGAAGATGTTTCCTCTTAATCGGGATACTCATTTTGGTTTGTTCCAAAATGCTTCCTTGGAAAACATTATTACCAATGTGAGGCTTCATGGGGGAAGGGAGGGTATATTTGAGATTAATTATGTAGTGTTTGGGTGACCCAAGGGGCTTTATATGTGTGAGTAAATGGGGGGAAAGGATCCCTTTTATAGTATAGTAGTCATTAAAATCTTTTTAATTTTTAAAGAGATAACTCCACTAATTATTTCATGTAAGACAAGTATCCAATAGTAGTACACAGCCTATAATAGTTATTATAGGGTCAAACTACTTCCATAAAATGGGTACTATGAATTTTTCAATTTCATATTGGGTCTTAAAATTAAGTATTAGTCCTTTTATAAGATTAATTTTTCCATAATCTATTTAACTAATTTTAATTACATTAAAAAATATTTTTTTTTCAAAAACTAAGATAACCTTACGAGACATTATAAATTATACATATTCTAAATATGTAATCCATTTTTAAATTATCCAAATATAGAACTGGTAATGATTAATTTAAAATTGTTCTCGTAGTAGGGTCGAAAATACAGGTTTCTAAAGTAAAAATGATTAAATGTTTTCTATGTTATTATATCCAATAATATTGTGAAATTGGTTATCATTACTTTAATTGGATTAATTTATAAAATACTTATCTTATAAAAATTGTATAGAAATTTAAAATATAATTTATCCTTATAAATAAATTAGATGAAAAATAATTTTTGAATTAAAATATGGGTTTTTCACTATTCATCGGAGAAGGATGTTTCTCAAAAAAATACCAAATATTCACTATTATATAATTGATAAATTAAAAATTAAAAAATTATGTTTGTTTTATCGAAATAAATTTATAATTTTTTTATAAATTAATTTTATTATTTTTTACATAATTACATTAAAGGTAGTTTATTCAATAAAACAATATTTTTTAATATATAAGGGCATTACCAAAAAATTATATATTTTATTTTCAATATGTTTTATTTACATAATACAATTATAAAAAAATATTTGAAAAGTAGTTATTACTATTCATATAACTATGATCATCAGCTAGGTTATAATTATCATAGAAAAAAATTATAACAATAAAACGAGGTTTTGTAAAAACATCAGTGTTGTGTGTAATACACGCCTGTTGGTGTTATGTGTATCATACACCGAGTGGGTGATACATAACATACACCAATTTTTTTCTATTTGAAAGAAATTTTTTACTTAGTTCTGTATAAAAAATATATGAAAATAATTTTTTTTTGAAAAACAATCCATAAAAACATGGGGTGTTACAATGTACTAATACATATGATCATTTATTGAAAAATATTGATCCTTATATATCTTATTAAATGATTAATTTATATGATGAATCAAATATATATTCATAAAATTTATGTTTTTAAATTCTCATTAACCAATACAATTCCTCAAAGAACCAAATTTTTTGACAAAAAAATCAAGAGCATTCCATTGTGAAGAAAAATGATGAATGAATCCTTTTTTCAAAATAAATTATCATGGTTTTTTCATTACATATGTTATTATAAATCAATTTAGTAAGGAATTTTTGAAATTGGATTATCCTTATAAACTAATTCAATAGTAAATATAATATCTTCATTGGGTATATTTCAATTTAAGTCATTATAAAATATATCATGTTAATCATTTACTATCAAAACAACATCAATTGGAAGATTTTACTTCTTCTCAAAATCATGTGAAAGACATCATTCATTTTGATAATTACTCTATTTTCCAGCAATTTAACATTTATTAATGAGATGAATTCATTCCAATATATAAACTAATTCTCATTAACAAAACAACTTCCTTGTTTCAATATTCTATCTCAACATGAAAAAAATAAAATTCAAAACAAAAAATCAGACACTAAATGAGTAAAAACATTGAGTTTTTATGGTAAATCTTTTCCATGTAAAAAAATAAAAATATTATTAAATTTTATTTTTGATATATTATTAACCCGATGCATTTTTACTAGAATTTTTTGACTCATTTCGTATGGTGAAATTTCCAATTTACATAAATTTTTTCTTGTAAATGAATTAATGTGTAGACAAATAGATGATTATAATTTTGTATAATATTAATAAAAATTATTATAGCTGACATGACATCACATTATGGTTCATCATATACTGATTTAGTCACAAAGAATTTATCCACATCATTACTCTTTTGATATTTTCAACGTTTATTCTTTATTGTTTTTATTAGAGAAGTACTTCTTTAATGTACCATATAAATACAATTAAATCATCTAACAACCAGATTTTAAAAATATTTCATTTCATTACTATGATCCTTTTATTTTCATTCACATTGAACATGTCCAACATTATTACTTAAAAAACACTCCCTTAATTTTATATGAAATTTTTTTATTTAATTCTTACCAAACATATCTCATGATGGTATATTTATTCTCTTATATATGGATTTCATCAATAGATTATTCCCCATTTCCTTCTATTTAGACCTATTTTTCTTCTCATATTTAATGAATATAATATCATCAGAAAATATAATTACACACTATTAGAACACAGAAAATTATTATCATATTTTTGATTTCATGACAATGAATTTATAATCAATATTTCTGATTTAATCCTATATATACCCATTTCTTATTAATATCAAATTCTCAAAAACAATTGATTAATACCAAAAAATTATACTAAATATTTCTACATTCACATCCATAGAATCATCATCATATTCTTAAATTCTAATAATCATTTTTCCATTTTATGCTATATAATGATCGAGAAAAAAAATCTCAACGAAAATATTATTATGTTCATTGAATTTTTAGAAATACATGTCCTTTAATTATCTAAAATTATTTAATATTTTCAATATTTTATCAGAATTATCTATAAAAGTTATAGTATTGAGGATCAAATTTTTATTTTTTGAATAACGACTGTCATTAAATATATACTCTAAGGATTTAAGCAATCTATCATGTATCATTGGATCATATGATCCACTGAATTCTAGAGAGTGGTGTTTCATTAAATTCAATATAGTGTACATGTTCCTCTATGTTTATCATAGTTTCTCAATCATAGTATTACCATCACCATTTATATATAAAATAAAATCACACATAACAAAATAAATTAATTATTATTCTAAACATTTATTGTTCGTCATTATGAATGATATTGTCTTATTAGTGCCTTTCCAATTCAATTTCCATTTTCTTTATGAACTCACCTTGATTTAATGAACCAATATAGTTGTATTTAAATTGAATTTCATTTCAGAATTTACATTAAATATAATATCTCAATGTAATTATATTAATATTAAAAAATCCTATAAAAATTGGTAATCCTTTTCTATCCAACGAACTATAAGAATCTGACTTTAAAAAATTACACAATATATACTTTTATATCATGATCATATTTTTTTTCATTCATGATAGCCCTTAAAGGGTTTTAGATTTTAATAAATATGTCCTGATTGCTACATTATAAACCTATACACTAAAATGTATTAACATCCTCTATGTTTTTAATTATTCTATAATAGAATTATTACAAATAAAACAAGTTTCATTTTTTTGAAAATCCTGATAACATTAAACATGACTTAATCATTATTCTTTCTCATCATCAAAAAATATTCAAATATATGAAAACATGGTATTAGAATGAAATAATTAGTGAGATTCATTTGAAAACATGAAAAGAAACATCTAATTACATTTTTGATAAATGAGATCATTTAATATAATTCTCCTTAAAAATATTAAATTTTGTGATCAAACAATAATTTTCTTACACATGAAATAAAATATATTACAAAATTATATTACAGAAATATTTCATTAGAAAAATATAAGGACAAATTATAATCATAACTATTTCTTACAAAATATGAGGCTTTGAAAAATCATTTTCTTAAAAATTTATTATTTTACCCATAATTCAAATAATGAACCATTTGATCAAAATATAATTGTAGTACACTATAAAATGAATATTATTTCATGAAATTTAATTTAAAAACAAGGAAAATTTTTGTAGATTTCTTTGGAATTCATCTTAATATAACCCTTACCAAATCCTCATACTTGAAATAACATACTCTGTTAATTACAAAATAATTCTTTGAAGAAAATAATAATCACATGTTTCATTGGGGAGAAATATTGGACCCACCCATCCTGATAAATTTTTTACATGGAAATAAAAAACAAAAAACAAAAAAATAGGGATTAATATAATTATACTCATTAAAATATAAATTTTTACCAAAAATTTAATCATTTTAATATATTCATATATACATTTTTTAAAACACCAGTTTAAACACTAAAATACCTTGAACAAATGGATGATTTTTTTATTAAAATAGAAAACCTTGTAATATAATCAAAATATAAATTAATGGTTCTGGTGATGGGAAATGTTTTTGGTATCATTTACTTTAAAATAAAACATTATATTTTTTTAATGATAAAGTCACAACACATCATATATAATATATAAAATTGTTCTTTTTGAAATCCATCTAAATAAAATAAAATTTGAAATAAAATATCATTTTAAATATTTTTATAAATATATAAATTTATCCATATTTGATTTCATGAAATTGGAAAAGATGGAATTATATTTAAAACATTTTTGCACGTAATAATGTAACATCTCATGTTTTACATTTTTTATTTTTATATATTATATGGAATATTTATATGACATGATGTTGAGACAATGTGAAATTTTGAGGACTGGAGTTCTGGGAATTTTATTTTGAAAAATATTAAAATAATAAATATCATGGACACATGGTTTTACTAAAAATTTGGAATAACTCTTAAATGGGTGCCTATATAAGGAATATGAAGGCATCATAGAATTTAAATTGGTAGTTTTACATTAGGTGTGGCCAAAAATTGGTTATTGCGAGTTGTTTATGAATACGTTTTCAGAGAAAAAAATTATTTAAATAAAATATTTGAATGACTTATTTTATTTTTACTTTATATAGTGACATCCTCCTATATATGTATACAACTATAGATTTTTTATCATGGCTTTCTACTAAGCCCTGGGGACCTAGACACCATTGTAATACAGAATTCATAAAATTACACAATAGATCATGATCAGATTGTGGATCGTCATGCCAGTGCAGATAACAGATCTTATCAAATGAGACAACCAACTTTTACATATCAATGATCAATTTAAACTCTAGTTAAGGCATGTGTTTCAATTTTTTAATTCATATTTCCTACATTCCATGATGATCGAAAATAAATCAACAAACGGATTTTTTTGCAGATCGATCACCTTGCAGATAGGGTTTTAATCTATGGGGTTTATGTGGTAGATTTATCTTGGTTATTAAATCCTCTTTATTTATCATTATTATTGTATTATATTGAGGATAAAATGAGCAATGGTTGAGGTTTTTTCCTGAGGGAAATTCTTTGATATTTTCAACATCCTTTCTTATTATTACGAGTGACCCCTTAGTTTGTGGTTTGAATCCCTAATGACAGGGTGATCATTGCACACAAAATTCTTGGAGTAACAATCCAAGATAATAGATATAGACATGTTGGGTTGCAATAGAGCTATGATGGTGTTGGTTTTGGATGGATCAAGGCGGTTTGGAAACCTCTGATTTCAACAATTCAGATGTGGAAGATGAAACAAACAAACACCTTAGATTTCCTACCATATTTGATGGCTGGAGTAGGTCTCTCATTAACAGAGAGGATCGGCCAGAGTATAACCATGTATTTCCTCTTAATTAAAGCTCAATCTGACGGTGATGACAACACATACATAAAAAAGAGGAAGAACCATAGATTATGAACATCCCATTACACATGGTGTGTCATTAATAATAACACTCCATATAGGGAGAACATATTATGGTGTATGTATTTTCATATAGTTAAGTATTACACAATGTGTGACCCATGTCATACGACATTTGACCCTCCACGTAATACTTCACGTTTACGTTAAAGGGTACACAGAAAAGGGAAACAATACACCACCTGATTGAACACTATATACTTAAACACGAACATGGATTTGGTAAACGGAAATGGCTAGTATACATTGGCCGAAAAAAGTGTGTCTCTACACACTATGTACTAATACTACACATTCGGTACATTGATACTACATATTGTGTTAGGATTTTCTACATGGGCGGGACATGGGATAACTGGACATGATATGTACTGCATGGGACACATCATGTAGTCCCATCAAAATTGTTTGTGGTTCTTCATTTTACTAGATTGTACCAGAATATGTTGAATTCATTCCATAGGTCATTTTCATTGAGGTTATAGTGTGTAATTACATCCACATCACGATATTATAATCCCTTTTAGAGGCCAAGTCTCAAATAGATTTGTGTTGTCCCTCTGTGAGACAGGATTATGAAACATTATCATCCCTAGTAGTGTTTTGGGAGTTAGTGTGACCTCCTTGAGTTGGATTTTGATCTTCAATCTAGTGGTATGTATCAATAGGGTCTGTGGAATCATTGGAAAATGATTCCCTATGTATCTGGTTTATCCAGATTGGGTTCGTGGAGTCCAAAAAATGTTATGGGCATGACACCCTATCTATTTATCATTGTTACCTTAGACTAGTGAGCTCCCTTGGGTATGTAAAAATGTCTGAGACCTTTTTTTGATTATCTTATATAGTATCATGGATTGATGAGTGGGTTATCCTGTAATTATCGTTGCCCTGAACATAATTATATGGATGATTGTTGGTTATGACCACCTGGTGGTGAGGTGTCTTTCATAAGTTTATCAGGTATTTTGTTCCTTGTTATATATTGAATGTTATATCTTTTTTTGGGATTAATGTACTTGATGTTTCATGTTTTGTGTTTTTAGGGTGTTAAATTGAGTATTTTTATACTCAACCCTACAAGAGAATTGCATGAATATGTTGTGTCTTTGGAAAATGTGGTATTTTTTACGAAGTCCTAGAAGGAATAGGTGCAGTTGGAGAATATATAGAGCATGAAATACCAATAAATATATCAAGAGAAAACATTTTACTTAGTTCTCACCGTTGGATTAGGTTATAAACATTACAGTTTTGGTTGGGATTATTTTCCCCTCTTCTATTTATAGTACATTCACTGTCATACTTTAGTATTGGGATCTCGGTTGTCTACATGGATTCATTTAGTTTTTTATATATTTTAGCATTTTCTTTCTTTTAGGTGTGTGTGTGTGCATATATATTAGGCCGATACCACCCATTTTTTGGCATATTCATACTTGGTGTTAGACACTATACCCATGCCAATATAAGGTTAGCTTCGGGTAGTCATAGGTCAAACCATGAAGAGTCGGGTCATGCTAGACTTATCAGAGACAGTGAGTTCTATATTAGAACCTCAGTCTAGTATATTGGTTTTGGGAAACTCTTTTAAGATTTTTGAGTTTTTCATTCAATCTACGGACACCAGTGTTGGTGCAGTGACTGACGTATCCATAAACCATGAATCAGATCACCTACATTTGTACATGGTACATGAGATCACTGGTTGCAAGGAAATATGGTATAATAAACATATAAGAATGTTTGTGTTTTCCATTTCCTTATGTAGGATCCCAAGATATTATCTATTAACCATGGTTCATTTTGTTTCATTTTAGGATTCCTCCACATAGATATCCATCTTGGATTCCACCAAGTGATCAGAGGGATGATCTGCATTGTAATGAGGAATCAGTATATGTGTTTATACCAGGGATACACCATCGAGTGGATTCCAAGTTATACCACCAACCGTTGAGAAACTACTACTACCGACACTACCAATTGTGGATTCATGGAGATTGAGTGTGTTGTATGAGTTTTAGAGGAAGTAACATCCAATGTTTTGTGGCATGATAGACCCATACATGGCTGAGGATTGGCTAGAAGCAGTCACCCACGTTTTTCTCCATATGAGGACACATTCTGATTAGTTGTAATTCCATACCACAAGTCTTCTTCAAGGAGCTGTGATCTGATGGTGGAGCATGGTGACTCAGTCGCATGATTAGACATCTCTCTCTTGAATAAACATTTAGTGTCTCTTTTGACATGAGTTATATACATCCATGGGGGGATCAATATTCATTTATGAGATTCTACATCTACAGTAGGGTAGTATGGTAACAGAAGAGTATTTATTGATGTTTACAGACCTATCACCCTAACCATTACATATTGTACAAGATAAGTTCTTTAGGGATCAGACTTTTGGGCAGGGCTAGAACCATTATATTAGGTAATGTGTTGTATCCCATATAATTATTACATATGCTATGGTATATTATAATGCCATGTTGGTGGAATGCTTTTTGGAAAGTGACCATGGTAGTGAGATATAGCAGTTTGATCCTATTTGCTGATACATTGGTATCATTTATCCAATGGTAGTCACAAATATCCATGTTGGTTAGGTTCTTCAGTGGAGATCCTAGGACTCAAAGTTAGAAGTACAAGGCTCTCAGGGTGGCTCAAATTAGCCAAGGGAGAGAAGTTATTTCTCTTGCAATGTCACAGAAATCTAGCGAGAGATTAACAGAGCCTTCATACAGATGTTTGGGATATAGTCAATAGATAACCAATATAGATATAGAGACAAATTAAGGGAGTTTTTCAGGGTGGTGGATGTGGTAGAGGGAAAGTAAATGAAGTGGTAGGTAGTTAGAGGATTTCCCAATTTTCACGACCACCCCCAAGTGGTCCATGATAGGCTCAGTGAGCTAGTGGATGGGATGTGGCCAGATACATGCTATGGGGGCCTATGACCTTGAGGCTCTGAGGATGATTTGAGGTATGATGTATATCATTTCCATCATAGATGTAGTTTTTATAGAAACATATTCTAGTCATTCATTTCATCCCATGAATCTTATTTGATAATTTGATATTCTGGTTGAATTCTTGACTTTACCATTATTTTGAGAGGCTCATACTAGAGGTGACTGAGTGATCACACCCTAGTGCTGAAATATTTACCAGACTCTTGAAGGTGAGTGTTTCTGTTTTGATCTCTTGATAGCGTTGTATAGTCCTTACAACGTCATTCTTGGCATGTATTGTCTAGTGATAGTGCATTCTTAGATTTAATTTTTTAGGTGAACAGTGTGGTGTGTTCATAATGATTGAACCATGTTTCCCTTTATTTGTTATAATAAATTCTAGAAATTGTATGATAGGATCATGCATAGGAGGATTAAGTCGATAACTCATGAATTGGCTAGCTTGAAACTCAGTGTAGTTGAGATTATGATTCCTCAATTTCCTCTAGTATTGAAGGATTAAGTGGAATTATTTTCTAAAGATGTTCCATGTTTATCTCCCCACCGAGAGACACAATCTAGTATAGATCTATACCCCTGACAGCACCAACATCTACACATGAATATTTGATGGATGCCCCAAATCATCGTTATCTATGGGTATAGTTAGAGGAATTTTAGAGTTACTACTTTGTGAGCCACATTATTTCACCCCGCAAAGCCACAATTTTGTTTTCCTTGGAGATAAATGGGTGATTGAAGTTACATGTGGATTTTTGGAACATAAAAAATATGACTATAAATATAAAGTATCCACTTCTGGGGACAGATCACTTCTTTGATCGTTTGAGAGGGGTTTGATGGGTCTTAATGTTTGACCTCAGGTTAGTGATTTTCAGTAGTTGAGGGAAATGTTGAAGAGTGCTCCCATATTAATGTTACCGGAGGGAGCTTTCGAGTATGTGGTATTCTGTGATGCATTAAGAACACAGATTTGTTGTGTCCCAATGAAAAGTTATGTGGCTATTTTCTATGGTTCACACAATTTGAGGGAAGATGAGCATAATTACATGACCCATGATATTGATTTAACAGTGGAAATCATTTCATTGATAATGTGGGGGACTACCTGATGGGAAATTGGTTTTTCCTCTACTCTAACCATAATAGTACCATGTATATCTTCTCTCAAAAGGATCCGATCCTCATACATCGGTGATGGAAGGTTTTCCTCAAGAATTGTGACATTTAGATGTTCAATAATATTATGAAGCGGGACACGGTAGGAGATTCTCTCAGAAAGAGATCATGTTCATAGTTCTTGGGGATACCGACTACGAGACCGTGTGTTCTCAAATATCAGTAGGACATGATCCTGATAGATTTTCTAGATGTGGGGAGAACATAATTCTTTTTAGATGATGCATGATGGTACCAATGAAGATATTGGAGGTGGTTTTGATGGCGTTTCATAAATTCCATTTGGTTGTAAATTTATGTGTTGAAAAGATGTACAATGACCTCCAACGTCAGTTTTTTTTTCATCTATAATGAAAGTCATTTCATAGTTTGTATCTCGATGCCTTACTTTTAGTATGTGAAGGGTAAATATGATGTTCCAATGGGTTTAGCCAAACCCCTAGAGGTTACTAAAGGAATATGGGATGGGATTTCTATTGGAATTATGATAGGATTGCATCATACATTCATAGGACATAATGTTAACTAGGAGATAATTGACTTAATCACCAAATCTTCCCATATACTATAAGTATAAGAGCATATTTTAGTATAGAGATTGGTATGCCTCTATGTGAAAAAGATAGTTCAACTCCATATAGTTCAATCTATGATTGTTTTAGATTGTGACGCTCACTTTACAACATAGTTGTGGATGAGATTACAGAAGGCATTTTGGACCTAGTTTTGCTTGAGCACAACATTTTACCCACAAAAAGAGGACCAGACAGAATGGTACATCCAATTTATGGAGTACATGCTACAATAATTCATGTTAGACCTTGTCCGTAGTTGGGAGGATCACTTATTACTATTGGAGTTTGGGTACAACAATTTCTATCATTCCACCATTGGTGTGGTACCATTTGAGGCTTCTTACAGGTGACCATGTAGTCCACCACTTTGATGGGTTGACCCAGCAGAGTCAGAAATCATGGGACTATAGTTTTTGTAAGACACAATAGAAATGGTTTATATCATGTAGGATTAGATGAAAACAGCAATGAGGTGTCAAATTATTACTCAAACAGGTGACATACACATTTGGAGTTTGAGGAAGGATACCATGCCTTCCATTGGGTTTCACCTCGATATAGATTTTAGATATTTAGATGGGGTGGAGATATTTCTATAAGGTTCATTAGTCCCTTTCAGATAATATGTAGTGCTAGTGTGGTTTCATGCAGCTTTTCTATACCTTTGTATATAGATCAGGTAAATGATGTCTTCAAAATGTTGTAGCTGAGATTGTATATTCATGAACGATCACATGTCACAGACTAGGGTGATCTAGAAATCTAGGATGGATGGTATTTGGCTGTGTACCCAGTGGAGATTGAATATTTGTAGGAGAGGATTTTCCATGGCTAATTAGTTCCCTCATTGTGTGTTAGGTGGTAGCACATGAATATCCAAGAGAGCATATGGGAGTGGGGGGTATAATATTCATTCTCAGTACTATCATTTGTTTGAGTAGCCCATGTTTTGGTTTTTATGGAATGTAAATCACAAATGTGTGGGAACATAATGTCTTATATTTTCCATGTTTTATTTATATATATTATATAGGTTATTTTCAAGACTAAGAACTAAGAATGTGTGTGATTCAGATGGTCGGTGTTCCTTGGGAAAATGTTTAAAAAATATTAAAATATTAAATTGCGTGTACATATGGGATTCCTTAAAAAGTGTAATAAATTATAAACGGGTTCCTATATCAGAAATCTGAGGGCATTGTTGAATTAAATTTTTTTTGTTTACCATAGGTGAGACCAATCCTTGGTAATTAAGGGATGTTTTTGAAAAAAAATTATGGTGTAAAAATAATAAAATCTTTTATTTGAACAATTTATTTTATTATTCATCAACATAGTGACTTTATCCTTTATAAGTATATGAATATTACTTTTGTATTATTATTCGTTGCTAAAACCGAAATTTTTGAAGGAGATAATTCTTGGTGGACGATAATAGATCAGGATTGGATCATGGATCATCGTACAATTGGAGTTTGAGGATCTCATCAATGGTGAAAACACAACCTTACTCATAAACGTTTGATCAAGAATTCCATGTAGGGTATGTTTCTCCATTGTTTAATTACCTATTTTTAACTTCTGCGATATCTCAAATCAATTGATAAATAGGCTAGTTTTCAAATCGATCGCCTTAAGGAAAGCATTTTATTTTGTGGGATTTATGTGAGAGGTTCATCATGGTTATTAAAAACTATTAAATTATAAATCTCATGGAATATTATTGAGGCTAAAATGAATAATATTCAAGGTTCATTCCTCATGTTTTTTCTTTGTTCTTTTCTCCCTCTTTTCTCCTTCATTGTGGGTGGCCGTATGGTTTACGGTTTGACTCTCGATCGACGGATCGATCCCTGCGCACATGATTCTTTGTGAAATGATCTGGTATTATAGATTTAAACACATTGTGATGACACCTAGGTACATTGATGATTTTAGAAGATAGATTGAGGTGGTATATAAACCCTTGATTTTCAAACATTGAATATCGAAGAAGATCCGAACAAACACCATTGATTTCTAACCATATTCAATGGTTGTATTTTGTTGCTCATTATCGGTGAGGATCTACTAGAGAATATCCATGTATTACATCTTGATTGAATAAGGATCTTATTGTGTCATCAATGTGGATGTGATTATGTGGAAGAAATAGCGATTCTTGAAAATCCTAACACACGTGGCGTATAATCTTTGATTACTCGACACGTGAGAACCCCATTCTACCGCACTAGGGTTTGTCCAGAATAAAGGATCACAGAGAGTATGATGTCTGTCATATGGCTTTTGACTCTCTCTAGATGACTCAGAATATACTTTGGAGAGTAAACATGCATGGGAAATAGATCACGGCCACATGGCACACAGTGTTCTTAGAAAATGACAGAAATTGGTGTATATAGACTGGTACATGGACATGGATTCAGTACACAGACATTTCATGGTGCCACACCCAACTAGGGAACCATGAGACACTACATTCCATGTACTAATGCTACACATTGTGTATATGGAGACTAAATTTCATCACACAATATTTAACAAGGGCAGGACTAGGGATAGTTTGGCATGCTATGTACTCCTATAAAGAGTTCTTGAGGCTCTTATTTTTCCTATTTTGGGATAGTATAGGATGATTGAATTTTTATTGTCCTTTTACTTGAGGGTATAGTGTGGAATTAATTCCACATAATTAGATTGAAATACTCTATAGTGGATGAGTCTTAGATAGTGTTTTGGTGTCCCTCTGTGAGAGTACAGTGTGATCCTCTACCATTCCTAGTGAGTTTTTGGAATCATGGTGACTTACCTGTGTAGGATGTTAATCCACTATCTAGCGGTGCACATTGGTATGGTTTGTGGAATCTTTTTGATATGATCCAATATGTATAACGATGATCCATATTGTGTTTGTGGTATCCCCCATCGATTCTAGGTGTGACCCCCAAATCTATGTATCATGGCCCTTGTAGACCAATGAGCTTCCTTAGGCGGTGCGTAATGACCAAAACAACTTCATCGATTTTTTTCTTATGGCAGCATGGCTCAGGGAGTGGGTTCTCCTGGAATGAAAATTTCATATAATAGAATCATATTATTGACTGTTGATTATGACCTCCTAGTGGAAAGGTAATTTTTTTGAGAATATCATGGATTCCCTTCCTTGTTATACATTGATTTTTATTTCTTGTATGAGTTAATGTATATGGTTCTTTATGTTTAATGTTTTTGGGGTGTCTTAATGAGTATTGTTATACTCACCTCTATATGGGCCTTTCCCACAAGTGTCATGTCCTATGCAGATGGTGGACCTTTTGATGGGGTTGTGTGAGGATATGTAGAAGGTGGAGTGCTCCGGGAGTATCATATGTTGAGGTGTCTACTT
This sequence comes from Viscum album, assembly GCA_963277665.1. NCBI lineage: Eukaryota > Viridiplantae > Streptophyta > Magnoliopsida > Santalales > Viscaceae > Viscum > Viscum album. The sequence goes on from OY728165.1 coordinate 1,936,190,167, forward strand.
GGAGCATACATTTGAATTTGACCTCTTCCTCTGAGCAGGATGGTCTCTATATATTTTGTTGGGATTCCGCCCTTTTTATTATATTGTACATTCATTTTCATACTCTAGTTTAGGGTTCATATTTATATTCCTGAATTCATTCAATTGATTTACAATTCAGTATGGGGTGGCTTGGAGATGTGTGTGTGTACTAGTACTTTTGAAAAATGCCTCCCATTTGTGGGATATTCCTACACAGTTGTATTTACCAGCCCTGTCCTATTAGAAGAGGGCTTAGGATAGTCATAGGTTAGATCACAGAGGGTCAGGTCATAAATTGTTTTCCCATTACATCAATTATGACATGTAACAAACATTTTTTATCATCTTGAATAAAAAACTGATATTAATTATATACATTACTAAGAATATTTTTAAAGTTTATTTTTCATCTTATTTAATCTATATACAATATATTATTAAATCTTTAATTAATAAAGTTCACATAGAATGATTTATCGATGTTTGGTTTGACAGTTAAAAATGACCTCTCTATGTTCAATCTGGACAATGAGTCCATTAGTTCATAAAATAATGAATATTAATCTGGAAATTATTATCATATATATAAATTGAATATAGTTTTGGACCCATCAATTAAATGAATAAATTAAAAAATTATCACATAGTTTTTTGGAGGTGGCATCCCACATGTAAACATGAATGATGTAATTATTTTTCAATGGATTGAATGTTATAAAAATAGATGACATGATTTCATTAAAAAATTATAATTTTATCATGAATATGTTAAATATTATTTAAATATATAATGATAACCATCATTGTGAGGTTGTGATGAAAATAAAAATAGATTACTAAATAGAGTTGGTATTCCAAATGTACATGTGACAGTTATTTTAATTTCCCAAATGATTGAAAATCAGATTAAAAATGGTTACTCCTTAATCAATGAAAAACTTATTACATGAAAGTTTCTTATTTTATTGTTTCATCGTTTTATAGGAAATATGATGGTGTTAAAAGAAATAAAAATATTATAACTTGGTTAAGAGTTATATAGACTTCATTGGAAAACATCCTTTAGATTGAGATTGAGAACGACATAAAAGTGGTTTATGGTAAAACTAATGAAATGGAAAAAAGTGAATTAATGGTTTGGTTGTAATTTCATTAAATTTTAGATAGAGTTTTTAAAATTGATTTGTGTGTAAATATTAAATAATTCCATTTTATATATATAAATATATATTATTATCATTAAACATTATTCTTTACTTGTATATAATGAATATTGAAATTAAAATTGGAATAATAACTATCTATGGATAAAATTTTATAACATATAAGATAAAATTTATATATTTATAAAATTTATTATCTTTTTAATCAATAATTAATTTATTTTTTATACTATAATAGTGAAAATATCATTTTTTATCATCTTATGGTGAATTTAAAAATTATTATGAGAGAAAAAGAAATAAATATATAATCACATAGTCTATAAATTATCATACCTAAATTCCTATAAATTATTTTATATAAATAATAATTTATAAATATTTATATTTTTAAAAATCATTTACATAAATTATCTTCAGTTTTAGAAAATGTTTCACTATTTTATCTTAAATGTTATGGAAAATTTTATAGATTTAAAAAATTAAAATTACTTGATTAAAATAATTGTAATTTACTTTAGATCACCTTTGATATTTATTTTCATTAACTGTTTTTATTTACTCACATTAATGTGATCAGAAATTTATTTAATATGTAATATATAATTTCCTCACCTTTCACGATTATATCTTAAGAAGTTGGATAATATTATTTTTATATAACTACAAAATTAGTTAATTTTTTCCTTTTTGTTACATTACAGACCATATCAATTAATAATGTATTTATAATAATTATTTATTCTAAAATATTATCTTAATGGTACCAAATTTGTCTTTTAAAGTGAGGTTCATGCGTAAAGCTGATAGGAAAAATTATGTTAATATTTATCATAAAATAAAAAAAAATTTATTATTTTAAGATTTATTCTTTTACAATAATGATACTACGTTATCCGGTGTGATAATTTCAATATGTTTTATAAATTATTATACCTTTTTTATTTCATTTAGATACCATGAAAATTACCTTATTTCTTAAAACTGTATTTTTTTACTTTTCACCAAAAAATATAATTCTTTATAAAAGTTTCAAAAAAAAACAAACCTATGATAAATATGAATTTTGATATTAAAAAAGAATCCAATTTTTTGAAGTTATAATTCCATAAATTTCGTAATAACCATTTTAAAAAAAATTAAAAAATATAATTCAAAATAATTAATATTAATTAAAAAAAATCCATTTTCAAATGAAAATTCCTATTCTTATTCTATATAATAATATATTTTTTCTTTTATATGAATTCGAAAAAATATTTGGAATAAAATGTAGAATTTTTTCATTACTAGTTTCTTAGGATATCGTAATGTTACATATTGTATCATTAATAATGGGATATATATTTTACCTTCTTCGGAAAATGAAATTAAACTGGTTATCTAATGATGGATGATAGCCACATGCCACATCTCTCTTTTTATGGAGATACAATAGAGTTTCTACCACAATTCACTCACTTATGGTAGGGTGTCAAACAGAGTCATGAACACATATGTAAACGTCTATATCCACCTTAAATGTTAGGGTAAGGACTCATATGATACCTTATACAGTATCTTATATAATCATTATTTATTTCATGGTGTGGTCTCATACCATATCATGTTTTATGACACATACCAACAACCTCTTACAATGTGATAGTTTTTACACCATATTTTATGCTCTAACACTTCCTCTATAGGTAACTCCCCAACAATGACTCTCGCAATTTAAACATATCACTAATCTTGATGTATCTTACATATACCTTCACTATATAACTTTTCATGGATAGGATAAAACACAATATTTATATGTAATACCATAACCTAGTCCTCATATGGAGGTATATATGTCACAATAAGTAAATATTTTATATGGTGACACAAAAAACTCATCCTTAAAAACCATGAATAACCTCTTTATCTATTTAACATTATCACACAACATGAAAATGACACTTCTAACAATCTTATCCCCATATTGTACATTCGGATTATAAGATTTTTCGATCGGTTATACCTAGTCATAATTATCATATATCCTCCCACTTATGTCATTCTTTCCACAAGGTATCCTTCATAACTACATTCCTTAATTATCTCCAAAACATATTGTATAGAAATTTCTCTTCCAAACTTTTATTTGTTACATCATACACTCCTTATCCATCCTATAACTACACTATATAGATGTTGCAACCTAATAAATACCATAAATTGTATCACGCCCCAATAAAAATCCCATGGGATTTCCATGAACAATTTTTACCACAACCCACATCACCAGTAATATGATCTGTTAAATAGTTATAAATAAGTGTGTTTCAGCATAATAATTCCTATAATTAGAATATCAAACCACCCCATATAGAATTCCCTCAATAAAAGGCTTATTCTCATCATCTCATTACTCTTACTAAAATAGTTTATATGGATCCATGAAAATTTAAATTTTGTTTTTTTAAATTACCAATAAATTATACCAACCATAAACTCTACACATTCTATATAACATGAAATAATTTATGGAATGACTCACATCAGATCAACCTACTAAATTAAAAATTTATTCAATGTAATGACCCAAAAATTTATTAATGGAAATTCTTATTTATCTAATTAAATGTATTATTAAGTAAAATGGTTACATAAAATATGGACTTCATTGGTTTTATGTTTTTTAAATTTTAAGATACCGTTAAGAATTTTTATCTTTGCTAATATAGAAATTGAAAAATGATAAGATGATTAGTATAAATATAGGGATTTAACAAATCCAGTTTACCCAGACAATGGAAGCAATGGACATATCCAGTTTAACTTCCCCATGAGAAGAACATTTTTCAGAGCACAAAAAAAAGGTAGAATCACTGGCCTTCTCTCTTGACGAAGCCCAAGTCGAGCTAACACATTGATCATGAACGGTAATACCTACCAGAGATGTGTAATTTAATATATATTACCACCCAATGAATGTTATCTAAGCGGACCTAAGAGTCTATCACAATCACAAACCATACCCTTATGTCTTATGCAGGTGATATAAGGGGTTATGTAACCATATCCCAGAACAATGATTATGTGCATTATTTTTTAATATAATAAAAAATATACATTTATTTTATTATTGGTACATTATAAATAGTTTTTAAAGAAAAAATAGTATTTTTCGGTTAATATTCTATTAAGAAATTTATTTTGATGAATTAATGGATTTTTAAATTTAATCATTATTTAATGAAATATTATTAAAAAATGACTTTTTATTAAATATAAATTAATGTATAATATTTAATAATACAATTGTAATTTTTATTAATATTTGAAAGTTGTGTTTGTCTAAACCCATGAATTTTTAACAAATTTCAGTTTTTATTTTAAAAGTAAAAACTCGCAAATTTTTAAAATTATTTGGATAAAATGGATATTATTTCTGAAATCAAGATGTTGAAATTATCCAATGTGGAATTTTTCATAATTTTCTGAGACAATGGACTTTTTGTGTAAACATTTAATATCATTTAAATATATATTATGTTTTATGACAACATAATGGCGCAATAGTGAAGTAATAAAATACTAAAAATTGGTCTATTGTCCTATATATCCATTAACATTAAAATAATTATTTTTTAGTTTTGTTTGATATATTTTATAGTTCCTTAGTGGACCCTCTAAGACTTATAAAACTGTTTAACTTTTTATAATGATCTCCTTTAGAGTGTGACACACCTCCACATAAGAAAGCCTAATATTTAAACAATTTCGGCCAGTGGAATTATAAAATAATGTTTTCCACTCCACTTTAACTTAATATATTGGATTGAACCATTGGTAGTTTGTGATATTTATTAGTTTATTATGTGGTGTCCAAAACCTAAATAATAAAGAATTACCTCTATATTTCTATATAAACCCACCCTAGCTCCCACATATGATCACTCAAAACCCCTGGAGCATGACCCTACTCTGACCTCCTCTTTCTATAATCTTTCCAAGGTTCCCCAAGCTCCAAATAGGCCTCTCTTAAGCCTCTCCCAACCCTTTGGGTTAACACTTCCATGTAAGGGATCCTAACTTTCCTTCCTTCTTTATTTATGTCCCTGATTCCTTATATTGTTATGAAATTTTATTTTCAATTAAAAATGTTAGGGTATTTTTTCTCACCTCCCCAATACATCCCTATTTATGTTTGAGTTATGACACACCACTTTTCGCTCTCATTAATTCCTCCCACGTACAGTCGTTACCATGTCGAAATTCAATAATGTATTTCACTCTTCTCATTTACATTCAACCTATTATTTTATATTATGCATTTATGATCAATTACATATATTGGGATATTATGTTCCATGGACCCCTTACTATCTATTTCATGTTTATAGGATGATATACCCCTTTCTCTCTCATCAATGCATATTCCAATTTCTATTTGACATCATTATGCTGCTCATGTGACACCAACATTTTCCATATCAAAATCATCATGTAAGTCAATACCATAACCATTTATTTATCAATAGTATTCCCCATTATTAACATGTACATTTTGAATGAGAAATTAAATTTATTTATTTCACATCTCTTGTTCGTGGAATAAATTATGATGTTTAGTGATTCTATGTTATATGATCTATGTGGAACACTTATGCATGAAATGAAATGATTAAGAATTGTGTTCCTTGATAGTGCTCCAATGTATTGGGTAACGATTAGTATCATGATATGTCAAGTGGAATGAGGGTTTAGTCATTCTAATTCAATTGAAATGGGGGTATACTCATTCTCGATGTGCAATGAGTCTTGGCTCTGGATAATATCATGTTAATTGTTTTTGAAACATTCCAATTCTATGTTAATGATGATATATCATGCCTTTATGTTCATATTTCACTTATGCACCATTAAAATGCCTATTTTCTATCATATACTGTATTCTTTATTTTATTCCTTGTTTACTCCCTTACCAGGATTTATAGATTCCCTTTTTCTTATTTATTTCCTCAATTTATCCCATGAAATGTTATGTATGATGGAATGTGTGTGGTCATATCAAATATGTTTTCAATAAAGATGTATATTTGGTGATTTATGTTGTTATTTAATGTTCTTAGTCCCCAAAGACACTATAACCTTCAATCTTATATTTTTTATCAATGGAATATTTAATTTAATATTTTTTTAACATATTAATAAATAGAAGGGTTGTTATAGTTGGTATTAGAGGATATGTTTTGTTATTTCTGTGATTAGTCTTACAAAACCCCAATGAAATATTTATAGAAAATATTAAGTATAATAAAAGCATCCCAAAATTTTTGTGAGTATTGAGTTAGTGTTTTATCATGAAAATACATCCGTATATATATATGAATAAGAAAAGTTGACTTTGTCACATATGTATCTCGGGGTAAAACCCGAAATCACGACATTAATCTTGAATCGAATGGGAACTCGTGCACGATAACGGGCATTGCTGCACTATTATTTTCAACACTCCTAAGGAATATGATTTAGTAAATTCATAAACATAATATATAGTGACCCTTCCTTTCCTTACATTACTGTTAAATCATTTTAAAGATAAAAAGCATAATAGTATTACACTTAGTGGATCAAGATGTTTAGTGTATTGGGAAAACTAAGACCATACATAACAATTACAACATTAAGCACAAACATTTATTTAATTTCTTCTTCTCTAGTTTCTTATTGGAACATTCCTCCCCTTCGTAGATTTATCCACATAAGGATATACATCAATACGGGTGATCAAGAAGACTATTAAGAGGATAGATTTGAACAATATAGAATAATCATAATATGGGAAATGATCATGAACATGAGAGGAAGCATAAATATATGAATTAAAATGTGGAAATGCATAAAATTGAAACATCATGTGTTAGTGGTTAACTACCACACATACTTGTGAACCAATATAGATTTTTTTTCACACGTCATTTCACATTTACTCATCAGATTCATCACATTAACCAAGGCATTGGAGCACTGTATAATTCTGGGCGCACCCGTCACATTTAAATATTCATATTGCGCTATATAATTCTGATTGCACCCATGACATAAAAACATTATAATTATCATTCTTTCCAAATGGAACATATACCAAAAGTAAACATTACTAACCCATGTAAAGGAATTGGGTACATATCATAATAACACATTCATAAACATTGGGTTCCCAAAAGAAAGATGGAATATCATGCATGTTATAAAAACCATCGACATTGAGATAGAAGTAAAAGGCGTGTTCTTAAAAGAGGAGTTCTTTTGGAAAAAAATTTGTTATAAATAAAAACCAGTGAAAAACAAGCATATCCTAGAAAAGGAAAGAAAATGATGAAAAAATTATCTTTGAGTAACCATATAAAAAAATGAGTGAAAGAGAGAGAACCTGAAGAATGAAAGTTGTGTTCGAGAATTTCCCCTTACCTTGTATCTGATTTCTTCCTTCTAATTTATTATCCTATATAATGACATTATATTCATTAATTATAAATAAAGAACTTTTTTACATTAATATGGTCTATTATGGTTTTATTATGTGATTTTATGTGCATTTGGATGAGTTATAGAGTTTAAAAACATTGTTTGGGAATGTTTGTTTTTATGGTTTTCCTGAGTGGTTCACTTGTATTCTTAAAATGATGTTCGGGTAGAAAATGGGAAAACATCCAGAATAGATATTACATGTTATTACTGATATTGCAGTAGTTTGAATGATTTTAAAATGAATTATATTATATTGATGTAGATGAATCATTAGATATGAATTAAATGATGTTTGATTGGGTTTGTTTGAGCTATTTTTCAATCATAATGAACTTGTTTTATTTTATCAAAAGAAATATGGCCATAAGTTATTTTCAAAACCTTAAATAGTACATAATACATATAAAAGGTTGACCTCACTTGTTTTAATAATCCCAATTATACTTTCATATACTTTTATGATCTCAATCAAATATTTTTCTATTTATTAATTCTTTCAATCTGGGCTGAAGATGATAATAATTTTAAAATAATCCCTTAGATAGTTTAATCTTTGTTTATCCATGTTTATGTATACTCTGTAGTAATTCTAACCCATTTTGATATGATTTTTGTAAAACAAATAAGTATTAAGTCATTGGTTTGCGTTTAGCTAGAGCTATAGGTACTCAGTCTACTAATAGACTTAGTCTACCGATAGATAGATTCACCGGTACACTATGGTCACCAAGATGTACAGAGCTACCGACACACAGACAAAGTAGAGCTACTGATAGACATATGTCTACCGATAGAAACATTTCAGAGATTCAGTCTACCGATACAGAACAGACGAGCTATCGATGATCATGTATACTAGTAGTTACCGATAGACTACTGATGTGAAGAGATACCGATGGAGAGACAGCTACCGATGCATCAAAACCTACCGATAACAAGAGCTATCGATAACAAGAGCTACCGATGGAACTAAAGTCACTGGTATATGAGCTAACAATGCAAGTTCAAAAGAGCTACTGATGGAAGGTTTCGTGATACAAAGTCCACTGTGCACATCTACCAATACAAGGCTACTAATACTTGACCAACCAGTCAAACACTATACTCTTCATACTATTTATTTATTTAGCTAACTATTACATTTGATGGTTTTAATGCAGTTGATGTTATTTAATGATTTCTGTTTCATGTCAGGGAACTGTACGTAGTACCCATGCAAAAGGAAATTATTCTCTTCGGTCAAAGATGAAATATATAAAGGGATAAAAATAGAACAATGGATATTTGGATGTATGTGACACGAAAGGCACAAAGAAGACACACAAAGGGTAAAAGAGATAGGAGATGAAAAACATTAAAATGTGGATAAATTTTCACTAGTCTACTTCTATAATCCTAGAATCCAAGACATACATGAAGAAACTTATTCAAGAGGAGGACCCAAGCTACATAATGAGTGAAGAACTACAAAAAAAATTTCACTCACTCAGGCTGTTAAGCTGGACCATGAATCAAAGAAGAATACGACACTATGTTTTCGTAGAAAAACCAGAGAAGGACTCAGAAGCTTTTCTGATAAACCAAATGAGTCTAGAGTTGCACTGCTAATCACTAAAGTATTTATAAACTCAATCATATTCATCTTAGTGAATATTTTTATTTACATTTCGAGCTGTGTGTGTACCCTGTTTATTCTACACACATACCGAATCCTATACTAAGCTGGAGGATTTGTAAATCCTACCTCAAAGTTTATAACTCCTTGTTTCCCACTATGGATAGTGGTAGAGGTCAAGTAAGACCTGGACAGCTATTACAGTTGTGTGCTGTTGTTTTCTTTTCCCATGAAGAATTGTGGTAGAGGTCTTTGTACCTGAATAGTAGTGTACTGTTGTTTAACCCTGATCTATGGTGTGGGTCAATTTATATAAATTGTTGATAGGACTAAGTCTCGGCTCGAGGCTGAACCCCTTGGTTAACTTTGCTGTTATATTATTTTATGTCTATTAGTATTACATATATATTTTACATTCTTCTTCTTAATACTTTGAAATAAAAAACTCTTTTAAAACTACTTTGATAGTTAAATTAGAAAGAGTTTATACTTATTGTAAACCAGTAAGTTAGTTTCATAAGTTAATTTAATCTTCAGATTAAGTCAACTAAGACCCAGTCAATATTTGAGAAACTGCTTGAACATTTACACTCAGTAAAGACTCACTATAGTTTACCTTGGTTTTTAAATTGGGGGATATTAGGAGAAATATTTTTAACAGAATTTTTAATTGGTACTCAATTCACCCCCCTCTTGAGTATCAACTTCGACCAACATTTGGTATCAGAGGTTTGTTTTTGTTAATGAATTTTTGGAATAATCTGTTTTACAACTGTGATTTTAGTTGAATCTTTAAAGATCATAAATTTATGTTAGTTCTAAATTTTATCTCTTTAAAAATATCCTCTCAAATCTATCTATGTATAATAGACTATAGTGTGCTGCTACTAACCAGCCACCGTTCTTCAATGGTACAAACTATGCCCAGTGGAAACTGAAAATGAAAATTCATTTAGAAAGCATGGGTTTTGATATATGGAATGCTATATATTCTCAATATAAAATTATAGAAATTTAATGAACTACATGGGATGAAACTAAAAAGACAGCTTATAATAATAATTGTAAATCTATGAATTCCCTGTATTATGCTTTAGGAGATGAAGAGTTTAATAGAATTTCTACTTGTAAAACTTCTTATGAAAATTGGGATACTTTGGGTGTTTCTAATGATGGAATGACCAATGTTAAAGAAATGAGATTGAATACTTATACTGTTAAATATGACAATTTTAAAATGAAAACTGATGAACCTATTTCTGATATGTATCCGAGGTTTAATGAGATATTCAATACAATGGTTTCGCTTGGGAAATTTATTCCAGCTAAGGAACAAATTATGAGGATACTGAGATATCTGTCAGAACGATGGAGAGGCACCATTTTCTCAATCAGAGAGTCATGTGACATTGGAGCACTTCCAGTAAAAGTGATTATTTTTAAATTAAATATGTATAAATAAGAACTCAATGTGAATAATGAAGAAGATGATGAACCTAAGAGAAAATACTTAGCATTCAAGTCTACTTCTTCTAAGAGTAAAGACAAGGAGAAAATGAAAATACCTAACGAGAGTTCAACTAGTGAAGATTCTAATTCCGATAGTGATGCTGTGGTGGCTCAGATAGCTAGGAGATTCAACAAGTTTTATAGAAAGAAGAAAATATTCAAGAAATCTAACCACAACGGAAAGTATGAGAATAAGGCACACTGGAAAAATGATTGGATGAAAGCTGACTGAGGATAATGAAATATTTTTTTATGAGTGTAAAAGGAAAGGACACATCAAGGCTGCTTGTACAAAATTAAAAGTCATAAAGAAATATGATTACAAGGACAAGAAGCACAAGAAATCTATGAAGTCTACCTAGAGCGCATCTGAAGACAACACAAGTGAAAATAATGTTTCTGATTCTGAGACGAATCATGAAAACATGTTCATTATGACCAATACCTCTGATTTACCTGTTTCCCCTCTACTAAATGATTATTATTCTTGAAATAACAGTGATTCGGACAATGATGAAAATATGTTTAAAGTTGAACTATTTTAATATTGTCATATTCTAGAGGATACATGCAATGAACATAAAGACAAATAAAAATCATTAAAGAAATAGCATGCTCTCTCTACTACTGTTAAAACCAAACTTACTATTGAAAAAGATAAAAATGCTCAACTGTTAAAGGAAAATACAGAACTGAAAATGTCAAATGAGAAACGTAGAAAATATTTAGAGAAGTTTCTAAATAGAAAGTATACACTAACTAAAATTTTAGTTAAACAAGTTTCACCTAAATACACTACTGGTATGGGATACAAACCTAGAAAGAGACGGTTCACTAAAACTCGATTTATTCCTAAGTCTAGACAAAATTCTTCTAATTATAGATATGGAAATCCCTATGCTTCAACTATTTATTCCAATATTTATTTGTAAAATAAAGTTTATATTTCAAAATCTTTTGATTTTGTAAATTATATGAGACCCATAAGACAAATATGGGTACCTAAATCATTGATTTCTAACCTTTTAGGACCCAAGAATATCTGGGTAAAAAAATAATTTCCTATCTAAATCTTTTTTGTAGGAAACCTGTTTGAAGAGTTCTCAAAATAAGGAATGGTAATTGGACAGTGGATGCTCAAGACATATGTCTGATGATTATTCATGTTTCAAAAGTTTAATATAGTTTGATGGAGGCTATGTCACCTTTGGTGATAATTCTAAAGGAAAGATCATCGGCCTAGGACAGATTGGTATCTCTAATTCAGTTTTAATTTATAATGTTTTATTTGTTTATGGACTTAAGTATAACCTGTTAAGTATTTCCCAATTATGTGATGATGGATTTAATGTGAAATTTGAAAATGATTCTTGTAATGTTTTTAATTCTGAAAATGTTTTAGTATTTTCTCATTTAAGAAATGAAAATGTTTATATAGTTGATTTAAATTATTTAGCTAAGAAAAAGTTTACATGTTTAAATGCTTTTCATAAAGATTCATGGATTTGGAACAGAAGATTAGGACATTGCAACATCTATTCACTTGGAAAATTAACTTGGAAGAACTTAGTTAGAGACCTACCTAAACTTCAATTCCCAAATGACAAAGTTTGCAATCCCTACCAAAATGGAAAGAAATATAAAGTTTCTTTTATATCAAAGATAAAAGTTTCAACTTCTCAACCTCTAGAGCTGGATCACATGGACTTGTTTGGACCTTAATGAGTTTCTAGTTTAAATGGGAAGAACAATATCCATGTTTTGGTAGATGAATTTTCTAGATATACTTGGGTATACTTCTTAACTCACAAAAGTGAAGCATGTTCTTACTTTGTTAAATACTCCAAATCTGTAGAAAATCATAGTGGACTAATGATTAAAACACTAAGAAGTGATAATGGCCATGAATTTCAAAATAAAGATTTTGAATCTTACTGCTCACACAATGGATACAGTCACAACGTATTTGCTCCTCGAAAACCTCAGCAGAATGGTGTAGTAGAAAGAAGGAAAAGAACCCTTCAAGAAATAGCTAGAACCATGCCTAATGAATATGACCTGGCTATCTACTTTTGGGCTGAAGCTATGAAAACTGCTTGTCATATCATTAATAGAGTCTTAATCAGACCAGTTCTTAAGAAGACCCCTTATGAGTTGTGGAATAATATAAAACCGAAAGTTAGTAACTTTAGAGTCTTTAGCTGCAATGTTTTTATTCTTAATACAAACGATAATCTGGACAAGTTTTCCTCTAAGATTGATGAAGGAATTTTTTTGGTTATTCGTTAACTAGAAACACCTATAGAGTCTTTAATAAGAGAACCAAATGTTTGGAAGAATCTGTTCACATCATGTTTGATGAAACTGAATCACATGATCCTAAAACCTCTCTTTAAAATCTTGAGGAAGATTTGAGTGTTCTGGACCTTAATGATAAATATAAAGAACCTGCTGTAAAAACATCCAGTTCTGGACATATTCCAGAATCAGCTTCCATGGAACCCGAACCTATATATGAACCTGAAATTTCTAGTCCTACCTTTACTAGATCAATAAGGATTCATAAGAATCATCATTTGAATGTTGTTTTTGCTAATCTTGATAGAGGGACACAGACTAGACCTTCTCTATGAAATAATGTTGAACATCAAGCCCTTCATTCATTGATAGAACCTAAAAATATCAATGATGGTATCAATTATGAATTTTGGTTAATGTCTATGCAAGAAGAGTTAAATCAATTTGAAATAAACAATGTCTGGGAATTAGTTGACAGACCTAAGGACACATTAACAATAGGCACAAAATTGGTTTTCAGAAAAAAAGTTGATGAGTCTGGAAGCATAGTTAGAAACAATGATAGACTAGTAGCACAAGGATATAGTAAAGAAGAAGGTATAGACTATGAGGAAACCTTTTCACTTGTGGCTAGACTAGAAGCCATTCTGATCTTACATGAATATGTTGCTCATCTGAATTTCACGTTATATCAAATGGATTTCAAAATTTCTTTTCTAAATGGGTTTATTGTTTAAGATATTTTTGTTGAACAACCACCGGGATTTACTAATCCTCATTTTCCAAATCATTTTTTTAAACTTCTTAAAGAATTATATGGTCTAAAACAGGCTCCAAGAGCTTGGAATGATAGACTTAGTAATTTTCTTATTTCAAAATGATTAACTAAAGGGATTGATGATCCAAATCTTTTTATTAAAAAAATTTCTAAATATGTTTTAATAGTTCAAATCTATGTTTATGATATTATCTTTGGATCTTCTAGACATTCTTTATCTACTAATTTTTCAAAGAGTATGCTAAATGAATTTGAAATGAGTTTAATGGGAGAACATAAATATTTTCATGGATTTCAAGTGTTTCAAAATGAAAATGGTATTGTTTTGAATCAAATTAAATATACAAAGGATATTTTAAAAACAATTTGGTATATATAGTATTATGGAAAGTGAAACTCCTATGAGTACTTTTTGTAAATTGGATAGAGATGAAACTGGGAAACCAGTGGATCAAACCAATTATAGAGGTATGATTGGAAGATGACTTTACCTTACTACTAGTCGACAAGATATTATGTTTAGTGTGTGTATGTGTTAAAGATTTCAAGATAATCCCAAATAATCTCATTTACTTTCTATTAAAAGAATTTTTATGTATCTTAAACATAATGTAAACATTGTTCTTTTTTTACCCAAAAGAAAAACACTTTATGTTAATGAGTTATTCAGATGATGATTTTTCTGGTTGCAAGTTTGATAGAAAAAGAACATCAAGAACATTTCATTTATTGGGAATGTCCTTAGTATCTTGGTGTAGTATGAAGCACAATTCTGTAGCATTATCCACTACCTAAGCAGAGTACATTCCTACTGGTAGTTTTTGTACACAATTTCTGTGGATGAAACACACTCTTTTAGACTCTGGATATGACTTTTGGAACATGTCAATAAACTATGACAATAATAGTGTAATAAATATCTCGAAGAACCCTGTATCTCACTCTATGATCAAACACATTGATGTAAGGCACCATTTCGCGAGAGATTATTACCAATAGGGTGATATTACTCTTGAGTTTATAGGCACTAAACATCAATTAGCCGACATGTTCACTAAACCTTTGAGTTCAGAAATGGTGAAGTTACATTAGACATGAGTTAGGTATATTTAACCTTGATCTGTAGCTAACCTCACCGATGTGAATTTCTCACAAATGTAAAATTCTCACTGATGTAAAATTGTCACCGATTTGATGTTCTCACCGATGTGAATCTCTCACTGATGTAAACTTCTCACTGATAGGAATCGTCACCGATAGAAATTTTCCCTTATGTGTGCGCTGTTTTAGAACTTCTGTCTGCCGCCAGAATATAAATCGTTTTTACTTTATTTCATTTTATTTATTTATTTTATGATTCCTAAATGATAAAACTAAAGGCCGAACTACTTCTAAATCCACCGAGGCTAAAACATTAACCCATAAACCTTAACCCCCAAATCCTTAGAGAACCATAAATCCTTCGAACCAATGATGTAAACAACCAAACTTCCTACCGTCAGAGATGACTCTTTTGAGCCAAAAACAAATAAGCAGAGGACCGAGAAAGAAGCGAGTGGTAGTGGAAGTGTTGCTAGAACTAGGTCGGGGAAACGACCAGTGAATCCTCATCTACAAAATCAAGTTATTGTGATTGAAAATGAACTGTGTGTAGAATGGCTACTTCCTAGCAGGTCCTTAGTGTTCGAAGTTCTTGAAGATCAAAAATGGGTAGAGTGATTTCTGAACAACAATGGTCCTTATTTCCCAATGTTAGTGAAACATTTTTACGATTTTGTAACCTTTGAATAATCGGAGAATGAAAATTGAGAAACCTATTTTGTGAATGGAAAGGAGATTTCATTTTCATATTTTAATGGTTGAGTTCTTGAATGTTCCACATGAAGGAGTATGTGGATATGTCGTGAGAGCCATGCCACCTACCAGGGTCATTTTCGATTATGGGACTGCTTTGGAAGAGCTGACTGGTGATGGAAGTAAAAGACAAGTAGTTTCTACAGAAATGGATGGAGAGAAGAGATTTTTGTTCAAATTTGTTCAACATGCCTTGATACCGAGGAGAGGAGACTTTGCCAATTTGAGATATCAGGATATCTATCTCCTGCACCTCTTAAGACATTGTCTAAAGGTTAATTTGTGCAGATTGCTGATGCTCCATATGGAAGATATGAAAAGGCCGAAATCAATGACAAATGCCCTATTCTTTGCTAAGTTGATATCTGTGATGAATAAGGAAAAAGGGGTTATTGAGTCTCTATATGAGATAGTGGTAGTAAAGAATAATTTCTGTATCACAACTACAGTTTGTAACTACATGAAACTAAAATGGAACCCTTGGAGAGGAGAATGGGTCAATGATGACCAGAGGGTGTATGACAAGTTTAATCGTATGTGTCATCCTTCAAGACCAATGGCTGTGAGGGATCCAGGTCTGGGACCTGATGAAGAGGAGCCAGGATACAGTGATGATTCAGAGGAGGAATATTCCTCTGCGGATGAAGGAGGAGACCCTGACTTGCCTCCTAGACCATCTCCTGAAAATCTAGATCAACATAAATCAGATAATTAAGAAGATGCTTTAGAGGCAATTGATGTGGCTGCTGTAGAAAATGAATAAGATGATCATGAGATTGATGCATCTCTGTCAGCTGATTTGAGCCCATGTCTAGTGATTGGACAATCTTTAGTACCTACTGAGGATGCAAATGAAGTTGACAAACCCTTTCCTAATCCAAAAGAGCCTCCTGCTGCTGCGGTGATGGAAATGATAGTGGAAGATTCTACTCAGGATAAATGACCTGATTAAAATGATATTGAGCATGATGCTGAGAATGCTGTTATCCTAAATGAGGATGAAACCATTGAGGGGAGAATCAATCTATGTCTGGAAGTTTTACAGTGGATGTTGGTTTTAATAATTGGGCAGAAGACCCTGGTTTTGTAGTCTGTTGTTTAGACTATCCTGATTCAGATAATGATGCATCTCTAAATAGACAAAAAATTGTTTATGATGTTGAATCTGAATTATTTCATGAATATGTAGTCAGAATACATGACCTGGATAAGATTAAGAAAAACCTTAAGTAATGTTTTGTGGAAGAGGTAAAGAAAATGGAAGTTTCTATGGTATCTTCAATTCAATCAGTTATGATTGACTCTATGGTTAGTTTATCCTATAAAAGAGCATCTGTAGCAGTTGCACCTGCTGATTTGGTTACCAAGGATGATATGGATATCTTAAGGGATGAGATGAAAGAATCTCTTAGTGCGTCAGTTGCTGAGATGAAGCATATTTTTTCTAAATAAATGATTATGTTGGAAAGATCTTTTGAACTATCTCTTGCCTGTAATTTATCACCCTTTATGGGAAAAATAGTTGAAGAAGTTAAAGACTGTAAGGAAAAAGTTTCAATAAATTAAGCATATCTTGATGATCTAAAGGAATATTTTGTTTCTTTAGACTCTTACATGAGCTCAAAATCCCAAGAAGATAAGGACGTAGATTATGTGAAGAGTATTGTAAGCCAGATGGTTTTAGTATTTGAAGGTTTCAAAACATCTATGAAAGATAATATTACAATCCAGGATTCCCATGTTCAAAATCATATTAGTGGATTTACCAAAAGATTCAAAGAGACTATATCTTTCTCTGTTGGTTCTCTTGCATCTAAACCTTCGATGGATTTGAATCAGTTTCGAGCTATGATGAAAGGGGAGTTGGGTTCTGCCTCAACCAGTGGCTCTCTGGACTCATCTGAACTGAGCAGAGTTGTTCTCTCTACCAGATATTCATCTAGAGAAATTATAAAGATAGTACAAGACTACGTGAGAGAAGCCTCTGCCTCTCAAAAATAATTAAAAGAAAAGGTGGACTCCTATTTCTCCAAAATTTACACAAAGACACAAATGACCAGTCATTTCAGGATTCTAATTGAGAATTTGAAACTGCCTCCTGTCAATCAAGCCTTCAGAGAGTATGTTAGCAAACTAAGAGAATTGACTCCATCATTGGACAAGTTTATGGAGAACAAGGATGAATTCATATCCTCTAGGGAGAGAATAGGAGGAATTATTATGGATTTCAGAAATCGGTTGCTGCCTTTTCTGCATGATGATGCCAGGACAGTGATTGTCCCTCCTGCATTGCTTGCCTCTACCACTACTGCTTCTCCAATTCTACTGACTCATGTCCAATCCATTCGAAGCCTCACACCTATGATCACACAATGGACTATTCAATATAGGCCAACCACAATGTCATTTTCTCAGCCTCCTGTGGTCAGTTCAGGAATTCCTAAGCCTTCACCGACATCCTCACCACCTGAATCCATTTTCGATCTTAAGGGAAAATCTCACATTGAGGATGTGGATTGATCAAGTGGCAGGACAGTTTGAGAGGAATCCTATGTATTTTGTTTTCTATTTTTGTACCTTTTTGTAACATTTAATACAAGTGATTTTTATCTATTCCTATTGTTCCATTTCTCTTTGTTATTACCCACTTTTTCATTATCACAATGGGGGAGAAATATTTTACAATGGGGGAGGAATAATCTCTAACTATCAAAAGTGGAAGATATATTCACCTAGAGGGAGAGATATTAATGAAAGGGGGAGAAATTTTATCTAAGAGCTATCATGATTTGCCTCTTTGATACCTCTGAATTTCATCTTCTGATCCCAGTGCCTTTTCTCTCATCCTATTATATAATTTCATTTAGTTCTTTGATACTAATAAATTTTACCTCTGATACCATGGATTTTTCTTTTATCTACAATACATTTAATTCTATCTCTGATAAATTATGTTCTATACTATACTATTTTCTCTGAGAAAATTGAGTTGAATTATATATCCTCTGATCCATTTTTTTAAATGATAATATCATAAGTTGTGATAATCAAAAAGGTAGAGATTATTGACCACACCTGTTTTGATAATCCCAATTATGCTTTCATATACATTGATAATCTCAATCTAATATTTTTCTATTTATTAATTCATTCAATCTGTGCTCAAGATGATAATAATATTATAATTATCCAGGAGATAGTTTTATCATTGTTTATCCATGTTTATATAAGCTCTGATGTAATTCTAACCCATTCGGATATATTTTGTATAAAATAGATAAGTATTAAGTCAATGGTGTCCGTTTACCTAGAACTACTAGTACTCAGTCTAAATATAGACTTAGCCTACCGATAGATTGAGTCACTAATACACTAAGGTCACCAATATGTACAGATCTATCGATAGAAAAATAGACCAGAGCTACCGATAGATAGACATCTACAGATAGAACCAGTTCACAAATTCAGTTTACCAATACAGAATAGACGAGCTACCAATGTGCATGTATACCAGTAGATACCAATAGAATACTGATGCAAAGAGATACCAATGGAGAGAAAACTACCGATGGATCGAAATCTACGGATAACAGGAGATACTGATAACAAGAGCTATCGATGGAACTAAAGTCACCGGTATATGAGCTACCAATGCAAGTTCAAAAGAGCTACAGATGGAAGGTTTTGCGACACAAAGTCCACTTTTCACATCTACTAATAAAAGGCTACTAATGCTTCACCAACCAATCAAACCCTATACCCTTCATACTATTTATTTATTTAGCTAACGGTTACATTTTATGGTTTTAATGAAGTTAATGTTATTTAATGATTTCAGTTGCATGTCAGGGAACCGTACCTAGTACCCATGCAAAAGGTGATTATTCTTTTCTGCCAAAGCTAAATGCTATAAATGTATAGAAAGAGAACACTGGAAATATGGATGTATGTGACACGAAAGGAACTATGAATACACATGATGGGTGAAAGAGAAAAGAGCTAATCAACATTCAAATGTGGATCATTTTCACTAGTCTACATCCATACTCCAAGAATCTTGGACATACACGAAGAAATTTATTCTAGAGGATAACACAAGCTGCATCATGAGTGAAAAAACTACAAAAAAAATTTCATGCACTGAGGCTGTTAAGCTGGACCAAGAATCAAAGAAGAAAACGACACTCTGTTTTCTGAGAAAAACCAGAGAAAGACTCAAAAGCTTCTCTGATAAACCAGACGAGTCCAGAGTTTCACTGCTAATCGCTAAATCCTTTCTAAACTCAATCATATTCATCTTAGTGATTCTTTTTATTTACATTTCGAGCAGTGTGTGTACGCTGTTTATTCTACACACATACTGACTCCTGTACTAAGATGGAGGATTCATAAATCCTCACTCAAACTTTATAACCCCTAGTTTCCCACTATGGATAGTGGTAGAGGTCGAGTAAGACCTGTACATCTGTGATCACTATGTGTTGTTGGTTTCTTTTCCAAAGAACAACTATGGTAGATGCCTTTGTACCTGAATAGTAGTGTACTGTTGTTTAACCCCGATCCAGGGTGTGGATCAATTTATATAATTATTTTTAGAGGACTATGTCTCGGCTCGAGATGAACGTCTAGGTTAACTTTTCTGTGCTTTTATTTTATATCTATAACTATTAAATATATATTTTACATTTCGTTGCTTATTATATTGAAATACAAAACTGTTTTAAAGCAACTTTGATAGGTAAATTAGAAAGTGTTTATACTTATTGTAAAACAGTAAGTTAGATTCAAAAGATAATTTAATCTTTATATTAATTAAAATGAGACCTAATAAATCTTTGAGAAATATATTGAACATTTACACTCTGTATAGATTCAATACAGTTTAACCTTGTTTTTAAATTGGGGGATATTAAGAGAAATATTTTTAACAGAAATTTTAATTTGTACTAAATTAACCCCCCTCTTGAGTATCTAGTCCTACCAACATAAAAAATTCTGGTTTAACTATAAAAATGGTTTCATGTCCTGATCTGAAGGTATACATGGATGAAGAATACTTTTCGTTCTTGGAGGTGATAAATTAACACCTCACAAACAATGTTCTCTTTAATAAAATAAAAGGAAGAGGGAAATGGGTTTGGATGATATAATATCCCATTATCTGAATAAAATTTCAGTAGATATTTAATAATATAGTTAAAATACCATTTTGATGATGATATGGGGGTAGAGATCAGGAAATGAGCTTGAACATGACAGGAAATTAAAGGAGAAGAGGGAGAGAAATTACATCTTAAATCCTCCCCTTGAGATTCTCCATAAGGAAGCTAGGATTGGTCTTTTGATGAGACCAGAAGATTTTGGATGTGGGAGAGGGTATAATGTTGATGTTTGGGTAGAGTTAGTAGGTGTCTTGGAGCTTCAGATATGTGAGTAAATGAGGGTGTGAAGGGTGGTTTTTATAGTGGACGGGAGAGGGGTTTCATTAATATAAATTTTTTTATTAATTTTTTCTAAGACAAGAAATATTGAGTCTTGAATGACCAAGACTATTAATTTTATCATGTTATCCTGAACCAAGTTGGATCACAACATCATAACATCACACATGACTCTATAATTTGCTTATTTAGCATATTTTTGTAAATTACAGTATTTCACTATTCATCAAAAATTAAAGTATTTCAGGAAAATCCCATAATTTTACCCCAAACATTTTCTGACATGTAGATTCAAAAAACGAATTAAAATTATCAGAAATAATTTTCTAAATATAAATGGTTTAATATTTAATTAAAATTTTTATTGAATTTAAAAATAGTTTTTAAAATTAAAATTGATTTTATAGTGTCTTCAAAAATTACATAAGGTCTTATAAAATTATCTAAAAATTATAATACATTGATTTCATAATTTAATAAGACATATAATAAAATATATTTAATTTTAAATAAATAAATTAATTATAATTAATAATTTATGACTTACAAAATACCAAAACGTTTACTAAGGTCAAATTGTCACTTTCTAAGATGTCTAAATTTCATTTTGTTAATCATCGGTAAGGTTTTCTTATGATGGATGATTTAATATTAATAAAGTAAATATGACTATTCATAAGGTTAGGTTACTATTCACAAAGGTACATTATTATTCCTTGAAAATTTTTTTTGTTTCATTAGACTCGAAAAATCATCTTGAACACAATCGTGTTTGTCGGATTTTAAAAATTCCAAACACAGAAGTGACAAAATTAAGTTTAAAGGGAACTTATCTCTTATTAGTTCATTATGTTGTGTTTTCACGTTATTTTATGACATAATTATAAGAAAGAAATTTCCATTGAAAAACATTGGATCGTTACATTCCCCCCCCCTTAAGAAATTTCATCCCTGAAATTTAACTTTATATGAACAGGTGATGGTACTTATCCTTCATTGCCTCTTATGGTTCCCAAGTTACTTTTTCAAACTTATGGTTCCTCCACTAAACTTTGACAATATGGGTTGTCTTGAGGTGTAGAAGCTTATCTCTCTGATCCAGAATCATTACGGGATACTCCTCATAGGAGAGATCATTTTGCAACTGCACCACCTCTGAGTTTTGTACATGTGAGTGGTCTGTTATGTACTTCCTCATCAGTGATACATGAAATACATCATGAACTTCAGATATATTTGGTGGAAGTGAAAGTATATAGGCCATGTCTCCTATTCAGTCAAGGATCTCAATTGCGACAATGTACCTTGGGCTCAGCTTCCCTTTCTTCCCAAATCGAATGACACTCTTCCATGGAGATATTCGAAGGAAGAATTTATCTCCAACGTCGAACTCCATGTCCCTTCAATGGTTGTTAGCATAGCTCTTTTTCTAACTTTGAGCATATTTGATGTGTTTCTAGATTACTTGAACCTTCTCTATCATCATTTGAACAAGATCGGGTCCAGGTATATTTCTTTCTCCAAATTCATCCTAAGAGGTTAGTGTTCTACATCCCTTTCCATACAAAGCTTCAAATGGAGACATATGAATACTTGAGTGGATGTTATTGTTGTATAAGAACTCAACGAATTGGAGATGTTAATCTCATCAACCTTTTAATTTAGAGAGTAGGCTCTTAGCATATCTTCAAGTTCCTAAATAGTCCTTTCAGATTGGCCAACAATTTGGGGGTGATAGGTCATGCTGAAATTTAATTCAGTACACAAAAAATGTTGAAGGCTCCTCTAGAATTTAGATGTGAACCTTGGATCATGGTCAGAGAAAATTGAGATTGGAGCACCGTGCAGTCTCACCACTTCCTTCACATATATCTCTGTAACTTGTTCAAGCGAGAGATCTTCTCTAATAGCGATAAAATGGGAATTCATGGTGAGTGGGTCAACCATAACCCATATCTCATTATTTCCCTTCGACACCTTCGAGAGACCCGTGAAAAAGTCCATAGTAACATTTTCAAATTTCATAATAGGTATAGGCAATGGTTGCATCATACCTTAGAACTTTTTTCGCTCGGCATTATTTTACTGACATACCAAGCACCTTGATATATATTCCACAATCTCCTTCTTCATGTTATCCCACCAGAAGTGTTCTCAGAGATCACTATACATCTTGGTACTCCTAGTATGTATAGAAAAAGTTGATCAATGTGCATCATCCAATAGCTCCTTCCTTATCCTGGGTGGTAAAGGCACAAAAAGCCACATTCCATACTGAATCAATCCATCATCATCGATATGGAATTATTATAGCTTCCATTCATATACTGCATTCACACTCTTTTTTATCTCCACATCATCCTTTTGTGCTTCCTTAATATTCTCCTGTATGGATAGTTGTGAAATCACATGGGCAAGGTAGGATCTATCCCTTACCCTTATGATTTAAAAATATATTGTTTTCATATCCCAGAATATGGGGTCTTTCTCAATCCACAGCATGGATAGAGTAGCATGTTCTTTTCTACTTAGAGCATCAACTACCCTATTTTCCTTTCCAGGATGATAGTGAATAGAGCAACCGTAATCCTTGATTAGCTCTAACCATCTCCTTTGACACATTTTGAGCTCCTTTTGTGTGAATAAAAACTTTATTCTCCTATGGTTGGTGTATATGCCACACTTCTCTCCATAAAGGTAGTGATGCCATATTTTCAAGGAAAAAAATAACAGCTTCCAACTCTAGTTCATGTGTTAGGTATTTTGGCTCATGGATCTTCAACTTTTGTGAGTAATAGTCTATCACATTGTCATTTATCATGATCACGCAACCCAAGCCTTTCTTTGAAGCATCACTTTATATCACAAAACATTCTCCACTTTTCTGTAGTGTCAGGACTGGTGCAGTGATCAGCCTTATCTTTAGCTCTTTGAATATTCCCTCACATTCTTCCATCCAGACATACTTTACCCCTTTCCTTGTTAACAATGTTTGCAGGATTGACAATCGTGAGAATTTTATCACAAAGCGTCGATAGTACCCCGTTAATCCATGAAAACTATGTATTTCTGTGACACTAGATGGCCTAGGCCATTCCCCAATTTCCTTTGTCTTTGAAGGATCCAATGAAATTCCCTCACTTGTGATCACATGTCCCAATAACGTGACTTTATTCATCCAAAACTCACACATGATGAACTTGGAATACAACTTCCCCTTTATTAATGTCACCAAAACAAGTCTTTGATGTTCTTAATGTTCCTCCTTTCTCTTGGAGAAGATGATAATATCATAAATAAACACTACCACAAATTTTTCAAGTTAATGTCTAAAGACTCTATTCATCAAATCCATGATGATTGGTGGGGCATTAGTAAGTCCGAAGGGCATCACCAAAAAATCATAGTTCCCATACATTGTACAGAAGGCAGTCTTCTGAATATCATCCTTCTTCACCTTTACCTGATGATATCCAGAATGATGATCCTCCTTTGAGAAGTATTGAGATCTTCTTAACTGATCGAACAATTCATCAATCCTTGGGAGATGATACTTGTTCTTTATAGTGAATTTTCTGTGTTCACAATAATCGATACACAACCACATTGTTCTATCCTTCTTCTTCACAAAGAGTATTGGCGCACCCCAAGGTGATGCACTAGAGCATATGAGCCCTTTTTCTTGATTATCTTGTAGCTTCTTCTTTAACTCCTCTAGTTTGATAGGAGCCATCCTATAGGGAGACTTTGAGATATGAGTAGCTCCGTGTATTAGTTTAATTAAGAACTCAACCTTATGATCCGGTGGAATTGCGGGTAAATCTTCGGGAAATACATCGCCATATTCCCTAACGATTAGAATTTCCTTAGGGTTGTAACTTTCCTTCGACTCAACGATTTGGGAAAGGTATGCTT
This sequence comes from Viscum album, assembly GCA_963277665.1. Classification (NCBI taxonomy): domain Eukaryota; kingdom Viridiplantae; phylum Streptophyta; class Magnoliopsida; order Santalales; family Viscaceae; genus Viscum; species Viscum album. The sequence continues at coordinate 1,936,215,268 of OY728165.1, forward strand.
CCTCATAGTGAATGAACACTCACACCATTGAAGGATTTTTAAAAGGAGATTCATGAGCTTCCTTGAATTTTTAGAGGAGCATGGTATGGTTTGAGATATGAAATTATATTTCCTTTTCCTGATAGTTTATATATTCTCTATATAACGAGATCCAATCCATTCCCATTATATCACTAAATTCCAACAAGGGAATTATTACGATATTTTCTAGATGACTCTTCCCACATACGCCAATAGGAGAGGAGTCAAACACTTGGGTTGCAATGATTGCACCACTTGGTGTTTTTACAGTTATCTCTACTTCAAGGTTTTGGGGCTTCGATTCTATAGTTCTAGAAATCATGCATGATATAATGGAATGCGTAGAACCATAATCAAATAAAACATTTTCCATTCTTGAGTGAATAGTAAGTGTACCTTGTACGACTTCATTATCTTGCTCCAATTCCACAGTAGTGATTTCATAAGACTTCCCTTGTTCCTTTGGCTTCGTTGGATACTGATGCTGATTATCCTCGAGTGCTCGAGGTTAGTGCACTGGTTTTCATAGTGCCCAAGATCCATACAGTTGTAGCATTGAACCATGAGTAGTTCTCTCCATTCATCGACTACATTCTCTTTCCTTTGGTGTCTTTTTGTCACTCGTGATCTTGATGTCCTTCTTTCCCATACTTAAAGAATTTTCCCATCCCTTTGAGGCAGTTCTAATGGTGCAACATTCCACATTTTTGGCATGTGGGTCATTGAGTTTTCCTCCCACCTTTATCATTAGTTCCACTGGCTTGCAACTCCATCATTAATTTCTTATCCTCTTAGCCATGAGACCATTCTCAAAACTCCATCTACACTTTGAGAGAACATCAAAAAACTTCTTCATAACTCCCAAAGTCTCTAATTGCAAGATACAGTGGAAGGTGTGGTTTTAATCCACTAAAGAATCTATAAATTTTTCTATCAATGTTGATAACAAAACCTGAAGGGTACCTTCCAAGCATGGTCAACTTCTCTTCATATTTCGTGAAAGATTATATTTATTTTTTCTTGATATCTATAAATTCTATTTCAATATTCATATGAAGAGTTCGTGGGAAATACTTATTGAGAAACATTATCTTAATGTATTCCCATTCCATGTCTTCAATTTCCTTTCTTGGCATGGTGTTCTTAATCAATGCCCACCATTGATCAGCATCTCCATCTAAACGATAAATGACTAGGGTCACCTTCTCCATCTCAGAACAGTGAAGAACAGAAATGATATTCTCTATGGAGTTGACCCACTATTCCGCAACTAGTGCATTGGATGATTCAAAAAACGTCGATGGTTGTTGCTGCATAAAACATTTGATAGCAAGTTGCTCCCACTATGGTGAAGGAGGACGTTCCCCAATATTTTTGTTATTGTTCATAACCTATGATAATTGGGTAAGCATCACCATGATGTTTTGAACTCCAACTGCCAAATCACTAGGGATGTCATTTAGTCAATCGTTGCATTGGCCCTCACAAGAGTTGTTGGCCTGATTTCTCCTGGTTCCCACCATTTTTTAAAACATAAAAGGCTAGAAAAAAACATAAGTAAACACGTCCTGAATAAATTATTCATTTAAATCATTTATACCAAAAACCTAACATATGGGATCCCTATGTAAATTTTCTTGTGTCCATATTTTTTCTTAGTCTCATGCTAGATGTTTTCTCTAGGGTTCACTGATCCTAATTCCCAAACTAACTAGACCTTTCCTCTGATACTGACAATATAAACCTTGCCTTTTTTTAAATTACTAATACATCATTTTAAATATAAAAAAAATAATAGTGTTACATGTAGAGGATCCAAAGGATTAGTGTCTTGGAGAAACTAGAACCATACATAACAATTACAACATCAAGAATAAACATTTATTTAATTTATTCTTCTCTAGCTTCTTATTGGCACTTGTCCTCTCATTAGTACATGTAGCCACGTGGGAATATACATCAAAATTAGTGAGCTAGAAGCCCATTATGAGGATATATAAGAACAATATATCATAAACAAAACAAGGGAAAATATCATAAACATGAGAGGAATCATAAATATATGACTTGAAATGTGGCAATGCATAAAAATAGAACACCATGTCTTTGTGGTTACCTACCAAAAATACTTGTGAACCAAGATATAATATTTTTCATACATAATTACAAATTTACTCATGAGATTAATCACTTTAACCAATACATTTTTGCGCTGTATAATTCTGGTCACACCCGTCACATTTAAACATTCATATTGGGCTATATAATTTTGGGCGGACCCAACACATCATTACATTATCATTATCATGTTTCCACATGGGACATATACCAAAAGTAAACATAAATAATCAATGTAAATGAATGGCTTTCATCTCATAATAACACAGTCATAAACTTTGGTTTTCCAAAAGAAAGAGGGAATAGAAAACATGTTACAAAAATCATTCACTTTGAGAGAGAAGTACAAGGTGTGTTCTAAAAGAGGAGTTATTTTGGAAAAGATTTTGTTTGAAATAAATACTAGTTAAAAACATTTTTATCCTAGAAAATTATGGAAAATGATGAACAAATGATTTTTAAGGAGTAACCATATAAAAAAATTGAGTGAAAGAGGGAGAACCTGAAGGATGAAAGTTGGGTTCGAGAATTTCCCCTTACCCTGTATCTGAATGCTTCCTTCTATTTAATGACTTGTATAATGACATTATATTAATTAATTAGAAATAAAGAACCTTTTTTACATTAATATGGTTCATTATGGTTTTATTAGGTGATTTTATGTGCCTTTGGTTGAGTTATAGAGTTTTAAAACATTGTTCGGGAATGTTTGTTTTTATGGTTTTCTTGAGTGGTTCACTTGTATTCTTAAAATGATGTTCAGGTAGAACATGGGAACACATCCAAAACTAATATTAACTATTATTAATGATATTTAAAGAGTTTTAATGATCTTATACTTATTTATATTATATCCACATGGATGAATCATTAGATAAGAATTGAATGATGATTGATTATGTTAATTTGAGAGATTTTTCGATCATAATGAACTTGTGTTATTATATCACTAGAAATATGGACATAATTTATTTACAGAACCTTAAATAGTACATAATACTTATAAAAAATTATGGATCAACCATAAAAATGGTATCATGAACAGATCTGATGGTAGAAATGGAATAATAAATCATGTCGTTCTAGAAGGTGAAAGATTAACATCTCACGAACAACCTTCTCTTTAATAAAATAAAAGGAAAAGGGAAAGGGGGTTATATGATATAATATCCCATTAGTATCATGAAATTCCATTATATTTATAATAATTGAGTTAAAATACCATTTGGATGATGATAGGTGGGGATAGATCAAGAAATGAGCTTGAACATGATAGGAAATTAAAGGAGAAGAGGGGGAGAAATTACCTCTTAAATCCTCCTTTTGAGATTCTCCTTAATGAAGATAGGATTGATCTTCTGATAATACCAGTAGGTCCTGGATGTGGAAGAGGGTCTATAGAGGATGTTTGTGAATATTTCAGAGAAGTCTTGGAGCTTGAGGGGTGTGAGGAAATGAGGGTGTGAAAGGTGGTTTTTATAGTGGAGTGGAGAGGGGTTTCCTTAATATAAAATTCATTAGTTTATTAATTTACCCTAAGACAAGGAATAGCAAGTCTTGAATGACCAAGAATGGTAATTTTTTTCATGTGATCCCTAATGAAGTGGTCTTACATCATCATAACATCACACAAGACTCTATAATTATCTTATTTAGATAATATTTGTAAAAAACGATATTTAGTATTCATAAAAAAATCAAGTATTTCAGAAAAATCACAAAATTTTACCCAAACCATTTTCAAAGTGTAGAATCCAAAACTGAATTACATTTATCAAAAATAATTTTTTAAATATTATTTATTTTATATTTAATTAAAATAATAATTTATTTTAAAAAATATTTTTTAAAATTAAAACTGATTTTATAGTGTTTTCAAAAATTACATAGGGTCTTATAAAATTATCTAAATAATATAATACATTGATTTGATAATTAATGAACACATTTAAATAAAATAAATTATATTTTAAATTAATTAATTAATTATAATTACTTAATTATGACTTACAAAATACCAAAATGTTAACTAAGGTCAATTTGTCACTTTCTAAGATGTCTAAATTTTATTTAATTAATCATGGGTAAGGTTAATCTTATTTTGGATGATATAATATTTATAAAAGTCATATTACTATTCATAAGGGTAGGTTACTATTTATAAGGGTATGTTACAATTCAATGAAAATTATTTTTGTTTCATTAGACTCTAAAAATCATCCTGAACACAACCGTGTATATAGGATTTTCAAAATTTCAAACACAGAAGTGACAATATTTTGTTTAAAGGTCAATTATCTCTTAGTAGTTCATTATTTTGTGTTTTCATGTTATTTTATGAACTAATTATAAGAAAGAAATTTCCATTGAAAATCTTTGGGTCGTTACATATTATAAACAATTGTTATGAGAAAAAATCCCCTTGGAATATAAGTTCGGAAGTAGATAATATATAACATAGATTGAAGCCTATAAATTCATATGTTAAGGAAATAAAATTAATTTATAGGTTATGAAATTTCCTTTTTGTACTACCCTTTATGTGTTACCCCTAAAATTCCATTTATTCCATCCAATGGATTGTAATAGGAGGACTCGATCTAACAATCGATGTGAAGATCAATGTGATTACTAGTCTAATGAGATTCCAAATCTGATGGGACTGGGAATCACGAATTTTTTTACTATAAATTCTCATTTAACTCATGTTTTGAATAGAAACATTGGTCATGAGGATCATCCAACCCCCCGTAAGAAAGAAAATGGCACATTAGAGTGCTTTATGAGACAAAGGCCTCCTAATTTTATTGGATCATGTGAACCCTCTATCACTAAAAAATGGAACTACTCCATTGAAAAGACCTTCTACATCCATCAACATTCTGATCAAGAGAATTTTATTCTTGCTAGTTATTGTATAGAGGGTGAACGTGATCAATGGTGGAAATTGTTAAAAAATATGAATCCTGGGGAAGATATCGATGTGTTGTAATGTAAAAAAATCTAAAAAACGTTTTTTGAAAAATATTATCATCTCACCCTATAACATAAGATGGAAATGGACTTACAATCCCTCAAGAAAAAAGATGAAAAATCGATCAGATCATACGAGGAAAACATCAGATGGTTTTCACGCTACATGTTAGACTTTTTCATTACCCCTGAATTCAAGGTTGACAGCTTCTTTGATGGGATAAAAACTATTCTAAGGAAATCCCTAGTGATCTGTGACCTTGATAGCTATGAGGAAATTTTCCGATGAGCCCTCAAAGTCGAAATGAAGATCAGCGAATCTCAAGGGTAACATAGGGATAAGAATAATAAGGTGTACTTTAATTCCATAAGTTCAAGTGATTAATCTAATGGTTCTAAGAATTTACAGCACCCCACTTGCCAAAATTAAGGAATGAATCCCACCAGAAATTGCCTGATGGGGGTGAGGAAATTCATTAGGTTTTGAAGAGAAGTTGACCTAACTATTAACTACTGACATGAAAACCCTACTGCTATGACAGATGAAAGGAATTCTTTGTTCGACCATCAAATCACTTTTCATTGATTAAACATCATGGAACCAAGGAACTTTGCAAACCATTTCTCTAATCTAGGTGTTTTCAAAGACAACCAACACCCTCCAAGGTAGTAAATGTGAGATTTTTCCATTAAAATATCGAAGATAATCTTGATAACTAAGTGGTGACACGTACTCTAGTTATTAATTGATGAATAGTGAACCTCCGTTTTTTTATTTTGGTTCTACGCATTCTTTTGTATACCTAAATTTTAGTATAACATTCCCAACACAACCAAAAATCATGGAAGTAAATATGTCGGTGAGAATGAAATATGGGGCAATTATTGCATCCCATGAATATAACCCCTCCCATGTCATAATTTTTGGATTGAAATTTTTGGAAAACCTCGTCATAACCCCTATAGTGTAATTTGATTAAATTCATGGAATGGATTGACTTTCCTTTTATAGAGTCAACAAAATTTTCCATGAGTGGAAAATCACACTCTGTATAGAGAATCCACCCTTATTATGTACAAGTGAAAGAAGGTGTTTAAATATTCTTTATCCCCATAATATCAAGCATGGACAATATCTCCCTTTGTGCACACATATATTTCTTAGATTATTGAGTAAATGGAAGAAACCATCCGTAAAGAAAAGCCTATTGTGAGGTAATTAACTAAAGTGTTTCCTGAGGAATTGTTTGGTCTTCCTCCTAGAATAGATGTTGAATTCTCTATTGATCTTATACCTGGGGAATTGAGAATATCCATAACTTCAGATATAATGGATATTTTAGAGCTTGCCGAGATGAGGAAACATCTATATGAGAATAGGGATAAACATTTTATACGCCGAAGTGCTTCACCATGTGGTGTCCCAGTCCTCTTCGTTATAAAGAATTATCGGTCATTGTGCCTTTGCAGTGATTATCACGATCTCAAAAAATGATGATAAAAAACAAGTATCCACTTCCATGAATTGATATCTTGTTTGATCAGCTTTGTAGAGTAGAATAATTCACCAAGGTAGATCTGTTGTCAGAATATTATCAAGTAAGGGTGAAAAAGGATGATATACCCAAGTCTGTTTTTCATACAAGATACAAGAAGTATTAATTCATATAAATTCCTTTTGGACTCAATAATGATACGTAAATATTTTTGAACATGAATAAAAGGGTCTTTATATATTCCATCTAAAATTGTTTGGTACTCTTTACAGACAATATTCTAAAATACTCTAAAACCAAGTAACTTCTTGAGGAGCATCTAAGCAATTTACTAGGGTCCTTGTGAATGGAGAAGCTCTATGAAAAGTACAGAAATTGTGAGTTATGGTTCAAGGAGGTCTCATTCATGGGTCATATGATCATAATAAATGGAATATATATGGATCCCTCCGTCAAAAATAAAATTGAGGGTAGCCTGAGGCAAACATTAGTGACAGATATACATAGCTTCCTGAGGTTAGCTGGATATTATCGCCGATTCTTTGAGAAATTTCTCAGGATTGTCCAACCTTCTAACCGATCTAACATAGAAGTAATTAAATATTTCATAGATATATGAATGAAAATATAGATTCATGGAGTTAAACATGAGGCTTATCACTGCACCTGTGATCACACTACCCACATGTGGATAATGTTTTTTGGTATTCAATGATGCTTCAAAGAATAGAATGGGTTGTGTGTTGATAAAAGTGAAAAATTCATTTCCTATGCTTCAAGGTAATTGAATGTTAATGTGAAAAACTATCCAACACATGATTTGGATTTGGATGAAGTAATCTTCACTTTGAAAATTTGGCGACACTAACTCTTTGGGTAGAAGTGTGAAATATATACGGATCACAAAAGCCTTATGTACATATTCAAATAGAAAGAGTTGAAAATTTGCCACTGAAGATGGTTAGAGCTGAACAGATACTATGACTGCTCAACCCATTACCACCAAGGGAATGCAAACAAGGTGGTGGATTCTCTATGTAACAAGGACCCAATGATTCTATCATTGATGAAATTAAAAATAATCCAATATTCTTATATTGGATGAAGATGGAATTAGAAATCATAAGGAATGGAACATCATCAATCCATTCACAAATTATTTATCATCCATCTATTTTATAAAAGTTGAAGTATGCTCAAAAGGATGATGTGGGAATTCAAAAGAATGTGGAAAATTTTAGAGAGGGTAAATCCTCCGAGTTCAATGTTAATGAATAAGGAATTGTGAGATTTGGGAATATACTATGTGTTCCATCAAGCCCGAAGTTGAAGAACTTAATTTGGGATGATGCACATATTTTTTTTCATGGATCCACCATAGTAATTTTTTTTATTAAGAGTCCACTTTTTGGAAAAGAGAGAACCATAAAAAATCACCACCTATCACCCACACATTCCCCACCTAGATGATACCCATACAACATAAAAATTCAAAATTCAAAAAAATGTTGTAGGAAAACCCAACCGCCACATCGTCCAACCCAAAATCATCAAATATTAAATTCTAAAATCATGATAAAATAAACCATCTCAAAAAGGGTAATCAATATTATAGTATCACCTCGATCCTCACACCCATACTTGATCCACACACCTTATGTGACATCTACCCTGTCTGCATCAAACCAGAATTCCGGTGAGCTTCACCGACGTCCGTCGTCATTGACATTGTCACCATCACCATAACCATCAAAAGATTCATCATCTCTTCCATACTCGAAATGTGAAACTTCATGCTTTCATCCATGATTAGATGATTCCGGACATCAGAACATCACCAGCTTAACACCACCACTATCATCGTTGACAGAACACCACACTATCATCGAGGCATGACAAAGACAGAACAAAAGAGTATCTACTCAAGCATCCAAATGTATCCTTATAAAGAACATTATTGTAAGATGTTACAAACACTGTCATGTTCGGATGATGTTGGTGAATGAAAACTCCTACATCCGAAAATGGTACAAAAATGGTGGAGAAGGTTATGTTTATCCAGCATCACATTAAAGCTTCTCTGAGTATACAAAAGAGAAATGCTGATAATAATATACAAGACATAGAGTTTGATGTTTTAGACATGGTATTCATTTTCATATCACCTTGGAGTATATTTATGAGATTTGGGATGAAGGGAAAGCTTATTTTAAGGTACATAATCTCTTTTGAGATCATTGATCTCATTGGAGTTGTGGCCTATTGACTATCACACCAACAAAATCTATCTAAGGTACAATGTTAATTCCATGTATCACTATTGAGAAACTACATACTTTAACCATCTCACATACTCAATCTAGAGGTGGTGCCATTGGAAAATCACCTATCCTATGAACAGAAGCTAGTGAAGATCTTTGATCATAGAGAAAAAGTTATACGAAATAAGACAATTCCCCTTATCAAGGTGTTATGGTGAAACCAAATGATTGAAGAGGCCACGTGAGAATCAGAGGAACTGATGAAGTAGAGTTACCCATATCTATTTTATTTAGGGAAACAGAAATTTTTAAGGATAAATTTATTAAGGGATGAAGATTGTAATGACCCAATCTTTTATTAATGGAAATTATTCATGATCTAATTAAATGTCTTATTATATAAAATGGTTTTATAACCTATGAACATACTTTGTTTTATGTTTTTTCATTTAAAAATACAATTTGGAATTGATACCATTGATAATATAGTAGTTTAACAGTGATCACATGATTAGTATAAATTTAGGTCTTTAACAAATCCATTTTACATAGAAAAACAAAGCGATGGCATCATCCAATAAAATTTCCCAATACAAATCCCATTTTTCATATCTCAGAAATGAGGTAGTGCCAATGGGATTTTCTCTTGACCATGAAAAATACGAGATTCAACACATTATGCTTGAATGGAATAGCCTATGAGAGAAGGGAAAGTTAATATAGATTACCACCTAGGCGATGTAAGTCATCCCACCACAAGGGTCTATCACCATCACACACCGGAACATTAGGTTTTATGCGGGTGTTATATGAGTTTATATAACATGATCTTATCACAATGATTATTTGAATTATTTTTTATAGAATAAATAATATAGTTTCATTTTATTATTCTTATTTTTGTAAATTGTTTGAAAACACAAATATTATTTTTAGGTTATATTTATTCATGAAATGTATTTTGAAGAATTAATGTATTTTTTAAATAAATAATATTTTTAAAAAATATTATTACTAAAATAATTTTTATTAAATATAACTAATCATATAATTTTTGTGAATATTGTTTTAATTTTTATTATGGTTTGAGAGTTATTTTTGTCAAAAGCCATGAATTTTAGACAAATGTTAGTTTTTATTTTGAATATAAAAATTCATATATTTATAATTGTTTTAGATAAAATAAATATGATATTTGGAATTACGATGTCGAAAATATCCAATGATGAATTTTTCATATTTTTCTGAGACAGTCAAATTTTTGAATAAAAATTAAATACCATTTAAATAAATAATGTGTTTTATGACTTCATAATGAACGAATTTTTATGTAATAAAATTATATAAATTGGATTTTTTTCCAATATATGTTATAACTTTAAAATAATGTTATTTTAAGATTGTTTGATTTATATTATGATTCCTTAGTGTACCCTTGAAGCCTTTTAAAACACTCTAACTTTTTAAAATGATTACATTGAGAGTGTGACTCAACTCCACATAAGAAAGCCTAATATATTAATAAGTTTGGAAATTGGCATTATAAAATAAATTTTTACACTCCCCTTCTAAAAAAACCATTGGATAAAAATCATGGTTTGGTTTCTTTATTTGATTAGATTAATGTATTGTGTCCAAAACCATAATAATAACAAATTCCATATCTTTTCTTATATAAACCCACCCATATTCCCACTTCTCATCACTGAAAATGGTTAGAAAATTTCACTACTCTCTAGAATCCTCCTATTTTTCCAAATCACCAATAATTTCTCCCACATGCCTTTCCAAAGTTTATAGTATCTGACATCGTAGTATGGAATCCTCAATTTCCTTTTTTTCTTATTTATATCTATGTTTATTTATATTGTTATTCCCTTTTAATTTCAATTAAAATTTTGGGGTATGACTGCACCCCTCCTATATACTTACCTATTTATGTTTGAATGATGTGACACCCCTTTCTTGTTTTTTCATGTGCATATTTCCATTAATTTGATTTCATATGTTTTTGTTCGATTACTTTTTCTCTGTATTTTGATGATATCTTAATTTATGTTATTGGAAATTTTGAGATTCTTATCATGTTGGAAATAAAATAAATTTATCTATACTTTATTAGTTAATGAGAAATTTTGAAAATTATTATCTATTTCTCCAAAAAAAATAAATGAAGTTGCTACTATGGTTTTAGAAACTCTTCATTTCACTATTTTAAAACATTTCTGTATTTATTTTTATTGAAATTTTAAAGTTATCCAATTTACATGAAACCTGATTCTATGGAAATATAATATTTTTATCCTGATTTCATTAGTATACATCAATGTCTAAAATAATCTTTTGAATGGACTTTTAATTACATGAAGTTATGCTATGCTGTTTTGTAGTAGCAGTTTTTCCAGAATTGTTTTTCTTATGTTATTTGATGATTTTTGGATCTCTAGATGTCAGTTCTAATTGATTATTTTTTTGTTGGAATGATAATGAGTTTTTCTACAAATCATTAGTTTTGACGAATATCTGAATCTTCTATAAATTCCTTAAAAATTATTTAAATTCAGACAAAATATTCTATCCCTATTTATCTCAAAAGTATTGTTTACTATTTATCTCAAAAAAGTATGGTTTACAGTTTATATCACTAAAGTATGGTTAACGATTTATCTCACAAATTTATGGTTTATTGTTTTTCTCAAAAAATTATGTTTTAATATTTATCTCACCAAATCATGGTTTATTGTTTATCTCATGAATGTATGGTTTATTGTTTATCTCCCGAAAGTATGGTTTACTGTTCATGCCCTATGTTACTGTTCATACCCTACATTACTTAACTGTTCTTACCCTACGTTAAATTTCTGTTCATACCATATGTCACTTTAATGTTCATACATTATGTTACTTTACTGTTTACAACCATACATTACGTAATGTTCACTCCAAAGTTACTATTCACTCCATGGTTTCTGTTCACTCTGAAGTTACTGTTCAATCTAAAGTTACTATTCACTTTTTAGTTATTGTTCATTTCGAAGTTACTGCTCATTCCGTGCAATTTATTAAAAATGCATTTTCTATATATATATGGATTATTTTATAACAATTATTTTGTACATAATTATTATTAAATATACAGATAATAATCAAAGTGTTTTTAATATTTTTGGTGCTATATTTAGAGAGAAAATTCAATAACGTTTTTCAACATCTTTTACAAATAAATTTGGACGTTTCAAAAAAATTTAAATTCCAATGTTTGAATTTAATTTCTGAATTAGCTGCTAGTTTTCAGGAAAATTTTTTACTATGTTGAAAACATTTAAATTGATTTAATGTTCTGTTTTAAATCATTCAACTTATTTTTTATTTGAGAGATTTTATTGGAAGAATTATTAAAAATATTTTGAATTCATTTATTAGTTATTCATTCTATAGGAATTAAAAATTATAATGGTGCTGCTATTTTCATGAAGATATTTATTGGATATTTTGACTCAATTAATTTTGAATATCCAAAGAAATCAGAGCTACTACACCTGCTATATATTTTTATTCTCTGTATATATCATTCCCTCTTGCAGAAAAAAGAAAAATTACAATACAAAGAGAAAGTGCTATGAACTTTGTACCTACTGTGAATCTGCAAAGTCCTATAACACTTTACTTCACCACCTGCTCATTCTCTCAAGTGATGAATTAATAGTTCTTAGACAACAATTGCATTGACCAGACGTTCTAATAGAAACATCATGAACCAATATCTGTGATTTAATTTTATATTCTCTTTCATCTAGTTATGAGTCGGTAACACTACTTCCCATCTCTCACATGCACTATATGTTTCTATTTATGCTTTTGCACACAACAGAATTATTTGTTATTCTTTGTCCTCAGGATGTGACTTGTGGATTCTAAAATCAGGATCATTGGGTTGCGACCCCTTGTATCTAAACTTAATACTATTTGGGTTGTGACTCCTAGTATCTAAAGTCAGTTTGTAAGGGTTGTGACTCCCCAAACAAAATTTTGTGTTGTGGTTATGCCTCCTATAGAAAATTATTTTGTAATTGTGTTATGATTCTACGTTAGAAATCATTTTTACTTCACATTTATCACTTGCCGAGTAGAGAGGTATAAGAGTAGGGTTGGTCCACTTTGTAATGAAATACTATAAAAACATACATACGCTATTTACTTTCTCTACTACTAATTATCCTTAATAATTATCTTTATTAATCAATTCATTTGATTAAAATTTTAATCTGGTATATTCACCCACCTATAGACTTTCTTATATTACCCTGTATGTCCTAACAATTAGTATCATAGGGTAACCTTCTAAATAGTAGATTTTCTCGATCATTATATTTCATTATACCAAAGATTGGTACCATTGGTTGTTCCATTAGGAATTTATACAATCATTTTATTGTCTACTTTTATATTTTATTGTGGTAACCTTTTCCTAGACCTCACATTCTATGGATAATGATCTTATAAGATTAAAGGGTTAAACCCAAATGATGCTTGGATTCCTCAGAAGACACCACTTTTTGACGGTAATGATTATGGATACTGGAGATCCTGAATGGAGGAATACCTCAACTAGTTGAGCATTGAGCACTGGTTTATCTTTTCAATACAATATACACTGCTTGAAGATGATCTATATACTCTAACAGTAATTGAAGCTACTAGATATGTCTTAAATTACAAATTCATTAATATTTTATATTGTGCTATTAACAGAAGTGTTTTTAGTCATGTGTTTGCTTGCAAGACAGCTCATGAGATTTGGAAGATTCTGCAAGTTACTCACCTTGGATCTATCAAATTGATCCGAACCAAGCTTGGAATGCTTCGTTCTGAGTATCAAGTCTTCAAGATGGCTGAAGATGAAACTATAAACCAAATGTTCCATAGATTCAAAATCATTGTGAATGGAATGAATTAACTTGGAGAAGATCCGGAAAATCACATACTTGTTGATAGAGTCCTACGAGAATTACCAAAGAAATAGAATGAAAATAAGGACTCCATTGAAGAAAGAAATAACTTAAATGAGTTTATATTTGATGAATTGATTGGATCAATACTCTAATATGAAGTGAAACTGAAAAACATAGCTAACAAAGAGACAATAAAAATAAAAGGTGTATCTTTTAAGCCTATAAATGTTATTTCTTCTAATTCAACAGATTCTGATCTACATGATATTGAAAAATAATACATGGCATAGATTATAAGTGGAGTCTACAAAATAATGAAAACGAAAGGATTCAAAAACCAGTTTAGTAGAAGCCCTCAAAATGAAAAATATAAGGGAGATAAAAAAATGTGATACAAATTACAATACTTCAGATGTAACTTGTTATGAGTGTAGGAATAAAGGTCATTTCAAACCTGACTTCCCTAAACTAAATAATAAAAAATAATACAAAAATATGGATAGAATGAAATTGAAAACTAGCTAGAGTTGTACTAAAGATCTTGATTCTAGTGAAAAATCTAGAAATGAAACAGAATCTACTAATGTGTGTTTCATTGCATCACTAGATATGGTTCTTAATTCTAGTTATTAATCTAATTTTTCCGATTCATAATATAAATCTGATAACCCTAATATTTTTGAATTAAATAATGAAATTGGATGATTAAGAAAATATATTTTCAAATTTAATGATTTATATAATAAACATAAAGAAGATAATGAAAAACACAAATCTAAAAAAAATTAATTTTTCAAGATAATAAAAAGTTTACAAACACTACTTTTGCTTCTCATTCAACAGTTTAAGATAATTTGAAAACATCTCAATATTTAAATGAGAAATTGAATTGGAAGATGAATGTATTAAACAAAATTGAACCGATTTTGTTCAAGGTCATCAAAAATATCATGAGATTATGTATTTCACTAAAATTAATGAAAATAAATATGGTTTTGGTTATGATAAAAGATTACCTCAAATGTATAAAACCTATTTTGATAAAAGTAAAAATGTTTTTACATCAACTGTTACTTATTTTAAATGTGGTATTAATGGTCACTATGCTAATGACTGCTCTCTTAGATTTAATCAATCTTTGGGATTTTCAAAAACTAATATTTCTAAATCCTTGTTAAAACGAGTACATTAAAATACATGTTTTAAATCTGTATCGGTACCTAAAAATTGTATTTATAATCCTATTGGACCCAAAGTAGATTGGGTTCCAAAATATTCAATTAATTTTTTTTGTAGAAAAAATTCCTTTGATGTATCAAGAAATGACATATGGTACATGGACAGTGGATGATATAGGAATATGACCAGATATCCATCAATGTTTACATCAAACAACAAATGAGATTGAAGCACTATTACTGTAACATCCCAAGTATGTAATGAATTATAAATATTCTTATATATGTCTATTTATGAATTTTATAGTGTTTATGAGGCTTAAAACAAGAATAAATCCAATCCTAAGCATGGTATACATTAATATTTTTAAATGATTGTTTTACTGCCTTTTGATGGAAAGCCATTTTTGATTATATATTTTTACAATTTTATAAGATATTTTTGTCAAAATATACTTATTATTTGTGATTGGGACATTTAAATTTACCTTAGGTTAATTTTTGGTATTTTTCCGACAATGTTCATTTTTTAATGAATAGTGAAAAATAATGCATTTTACATCTCAACTGTTTTTCATCTAATTTAATTATATGGTTATATTGTCTTATTAATTTGTTTTAAAGTGTAAATATAATATATTTTTACTATGTAATAAAATGTTGGTCATTGGGATTAATTTCACATTGGAATTGGGCATAAAAAAGTGCCAAACTTTTCATAGATATTGTTTCTATAAAACCCGGTATTTGTTTTGACAACGAAAATTATTTTTAAATTAATTATTGCAATTTTTGTGTTTGGAATTTGGTAAAATGGATTAAATATTTGGAATCATAAGTTCCAAATTATCTAATCATGACTCTTTTGTTTTTTTGACATTATGAATAGTAACGTTGGTAGTTATCTTTAATTATCTTGATTAATTAGTAATCAGGTAGTTAAGGATAATAAAATAATATCATAAAAAAAATAAATGACTCCAACATGTTCCCTAATGATACTGGTTGTGTCATGACCGACCATGGGATTCCATGTGCTCAACTTGGGGACCCCATGGAATCACTTTTCTGGGATAATGACTTTTTATCTTTTTATTTTTAAAGAAAGATAAATATAACAAAGAATGTATCACCTGAGTAAAACATATTTAATTTTTTCTACATAAATGATATATTGGACTATAAATAGTAATTGGAGGGATATAAAGATTTCCTACATCATAGTATTTTTTTTATAATTTTTAGACATTAAATAAATTAAATTTTTTATGACATCATTATGATGCAGGGATTACCTCATTAATGAACGATTTAGATAAAATGAAAAGATAATGAAAAATCTAAGACATACACCTTTTAAAGACCTATATTATGATTATATTTATAACCCTTATCACCTTATCCTCGAAACACATCAATGTCGGGCCATTAAAATCCGAAACTCATTCGAAAATAAAGTAACATTTTATACCGTTCCAAGAGTTCCCTCCTCTTCTCTTATAAATGGCCCCCACATCTACCTCCTTACCCACACATCACAAGATTTTTTCTTGGCCAATATCTGCTCATTTTGTCTCTCCACATCCCTCTCCTCATATTAGAATCCTTACCTTATGCTGGATGCTCTTTAAGAAACCTTTTTGGTTCAAACCAACGGGAGTTACCTGATTTTAAGGTAATGTCTTCATTTGTGTTCATTTGTTTTATTTTGCATCACCGACCCCCTAAACTATTTTTATTCATTTTTTTGTAACATCACCAGTATGTTAGATATACTATGATGTTTTTATAAGAAGTATTCGAGCAACACTTACACACACCTTCATCTAATGGTTAAAGAGCATACTGTTTCCATGGATGGCGAATTTCTGCCTCACGAAATGATGATTGTTAAATATTCTTCTAACACAATCAAATGTGGCCATTAAGATGAAAAAATATTTATATATGATATATAATATGTATGTTTTTCCTTATGCTTCTTTATTTTTCATTTATGGAATACCTTTATGGCATCCATTATGGGTATACGTGATATCTTCATTTTAGAAAGTGCAGACTACCGCCCCCTCAAAGTGATTTGATTCGTTAATGCCATATGTGGGACGTATAAAGGATTGAGTTAATAATATTATATATTAAATTATACTGGAATTATAATATAACTTTATTTCATTATGATTCCATTCCATAAAATACGAAATAGAAATAAATGTAGCGTTCATGCGTACGTATGGCTTACCGTCTCCATGAACGGTGCATTTCATTTCTTACCAATAAATTTTATGTAATATTATAAATTCATGTATATAATGGATATATATGATATATATTATATCTACATCATTAGTATTACTTTGGATATAATGGATACCTGAACAACGTGTAATTATAAAGAGTATATTATTGACTCAAGTACCAATGATCGTTAAAACGAACGTTATTAACAAAAATAATTTAATAGTGTTCATGAAATGGTAATAAGTGATATAAAAGGAATAATTAACTTGATAAAGGTTCTTATGAAATTATATATTAAGTCATGATTATTATTTAGTAGATTAAAGAACGATCGAGTCAAGTCGGATACGAGGTAAGGGAACTTCTTAACCCAATTTCTGTTCTTTGGGTTAATCTCCTACTTTCAAATTATGTCATGATATTATTATGTCCTATATTGTATTTTTACATTATTTATGTGTAATTATAGTGAATACACATAATAGATCTATTTTATTTAAAAAAATGATCTTTCTATGGACTTCGTCTCAATCTCCATTCATTGAGGCATATTTTGTTTTATACACAATTTTCTTGTATATGGTGTATAAACCCCTTTGACTTTTACACTTATTCAAAAGGAATAATTTTTATACGAAGCATTTTACTAAATGACAAAATGAATGTTTTTTTTTCATACGTATGCGGTGATAACTACTTCTCCACCACCATGGCCATTATTTGAATTTCGGCTTCCTCTACAAGCCATAACCTAATTTTTTTTAAACTGAAAAAATAAATACCATGTATTACATTTCATTTTTTTGGTATTGAAAATGGTTTTCATAATGTTTTTATTATATCAATGTGTTATATTTATATCTTGTGATTGAAATGTGTAAATGTTATATTTTCATTATGCATGTTTTACGTGATACAATTATGTTATGATTCTTGGGAATTGTTATGAAGACGGGTGGTTCCGTGAAAAACTAAGGGAGGGTGAGCCCGATATTGCTCTCCAATGCATTGGGTAACGCAAAGGAGTTAAATGTTAAGGTTTCTTTGAAGATATTTAGGTAATATACTATGATGGGTATTCTAAATGTAACCATGATGGTTACTCCCTACGTAAGAATGTAACGAATGCCTCAAGTTACATTTATGTCTTATGATTTCAATGATTTATTCATGATTTGATGAGGTATGTGAAAGTGATTATGTTTTATGAGTAATGTATGATTTCATACATGGAATAATGTTTTCATTTCGTACTTTTATATCCCTTACTGGGCTTTTTATGCTCATCACAAGTTTTTGAAAAAAAATTCACAGGTCAAAGGAAAGGTACATGATGTGATGATAATGTCATGGAAGTGTCAAGAAAGAATCCATGTTTTATTTTAAATATGTTTCTGTTGATGGGAAAAATGAGTACTATCTTTTATGTAACATTTGTTTAAATGTGCAATGTAATGTATGTTTTATGATCTAATTTTATAAAACTCTAAACCTGAAAAGATCCTCAAAGTGTATTCTTGAAGCAACTCAAGATTAAGTAATGTTTAAGGATGGGGCCTTATATTTTGTTTCAGAGGTCTTTCTAGATAAATTTAGGAGTTAGAATTATCTTAAATGATTATCCAAAAATATTTTTTTATGGTCAAATTTATATGATATAGTATTTCAAGATTACCATGTTGCTTCATCTAGACATATTTGTTCAGAATGTTTTTCTACAGAGGAAACACAGAAGCAGTTCTAGGAAGTCATACAAAAGGAAATGACCTTTCGAATCAGCTTCCTGAGATGGTCGGAATTGGAACTGAATCATTTGTTGTAGCGAGGGCACATTTGACTCAAGAGATAAATGGTGGTGGTATCCATGCACGAGATTAGCCAGATCAACTGCAGAGGAACATGTCTGTGGTGGAACATTTCATGAGGCAACATCCCCCATCATTCAGAGCATCATCTGACCCTGTTCTAGTTGAAGGGGGGATTAAAGCACTAGAGAAGGTTTTCAATGTCATGGGGTGTTTTTAAAATCAAAAGGTTAGTCTGTCAATTTACTGTTTGGAGGGTGAAGCAGATCAGTGATGGTCGATGGTTAAAAATATTAGGGATGCTGATGAGATTGATGCTCTCCACTGGGATGAATTAAAAGGTATTTTTCCTGGGAATTATTTCCCTAATTCTGTTCAACTTTGGATGGAAAAACAATTCCTAGAATTGAGGAAAGAGGAAGAATCAATGGCTGCCTATGAACACAGGTTCACTCGATTGGCAAGGTATGTTCCAAATTTTATCCGAGACCTTGATAGTAAAATCAATCATTTTTACTTAGGATTAAAGAAAAAATATCGAAGGGATTTAACTTATCGTGAGTTAAAAAGTTATGAAAATCTTTTTCGATGTGATGAGAAGGTGGAAATGGAGTTTGACGATGATCAAGTGTTCTATAACAACCAGCAGAAGAAGAGACTTAGGTGGCAGGAGAAAAAAAATAATTCTTGAAAATGGTCTGACGGTAAGAAAACTAAGTTTCCAGTATGTGATAAATGTGGTAAAAGGCATGCTGGGGAATGTCTTCTGAATTCTGGAAAGTGCAACCGATGTGGTAAGATGGGACATAAGGCTCGTGATTGCACTGAAAAAGATCAAGTTGAGGGTAATTCCAAATTTGATTTACAGTTAGTGAAATGTTTTAAGTGCATTGAGATGGGTCACTATGCAAATGAGTGTCCAACAAAGAGTTTGTCTGATGGGAATAAGTTAGACTACAAGAAGAAAGTGGTGGTGAAATCCTTTGCAACTACTTCAGCAGATCTCGGGCCATCAAATGAAGTTGTATCAGGAAATTTGTTTGTTTTTTCAGATTATGCCAGTGTTTTTTTGATTCGGGGTCTACACATTCTTTCATCTCTGAAACAATTTCTAGTAAAATGGGAATACCATATCAAGAAATGACTCCTGAACTTGTGGGAATAACACTTGGGGGAAATGTTGAGACAAAAATAATTTAGAAGAATCTTCCTATCCATATCTGTGGAAAGAACCAACTTGGAAACCCTATTGTTTTACCTCTAGTAGAGTTTGATGTTATTCTGGTTATGGATTTCTCTCTATATACATTGCTATGATTGACTGTAGAGCTAAAGAAGATTCTTTTCAGAATGACTTTAAGTTTGTGTACATGAATGCACCCTTACTATTGATAACATATCAAGAGGCTGAGAAACTTGTAAAAGATGGAAATGAATGTTACCTTGCACATATCATTGAAAACTAGGGAACTGTTCAGATTAATGATGTGCCAGTGGTAAATGAGTATCTTGATTTTCTTCCTGATGAGTTTCCTGGAATAATACCAGATCAGGAAGTTGAATTTACCATTGACTTAGTTCCTGATGCTAAGCCAATTTCAAAACCCCCTTATCGAATGGATCAAACTAAACTTTTAGAGTTGAAGGAGCACTTGCAAGTTTTATTAGAGAAAGGTTTCATTCGACCTAGCACACCACCATGGGGTGCTCTTGTTTTATTTGTTAATAAGAAATATGGTTCAATGAGACTTTTCATTGATTATAGAGCCTTGAATAACATCACTATTAAGAACAAATATCCTTTTCCTCATATCGAAGATTTGTTTGATCAGCTCCAGGGAGCTCAGTTTTTTTCAAAGATTGACCTGAGATCGGGGTACCATCAGTTGAAGTTAAAGGAAGCAGATATTCCAAATACCGCGTTTCGTATAATATATAGACATTATGAATTTGTAGTAATTACTTTTGGGCTAACCAATGCACCTGCTGTATTCATGGACCTTATGAATAGAATTTTCCATGTGTTCTTGGATAAGTTTGTGGTTGTTTTCATTGATGATATTTTGGTGTTTTCCAAAAGTAAAGAGGATCATGAAAGACATTTAAGGGTTATTTTGAAAACCTTAAATGAAAAGAAATTGTATAGGAAATTCAGAATGTGTGAGTTTTGGTTGAAACAAATTTATTTCCTTGGTCACATTGTTTCTAAAGATGCGATAAGTATTGATCCTGCAAAAACAAAGGTTGTTTAAGAATGGCCAAGACCCAAAAATGTAACTGAGATTCATAGTTTTATTGGTTTGGATGGGTATTACCGAAGTTTTGTTAGAAATTTTTCATGGTTATCAAGTCCAATGACTAATCTAACTCAGAAGAGTGTTATGTTTATCTGGACAAAAGAATGTGATGATTGTTTTCAGGAATTGAAAAGAAGATTGGTGAATGCTCCAGTTTTGGCACTACATTCCAGGAATGGGTAGTCTGTTATCTACAGTGATGCTTCATTGAAAGGACTTGGTTGCGTCCTAAATCATAATGACGAGGTAATTGCTTGTGCTTCACGATAGTGGAAAAACATGAGGTAAATTACCCTACACATGATTTGGAATTAGTTGTTGTTGTTTTTGAATTAAAAATTTGGAGGAATCATTTGTATTGAGTAATGTGTGAAATATATACCAATCACAAAAGTTTACAGTATATATTAACTCAAAATGAATTGAACATGAGACAGAGGAGATGGCTAGAATTAATCAAGGATTATGATTGTACAATTCATTACCATCCGGGAAAACCAAATAAAGTGGGTGATGCATTGAGTCAAAAAAATAATGCTTCATTAACAATGTTGTGTTTTGAACATGATCCTTTGGTTAAGGATTTGATGAAAATTGGCATAGAAGTTGTTGGTGTAGGATGTCCTTCTATTTTGTTTCAGGTATCAGTGAAATTTTCTCTATCAGACATAATCAAGCAAGCACAGAAGCAAGACAGTGTGTTGTAGAAAAAGGTAGAGCTGGTCAGAAGGGTAAGTTACCTGAATTCATCATTGATAATGATTGTGTTTTGAGATTTGGGAAGATATTGTGTGTGCCTTGTGATTCAAAGTTGAAGAGATATTTGTTATATAAAGCTCATAGTTCTCCTTTTTCAGTTCATCCAGGCAGGACTAAGATGTATATATATCTTTGGGATTACTACTGGTGAGATGGAATGAAAAGAGATATTGTTGATTTTACTGTGATGTGTTTGACTTGTCAACCGGTTAAAGAAGAGCGGTAGTTACCGAATCGGATTCTTCATCCTTTACCAGTACCAGAGTGAAAATGGGAGAATATATCCATGGACTTTGTTGTGGGATTTCCGAAGACCCCTCAATGTAATAATCTAATCTGGGATATTGTTGATCGCTTGACTAAATCTTCTCATTTCCTTGCAATACAAGATACTTTTTCCCTAGAACTACTTTCTCATTTTTATCTTAAAGAGACAGTCAAGTTACATGGAGTTCCTCTCTCCGTTGTATCCGATCGTGATCGCAGGATTACTTCTAACATCTGGCACGACCTTCAGAAGTCGTTGGGTACTGAATTAAATTTTGGAACATCATTTCATCCTAAAAAAATGGGCAGTCAAAACAAATGATTCATACTTTGTAGGATATGATACGTGCTTGTTCGATGGATTATCAGGGAATTTGGGACCAATATCTTTCTTTGGTTGAGTTGTCTTATAATAACAGTTTTCATTCCAGTATACAGATGGAACCATTTGAGGAATTATATGGGAAGCGGTGTAGAACTCTAGATTTTTGGGATGAAGTAGGTGAAAGGAAGTTGATGGGACCAGAATTGGTAGAGGAGTTGGAAGAAAAAGTTCATCTAATATAGAAACACATGAGAACAGCTCAGATCATGAAGAATAGTTATGCAGACAATAGGAGGAAGGATCACTCTTTTGAGGTAGGTGATCATGACTTCCTCAAAGTCTCACCATGGAAAAGTGTGATGGGATTTGGTATGAAAGGAAAGCTGAGTCCAAGGTACATTGGACCATTTGAAATTCTAGAGAGAGTTTGATCAGTTGCATACCAAGAGGCTTTACCTCCGAGTTTATCTTAGGTACACAATTTTTTTCATGTTTCAATGTTAAATAAGTATATGTCAGGTCCATCTCATGTTTTGAGTCCAGAGGTAGTTCAGCTGGAAGAGAATCTATCTTATGAGAAACAACTAGTCCAGATTCTTGACCATTGGGAGAATGTGTTGTGGAATAAGGTTTTTCATCAAGTAAAGGTTTTGTGCAAAAACCACATGAGTGAAGAGGCAGCATGGGAATCTGAAAATGCAATGAGGGCTAAATACCCCCACTTATTCGATAAGTAAATAAATTGTGGGGACACATTTTTCTAAAGGGGGAAGGATGTAACATCCCAAGTAAGTAATTAATAATAGATATTCTTATCTATTTCTATTTATGAATTAGATAGTGTTTTAGAGGTTTAAAATGAGAATAAATCCAATCTTAAGCATGGAATACACTAATATTTTTTAAAGATTGTTTTATTGCCTTTTGTTGGAAAACCATTTTTTAAATATATCTTTTGACAATTTAATAAGCTATGTTTTTCAAAATAAACTTATTCTTTATTATTGGTACATTGAAATTTACTTTGGGTTAATTTTTGGTATTTTTCCGACAATGTTCATTTTTTAATGAATAGTGAAAATACTGCATTTTACATCAAAACAGTTTTTTCATCTAATATAATTATATGGATAGATTATCTTTTTAATTGGTTTTAAAGTTTACATAGAATATAATTTTACCTTGTAATCCAATAGTGGTCATTGGGATTAATTTCACTTTTTAATTGGGCATAAACAAGTGCCAAACAATTCATAAATATAGTTTCTAAAAAACCCGATATTTGTTTTGACAACGGGAATTATTTTTAAATTAATTAATGAAATTACTGTGATTGGAATTTTGTAAAATGGTTTACATATTTGGAATCAGAAGGTCCAAATTATGTAACCATGAATCTTTTGTTTTTGGACATTATGAATAGTTATGACGGTAATTATCTTTAATTATCTTGATTAATTAGTAATCGGGTAGTTAAGGATGATAAAATAATATCATAATAATAACAAATGACTCCAACATGTGTCCTAATGCTACTGGTTGTGTCATGAAAGACAATGGTATGCCTTGTTCAAAACATTGGGACCCCATGGAATCACTTTTGTGTGATAATGACTCATTATCATTTTATTTTTAATGAATGTTAAATATAACAAAGAATGTATCACCTGAGTAAAATATTTTTAATTTTTCCTAAATAAATTATATATTGGACTATAAAAAGTATTTGGAGAGATAATAAGATTTCCTACATCATAGTATTTTTTTTATAATTTTTTGACATTAAAAAAATTAAAATATTAATGACATCATGATGATGCAGTGATTACCTCATTAATGAATGATTTAAATAAAATGATAAGATAATGTAACATCTAAGAATTACTCTTTTCAAAGACCTATTGGATTAGTATATTTCAAGCCTTTATCACCTTATCCTCTAAAAACATCAATGAAGGACCATTAAAATCTGAAACTCATTTGAAAAAAAATTAACATTTTATACCTTTCCAAGAGTACCCTCCTCTCCTCTTATAAAAGGCCCCCACCTCTACCTCCTTACCCACACCTATCAAGACTTTGGGTTGGCAAAGCTCGGCTTATTTTGTCTCTCCACATCCCTCTCCTCATTCTAGAAGCCTTACCTTAGGCTGGAATCTCTTCAAAAAACCCTTTTGGTTCAAACCAATGGGAGTTACCTGATTTTAAGGTAATGTATTCATTTGTGTTTTTTTTGTTTTTTTTGCTTCTCCAACCCACTAAAATATTTTTATTCATTTCTTTTGTAACAACACCAGTATCATAGATATAATATTATGTTTTAATAAGTTGTATTCGAGCTACAATGACACACTCCTTCATCTAATGGTTAAACAGAATACTGTTTCCGTGGATAGCGAATTTCTGCCTTACGAAATGATGATTGTTCAATATTATTATACCCCCTTCAAAGGTGTCCATTAAGATTAAACTATAATTATATATGATATATAATATGTTTATGTTTTCCTTAAGCTTCTGTATTTTTCATTTATGGAATACCTTTATGGCTTCCATTATGGGTATACACGATATCTTCATTTTAGGAGATGCAGACTACCACCCCTTCAAAGTTATTTGATTCGTTAATGCCATATGTGGGGCGTATAAAATTTGGATTTAATGATATTATATATGAAATTATACTAGAATTATAATATACCTTTATCTCATTATGATTCCATTATATAAAATACGAAACATAAATGAAAGTAGCATTCCTGCGTACGTATGGCTTACCGTCTCCATGAACGGTGCATTTCATTTCATACCTCTAAATGTTATTTAATTTTATAAATGAATGTATATAATATATATATATATATATATATGATATATATGATATCTAAATAATTAATATAACTCTGTATATAATGGATACATGAAAAACTTGTAATTATAAAGAGTTTATTTTTGACTCAAGTACCAATGATTGTTAAAACGACTGTTATTAACATAAATAAATACATACTGTTCATGACATTGTAATAAGTGATATAAAAGATATAATGAACTTGAAAAAGGTTCTTAATCACGTATAAATTAACTCAAGTTTATTATTTAGGAGATTAAAGAACGATCGAGTCAAGTCGGATACGAGGTAAGGGAACTTCTTAACCCAATTTCCGTTCTTTGGGTTAATCTACTACTTTAAAATTATGTCTTGATTTTATTATGTCATATCTTGTATTTTTACTTTCTTTATGTGTAATTAAATTGAATACACACAATAGATCTATTTTATTTAAAAAATGATCTTTGTAAGGACTTCGTCTCAATCTCCATTCATTGAGTTATATTTTGTTTTATACACAACTATCTTTTATACGGTGTATAAACCCATTTGACTGTTACGCTTATTCAAAAAGAATCTTTTTTATATGAAACATTTGACTAAATGAAAAAAGGAATGTTTTTTGTCGTATGTATGTGGAAAAAATTACTTCTCCGCCGCCATGACCATTATTTGAGTTTCATCTTCCTCTACAAGCCATAACCTTTTTTTTAAAATGAAAAAATAAATACCATGTATTACTTTTCTATTATTTTGGCATTGAAAATGGTTTTCATAATGTTTTTATTATATCAATGTGTTGTATTTATATCTTGTGATTAAAATGTGGAAATTTTATGTTTCTATTATGCATGTTTTACTTGATACGATTATGTTATGGTTGTTGGGCATTGTTATGAAGATGAGTGGTTCCGTGATAAACTATGGTCGGGTGAGCCCGATATAGATCTCCAATGCATTGGGTAACATGAAGGAGTTAAACGTTTAGGTTTCTCCGAAGAGATATAGGGAATATACTATAATGGTTATTCCAAACGTAACCATGAGGGTTACTCCCTATGTACGAATGTTATGAATGCCTCAAGTTACCTTTATGTCTTATGATTTCTATGATTTATTCAAGATTTGACAAGGTATGTTAAATTGATTTTGATTTATGAGCAATGTTTGATTTCATACTTGGACTAATGTTTTCATTTCGTACTTTTATACCCCTTACTGAGATTTTTATACTCATCCCAAGTTTTTGAAATATTTTTCACAGGTCAAGGGAAAGGTATATAACGTGATGATAGTGTCAAGGAAGTGTCAAGAAAGAATCCATGTTTTATTTTAAATATGATTCTGTTGATGGGAAAAATGAGTACTATCTTTTATGTAACCACTTTGTTTAAATGTGGAATGTAATGCATGTATTATGAACTAATTCTCTAAAACACTAAACTTAAAATGAACCTCAACGTGTATTCTTGAAGTCACTCAAGATTATGTAATGTTTAAGGATGGGTCTTTATAGTTAAATTTGGAGACAATTCTAAAGGAAAAGTAAAAGTTTTTTGTAATGTTGGTCTTTAAAATTCTCTATTTATTCCAAAGTTTTATATTTTACGGTTTAAAATATAATTTAATTAGTATATCACAGTTATGTGATAATGGAATGGATGTTAAATTTCAAAATGATAAATGTTTAGTTTTTAAAGATGATTCTTTATTATTTTATGATAATCGAAAATATATTATTTATACTATTTATTTTGCAGAACTAACTATTTAACATTTAATGGGTTTGATTGTTGTACATAATGACTACGTCTTCTGGCACTGAAAATTAGGTCATGTTAATTTCAGAATGTTGCATAAGCTCTATATGCATGATAATGTTTTACAGCTTCCTTCTTTAAATAAATAAAAACTTCAAGTTTGGGATGCCTGCATGAAAGGGAAGCAACACAGAATTTCTTTTAGACCTATCAATTAGATATGTACTATTAAGCCTTTACATTTATTACATAATTATTTATTTGTTACAACTAAAATTTGTAGCCATTTTAGAAAGAAATATACTTTAGTTATTGTGGATTATTTTAGTAGATTTACTTTGGTATATTTTCTAGCTCATAAAAATGATACATAATCTAAATTCATTTCTTTATGAAAATTATTTCAAAATGTAAAAGGTTTTATGATTATTTCTATTCATAGTGATAAAGGAATTGAATTTCATAATTTATATTTTGAAAAATTCTGTTAAAATAATGGATATATTCCTAATTTATCTTCTCTTGGAATACCTAAACAAAATGGTGTTGTAGAATAGAAAAATAGAATCCTTTTTGAAATAGCTAGAACAGTATTAATTGAATATAATCTGCCAAGATATATTTCGGATAAGGATATTTTTAATTCATGTTATATTTCAAATAGAATTATTATTAGGCATTTTCTAAAGAAAACTCCTTTTGAAATATTCAAAAATAAAAACCCTAAAGTTGGTGAGTTTATAGTTTTTCAGGATGCTATGTTTTTATTTTAAATTCAAAGTATAATATAGATAAATTTTATTCTAAAATTGATAGAGGTATTTTTCTTTATTATTATAATAATAGTAAATTTTATAGAGTTTACAATAAAATAATGATTGTTATTGAAGAATCTCTTAATGTTATGTTTGATGAAATTCATGTTAATATAAATGTTCATTGTAATGTTATTTATGATGAGTTTAGAGATTTTAATTTTGGTGAATATATTCTTCAAGATAATAATGAATTTATTATGTGGGATCATAATACTTATCAACCTGATCCAATATCGTAGAAGATTCACAATGATCATCCTGTTGAAAATGTAATTGGATATGTAGACTCTGGTGTTAAAACCATAAATTCTATTTTAAATTATTGTCCCAATTCTGCATTTATTTATGATTTTTTTTGTTAATATTAATTATGCTTTGAAAAATGAAAACTGGATTGTTGATTTGAAATATAAATTAAATCAGTTTGTATGAAATAATGTTTGTACTTTAGCAGAATTTCTTGAAGATAAGAAGGTAATTAGAACTAAGTGGATCTTTAGAATCAAGATGAATGAATGTGGATTGATTTTCAAAAACTAATTCAGACCTGTTTCTCAAAGATACTCCCAAGAAGAAGGTATAGAATTTTAAGATTCGTTTTCACTTGTTTCTATGTTAGTGGAAATTACAATTTTTTTTTAGATTTTGTGTGTTTTCATTGTTTTAATTTATATAAAATAGATGTAAAAATAGTTTTCATAAATGTTTTTATTACTGAAGAATTTTATGTTTCTCAACTACATATTTTGGAAAATGTAAAATTTCCCAACAATGTTTTTAAATTATCCAATGCTTTATACAGTCTCAATCAGCCACCCTGTTCTTGGTATGAAATAATTTCTTCATTTTTATTAAAAAATAGTTTCAAGAAAATCAATGTTGATCCTGGGCTTTTTATAAAAAAACTTCTCATGATATTTTAATTATTCATATCTATGTTGATGATATAGTTTTTGGATCATCTAGTGAAATAATTTGTAATAATTTTTCTTTATTGATGTCTTCGAAATTTTACATGAGTTTAATGGGAGAATTAATGTTCCTTCTTGGACATCAAATTTCTTAAAGGAAAGATGAAATTTTTCTTAATCAATATAATTTTGCTAAATATTTAGTTAAATTATTTGTTCTTGATTCCTCTAAATTTATTAAAACTTATATGGGTACTAATGGTAAATTTGATAGTTATGAATCTAGTAAATCAGTTGATTTTATAGTTTATAGAGGTATGACAGGTAGCTTACTATATTTAACTTCATCTTGACCTAATATCATTTTTATAGTTTTTCTATATACTAGATTTTAAGATGATTCTAAATAAAGTCATATTAATGATGCAAAAGAATAATTTGATATGATAAAAGAACTGTCGATTCTTTTTTATTTTATCCTAAATATAACAGTTTTGATTTAAAATCTTATTCTGATTCTGATACTAGAGGCTGAATAATTGACTAAAAAAGAACAACGGGTATGTGTCATTTTTTGGGAAAATGTTTAATTTTTAGGTCATCTAAGAATCAAATATATGTTTCTTTATCTACTGAAGAATTTGAGTATATCTCTTCTATAAGTAGTTATGCTCAAAGGTCATGGATTAAGCAAACATCAACTGATTTTGTTTTTTATCTTGATGAACTACATATTTATTTTGATGATAAATATAGAATTTCTATTTCTAAAAACCCCTTAAAACATTCTAGAACTAATAGTATTAATCTTAGATATAATTTCATTTGAGATCATCTGAATAAGAGTGATATTATTTTGGAATTTAACCCTTCTGAAAATCAGCTTGAAGTTATTTTTACATATCCTTTTAGACTCTATTTAGTATGAGAAAATTAAATTTTCTCTTGGTATGTTGGAATTTAAAATTTTATTTGATGCATTTTTTTAGGGGAGTATTTTTTTACTTATTTATTATTAAAAAAATGAGGAGATGTTTTAGATATTTTTTTTGGGGAGAAATAATTTGGTTTTAATAATTTAAAAAATTAATGTAATTATTTTACTCAAACATCTACAGTTATGTTTTTTACATGAAACTTGATTCTTTGGAATGATAATATTTTTTCTTGATTTCGTTAGTTTACATCATAGTCAAAAAATATCTTTTGAATAGAATTTTAATTTCATGAAGTTTTACTTTTCTATTTTTTAGTAGCATTTTTTTCCGAATTGTTTTGCTTCGGTTTTTTGATGATTTTAGGAAAACTATATGTCTGTTTTAATTTATTATTTTTTTTGGAATTGTAATAAGTTTTTATACAAATCAGTAGTTTTTACCAAAGTCTTAATCTTCTCTTAAAATACCTTAAAAATTCGTATAATTTTGTCAAAATATTCTATCCATATTTCTCACAAAAGTATGTTTTACTATTTATCACAAATAATTATGGTTTACTGTTTTTGTCATAAACGTATGGTTTACTGTTTATCTCATAAAAGTATGGTGAATTGTTTATCTAACAAAAGTATGGTTTACTATTTATCTCATGAAAGTTTGGTTTACTATTTATCTCACGAAAGTAGGGTTTCTTGTTTATCTCATGAAAGTATGGTTTGTTGTTCATACCCTACATTACTTTTCATACCCTATATTACTTTATTGTTTATACCGTACGTTACGTTACTGTTCATACACTACGTTACTTTACTTTTCATACCCTACATTACTTTACTATTCATACTGTACGTTACTATATTTTTCATACCTTAGGATACATTAATTTTTATACCCTACATTACATTACTGTTCACTCCAAAGATATTGTTCACTCCAAAGTTACTGTTCAATTCGAAGTTACTATTCATTCCAAAGCCACTGTTCATTCCGTGCAATTTTTTAAGAATTGATTTCCTGCAGATATTTGAATCATTTTTTAACACTTGTTTTTGTGAAAATTCTCATTAAATATAAGGATTATAATAAAATATTTTTTAATATTTTCGGTACTATATTTAGACCTAAAAATTAATAATGTTTATCAATGTATTTTATAAATAAATTTCGAGTTTTGAAAATTGTATAAAATCAATTGTTTGAATTTAATTTTGAATCTACTATTAGTTATCAGAAACTGTTTTGACTATGATTAAAACATTTTAAATGGATTTAAAATTATGTATTAAATCATTAAAGACATTTATTAATCTGGAGATTTTATTTGAAGACTTATTCAAAATATTTTTATTTAGTTTAATAGATATTTATTCAACAAGAATAAAAAAAGAAATGGTGATACTATTTTCATGGAGATATTTATGGGATCTTTTGACTCAATTAATTTTGAATATCCAATGGAAGCAAAGCTACTCCACATAATATATATTTTTATTCTCTATATATCATTATATTTTGCAGGAAAAACAACAATTACAATACAAAGATAAAGTGTTGTGAACTTTGAACCTGATGTGCATTTTCGACGTCCACTGACACTTTACTTCACCACTTACTCATTCTCTCAAGTGATGAATTAATTCTCCATCAACAACAATTGTATTGATGAGATTTGGTGATCTAAACATCAAGAACCGATATATGTTCTTTAATTTTTATCATCTCCTTCATCTGGTTCTGAGTCTGTTTCACTACTTCCCATATCCGACACGTACTGTATTTTTCTGTTTATTCTTTTACATACAAAAGAATTATTTTTTATTCTTTTTCCTCGGGTTGTGACTCCTGGATTCTAATGTCAGTATCTTAGGGTTTTGACTCCCTATATCTAAATTCAAGAATGTTTGGTTTGTGACTCCCACTATATAATGTTAGGTTCTAAGGGTTGTGACTCCCCACACAAAACTTAGTGTTGTGTTTATCCCTCCACTAGAAAAGGATTTTCTAATTGGGTTATGATTCACCTTTAAAAATAATTTTTTGTCCACATGCATCTCTCCAAGAGTATAGAGGTATAAGAGTAGAGTATGTCCACTTTTTACTGATCTACTATAAAAACATCCTTTCCTTATTTACTTTTTCTTCTACTAATTAACATATGATGTTCCCAGTCAGGATCCAAGTATCATTGAGAGAGGATGGTGTGAATTAGTGATACCTTTTTATTTTTATATTTATTTCTAATTGAAACAACCTTTTCCTACTGTTAAATAGTTTCTTCTCTGATAAACAAACATAACCACAGGAACCCAAGATTTAAAAGGATTACTACTCAACAAGAGTAGTTGCATCCTTGGTATGGTATATAAACTATCTAGTACCACACAATCCATTAGAAAAAAAATCCTTTGATGTGGAATAAAATGATTTGGAAATGCCCTTAAAGTCATGTAGCACTTGGAAAACAATCTAAAAGTGTGTGTGCACCCTCTTAGCAGAAATAGGGAATTACAGTATTTCAGTGCTGCTTTACAATTGAACAGTTGTATTCTCTGAGTAAAATCCTCACATTCCTATACAGATGTTGGTAATAACTCCCATACACATAACTGAATATGTGAGAAGTCCCCAAATTATTTTCTCAGCCTTTAGGGTTTCTTGCGTGCAATTCAAATGGATTTCATGTAAAAATTACCTTTTGGAGTGAAAATTCCTTTTCGCACAACTTCCTTTTTCTGCGCAACATTCCACATTTCACGTAGCTTCCCACTTTTTCATGCACACAGCCTCTTTTCGTGAAAACCTCTTTCTTTTTTCACAACTCACTTTGCGTAAAATGTTTCACGCACTAGAGCTATGAATTTCATTGATGTGTCGAGTAATAACAAATATGAGGGGTTCCCCTCATATTTCTAGGCATTTTTACCCCGCGCGAAAAACAATTATCCACGCGTAAAAAAAATTTTTAGGTGCATAAAAAATATTTTGAGCAACATCATATTTTGAGTAATGCACTTATTTTTTGTGGACCTCATGCCTTTTCCATTTTTCAAGCTTCTGATCTCGAAACACCCCTTTCATGAAAAACATCATTCCTCTATTTTGTGTAGCACACCAATATTTCACATAGCCTTGATTTTTATTGCATCCCATTGATATTTTATGCACCACTTCATTTTTCATGCATCACGTACATATTTTGCGTAGCCTTTATTTTTTTCACGCACGCTACCTAATTTTTCACACACCACATGCCTTTTCCATTTTTCCATGTTCTGACATTGAATAATGCCTTGCGTGCAAAAATATAAACCATCCTTAAAATGGAGTGCAACATCCACTGCCAAAAACAAATTTCTTTATCTCCTGATTTTCAGGCCCAAAAATATGGCAAACACTGGAAAACATTACCACCTGAACTGTGATTTTGTGCCACCTCCAGATTGTCCATTCTTTTTCATTTCACTTTTCACTTCTTCATATAACCCTTATTCAGCTTTCATCATGAACTCCACTCTCATGATATCTGTGTGTGTGTGTGTGTGCTTTGATATACCTAATTTAGGATCTTTAGAATTACAATGGGAAGTACTGAAAATTCACTATCTTCTAGTAGCATCAATCTTTCAAATCACAATAGTATATTTCAGCTATTTTCGATTCTCCCACTTTCATTCATGAGGCTTGCATAATAAGTTATTCTAACGTGTGATATTTTTTAAATACATATAAGAAAATCATTATATGGTTTTATGTCCTTAACAAAGTGAATTGATTTATCTTCTTTGACAAAAAAAGACAACACTCTGCAAAATATAACTTTTAAAACTTCTCTCTCCGTACAAATTGGTCCCAAAAACCATTATAATTAAATTTATTAATCAATTAATTTGATTAAATTTTTTAATCTGGTTTATTCACCCCCCTCCCCCTTTAGACCATCTTTCATTATTATTTCCTAAATAACATTTCCCTCTCATTAATGCCTCCCATGTACACCTGTTACCTAGCTAAAATTCCATAATGAAATTTTTTCTCCTTTAAATTCATGCAATTATTTTATATTATGCATCGATGGTCCAATAAATATATTGGTATATTATGTTCTATGACCCCCTTAATATCCATTTCATGTATGAGTGATGAGACCCATATATCTGTAATCAACCCTTTTTCGATTTCTATTTGACATCGTCGTGCAGTTGATGTTAAACAGAAATTTCCCATGTCAAAATCATTGTGTAATTGAGTACAATAACAATTTCTATATCAAGGGAATTCACCTTTATGAACCTGCATGTCAAAATCATTGTGTAATTGAGTACAATAACAATTTCTATATCAAGGGAATTCACCTTTATGAACCTGTACGTGTTGAATAAGGACTCAAATTTATGTATTACAAATATCTTATTTTTATAATAAGTTATAGTGTTTAATTAATCCATGTTGTATGATCTATGTGGCATATTGATGCATGAAATTAAATTAGAATAAAGGGTGCATCCTGATAGTTCTCTAATGCATTGGGTAAAGTTTAGTATCATGATACGTCACATACAATGGGGGATACTCATTCTAATTCAATTAAAATGAGTGTATTCCCATGATCCATGTTCAATTATCATTGTGTCATGCTAATATCATGTTAAAGGTTATTGTAACATTTCCATGCTATGATAATCATATTATATCATGCCTTTATATTCATGTATCTGTTATGATCCATTGATATGACTATTGACTAACATGTACATTATTCTTCATGTAATTCCTTGTTTACTCCCTTATTAGGCTTTATATCCCACCCTTTTCAAATTCATATCCACAAGTTATCCCACACAGTGATAAGTATGATGTAATGTGTGTGGTCTTGTAAAGATGTTTTCAATAATGTTGTGTATTTCATGTTTTAAGTTATTATATTAAGATCCTAATCCGTAATGAAAATATACCTCACGATCATAAATGTTGTATTGAGTGAATATTCTATGTAATAAATTATGGTTATGTTTGTAATAAAGAGTAGATTTATCATATTCTACATGCCAAAAACGCATTGTGGTCACTTAATCCATTCTCAGTATTGTGAACCGTTGCGGAATGGTCACTTTTGACTTCTAAATTATTTAACTCAAGAAAAAGAACATAGACACTATAAAAAATGTTTTATCTATGAATAAAGTAAAAATTTAGTCTCACCTTCCCCCTTTGATTATTTTTTGAATCCAATCCAAAGACACACACATGAAAATTATATACATACATTCAAATGGTTATGTATTAAAGATATTAATTACCTATAATATAGATATACCCTACTAAATCCCTACAAATAAAATGATGCAAAATAAAATGGAATAATCTGAGATTCTATCATGCATCCCACGGTTTGTACAAAATAACAATAAAAATTATAATTAATTAAACAATATAATAATTAAAAAAAATCTGCTTAAATATAAGAGTCTCTATCCTGAAACCAATACCAAGAAAAAGTACATTTAAAAGGATCACAACACTCTATTAGAACTCCTAAAATAGAAATTCAAATATGAAAACTTCTAATAAACAATTTAATCATGGGAAATTTTGTTGAAAAAATCAAAAACTTACACATTTACTATGAAAAAATTTAATGAAATTTAGTGTGTATGATTCATCTTCAGTAGGATTCCTCAACATACTACACTATGAAGTGATCACACAAATATTTGATTTATCCTTGCCTCAATGAAATCAGACCTAGTCTCTATCCTAGATCAATGAAAAATAAAGGATGTATAATGGGATAAAAAATAGAGGAATAAAGGGAGGAATTACCCAGACCGATCATTGTAAACAAACTCATGATCAATCAATAAAAGATGGGGAATCATGGGATATCTAAATATGATTAATGATAAAGGATGTTAAATATTAATATATAACTTATATTTCCCTTTACTATGTATAACGACCCATACTTTACATACATTGTTATGACTTCATAATTGAAACACACTTATTACAACATATACCAAAACCATGAAAGGACTATATAGGTATAGTGTCTTTAGAAATTGGGAAACATAAAAAACTGGTCCATAAATCATCTACGTTGTCTCCCATTTAATTTATCATATCTAGAGTCCATTTTGGCATATTCCACTTAGTACCCTTCTTCCTGAACTGTGAAAAGAAAACATACAAAAGCGTGATCTCAAATGATCAGTAAGGTTAATCAAAAGAAATATCAATCACATCATATTTATAAGAACATAAAATTTTGGAAAACATAACCTTCAAAAGAGATCATAATATCATAACATGGGATAAATCATAGCGTTGAAATGTAATCCCAAATAATCATAACATAAAACATTAATCTTTTAGGTATACACACATAATCGTAGAGAATCATTTCTTATTAGTCAAGACTCATTTCCAATATTATCATAGTGGACAAAGTCCATTTCTGAACTGAGTTCACTCCTCGTTTCAGTCCTGTATCACTGAACCAGTTTAACCTGCCGTTCAAGACATGTCTATCTCATGAGATAAAAATCATTACCCAATGAATTGGATGGAGATATAGGTCCCACCCATCACATATTGAAACCATTCTTATTTGTGCCACAAAATCAGAAATCATACATCATAGCATAACCCATGTAATAAAAATGGGATTCCTAATCATCATGGAATCATAACACAACCCTTATATGATAAAAGGACATCATAAAAATAATCCCATCCTAACATAGTGAAAACAATGTAAAAATAGGGATAGAAACATAACCCTATATTATCTTAGATGGGAAATAATTTTGATAAAACACTTGAACTCCATTCTTGAGGAAAATATACTTTCTAGTTCAAAAACATTTTTGGTTATTAACATGTCATATAATTTTAAACTAAAAGAAGTTGATTAAAATTAAACATAAAAACTTGTAAAGGAATCTTCATGGAAATAATGTTCTAAAAATACATTCAGGCTGTATAGGTTAAAAAACAATCTTGTCGTACTTTGGCCAGAAAAGTCAAAAAGTACCTCATTTGAAAAACGACCAATGATTCCTTTCATATCTTTTACTAAAAACTCACCAAAATGTAAAAATTGGATTTAAAAAAGTTTATTATGAAAGAAATAATGTTACATATTGATAAAAAATGGATGTGGATGATAAATATTCTCCAATAAAATCCAAAGTATAAACAATCTCGGATAAAAATTGAGATTGCGAGATTTTCCCTTACCTGAGGTCCAATTTTCTTCATACGTGTCTGAACCTTCTGTATAATGATTTAAATAATGTTATTGACTTATTCCATAATTATAATCACTGTTATGATATCATATATGGTCATATTCTTAGTTTCGTATTATTAATATTTCATTCCTACTTGTTATTCGGGTGTTTATTGATTTTTTTGTTCTTATGCGTGTTTTGTTGAATAAATTATTAATCTTCATTTTAGGTTACAGATAACTCATTTCCATAATGTTATTAGGGTAATATATATCATATTTATTCATTACATTTATTCATTAAATTCATTTATATAAACATTATGCAATAAAGATCATGTAGAATGAGTCGCATCACATCGTGGAGACGATAGGTTGTACGTACACACACGCGATGATATCGTTCCCATGATCATTGAATTGTATTGGAGTGTAAGTATACTATTTCATAATCAATATCACTTTAAAATAATCATATATAGTTAATCTCTTCACAATTATACCCATCCAAGTATGGTGGTGGAGGAAAACAGATTACACCATGGCGTGGAAACGGTATTCCGTACATACGCACGCGCAGTGATTTCATTTTCCATAGGATGGATAGAAGGTGAAATAGTGTTGTTTCATTTTTATAATAACATATCAGTATATGAGTGATACTGATGTTATTACTTCATAATGAAAAAACTAAGGAAGAAGAAGTAGAAGATGAAAGAAATTAGAAAGTATCCGTAATGGATATTACCTATTCTTTGATGCGCCTCTTCTTAACCTCCTCTTAGGGAACTAGGGATGGTCTTTTAAGATAATTAAGACCTCTAGGATATTTATAGGGAATTGTATAAGAGAATTTGGCCAGGTTTGGCCGAGATTTATGGCTCAATGTGGTGTGAGGAGGAGAGGGAGGAGGTGCCTTTTTATAAGGGAGGGGAGGGGCACCTTTGGAAAAACTAAAAATATTATTTTATTATAAAGTCATATTATTTTTTTTAAAATCTCAAAATTGATTTATTTAAAAAATATGGTGGGGATGGGTCTAAATCCTCTCATAAAATAGAATTTATACAAGTTTAGGTTTCTATTTTAACCTTATCATTTAGATTTAACTTTAAGTTTGATAATTTTACTTTTATCATGTCATCTTGTTTTCTTACACTATAAGGTTAATAAACTAACTATAACAAGCCAAAATAAACCCATTTTGTTAATTATTAATATATATATATACCCTTATATAAATAATTTGGCAGAATTTTTTATTTTTAGGAATAAAATAACAATTAATAATATAATATTTGATTTATAAACTATTTTATGTCAATTTTGACACTATTTGGTAATTTGTTTTTGTGAAAATCATAACAGAATGATTAGTTTGAACACAGTTAATTAAATAAATACTAACATGTAATATTAACCTATAAAATTAGTATAATTTCTAAAAAGTCTCAAATTACATTTATTTGAGTATTTATAACATCAATTATGTTAATATTTCATTAATAAGATAATTACTGCATCATCATTGTGTCATAAATAAATTAAATTATTTAATGTCTAAAAATTATAAATAAAATACCATTATGTATGAAATTATTTTATATTTTTAATTAATATTTATATTAGAATTTATCTTATGTATAACTCTATATTAAAAATGTTTTAGTTATTAAACATTGATTTTAACTATTTTCACTATTCTTGAAATAAAATAATATTAAATGTCCTAATCAAATCCAAGTGGACCTAAAGGGTAATATATTATCCATAATGTTGTTTTTGGTCGAATTACACTTATCCAATATAATTAGTACATGTTTTAGGGTAATAATAATATCATTTTTACCCTTACATTTCCCTATTTATTTTTAACCGTGGTAAATAAAAGTAAAAAGTTACTATTCACCAAAAATTATTTTAATCTCATTGAACCACATTTTACATACTGACTTAAACCATGTCTCTCAAATTTTTGAAATTCCATTCACAGAAGCGGTAAAATTATGTTTTATGTAAATTTGAAAATTATCCTTGGAGGTGGGTAAAAGACGGTCAAATGTTCAATAAAATTATTATATATCTAAAATTATTATAAAATGACTCCAATGAATTACATTGAACTTATATAGGTATTATGTATCTATTTTGAACTAAAATAAATTTAAATTAAATAAATAATTATTTAACTAAAAAGTCGTTTTTTAAATAGTAACAATGTGTTTTCACTATTAATCAAAAATTGAATGTTTTCATAAAAATTCCAAAATTTCACCCTAGGCTAATTTCGATATTCCGAATCCAAAAATGAAGTCCATTTAGAAATATAAAAATTATAAAATTTCAAAAAGTAGTTATTACTTTTCAGAATGGCTAGTTTTAATAATATTTTAATAGCATGTCGTTGTTTAGAGAAACTCGGTATTGCGTACAACACAAGCTGTCGAGGAATGCCGCGATTGCATTTAAAGAAAACCAAGCTACTGTTGTTTGTAGTGAAATATTTCTTTGATGATGTATAAAAACAAAATATTTCTCATAAAAATCATGGGTGTTATATTCTACCCCCCATAAAAAAAATTCCGCCCTCGAAATTCTTCACTTCGTAACAAACAGATGAGGATACCTCTCCCTCATCCTATCCTCAATCTCCCATATAGCTTCTTCTAATTGATGGTTCCTCCATAAAACATTCACCAAGAAAGTGGTCTTGTTTTGTAGATCTTTTTCGCTACAATCTAGAATCTCTATCGTCTGTTATTCATAAGAATGATCTTGCTTCAGTGGTACAACTTCGGAGCTGGGTAAATGTGAAGGATCGGGTATGTACTTTCTCAGGAGCGATAGATGGAACACATCATGAACTTGAGAGAGATTTGGTGAAAGAGCCAATAGGTAAGCTACCCTA
Source organism: Viscum album (assembly GCA_963277665.1). NCBI lineage: Eukaryota > Viridiplantae > Streptophyta > Magnoliopsida > Santalales > Viscaceae > Viscum > Viscum album. The sequence continues at coordinate 1,936,255,360 of OY728165.1, forward strand.
CCAGCATGATCTAGTATTTTGAAAGGACCGATATACCTTTGTCTCAACTTTCCGATCTTTCCAAATCTCATTACTCTCTTCCATGGAGATATTCATAAGAACACTTTATCACCGACGTCAAACTCTAGGTATTTTCTCCGGTTATCGGAGTAACGTTTTTGTCGACACTAAGATGTTGTTTTGTGTTTTTGAATAAATCAGACCTTTTCTGACATCTCATCAACAAGATCAGGTACTAATACCTTTATTTCCCCAACTTCATCCCAGAATGTTGGACTTTGGAATTTATTTCAATAGAGAGCATCTTAAGGAGCCATCTGAATACTGGATTGAAAGATATTATTATAGGAAAATTCCACCAAAGGTAGGTGTTGATCCCAACAACCTTTGAAGACAAAAGGGTAATCCCTTAACATGTCTTCTAGAGTTTGAATTGTTCTCTCAAACAGACCGTCTGTATAAGGATGATAAGCAGTGTTGAAGCTTAACTCTGTATCCAGAGTATGCTGAAGACTTCTCCAAAACATCGAGGTAATCCTCAGATCCTGATCATGTATAATGGAAAGTGGTACTCCATGAAATCATACCACTTCATTTATATATATGCAGGAAATCTGATCAAGATATAAATCTTCTATAATAGTAATGAAGTGTCCTGACTTCGTAAGACGATCAACTATAACCCAGATAGCATTATTGCCTTTGGATGTTTTAGGAAGTCCATTGACAAAGTCCATAGTGATGTTTTCCTATTTCCATTCTGGTATGGGTAATGGTTGTAACATCCCCATAGACTTTGGTCTCTCAACTTTAACTTGATGACAAACCAAGCATCGAGAGACACATCCAGCAACATCACTTTTCATGCCATCCCACCAGAAGTACTCTTTTAGGTACCTATACACCTTCATGCTTCCAAGATGAATAGAGAATGAAGAACTATGAGCCTCATCCAGCAGCTCCTTCTTTAATTCTAGGATAGGAGGAACACAAACCTGATTCCTAAACCTTATTATACCATCACAATCAAGTTTTAATTCAGGAACATTTCTCACCTTCTTTTGTAACTCCACATATTCTTTTTGTTCCTCTATAATCATCAGATGTATAGATGGTTGAACATTCATTTGAGAATGATAAGTTTTTCCTCTTCCACTATAATTCCAAGATCTATCCTTTTAAAACCATAAATATTGGATCTTTTGTGATCCTCCTCCTGGATAATCTAGCACGGTCTTGTCGACTTAATCCATCTTCCACCTTGTTTGCTTTCCCAGGGTGGTAATGAATTGAGAAGTCTTAATCCTTAATCATCTCCAACCATCTTCTATGGTTCATATTCAGCTCCTTTTGTGTGAAAATATACTTTAAACTTTTATGATCAGTATAAATATCACACCTTTCACCATAAATATAATGACTCCAAATATTTAATCCAAAGATTACCCCAGCTAACTCCAAATCATGAGTTGGGTAATTTTTCCCATGTATTTTCAACTGTCGTGAGGCATAAGCTATCACCATATTGTTTTGCATAAGAACACACCCCATACCCTTATTGGATGCATCACTATAGATCACAAACCTTTCTCCAATACAAGGAAGTATGATTATAGGTTCACAGGATAACCTTCATTTCAACTCCTTGAAATTATCTTCACATTCCTCCGTCCACAAGAACTTAACTCCTTTTCGAGTCAACCTGTTGATTGGATTAGATAATCATGAAAAATATTTCACAAAACATCAATAATATCCATCCAAACCAAGAGACCTTCAGATCTCAGTTACTTTTGTTGGACTCGACCATCTTTCTATAACCTCTGTTTTTGCTGGATCCACAGATATCCCCTATTTTGAGATTATGTGACCCAAAAATGAAACTTTTTGAAGACAAAATTCACACTTGGTAAATTTGGCATAAATCGTATCCTTTCTCAGGGTCGTCAATACAATTCTCAATTGATCTTCATGTTCTTCCATGATTTTTGAATAGACAAGAATATCATCTATAAAGTCTACCACAAACTGATCATGATAGTCTCTAAAGAATCTATTCATCAAATCCATGAAGGTAGAATGGGAATTAGTAAGACCAAATGGAATCATTGTATATTCATAATGTCCATACCTTGTATGGAAATCCGTCTTTGGTATATCCTCCCTTTTGAACATTAATTGATGATACCCCGAATGAAGATCAATCTTGGAAAAGTATTGAGCACTGCGTAGTTGATCAAATAAGTCATCAATATGTGGGAGAGGATATTTGTTCTTGATAGTTATCTTGTTATGTTCTCGATATTCAATGTAGAGTCTCACTGATACAACTTTCTTCTTAACAAACAGAACAGGTGCTCCCCAAGGTGATGTACTAGGGCGTATGAATCCCTTATCAAGGTTGTTGTGGAGTTTCTTCTTCAATTCCTTCAACTAAATTGGGGATATTCTATAAGGTGTCTACGAAATAGTTAAAGCACCCAGTACGAGTTCTATTGAAAACTCAACTTCACGATTTGGTGGAAGACCTGAAAATTCATCCTGAAAGACATCATCAAACTCCGGTACAATGGTAATATTCATAATCATGAGTATCTCACCAACAACTTGAGATAAATAACCTTCATTTAGTGAAATCAAGACCCATAATATGGAAGAAATTTCCACTAGAAGTTTATGTTCATCCTTGCATCGATAGACAACCATAGATTGATCTGGAATATGAAATGCGACTTCCCTTCTTTGGAAATCGATATGATCTCCATATAAAGAAACCCAATCCATCCCAAGAATCACATCAAATTCCACTATAGGAAGGATCACAAGATTTTTAGGAATCATATTCCCTCAAACATCAATCGGAGAATAATTATAAACTTTTGATGTGACTGTTGTTCCATTAGGGGTTGTCACAGCTAACTCAACATCTAATTATTGAGGTAATACGATGATACCCTTAGAAAATTCTTCAGAAATAAAATATTGGGTGGATCCAAAATCATAAAAAACATTTTCTACTTTAGAGTGGATGATAAGTGTACCTTTCACCAATTCATTATCGTAATCCACATCACTGATAGAAATTGCATGTGACTTTCCTTTGTCTTTAGCCTTAAGAGTTTGTTGACGTTGATCATCATCAACAACACTTGGATTAGGGTATTGATTATGATAATTCCCCATTTCCTTACACTTGTACCATTAATGTGTAGGAGGTTCCCACTGTGTGTCATTTTCTTTGTTGGCATCACTAGACATCTTCTTCCCATCATTGCCGCATTCAAATGCCTGATGACCTTCCTTTCGACATTTGAATCATTTACTTGTCCCTTTAATAAAACTCCATTTATGTTTCTGTCCACACATTGAGCATAATGGAATGCTCATCTTCTTTTTAGTGTGGTCATTAGATTTTCATTTGAATTCCATTTTCCTCTTCTTTCCAATGCATAAGACTGATGGGTTACTCCAATATACATCTCAACTTTGAGATCACATTGAACGATTTACTCGTAGCTATTGAAGTCCCTTATGGCTAACGCCGTTCGAATACTTGGTTTTAATCCACTAAAGAATCGATCAGTCTTACTCTCAGGTTGGATAATAATCCCAGAAGTGTACCTTGAAAGTCTTGTAAAATTTTCTTCATAGGTACCAACAGATTCATTATCCTTTTGCTTCCATTCAAGAAACTCCTACTCTATCTTTGTTCAAAGAAAACGATGGAAGTACTTATTGAAAAATAAGTTCTTGAACTCGTCCCATTACATGATTCAATTTCATCCCTTTTCCTCATATTCTTTATGAGATTCCACCATTGATCAGCTTCATGTTCCAAATGATATACAGCTAAGATGAATTTATCATGCTCAGATCATTGAAGAACAGAAAATATCTTTTTAGTAGTACTAATCCATTGTTCAGCAACTAATGGATCAGTAGATCCACTGAAGGAAGGTGGATGCTTCCTCAGGAAGGATTTCATAGAATGTTGCTCCTTACATTGCTCGTTTGGAATTCTGGAATTTTTCATAGCTTGAGAATGTTTTCTGAGCCTGGCTACAATATTTTTCATTCTATCTCCCATAACGTTAGGTTTCTTAGGGGGACAATCATTGCATTTCCTGCCGCATTCCGCATTAACATGGTTCCTTCGGGTTCCAGCCATTGATTAAAACAAAGAGGAATAGTGTGAGCAACACTAATTATAATATGGAAACCACATAATCAAGAATAAAATTTTACACATAAGGGATTATCTTAGGTTATTCATCGAAATTTCTAAAAAACTATGATTGTGTTCTATGCTTAGATATATCCTTAGGGTTCTTACTAAGGATTTCACATCCTAGTTTCCACAGTTTGACTATACCTTTACTCTAATACAAACTATAACGACCCATACATTACATAAATTCTTATTACATCATAATTTAAGAACATTTATTAAAACATATAACAAAACCATGAAAGGACTGTATAGGTATAGTGTCTTTAGAAACTGGGAAACATAAACAACTGGTTCATAAATCATCTACATTGTCTCCCATTTATTTCATCATATCTAGATTCCCATCAGGAATATTCTACTTTGTACCCTTCTTCCTGACCTGGGGAACGAAAACATACAAAAGGGTGATCATAAATGCTCAGTAAAGGTAAACAAAAGAAATATCAATCACATCATATTCATAAGAACATAACATTTTAAAAAACATAACCTGCAAAAGAGATCATAATATCATAACATGTGATAATTCATAGTGGTGAAATGTAATCCCAAATAATCATTACATAAAACATTAAACATTTTTTCATACACACATAATCATAGAGAATCATTTCTTATTAGTCAAGACACATTTCGAAGACTATCATAGCAGAAAAAGTCCATTTCTGAACTGCGTTCACTACTCGTTTCAGTCCTGTATCACTGAACCAGTTTAACCTGTCGTTCCAACCATGTCTATCTCATGAGATATAAATCATTACCCTTTTCATTGTAGGGAGATATAGGTCTCACCCATCTCATAATGAAACCATTCTTATGTGTGCCACAAAATCATAAATCATACATCATAGCATAACCCATGTAATAAAAATGGGATTCCTAATCATCATGGCATCATAACACAACCCTTATATGATAAAAGGACATCATAAAAGTAATCCCATCCTAACATAACGAAAACAATGTTAAGAAAGGGATAGAAACAAAACCTTATGTTATCTTAGATGGAAAATAATTTTGATAAAACATTTGAACTCCATTCTTGAGGAAAATATACATTCTACTTCAAAAAAATTTTAGGTTATTAACATGTCATATAATTTTAAACTAAAACAAGTTGATTAAAAGTAAAAATAAAAACTTGTAAAGGAAGCTTCATGGAAATAATGTTCTAAAAATACATTCAGGCTGTATAGGTTAAAAAAACAATCTTGTCGTACTTTGGCCGAAAAAGTCAAAAAGTGCCTTTTTGAAAAATGACCAAAGATTCCTTTCATATCTTTTACTAAAAACTCACCAAAATGTAAAAATTGGATTTAAATAATTGTATTATGAAAGAAATAATATTACATATTGATAAAAAATGGATTTGGATGATAAATATTCCCCAATAAAATCTAAAGTATAAACAATCTCGGATAAAAATTGAGATTGCGAGATTTTCCCTTACCTGAGGTCCGATTTGATTCATACGTGTCTGAACCTTATGAATAATGATTTAAATAATGTTATTGACTTATTCCAGAATTTTAATCACTTTTATGATATCATATATGGTCATATTCTTAGCTTCGTATTATTAATATTTCATTGCTACTTGTTATTAGGGTGTTTATTGATTTTTTTGTTCTTATGCGTGTTTTGTTGAATAAATTATTAATCTTCATTTTAGGTTACAGATAACTCATTTCCATAATGGTATTAGAGTAATATATATCATATTTATTCATTAAATTTATTCATTAAATTCATTTATATAAACATTATGCAATGAAGATCATGTAGAATGAGTCGCATCACATCGTGGAGACGGTAGGTTGTACGTACACACGAGTAATGATATCGTTCCCATGATAATTGAATTGTATTGGAGTGTAAGTATACTATTTCATAATCAATATCACTTTAAATTAATCATATATAGTTATTCTCTACACAATTATACCCATCCAAGTAATGTGGTGGAGGTAAACAGATTACACCATGGCGTGGAGACGGTATTCCGTACATACGCACGCGCAGTGATTTCATTTTCCATAGGATGGATAGAAGGTGAAATAGTGTTGTTTCATTTTTATAATAACATATCCATATATGAGTGATACTGATGTTATTACCTCATAATGAAAAAACTAAGGAAGAATAAGTTGAATATGAATGAAATTAGAAAGGATCCGTAATGGATATTACCTATTCCTTGATGCGCCTCTTCTTAACCTCCGGTTAGGGCACTAGGGATGGTCTTTTAAGATAATTAGGACCTATAGGATATTTCTAGGGAATTTTATAAGATAATTTGTCCAGGTTTGGCCGAGATATATGGTTCAATGTGGTGTGAGGAGGAGAGGGAGGAGGTGCCTTTTTATAAGGGAGGGGAGGGGCACCTTTGAAAAAACTAAAAATATTATTTTATTATAAAGTCATATTCTTTTTTTAAAAGCTCAAAATTGATTTATTTCAAAAAGATGGTGGGGATGGGTCGAAATCCTCTCATAAAATAGAATTTATACAAGTTTATGTTTCTTTTTTAACCTTATAATTTATATTTAACTTTAAGTTTGATAATTTTACTTTTATCATGTCTTCTTGTTTTCTTACACTATAAGGTTAATAAACTAACTATAACAAGCCAAAAGAACCCCAAGTTGTTAATTATTAATATATATATATACCCTTATATAAGTAATTTGGCTGAATTTTTTATTTTTAGGAATTAATTAACAATTAATAATATAATATTCGATTTATAAACTATTTTATGTCAATTTTGACACTATTTGGTAATTTTTTTGTGAAAATCATAACAGAATGATTAGTTCGAACTCAGTTAATTAAATAAATACTAACATTTCATATTAACCTAGAAAATTAGTGTAATTCCTAAAAAGTCTCAAATTACATTTATTTGAGTATTTATAACATCACTTATGTTAATATTTCATTAATAAGATAATTACTCCATCATCATTGTGTCATAAATAAATTAAATTATTTAATGTCTAAAAATTATAAATAAAATACCATTATGTATGAAATTATTTTATCTTTCTAATGAATATTTATATTCGAATTTATCTTATGTATAACTCTATATTAAAAATGTTTTAGTTATTAAACAATGATTTTAACTATTTTCACTATTCTTGAAATAAAATATTATTAAAAGTCCTAATCAAATCCAAGTGGACCTAAAGAGTAATATATTATCCATAATGTTGTTTTTGGTCGAATTACACTTATCCAATATAATTAGGACATGTTTTAGGGTATTAATAATATCATTTTTACCCTTACATTTCCCTATTTATTTTTAACCGTGGTAAATAGAAGTAAAAAGTTACTATTCACCAAAAATTATTTTCATCTCATTGAAACACATTTTACATACTGACGTAAACCATGTCTATCAAATTTTTGAAATTACATTCACAGAAGCGGTAAAATTTTGTTTTATGTAAATTTGAAAATTATCCTGGGAGGTGGGTAAAAGACGGTCAAATGTTCAATAAAATTTTTATATATCTAAAATTATTATAAAATGACTCCAATGAATTACATTGAACTTATATTGGTATTATGTATCTATTTTGACCTAAAATAAATTTAAATTAAATAAATAATTATTTAACTAAAAAGTCATTTTTTAAATAGTAACAAAGTGTTTTCACTATTAATCAAAAATTGAATGTTTTCATAAAAATACCAAAATTTCACCCTAGGCTAATTTCGATATTTCAAATCCAAAAATGAAGTCCATTTTGAAATATAAAAATTATAAAATTTCAAAAAGTAGTTATTACATTTCAGAACGGCTAGTTTTAATAATATTTTAATAGAATATCGTTGTTTAGAGAAACTCGGTATTGCGTACAACACAAGCTATCGAGGAAGGCCGCGATTGCATTTAATGAAATACAAGCTACAGTTGTGTGTAGTGAAATATTTCTTTGATGATGTATAAAAACAAAATATTTCTCATAAAAATTATGGGTGTTACATTCTACCCCCCATAAAAAAAATTTCGCCCTCGAAATTCTACACTTCGTAACAAACAGATGAGGATACCTCTCCCTCATCCTATCCTCAATCTCCCATATAACTTCTTCTAATTGGTGGTTCCTCCATAAAACTTTCACCAAGAAAGTGGTCTTGTTTTGTAGATCTTTTTCGCTACAATCTAGAATCTCTATCGGCTGTTATTCATAAGAAAGATCTTGCTTCAGTGGTATAACATCGGAACTGGGTAAATATGAAGGATCGGGTATGTACTTTCTCAGGAGCGATACATGGAACACATCATTAACTTGAGAGAGATCTGGTGCAAGAGACAATCGGTAAGCTACCCTCCCAACATGATCTAGTATTTCGAAAGGACCGATATACCTTGGTCTCAACCTTCCGATCTTTCCAAATATCATTACTCTCTTCCAAGGAGATATTCATAAGAACACTTTATCACCGACTTCAAACTCTAGGTATTTTCTCCGGTTATCAGAGTAACGTTTTTGTCGACACTAAGAAGTTTTTTTTGTGTTTTTGAATAAATCAGAACTTTTCTGACATCTCATCAACAAGATCAGGTACTAATACCTTTATTTCCCCAACTTCATCCCAGAAAGATGGATTTTGGAATTTATTTCAATAGAGAGCTTCATAAGGAGCCATCTGAATACTGGATTGAAAGTTATTATTATAGGAAAATTACACCAAAGGTAGGTGTTGATCCCAACCACCTTTGAAGTCAAAAGGGTAATCCCTTAACATGTCTTCTAGTGTTTGAATTGTTCTCTCAAACAGACCATCTGTCTGAGGATGATAAGAAGTGTTGTAGCTTAACTCTGTATCCAGAGTATGCTGAATACTTCGCCAAAACATCGAGGTAAACCTCAGATCCCGATCATATATAATGGAAAGTGGTACTCCATGAAATCATACCACTTCCTTTACATATATCCTGGAAATCTGATCAAGAGATAAATCATCTATAATAGTAATGAAGTGTTCTGACTTCGTAAGACGATCAACTATAACCCAGATAGCGTTATTGCCTTTGGATGTTTTAGGAAGTCCATTGACAAAGTCCATAGTGATGTTTTCCCATTTCCATTCTGGTATGGGTAATGGTTGCAACATCCCCTTAGACTTTTGTCTCTCAACATTAACTTGATGAAAAACCAAGCATCGAGAGACACATCCAGCAACAGCTCTTTTCATGCCATCCCACCAGAAGTACTCTTTCAGGTACCTATACATCTTCGTTCTTCCAGGATGAATAGAGAATGAAGAACTATGAGCCTCATCCAGCAGCTCCTTCTTTAATTCTAGGATGGGAGGAACACAAACCCGATTCCTAAACCTTATTATCCCATCACAATCAAGTTTGAATTCAGGAACATTTCTCACCTTCTTTTGTATCTCCACATATTCTTTCTGTTCCTCTTTAATCATCACATGTATTGATGGTTGAACATTCATTTGAGAATGATATGTTTTTCCTCTTCCACTATAATTACAAGATCTATCCTTTTAAATCCATAAATATTGGATCTTTTGTGATCCTCCTCTTGGATAATCTATCACGGTCTTGTCGACTTAATGCATCTTCCACCTTGTTTGCTTTCCTAGGGTGATAATGAATTGAGCATTCTTAATCCTTAATCAGCTCCAACCATCTTCTTTGGTTCATATTCAGCTCCTTTTGTGTGAAAATATACATTAAACTTTTATGATCAGTATATATATCACACCTTTCACCATAAATATAATGACTCCAAATATTTAATCCAAAGATTACCCCAGCTAACTCCAAATCATGAGTTGGGTAATTTTTCCCATGTATTTTCAACTGTCTTGAGGCGTAAGCTATCACCATATTGTTTTTCATAAGAACACACCCCATACCCTTATTGGATACATCATTGTAGATCACAAACCTTTCTCCAATACAAGGAAGTATGATTACAGGTTCACAAGATAACCTTCATTTCAACTCCTTGAAATTCTCTTTACATTCCTCTATCCACACGAACATAACTCCTTTTCGAGTCAACCTATTGATTGGATTAGATAATCGTGAAAAATATTACACAAAACATCGATAATATACATCCAAACCAAGAGAACTTCAGATCTCAGTTACTTTTGTTGGTCTCGACCAACTTTCTATAACCTCTGTTGTTGCTGGATCCACAGATATCCCCTCTTTTGAGATTATGTGACCCAAAAATGCAACTTTTTGAATCCAAAATTCACACTTGGTAAATTTGGCATAAATCGTATCCTTTCTCAGGGTCGTCAATACAATTCTCAAGTGATATTCATTTTCTTCCTTGATTTTTGAATAGACAAGAATATCATCTATAAAGTCTACCACAAACCGATCATGATAGTCTCTAAAGACTTTAATCATCAAATCCATGAAGGTAGAATTGGAATTAGTAAGACCAAATGGCATCACTGTATATTCATAATGTCCATACCTTGTTTGGAAATCCATCTTTGGCATATCCTCCCTTTTAACCCTTAATTGATGATACCCTGAATGATGATCAATCTTGGAAAAGTATTGGGCACAGCGTAGTTGATCAAATAAGTCATCAATATGTGGGAGAGGATATTTGTTCTTGATAGTTGTCTTGTTATGTTCTCGATAATCAATGTAGAGTCTCACTGATCCAACTTTCTTCTTAACAAACAGAACATGTTCTCCTCAAGGTGATGTACTAGGGCGTATGAATCCCTTATCAAGGTTGTCTTGGAGTGGCTTCTTCAATTCCTTCAACAAAATTGGGGTTATTCTATAAGGTGTCTACGAAATAGTTAAAGCACCCAGTACGAGTTCTATTGAAAACTCAACTTCACGATTTGGTGGAAGACGCGAAAATTCCTCCAGAAAGACATCATCAAAATCCGGTACAATGGAAATATTCATAATCATGAGTTTCTAACCAACCATTTGAGATAAATAACCTTCATTTAGTGAAATCAAGACCCATAATATGGATGAAATTTCCAATAGAAGGTTATGTTCATCCTTGCATCGATAGACAATAATAGATTGATCTGGAAGATGAAATGTGACTTCCATTATTTGGAAATTGATATGAGCTCCATATAAAGAAACCCAATCCATCCCAAGAATCACATCAAATTCCACTATAGGAAGGATCACAAGATTTTCAGGAAGCACATTCCCTCAAACTTCAATCGGAGAAGAATTATAAACTTTTGATGCGACTGTTGTTCCATTAGGGTTTGTCACAGCTAACTCAACATCTAATTATTGAGGTAATACGACGATACCCTTAGAAAATTCTTCAGAAATAAAAGATTGGGTGGATCCAAAATCATATAAAACATTTTCTACTTTAGAGTGGATGGTAAGTGTACCTTTCACCACTTCGTTATCGTAATCCACATCAATGATAGAAATTGCATGTGACTTTCCTTTTTCTTTAGCCTTAAGAGTTTGTTGACGTTGATCATCATCAAAAACACTTGGATTAGGGCATTGATTATCATAATTAACCATTTCCTTACACTTGTACCATTAATGTGTAGGAGGTTCCCACTGTGTGGAATTTTCTTTGTTCGCATCACTAGACATCTTCTTCCCATCATTGCCGCATTCAAATGCCCGATGACCTTCCTTTCCACATTTGAATAATTTATTTGTCCCTTTAATAAAACTCCCTTTATGTTTCTTTCCACACATTGAGCATAATGGAATGCTCGTCTTCTTTTTAGTGTGGTCTTTAGATTTTCCTTTGAATTCCATTTTCCTCTTCTTTTCAAATGCATAAGACTGATGGGTTACTCCAATCTCCATCTCAGCTTTGAGATCACATCAAATGATTTCCTCGTAGCTATAGAAGTCCCTTATGGATAACACCCTTCGAATACTTGGTTTTAATCCACTAAATAATCGATCAATCTTACTCTCAGGTTGGATAATAATCCTAGAAGTGTACCTTGAAAGTCTTGTAATATTTTCTTCGTTGGTACCAACAGATTCATTATCCTTTTGATTCCATTCAAGAAACTCCTACTCTATCTTTGTTCAATGAAAACAATGGAAGTACTTATTGAAAAATATGCTCTTGAACTCGTCCCATTACATGATTCAATTTCATCCCATTTACTCATATTCTTTATGTGATTCCACCATTTATCAGCTTCATGATCCAAATGATATACAGCTAGGATGAATTTATCATGCTCAGATCATTGAAGAACTGAAAATATCTTTTTAGTAGTACTAATCCAGTGTTCAGCAACTAATGGATCATTAGACCCACTGAATGAAGGTGGACGCTGCCTCAGGAAGGATTCCATAGAATGTTGCTCCTTACTTTGCTCGTTTGGAATTCCGACATTATTCATAGCTTGAGAAAGTTGTGTGAGCCTGGCTACAAGATTTTTCATTCCATCTCCCATAACGTTTGGTTTCTCAGGGGGACAAGCATTGCATTTCCCGTCGCATTCCTCATTAACACGGCTCCTTCAGGTTCCAGCCATTGACTAAAACAAAGAGGAATAGTGTGAGAAACACTAATTATAACAGAGAAACCACATAATCAGTAATAAAATTTTACACATAAGGGATTATCTTAGGTTATTCATGGAAATTTCTAAAAAACTATGATTGTGTTCTATGCTTAGATATATCCTTAGGGTTCTTACTAAAGCTTTCACATCCTAGTTTCCACAGTTTGACTATACCTTTCCTCTAATACAAACTATAATGACCCATACGTTACATAAATTGTTATTACATCATAATTGAAGAACATTTATTACAACATATAACAAAACCGTTATAGGACTGTATAGGTATAGTGTCTTTAGAAACTGGGAAACATAAACAACTGGTTCATAATTCATCTACATTGTCTCCCATTTATTTCATCATATCTAGATTCCCATCAGGAATATTCTACTTTGTACCCTTCTTCCTGACCTGGGAAACGAAAACATACAAAAGGGTGATCTTAAATGCTCAGTAAAGATAAACAAAAGAAATATCAATCACATCATATTCATAAGAACATAACATTTTAAAAAACATAGCATGAAAAAGAGATCATAATATCATAACATGTGATAATTCGTAGTGGTGAAATGTAATCCCAAATAATCATAACATAAAACATTAAACATTTTGGCATACACACATAATCATAGAGAATCATTTCTTATTTGTCAAGACACATTTCCAAGACTATCATATCAGACAAAGTCCATTTCTGAACTGCGTTCACTACTCGTTTCAGTCCTGTATCACTGAACCGGTTTAACCTGTCGTTCCAACCATGTCTATCTCATGAGATATAAATCTTTACCCTTTTCATTGTAGGGAGATATAGGTCCCACCAATCTCATAATGAAACCATTCTTATGTGTGCCACAAAATCATAAATCATACATCATAGCATAACCCATGTAATAAAAATGGGATTCTTAATCATCATGCCATCTTAACACAATCCATATAAGATAAAAGGACATCATAAAAATAATTCCATCATAAAATAATCAAATCAATGTAAAAATAGTGATATAAACAGAACCCTATATTTTCATAGATGGAAAATAATTTTGATAAAACACTTGAACTCAATTCTTGAGGAAAATATCATTTCTATTTAAAAAACATTTTCCTTTCTTAACATTTCATATAATTTTAAACTAAAAAAAGTTGACTAAAAGTAAACATGAAAACTTTTAAAGGAATATTCAAGTAAATAATGTTCTAAAAATCCATTCAGGTCATATAAGTAAAAAAAATATTCTTCTTGTACAATGGTTGGAAAAGTCAAAAAGTACCTCGTATGAAAAACGACAAAAGATTCCTTTCATATATTTTACTAAAAACTCAATGAAGGGTAAAATTGTATTTAAAAAATTGTATTAGGATAGAAATAATATTACATATTGAAGAAACATGGATGTGGATGATAAATATTCAACAGTATATTCTGAAGAATAAACAATCTCGGATAAAAATTGAGATTGCAAGATTTTCTCTTACCTTAGGTCTGATTTCCTTCGTACGTGTCTGAACCTACTATATAATGATTTAAATAATGTTATTTACATCTTCCAGAATTTTAATCATTGTTATGATATCATATATGGTCATATTCTTAGCTTCTTATTAGTAATATTTCATTGCTACTTGTTATTCAGGTGTTTATTGCTTTTTTTGTTCTCATATGTGTTTTGTCGAATAAATTCTTATTCTTCTTTTTAGGTTATAGATACCTCATTTCGAGAATGTTATTAGTGTAATATATATCATATTTATTCTTTAAATGTATTCATTAAATTCATTTATATAATCATTATTCAATGATGATCATGTAGAACGAGTCACATCGCATTGTGGTGACGGTAGGCCGTACGTATGCACGACCGATGATATCATTCTAATGATCATGGAATTGTATTGGAGTGTAAGTATACTATTTCAGAATCAATATCACATTACAATAATCATATATAGTTATTCTCTAAACCATTATACCCATCCAAGTAAGGTGGTGGGGGAAAACAGATTACACCACAGCGTGGAGAAGGTATTCTGAACGTACGCACGCGCGGTGATTTCGTTTTCCATAAGATGGATAGAAGATGTAATAGTGTTGTTTCATATTTATAATAAAATTTCAGTATATGAGTGATATTGATTTTATTACTTCATAATGAAAAAACTATGGAAGAATTAGTTTAAGTAGAAAGAAATTGGAAAGGATCGGTAATGGATATTACCTCTTCTTTGATGGACCTCTTCCTAACCTCTTGTTTAGGGTGTTAGGGATGGTCTTTTAAGAAGACCAAGACCTATAGGATGTTTCTAGGGACGTGTAGAAGAAAATTTTTCAGGGTTTGTCAGAACATTATGGCACAAAGTGGTGTGAGGAGGAGATGGAGTAGGTGCCTTTTTATAAGGGAGGAGAGGGGCACCATTGGAAAAACTAAAAATATTATTTTATTATAAAGTCATATTCGGTTTTTAATAGCTTCAAATTGATTCATTTCTAAGATAAGGTGGGGATGGGTCGAAATCCTCTCATCCAATAGAATGTAGACAAGTTTAGGTTTCTATTTTATCCTTATCATTTATATTTAACTTTAAGATAGATAATTTAACTTTTACCGTGTCTTCTTGTTTTCTTACACTATAAGGTTAATAAACTTACTATAACAAGACAAACGGATCCCAAGTTGTTTATTGTTAATATATATAACATATCTAAGTCATTTGGACAATCCTTATATTTTTAAGAATAAAATAATAATTAATAATAAAATATTTTTTAAAAAAACTATTTTATGTCAATTTTGACACAATTTGGTAATTGTTTTTGTGAAAATCATATCAGAATTATTTGTTCGCAAAAAGTTTATTAAATCAATACTAACATGCCATATTAACCTAGAAAATTAGTGTAATTCAAAAAAATTCTCAAATTACATTTATTTGAGTATTTATGACATCAATTATGTTAATATTTCATTAATTAGATAATTACTCTATCATCATTGTGTCATAAATAAATTAAATTATATAATGTCTAAAAATTATAAATAAAGTAAAATTATGTAGGAAATATTATTATCTATATAATTAATATTTATAGTCTAATTTATCTTATGTATAGCCTTATATTAAAAATGTTTTATTTATTAAACTTTGATTTTAACTATTTTAACTATTCTTTAAATAAAATAATATTAAATGTCGTAATCTAATCCAAGTGGACCTAAAGTGTAATATATTATCCCTAATGTTGTTTTTGGTCGAATTAAACTTATCCAATAGAATTAGTACATGTGTTTGGGTAATAATAATATCATTTTTATCCTTAATTATCCTATTTACTTTTAACCGTGGTAAATAAAAGTAAAAAGTTACTATTCACCAAAAATTGTTTTCCTCTCATTAAACAAAATTTTACTTACTGACATCAACTATGTCTCTCGGATTTTTGAAATTCCATTCACAGAAGCGTTAAAATTATGTTTTATGTAAATTTGCAAATTCTCCTAGGAGGTGGGTAAAAGACGGTCAAAAGTTCAATAAAATTTTTATATATCTAAAATTATTATAAAATGACTCCAATGAATTACATTGAACTTATATAGGTATTATGTATCAATTTTGACCTAAAATAAATTTAAATAAAAATAATAATTATTTAAATAAAAATTCGGTTTTTAAATAGTAACCCAGTGTTTTCACTATTCATCAAAAATTGAAAGTTTTCTGAAAAATACCAAAATTTCACCCTTGGATAATTTCGATATTCCAAATCCAAAAATGAAGACCATTCTGAAAAATAGAATTTATAAAATTTCAAAAAGTGGTTATTACTATTCATAACAGCTAGTTTTAATAATATTTTAATAGTATATTGTTGTTTAGGGAAACTTGGTATTGCGTCCAATGCAAGCTATCGAGGAAGGCCGTGATTGCGTTTAAAGAAAGACAAGCTAGTTTTGTGTGTAGTGAATGATTCATTTGATGATGTATAAAAACAAAATATTTTTCATTAAAATCTGTGGTGTTACACTATGGATGAAGAGGGGGTTAATCGAATAATAATTAGTCATCATTTACTCTATAAAAAATATTAATGGGTCATGATGTAACATGACTATATGTGTGCATGTGTAACTCCCCATGATGGGGTAATGATTTGGAATGGAAGATATGGACAGAACAAAAATAAACTCCATGTAGATTAAATATAATCAAATTAGTACACATTGACTGTGTGACCTAGTTGTACATCGTTAGACAAAAAACATATGATAGTCTGATAATCCTCCCTTAAAAAAACTTTCTCAAAATAAACCATTAGTTATGAAATCAATCACACACACTCCATTAGTGATCCCTAATAAAATGATGAATGGGATATTATTTAATATCCCAACAATCATAAACTCAACTATTCATAGTGCCTTGTCCATGTTTTATTTCCCATATTGTTGTGTGTTCTTCTTCTAATAACAAAAACCAACACCCTGGAAATCATGAAAATTGAGTGTTAAACATCATTATGGTTCCTCATATATAGAAAAATTTAAATATATCTTATTTTGGAGTGATATTACTCATACAACAAAACCAACTCCTCCAATATGTCCACCTCCACGAAACTATCTATCCGAATAAATTGATAAAACCAAACACATATAAAAACATATCTCTATGATTTCATCATCTATGGAATAAAAATTTGATCCCAATGTCTTAATATAATTTTTTATGATGGAAAAAATATAATATACACCAAAATTAAATATGCTTATAATCATGATGTTTATTACAATTAGATTTTCCAATCATTTAAAATTTTATAGATATATTTCATTATGATGTTATTTTTATAAATCGGATTTATGAATCGTATTTCATTGTTTTATTTATTATTGAAATACAATATTATGTATTAACATTTTTATCACCGACAAATGTTTTTTTGACATTTACTAGAAATATTTTTTTGATGAATTATTATATAAAATTGTAATAATTGTTAATATAAATATATATATATATATATCAACTGATGATAACCTATTTTTATTCATTTTTTACTGAATCCCTTCAAATAAAAAACATCATTTATTAATTCATATTAGGCTTAGGTAGAATAAATATGTAAAAATAAAAAGCCTAAGGGTTGTAAAAATCAAACTCATAGTATATGTAGATTCTCCTAATTCGATAGTATTTCCTCTTTTAATATTTTCCTTGAGGGATAACAAACAATGTCATGTAATGAAATAGAATCACACATAAAATGTTTTATATAATTATTCCTAATGATATATCCATAAATAAGTAACCCAAATGTTTATTCTAATTGATCATTATAAAATAGTATTTTTTAGTAGAAGAGTTTCAAACAAATACGAAGTATGGTAATGAAATGTTTTCTTCAATTTCTTTATATAAGGAATCAATGTCATATATTTTTACAATGATTTTTAAGTTTTTTAATGGCTATATATTATCAAATAATTCATATTTTTTATTTGATACATGCGAATGGTATTATATCAATTAGATGCATTTTTGTTTCCGATTTCATGTTGAAAATTTAAGGGAATGTATATCATTATTTTGTATCATACTTGATATTATATAATGAAATAATAATATATTTAGTAGAATTAATATTTATATGGGTTATCATAACTAGATATAAAATCACACCATATGATATAGGATCTCATATATGGTGACATAGTTTTGTTTATTTGGTTTTTTATGTAATGTAGTATTTTATGGCCAATAATATAATTTTATAGTTCCATGATACATTTTTTTCCTTATAAAATTAAAATCCTTGGACTATTCTGGTGACATCATGAATGTCACAATATCTTACAATTAATGATGAAAGATGATATTTTCAACTTCTCATTAATGTTTTATGGTATTGTATGATGTTTGAATAATACTATAATTTATGATAATCTATATTATTATATTTTACTAATGAAATAAATTTCTATTAAAAAACTTTATAAATATTCCATAATACCTAATATATGATTTGAATTTAATTTTTCCATACATTAATAATATATGATAAAAAAATTACTTCTTATTTTCTATTCTATATTTTATGAATTCTTCATTTACACTGGTTGATGGTATTCTATGATATTTATTTAATTTATATTATATTGATATATAAAACTCTTATATATGGTTGAAAATTAGTTAAAAATTTTATATAAAATGTTTGAAATGTAAATATATATAAAAGTAATTGTTAATATTAAAATTCATTTAATATTACATATTTTGATGAAATGTCTTAATTTGTTTTTGATAATTTGAATATTCATAATCTTTATATAATTGATATATAATATAAATTTTATTGATTTCATTTAATAACATACTTTTTAAAAAAAATAATAAATAATATATAATAAGAATGAGTTCATCTAACGAATATAAAATGTCATTTTGATTATTTAATTTTGTTATATTTCGAATTCATGATTAAATTGTAAAGGGTTTATCATGATTTAATTTTTTAATTTTTCATATTTTGTTATCTCATGTAAAAATTTATGAGATATTTATTTATTTAGTTTAAATCTATTATTTATCCTTATACATAATATAATTATATTATGAATTAATTTATGATATTCTAAAAATTATTCAACTAAATATATGACATGTCATACATTCATTTATATATTTAGAAACAAGGTAAAAAAATTAAATATTGTCATTCAAAATTGAAATTATCATTCAGTATTTTATATTATTTAACTATAAAGCTAATTGTTATTTTCATTGTTTTAGTGTTTAAATAGTGTATAAATTTAGATCTTTCATTATTATATTGTCATGGATAGAGGGACTTTGTGTTTTACTACCATGTGTTATGGGAGAGTAAGATCTGTCTAGAAAAGGATGGGTTGTCACCCAACCACTCAATGATTAATTTTATGATAAAAATTTATTTTTTATAAATCTTGGCCTATTAAATGAAAGAATTTTGATTTTTATGTGACTTATTATATATATATAAGTATTTTTCACTTTCGATCACATCATTATTCACTACTTTACACCACATATATAACATGGTTTTAAAATTGTTTCTATTATAACTATATAAGATAATAATATATTGAAATTATAATATAGTTCAATTAATTATTGTTAAATACTTCTAAAATGGGTAACTTCCCTTTTTGAATTTTTATGGTTAGTGGAGTATGTTTTTATAGAGAAATATAATGCTCATAGAAAATGGGCTATATTTCAAGGATTCACAAGAATACATGTGCATTGTTTTAAACATTTAGACAACTCATCACAATCAATTATAGTAACAATTGATTGGTGGGACTAAATATATGTGTGATATAACTCTTATGATGAAACAAATTCTTTTTATGTATTGCAGGCTTCAATTTCGTGATTGGTTAATAAATTGAAGATATCACAAATTTGTGATTATAAAAGAGTATTTTGATCATGTATCACATTATAGAACTCCCATTAAAACTATAATTTATAGTGATATTGTAATTTCACCATGAAAATTATATACTATATTATAAAATATAATATTATTTATTCAATTTTAAATAAACTTATATAGAAGTAGTATTGCTAAATCTATATAAAAACCACTACCTCAATTTTATTGTAAAATAGAATCATTGTTACCTTATAAATATGTTCATAAAAAAGGTAAATTCCTATCATATTAGAGATATATTTGTATATTTTCATTTATCTATAGGTTTTAGAGCTAATTATCATTATAGTGATAGGTGAAATCATGATTGTGACCCACTTATTCCACCCCCACCTCATGTTTGTGAGTAAAATTTTGGGAGATTATAGGAGGTGAAATAACCCTCTTAAGGGAGTGACAATAAAAAAATTGTCAATTTTCTTGTGTGTATCGGGGTTCAAATCATTTCACATAATTATATCATAGATGTTTTCTAATTTTTATTCTTTATATTCAATTCAATTCATAAAATTTTATTTAATATACCTTTAATCAATGTGATATTTGGATATAGTGACTTTTTTTATAAAATGAAAAAAACCATTTATTTTCAAACAAAAACTGAGATATTAATTTCATTCAAAATCTTTTATACCATGAATAACATATAGACTAGTGATATATGATTTATATGTAAAATTTATATTCTTAATGAATCTATATAAATGATTTTAATGTAATCATGATTCTTATAAACTTTAATCAATGGGGATTCCCATTCTAAAGTGAACTTATATAAATTAGAAAAATAACATTTTCATTAGTTTTCATATAATTATCCCCATGTTATGATAATTTTATAACACAAACGGTTTGATAAAATAATTACGTTATTTTCATTCATTAAAGTATTTAAATAATTACCCCAATTTTTGTTGTATTCAAATATTATTATATAAATATATGAACTCCAATTCCATCACTTCAATTAAGAATTTTACCAATGGTTTTATCTACAATATATATTATTATATTAATAAAATTATGATTTTATACATCTTGAACTCTCACTAACTATTTAGTAATATTTCTGTATAGTGATACTATTTAGGGAGTATGTTTTTTTTAAATTAGGGTAATCCAAAAAAATCTATCTTTTTCTTTTTTAAATGAATTAGGGGTATTAACATTTTCATTTATGGTTCTTAACATGACATGATTATATATTTTTCAATAAACAATTACGGAACATACAGTAAATATAATAATAAAAAATTCACTAGAACACTCAGAACAAAAATTTCATGTGGAGAACACAGAATATGGATACTAATTCAATATCATATTTATTTAAGAGTAAAATTAAACGAAATTATATAGTATAACAATGATAAAAGTATTATAAATATAAAATATGTATTATAAACAAATATAGATTAAAAATAACTCAAACTTAAAATTCATGTGAAGCACCTCATTTTGATATAAACTAATGTTTAGATAAAATTTTATATAAATTCATTTGATAAGATAGAGAAGGTAACCAAGTTAATTTTTATGAATTTAATATTACGTGATCATAACATAAAACTTATGGAGAGATAGAATAACCATTTAAATTACCATAATTTCGTGTTTGATAAATAGATAATGCAAAGTATTTGTTTGGTTATAGTAAAATTACAATTTTGGGTCTCAAAGACATGAAATTTAATATAAAAATACATCCTAAAAATTTGTTATATTTTTATTAGTGATATTTAGAATAAAAAATCAAAAATGTCAATAGTAATTTAATAAAATGAATGATTTAAATGAATATGTGGAAGCTTCCCTTAATATCATATAATTTAACGACAACTAATACAATATTTTTTACAATTTATTAATCCCCAAATATCATTAGAAAAATGATCGAGATATAGATGGTTCCCTATTAGAAAATAATCTATCCCAGATGATGTTTCATATTGAAAATATGGAAAAGAGTATCCCAATGTCATATTTTATTTCTAATTACCCTATTAGTAGACTTTTTATGTTGTTGAATTCTTATTTTTTGAAGAATGTGCCTAAATTTTTTGATTAGGTAAGTACCTTTATCAATCATATTTCACTTTACAAGTTATAATATCGACATCATCCATGTAGTAATTATAGGATCTATGCTATTGTACCCCACTATTTAAACTGATTCTCTCAATTAAGCGACCCTTTAAAGATTTATCATGTAATCATGAATGGTTCTCCATACAACCATCCCTATATAAAAGACCTATTGGATCCATACATGTATATATAGAATGATAATACGAAATATTCAAAGGGTTATATTAATTATCCTCAATAGTCATGTAACTAACAAAGAGAAATTACTAATCATCTACAACAACCTAGATAACTCCATCAACAATATTTGTGTCTCAATCAAAATCCTGCAAAACTATATGTAGGCCTATAATATAATGTGATATGAAGGGCTTCAAATATTCTTAAATTAGAAGAAAATTTCCAACAAATCCTTATTGGTAGTAATTACACAATTTGGATAACTTACCACATTAGTGGGTGAAATATAATGTCAAGTGTAAGGTAACCCTAATTTTTTTCAGTTTGTAATGAAATTAAATAATGCAAATTTTTGTTGTATAACCCTTCATAATGGTTAAAACACAATAATAAAATGGTATTTCCCATATATTCCTCCCAACTAATAGAAATTATTTTTAAAACTATGAATATAAATCACAATTTGGAATTTTCACTTCCTGAGAGAATTCTTATAAAGGGAATGATTTTATCTAATGAGACCCCATAACAAAAAATATCCACTTATATACTAAATAATGGTCCCCAAAAAATGAATCTAAAATATTATTCTATTTTATATGAAATAACTATTATATTCAACAATGTGATGTTAAATTTTATATTAACTGACCATGAGAATTTAATTGCATGATATTCCATGTTTTAAAAGGATATGTGAAGACAATGAAGTTGGTATCAAGGGAATAAATGGATGATTTTGGAAAGTCACTTGTCTACATTGATCGAACCATAACATCTGAAAAAATTAATTTATCTATGTAACGTACCATTTATATTAATTATACTGGTGAGAATATTTTCTGATAGCATTCATGATTTGGGTAACGACATAAATGTGACACCAAAATCCATTTTAACTTTATATCAGATTGGGGAGATCAAGCATACTTGAATATTTCATTATCAGAAAATTTGGAATGTCACACACAAATATAAAATTATAGTGTTTCTATAATTACATTTGATAATATAATATTCTCCGCTTAAATTTTATACATCCAATGGAAGACGATAGGTTTTTTAGAAAACGACCTAATTAACTTTGGTAAAATATTCCCGAAATCAATAAAAACCATAACTAATGTATTTTTAATAACACTATAGATATATTATGGTTTTTTAGTTTTATAATTTATGATCCTAAATTCTAGTAATAACCCCTTAGAGGAATGTTCAAATCTATCAGCTATATTAATTAATCTACTCCATATTCCAGAAAAAATTATTATTTACCCAAACACCATCTTTTTTTTTTATTTATTGAAATGAATTTTTTATTAATTTGGATGATATTGTGATGTTTGGAAAAACAATCATGTATTTTTATTTATTGATGATTTATTATACATTAAGAACTCAATTAGGTCTAATGAATCCAATGAAATATTTATTGAAAAATATGTTTCTATACATGTTACCATCGAGTATATTTAAAATGAAATAGACAACATCATTATTTTCCCAACATATCAGTATAAAATACCTATTAATAACATATTCCACATTATAGTAGTTAAATTTATCCAAAACAGGAAAATAAAAAGAATTTAGGTTTTATCATTTCTTGTTCACTCCATTAATAATGGGAAAAGTAATTTCACCATATGAGGGTGTATAAAAAGGAATAGTGATAAACACATGTTGAAATTAAATTTATTGTCCTTGTAATTATTTTACTGAAATATTATTAAATGATGAGCCTAAATTAGTGTGGTTAGAAAAAAAATCATAGAATCCTAAGACTATTTCTGTTGTTAAAATTGATGTAAAACATTTACATTCTACAATAATAATTTCTTCTATAATTAATTACCAATGGCTTAATGCAGTGTATAAGATCCAATGAAAAATATTAATAATTATAATTTGAAAATGAATTCCTTAATTTGTATATAAATATTATTTGAATAATGTCCATATAATTATAAATTAATTCTGAAAAAAATTAACATTAAAAAAACATTCCCCATTTTATGTTATTAATAATATTCATGGGAGGATAATATTTAATCCCCAATATTATTTGATTCATTTCAATTATAGATTTTTTCAAACCAATTCTTCTCTATATAATCTAGAATAGATAACTTTGACCTAACACTACAAGACCAAATTATATTATATTTTTTTTAGGTCCCTAAAAATATCTAACTATATTCTACTGATTCATGGTTACTATTAATTTTTAGTAATCTAGAAAACATCATGGAAGTCATCATATATGATTAAACTATCTATGAATATTATTTTAATGATTATTTGAACAGTATTGGTTTTATCCTTCATCATTGTATTGACAATTATATTATTTTGGTTTATTAGTAATTCCATTCCATGTTACAAAAAGGGTTATAACATGGAAATATAATTTATGGGTTTAGTTTCTGAGTTGATATAAAACTTTAATTTTTTTTCTTATTCATCCTATTGAACATAAAAATATAGGATATTATTTTTTTTATCGTTGGCGATTTTATCAACATTTCATTTGTTACTATAGTATGATTGAAATTCTCCTCTCATGATTACTCCAAAATGGTAATAAAATTGTCTTTGATAAAATAAAAAAGATGCTTTAAAAAATAATGGATTCTCACGTAACAATTTAAAGTCCTAGACCTGTATGCCACTAAAAATTCCTAGAGCCTGGTTGGACACATCATCTCCACCACATCTATCTAAATGCTATAGGCTATCAACTAGTAAAGAGAACTCAGTGTGTCTATGTGGGGAGATTATACCCACATCACCAGAGTGTAAGAAATTAAATATAGAATTACATATAAGTATATGAAGTAGTAAATCAATCTTTAAAAATATGAATAACAGGAATAAATACAAATATACAACACCTGAGTGACATCTTTTGTAACAAATAAGATCTTAAATGAATTCTTTGTATAAAAAACCTAAAATAGAATTATATGGATGATGTAAAATACATTTAAGAAAATTGAAAAATCAAAAAAAACAACCCTAGATAGCCTCAAGAGCCTCATATTAGTCTATTGATTCCCTAATTCTATATAAAAATTCAAGAAAATCTAGTGGGGAACCTTCCATTATCCATAACTACAATCATATAGTCTCTTTGGTAATAATTAGTTACCCGAATAGGGTGCCAAATATAATCCCTATAGGAAACATCCGAAAGTTCTAATTCAATCCATTCCGTGAATGTATAATATTAACAGTGAAATGTATGCAATAGAATATTTAATTTAGGTAATGAAATTAGAAAACTGATAATGTTCGATGTTCTCAAGGACACTTGTCAACTAATAACTACTACATCCTAGCCATACATGTCTCTATATAATCAATTGGTTAGATATACTTTAATAATAATGTTCATTTGATTAATCAGTCTAATTTAATAGATATTTCTCATCACCTGACATGTATCTCAGTGTCCCTCATTAAAATAAGTGACCATAAAATTCCTTAAGTAGCTATCAATATTGTATAAAACTTAGACCTAATATAATATTGTTCTTCAGCATGGAAGATACATCACTTGAATAATTTCATTAATTAATTAATTCAAAAACTGCACACTTACTTGGAATTCAATTGTTGGAATCCAGATATCAGTCATGGGTTATCATGAACAAACACTATACAATCCCACCCTATTCATTCCTTAGGGGAATATCTGTATTACTTTAGGGGTGGAATGGCATCATCTCCATTCAAGTGTTTCATTGGATGTCCACTGAGGGAGCCAATGTTTCACCCATGGTATATGTAATTATCTACCCCTTGAGTGCTTCCATGGAAAACTATATCAAATCCTTGTATAACTCAGATTTATAATAGTTATCCCCTAAATGATACCATATTTTCAAATCTATACAATGAGTTAAATAGTCACTCATTTGTATGCCTGGTAAAATAAAAATGAGTTCATTTATAGATGTCATATATTAAATCATGTGTCACCCAATTCAGAATATAATCATTAAGGTGATTTGATTATATCAAGGTCATATCCTTATTCATTTCAATTCAAAACATCCTCAAAAGGAGACTCAACTCATGGGATAAAATTATAATGATTAATCTCTATTAAACTGATATGGTAATTTAATTATAAGGGAATATCATGATTAAACAACATATACATGGAAATATTTAGGGGACATTTAATCCATTACATTTTTATTAATAAATTCATGACCTAATGTACATTGACATTCAATTCAATTATCATTTAGTATTAAAATTAATATTAAAATTATCAATTTAATTCCCATGAAAAAGTGGTAAACAACCCCATTTATGTAACAACCCGAGAAACCCATGTTTTGTTTTGATTTTGACAAGTTTTCTTTTCAATGTCACCCTTTAAGTGAACCAAAAAACAACTAATAAGGTATTAATAATAAAATGCATCAAATGGATGAAAAAATCCTTTTATTCAAATACACAACATTTTGGCTACAACATCCACTAACCAAACAAGAAGATAAACTAACCAAAAATCCCAACTAAGAACCTGATTACAATAATGGGGAGACCTCTTAAAACTACTAAGAGCCCGAGAATGCAGTAGGGGTTTCGAGCGTCCATCATAAGGAACATGAGGATGGTTGAAGGCACCGCGACCGTGATCAGCACCAAGGGGATCACACGAACCATCTTTCCTTTTCTCCTTCGGTCACTTGGAGTAAGGGACACCCCGAGACTAGACCCTTTTTATAAGCCCCCTAATCTGACTGTTGAACCTCAAACAACCACAAATTCGAATGTTGGTTTCCACAAGAATCCAATGTTTTATTTTGAACATTGGGTCTTCTTATCCTATATGTTTTATTTTGACCATTTGAAATAAAATGATTTTCCCCAAAAGGATCGGCATGATAATTGTGTATTTTTCTTTAATATTTTTAAGTGTCATCAATGTTAATTTAGTTTTCCCAAAATGATAATTCTATTTTATGTTTCTAAACGGCGAAAATTAATATTATTGTTTTTCTTCCATTATACATATTAATTTGAACAATTGAAATTTTATTTTCTATTTATATCAAACTTGAGGGATTTTTATGAGTTATATATATATATTGCATTAAATTAGATATATTATTTCTCTTATAATTCGACCTTTATTAATTATTTTGGAAACATTGTAAAATTATGGTTTTATTTACAAATTTCGCATCTTTAAGCTTACAAAAAAACTTTTAAGAAACCTTTTTCTTTTTTTTCTTTTCATAAAGAAGTGTATCCAAATGTTTGCATGAAATTATGAATTAAGGTAATTATTATGTAATTAAGCAATGGAAAAATTAAATATATAAATAAACAAATAAATATATATTATGACGAATAAATTGATGCTTTCTTTAATTGATTAAATGAACATTTAATTTTCCAAAATATAATACTTATGGTTTAAAAATAATATACCTAATATAATAAGGCCAATAAAAAGTATTAGTATTTTAAAATCGAATATATATATACACATATGTTTATATAATAACATGTTTTGATTAAATCAATTTATAATTTTTATTAACCATTGTTTTTTTATTAAAATAATAAAGGTGGTTTAATAATTGAATTCATTAATAATAATAAGAAAATCAATCAATTAATAAATTAATAATAATATTAACAACGTTTTTTTAAACCTGTTGAAGAACCACGTTTCTTCCTCTCTTTTTTGCACCGCGTCACACCCCCATCCATCTGATCCTCGCCCCTTGATCACAGCCGTTGAGTTCTTTAAGTGCCCCGCCAATTCTGGGCCACCCAATTTAGCTTCCACTAATCCCGGTCATCCACTGTTTTCATGTTTTTCCTCCTCCGCAGCTTCTTCTTCCCCCCGTACTCCTCTTCTTCTTAATTTCGTCGCTGTACCAGAAGACTAGGGTGCCCCGTTTTTCTCCTCTAAGCTGGTGAGTAGCACGACTATCTCTTGCTTTCTTCAAATCGACACTGAAGACTCGCCCGAGATGCCTCGACCGACGACTCTCCTGAAGTCCATCTTCTTATTGTTTTTTAAACCCTTGTTGCACCGAAGGGCTTGCACCGGCTCCCTTGATCTCTCTGGCCTCAGAAACTCTTCGCTGCTCTGTATCTCCTCCTCCTCTCCGATCTAAGGGAAGGGAGAAGCTTTGTTGTGGTTGCTGTTTGTGTTTCGGTTTATATATATATATATATATGTTCTATGTATATATGTATTCATACTGTGTTTGTACAACCGGATCCAGTGGATCCACTTACCTCGTTTATAATTTCCTTTCCTCATCTCCAAACCAGGTAAGAGGGATGTTTATTTTTTTTAGTTGTGTTTGTGTTTTGGTATATATAAATATATATATATACCTGTTATATGTGTATATATATTCGGTATGTGTGAATCTGGTGCAAACCTAAATCTTGGGGATCTCCCTCTCAGCCTGGAGAACCGAATTGGAGTAAGGGGGAACCCTCTCCATCATTTCTTACCATTTCTACAAGCTTTGAAAAATTATATAATCATGTTTCATAATTGTGTATAGGTCTACACAGGACCATATAAACCGGTTTTAACTATTCCTAGAACCAATCTTGTCACCCCTTTTGTGAACACCTAAAATTGGGGAAAGGGTTTGAAGGTTATGTTTTTATTTGGGTGCGAGTTATTACTTTTCACACCTTATGTTTATATGTGTGTGTATATATATATACATATATATACACATATGTATAAGATGATAAATGCAAGTATACAACATTTCCTCAATGTTTATACCCCGGATTTTTCTTTTCGCCTATAAAAAAATGGAGATTTTGAGTAATTGAATGAATATGTAAAATTATGCAAGTGAATGAAGTATATTGTTGTTGTATATACATACACGTATGTGTATATACATTAATATGAACTTAGTTTCCATGTTTTAAATTTATTGCAATATAGCATGAAGAAGTTTATGGGTTGGTTGGATTTCAAAATCATTCTTGAAACTGGGAATTTTCATTTATCACTGCTCTGGATAAATCAGGATATTTGTCTTGTGAAAATGGTTGGTATGGACTCCTTGAACTTTTACAAATGCATACATGTATTCATAGGTATGTACTCATGTTTATTTAAAGTGCTATTAAAAGTGTTTACACAATTATATACATGATTTCCCCAAGATGGACTTGATTATGGACATTGTAACCTCAACTGCCTGTATTAAAAACCCATGATAACCATTTATCATTATATGTGTAAGTTATGAACGACCATGCTTTAATTGGGTATTATGATGTTATGTAATTTTATGTGTTATGTTCATTTTCTTGAAACTCATGTTTTCAAATGTAAGATAACTTGTTATGTGCATGGAGTTTTAGCATGCATGTCATCATGTTTTTAATGATTAAATTGTCTTCGTGAAATGAATAAGTATGTGAAAATGGGGTTTAATTAAGAATGCAAGAAACCTTATGAAAGAATGGCCATGTCAAGATATGTGATGGATTTATAGGACTTACATGTGACGGGTGCGCCTAGAATTATATAGCACAACAAGAATGATGTGATGGGTGCGCCCGGAATTATACAGTGCTCCAATGAATTGGGTAAAGAAGGAGTCTCATGAGACGATTATGTGCGATGGCCTTGGTAGTTAGCCTTGGCTTGTGCTAAGGAAACAGGGTGGGCAGTGAGCCTTGACATGTTAAGTATGTTTTACGGTCTTGAAGAAAGGTCTTGAAAAACTCTAGTATTATACATTCCCTCTGCATGTAATGATAAAGGTTAACTAGGGGTTAGTAAAACTAACAGTACAACCTCTAGTTGAAAGCTCACAATATCATGAAGATGTACTTTATGTAACAAGAACTTTTTTTCATATGGTAAACTGTTAGATGATCTGCATTTTACTCATGAATCATGATATTCATGTTTTCCCTTCTTAGAGATAGAATTCTTTTATAATTAAAGTAACCTTGTTTTAACATTATGCATTGTTTATTTTTCTTATATTGCGCCCTCTGATCATGTTTACATTAAAGCTCATTTCAAGTACGTGCTTCTTTGTGCAAGTGGTTTTCAAAGAAAGATGTATTTCATGTTTTAAGAAAAGATAACATTTTGTTTTAGGAAAGTGTTTTATTCTCTTCAAAAGGGCTTCTTTGAAAAAGGATTTTCTAAAAATGTTTTTAAAACCCCGTACTGGGCATTTTTGCTCACCCTACGTTTTTGTTTAAAAAATTTCAGGCATGGTTGTTACCTATGATGTTAATCAAAAGTAGCTGGTTTCCCAGAATCCTGAGCCTCGCTATCTTCTGTAGTAATGAGACATGATATTTAATTTGTAAAGATGTAATGTTATGTATATCATGTATCATTAAGCACCTTGGGTTTTGGGGTCTCTATAGTTGGTATCAGAGGATGGGTTCAGGAAACTCTGGAAAACCAGGCGATATAAATATATTGCTAAGACTGACTAAGTAAAAATGTTATAACTTTCAGATGGCTGATGTACCTACCGTCCTTTTGTCACTTCCCACTGAGGCTCTAGAGAACATTATTTCTCTAGCTAGTCGCAAGAACTTTCTAAACTATGCCCAAATTCGCATGATGTGTAAGCACCTGTACGATGTGTCAAACTCATCTAGGGTGCTTAGTCTCCACCGGGGATTGGGGATGGATTATCTCCTAATGATGATGACCCAATTTCCCTCTTATGAACGTTGGGGAATGTATCACGAAGGACTCTTCCGAGTGTTTACAACTGGTGAGGAATTTGGCACAATGCATGATAATCCTTTTCAAGAATCTGCTGCTATCAGAGTCCTCCGAGCGGCTTACCTGTGCCAGATCTTGCACTACGGCTTCTAGGGACATTTAATGGACTTTGGAGCATTGGAAAATGAGTCCACCCGTGTGTCTCTTAGGCAAGAAGTGTACACCGATGTTTCCTAACTCCACACCCCTCACGATAAACTCGGGAGGCGTTATAAATGATCCCATGAATTTAGTCTTGTCTGTTCATCCTGTGTGTGGTTTGAAGAGTTAGGAAGTTTTTCTACTCTTTGTGGTGTATGACTTGTAAACTCAGACTTTGCCGTGTAAAATTTTTCATAAATTGAAGTTCCTTGTTTCTGTTCATGTCTTCACCTTATCAATGTTGTTGAGAGTTTCCCTTCAATGTTTTCTTTCAGATGGCTAGAAAAACAAACTTCTCATCCCTACCCGATGAGCTAGTAGAATTCATCTTGATCAAGGCATGCATGCTGGATTATCCATCATTTCTTCACCTATGAGGGTCCTACCAGCATTTTCTCGATTTAGCAAACGGTCCGGAGATTCTTCTCTTATTTCAAGAGGATGATCACGTCTTTAACCTCATCGCTGCTGCTCTACTCCCTTGCTATAGGCGAAGGGGAATGTTCTTTGAGGGCATTTTCCAGTGTTTTACTCTGGCACAGAACCTTTCTGCCAGAGCGTGTTTCCTCGTGGCTACCCAGGATGGCCAGCTCAGTGCAGCCTACATGTTCCATGTCTTGAACCTCAGTCTCCTCAACCGCATCATCCCTCTCGACTACCTCGAGCATGAGGTGGCTAGAAGAGTCACCAGGGAGTTCATCTACTCGGACATTTCCGAGCTTTTCATCGCACGAGCCTCCCTTTGGAAGCCCGTGTGTAGTACACATGAACAGAAGTTCAAGGAACACTGTTCGAGGTGCATCTGGACTTGGGAAACAGAAGAGCTGTGTGCCAACTTTGGTGTCCCGTTAACCGAGCCAGATCCGCTGTTTCGGTAGAGTTTTACGTATGGGGTTTTCTTTTCTTCTTTTTTTTATGATAGAATTTAGAGGGATCATTTTTTTGTAGGGGGAAGTAATGTAACAACCCGAGAAAACCATGTTTTGATTTGATTTTGACAAGTATTATTTTCAATGTCACCCGTTAAGTGAACCAACAAACAACTAATAAGGTATTAATAATAAAATACATCAAATGGATGAAAAATTCCTTTTATTCAAATACGCATCATTTTCGCTACAACATCCACTGACCAAACAAGAAGATAATCTAACCGAAAATCCCAACTAAAACCCCGATTACAATAATGGGGAGACCACTTAAAACTACTAAGAGCCCGAGAATGCGGTAGTGGTTTTGAGCATCCATCATAAGGAACATGAGGATGGCTGAAGCCACCGCGACTGTGCTCAGCACAAAGGGGATCACACGAACCATCTTTCATTTTCTCTGTCGGTCACTTGGAGTAAGGGACACCCCGAGACTAGACCCTTTTTAGAAGCACCCTAATCTGACCGTTGAACCTCAAACAACCACAAATTCGACCATTGGTTTCCACAAGAATCCAATGTTTTATTTTGACCCTTGGGTCTTCTTATCCTCTACGTTTTATTTTGACCGTTTGAAATAAAATGATTTACCCTAAAAGGATCGGCATGATAATTTTGTATTTTTCATTAATATTTTAAAGTGTCATCAATGTCAATTTAGTTTTCCCAAAATGATAATTCTATTTTATGTTTCTAAATGGCCAAAATTAATATTATTGTTTTTCTTCCATTATACATATTAATTTGAACAATTGAACTTTTACTTTCTATTTATATCAAACTTGAGGTATTTTTATGAGTTATATATATATTGCATAAAATTAGATATATTATGTCTCTTATAATTCGACCTTTATTAATTATTTTGGAAACTTTGTCAAATTATGGTTTTATTTACAAATTTCGCATCATGAAGCTTACACAAATACTTTTAAGAAACCTTTTTCTTTTTTTTTTTCATTTCTTAAAGGAGTGTATCCAAATGTTTGAATTAAATTACGAATTATGGTAATTATTATGTAATTCAGCAAAGTAAAAATAAATAAATAAATAAATATATATATATTATGATGAATAAATCGATGCTATCTTTAACTAATTAAATGAACCTTTAATTTTCCAAAATATAATAATTATGGTTTAAAAATATTATACTTAATATAATAAGGCCAATAAAAAGTATTGGTATTATAAAATAGAATATATATATATATATGCTTATATAATAACATGTTTTGATTAAATCAATTTATAATTTTTATTAACCAATGTTTTATTATTAAAATAATAAAGGTGGTATAATAATTGAATTCATTAATAATAATAAGAAAATCAATGAATTAATGAATTAATAATAATATTAAACAAGTTTTTTTTAAACCTGTTGAAGACCCGTGTTTCTTCCTCTTTTTTTTTGCACCGCGTCGCACCCCCAGCCATCCGATCCTAGCCCCTTGATCGTAGCTGTTGAGTTCTTTAAGTGCCCCGCCAATTCTGGGCCGCCCGATCTAGCTCCCTCTAATCCCGGCCATCCATTGTTTTCGCGATTTTCCTCCTCTGCCGCTTCTTCTTCCCCACGTCCTCCTCTTCTTCTTCATTTCGTTGCTGTACTAGTAGACTAGGGGGCCCCGTTTTTCTCCTCTAGGCCGGTGAGTAGCCCGGCTATCTCTTGCTTTCTTCAAGTCCACACTGACCCCTTGCCCTGGATGCCTCGACCGACGACTCCCCTGATGTCCATCTTCTTCTTCATTTTTTTAAAACCTTGTTGCACCGAAGGGCTTGCACCGGCTCCCTTGATCTCTCCGGCCTAGGGACCTCTTCGCTGCTCTGTATCACCTCCTCCTCTCTGAGCTAAGGTAAGGGAGAAGATTTTTTGTGGTTTCTGTTTGAGGTTAGGTTTATATATATATATATGTGCTATGTATATATGTATTCATACTGTGTTTGTACAACCGGATCCACTGGATCCACTTACCTCATTTATAATTTCCTTTCCTCCTCTCTGAACCAGGTAAGATGAATGTTTATTTTTTTTAGTTGTGTTTGAGTTTTGGTATATATAAATATATATATACATGTTATATGTGTATATATTTTCGGTATGTGTGAATCTAGTGAAAATCCAAATCTTATGGATCTCTCTCTTAGCCTGGATAACCGAATATGAGTAAGGGGGAACCCTCTCCTTCGTTTCTTACCGTTTCTAGAAGCTTTGAAAAATTATATAATCATGTTGCATAATTTTGTATAAGTATACACAAGACCATATAAACCGGTTTTAACTATTCCTAGAACCAATCTTGTCACCCCCTTTGTGAACACCTAAAATTGGGGCAAGGGTTCGAAGGTTCTGTTTTTATTTGGGTGCGGGTTCTTACTTTTCACAGCTTATGTTTATATATGTGTATATATATATACATATATTTACACATATGTATAAGATGATAAATGAAAGTATACAACCTTTCCTCAATGTTTATACACCTGATTTTTGTTTTCGCCTATAAAAAAATGGATATTTTGAGTAATTGAATGAATATGTAAAATTATGCAAGTTAATGAAGTATATTGTTGTTGTATATACATACACGTATGTGTATATACATTAATATGAACATAGTGTCCATGTTTTCAATTTATTACAATATAGCGTGATGTAGTTTATGGGTTGGTTGGATTTCAAAATCATTCTTGAAAATGAGAATTTTCATTTATCACTGCTCTGGATAAATCAGGATTTTTTCCTTGTGAAAATGGTTGGTATGGACTCCTTGAACTTTTACAAAAGCAAACATGTATTCATAGGTATGTACTAATGTTTATTTAAAGTTCTATTAAAATAGTTTACACAATTATATACATGATTTCCCCAATATGGACTTGATTATGC